>JAEIFZ010000001.1:14406250-15707500 GCA_018904035.1 Zaprionus ornatus | reverse complement strand
ATAACTACAACTACAGCAACGGCAACAACAGCAACAACAACAACAACAACTGCCGCAGCAGTAGCAACTTGAAAACATAAGAGAGAGAATACTCCCCATAAACACCCAAAGAAACGTTTTAAGTTTTTATTCCGACTTGTTTATTGTCTCTCCAAATGTTTTAACATATTCGTTTTTTTTCTACTTCAACAAATTTTGTTTTATTTTTTTCGAATTCTTTATTTTTTTTTTTTGTGTGATGTGAATAATTTTTACTGTAATCGAAATCGAACAAAACAACCCAAAAACAACAACAACTTAAAGAAACGAGCGCGTGTGTTCAACTGTTTTTGTTTGGTGCGAAGAAGAAGAAGAAGAAGAGGAGAAGGAGGAGGAGAAGTAATAACATCTACGGAAATTGTCTATCGCTAAGTATAAGGAAGGCTGGAGTGCGATCCCTTTAAGACCCTTTATTAGCAGAAGATACCTGAAAGATTCACTATATCTTTTTTAGTATATCATATGATATATCAGATATAAGGAAACTTAATATCTGTAGCTATTTCGATGCTTTCTACAGAGTATCTGTCAGTCACTCAGTTGGCTTGGATCATCTATGATCACACTATAGCCGGTTTTTAGATTCCCAAGAGCTCTACAGAACTGATTTATTCTGATTTATACAGCATATACAGTACCGGCTTGTAGTTTTCCACGACATCTTAAGTACTCGAAGAGTTCTACAAATATGATTGAGAGATAAACTCTTAATACATATTGTATATGTAGATCGGTTAAGAGAGAGACTAACTGTAAATACATATTGTATATGTAGATCGGTGAAGATCAGTGAGATAAACTTTAAATGCATATACGAGTAGTAGATCTAAATACACATTGTCTATCTAGATCGATGAAGTATTTCACACATGCATTCCTCGCCAAGCAACTCAATTGGTTCCAAACTGTAGCCTAGGGTTAAAGTTTCGCAGTCCGAAAATGATCGGTTCTCAGTTTAAACTGGTTTCTGTAATTTGCCGTATAATCTGCAACTTTTATTTTCGCTGACTCTACGATTGCATTGCAAGCATACGTACGTATACCATATACTATATATGGTATATGTAGCTTGCATATACATATATCTTACAGACACAGTTGCTTACATGACGCGGTTCTCGTGCCACCGATCGTGGCACTTCCGCAGCGGGGCGCATTCGACTTGAATTGAGTTGTGGCACGATCGCATAATTACGCTAATTGTGTGGATGCTGCCGACAAGGAGTCCAATCGTATCGAAGTGAGCATATATATATATATATGTATGTATGTATGTATGTATGTCTGCATGCTGAAGGTGTCTCGGCGATCTTCGGTGTCTCCGTTGGGCCGTGACAGGAAGCGGAGGTATTGAACCTTGACTGCTTCATGCAGCGTCAGCGTGCCACGCCCCGTTTGAGGAGGACGGCCGCTTGCAAAATGTCCAACTCACTTGGCACTTAAGCGTTGATTGTTTTATGTGTTTTTAGTGTTATTATAATTGTTGTTGTTATGCTTATTTTTTATTGTTGCTGTTATTGTTGTTGTAGCTGTCGCCGTTGTTGCTGTTGTTGTAGTTGTTGCTGTCGTCTTTATACCCTTGGTTTGCTTTGTTGTCTGGTTGTTCGGGTGCCTCATTTAAATTGCGACATTTCGCGCGCGCAATGTCGCGTCACAGTGAAGCCAACCTAAGGGCGACCATTCGCATTGTCAAATTGTTGTTAATCAGGCGCAAAAGTAAAAGCAGCACACACACACACACACACACATACAGCGACAATCAGCTGCGATGCCAGAGCCAAAGCACCACTTGCCGAAGATGACATAACAAGACGTTAAGACTCGACGCTGTCTCTCACTCTCACTCTCCAACTCTTACTCAGCCTCTCTCTCTCTCACTCACTCACTCTCACTCTCCTCCTTGCCGTCTGTTCGTCTGTCTGTCTATTGCCGGTTTCGTAGCAGCACTCTTCACTCTCCCTTCTCTACCCCAGTTTCGCCTCAAGCCTCGCACCTCGCTCTAACTGGTATCTCTATCTATCTCTCTCTCTCTCACTCTGCACTCTTTGCTGTCTTTGGTCTGCCGTCTTCTTCTGCTTGTATTTTGGCGCTACGCCCTACTTAATAGCCGCCTGACCGTCATTGCATGTTGCCACGCACAGCTAATAATTAACTAACAAAAGTGTTTCTCTGCTTCTTTTGCCAAATTGCCAAACATCTTTTACACATACCACCACCACTATATATATATACTATATATATGCACATGTAAATATCTGTGTCTTCATTTAGCATATGCATGCATATTCAGTCCCTCTTCGATTGATCGTTCGATGTGCAGCCTTCAAGACCATTTCCCAATCGCAATCAATGTTGCATTTGAAGCATATTGTATAGTCTCGATTTCGCTGAGTTTGAACTCAATGTTTGATGATCTGTGCTCAGTCAAAGTTCCTTTAATCACAAACTATTTATCCTATACTTATATATACATATAAATAACTACATAAATTCAATTTGATTTATTTCTTATGAATTTTTTGAATTAAATCTGTAATTTACATTTGTTAACCTTTTCTCAATTTTTGCACTTTAGTATGTAGCTTATAGATATGATGGCACCTTTCTGATAATCTATACTACACTTATAAAGAAAATATATGCATATGTTCATATCTTTCTTTAAGAAAGAGTCTTCAAATTGGTGCAATAATTTGGCTTAAACACGATCAGCATACTCCACTAACTATTTCTATATTAAAGTAGTTCATCTTCTTTATAAAGCTATTTTCTTCACAAAACCTTAACTCACTTCTCACCTGTAGTATAATACCATTTAAATGCCAAATCATTCGTTAGATCTGTTTGACAAATCGTTCAAATTATGCTCTAAACTGGTTCCCAACTTGGGCGACTAAAAAACCCAAAATCTTTTCAAGAAATTTCCATTTGCAACATGATCAATTCTGCGAATTTCTAATGAAACTTTATCGATATGACGATATCGATAGTTGTGACTAGTCTGCCGGTAGTTGGGATATTCCAATAATTGTCAGGTGTAATTTACTCATTTACATTTACGATCTGGCGAGGTGATAAGTGAGCAGCATGCCGAATTTTGAATGCCATTGCGACTATTGTTTGCCTTTGTTTCACGCGCATTCGTTGCCCTTTTTCTCACACATCTTCGCCACCCCTCTCTCCTACTACTCGAACACCCTCTCTCTCTCTTTACCTCCCCCTCTCTGTTGCTGTGACTGTTTACATTTACAGCTTTTGCATTTTGTTTGATTCCAGTGAATTTCCTAAAAAGCAGCTAAAAAGCTAACACACACACACAGGCCCGCACGCACACACACATGCACGTGCAGTCGACGCTGCTACTGCTGCTGCTGTTGGCGCTGCTGACGCTGCTGACGTCGGCGCTGTCCAAATAAAATTACATAATTCTTTTTGCGGCGTGTTGTTGCCCGTTGTTGTTGTTGTTGTTGTTTTTGCTGTTTTGTTGTGATTTATAAATTGCTTTTACCGTTGTTGTTTTGCTGCTGCTGCCGCTGCTGCTGCAGTTGTTGCTCACTTTCCACGCATACAATGCGCATTACTCATCCGCCGCGTTGCCCAAGAAATATTCAATACTTAAACTTGACTCGCACGAGCTCTTTACACATGTGCAATTCGAATAAAATACAAACATACCAAAAATACTAGAATTCAAATAAAAATACCAAACATACCGCAATAATTGATAATAAAGATTCAGTGCCAACTAAGCGCGCTGCTGCCCGTTGACCTTGCCTAGACCCTAGAACTACCAATAACAACAAGATATGAACAAAAAAAAATATATATATATTTAAAAAAAAAATGGAGACGCTCGCAAGTTACAAAAACAAATAAAAACCGCATAACTGAATAAGCAAACGATGAAAAAAATCCCAGTTCGAATCGACTTTGTGATGTTCATTGACGAATTTGACTGCTAAATACATGAAATCCAAATAGAAGAAGATGGAAGAGAGAGAAAGACAGAGAAAGAGACAGAAAACAAGTTGATAAAACCACCGCATAATCTTAAGGCGACAAGGTCACGCGACGACCTTTTACCGATTATTTAACGTTCGATAATTAATAAGCAGCTCCGTGGCCTGCTCTCACACACACACACACACACACGCACACACACACACACTCGCATACACTAGCTGTATGTGCTATATATTCATGTCTCCATCTGTCGCTCATTGCAGTTGTCCCCACACCCCACAGACGCAACAACAACCACAAAATGAGGCAGCCGAGCACACAGCATCTCGTGGCGCTGATCCTCTGCAGCGTCGTCTGCTTGATTAGTGCATCTCCCCTACCACAGCCGGCTGGCAATCAGGAACTGGATGTGCTCCAAATACCCCTGGCCAACGGAAAGGTAAGTCGACATTTAAATTAACTTAGTCTTGACTGCAGTGAATGCATTCATTGACTCACATAACTCACTCCATGCAAATGAGAATGATTTCCATCTCGGCATCAATTTTTTATATATACTATATATAATATTATATTGTATACACTATATAGTATATGTCGCACACTCTCTACAACTTAGTCTGTCTTGAATGCATTCGAATGGTCAACCAAGTTAAAAGTACTTGCAAGTGATTTGTTTGCACTTTCAACTGATTTTAACTTATCTTTTAACTTTTCATATATATAAATTTGTTATTATATTTGGTAGTTGGATAGTTTATTAGAAAATCTCCCTTATTGAATTGATTCTATGCATTCATTGACTCACATAACTCACTCCAAGCAAATGAGAATGATTTTCATCTCGGCATCAGTTCTTTATGTCTACATATAAACAACATATATATTGTATATTATATTATGTATATTATAAAGTATATGCCACACACTCTCTACAACTTAGTCTGTCTTGAATGCATTCGAATGGTCAACCAAGTTAAAAGTACTTGCAAGTGATTTGTTTGCACTTTCAACTGATTCTAATTTATCTTTTAGCTTCTCATTTATATAAATTAGTTATTAGCTTTAGTAGTTCAATAGTTTATTAGAAAATCTCCCTTATTGCATTGATTCGATGCTCATTGACTCACATAACTCACTCCATACAAATGAGTATGATTTTCATCTCGGCATCAGTTCTTTATATATAAATATATACACAATATATATATTATATATTATATTATATATATTATATAGTATATGCCGCACACTCTTTACAACTCAGTCTGCCTTGAATGCATTCGAATGGTCAACCAAGTTAAAAGTACTTGCAAGTGATTTGTTTGCACTTTCAACTGATTCTAACTTATGTTTTAGCTTCTCATATATATAAATTTGTTATTATCTTTGTAAATTTGTATTTCCTTTTATAGTTGAATAGATTAATAGAAAAGTTCCCAAAGTAACGCACTGCATTGATTCGATTTGCATCATTCTCTCTCTCTAATAGTAGTACTACAACTTACTACTCCTAAACTGTTTCAATGTTTTCATTCATAGGCTGTCAGTTAAACTCTTTATTCTTTATTTAAAATTATTTAAGGACCCTAATAAATATAATAATAAATCTTCATATGTTTCGCCATTTTTTCAAAACGAACGAAAATTCGAGATAATTTTTCGAAACCGCATGTGGGTTTGTAATAAACCTAAATCAAGTTGTCAGTTGAAATGACAAAGAGTAAAACGAACACGCTCCATATCGAACGAACGTCATATTAACCAAAGCGATGTTGTCATCTCTTAGCTGGCGAGGCGCCTATCGTGGCACCTGCTGGCGCCGCCGACTGCACAGAAAAAAAAACTGACATAATGTGTTACCCCTGTTACCCCGCAAAGGTTGTCAGCTGAGTGAGTGTGGAGAGGAAATTGAAAGCCAACAGCACAACGAGAGAGAGACGATGTCGTTTCCACTTGTCATAAATGGAATTATGGCGATTTCCCATTCAAATTTTGTAGTTACAACACGAAAACGAATTTTGAATCTTGAACATGAGGCGAGAGTACAAAACCGAATCACGATCAATGGTCGACGCCCTCGCAACAGCCTCGTATACATCATGCGCCCCGTTCCGGCGTAGTTCGGCATCAGCTGACAGATTGGCAGTCGGATGTGTGAACGAATGAGTCTGTCTGTCGTTGTGTCTGGCACTCAGGCAGTTGGTCAGGCTGGCAGTGGCATGCAACAAGTTTGGCAGCAAACAAAAAACTTCCTTTTACTTTTGCCACTGCCAGTGCTGCAACTACTGCTGTGGCAGCTGGGACGCACGAGCAAATGCAGGTCTCGGGGTCTGTGTGCCGCGCCAGACGAGACGACAGTGAAGAGTGGACGAGCGGAGAGTGGACGAGTGGCGAGTGGACAGTGGCAGGCGACGAGTGCAAACCTGCGTGACCGGGTGCGACCAGGCAGCCAGTTGCCAGTTGCCAGTTGCAAGGAAGTTGGCACACTTGCTACAAGTTTCCTTGGCCTGCACACTCTCTCGGCGCTACCTTGGGTGTTGGCTTGCTCCACAGTCCAATCACACATCCACAACCAATCCCCACAATCCCCACTCGAGACCAATTCAATCTAAACCGGCTGCCCGCTAGTCTCTCTGTCTGTCTGTCTCTCTGTCTGTCTCTCTGTCTGTCTCTCTGTCTGTCTGTCTGTCTGCTTGTCCACTTGTCCATGAGTTGAGCAAGCTGTTTATTATTTAATAGTCGCGGCCAAACAATTTCAGTCTCCGACTCTATTTCAGATTAATTTTGCGATCATATTGGACAATTTAATTGCACTGCGAAGGCACTTTCAAAATCTGACGCCGACTTCAAGACTTACAAATACAACCAGCTAAATCCGGCTTAATCAACTACTGTCAGTCGATTACATGTCTAGACCCGCACCCGGTACAAGGCTATAGAAATACATATACATATACATGAAAAAGCACCCCCAGAGTCAGCAGAATATGCAAAAATAACCTCGACTATGATCCTAATATATCACCTAACTAAGTTGCTATACAAACTATATGATTGATTTTACCTATATATATAGAGAGATATACAAACAAACTGCCCACACAATTTCAACAAAATCGATGCGTAAATACCCGAGTTACAGCTAGACTGCTACGGGGTATTTCACTGTTGCGCCCTCTGGCGGCAAGCTAAGGCAGCTGGGCATTGCAATTTGCGACATTGTGCACAGCAATTAACACCTAGGTCAGCCTTTAATTGTTTGCCATGTGCTAATTTGTTGCCCAAAAACTGCGATGGGGCAGCAAACAAATCGGCAAAAGCTATACCATATATAACGCCTTCCCCGCCCCCATTCCCCCCTCCCTATGCAAGCCAATGATTCGTCATAATGCAGCTGCCTGGCAACTAAGTTTTATTGCTTTTTCTCCAGAGCTTTCACTTTGACGAACAACTTCACATAAGCAACTTAAATAGTTGACAGTCTGGCAAAATAAGTTCCTTGAAGAGTTGATTGCAATTTAAGGGTTGCATAATTATCGAATATATATCGTAGTTGTGACTGTGAATAACTGTGCATATATTACAATAGGTTCCACAAACGGTTTATTGTTTTTTTCCACATGGTTTAAGTACCCAGTCATGCAAATCAATTGATATTCATATATGCCCAGACATAAACAAGAATAACAAATGCTTATGCAATATATAACATATAGTAATTTTGAACTGATAATAATGATACTTTGCAACTTGAATACTTCTCGTAAAAGTACCAATCGGTTTGGTAGACCTTCAGTTAGGCACTTCATACTCAAAGTGGAACAAACTTAAGAGTACCACAAAGAATGTGTGGCTGCAGCACGCGAAGGCTTTTGACCCAGTCTCTTATGGGTTTCAATGGTTGTTGTTTACAAACCACAGCTTAAATTTATAACTAACACTTAACTACACTATGGTCAAATAGGTTCAAAATAGAAAACGAACTTAAGATGCGGATGCCGAATGATAGAGATAAAAGATAAGTTATTGAAATGCAACCCTGGCCTGACGGCCATGACTCTTTACTACTGCTCAGGGGTATACGAGAATTATCAAGGGTATATACGAGTCTGGTGCTAATTGAAAACGTAAGTAGAAGCATATGGCACCCTATAAAGGTTAAGATGGATTTTATAGTTTATAATCGTAAAGTATAAAACACTTATATAGCATGATAATTGCTTACAATGTGTGAGTTTTGCTGTCAATTATACAAAAAGGGTTTCAGCAATCGTTTAAAGAGTTAATTCAAGGAGTTGTTATATAGCATGATCTGCATACATTCAGTTAAGTAAGTGCTCAGTTATAGAAGAGATCGCATTGCACCCGTGCTTGACCCAAGATTGTTGTGCTTTCTTTTCATTTCTCCCGCAATTAGATGATATAACAAAGACAACTTCGAAGGCACTGGAAGCGCAGCTACGACTTTCAAATGCCAACAGCAGAACTAGCAACAGCAGCAGCAGCAGCGCCAGCTGCAGCAACGAGAGCAACAGCAGCAGCAGCAATTCAACAATTTCCTCTGTGAGGCTGCCCCCGAGTGACACCAAAGCGACGACGCTGGCTGCCTCACGCTACCGCCCCACTGTCTGCCTGCAACTGCCCCCCCCCCCTACCTCCCTCCACCTTACCTGTCAGCTGATGGCAGTTGCCACAGCTGCCTTATGTAAGCGCTACGCTTCGCTCTCTGCTCTGCTCGCGCGCGCTCACATACATAGCACATCACGCATACGCCGTGTTGTACAGCGTCAATTGCAATTTGCTGTAGTTGGTGTTGTTGCTGTTGTAACGTGTCAGTAGCACGCAGTGCGCCAGTTGTTGTTGTTACGATTGCTGCTGCTGCTGTTGGTGCTGTAGTAGATGCTGCTGCTGCTGCTGCTGCTGTTGCTGTTGCTGTTGCTGTTGCTGTTGCTGCTAATGTTGCTAGTGTTGCTGCTGTTATTGCTGCCAATTTGTTCGTTGTTGCATTTTTAAGTGGCAAACGAGACGCGCTCGCCAAGCAGTCATTAAGTCAAAACTACTCGCAATTGCTGCCGTTGTTACTTTTTTCGTTGTTGTTGCCGCTGTTGTTGTTGTTGTTGCCACTGCTATTGCTGTTGTTGTCAAATAGAAAATTAAAGAATATCAAAACGATTTTACGCTTCATTTTATTTACTGGCCACATAAAAACGTTGCCAACAGTTGTGTGAACAACGTTCGCTGAGGACCCACAGCTTGTGCCCCTCACCTCATGCCTCTTCCTGCCTTCTCCACTCAGCACATAATGAGCTTAACAATTAACGGTACTTGAGTACAGTTTGTAGCCAACAGTAAAAGCTCGTTCACAATAAACAAAACATTGAAAACTTTTTGCAAACTTTACAATTTTTAAGTTAAGGAAAAGCTAAAGTTGTCATCGATTTTGTGTAGATATATTAAGTAATTGTTTATTGATATTATTTAACGAAAAGTTAATAAAGTTCAGTTTTAGTTTAACAAATTCAGTTTGATTCGCGCAACACAACTTCTACTTCCAACGATAGTCCAAATGCTTCCGAATGCTCCTTCACTACTCGATTATTCCTGTCAACTGCAACCCTGATCCTATCGATAGTTGCCTGCAGCGTTGCCACCCGTGCCATCACGCTGCCACTACCAGCATTGTTTACACACATATATATACTATACATATATTGTATATTGTTCAAATACTATGCAGAGTCTAGTAATCCCAAAGAAAACTGCCAAATGCTCATCAAATTTGATTAATAAACCTTAGACAGCTTAAGATTATATCAAATTTGAAATACTAAATATGTTCCAATAATATATACAAATTTTATTATTATAGTATTATAACCAAGTCAATCAATAACTCCAATTCAGGCTTTGTTTTATTTCTCCAAGTAAATTATGAACTCGATTTGATCATTTACAAACGAAACTATGCCATCACTTTCAATTACCCTCTGCACAAGGCTGATACGACTCTTGACGCTGCGAAGATCAGCGTTGAGCAGCTAATCGAGCCGAATCGATTAGAGCATGGGTAATTATGCATCTGTGCGAGCTTCGAGACTATGTTTAATTCATATATCGATACCTGTTTCTTTTTGTGTTTTCAATTTGAGCCAAGTATGTCGCGTCTACAGCATAATGTCATAGTTGTTATTGTTGCTCTGTTGTGTGTTTGTTAAACAAGGTCTATAATAGCCGATCGATGGACTTGGTCGCAGACAGAAAACAAATGGATTAGTGATGGCTGCGTGATACGCATAAATTATGAGAAAAATCTCAGTCTCGCGACTTGTTATAACATAGTTTTTGTTTAGTGATCATTTATGTATTTTATTGCGTCCACTCGATAATTAATCGATCGATAATTAGTCTGAAAAGTGAAGGTGTCACATTGATCTCATTTCATCTCATTCCAATTGATTTCAAAAATCATTTGAGCTGTCAAATACCTCCAGCTTAAGGTCGCTTTCGAAAACCGCATGAAACCGATCATGTTTTACAATAGAAGTCAGAATAAAGCTAGATTACTAACCATATAAATACATACAATAAGACCCTTTCTTTATACTAAAAGTTTCCATAGCTAAAATATAAACAGAAATATAGAAACCGTTTGAAGGTTGTCGACTTTTAGAAGTCTCTTTAATAGATTCAGATTGCTCCCAATACTATAAAATACTTTTGTTCACAAGGTTTTTAGCTTATCCTAAATGCTTCCATTAAATCAAAGAAAATTAGACATATTTACCAAAATTAGATCAGCTAAGCCAAAAAATATGCACTCAATTGAGATGACAAGCGTAGAAAGCGCGTGTCACGCACTGCAGCACGAGACTTGACCGTCTCCAGGCTGGGCTGAAGACACACGGACACGTGAAATTCCCAACGTCTTTTCGAAGCAACTGCTATTTAAAATGCACAACGTAAACTTGACGTTGTTATTTCTGAGTGAGTTGAACCCATTCGAAATTCATTAAAAGTGGCCATAAAAACGGCAACTTTGGCCCCCGACGTTGTTTCTTGTCTCGTTAAAACTGAACAATTATTGCACTTAACTAACTAACTCAGCTTAGCTCCAAGATGATGGACCTGAAGAGTGAAAGAGTGGGTGAGTGAGAGAGAGAGAGAGAGAGAGAGAGAGAGAGTGACAGAGCGAGAGTATTGAAGATGACAATGACAAAAGAGTTTGCCGGGCGAGCTAAGAAAACTTTTGCTGTTGTTTCTCGTCGCCAGCGTCGTTCCTATTGTCGTTGGCATTAACTTCCGGCCGCGTGTAGAGCCAACTTCCGCGACACAATTAAACACACAACAATCACAACGTGGTGTGGCAACTCTCTTAATGATTGTCTGCCCAGGTGGGTGGGTCGACTACAGGGACCTGACAATCTTGCAGTCTCTTAAGCGGCGCTGTGATTCGATGCGGCGTAATCTTTGGACCAGGTCCAAAAGTTGAACGAAATTTAAATTGAAAATGCGCCGTGTTTTGCAAATTATAGGATTGTTGTTGTAGTGCAAGTTATTACAACAAGCGCATTCAGTTGCTATTTTTGTTACCCTGTCAATAGTTTTTGACAAGGGTATGCTTGCTCAAAAGTAGACCCAAAATGTTGACGAGCCTTCAGGAATAAAGCTTCTACTCATGTAGATCATTGTATTTATCTTTAGAGTTTCACTTAACTCTAATGGCAAACTCTCTTTAAGTTCTAATTTTACAGGGTGTCTATAAGTCGACTTCGCAACACTTATTGTTGTTGCTGTTATCGTTTCTGGCATTGCATGCCCAGTGACTCGTGCTGTTGATTGTCCAAGTTGCCCCATTCCCTTCTCCCTATTTCCCCTACACCTCACTCCCTTTGCCCCACTCACCCACTCTATCTGCCTGTCTCGCTCGCTCCCACGCCACGCCATGCTATTTTCATGCAATTTTAACCATTTTTTTTTTTTTGTGCAATATTTTCTTAGACTTGGTTTCGTCGCAATTGCCATTAAGGTTAACAACTTTTGAATAGTCATTTGCCCAGTGTCTCCCTCTCTATGCCTCTGCCTCCCTCTCGGAATAGACTTCAAGTGGAAGCTGCCCCCACCTTCGCCACACTAAGTGCAGACCGGGCTTGCCGCGTGGGGGCGTTGCCACACCCCTTGGTGCCCTGAAAAGGTGTTGAGTGAGTGGTAAATTGTAGTCTAAGCCAAGATTCATCAGGCAAGCATAATGGGCTGTTGTAAGACAACTGAACTCTATAGTTACGGCGGGCGCGTGCCTCGTTTGACTCCTTAAGGCGATTACACTGCACAAAATTGCTTAGGTTTGCTTGAAGAATTTAGTACATTTGGCAAATAGATTCATATTAGGTGCGATAATCTGTCAGATATTCCTTGAGAATATATTCTATTACTCTGTTTGTTTATCCATATAAAGGCAGTTAAATGTATACAATATTCCCTCAAAAGCAATCGGAACCCAGTCTCTATGGAGCCATAACCGATAAATATCGAAACTCAGCACTGAACATGAACCAAAGTGACTTTGCACTATTGTAAATGTAATAATAACAAATAAAGATACTTATCAAGTTTAAAGTGCGCAAACTTGATTGCAAGGGACAGATATAGAGACAGAGGGAACGGGAGGTGGTGTGTAGAGGGAGGAGAGAGGTCGCATTCAAGTGCCGCAACTCATTGCGCTCATTGGGCAAAGTGAAAGTTCGTCAATTGCGTTTTGCCACCTCATTTCGGTCATCTTGCAATTGGTTTTGTCTCGCAACTTCATTGTCAGTCAGATTATGCAACCCGATATTGATTATATATAGTATATGATGTTTAACCATATTGTGTATATATTTCATTGCAGGAAATCGATGTCTTGACACTTGGCGCCAAAGATCAAGAACAATTGATAGCCGATCGCAACAAAAGGACAATCGGACTGCTGCGCGAATTGTTCCCGGACATAACCAAGGTTCGTATTACCCATTGAAAATTTCCCTTAATACTTTTCATCCACTATCTGCAAGAGATTAGGTTAGGTTAGGTCTTTGTCGTTAGCAGTTAGTCACGAGCCGAGACAACCAGACAAACACCCCCGTCCCCTTATTTATGTTTTGTCTTTTTTAACAACACCACCTTCACCTTCACCACCCCTGGAACGTGCTGTGGAACGTTCTGTGATTGTTAATTGTTGCTCTGCCTGAACATTTCGTAGGAAATCGATATGCAAATCAATCGTCTAGTCAATAATATATTGCAACGCGTGGGCCCAGTCGTCTTGGGCACGGTTCTTAATCCGGAACTCGAGCGCAGCGCGTCCCGCCCGAGACCCAAACCGAATGATGACGATGCCAGCAATGAGGCAACACGCCCCGCCGATCAGGACTATGAGAGTCTGCCCGAAGAGCTGACCAAATTTGAGCCCGATAAGGATTTTGACAAGGACAATTGAGGCGTGTCGGTGGCGGGTTAAACGATCGATAACCGATAACCCATAGCCCGCCAAACGGCAATCGCGTCGATTATTTGTAGCTTTAGTTGGATCGTGTTATTGGCAACCGATTTTGATAGTTTTTAGTTGATTATATATTTCACGGCACCCGCAAACCCCCTTGGCCCCCCCTGTCACCCTGCCTCTTCACTCCCGGGAAGCAAGCTGCATGTGTCGCCATACATACCCTGTAGTTTTTTGTAGCTCTTTGTTGCACGCTCCACTTGACCCTACGCCCCTTTACCCTGCGCCACTTGCATGCCACAAACAACACCACCACCAACAACAACAACAAAAAGAAACAACATTAGCAACAACTACAACTGTAGCTTGACCCACACGCCAAACGAAATGAACTAACCACATCGTATTGAACCAACAACAACAACAACAACAAACCAAACGCACATCAAACAATTGGCCAATTCACCAAGTCGCCGAGAGCACGAAATCAGCCGCAAGAAACGGCAACCGCAAAAACCAAAAAAAAAAAAAAATCATCAAAACCAAAAAGTATCATCTCAGCCAAGAACAACAACGACGTCATCACACCACCAACATCTACAACAACAACAAGAACAACGGCAAGAACTACAACAAGTACAAGCGCAAGCAACATCAAAGTCATTCAACGATATCATGGGGTCCGCGTTAACAGTTATTCTGCCATTGTATCTGTCTGTCTCCCCTTCTCGTTCTTCCCCCCTTCCAACTGCAGGAAATCGACTCGATTGTTAATCGCATTATAGCACAAGTAATACGAGTCGCGGGTCCGGGCCTGCTCAATAGCGTGCTTGCCGGCAATCGACCGGCAGGTGGCGCTGCTGGGGGTAGCACAACCCCGTCCAGTGATTTTGATGCCGATTTCGATGACGATGATTTTGGCGATAGCGATAGTGATGCAGCCTCAACATCGACAAGCAGTAGCAGCAGTAGCAACAACAACAACGGATTGCCGACAACACCCTCGTCTGCCCAACAGGTTAAGATCGATCTGCCCACATTTGCCCCAGATACGGCAGCGAACAAAGTGAGTGCGCGTAATATAACAACTACAGCATCAGCACCATCTCCTCCAACAACAACAACAACAACAACTAGCACCTCCACCACCATCATCAGTCCCCGTCCTAGTCCCACCAGCCCAACAACGACAGCAACAACAACAACAACAACGGAGCTGCCTGCTGTGTTGTTGCCACGCTTTCTGGGCAATGAGCCAACAACGACAACAACTACAACAATAGCAACGACAACAACAACAGCAGCAGCAGCAACAACAGAAGCAACAGCTGCGACGGCAACAACAACAACAGCAGCAACAACGGGCACAGATAACTCCCAATTAGCACCTACCAACACCTCAACCATCATCATTACCACCTCCACCCCACCGTTTCCCAACAACCAAGATAACGCCAACAACAACAACAACAACAATAGCAACAACAACATCCCCGATGAACCACAATTGCTAACAATTATCGCCGATATAAATCGTTTATTAAACTCTACCAATTATTTCATTACAACCAGAGATAATTTAACAACAACTCTTGCAACACCACCACCACCAACAACAACAACAACAACAGTGGCGACTACAATCGATAACAACATCATCAACATCAACAACAACAACATCACGAAATTATTGCCCGTCTATGATTAGACGTAAATGAGAATCCCCAAGAACAAAACCCACACGATGAATTTGGCACAACAGCAACAACAACAACAGAAAAGCCTCTACAACAGCAACCACAAGAACAGCAAGAACAACAGCAACAACTACAGCAACCACAAGAACAAGAACAAAAGGGCGTCAATCTCATTCAGTTATCACATCTTGCGTTATTCATATTAGACTCGTTTTCATTAATGGTACTTAAAAAGTGTTTAACGGTTTTAGGGAAAACTCTTCAAAGTCCTTCGAGAGTTCCTCGAGAGCACCAGAGAGTTCAGTTTTCAGCTCAACTAATCACACAACATTTCTGAGTTATTCAATAATCAAACAAACTAATTTTAAGCCATGCACGCACACATCGTGAAGATGCGCAGTTCGGACAGTGTTTATTTTATTTATTTTTACCCAACCCAAGTCTGTGTTCGACATACCCTATTCAGGTCCTGTACAAATGCATTTGCAAGTGAGCAAATACACTTGGTACTTGGATACATTTGCTAGGCACTTGCAAATGACTCGATTAGCAGACTCGCTCTGTTTTTCGACTATTAACACTTGCAAGTGATTGGAGGTGTTTGAGTCAATCGAATCCCTGAGCAAGTATGAAGTACTTACAATGATTTGTTTGAGTTTGCAGATCATTTCTTCTTTAAATTATACAAGTCATTTGAAATTACTCGTATTTGCAAATACTCACTTGCCCTTCGGGTGCATTCATGCAGGAACCTCTAATCACATGCATCGTTATCCAGCCCTGTCCCTTCCCTGCCCTGACCCCGTCTTTTATCTGAAATACACACCACACAGAATGCAAACAACTAAACTAACCCTTCTCTAAACTGTACCCAATGCACCGGCACCACCGACACTATCTACCAAAATCCACCACGACCACACCACACCCGAATTCGGCCCTAAATTCTCAACTGGTTGTTGTAGCAAATCGATGAGCAAGCGAACCGCATCATCTCCAAACTGTTGCGCACTTTGGGCCCCACTGTGCTGCGCACCGCCATTCAGGGTAATACCGCCAATGCCGCTCGCGACAGCTTCGATGCGGACTTCGATGACGATGACGATAACACCTCCACCAAGAGCGACAGCAGCACCGCTGGCAGCTCGAGCACGAGCTCGAGCAGCGACAGTGGCACTCGTGTTAGCATAGAGTTGCCCACCTTTGAGCCCGATGATGACAACGAGATCGAGAGTGACGCCAGCAGCAGCAGCAGCTCTACGACCACCACAACCGAGGCCGCTCGTCGCAAGTAAAATGTGGAAACATGTCAAAAAAGTGCGTGTAAATTTGCTACAACAACTGAGCGTGCGCTGCACACTATCGCAAGATTGGCAACACTGTTTTTTTTAATGCTTATCAAATATCTGTTCCGTTCCGTTCCAAAACAGCAGCGATAATTGGCAGTAACTCACCTTCCTTTCTTCCCACGAACAAGAAAATGAACAACAAACATCAATCGACAACACTTTCGTCCCAGCACAATGCAAAATGAACGTTGTACAACACTGGTTTTTCGTTACACTCTTATATCCGTAATTGCACAATATACAACACTGTCTCTAAAGCATTTCGCTCTCTCCCCTACTCTCTGCTTACTCTTCATTTTCCCATCTCTATCTGTAACTCTCTCTTCACTCTATCTCTCTCTCTCTCTCTCTCCCTTCACTCTTTATCTGTCCCTGTCTCTCACTCTCTCTCTCCCTCTCGGCCTGAACTCCATATCAATTGAATTTCCCCTTCCACCTTTCCGTACGCATCTTCCGTAGCACTTAATGAATAATAGGTGTTTTTTTTTTAACATTACATAAATTTGTATTAGTTGATTAAGTTGTTTGTACCCTATTTTAAATATATACCAAAATAATTTTACACACACATACTATTTATGTACGTATATGATTTTTGCTAAGCTCAACAATCCCAGCGCGTAGACTCTTCAGGCTAATGCGCCCACATTTCAAACAAGCCTGACGAGTACACCCACAACATCCATTAGTGCACTCGCAACTCGCTATTCATAAAGTACGCGCAAATGCATTCACTACACTGTACGATCAGTGTGCGCTACAGGGTATATATAGGCTTTATACATATTTACATGCATATGTACATCGGATTTCATGCGTTCCATTACAATTCACATACTCTCGATTCGATTAAGCTACAGATATTCTTCGATATAGCAACAGCAGCACTTCCAACGACATTTTTGACTCATCCATCACTAAAATAATATCGATAAATTTAATTATTTTCTCAATTCAAATCCCATAAGTCAGAAGTTTGCACAAATGGGTTCGTTTTAATTTACTCCCAACAGGGGAACGTGTTAATCGTGTGTATATGATAAAATCTATTGAAAATCTTCAGGTTCACTTCTGAACTCGTTATTCGAACCAACGAAATTCGATATCAGTTTGTCCAGTTTTAACTTTTACTCTTTTTGTTTCAATGTAAATATATTTTCCTGTGAAAATCAAATTTATTAAATTTTACACGAAATTATCGAAATTTATTTGACAAGAATGTCTCTTCAGTCTTATATGTACATATATTAAATATAATATAAAATGATTATACTGAAACTGTGCATAGTATAAAATTAATTAAACTAAGTTTGTCTTGTCTACAAAAAGTGAATCGAAATTAACAAATGTAATTTTAGTTTTTCAATGTAAAAACTTGTTTTGTGTGTCGACCGACCAGTCCTTCCCGTACAACTGAGATTAGGGATACCATATTAAAGCTCTCGTCAGATAGTTACTTTTCTCTGACGCTCGCTCCTTATCACTATTTCATACTATCGCTCTTTCGATAATATATAGAAAAATTTGGTTCCATTTTTTTTTTCTCTATCTTTGCTGCAACACTTGCGCTCTCTTGCTTGTGCTCTCTGTGGCATTAATTTGGCTTTATTGATCTCTCATTTGCCTATCTGCTTTTGTTTTCTCTTTTGTTTATTTTGAAACTTTTTCTCTTTATTTTCATGTTCCATTAAACCGATTCGATTTGTGCAAATAACCATAAATAATATGATAAAAATCCTGTAATTCAAAAAAAAAAAAACAAAAACAAATATTATAAATATGTGCATTTCGAAACGAAAAACATCTTTCGCTATGAAATCACCGACCACGATTAAAACTAATAATAATCGAAATAATAATGTAATAAATCGAAAATCTCGCAAAATGTATACATAAATACACCGATTGCATTTGTGCACGTGCATTACTTCATCACCAATTAATCAATCGAATTCGAAATGTACAAACGAATGGCGAAACTCGTAACCCATAATGCCAACATACATATGTGCCACGATCCATACGTAACACTCGACTCCTGACTAATTTCACCTACATAACTGGAAAAAAAAAACTTGATGAAAACCCCAAATAATTCACACGTTGAACGTTGCGCCCCTCCAATTGTCCACACGACACCATACTCTCAATTTCCTAAAATACAAACGCAAACAACACACACATACATTCACACGACATACGATACATTCTCCACTCCACACACACACACACACACACACACATACTCGAACTCACCACAATGCGCCCTTTCCGATGCTATGTAAATGAAAACAAATCAACTTCCAACACACCACCCACGATCCACAAACCAATCGAACGCCTACCACACATACACGTAATGCACATAATCAACTTCAAAATTCGAAATTCCTACAATGCAAAAACAAATGCCTTTGTACAATATAAAAAAAAACCATCACAACAAACTGACCACTCTGCGCGGATAACCCCGTTCCGATGACAGAACGGTGCCACCGATACAAAAATCGATTTATCGGCCATTAACAAGCAACTCGAGGAGACCATCCGAGTGGCGCGTCAGGTAAAGGAAGCCGAAGCCGCTGCCGCAGCTGTTGCACAGGCTGCCAGCTCGCCAGTTGCCCAGGCCCCAATTCCCCTCAAGTCCAACGAACCCATTCAGCTGAGCTTCAACAACGAACTGCCATCAGTGAACACTGCCAGCAGCGGAGCAACCGATGTGAAAACACTCAGCACCAACGATTTGCAGTTATCGGAATCAAAGTCGCCGGCCATCGATGAGCTGACACTCGATTCCGCCGAGGATACTGCCGATCTGGATGATCGCAACAAGAGGTAAGCAATAAGCCCTGTGACACAACAGTTCACAAGACACGCGCCACCCAATTGGTTAATTTACTATATACTCTTTTGTCGATTCATTCATGCAAAACTTCTGTGCTTAACTTGAATTAAAACTTTCTTTATTTTGCTTAAAGAGAATAATATTGAACCATTATAAGCAAAATCAGTTACTTTACTCAATTTAACGATTCGTTCATTTGAACTTATTTGATTGAAATAATTATCGTTGATAATCACTTGTCTTTTCACTGCATGATAATCGATAACATTAACAAACAATTATCGCAAAATTTACACCACAACACTGAACTAATCGCACACTTTGATCCACATTTCCTCCCACCTCTCCGAAATGCAACCGAACACACAAAAGTAATCTATTCAAAAGGTTCCTGAGCTTCGGCGGAGCTGGCCTGGCAGGCGGTTCAAGCGGCGGTGCTGGCGGTGCCTCGCCCAGTGGCAACAGCTTGGGCGGCGGCGGCGGCGGATCTGGTAACTTCCTGCTGGACGTGGTGCGCGTGAGTATCAACTGACAAACCTCCAATAAACCTCCCTCTCCAAGAAGGTTTAACGAACTCTCTTTTATCATTCTATCGGCAGCTCTTCTCAGGCAGCGTGCAGACTCAGCAGGGCGATGAGGCCGCCAACAGTGTAGGCGGTGGCGCCAGCAGCAGCACAGACGAAACGGACGGCAGCAGCGACAGTACGCGCACCGCCGACGGCTACACCGAGGGTATTCCCGGACCTGTGACACGTCTCGTCGTGCTTGCCAACCGTGGACTGGCCAACCTGGTGCAAGACTTGATTTTGGTAAGAGATTTGCCTAAATTCATAAATAGTTCCACGACTAACATATACTCTTTCTTTTTTATGTCAACAGCGTGTGGCAGCCACCAGCGAGAAGTTCGTCAACTTCAAGGCCAAATTGATTACAGCACTTATCTAAGTGTCCTGGCCACGCCCTCGCCGCCCTGTTTTAGTCAAGTCAACCCAACTGTACAGAGTCAACGCAGCAACTAAACACACACCCACACACACATAAACACTCACAAATACACATGCACAACTACGCGATATGATATTCTTTCCCATATACAAAACAAATGAAAACAAAAAAAAATAAGAAAAGAAATGCATTGTTTATTTTTTGTTGTGCATCCCTTTTTGGCAATGAACAAATTGTACATTTTTAGCAAATTTATGTTTTTATAAATAACTCCAAATTCAAACTAGTAAGAATAGTTTAAAACACAAAAGAAAACATTGTAATCAAAATTTACAATACAAAAAAAAAGAAATTTATTTATTTTTTTTTTTGATACGAATAAAAATCGAAGGAAAAACATATACATACGATAAAAACGAAACGCCCGTTGCAACACTATCTTGCTCTATATCCCCATTTCTTTTTCTATCTCTCTCCGTCTTGTACTATTTCACTCTTCCTCTACTCTATCTTCTCTTTCACTTTTGTAAATATTTTGCTACTTCTTCAGTATGGATAAACTCGATTATACGTTTGCGATATTCCTAATTGTTTATTATGAATTTCCTACATATTTTTGTTTACTTAAAAAATCATGACTGTGGTGTTTTACTTACTATTATTTTTAAAAATTTAATATTATATAGTCGACGTAAACAAAAGCACAAATTTCGGTTAAACATACTTTTGCCTTTTTTATAACCAGTGACAAAACGAACAAAATACCTTAAATATTTCATATACAAATATATATGTACATATGTATACAATCTAAAGTCGATGTTCATTTTTTTTATTTGTTATGTAGAGTCAAGCTAACTTCTGCCGAACAGTTCACATTTTTTACAACAAATCTCAATACACCCGTTGAGCATTTGCATACAACATATTATTTTTTTATCAAACTGTTTTAACTGCAACTCTTTTACTGTACGAGTAAGCGAAATGTGTTTTAATGATTTATATCAGCTTAAGTGAATTTTTACAAGTGTATGAAATAAATAAAATTTGTTGAATAACGGTTTATACTCCATTCCAATTGAATTTCAAAGAACTCTGTGGTTTTGCTGTTGGCATAGTGAATTGAATCCTGAGATTCTTGTATCGCCTTCATTCGATAGGTGGGGCTAAATTTATCGATACGCTACCAAATGTCAAATTACTTTTCTATACCCTTCGACTTGAGGTAGAAATAAATCGGTGCTCAGTGAATGCAATAATCGATTTAAATCGAAATTTGAAATGTTAAAAACTTTGTTATGGTTGAAATTATAGAACAAAAATATATACAATCTAGCGAAGGAAAATACCTGCTATAGTTAGTCGAATTTACTTGGCAATTACTTACCCGAGATCCCAATGCAACCAAAGCAAATAGCGCAAGTGGATTGCGTTGCACACGTGGCACTCAACGCATGTGCAGACCGCACTATGTGGTCCCGGGCGTGGGTGTGGGAAGCAGTAAGACGAACTACTTGAGTGCTACTTCCGTTTACTGTCAGAGGTCATAGGCTATAACTGTAAAAACAAACACACACACACACACAAAGTGTGTAGAAAATTTGATGTCTCAGTTAGACATAAGATGAGCAGCATGGGATGTTGCATGTATCATGCTGCACTCAGTGATGGGATACTAACGATGAAATTGAAATTACGATGAAAACAAAAATTAAAGAGCTGCAAATATGCGGCTGCTTATCCTGCGACGCGCCATTGAAAACGGCATACGAGCAATTAAAATTGCACAATTAAAATGCCTGTGTGCTTCGGCTTCAACGGCGGCTGTGGCACGCGTCATGCGTCTTGTGTGGTTGCGAGAAAGAGATGTAAAGAGAGAGGGAAAGAGAGAGTGCGCAGGCAACGTTGCCGTTTTGTTTTGACAAGTGCGCTGGGATTTGTAGTTCTCTTCCGCTGTTGTTGTTGTAGTTGTTGCTCCCGTTATTGCTGCTTGTGCCACTGCTCATGCACAATTTGTCGTTACTAGCGATGACGATGACTTAATTCTTTTAGCAGCCGCAGAACACAAACAATTATGCCAGTTGAGCTACAAAACAGAGCACATCGAGCTGACCAGCGAGGCTGCCCGCCCCGACATCGGCTCATTCGTTGTCCGCCAGGCACATCGTGCACATTTCCCATGCCATATACCATCCATACATGTCCATACGAGAATTTGAATATGGACATTCACATTGAGGCAAACTGTGCACCGCTCGAGGTCTCCTATCTGCTCTCCACGTTGCCCAACAACATCAACATCCACTCGAACGCCGACAGCAATGGTAGCCACGGCGCCGAATCAGAGGACTCTCTTATTGGTAACTCTCGGCGCCCGATTGTGCCCAGGCAGAAGATTAATGCACGGGAGCGATATCGCACCTTCAAGTAAGTATGTTTCAAAATCTACAAATCACTGGAAAAAGTGTTGTGAAATGATTTTAGATACTCGTTAAATTAAATGAGTATTGGGAATGCAGGTTTTGGTACCGCAGACTTTTGAAACAAAATTTCTTGCATTTTCACTAGTTAGATGTCATACTTAACTTCAAAATTTTTAACTTTCCATTTTGAAGTGTGATTATCAGAATCTAAAATGATATTGATATTTTTAATATTGTAATACATTTTTTACAACCCTTGCAGCGTGAATGCCGCTTACGAAGCACTGCGCGGTTTGATTCCCACGGAACCTGTTAACCGCAAATTGTCCAAAATCGAAATTATCCGCCTGGCCAGCAGCTACATAAACCACTTGCGCAGCACTCTGCATACAGGTAAGTGGAACTGTTTGTCCAAAATTGGATCAATTTCTGTACTATATATTCCTTACCACAGGAACAGATCGACAACCCTGCCTGTTGCACAAGTGGGAGAACACCCAGCAGGAGGAAGTCAGCGGTGTAACGGAACGAGTAAATATTTGCACATTTTGCCTAAAACCAAAACTTACCCAATAGCTATAGGTTAATTTTAAGATAATATAGTTAATAAAAGAATTGAAAACCAGAGTATCAAATCTAACCGCAATTTTTTTCAAGCGCCATCTGTTGTACATCGCATGAGTATTGAAAGCGCACAACAGCTGTTGTGTAACTGCGGCTCCACTGTTTACGATAGTTTGTGTACACACTTAAGTAACTTTTACTTTATAACGCTAGAAATTCATAATTTTGAAATTTAAATGTTTCAATAAAGCATACTATAAATATTACAAGGCTTTTCTTATTATATGATTATTATTAAATGCAACCGGAGCTGATATTTCCAAACAGTGTGTACACACGCAATTCTTTCAGCATTTTAATATAAAATCTGGTCACTCTTCAGCATTGTCTTGTGAATAGTCGCGGGTATTATTTAATTTTGTTGCAAATTTGTTTTTGTTTCGTTCCTTGTTCCTTGTACAACTATGGGTGACTTGCTGAAAGTATGTAATTGAATTTATATGCTTTCTTTTATAAATACTTACATGTTTATTTTAAAGAACTCAAAGTTGCTCAAGAAGTTAGGCGTCGACAGCTCCGATCAGTGGATAATCTACAATGAAAATTTCGAAAAATTCTTCAACTTCTTGTCAGAGAACATTACCGATGCAAACATACTCACAGAACGAGAAATTTTGGAGAGCGATGCACTAAAGCAGCGCGGAGAGTGGCTGGAGGAGGATGCGCGGAAACTAAAGCTTCAGCAGATTGAAGTGGATAATCCTGGCCTACTCAAGTACACCGACGAAGATGTTGACATCCTCACAGCGGAGATAGCTACGATCAAGGAGGCAACAGAAGAATACTCTGGACTTATCGAATGCATGCAGTAAGTTACGATAGCCCAACAATTTGCTAAAGAAAAAAAATAATCTCACTACTTGTTGAAGGACCACAAAACACAGTCTAAACACCGATCTAAACGAACTCGAGGCATCAGCTGGGCCACTTCACAATGCCGTGAGAGACTCGCTTACGGAGTGCCAGAGCAAAGCCAAGCAATTGGAGGAAGTGCAGCGTGAGAACTGCCAACTGAGTGAACAGGCCGGCAAACGTTTTAGCAGCCAGCAAGCACCTCCGTTGTTCATGCACCAACAACCACTGGATCAGTACTTTCTCAAATGCGACACATTCATGCAGTTCTTCACCCTCTACTTAAGGGACAACTTTAAGATACAGGAGTACGCAGATTTCGAATTCAACAAAATGGATATTCAGCAATTGAACGCCAAGCTAGAATATTGGCAAAACGCGTAGGTTCATCTGCAACTACAACATCTGTAATATACATTATAACTTATATTTTCCTCGCTCAGCATGCAACACTACACACTCGCCCATATCAAGGAGAAAGCCAAGGCAAAAGCCACCCAGACGTTAATTGATCAAACTGATTTCAATCAAATACACTCCTTAAGTTTGTCTGACTTGATACGCGAAACACAGGATTTAAAACTATTAAACGAGAATCATCTGAAGGATGTCAGCGATACCCTGCTGAACGGACTGACCCTGCACGTCCATGGGCATGTGCAGCAACGCATTGAGCTGGTGCTGTACGAGAACACAAAGCAGAAGCTTGAGCGGGCTCTGCAGCGTCGTGAAAATGACAAACAGCTAAAGAAGATCATCTCAGATGCTGTGTCCAATGCTGAGCTCATTTGGATTGCCATACAGCTGGATCTGGAGAAGCAGAGAAACTATGCAGACAGTTCCCTACGCCTCTCTGGTCCGTCCCAGGCGAGTCGGCTGCGTGTGCAAACGATGCGCTCACTGAACGCCAATTATAAAGGAATCTGCGCACAGTTTGTGCAGGAGATATCCACATTGTTGTTGCCACATCTGGGCCGGAATATTCGTGCTGGCGAAGCCAAAAGTTGTCTATATGAGTACGAGAAGTTTGGACGCCTACTAGCGTACACGCTGCAGAGCATGTTCAATAAAAAGTCGCAAGTTTATGTCCACGAACAATTATCGGAGCTGTAAGTTGTGTCTTTTGCCTTTTACGATCATAAGTTTCTGAATGATTTGATGATTATTGTTTACAGGCAACTTGTGGCGCAGACACTGCGTCCTTTTGTCTACGATTCGCCACTGGAGCGTCCCATGTTCAAGAATATTCGGTATTTGATCCCAATTTTCAATGCTATGCAAGAGCATTTGCGTTTGGAGCAAGCGCTACGAGAATTGCGCACTCAATTTCAGGAAGCAATCAAGCAACCTATGGTAAGTGAATTTTTTCTATTTGACAGTTGTTGTTTATTAAGTGTTTTCACTCTTAAGGAGGAGGATACTCTTTGGCGCTATAACAAACATCTGTGGATTTGGTTCTTAACTGAACCGCAACGAATGATTCTGGCCATAGACGAGGTAAAAAAGATTTCAGCCAAAATTCCCGCACTAACAGCATCAAACTTTCGTCCGAACGGTGGTCTGCAGCGTAAATAAATCAAATAAACATACATATATAAATTCAACAGCTTAATTCTAGTTTAGTAAGAATATTATTTTTTTTATCACCGATTTGTTAAACCATTTTAAGGCAATTGAATGTGATTGGACTTCTTAAAATTATATGTGTAACGTTTTTACTTGACACAGTCATGTTAACATCTTGCTTAGAAATTACAATCTCTTCATAAATCTGACCAATAGAATAAATAATCATATTGAATATAATTTAATTTCAAAGTAACTTAACGGCAGCTGTAAAATTCAAAATAAGCTTATCTACACCTCATGTGCTTTACTTGTGTTGTAATCGTAAAAGCTATCGATAGTTGATGCTTCGATGGCAAGTTGGAATATGCGATGCTTGCTTGCGCGTGTATCATCGATACATCGATATTAATTCAACACCACTAACGACACAACTCTATTCCAAAAGTCGCGCACGTCCAGAAACTGGTCGGGTAAATATTAAACAATATCTGAATTATTTTTGTGTGTAGGCGCCGCGGATAGCATAGAAAAATTTCTAATTGGGTCAGACGCTAGGCATGCGGCGCCGACAATTTAGTGAATATGTGTGACATGCGTATTTTAGTGTGTGCAGTGTGCCTCTACAAACATATATATACCAACAATATAAATATATATATGTATAAATATATGTGTATGTGTGCTGAAATCTAGGTGCTGTATGTGTGCGTGTTGTGATATGTATACGTATATGTATGCCTTTATGTGCGTATGTGTGTGTGACCTTCGTGCAGTAATATAGCTTGGCCGACTTTTTGCCAATTATACAAATAGGGACAGCATCCTGTGCAAGACACACAAACACGCACTCAACATCAAGTTCGATATCTCGTCCAGGTTGTGTCCAACATTGCCGGCTGTGGCAAAGTGCAGAGCACTTGCGTTTCATTATGTTGTGGCTAATTTGATTCCGCCAGCCACCTGAGTGAGCTTTTAAGAGTGCAGCTGCAACAGAGTCGGCAGCAGTAGCAGCGTTGGCAGGCAGCAAGTGGACCACTTATTAATTGTCATTTATGCTTTGCACTCTTGCAGGTTGACAGGCACAACAACAACAACAGCGACAACAACAACAAATACATCAATAACAGCCGCCTCTGTGTTAATAGAAGACACTACATTCTTTATGTAGTAAACAAGTCTAGTCAACAAACAGACCAAATGAGCGCACACTCGAGCTAAACGCGCAGCACAAACCAAAAAACCAAATAACACTAACACACACACACATATACCCATTGACACCCACCCACACACATACACAGAACTCAATCAAAATGCGAGTGGTGGCAATGGTAAGTGGCGGCAAGGATAGCTGCTACAACATGATGCAGTGCGTCGCCGAAGGTCACGAAATAGTCGCACTGGCCAATTTACATCCAAAGGATAGAGGTAAATTCAATTGTCACAATTAACCCCACTCCCCCAAAAGTAAATATAGTCTATATATAAATCAGCATATTCATATGTATGTATGTGTGTGTATATAGGTAATATGCATTAACTCGAACAATTGTTTGGCCAATCATTTAACGGTCACAATTTCAGATGAGCTGGACAGCTTTATGTACCAGACAGTCGGCCACATGGGCATCGAGATACTCGCCAGTGCGATGGGGCTGCCGCTCTACAGGCGCGAGACAAAGGGGAAGAGCACACAGACCGGTAAACAGTATGTGCCCACCGATGATGACGAAGTCGAGGATCTCTATAGTTTGCTGGAAACGTGCAAGGTGAGATAAGCAATGGGTGAGGGTAAATGTTAAGGTGAAGGTATGCAGAGCGGGGGGAGTAGAACTAGACGAGCAACAGCTAATTATATATGCAAAACAAAGGGTTGATTAAATGCGGCGATTAGCTAGGAATATCGATGCAAGTTACTTTGGTGTATGACGCCTTTTCCTCTATACCCTGTAAGCCGTTACGAACGGGTATAGATGATATACATGCATGTTGATGTTGACATATCATACACGTTTGTACATGGAGATCTGCAGTGTCAGTAACATTAATTATTGAATGTAATTGTCTAGTGTAATCAGAGCGTGTTCTATAAACAGTTTTTATGTTTGAAATTCAAGATACAGTTTGTATATACTTTACTTATGGTGTCTTTGTTGGCGTCTCTGCAAGCCGAGGCCCTACTTTACTAGCCACCAATAGAAAGGCTAATTGCCTGATACCTAATATATACATATGTATGTAGGTGTATATGTATATGTGTGTGTGCCTATACTAAACTAGTTCGTACAGGATAGCTAGGAGTTATCACATTGCAATTATTGTTGTCAATAGTCTGTCAAATGTCCTTGAACGAGGTTCGACCCACAAAGAAAACAAAAACAAAAAAAAAATAATAATTGCGGAAATTAGTTTCGCTCCAAAGGGAAAATTCGTAATCTTATCATGGAACGTCACCGCGGGCGGCACGTGAACTAAGGCAAATATTCAATGCACCTGCTGCCGACGTTGACGCTAATGTCGACGTCGACTGCAGCCGACGATGGCGATGACAAGAAGCAATTATTGTCGTGCTGCAATCGGAAAGAGATGGGCAAAGTTGTGGGTTACAAAACACACGATTTCAAATGTAAACCGCATCGTAATAAAAACCTAATTAGATTTATTATGCAGTACCCAAGTACTTGGGCTATAAATACTTTGCTATCGACGGGCCCAGGTATTCATGATAGATAGCAAGAACTGATTAATGAAATCAATTTTGATAGATATACATGTGTATGTATGTATATAGAACACTTTATATTTTAAATAATTAGAATACAAGAGAGCTCAGAGAACATATAGTATATGCAGATCTGAGACAGTGTACGCTTCTGTTTCCAGTACACAGACAAAGAATATAATAAGGAATATATGTACTCTTTTTATTTTCATTTCTATTCTATTAGGGGTCAGAAGTTAAGCTTTATTTATACCCTAATGAGTATTGCAATCCTTCTGAAACTATTATGATGTTCTTTTTACTGTATATTATATTTATACTAAGTTCTATAGTGATAGTTATGGCATATAAGACTATTTAATGAAGAATGACGAAAGATCTGTTAGCTTCAAAGTGGATTTTTTTTTAGGTACAAGTCATCAGCTCTTCTTAATGATAATAATGAGACTATATACATAATTAATCCACACTTCACTTGCAGCATGAACTAAAAGTGGAAGCGGTTGCTGTGGGTGCCATATTGTCAGATTATCAGCGCGTGCGCGTCGAGAACGTGTGCAGTCGCCTCAACCTGATATCCTTGGCGTATTTGTGGAGGAGAGATCAGACTGAACTGTTGCAGGAGATGATCGACTGTCAGGTGCATGCCATAATTATCAAGGTACGTTCAACCAATTGAGAGTTAAAAGAATCATCATCTCTAATCCATCTTCCAATTGATCTCAGGTTGCTGCCTTGGGCCTGGTGCCGGATCGTCATTTGGGCAAGTCGCTGCGCGAGATGCAATCGCATCTGTTGAAGATGCGTGACAAATATGGGTTGAATGTGTGCGGCGAGGGTGGTGAATATGAGACATTCACCCTGGATTGTCCACTGTTCAAACAGCGCATTGTGGTTGAAGATATTCAGACGATCAGCAGTAGTGCCGATCCGATTTGCCCCGTTGGCTATATAAATTTCACGAAGCTAACGTTGCAGCCAAAGGAGCCGCACGCTGGCAGCGATGTGGTGTTTGTAAAGAAGTCATTGGATTATATAAGCGATCTCAACGAATCGACGTACAGTGATTTGAGTGATCCGGATTTTAGTGAAACCGAATTGGAGCTAATTGAGAAGGAGACGCGTTTGCGCGAATCGCTTAGCCAGAATGAGTTAATCTCGCGCAGCAATTCGTTTGGACGACATCTGGCCACATCATCGTCCTCGCCCATACCCATTGTAACGAAGAGCGCCAGCGTCGACGAGCCCATACCGGCGGCCAGCTCCATAACGGGCAGCGCATCGCTGCTGCTGCTTGCCAATGCGAATCAATCGACATCGACATCGGCATTGGGTATCGGTGGTATCGGTGGCTTGGGCGGCGGAGGCAGCGGCAGCAGTTGTGGCTTTGGAAGCTCGCATCCGTTGGGCAGCAGCACGGCCGCCGTATGTGGCTCGCTGTCGCTGGCCATCTCCTCGCTTGGGCTGAGCACAACGCAGTGCAACAACAATGCGGCGATGGCGACGATGCCGGCAGGCATGACACAGCCCCCCAGTCCGATGAAATATGAGCGAGAATTTCGTCCACTTGCTAATCAGGCCAGAGCAGCCATAAATGCCAAAGGCTGGATGTGGTTGGCGGGCATACAGGGTAAACCCTCCTCTCTCTACCCTACCCTCCCTTCGTAGACCTTGACCCACTTGAGCAAACTTCACTCATATTTCTTCATCTTTTTCTTTATCTCTCTCTCTCTATGTTGCTTTAGGTTACGCCTCGAGCATGGAACAGGGCATGCAGCAGGCATTGAATACACTGCGGGAACTCTGCACCAGCAACGGGTATGAGATGCAGGATTTGTGCTTCACCACACTCTATGTGCGCTCCATTGCCGAGTATCCTGTGTTGAATAGCATCTACTTACAATCGTTTGGCTTTCACAATCCACCGACGCGCGTCTGTGTCGAGTGCCCGCTGCCAGATGATTGTCATGTGGTTATGGAGGCCATTGCGTATCGTGCACCAGCCACGCACAGCGGCGATGATAGCGAGGAGACGCAGACGCTGCTCAATGGCCGGCGCAATACGATGCATGTCCAGGGCATTTCACATTGGGCGCCAGCCAATATTGGTCCCTACAGTCAATCGACGCGGGTGAGACAGCGACAGCGAGAGAGTTGGCGAGCGGGAGCAGGGGAAAGCTTTGTGATGCCAGCTCAGCACAGTCTGGCCTGGCCTGGCCCCGCTCTCCACTCAGTTGCAAGCTAACCCTCCTACAACGATGCTATACCGTTGCAGATTGGCGACATCACATACATCTCGGGCCAAATTGCGCTGGTGCCAGGCAGCATGACAATCATTGAGGGGGGCATACGTCCGCAATGTAAACTGACGTTGCGTCACATCAGTCGCATTGCGAAAGCAATGAATGCCCAGGGCCAGTTGCGGGATGTTGTCCATGGCATATGCTTTGTCACCCACCCGGCGTTCATTGGCGAGGCGCGACGCCAGTGGGAGAGGCGCACAACGAATGCCATTATGGATTACATTGTGCTGCCGGCGTTGCCGCGGGATGCGCTCGTCGAGTGGCAGGTGTGGGCACACACACACAACGATCGTTTCGACTGTAAGCCTCAACAAATACATTTATATGCCATAAACTGAACGATTTCGAATGATCTCGAATCCCATTAACCCAATGTGCTCACATTGAACCGCTTCAAAACATGCTTTAAAACGGTTCAGAGTGCGATCGATTATGTATGTACATGTATACGATTCTAACTGCTCTCATGATGTGATCTTTGCAGACGAGGAAACAGGCTGCTCGGTCAGCGACTACACCATCTCGATACGTCGTCGATGGAACTATGAGAACAATTGTGCGGCTATCGTTTGCTATGTGGCCACCGGACTGGCCTCATCCACCACACAGTTGACACAGCTAAGCGAGGATGTGCTGAGCAATCATTGCCGTTTGGCACAGTGTCTGAGCGTGGAGAATCTTGACGAGATTCTCACCTATATTGTCAATCGTTTGCTCAAGGATTATCCGATTGCCAAGCGGCAACAGCAGCAGCAGTTTCCGCGTGATGGCGATGCCGAGCAGACAATACACAGCACTGCCACGACCACAGATACAATGTCTTTGCCAGGAGGAGGTGGTGATCAACAGCCAGCGGCAGCACCAGTAACCGCCGCAGCAGCAGCAACTGCAACATCGGCTGGCAACCATAGATTACCTGCGATACACCTGAAGTTGTTCTATCAGGTGAATGCGGCACCGCCAACAGATCTGCTGCTACAGGCATTGAACGATTTCCGGATCAAGTGCCAGGAGATGGCGTCCATAGTGTACACGGTGCTGCCGGCGTGCAGTTTGCACAACTTTAGTACGTTCCTGTCCATATGCGGTGTGCGACACGAGTAGAGGGAGACGAGACGAGGTGTGGCAAGGCGTGGCGAGACGAATCGAATTAAGTCCACGACGCAATGTCCAAACTAAACTAAGAGCGCAGGCGCGTCTCGGGCCTACATTTGTTGATATTGTTAACTAGCCTGTGTATCTAATAACTATATAGACATACGTATACATATTTACTACAACTATTTACAACAACAGGAACACTCAAGTCGAGCAGATCGCGTATCGTAGTTACCATAAAATTGTTTCGGACCAACAGCAACAACAACTACAATTGCAATTACAACAATAGGAAAAGCAACAAAGAAGAAGAAATTTACGCATGGCAGCTACTCAAAAGAAAAGAAGAATAAAGGACAAAAGAATATAACACTATAGATGTATATGAACAACAGGCCGATTTAAATTGAAAAAAAATATCTGGCAAAACGATTTATAAGAACCTTTTCTCTGTGCACACACTCTACTCTATATCGCTGTATTGTTATCGTAACTATACTCGAATAACTTGTAAACAAATTTTCGATGTGCTTTTCATTGTGTTTTTGCGCTCAGGTTTCGCCGTTTTTCGATACTCGATTTATTTATTCAAGTTTTTTGTACCTCGCTTTTTCTTTTCTATGAGATTAGCTCAACTTTTTGACCAAATACAAACGAATCGCTTTTAAAGTCGTTTAGCTTTTAAACAAAACAACAGAATATGAACTTTAAATATGTATTTATACCGTATATGCCATATATATATATATGTATGTATATACGAAATGACTTTCGAAGTTTACCTTAAGGGAAAGAAATGAAAAGCAAACAAAACTAAGACGCCCTCTCAAAGTCAAAGTGTAAAAGAAAATATCGCCATAAACGCAAGATTTTTTTGTGAAATACTATTTTTTTTTTAGGTTAAACAAACAAATATTTTGTCGCAGGCAAACAAATTTGCGCAAACAGTTTGGCCATTTGTGTCCCTAAAATTAATGATTATATATTTATGCATACGATATAAGCACAAGCTCAACAGGTCCCTGATCTGATCTTGTCTGGGAAGCTGTTTATCTTGGTAAATCCTATAAAAATAAAAGCTTAGCGAATTCCCCCATATATGTAAAAAAAAAACAAAACACAAGACATATGAAAAAACCAATTGTTAATTCATAACTGAAATGTCGCACAAATGTTGAGTAAAACTTTGGAGGAAATTTAATTGATCGTACGTATGTTGAGATCACTGATAATGATTATTAAATGCTATTATTGTTATGAAAATGAAAATATATTGATATCGATTGTGTGTCATAAAAAAAAAAAACAAAATACATAAACAAAACCAAGCGGAAATGGGCGTTTTTACTTATTTGAATTTTATCAAACTCCTCAACTTAAGCAACCGTACTCGAAACTATCTTTGTGATTGAGAAATTTCTGGAAATCTATTTTTAGACAACTCCCCCAATATCACAAGGTACACGTCAGTAAATGTCGGAATTCAGATTTGTGATTTGTGGTAACTCTTAGGATGTTTTCATCATGCAAACATATATTTCAGAGCCTGCAATCAAACAAACCGTAAACAATAACAAAACAGAAAGTTGGTGAGAGAAAGAGAGTACAAGAGAGAGCGAGAGAATGAAAGAGGGCGTCCAGTCATCGGCCTTGATTTTGATATGAACTAGCCCCCTCAATGTTTGGAGCCAAAACACAACAAAGCTCTTTTGAACCGACTGGGGACTGTGCGCTCTTTCCACAAACTTGGCGAAATTTCCAGTGTGGACCAATCAAAAACGAGTGTGAGCAGTACGCAACACCAATCAGAATTGCAGCAGACACTGACGTGGTCTACACGTCAGTGCGTAGCAAACGCCGTTGAATAAATAGCCCGGCATCGGAAAGAGCAGCAAACAGTTCAAACACAGACAGCAAAGAAGTAACACATCGGCACATCGAAAAACGTACAAATTCTATTGGAATATACAAAAATATATAAAGTGCGATCAAGAATAAGAGAATTATATACAAATATTTTTTTTTTTTGTAAACAAACTGTGACTGTGAAATCAAATACAAAAGTGTGAACTTATAATCCAAAGCCAAAAAACCCGCAAAGACTTACAACTCTATTAGTACGGATCAAAATTACAAACTATATATATATTTTTTTTTAACATAGTGATCAATATAGTTTTAGTTAGCCAAGTAAGTATTTGAAAAGTTGTTTTTAAAATGACAACAATCGATTAATTCGTTACATTTAGTGTTTTGCAACACTGTCGAAAAGTTAAGACTGACGTGTACCCTAGCATTATTGTATGTGTGAGTTCGTGTATGTGTGTAGAAAGCGCCGGCACAAAGCAGAGGTAAACGGCAATATTCTTTCAGTTCTGTTTCAAACGTCAAGAGAGAAAATTTGAAAAAAATAAGCTTAAGAAAGCGAGTTTCAAGTGTAAGTTAATTTTTATTTTTTGCCTGTTCAACGCAAAGGCATAATACAAGCAACAAATTGCAACAAGTTCAAATAATGGAAAAAGAAATTATGCAGTAATAATAAAATCTCGATGATAACCTCGGTACACATGGCATGCTGTTTCGCCATGTTGGCAAAGTGGAGATTATTGCATGTCAAACTCTCAATCTCAATGAGTTAAAACTTCTAGACTATAAAGCACATGCTATCCGATAATTGGTAAAGTGTGTGCAGTGCATGGAGGCATTTATTATATTCTCGCCTTGTGTAGGCGCAATATCTACGTCACAACCAGTGTGACCCCAAAGTGCATGACGTGTATCATGAGCAGTCATTCCCCCGGTGTGCATATTTAACATACATACATATTTAACATACATACGAGTTTATGTATATTTGGATGTTATAAGCGATAGCAACAAATTAGCATAACATAATTCATTCAGAGTCCGTAACAAAGTTCATTCACATCCAACCGGCCCGACATTTGCATATTAAAGCGCCGTGTTCTCTTATGCACACACTGGCAACACACGCCTCTCAGCTGGTCACTTCGTCAAATACTCGAAGAGGGTCTACCGATGACTTAGCAACACTATTTTATTTACACACTTTGATTAGAATAGTTGCGAAAGTACGTAAATTAAATTTTGATCTATAGGCAGCACAAACACACACATACGACGCACACGCAAACAGACATGCGCCTGCGCCGACTTATCGTCTCCCTTCAGAGTTTTACTGTATTTTCGCACATGTATTTGTGTGTGTATGTGCCCAACTCTCAGTCACTCAATCAGCTTTGTACACGTCACTTAAACCAAATCCCACTAAGCTTCAGAAATATGTTATTATAGACCTGTATCAGGGAAAAGTACACGTCAGTACAGCCTAAAGACAATACAAACTTATTCGGTATTGTTTAGTTAACCAACACACAGCTGTGTAAACCAACTGCGTTTAGTGCCGGCAAGAGGCAACAGAGCTGCCACCCCCGCTAAATTCAAACTTTCACCGGACGGGGCGGGGCGTAAGCTCTCGGTTGTTAGTGTCGTCAAGCCTTGTTGTTGTTATTATTATTATTACAACTCACACGCACACATATTGTGTATGCAAAATGCGGCAAGATGTTAAAAAAGAGGAAATTTCTACATTAAAAAAGAGTGAAGCAATTGCAAAACCAGTTTGATTGCACGCGTAAAGATAGAGAGAGAGAGAGTGGTCGGTGAGTGATGTGTGAGCGAGAGAGCAAGTGCGGTAGAGAGAGAAATTACAGAAAGAACCAGAAAATGTTACCACGTATACAAAATTCTCTGTAGCGCAACGTCGCCGTCGTCGTCGGCGTCGGTCAATGTCAGTCGAGCTGAGCAGAGCAACTTTAACAGTTGTTAAACGGTTCGCTACAGAGCTGGACGTGTGTACGTTTGTGTGAGTGTGCTTGCTTCTCATTGGTGCTGCCAATGTAGCTATTTTCTCGTCGAGTCTGGCTTTTTTCAATGACAACATAGAAAATATTGCTTTATCTAGCTTGTTTTTAATACCGGCTCCATATATTTCTTATAATTCGGCTATTTATATTTGGCAGCATAGCTTATTCTGTTTCCTCTCAAGGTTATTTTTATGCTTGCTTGTGTTAACTTTGTTTAAAGCTCACTTGGCACATTTATTGGGCCGAAAATGAACGTGTGCCATAAATTATTGAGGGCCAACGCTTCAACAATTTTCCAGAAGTAGCACACAGTTCCTAACGGTACTTACCTGTTGACAACAGCAGCAGCAGCGCAACGTCAGCGCTTTTTCTTGCTTCGGGTTCGGCTTTGAGTTCTCGCGCTCACTCTCTCACCATCTCTCCGCGTGTGTTGACGTGTACAATAAAAAGCTAAGCTAAGCTAAGCTTTTCTCTTCAGCTTACTAATCGTCGGTCTTTTCTTCTGTTCCTCTTGCAGTTTATTTTTTGTTTGGTGATAAAAGACTAAGCATTAAAACTAGTTATTAACAAAAGGAGCTCCAACATGAAGTTGTGCATATTACTGGCTGTCGTGGCCTTTGTTGGCCTATCACTCGGTGAGGAGAAGAAGGACAAGGATAAGGAGCTGGGAACCGTTATTGGTATCGATTTGGGCACAACATACTCATGGTAAGTAGCATGATCAGCATGGCACAGGCACCCACTTGCCACTTTTGTTTCCAACTGTGAACTACAATTTCTCTTCTCTTTTCTTCTTGCTTACAGCGTTGGCGTTTACAAGAATGGACGTGTTGAGATCATTGCCAACGATCAGGGCAACCGTATTACGCCCTCATACGTGGCCTTCACTGCCGATGGTGAGCGTCTGATTGGTGACGCTGCCAAGAATCAGTTGACCACAAATCCTGAGAACACAGTCTTCGATGCGAAGCGTTTGATCGGACGTGAATGGTCCGACACAAATGTGCAGCATGATATCAAGTTCTTCCCCTTCAAGGTGGTTGAGAAGAACTCGAAGCCACACATTAGCGTTGATACCTCGCAGGGAGCCAAGGTCTTTGCGCCCGAGGAGATCTCAGCTATGGTCTTGGGCAAGATGAAGGAAACCGCAGAAGCTTATCTGGGCAAGAAGGTCACCCACGCCGTTGTCACAGTGCCCGCCTACTTCAACGATGCCCAGCGTCAGGCTACCAAGGATGCTGGTGTCATTGCTGGTCTTCAGGTGATGCGTATCATCAACGAACCAACAGCAGCTGCCATTGCTTACGGTCTGGACAAGAAGGAGGGCGAGAAGAACGTGCTGGTCTTCGATTTGGGTGGCGGTACCTTCGATGTTTCCCTGCTGACCATTGATAATGGTGTCTTCGAGGTGGTCGCCACCAACGGTGACACTCACTTGGGTGGTGAAGATTTCGATCAGCGTGTCATGGATCACTTCATCAAGCTGTACAAGAAGAAGAAGGGCAAGGACATCCGCAAGGACAACCGTGCTGTGCAGAAGCTGCGTCGTGAAGTTGAGAAGGCTAAGCGTGCTCTGTCTGGTTCCCACCAGGTGCGCATTGAAATCGAATCGTTCTTCGAGGGTGATGACTTCTCCGAGACTCTGACCCGTGCTAAGTTCGAGGAGCTGAACTTGGATCTGTTCCGTTCGACCCTGAAGCCAGTACAGAAGGTGCTCGAGGATGCTGACATGAACAAGAAGGATGTCCATGAGATCGTGCTTGTCGGTGGCTCTACTCGTATTCCCAAGGTGCAACAGTTGGTCAAGGACTTCTTCGGTGGCAAGGAACCATCTCGCGGTATTAACCCCGATGAGGCTGTCGCTTACGGTGCTGCCGTCCAGGCTGGCGTTCTCTCTGGTGAACAGGACACTGATGCCATCGTTCTGCTTGATGTCAACCCACTGACCATGGGTATTGAGACTGTTGGCGGTGTCATGACCAAGCTGATTCCCCGCAACACTGTCATTCCCACCAAGAAGTCGCAAGTCTTCTCCACGGCCTCTGACAACCAACACACGGTGACCATTCAGGTCTACGAAGGCGAGCGTCCCATGACCAAGGATAACCATCTGTTGGGCAAATTCGATCTGACCGGCATTCCACCAGCACCACGTGGCATTCCACAAATCGAGGTCTCGTTCGAAATTGACGCCAACGGTATTCTGCAGGTCAGCGCCGAGGACAAGGGTACCGGCAACAAGGAAAAGATTGTGATCACCAACGATCAGAACCGTCTGACGCCCGAGGATATCGATCGCATGATCCACGATGCCGAGAAATTCGCCGATGAGGACAAGAAGCTGAAGGAGCGTGTCGAGTCGCGCAACGAGCTGGAATCGTACGCGTACAGTCTGAAGAACCAGATCGGTGACAAGGACAAGCTGGGAGCCAAGCTGAGTGATGATGAGAAGACCAAACTGGAGTCGGCCATTGATGAGTCGATCAAATGGCTCGACCAGAACCCCGATGCCGATCCCGAGGAGTACAAGAAGCAGAAGAAGGACCTGGAGGCCATTGTCCAGCCAGTGATCGCCAAACTGTACCAGGGCGCTGGCGGTGCACCACCACCAGAGGGCGGCGATGCCGGTGACGATCTCAAGGATGAGCTGTAAGCCAGCCCATGTGATCGAAACAAACGATTGATTATATAAATAGTTTTGGCAGTAGAAGTAAATCAGACTGATTAAACAATTATAAACTTAATTGCAAAAACAAAACAACCATAAGCAGAAAATCACACTCAACAAAATGGCAACAACAGTAATAGAAATATCGAAACACAGCTCCCCCTTACCAGCGGCGCCCCTCTTTGCAAATAGAACTCCAAAGCAAGCACACAGTTTAAACAACAACTCAAAACCAATTCTTAACCAATCTCCGCACGCTAAATTCCTTGATAGAAGTTTTTTTTTTTTTTATTTAACAAATTTATTTTTATTTTTCGTAATGTTAATTTTCAAAAAAAAAAAAAGAAAAAATTATGGTAAATCCTATCAAAAGTTATTCCTTTCGGGCCCTAGCAGTGTTGAGAGGTGTCGACGTTGACGACGACGACGATTATATAATGTGAAGAAGAATAGAAGAATCACGTGTGTTCCTCGCATTCCTTTTCCAATGGCCAACACCCGATAACTGTATATTTTTTGATAACGCTAATGAGGAATCACAAACCAATAGGTTAGCCTACAAGTTACAAACAATCTTATTAAGGGCAAAACAAAAATGTTATATGTATAAGATAGACAGAGAAAGAGCGTAAAGGAATAGATAGGAGAGCTGCGGGGCAATAGGAGAAGATGATGAACGAGAAATACGTGTAGCAAAACAAACATAATTAAAAGAATTCAATGATTATGAAAGTAAATACAAGAACACAAAACACACAGACAAACATAATAATAATAAGGGCTTCTTCGATTTTACGAAGAACCTAATAATTTATTTAAAAACAAAATAAAGAAAATAATAAATCGAAAAAAAAAACCAAATAATTTACTTGTTTTCAATCATTATTGAGGGAGTGTGCAACGGGAAATAAGAACCAATAGATCATCAAATGCAAATTGTATTGTATAATATATATGTATGTATATTTAAATAGTTTTCTTCCTTTATTGTTTTTCTTTTGTTCTGCGAATTCATTCATTTCCTTACGCATTCGAATTTCGGGGGACTCTTTCAATGCACGAGTTGCTCCTCTCCCTTCTACTTAGATCGTCTTCTCTCTTTGCTCTTTCGCCGATTTGATATTCTACTACGGTTCAGTTTTTCAGTTACTGCATTACGAGTAATCTTACTTAGCTTAAATACATTAAAAAAATACATAAAATATTTGTTGTGTTTGTTTGTTTTTGTTTTTCTTCCATTTTCTTTAAATATCGTATATAAATAAGCTAACGGTATATTTATATTGTTTATTGTGTACACATGTGTATTTCTCTATATACTTATATACGTATGCACTCTCCGAAAAACGAGACCACTTCGACACGGCTCACGTAGTTGTTGTTGTTGTTGGGTATAACAGGACACGCGCCCTCTTTTTTAGATAATATAGCTCGTTTCTTCAGCGAATCTTCCTCTGTGGCACGAGGATAGGGATGTTGGGGTAAGGATCTGGGCATGGGCAAGGCCTTTTGATAGGTCAGGCGGGCAGGGGTAATGACGAGGGCAGGTAGAGGATCACTTGACTAAATATTTAAAACTATGCTAAACTTTTAGCCGCTCACTTAGTAAATAAAATGCAAAGAATAAAATTGAATCGAATGCACCTGCCGCACGGACCAGGGCTGACAAAGCTGAGTTTTCCATGTAATCGTGTGTGTGTGTGTGTTTGTCTCTGCGAGTGATTTCTGATTGTCCGTCTGTCTGTCGCTTGTGTACGAGTGTGTCTAGATATCGATGATAACTATCGATATTTAAATAATCGCGAAAGCCTCGTGATGCCAGCGGATTGCGTAGTTTGGTCCTTGTGGGGGGCGGGGGGCTCATTCCTCAAACGGCGTTCTCTGTAGCTTCTGCTGTGTGAGTATGTTTGTGTGTGTGTGAGTGTAGCTGTCAGTGTTGCGCGCGTTGTTGTTGTTGTTGTTGATTTGTGTGTGTGTGCATTGGTGTGAATTTTCTTGTTGTTACGGCTGCTGCAGGTGTGTGCACTTTTAGATGCGCTTTGGAATCGTATCGATGGCATTGTTCTCAGGCTCTTCGTCCTTTGGTGGCTGGCCGCGTTGCTGCTGGAGCCCCAATAGAGGAGGGACAAGTAGTTCAAGTTGACGAACAAGACCGAGATCGTATCATATATCGTATTTGAAGATTGCCGGATTTTGTCACCAATATGCGCGCGCAACAAGAACAAAGAAACAATGAAAGGAAGACACAATAAAAGAGAGAAAAACGTAAAAAGAAACAATCAAGAAAGCAGAAGAATTATATGAACACACATACATATACTTATAGAGATGTATTTATGTACGATTGATGTACTATGTACGTACATATTACATCAAAAATATCAATTAAATCATTATCACATCTTCGCATTATCTATGTACATATGTATGTATATATGTGGATAATCTAACTATATATGTGCACACACACACACTCTCATATATATGTACATAGATAAATATCGTAATATCATGTCAAATCGACAGAGGAGTTGGGAGGCCCAACGTGAAAATACTCTAGGGTGTTTTTGGGAAGGAAAAAAAAGAATGTGCATGGAGAGTTGAGTTGTTTGTTGTCTTTGTCTTGCGTTTTGAATGCGCTTCTTGCCAATTGGGAACTATTCACGGGGTTTGGATTGTTTTGTTTTATTTTTATCAACAAATTTGCAATAATGGTCGCCGACCTGTCGACTCCAATCCCAACTATCCGTTCTATTATTTATGATTTTACTTTTTCTGGAGGTATGTCTTGAGAAAGTTGCCGTTGTCAATATTTTAAGGTTATGTGCCAATGCAATGTATTGTAGTTTTGATTACATAATGATGGCGGGATGCGTGATCGTAAGCGAGATGGTGATAGTGTAGTCTTGGTATGCGTGTCTAGTGTTTGTGTTAGAAGTTATTTAGTGTTAGCAATTGTTGTTGTGAGTAGTACCCAACCGATAAACATCGAATAAGTTATAAAACTAAATTAAATCATATTTTTGTACTTAATTTATTATTTTTGTTATTATATTATTTCTGTTAAGCTCTTAGCAATGCAAACAATTATGTAAAATTGAAAAGAAGAGGAAAGTCAGCGGCGGGGAGAAAAAGAATATATAACGCATACAAATGTGAAAAAGTAGATAAGCAAATCTGATTAAAATAAGCGTTTTTGTCAGTAGCTTTGACAACTTTGCGTGTTAGAGTGAAATGGCATTAGTTGTTGCAGCTCTGCATGCGCTATCGCCATCTCGTGCTATCGCACGACATCGCATCGACAGACAATTTATTCAGCCTCAGCCTCAGGATCGGGACGGCTTAGGATCTCCTGGCAGAGCGCAATGTAGTCCTAGATTTAATCGGTGCATATGAAAATGAAATGTACAGCATAGCATGAAGAATGAATAGAGAGAGAGAGAGATAGAGAAGTGAAATTAAAATAAAAAGCAACTTGGCACAAAACATTGAACATTGAATTACTTAGATATTCATCACAGCGCACAAAGCTCCACATGGAATACACAAATGTAACAGAAATTAATATACTATACGATACGATATATGTACGATTAAAATGTGGCATTCGGGGAGAAAAGCGCTTTAGCATATCAAATGTGTAATCTGTTCATTTTCGTTGTGTATACGTGCGTGAGAAAGTGTGTGTGAACGTAATTTTCAAAAATGATAGACTGCAATTTGTATTAAATATCAGTTTTGTTTTTATTTTAGTTATTGTTATCATTACTTTCGATCTTTGTTTTGGTTTTTATTATTTTTTTATCTTTCTTTTCCATTTGCTTTTTGTTTCAATAATCGGTATCAGTTTTATATCAATTGTAAACAGTTTTCGGTATGCCCTCGTCAAACTAATCAACGTTCTTTACGCACTTGGCCTTTGTGTCGATTTCTATATACTAGTTTAATAATTTTATATATACTTTAATTGCTAATTTTCATTATAAAATGTTCACTTTTATTGTTGATTTTGTTTAATGTTCATTTCTTTTGATTCGGTATGCAAATCGAGTACAAATTCTTCGTCTCTTCTCCTCGTTATCCTTAGAAAATTAACGTAAACAAAAAGTTTCGATATATTTTATCAAAAAAAGAAATCATAATATGTTTATTTGTATTGCAAAATAATAAGAATAAAAAAATACACACTTTTGTTTGCGTAATTGTGACCTACAATATTAATAACAATTGAAATCATATAGTTTATGCTTAAAATGAAATATGCTATCTTCAATTTGGACCCTTAAAAACTAAACATGTGACGCTGCATAGCTTAGAAATCAATGGAAACACACACAATATCGTCTCACATTCGTGTACCCCTGCATAGCAGTATGTTCTATATATATACATATATATATATATAGAGCGATCGCCAGAACCGGAACATATCGGAACACATTCGTGTAAACTTTAAATGCATATTTTAGAATCTGAATTATTTGTTTAAAGTTATCTACAATCAACTAGTTTGACTTGCGATGCCGCCTACTGATATCGGATGGGACAACTACTTCTACCATATATCATTAAATACTTGTGTACGCGTCTCTCTGTGTATGTGTGTGTGTGTGTGTTGATGTCTTCCTTGCAAGGGTACTCCAATTTTGGCAGGCCAAAATTCAAGTAATTGTTCTTATTTCTGCCAAGAGTTTTACATAATTTCTTTTCGTTTATAATTTTATAATATACAAATACATGTGCATGTACTTATAGATATAAATATATATATATATATATAATTATATATATGTATATTTATGTTGATGTAGAGTTGTGTGGTATCTTTCAAACAGACTTTGTCCATCGCATTTTAACGATAAAGAATTTCTTTTCTTTCGATTGTAATTAAGTTCATTTATTGCTTTTTCGAACGATCATCACTGGCATAAGAGAGTAAGTTCTGCCACATCTTGATCGTTTTCAATTTCCCTCCATATCCTGCAGAGTGTGTTCTCCATCTTCGTGTTCTTGCTGTGACTTTGTTTTCTTGTTTGTCTCTCTTCCTCTCTGTTTTCTGGTTCATCGCGTTGTCTGTCGTCTTGTACGTTGGTTCAATCGAAAAGTTGAATGGATTTTGTTATGGGTCTTGGGTAGTGTGGGGGGTGGGGGAGAGATAAGTGTGGTGTGTTTGTGTGTTATCATATAATTTCATATATGAATTATAGCATCCAATTACATATTTTTGTCTTTTAATTGGCGCCATTAGGCCTTTTCTTGATTTACAGGGGATTTGAATTGGTTTCGTTCATCGAAGTTATTGAATTGGTTTTCTGTAGATCAGTTTTTTTTTTAGTTTTTGTTCGTTTTAAATATATAATTTTATATGTATATAAATTATAAACGTTGCATATATATAATTATATTATATATTGTATGTCAATTTTCTGTGCTTTTTATTACGATTGTTGGAAGTACTATGTTGCTCTTTTAATCGTTGTATAAGGACTAACGTAACGTTTCACTCTTTCGCACTCTTCTCTCCGCTTTATCTCTATCTCTCTCTATTTCGTTCTGGTTCACAATACACGAGCGTCTCGCTCATATTTATAGCTGAGTGCACTCTCTCTCTCTGTCGCTCTTTATTTAGTGTGTTTTATTTTTGTTGTATTGTTTTTCGCTTTTGTTTTGCTTTGTATTTTTCACTCGGTTGAACTAACTGTGTTTTGGTCTTGTGTTGCCACCTACATTGTCCTGTTTCACAACAGAGAATATGCCGTATAAGTAATACAGATATGTTATTATTAGCAGATGAAAACAAACGGTACAAAAAATACAAACGATTAAGAGGACTAAAGACACAATTGACAATTAAACATAATCGAAATACTAATGTTAAACCAAGTTAGCATCGGCGTACGTGTACGATGTTTGTACATATGTATGTTTGTTCTGTGGATGTGTGTCTCTATATGTGTATGTGTGTGGAGTATTTGTGTTACTTTTTTTCAAACAAGGAAACGTTCAAGCAGCAAAAACAAGCGAACCCTATGAATATGTATGAAAATTTGTGTGTGTGTGTGTGGTGAACTTCTATACAATGTTGTTTGTTAGTTTCCAGCTACATTCTTATGTTGTTGTTGATTACTAAACTAAATGCTAACAAAAGTACATTAACTAAATTTATTATACGCGAGTACACAGACATATATATATGCATATGCAGAAGCACACACACAGACTGATACACACGCACACTAGTGTGATTGATGTGTCGTGTCACGGACGAGCCTTTCAATGCGACATGTTCGATATCGATAACACTTCATGGTTCGATCAATAGATTGTCAGTGTGGGCGTTTGCCTGTGTGAGTTGGAGTTAATTTATGAGTGTGTGAGTGAATAAAAACTTCATTCATATCCCTGCTATTTTGTCGGCTTTTGTCTCTCCATTTTGTTTCTTTTTGTTATTTTTTTCGTTTATTATATTTTCTACTATTTCACTTTACTACAAATCTATTTATTTCCACTTTCGTAATTTGTTTTATCATTTTATGTCTCCTGGATTTTCCTTTCTTATTTTTTTATTTTTTTTTTCTTTTAATATAAACGCATTTTGTGTTGTATTTTTTTTCTTGTTTTTTTTTCTTTAATTTTATTTTGTATAAATGATTTTTGCTTGTGGCGCTCAAAACCTCTGCACTTGTTCCGGTCTGTAGCTGTCGGTTCTCTTCAATTGAAACTATGTCTCTCGTTTCTTTATAATCAATCATATATATATATGCAATGTTATGGGTTGGTTTTGCAGTTGTGTGTGGTTTTGTTTGTATGTGTATGCGTGTGTATTTGTTTTCGTGCGTGTATGCGTGTGTTTTTTTAATTAGTTTTTCTATACAGAAATGTTTTTGGTATGGAGGAATGGGGATTTCGATATTAATGAATCGACGTCGACGGTAATGAGTATCGGGAATATATATATATATAGTTAAGACAAAAACACGGCACAATTTCATTTGTATTAAAATATTAACAACACACATACACATGTGCATATGCATATATATATGTTGGAGTCGGTTGTTCAGAGATCGGATTCGGATTCAAGTTAGAATTGGTTGTCGTTCAGATAGATGACCATTAGAAGTTTTGTGTTGGTTTGTTTGGGGTTTTTTTTTTTTTTTGTGGTGGTGGTGGTGGTTGGTGGTTGTATGTGTGGGGAGAAACAAACAAAAAAATATAAAGATATATATATATATATATGCTTAGTTGACGTTTGTTTTGCAATGTTTGTTTTTTTCTTTAAGTGATTTTTTTTTGTTTTTTTTTAGTCAATAAAAAAATAATTAATAAGAATTTCATTTTAAATTTACCGCTCGTAGGGGCATTTTGAAATTGGCTGCTGCCTGCAGCTGAATTTGATAAGCTAAGCTGTGGATTTTAAAGCCGTACAGACTGTAGAAATCGTTGTTGTCGTCGATGGGAAACAGGCGTCAAGTAGACAGAGCAGGATATGAAATATAAAGAGAATATTTCAAATTAGCGAAGTTGGTGAATAAAATAACTTAAAATATTCTATAAATCGGTGAAAAAATAATCTAATAAAGTTAACCTTTCGACTTGTTGATCTGAAATACGTCTATATCTTTTTATACAGTTTTTTTTGGTGTCGATCAATAATTCAAAGAAAATTTTTGGTAGTTATTACTACTACTTACCGTGGAACAAATTGATTAATAGGACGCTTGGGGCGATACTCAGGGTGCACCATGAAGAGCATGTGTGGAAATCCAGTGCCAAAATAGGCTCCATCAGTGTGATGATGACGCGATGATTTTGGTGTATAAACATCAATGCACTTGGGGCAATAGGTTTTCACCATTGCCTCGCCGGGTATGTCCGACAGGCCTGAAGATATGATAAACATACACATATATATATATTTAATATGTTAATTCACATATTATATTGATTACAACATTTAATACGCACCCAAAGGCAACATGGGCTGACTCTCACAGTAGACACGTGGGCAATGTCCAAAATCGCCAGTTTGATACTTCTCAATCATTTGAGCGATTCCCCGATTTGTTAGTATATATCTAGCGTGTATAAGCCCGTAAAGCATTTCCGCTGCTTGTTCGGTCATATCCGATTGCAAAGGGTTATCCTCAAGTTCATCCTCTACAAAGCGAATACAATGTTAATTATACTGAATATAGAATGTTATATAGAACACTTACCCGGCTCCAGATCCAATATCATGTCCAAAGCCTGGCGATAGTTAGGCACCTGTTCATTTAAACCAGTTAAATTGAACTTGTCCTGTATGTAATCCTCATCGACCTGTAATGAAATAGAACAAGACAACAATATAAAGATGAGCCACAAGAAATTCGATTGTCTGTCAATTGTGGGTGTCGGAATATATATATATGTATGTGTGTGTACAGTCGAACAAGTATCTGACAATTTGTGTGTGCCCCACCTTGTCGAATAGTTGGATATTTATGCAGTGCCCACTCAAGTGAGTGCACATCGACAGATCCACGGACTGTTAAGATTTACTTTATAGAGGACCTCACTCTTGTTGACTGGATTTCCCTTAGTGGGGGCCAATTTCAAACAGAGAGAGCGAGCATTGCGGACTGTACTTGTGGCAAGCGTTCATAACCCATCCGAATCATGAATTTATAGAAATTAAACAAGGTTCCGGTTTGACTTTAAATATAAATGTGTGTGTGTGTGTGTGTGTATGTGTGTGTGGGTGCGAACCACTCTATCGAGTGTGGACTGTATAATGAGTAATACATATACATATGTTGTGCAGGGCAGCACTTGCCGTTGACTGGCGCGCTTAGGTAACAATATGGAACAGGAAACAGGGGAACTAGGAAATGTCAACGGATTACAATTCATATATCAATGATATTCACTTACCTCGCAGAAGAACTCATTGCCGCGAAGCCCGCAGAACCAGGTAACCCAGGAGACTTCCTCGGAGCTGCTCATTTTGCTGTGTAGTCATTGTATAGGGCGCGAACAGGGTAGGGAAGACAAGAAATAAAAGATAAATAAATATCAAAAAAGAAAACATATACACAAATCTTAGGCACATGCGAAGGATTTTACTTGTTTTTCTTTTTCATTTTTATTATTTTATTTTGTATTTTTTTCTGTTGTTTAAGGGAGTGCAACGTACATTAGAGGAATTATTTTGCGTAATTTGACGAATTTATTGTTGAAAAAACCATAGAAGGTGGCGTAAAGTTTCAGCGGAAGGGGGGGAGGGCTACAACACAACGTCAAGAAACGTATGTATGTAACGCATACAGCGAAAAGTAAACGAATCGAATTTGTCCACGAGTTTTTAGTGCGCCTCTACGAATTATACCGAATTATTTATTTTGATTTGTATTATTAGTATTTGTTCTTGTAGCACGTTTTATGTTTTTGCCGCATTTACACTTATGCCTTGAATATTATATTCTATTTATCATGTTATTTTTCAACGCACACACGATTGAACGGAAATTTGTACGCGTATTTTGACAAGCGCTCATACAAAATGTGCCGAGCAGTAAGAAGAAGCAGCACCAGCAAAGAAATTCAGAAAAAAAAGAGACACAGCGAACGAGCGAGCAGTGAAATTTGTAGTAGGCAATATACCCACCCGTGTGGAAATCAAGCGCACCCACTGTTCGCGTGTTCCAATTTAGTTAAATTTGTTGAACACATTTTTTTTATTTCAATTTCATTTCATATTTATTATTTATCATCTTTTTGGTGTATCGCTGACCATATTTTGTTTCTGTATTCATTAAGAAATTGGTAACAAGCGCATTAATGCATGTTCCAAATGGGCCTTAAGCAACAGCGCGCTTGGCGTAGCGGCACGACACAGACACACACGCACACGCTTACACACCGTATTAGATGATTTTTGCACTTGACTTGATTGCGCTAGCGATCGATTTGGATTTTGTTTATCGCTTTATTCGTTTTGCCCAGTCACTTACCTTAATTTTCGCACAATTTTTAAAACACTTTTACTAATTAAAGCACTTTTTTCAATGCGAAAATTTAACAAGCGAGTTGCGAGTTGTCGGTTTTGCAATCGGTATTGGAGATGTCACAAATGTATCGATGTATCGATAGCATCGAAAATGACCAGTTCCAACGAAAGATAACAATAGTTTTGTGTGAATGCACATTGTTTAAAAAATACCAAATAATGACAACTAAAAATACCTGAAATATTTGCATGCGACTCGTGACAGGAACCAAATTAGGTATAATAAGTGATCTATTCACTACTCAATACTCGAATATAATCATTAGTAAATGACTAGAAGTAGAAAAAAATAATACAAATTTTAAATTAACATTATTATTTTTGATCCAAACGAATACTGTTTTCTGCGATACACGTATGAAATATTTCGATATAAACTACGATATATACACATGTATTATTTTTAAGTATTATGGTTATATTTACATACTCTTGAGCACATCAGACGTAAGTTATTAAATATATTAAACCTCAAATGCAGGGGATTAAACGCGTTTTTAAGATTTATAAATCTAAAAAATCGGCTAATACGTGTTACTTTTGAGCTCATGTTCGTGGCAGTACTAGTGATTTCGGTGCAAATAATGTGACACTGCATCATTTCGCAAATACGGCTCATCTCTGACTACTTATCATTTCACAAGGCAAAGAATTTTGCGCGCGGTCGTCAATATAATTGTATGTTGGTATTTTTTATTTTTGCGCTTAAAACAACACATGTAACTGACAAATAATAATAGAATGGAGTAGGCGGTGCATTAATAACACACAGGAATACGATCGACATTGCATATTGTCAAATGTTTTTTTTTTTGTTAACAAGTGACAGTCTTAATCCAGATTCCGTCAAGAGAGCAACGTGCTGAACGCTCCCGTTGCCATTTGTGCCTGGTCGGGAATTATTTCACGCGCAAAACAATTTTCGCATACGATTCTGATCAATCATTTCTTCTCGTCTCATTTGAGGCAACAGATTAGCAGATTGCAAACATATTTTGTGCGTGAAGAACTATGCAAAGCACAGTTAACATCGATATATATGTACATTTATACAATTAATATAACATATACGGTTTGACACATTCAGTTTGACAGTCAAAACGCAAAACGCCAACGACAACGGCAATTTTGAGGTATGTAGAAAAGTGCGTTTGCAGTGCGCTTTAATATTATTCACACTTTAAATGATTCAACAACAAACAGCAGAGGCATCATCAACAACAACAACTACAATAACAAGAACGTGTCAAAACTCGAGGACAACATACACACACACACACACTCACACATACAAATATAGACACGCGCGTAGACAATACAACCGTTATGAGCGTGGACACGTATGCGCCGAGCTCGGCGCTCTCATTCCTGGACATGGACGACAATGAGTTGTTGCGCGGCGCCGATACGCAGCCAACACAATACGATTACCGTGACTTTACCATGCCGTCCACATCGCAGAGCCAAACTCAGGGCGATCAGCTTGAACTGCAGGTGAGTAAGCTAAGCGGCACACACGGGCCAGGCCACGCCAGATGCGGGCCACGTGTGTCATCAGCTGTGACTTTATGTAGCGTTGTTTTTAATGATTGTTTTTGTTTTCGTTTTGTTATTGTTTGTCTTTTTGCAATGCAGCCACGCCGCGTTAGCGTCCAAAGCAACGATATACATCCACGCATAGCGTCGATAACTAACGATCTGGGCGATCTGCAGTTCGAGGAGGAGGACGATGAGGGCGGCGGCGGCAGTTCGTCATATGTGAAAGAGCTGCCAGCTCATGCTTGCAAATATTGTGGCATTCACGATCCGGCCACTGTTGTTATGTGCAACAACTGCAAGAAGTGGTTCTGCAATGGACGCGGCAGCACATCAGGCTCGCACATCATCAATCATTTGGTGCGTGCCAAGCATCGTGAGGTGACCCTGCACGCCGACGGTCCCCTTGGGGAGACCATACTCGAGTGTTATTCGTGCGGAGTGCGTAATGTCTTTGTGCTTGGATTTATACCGGCCAAGGCGGATTCAGTTGTTGTACTACTCTGCCGCCAGCCTTGCGCCGCGCAAAACTCTCTCAAGGACATGAACTGGGATCAGGAGCAGTGGAAGCCATTGATAGCAGATCGCTGCTTTCTGCCCTGGCTGGTTAAGCAGCCCAGCGAGCAGGGTCAGCTGCGTGCACGGCAAATTTCGGCCGCGCAAATCAATAAGTTGGAGGAATTGTGGAAGGACAATATCGAGGCAACATTCCAGGTGGGTATTTCCCCCTCCACATGTCTCTTTATATGACTTTTAGATAAATATGTATTGTATTTGCAGGATCTGGAGAAGCCTGGCATCGACTCAGAGCCCGCGCACGTGCTGCTGCGCTACGATGATGGGTATCAGTATGAGAAGACTTTTGGACCGCTAGTTCGTCTGGAGGCTGACTACGATAAGAAGCTGAAGGAGTCGGCCACACAGGAGAACATCGAGGTGCGCTGGGATGTGGGCCTGAACAAGAAGACCACTGTGTTCTTTACGTTGGCCAAAACCGATTCGGACATGAAGCTAATGCATGGAGATGAGCTGCGTCTGCGCTATGTCGGCGAGCTGTACAATTCTTGGAGTGAGGTTGGGCATGTGATCAAAGTGCCGGATAATTTCGGTGATGATGTTGGCTTGGAGCTAAAGAATTCATCGAATGCCCCAGTGAAATGCACCACCAATTTCAGCGTGGATTTCATCTGGAAATGCACATCGTTTGATCGCATGACTCGCGCTCTACGTCACTTTGCCATGGATCGCAATTCGGTATCGAACTACATCTATTCCCGTTTGCTTGGCCATGGACGTGCCGATGGCAGCGATGAGATACTGTTTCGTGGTCCACAGCCCAAGCTATATAGTGCCCCCCATTTGCCGGATCTGAATCGATCGCAGGTCTATGCCGTCAAGCATGCGCTGCAGCGCCCGCTTAGCCTTATTCAGGGACCTCCGGGCACGGGCAAGACAGTGACCTCGGCCACGATTGTCTATCAGCTGGTGAAGCAGCACGGCGGCACAGTACTTGTGTGTGCACCCAGCAACACAGCAGTGGATCAGCTCACCGAGAAGATACATCGCACCAATCTACGAGTGGTGCGTGTCTGCGCCAAGAGTCGTGAGGCCATCGACAGTCCCGTCAGCTTTCTGGCACTGCACAATCAAATCCGCAACATGGAGACCAATTCAGAACTAAAGAAACTGCAGCAGCTAAAGGATGAAACCGGCGAGCTGAGCTCGGCGGATGAGAAACGCTATCGCAGTCTAAAACGAGGCACTGAGAATCAGTTGCTCGAGGCAGCCGATGTCATCTGCTGCACTTGCGTGGGTGCTGGTGATTTGCGTCTGTCGCGCATCAAGTTCACATCGATACTTATTGATGAGTCCATGCAGTCCACAGAGCCAGAGTGCATGGTGCCCGTGGTGTTGGGTGCCAAGCAGCTAATCCTCGTTGGCGATCACTGCCAGTTGGGTCCGGTTGTCATGTGCAAGAAGGCGGCACGTGCTGGTCTCTCGCAGAGCCTGTTCGAGCGCCTTGTCGTCCTGGGCATACGTCCATTCCGTCTGGAGGTGCAATATCGTATGCATCCGGAGCTGTCGCAGTTTCCGTCCAACTTCTTTTACGAGGGATCGCTACAGAACGGTGTCTGTGCCGAAGATCGTCGTCTGAAATTGGATTTCCCATGGCCACAACCAGAGCGTCCCATGTTCTTCCTTGTGACACAGGGACAAGAGGAGATTGCCGGCTCGGGTACATCGTTCCTCAATCGCACCGAAGCTGCCAATGTGGAGAAGATCACAACGCGCTTCCTCAAGGCCGGCATCAAGCCCGAACAGATTGGAATTATCACTCCCTACGAGGGTCAGCGTGCGTATCTGGTGCAGTATATGCAGTACCAGGGTAGCCTACACTCGCGCCTCTACCAGGAAATTGAGATAGCTAGTGTGGATGCGTTCCAGGGGCGCGAGAAGGACATTATCATCATGTCTTGTGTGCGCTCCAATGAACGTCAAGGCATCGGTTTCCTCAACGATCCACGTCGCCTGAACGTCGCATTGACACGCGCCAAATTCGGCATCATCATTGTGGGCAATCCCAAGGTGCTGGCCAAGCAACAATTGTGGAATCACTTGCTCAACTTCTACAAGGATCGCAAGGTGCTGGTCGAGGGTTCGTTAAACAATCTAAAGGAGTCGCTCATCCACTTCCAAAAGCCCAAGAAACTGGTGAATAGCATGAACATTGGTGCCCACTTCATGTCCACCATGATAGCCGATGCCAAGGAGGTACTAGTGCCTGGCTCCATTTACGATCGCAGCGGCAGCTATGGCCGTCAGGTGCCAGTGAATCCATCGCAGTCTCTCAATGGCGGACACTTTGGCGGCGCTGGTTATGGTGCATATGGTTCTGGTGGCGCTGGGGCAGGTAACAATATGTTGAACTCTTCGTCAGCTTACGGCGGTGGTACTGCTGGCGGCAATAACAATTACGGACCCGTCACAGGTGGTGGTGGTGGAGGTTCTGGTGCTGCAGCTGCCGGGGCTAATTCCAACTGGACCACTGCTCATCTGCACGATTCCATTGGCTACATATCAAATGATCATGGCGCTGCCGCTCTAGGCAACATGCCGGTGCCGGTGGGAATGTTCATGAACATGAGCAACTTGCCGCCACGATTCTACAATCAGCATCAGCAGGCGATTATGGCGGCCAAACAGAATCGTGCCATACACAATCAGTCCAGCTTCGCACCGCCTCTGGCTGCCATGGGCGGTGGATTGGCTGCAGCTGGCGGTGGAGCTGCTACTGGTAAGAAGAGTGGCAAACTATCAAAGGCACGCGGCACTGCAGCAGGAGGCAATGCCAGGGAGCAGTCATCGTCGGGTGTGGCAACGACTATGGTAAGCGGAACTCTGGGTACCACTACAGCTACAACAACTCTGGTGACATCGACACAGTCATCGTCGGGTAACACAGCAGCAGGAGTTGGAGCTGCCGCAGCTGCAGCCATATCGGCGCCATTTAGCCAACATCCGACCTCGCTGTCGTTGCAGATGACACAGCCCGGTGGCTTTGCGCTCTCACAGCAGCCGGAGCTATCGCAGGACTTTGGACAGATCTCGCAAATGGACGGACTGCTATCGCAGGATGTCGCTTTCAATGTGGTAAGTGCTTAGCCTTCTACTTTTGATAGTATTTCATGGTGGTATTTGATAGTATTTCTATGACTAGATCCATCGACTTACAGTAACCTATTTATAACTAGTGTAGAAACAATTGTTAAAGATTGAAGGCAAAGCTAAACGAGTTTATCGATGGTAGCCTTTCTTTCTGTTGTATTATGGAGTTTATTATGTTATTCCTAATCGATTCTCATTACATTTTCTTTCCTTGCTTCTCAGTCGGGCGAACGCAGTTTGAATCAATTCTCGCAACCCTACTGAGAGGGTGGAGGAGATGCGCACAATTGCAACAACAATGTACAACAACAAACACAACAATGAATACAAACAACAAACATATTGAAAGAACTTTGAAGCCATCAGCAGCAAGGACAGCAGCAGCAGCAACAGAAACAGCAGCGGCGACAGCAGCAATAAGTTGCAGTTGTAGTTGTAGTTACGGTTGGTTGCAGCAGTTACAGCGAGACAGCGGCAGCGGCAAAAACAACAACAAAACAGCAAGAAGATGAATATGAAGAAGAACAACACGAGAGCAGCATGAGCAGCAGCAGCAGCAGCAGCAGCAACAAGAAAATGTAGACAAAGATACGTGGACAAGAAGCGCAGCAGCAACACACTGAAGGAACAACATAGATGATCATGATGATGGAAACATACACATACACACTCACACAGAGGAAGAGGGAAAAGGTCTATGCAACAGTCACACTCAATCACACGCAAGAGAGCGAGAGAGAGAGCACGAAGACGACGAGGAGAGAGAAAGAGAGTGAGCGAGCGAGAGTGCAAGCAACACAAATGGAAACGGCATAAGTGACAAGGAGCAACTGTGGCTAGGCACACGTGCAAACACACATATACTCACACACACACACACACATACACACACACACACACACACATACACACACACAAACAGAACACACTCAAAGCGACACACACAAACAAGTACAATATAAGAAGAGCGGCAGCCCAGAGATCCTGAGACTACATTGAGCTGGCGCAGGCAATGAGCTCCTTGGCGCCTCGCCGAACAGCCTCGGCACATTGGCAATGCGGGAGACGGACTGACGGTCAGTTCCGTCGAGTTGACCCCCCCTCTGCGGTCAAAAGGGGGCGCCTCCAATCGGGAGCAGGGGCAGAGCCAGACGTTCTTTTTGGCGTACAAGTCAATATGTGGCAATTATACGACAATGCGTGCCATATACGAGTATGTATGTCTCGTTCGCCATTTTGGTTCTTTAAAAAATGAATTTATTTGTGCGCAACGTTGCCGCCTTCAAAGATTCTCAAAACATTTCTGAAGAAACAAAAACAAGAAACTGAAAACGAAAGAAAACCAAAGCAAGCCAAGATCAACACACACATTGTTACTCCTCCTCCTGATTGTTTTTGGTTTCTTTCATTCCTTTTACAAATACCATTTTTTCATTATTCTTTTTCTATTCACTTCTTTTCTGATGATAATTGATGTCTGGATAATTGTCGAGCTTTGAGAATTTCAATTAAAACATTTTTGCCACTGCCGTCATTTGAAACGTTTTTTGTTAATTGTCAGCGATATTTTTGCTAATTTGTTTCTGTTTCAAGCGTAGAAACTCGATATATTCTTCGGGGTCTTCTCGTAGTGCTTGCAAACCGTTTCTGTCCAGCATATTTCGAAACATTTATTAAATTTGTTACTTAAAAAACTCAAAAAAAAAAGCAAAGAAAAAAGAAAAACAAATAAAAAAAATCCCCTTTTTTAACGGTTCGGAAATCTGATTTCTGTTTCTTTTCTTTTATCTATTTTTCATCAAGTTTATTAAGAATTTAAAAAAAAAGAATATACAAAATATGAGAAAGTTAAGTTTGAGAATTTTGTGATCTTCACATACGTATATACAAAAGTTAAAAGAGAACAGAGACACACAAAATGGAATAAAACTGGAAAAAAATAACAATAGAAATATGTATTTTTCTATATAATGTGATTTAGTCCCCTTCGTAACACTTTAAAGAATTCACAATAAAGAATTTCGTTTAATTCGCAAAGAAAAAAAGAACATGAGAACTTACAAGATGAAAGTTGCATTTATTTTGGATTTTTCGACAATGGTTTTATGGGGTGTATATGGAATGTATATGTTAATATTTCTATGGATTTATTTTCATCTGTGCAGCGCTTTCGCTTAACATATTTAATATTCTATTATCGAGACTGCAACTTTTCTTGCTTTCTATAAATGATTTCACAGTTTGATATTTTTTTTTAATGTTGCCAAGAGATATAAAAAAAACTGAATGATATTTGATTTTCTGGCATTGGATTACAATTAATTGACGCGGAGTGAGTTTAATTTTGCAATTACATTGACGCGGAAAAGGGGAGGTGGGGGCAACGAGTATAAAAAATTTAAATAATTAAACATTGACAAAGAGAATGGAAATGGAAGGGAATATTTGAACTCAATGGGTGTTTTAAAAAAACACAATTATATCAACCCGTTGAATTCAAATTTACAAAATATATAGACTATAGTTTAGAATGGCTATATGCCATATTATAATGAAAAATTTGCCTGGGTGAAGGTATAACAATATTTTTAAATGGCCACTTGTTTCTTATTCTTATATGGATTTAGTTCTTTTGATGTACATCGCAAACATATTTGAGATACTTGATATATGTTTATGTTTTTGTTGCGCTGTAAAAGATGCATATATAAGTTTTTAAGCGTTATCGGATAAAATATGAATATTAAATAACTATGATTGCATTAGTCAAATACTCAGGAAACTACACAACAGTCTGGAAATATCACAATAATTGAAGTTTATCCGTTAGAGATTAATCAAACGGAATACTGACTGACTCTAAAACTATTAAAATAAAACTTTAGTATGTACTACTTTAGCGTTATATCACCCCCAAGATAATGCGCTTTTCAGATGTGTACATATATTACAATGAGAAGGTAAAATCAAAATCAAGTAACATGTTCTATTTATCAGTTAGATATTCCTGCTTAGAAACCTGCCTTTCACTTAATTCAATATACATCTCAACTAACCTGATGATTATATTCTGTATACCTGGCCAAGCTACACAGAGAATCAAGCAAGTTATCTTCCTGTTTCGCAATGCGAAGCAGTCGGAAGAAAGTTGCCACTGTTGATCAATTTGGAGGCGGTTGTAGTCGCCTCTGCTGCTGTGCTGCGTGATGCTTGCAACAGATACGTTTGAGACTGAGTCTCAATAGTAGACTGAGGAGGCTGCTGTACTGCAGGTTGTTGCTGTGCTGCAGGCTGTTGCTGTGCCTGTGCATGTGGCTGATGCGCATGTGGTGGATGTGGGTAAGGATGAGGATGAGGACTCGGATTCGAATGATGCGAAATTTGTGAATGCAAAAAGAACGAAGGCTGTTGCATAGGAACGCGTTGTGTGTGCTGAATAGGTGTAAATATGGAAGCCAGATCTAGTGTTTGTTCCAGACGACGTGCCGAGTTCCAGAATACTGCCTTAACACGCTCAAATGTCGCATAATCATATACGGAACGGGCCGTATTTGACAGATCGAAAGGTTCTGTAAATTAAAAGCGAATTCGAATACAGTTTTTAAAATATTGTACAGCATGTTACCCTCAATGTTGAGCTCCTTCCACTGGTGTATATCGTTTTTGGGGCTCTTGGCCACACGACAAGCATTCACTGGCAAAATGCCGCCGGTGCGAATGGATATGGCATTGTTGCGAAAACTGAAATGAATAAAAATATACTTTTTAAATAAATGATCCTACTCATCATCATCATCATATCTTACTCGAAATTGCTGTAATACTTGAGAAATCCAAGCAGATGCTCGCCCAGCGTTTGTTTATTGTGCGTCTGATATGGCTCGATTTTCTCAATGAGATCCAAATCAAGACAATCCTGTTGTCCCAAGTTAAACTTTTCCGGATACAGAGATTGCAGGCAGGGCAGCACATGTGGCACACAGCCACATTGCAAATAGTGCAGAACCATTAACACTAGCGAATAACTCGATATGGTCATTCGTTTGGCATCGTTGATATTGTGATATTGTGCCCAAAGTTTTACAATAACAACAAGTGGACGCGCTCGCCAATCTACTGCAGAGATAGAAACGTGATATGTATTATCATATCGTATACAGAAAATTATTGTATTTCAAAGTACTTACACTGCGCATAAAGTTGCAGCAAATAGGTGTTCTTAATGCCAACACAATTGTTATAGTTGAGATCGACCTCAATGCCATTGACGCGGTCCCTGAAGCGTAGAATTGGAACACGAGCTTCAATCAAATGGAATTCGTGAAAAGCTATAAAGTATGAAAAGAACAAGAGAACAAATGCTATCCGATTACTTAATGCATAACAAGAAAATTTGATAATTCTTGCGAAATTACGAACTCTACTTTATCAACTATATAATTATAAACTACAGCTAATTGCCTAAGTAGCATATGATTTAACTCTTCACTTGCCCAAGTCTTTCAAGATGTTGTGGAATATATTCAATGTCATCAGTGCCTCAGCACGCAGTGCACTGTTATAGTGATGCTGCTGCTGATGCAGCTGCGATTGCTGCGTTTGAAACTCCGGAAGCAGGCACATATCGATGTCCGATGTGTCTGTGCCAAAGCCAGTAATGGTCGATCCCACAAGGCAGACGCGAAAGCGTCCAAACCCTGGCTGCTGCATGGCGATCTGCTAAAAAACGAACAGACCATAAGTACTTCTCATGTGATCTCTTTTTTTTTTCACATACATATATCCAAGTGTATATATACCGCCAGAGCCGCATCTTTATCTTGAATTTGTCTTGAGTTTGCTGTGCTCTACAAAAGCGTTTCCAAATATCCATCGATAGTTTGTCATACTTGCGATGGCACAACAACTGTTCCGGTTGCACTGTCAGCTCCACATTGCGTGCATGATCGAGATAATGATCTGGCAGCAAGACCATTTCATACAACGATGAAAACCAGGCAGAGTTAGCCAAACTGATGCCCATGTGTGTATGTGGCGGCGGTGGCGGAGGTATACTAAAGGGTAACATGGTGGGCAAAGCATTCATATTGCCCACATGCAACGTTGGGGTCAGCGAATGCGGCGATAGTTGTGGCCCCATTCCCACACTACCTGTGCCTGTTGGCGTGGGCGTAGCTATGGGTGACAAGGCTGGAGGCAAATCTGTTGGCGTCAACCTAGAGAATGATAGAGAGATAAATAAACGGGTTAGGCAATCAGCATCTGGGGGAGGAAACTCTGCTAGACCTACCGATTCCATTGTGACTCGCTGGAATGCGAGCTGGTGGAGGGAGCTGGCGATACCTCACGATGGAATTGCATGTTGTTGACGTTGCCACTTGCAACGTAGCCGGATGAGTAGCAGGGGGAATGGGGATGTCCCCAGGCATTGGCATTGTTGTTAAAGAACAATTGTTGCTGTTGTGTTTGCTGTTGCAACTGTTGCTGCTGATGTTGCAGCATGAAGGGCAACGCTGCATAGCTAGGACTAGGCACTGTCATAACTGCTCCAAGCTCCACTGCACTGCTGCTACTACTGCAACTGTTGTTGTTGTTGTTGTTGCAGCTACTGCTGCCGCTCGTATTACAGGCTGCTGCCGCTGTAATCGCCTCGTCCAATTGAGCGCAACTTATCATATTTGTGGGCGTGCTGGCAACAGAGTCCGGTGTCAATGCAACCGGTGACAACATCCCTGGACCCAGTAGCTGCAACGTCGGAGGCGGATGCAGAAACATGTTTCTACCACCTGTTGCTGCCACCGTTGCTGCAGTTGTTGCGCTTGCTGCCATTTGGGCAGCATCAATTAGAACTGGTGGCGGTGATATTGCAGGAGCAACAGCAGCGCCTGGTGCCAACGGTTGAAGCAACAGCGATGGCAACGTCTGCATGCCATCAACTGTTGCTTCTTCCTGTACTTCTCCCGCTGCTTCTCCCTCTGGTTGTGGTTCCGGTCCCTCAACATCCACGTTGACATACGTAAGATTATAAAAATTCTGATAGTCCGCGCTAGCAAACTGTCCCTTGTTCGCCTTGGGAGAATAGTACTGATGCTGACGGATCTGGTAGAATCCATTCTTGTTGGCAGCAGCAACACCTCCATCGTCCCCATCTCCCATACAACCACCAGCAGCAGCAGCAACAGACTGATGCACGCGTCGATGCGATAAGTAATTATTTTCATTCGACATCGTTCCCGATCTTGTTGCAGCATGAGTTGGCGTCGTATTGCTCATAAAATGCATCTTTTTGTTGCGACGAAATGATTGATTGTGCATATGATGGTGATTGTTGCTGTGATTATGTTGCTGCTGTTGCTGATGCTGTTGTTGCTGGTGCTGTTGCTGATGCTGTTGCTGTTGCTGTTGATGCTGCTGATGATGTGGGTTGTGATGTTGATAGTGATTGTTATTGTAGTTGTAGTTCACATTACGATAGCGCGGCTGATATCCACCAGATTGCTGCTGCTGTTGTGACGAATGCTGCTGCTGGTGTTGATGCTTTTGCTGGTGTTGCTGTTGCTGCTGCGATTGTTGCTGTTGACTCACCTGATCCACTTCGGGCAGCAGATCCTTTTGCAAAAACGAAGCGATTGTCAACTGTTTCGGCTGCGAATAATAAGGCTGATAGTAATGAGGTTGTTGCTCCGCACCATTTGCTGCTGCTGTTGATGTTGAGGCAGCTGCTGCTGCGGATTTTGCTGCTGCCGCCGCCATGGCCAGTTCCGTTTCCTTTTGATTGGCCAATGCTGCCTCCAATTGCTGCTGTAACAAAGTGGGAAATGCTTTAGTTATTGCCAAAGGAAGGCGATAAAGACGATCTTGATATCATTGCAGATACATTTTAAATGAATCTTGGCATCATTTATGAGGTTATGTATATTTAATATATGTATACATATACATATATTTATATACATATATTTTTATATTCAATTAGACCACTTCAATCTCTGCTATGATACCAAGTACAATCAGAACAAATATCTTACTTCCTTCTGCTGCATTGTCGGCTGTTGGGGATAGCTTGTCTTCCAGAAGCAAAGCGGCTGTTGCCGTGATCTTTGACCTCCCTTGTTATCCTGTTGTCCATTTGGTGGCGTTTGCTTTCTCTTCGTCGTTGTTGTTGCGGCTTCTCTTGCTGCTGCCGGTGTAGATTGCACTTTTGGTGGCGTGCTTTGCTGCTGCTGCTGTTGTTGTTGTTGCTGCCTGTCATCCTCTTTTTTGTTGTTAGTGCTGCTGCTGCTGCTAGTATTTGTCTCTGACTGTGTTATCGAAGACTCTGAGCAACTGCGATAATATCCTGAGGAACACGAGGATTCTGTGTTGGAGGACAACGAGTTGCGTTTCTTAACAATGTTTTTATTGTTGTTGTTGCTGTTGCTGTTGTTGATTTTCGATTGCAACTTGGGGACAGCATTATTGTTAGTGTTGTTGTTACAGCTGCTGCTGTTGTTGTTGTTGTCGTCGCCTTTGCTGCTTATGCTGTTGTTGTTGCTGTCATTGCTGACTTTGCAATTAATTTCATCGCTTATATTTTGTTTTTTTATCAATAGATTGTTGTTGTTGTTGGACAGCTTAGCTGCTCCAGATGTTGCCACCTGATGTTGCTGTTGTTGTTGATAATAAGGCGACTGTTGATGTTGCTGCTGTTGTTGATTGCAGTTGTAGTTATTATTGTTGTTGTTGTTGTTGCTGCCAAAATATTTTTTACGTGCAAAGTTGTGCACGTTGTTGTTGTAGTTCATATGTTGATGCTGCTGTTGTTGTTGCTGCCGCTTGGCATTTTTGCTATCGTTGTTGTTGGTGCTATTGTTGTTGTTATTGCTATATTTCGACTGTCGCAAAATATTTCCAGATTTGCCGTTATTATTATTATTGTTGTATTTATTGTATTTCATTTGCGAAGAACAGCGATAATCCCGTTGTTGCTGTACTGTTGTCGCCGCTGCAGCAGCAGCAGCACCGGCATCTGCTCCGCTACCAACAACAACATTGGCGCCAAGAATCTTCATTTCAGATCTAGTCGTGTACATAGCCCAAAAGGATCGTTATTATAGTTCTGTATTCCCTTTGGGTGCTTTCACTTTGAGTTTGTGTATAAAAAATTACTCAAAGCAAAGCGTTTTTGTGTTTGTTTAAATTTATCTTAAAAAATATATTAATTTTTTTTTAATATTTTAATATTTTTTTATTGAATTTTTTTTTTGTAGTTTTGAATTTTTTAATACGTTCTTTTTTGCACGATTTGAATTTTATTTCATTTAATTGTGTGCACCTTATTATTTTCACTTTATTCTACGATTTTGTTTTATTCGCATTATTTTATATTCGTTTTTTTTTGTAATAAGTTCTTTTAGTTCATGCTAATTGGCACTGATTTTATTTTTGTGGCCACTACTGTATACAAATAACCGTATTTTTCTTTTGTATATGTATTGCGTTCCTTATTGCTCTGCAAATGACCAGCTTTGAGCTGCAGGTGCAGTGTGTGCGAATGAAAGAGGACGAAAAATCCGTTATTTCTGAAGAAGCAACGTAACACAAAGAAGGGCGAAATTAGTTATGTATATGCTGAAAAATGGCGTAAATCAATCATCACAATTATACAAGAAACAAGTTAAAAATATTTCATATTCTATCTATCTTTTGTTGCTTTAAATGTATACATGAACTTACCATCAAAAATTCTGAATCGAATACATTTATTTCCAATCAAACGGTGCTTAAGATTGACGTGCGCTGGGCGCACGGCTCCGTTTGCAAATTTCGCTATAACACACAATGAGGCACATTAATATTAGAAGAAACATTTATTTAAAAATTGTGGTACATCTCATAAATTTAATCATCTGTTTGAACACTAAAAACTAAAAAGGAAGGATCACACCGCGCCACTTTCAAGAAACGGCAGCAACTAAGACATGTAGATGGACACGCAGAGATACCAATGACTAGTTATCGAAAGTGTTATCGATCCTTTGTAGGTATCATTTCAAACAACTTTCGTTAAGTTATGTTATTTCCCTTTAATAATTAACAAATTTAACAAACTCTTGCACTAAATCATACAGCATACGTATTAGCATAGTGGCCTCAGTACTTGTTAAACAGTGTCTTCCAGAAGAGACGTGCCGGCAGCATTGAGTCCCTCTTCACACAACTAGGATGCGTTAGCCTGAAATAGTGGGGAAATTGGTAATTGTTTTTTTTTTATGTTGGTTTTGCTGTCCTTTTGGTACTCACAGAAAGTGTGAACGGCGCAAGCGCTCCAGGTAACCTTCAGTCGAAACGGCGGGCAGGAAGATCTTGCGCACAAGTCGTGGCACCTGCGGCAGCAATTGCCGTGTCAGCTTCAAATGTGTGTTAGCCGCACTGGCCACCTCAAAGATGCACTCCTCCACTCCCTTGTCATCTCGTTCGCTGCGTAGAATACGCTCCTCGCTGACGCCATGCCGCACCAGTACCTCCAGCGGCACACAGACAGCTTGCTTGCGACCAGCGTGTGGTATTGCACGCAGCATTGTTGCTATTCCTTGCGCCTTGCCCAGATGTGAGGCAGCGTGATCCACTTGCAGATCCTGCACACCGCTCAACTCCACCAGTAAATGCAGTAGTGATGAGCAAGTCTGGTCTGCATAATCCTCAAGGTCACGGATAGTTTGAAACGCCAAATTCGATGGACGTTCGCGTGCAGTTACCAGTCGCCGCAAATATATCTTATTTAACTTGCGAGTGCCCACTGTACGCCTTAACTCCCGCAACACTGGTTGATCTTTTACATAGGATTTGCCTTCGGGTTCGAAGCACTTGTCTATAGAGTCGTACCAGAACTTGAGGCGCAGTTTAGCTATTTGCGGTTCGCTTAGCTGTAAAAACGTTTTATATTTATTTTCCAAATGCAACCAAATTATCTTCCAACTAACCTGGGCACTAACGGAGCGTGAGACTTCCACATTGAAGGCGCGCAAGGCAAAAGCCGGGGGACGCAGTTCCTTTGGCAACAACAGCGTGCTTAGATAGTTCTCATAGTCGTACTTTCTACAGATGGGGTGGTTCAAGTTGGATTTCAAAATTGCTTCAGGTAATGGTCCAATTAGATACTCACTGCACAAGTTCCATGCAATATTTGGCACCGAATTTATCTTCTTTGCTTTGAGGGTCTTTGGTTTCTGTTGTTGTTACGGGCTGCTGATCTGCTTGCGTTCGTTGTTCCAATCGGGGCTCCTTTTTGTGAACAGCAGGGCCAGCTCCACTGCTGCTCACATGTCTTGTGAACAGTTGGGACAAATACAATTGTCCATTGCTATTTTGTAACAGGCGCCGCATTTGTTTTTTATTTTTACTCAACAGAGCTGCTCCGCACCTTACAGTGTTGCTCCACACTGGTGCAATGTTACCATACCTGATTTAGATCAATAGCTTATAACAGAATGCTTATTAACGACAACCTTAAATTGGTATTGTATCAATTAAGTTATCTTTGCGAATATACAAATACAATTAGTGTGGAATATTATTTTTTTTTCTTTATCTCACTATTTTTTAAGTCATTTCATTTTTTACAATGGTATTCATATTTTGTTTTTGACAACCATAGTTTAGAATTATTAGCCATATTTTTTAATACAGTCTTATTACACAAAACTATCGTATTGTAATAATAAAGATGAAAATTTTAGAAAATACATATTTTCAAAACATGGCATCAAATATAAAGAATATTTAAAATTGCATTTTAAATCGAAAATGAGGTTTTCGATAAATCGATGCATGCAATTAAGCAACGCTGTAACATAGCACTCATAGCTGTTTTTCTTTTCTAGCCGCCATTCAAAAGAGTGTGTTACTAAAGCATTTTGCAGTAAATTCAAAATAAAGTACAACAAACGTTAAAAACAAACACAAAATTAATACTTTATACGGTAAGTACAAGGTTCTGCGCATGGTGGACCAGTTAATTGTGATTAAAATATTGGTACTTACACGAAAGCATTAGCAACAGCTCGCTTCATGTTGACCAGCGTGTGTTTATTTATTTACATACAGTACGTGGGTAAATACTTTCAAACATGTTTTGACTAATCTATCCAAGCATATTACAACATGTTGTAAACTGTTATCAGTTCCCATATAATATGTTTTAAATATATGAATTTGAGTACAGGCGCATGTACGTTGTAGCTGCGTTGTCCGTTGGACAATAGCTAACAACAATACGTTCTGTACACGAGTCTAAAGTGCAAATCGGCGCCAATTGTGTTCCAAATTTACAATAAACATATAATGAACACTCATTGTGCTCTTTGTTTGATTTGCAACGACTATAAAGTTATAAAAAAGCTAACATTTAAGTGAAATATCAAAATTTTAGTGTAGAGTTGTCACCTAATCGCAAATCGCACGAATTATCGTCTGTATGAGAATGTGCGGCAGCCCTAACATTTAATCGACAAATTGTACCTCACGGTCGATATCTTCATTGCTTTTTTTCTGTGCTCAGCAGATTTTCGTGTGCACCAAAAATAAAAAAGAAAAACAAATAAAATATACAAAGTAAAAATTTCTTACTTGTTAAAGTGAACGTGTATATGTTAAAACCAAATTGTGAATTTAGCTATTGTACAAGTGTTGTTAAATCTATTAAATCTCGATGGGCAAAATAGCATAAATACATATGAAAAAATCGCTAACAGCGATAGCAATAACAAAAAGAGCAACAACAATAGCAGCAACGTATGTGTGTATGTGTGTCTGTGTGTGTTGTAATTGAACGGGTAGCGACAGCAACACACGGTACCCCCCAAAAGAAAAGAAAAAAAGTATATTCAAATTAGAATCGTGAGACAACGACGACATTCCATAACTGCGGTGCGCTGCGTAACCAACACTGATTTACGGCACAACAAAAATGCAGCAACAGCAGCAGAGGCAGCATTCGGATCAGGATCAATAGCATAAGCTTGCAACTAAAACTACCCAGCAGTAGGCAAGAATCACACAGAGGCAGAAGTAGCTACAGCTACAGCAGCAGCAGCAGAAGAAGAGCAGGGGAGGAGGAATCACGCGCGCCACCAATACGGAAACACGAACACAAAATGTTAGCTAAATGCTAAGTTATCTACAATTATTATTTATTGGCGGGTCTACACTAGTGTGCGTGTGTTTGTGTGTATATTTAGCGTATTGTGTGTGTGGGAGTGTGTTGTATATGTGTGTAAGTGCACCCCAATTGGTCAGCTATGCCCCGTTCTGATATATCCAAGCCTAAAATGCATAAGCACGCGTCGCCAGCCTATTAATTTAGCATATTATTAATTGATGGCTACTCCTCTCAGCTCTGCTCTCCATTATGGGGCAGTTAACTATTGCCATATTGTCTCAGCAGTTGCTGCAGCTATTTGTTCACATTTGAGTGCGCGAAACATGCGCGCGCCTGCTGACGTACATAGTCCATACATATCTACAGTACGTTGTATGTCTGTCCAGGCGACTGTCCGACCGACAGACTGAGTGCCTGACTAACCATACCAACCATACCAACGACTACTGTCGGTTTATCCGGCTGGGCAATTGGCACATTCTCTCGATTTACTTGCTGTTTACTTAATATACGTATACGTATGTTTATTGTCTTTAGTTCATCAAGTCGAGCTGTTCGTCTGTCTGTTTGTCGAGTCTCGTTGTTGTTGAATTTCATCCTGGTCCACATTTAATACAAGCAAACACACACACAGATCCATTGAGAGGGCAGTGGGTGGTGGGGGGAGGGCAAGCTTTTTACGCTCAAGGTTGTCTCCAGCGACTCAATTGTATAACATAGTGCTATGTTTTGCGCCATGTTTATCTTTTGATATTCAATACACTCATTGCAGTCTCTCTCTTGAGTGGGGGGCACAGTGAACTGTCAGGGCAACGACTTCCCCCTTCCCACATCTATCCCAACAAAAATTTATAAACATGCTATGGTTTTAATTATTTAAAATAATATCATCAAGTGTAGATTTCAGTCTTTTATCACTCACTTCACTCGCATATTGCGTAGGTTCTTTTATTCTCTTTGTATCACACATTCGTGAAAGTTTCATTGGAAATTCCAAGTCTAGGATTGATTTTCTCTGATGTAATGGCTAGTACTTAGTAATCGGTATCAGGTTTAGCATTATCAATGTAGATTTCTTTCTTTCCGTTAGGTAAAATCAATTCCATATGTCGTATACTTACTGTATGTTGTTTGCACACACACAGACAGACGCACACACACGCCGTGGTGTAGGCCCGCTAAGTTGCAAAGTGGCCCAATGTTTACTAATAAATTCTTACAGAGAGAAACAACGTGATACTACGGTATTTACTCGCACGCACACAAGGAACGCACAGACACACACGCACGCATCATAGCGCGACAAGAGACGCCAGAGGAGCAGGAGGATTGGAAGTAGGAGTCGGTGTCGTTGCTGTCGTCGTGATTGTTGTTACTGCTGGTTGTATAGAGCACCATGGTGAGTAACAACCTGGTGGTGCCCGTGGTGTTGTGGGGACCCACAGCGCCGACGCACTGCATCTCAAGCGTCTTTCTATCGGAGGATCAATGTACACTGGTCACCGGTTGCTACGATGGACAAATCTGCCTGTGGCAGGTGGAACCAACCACATTGAAAATGTCGCCGCGTTGCCTTCTCGTCGGTCATTCAGCACCAGTGCTGTGCTTGGTACGTGCCTCGCTGCTGCCGGAGAATAACTTTCTGGTCAGCTCATCGGAAAATGGCGAGATGTGCACATGGGATCTGATCGATGGCAAATGCACCGAAGCTGTCAAGCTGCCGCAAGTGCACACACAAATTCAGAGCTACCACACGGCAAACAGCGAGGATTTGCGCCTCTTTTGCATCGGTTATTATGCCGAAATAATGGTCATGGATCCCTTTAGTCTGGAGGTTATCTATGTCCTCAGCTCCAAAGTAAAACCGGACTGGATATCGGCCATACATGTGCTTCGTCCGATGCGACGCAAAGACGATGTCGTATTGGCCATCACCACCACAGGCACCGTCAAGGTATGGACCTTGACGGGCAACGAGAACAAGCACGCGGAACCAATATACGAGAATGAATCAAAAGAGATTCGTTGCTTAAATGCCATCACCATGAATTGCTGTTCCCAGAATCAGCGGACCGTGTTGCTTGTCTGCACCAAATACTGGCAGATCTACGATGCAGGCGACTTTACCGTCCTCTGTTCAGTGATTGCTCCAGCACGTGAGCGCTGGCAGGGCGGTGATTTTATTACCTCCGATCGAGTAATGCTCTGGACAGATGAAGGCAAGGGCTATCTGTATAAGCTGCCAGCGAATTGCATACCGGACAACAAGGAGTTCCATTCAAAGAGCGTTGTACGCGATGCACCATATTTGTACTATGTGCTGCAACATGCTGGCGACAAGGTGCTCTCCTGCCCGCCAGCAATGAAGCTGCTAACAGGCCAACAGACGCATTTTCTACTACGCGGCGACTCGGAGGGTTACATCTCGGCGTGGAATGTACCAGAGGTGCCGTTGGACAATATCAGTATACTGCAAGCGAAGCAGATGCCCCCGCGTATACAGAAACCCCATGTGTGCACCTCGCTGGTGGAAGCATGGTCCATTATGGATCCACCGCCGGTGGGCATACTCGATCAACTGTCCCGCATCACGGAGTCACCAGTGAAGTTAACATCGAGCATTTATTTGCCACAGCAAAGTCGTCTGGTCATTGGACGTGAGGATGGTAGCATTGTGATTGTACCGGCAACACAGACAGTGATGATGCAGCTACTGGTTGGCATCAAGCAGAACTTCAGCGATTGGCCATCACATCAAATACTTTATGGACATCGTGGTCGAGTCAATTGCCTGCTCTGTCCATCCATGGTGCATCCACGCTACGAGAAATCACATCTACTTTCGGGCGGCATTGATTTCGCTGTCTGCCTTTGGGATCTCTACAGCGGCAGCCTTTTGCATCGCTTCTGTGTGCATGCGGGTGAAATAACGCAGCTGCTTGTGCCGCCCGAAAGCTGCAGTCCACGCATCCTCAAGTGCATTTGCTCTGTGGCTTCGGATCATTCGGTGACGCTGGTTAGTCTGCAGGAGCGCAAATGTGTCACTCTAGCCAGTCGACATCTGTTCCCGGTTGTGACCATCAAATGGCGTCCTTTGGATGACTTCCTCATTGTGGGCTGCTCAGATGGCAGCGTCTATGTGTGGCAAATGGAGACAGGCCATCTGGATCGTGTGCTACATGGCATGCTGGCCGAGGAGGTTTTGTCTGCTTGCGACGAACAGGCGTTAGAGGAGGGAGGCGGCGGCGGTTCATCGGGTGGTACTTCCAATTCAGCCAGTGAAATGGGCATGGCTAATCCGGCAGTGCACTTCTTCCGTGGCCTAAAGTCACGCAACATGAATGCCATACGCCATGCCACACAACGTGGCATACATCAGTTGCAGCAGCTGCAGGGTCACAATCAGGGAAACTTTGATTTTCTGATGAAGCATCGCAGCAATCCGTTGGTCATTCAAGGACTACGCACCAATCCAAAGGATGCCGAGAGTCACATACTCTTCTTCGATATCGAGGGATTGATATTCGAGTTACATAGCGAGGAATATGCACAGATGACGCCCGCAACGCTGGAGGCATTGGGTGTCCATCTGAACAATCCCAAGGATAATAAATCGATGCATATTGATGCCAGCAAAAAGATCAACGACTTCTTTATCAAGGTGAAGAGCAAGGCTGTTGATGTCGAGAAGATCCTAAAGGATAAAGACAAGCATGGTCTGGTCCAGAAATTTAAGGAGAAGACCGAAATCGTTGAGAAAAAGGTGCAGGCCAAGGTGGAGAGTTTACAGAAAGCCGTCGAAATGCATGAGGATCAGCCGCAGGATCTGAAAAGTAAAATTGCTTCGAAAATGGAAGTTACCCATGTTATGGAGGTGGCCCAGCTGTTGTTATCTCTGTTACACTCCTGGGGATTGGATCCGCATCTGGACAAAGTTTGTGAATCGCAGCTGGGTCTGCTGCGTCCCATAGTGCCCATCTCATATGGTGTGCTCTCCAAGGCTGGCTATATGTCGCTGCTGTTGCCCACGTGGCAGAACAACTATGCCATACCGCCGGGTCTGCAGCTGCCCTCCAGCTCGAGAAAACGTCCGTTACCCGAGGAGCTGCAGCGTTTGGAACATCTGACAGCAATATTCACATCTCGCTTGCATTGGGAACTGAGCACGACGCTAACATCAAATCATATACTGGCTCTGGTGGCCATGTCCAACACCCTGATGTCCATGAGCGCTGCCTCATTTCTGGCGGACAGCGAGAAGCTAAAGAAGCTGCAACGCTTGGCACAGCGTGCAGACTCAACCCTAAGCAATGAGGAGGAGCGTGAGGAGCTAATCGCCCATCATACCTCACAGATCAAGCAGGGCTGGAGTCTGTTGTCCACACACCATTGCTTCCTATTGCCCGATAAGATTGAAGCGCTCGAACCAAAGAAATTCAAGCGTCCCCAGGTGGAGATGATGGTCAAGCGCTGGCAGCATCATTGCATTGAGATACGCGAAGCTGCTCAACAGATACTACTGGGTGAACTGACGCGCATGGGCAAAAAGGGACGCAAACAGCTTGTGGAGAGCTGGGCACAGTATTTGCCACTGTACACGCACACGGAACCCATTGTGGGTGCCCAGCAGGTGGCAGCAATGATTAATAGCCAAGCTGGAGGTTCCGGTGGCTCTGGCAATGCCAATTCGATGGGAAATGGTAGCAATTCTATGACAGGCGGACAGTCGATGACCGGTGGTATTGGTGGCTCTGGTACTGGCCAAGCCGGCGACTCACATCAGGATGAGGACTACGAAGAGGAAGAGGAGGAGATAATACGCAAGCCGTCCAGTTTATCTGAATTGAAACGCAAACAGACAACTGCTGTCATTTTACTGGGCGTTATTGGTGCCGAATTTGGTCAGGACATTTCACAGGAGTCACCCAATCATCGTGGCAGCATTAGCATGGGTCCGGCGGCCAGCGAACGACGCAAATCATCGGTGGTAGAGGGCTTTGGTATAGCCAACAATCTGGCACGATTGACATCGATGGCTTTGGCCCACCTGCTGTACGCACCGCCCTCTCCCAAGTTGCCACAGTATACGCCATTACGACGTGCCGCCATCGATTTGCTGGGACGCGGCTTTACTGTCTGGGAACCATATCTGGATGTTTCCAAGGTGTTGCTTGGTCTACTCGAAATATCGTGCGAGGGCAAGGCGGTGCCAAATCTGAATTACAAGCTACCGCTGACACCGCAAGCGGACGCCTGCCGCACTGCACGTCATGCATTGCGCCTGATAGCCACAGCTCGTCCGGCTGCCTTCATCACGACCATGGCACGCGAGGTGGCACGCTACAATACTATGCAACAGAATGCCCAGTCGATCAATACGCCACTGACACAGTCGGTGCTGTACAAGGCCAAGAGCGAGATACTGCAGTGCGTGGAGATGTTGATCGACAAGATGCAGTCGGAGATTGCTGGACTACTGGTAGAGGTTATGGACATTGCGCTCCATTGTGTGGATAGCAATGAGCTTAAGAGTCGCGGACTGGCCGAACTCTGTCCGGCCATCTGCAAGTTCAATCAAATCTCGCATTGCGCCCAGACCCGTCGCATTGCTGTTGGCGCAAATAGCGGTAATCTGGCCATTTACGAGCTAAGGCAGAACAAATGCCAGATGATACCTGCACACACCCATCCGATTACCTCGTTGGCCTTCTCGCCCGATGGCAAGTACCTAGTCTCCTATTCGTGTACCGAGAATCGTTTGTCCTTCTGGCAAACGAGCACTGGCATGTTTGGTCTAGGACAATCGCAGACGCGCTGCACCAAGAGCTATTCCACGGCCCCCATACCGGATGTGTCCAGGCTGAATCCGATGCGACTGGCCAAGTTGGTGTGGATTAATAATCGAACCGTTACTCTAATGTTGGCCGATGGCTCTGAGACGCGATTCAATGTGTAGATCGATAGCCGATAATTATCGATAGAGATAACGATAACGGACAGTGCATGCACGATGCATCTGCTTAACACCACATACATACATATATACATATATTCTCCTCCAATCGATACACAATTCGATATACACTCGATAGTTCGATCGATCGACCGATAGTCAGTCAGTGCGCGGAGTCAACGTCGTTAGGCCACAAACTGAGCAGCAGAGCTGCATACTATTTAGGCAATCAACAACGCGGGCTTCAAAAGCGAGCGACAGAATCACCTACTAAACAATAAATAGGAAAAGCAAAGTAGAGAAAATAAAAAATAAATTAAAAACTATAGAAAGGTGCGCGATGCGCGAACAGCTGCAATAAACGCAATGATCCCAATATAAAATTTACACACAAAAACGAAAAACGAAACAAAATGAAAAAATTTAAAAATAAACAAAAAAAAATCTGTTATTTATTATGTATAATAACTATTTGTATTTGTATATGTATTTTAATTGTATTTGTGCGATTTTAAACGTTGTTCTTCTTACTGCAAATCTGTTTTTGATAACTAGATCAGCGTTGTTCCGAAACTTTTCGGGATTCCGAAACTGAATGGAGTTGAACAAATCTCAATTGAACACAATAAAACTAACTTTGTAGTTGTTTTAACAGTAATGAGGCACATGCGACCCTTATATGTGCATATATATAAATATAGCTAGATCTTGACCAATATCTGTTTGTCCGATCTGAAGATTTCAAAAGAGCTAGAGACACCAAATTCAAATAAAAATTGTTGAAGTTTCAGTTAATGTTAGCATCCTCCATATTTTGATATAGATAATGAAATCGACACTATAGTCAATCAGAAAATGTAGGAAATACATTTAATAGGGTATATATATGTGTGCGCTCGATTCTGGGTTTCCTTAGTAGCAATTTTACTTGATTTAGCTTTTAAAAAGTAGTTCTGTTTTTAATATCGCGAAATTGTTTCGGTTTCGAAAATTCGGAACATCGCTGCTCTATATATTATTACCTATGTGTATTCTGTATTCTATATCTTAAGGCTTAGCTTCTAAACGGGTGAGAAATCATCTCGCAATTAAATGCTTTTTGTTCTGTTGTTATTGAAATACAAGTAAATAAAAATAAAAACTATATACGATATATGAAATTTAAATGAAAATCGATTATTGAAATATTTCCGAATACATTTGTTGAGACGAAATGGAATTGAAACGTAACGAAATGATATGGAAGCGAAGCGAAGGAACGAAGGATGAATGCAAAAACAAAGAAACAAAGAATGAATGCTGTTATTACTACTTATGCTACTATTATTATAATTACAATTATTATAAATATTATTATCGACATTGACATTGATATTTGTTATGCCTAATGTATTGTTATCTATCTTGAACTACTAAAGAAACGTATATAAACAAATGCATATATGATATATATAGAAATATGTATTGCGCAAAGTTGCTAGAAAAAGAAAACAATGGAAGGGAATGCGAAACGAGAAATGTAATGAAACGAGAGCAAAATTTGAAATCATAATTTGTCTTTCTTTAATATGCCTAAGACAGATTTTTCCCTATATTAATTAATATTATACATACATACGGTTTTTTTTTTTTTGGGTTAATTTGCAAATCGTATAAAAGTTAAACATTAACTAAATGTATTTAAAACGTCAACTACTTAAATGAAAATTATATGAAGAAGTTTAGAAACACTATGATACACACATACACAAACACACTATACACAAAATCAACCTGTATCTATATATATATATATGTTTGTATAGGTATTAAATTATGCGTGGAGAAAAGCTAAACAAGAATACACCCACTTAAACACCTACACACTTATTATATAACAAGTGAATGAATTGTACTTGTGCTTAATTTGAATTACGAATATATATGTACATGTATATATGTATGTATATTCGAGGTCCTTCAATCAAAGTATTACGAAATGAAATAATAAACAAAATTATATATATATATATACATATATATGTATACATCTATACATGCAACAAAAATAAAATAAACCAAAAATGAACCAATTGCGATGTTTTAATATTGTTTTCTTATAAGGATTCATTTAGTCAAAAGATTAGTTAGGTAATAGTGTGTTATCGATCGTATGCGATAAATTAAAGTATCGTTATTATCGATAGATTTATTCAACGGATTTTTGCGTATTTACAGCTCGTAAGACTCGCTGGCAAAGATGCCCGAAACGGAAACCCGAACTACTGGTATGAGAGGAAGACCCAGAAAGGCAGTAGTAGCAGCAGCAGCTGCGGCAGCGGCAGCAGCTCGTAAACTTGCACGAGTCTCTAACGACGAGGATGTATCCACGACGGGAACGACAAGTGCAAAAGCGCAACAACAACAACAACATAAATACGGCAAACATAACGAGAATGATAACAAGGTACAGTCTCAAGAGCAGCACGATGATGATGTGGATGATGATGCGGAAGAGGAAGACGCTGAGGTTGAAGCCGATGTCGATGCCGATCTCGATGATATAGAAATGGAACCGCAAGACGATGAAGATGATGATGAGGAAGAGCCCGACGATAGCAATGAGACCAGCGAGCCCGAGGAGCAGGATGAGCCGCCACCATCGTTTAGCCTTGCCACACTCGGACTACAACGCGTGGGCAGTGCCCCGCCCCCGAAGCCCAAGGTGCATAAAGCGCCGCTGCCGACGCTGAATGCACGCGGTATGCCCGCACGCATACGCAAGCGCAATCCGCTGTTCTACGACGAGAACATCATCAACGATGACAAGCCGTTGCGCATGAGTCTTGCCCCCAAAAAGCTTAACTCTCGAGGCACTGGCGACAGTCCTGGCAAGCTGCAGACAACTCCCTCGAAGGTGCTAAAGAAGCGAAAGGGTGTCGTATCCCGTTACATGCGGTCCAATGACAACGGTGCTTCCAGCTCCAACTCAAACAGTGCGGATACAGCGAGTACAGATTATGGTACAGGCAAACAAAAGAGGACACCAAGCAAGCCACTGTCGTTGCCCAGTGCAGGTGGTACCAAGGGATTGCAACATCAGCAACAGCATAGAGGAGCTGGTCGTCCTGCGGGCAGCGGTGCAAAGGGCGCTGCTGCCGCTGCCGCACTTGCAGCAGCCGAGGATAATGCACGCAAGGCCGAGGCGCAGGCATCGGCAAACAAGCGGCTGGGTCAATCGATTGGCTGGCGACTGCGCAATCTGCTCAAGTTGCCCAAGGCGCACAAGTGGGCTATCGCCGAGTGGTTCTACTCATACATTGATAAACCACTGTTCGACTGCAAATATGACTTTATGAATGTTAACGAACTGGCTCCACGACTCGGTACACGCCAGCTCAATCGACATGAATGGGTGAACATCAGGCGACGAATGGGCAGGCCGCGACGCTGTTCGGCGGCGTTCTTCAGCGAGGAGCGTCGTGAGCTGGAGAGGAAGCGTCAACTGATGCGTACACTGCAGTCACGAAAACCGGGCGAACTGAAGGATTCGGAGCTGCTGGCAGACATGCCTGAAAAGATACCGATGCCGTTGCCACTGGGCACCAAGGTGACGGCACGTTTGCGTACGCCGCAGGACGGCATCTTTGCGGGCACAGTGGCTGCCTATGATTCTCTCAATGCCATGTACCGAGTAACCTTTGAGCGAGCCGGCTTGGGCACACAATCGATACCGGACTATGAGATTGTGTCGGAGAACTTTCACGAAATGTTGCCGCTGCACAGTTTCACCAAAGATTTCCGGCCCAATCTGATGAGCATCTATCAGACCAACAATCTGGGCTTCACCACCAATCTGGGATTCACCACTAACTTGGCAAGCAGTTTTCAGGGCAAACGATATCCGCTGGCCGCGGCTGGGCATGGTAACCTGAACAGCAACACGATACCGACGACGCCACAGAAGCACCTGGTTAATAACAATGCGGCGGCACGTAATGCGCTCAGCATGAAGCTTAACAAAAGTGATCCGCTCCTGGGCCAGGATGCCATTGGCGATAGTCCTTTCAGGCAGCAACTGGCGCGTCATCATGGTTATCCCATGAAGCTACTGGAGCATTTGGTGCTGCTGTCGAACTACATATCGCTGAAGGAGGCAAAGATACAAAGACTCAGCGAAATGAATTCCACCGCCGAGCTGGCAATGGGGGAGTTGATGGGTCAGGAGGAGACGGGCGATCGCAGTCGTCGGCAGTCCCGTGACGATTTCCAGCGTCGTTATGCATCGAATATCATATCAATTGAGCGCATCAACGGTGACCTTATGTACGAGCTCAACAAGGTGCAACAGCTGTCAAGCAGCCTGACGCGTAATCCCAATGTTCAGGCAATGATATCGCCCACGCTGTTGCGTGAGGAGTGTCGAGCCAAGGCCAGCCAGACAGTCGACGAGATGAACAAGGGCATGGTGAAGAGTGAACGCATGGTGAATCTGCTGAAGAATCTGACCACACTGCTCATTGTTACACAGAATCTGGATAGCGACTGGGAGGCAGCCGAGGTGAATAAAGTGCTTGAGGGATGCATCGAAGAAGTGCGTAGCAATCTCGTTTGCACCGCCAACAGTGAAGTGTTCCAGAAGAGCGTGCAGATGCGACTCGAGTACATTGCGTTGGACATCAATCAGAATATTGAGGAGCGTAGTTTTAGCCAGGCAGCCGACAAGTCAATCAAAACCGTTAAAGCGGAGGAAACAGATGAGAAAGATGACAAAACGCTGATAAGGTCTGAAGAGGATAAGCATAAGGATATAAATCAAAGCAGTCCAGATTCTGATCATCAGGAGAAATCAAAGCAACTGGTCGAATCCGATGTGGAACCAATGGATGTTGACAGTGAGCCAGATGAGCATGATGATGATGGACACAAGACCGAAGAGGAGGAGAAAAAACAAATGGAAGATGATGACGATGCCGATGTGGATGCAGATGCAGATGCTGACGGTGATGGCGATGGCGATGGCGAAGGGGAAGGGGATGGCGATGCATATGCTTATGGTGACGACTCGGATGCGGCGGAAAAGGCCACTAATCCAACACCAACAGTCAAGGATGAAGCACCAAACACTGATACCTGTGGCGATGATACCCAAATAACGATTGAATCTATGAAGGAGTCGGAGGACGATAGTCAATCGCATGATGAGAAAGGAGACGAGGATAAATTGCAACTAGACGATTCCAACTCTCAACCGGACTTCATATACGAAAAGTAACACCGCTATCGAGCCTTAGTTGTACTCCAGTTAAGCCTAACCTACTTACAATCTTAGATCCTTTTTTTGTGGAACCAAATTTAATGCCACATTGCAAATTTGTTTCATTTTTTCATATATATCTATATATATATATATATATATATAGACATGTGTATGCCTGTTTTTTTGACAGTTTTGCGATCAGCTTAGGTTGTTGGTATACAATATGTATATTCTCGTTTCTGATCCGATAAATTTAAAGAAAATGTTTGTCATATTTTTTCGAAAAACTGCACCAACTTGCAATGTTTTTTTTTTATATATTATTATTGTAGTCTTTATATAGCTCACATTTTGTATTTAATGTGCTAATTAATTTCGATTGTGTCGCAATAAAAAATTGTATAAATCTTTATCAATTGGGTTTTATTCAGTACGTGAAGGAATCTGGGGTGAGTGAGTTTATTTAATTATAACTATTCCTCATCATCCTCCTCTTCGTCGTCATCATCATCTTCGCTAGATTGATTCAGCCAATCTATAAATTTGGCAAGACTTTGTCGCAACGTTGCATGCTCCTTGACATCCAGTTGCGCGTACCAACCGTGTATGGCCTCCTCGGAGACAAAGTCCTTATCGTACAGATAATGTACCACCTGGGATATTTTCTCGCGTACCAGCTCGTTTTCCTCACAAATATCCTTCAAAAGTTTAAAGTCAATTGAAGCCTTCCTTCTGCCGTGCCACTGCTGCTACTCACCTCCAATGCCTTCAGGCAATCTAACATGGCATCCTCGCTCTTTATATAGTTGGAAACAACGGGTCCTAGTTGCTTGAATGCTGCATGAATTGCAACCAACACATTGTTGTTAGCCGGTTCGGTGATGCTTTCCATCCCAAAGACAGCCTTCACCACATTGAAGTTGACCTCCTTGAGGGACATGTTGTAGGCATAGCGAGATGAGTTTATTTCGAGAATCAAGAAATCCGGATTGGACTTCTCACGAAAACCACGTGTCAACGAGTCGATAACCTCCGATAGGAAGACTGCAAAACACGAAATTATTAGATTTCTATAAGCCATTTTCAACTACATCTTACTGTTTGTGTCGTCTGGTAACGGAGTCGCTATACGCGATCCATCATCATCCTCATCGTCACTTGAGTAGCTGCATTCACTGTCATCGTCTTGATGCGATTGAATCTCACCCATCTTAGGTATGCAAAGCTTTGACGAATTGGGTATTATATCATCGTCGTTATCGGAGTCCTCGGGATCTCCGGTTGTTAAATCGCTGACGATATAAGCGTTCGGTCCAATGGCTTCCAATTCCACTGCAAGGAATGAATTTGGTACTCGTGGTACTTTGGCTGATGATGTGTGTTGTACTCACCCACTTCGTTCTCCTCAGTGCGCTGGGTGGCGGGTGAGCTGGTGACCAGTGTTTTGGCCAGGGTTGTGTTTGCCGGCAGTATACATTTAGCCCCAAGAACACAGCCATAGGTTATAACACTTTTTTCGTTAATGATTGAGCCGGCACCGATGACGCAGTACTTCAACTGGCAATTGTCATGTATGGTTACGTTGGGCAGAAGGAAGACGTTGTTCAGCTGGCAATTCTTGCCAATGCGACAATTGGCACCAATCACACTAGAGCTGATGACGGTGCCAGTGTCCACATGGCTGCCAGCCTGAATGACAACATTCTCTTGCAGCGCCACCTTGGAGGCGTTTGCGTCATGGCCTTTGTATATGTTATCTTTGTAGAAGACATATTGCTGCTGCAGCTTATAGACACCCATATCGGGCACCAACGGATACGCCCAACGGCTGATGATGTCGCGGCTGACCAGCTGATAGGATAACCAATTGTTAACCTTGTGCGCATACTGTGCAGGCGGCAGCAGGGCAACATAGATTCGGCTATCTAGTAGCTCCTCGTTGATCAGCAGGCCGCGCACAAAGTCATCGCGTGTCTGGAAATCAAAGTTGTCACTGAACAGCGACAGCATCGATGGCGAACCAATGGCAATCTGTGGATCCAGTAGATTATGATGCAATGTGACACAGGAATTGTTCAGGAATACATCAAGTGGTATTTGATATCTTGTCTCCTTATGATTCATGCGCAGCCGCTGATGGTAATGCAGTCGCGTATTTTGCTTGTCCACGGCAATGAGGAGTTCGTTACCCGTCCGTCCAACGCTGCTGGTGCACTCCTTGAACACCAAAGTGGCTGCAGTTCCCTTGTCGAATTTAGCCGTACGTTTGTGCTGTTCCAGCACTGGCCTTAGATCCGCATTGGTCACCGTATCTGCGCCCAGAAGTATAAAGTTGCCACGTATAAGCGCTTTGGCGTCCAAATCCCGCATGGCATCACCAAAACAGCGGCAACCTTCCCCTCCAACCACATGAACGGTCATTTTGAATGACCACGAGGCGAAGGTGGCTATGCCTTGTCTGCAAGTCATTTAAACGTTTCAATATATTGGAGTACACCCAAAGCTGGCCATACTCACTTTATGTGCTCTCGTATGTCCTGCAAAAAGAGGCTGGCATATACGAATACCTCTTCGACGCCGCTGCGATTCAGGGCAATCAGAGCGTAGTCAAGCATACTGACATTAACAAGTGGCAGCAGTGCCTGTGGGAACATATGCATATATATATATTTATATTTCCTATCATTAAATATAAATAAATAAAGCAACGTGCGTGGCGCGTTCCAAGAATATGTGTAATCAGTACTTACCGTAGAGCCCTCATCGGACAGTGGTTTGAAGTTCCATACATTGTTATCGGCAATGAGGACTGCTTGCACGATTTCCTTTTGAAATTGTGACATGTTTACAACTATTGAACCGCAAAACAAATTGCGTGAAATGTAACGAAATTAAAACTGCTGCTGCAGTCGCTGCCTTAACAGGCTTTCCAGCTGATAGTGTTGGAAGATTTCGTAGAAAACGACACATTGCAACCCTGCATACGTCCATGGTGATAATTATACTACAAGGTGTTTTCGGCAAGAGTTATCGTTTTTTGATTTAATGTTGTTTGTTGTTCGGGATTCGTTTGCACTGACGAAATAAAACGCTTTTCAATCGATAACTACAATAGGGAAATATTTTTGCCGACGTGAAGACCTTATAGTATTTCCACCATCCTGTGGACAATGCTCGCATTCAGCTGTTGACGTTGGTTGGTTTTATTTTGTGCTAGTCGGTTGGAATGTTGTGCGAAAACATAATTTGAAATCAATGATATAGCAATTGGTAGAATGTGAGTAGTGAGTCATAGAGATGTTTGCTGTCTAACTAATAAGCTTAGATGCAACTCGAGCTAAAATCGAAATTTATATCACAATGATTATCGTCATCGCCAATAGGCGTTCTATGACTGTGAACAAGTGACTGCGATTGTGTGTGTTTTTGTCGCAGCGAAGAAAAATCTTATACCCGCCCACACCCACTGACACAAGCCAAACAGCATATTGAAAACGTAATAAAATCCAAGAAAACAAACAAGAAACAACTGCAATTGGCGTTTGAAATATTTCCTGACCTCGGATTTGTTGTGAAGTGAACAAAGCATAACAAATAAAGCTAAAAACCGTGGTGTCGTCAGTCGAGCCAACTAACAACATAACTATAAATAGTTGCAAGTAAATAGCTAATGAAGAACCCAATATAAACAAAATCAATAGTGTTATAACCGATATATAGTTTTATCTTGCATTTCGTCATACTTCAGCGTTTGAAAAGGTAACATAAACAAGCTAAAAGCCAGCCAGAAGCCGCTAAGCCATGGAACGCGGGAGAATTTTTTCCAATGGCCCTGCTGATTCCGCAGCGGCCGCCACTGTTCCTGCAAACTTTGTCCTAGAGCAGAGATCAACGTTGGATCTTGTCCAACAACGATTCAAGGCAGACGAGACAGTTCACCTGGTAAGTTGTAAAGTACACGATTCGACTTTATATGCAGTGATTAATAAATTATTTCATACGCTTGCTTCAAGTTTCTCTGTTTCCGATGTACCTTTGTATACCTATATATGAAAGGAATGTTCAAAATATATCGATATATTATATTCATTTATTTTCAATGCAATTAATATACCGATATAGACATGTGATTCTTCTGCACTAAGTGAGCTCGATTATCGTATTGAATATTTGGAAAGTGGGGTAAACTTTTTATGAACAATTGTATGTTAAAGGCGGTAAGAGGCGTAGGAGACTCTATAAAGAACATAAATAGATGTATATACGTATGATCTTGTTCAGAATGAATAACCGGGCTTTCTATTTGTATCAAAGAGTCGTTCTCAAAAACTTAATGATCTACAGAAACCCATACCGATTAGGCATTAAGACTATAACAAATACACTAGGCATGATATCTGATCAATGGAATAGGTAATCAACATATAAATTCTAATTTCAATGATTAAATTAAAAAAATGTATCAACAAATACTAGATACATCGATTTTTACAAAATATATCGGTACGATATATTTTAAATATATTGTACAGCCTTTCATACGTACATATGTATGTATATATAAATATAAATATATATATAAATAGAGGGCACAACATAGCATAGTATCAAATTTATTATATTTTGTTGTGCTGCGCGATAAGAGAGCAAAGTGTTGCCTTCGGGTAAAGCCACCTACGTTGTTCGGCGTCTAGAATTCTTCACTTTGCTGAATTCTCAAGGTAGAAAATGTGTTAAATGTTTTCAAAATGAATTGTTAGAATATAATTCATAGACTGCTAGAACTGATTGTTTAGTTATTTAAATTATAACGGTATGTAGTACATACTTCTTTATTTGTGTATAATGTGTTAATTAGAAAATGTTTGTGAACTATCTGACATTATTCTGTTGAATGATTGGCATTTGTATAAGCACACTAGTTGTAAAATTGATTGAAAGAACCGATCATCAACGGTTTAATCTATGGATAAACTATGATTTTTTTTAACCCTCATGTTATTTGTTTGGAGCAAGCATATGAAATATAACTCAGCAAGAATTGATTCATCTTTTATGAAATAATCATAATTCAGAACATACCTTAGTTTACTTTTGGACACGCATTAAAAACTGTGGAAATTCAAAGGTTTTTTTTTTTTTAATTTACATTTGTTCTTATCTCTTGCCAGATATTCGAAGCATATCAAATCAAGGGCCAGGAGCACGTTGAGGGTCTGCTAGCGCTTGTGTCATCTAGGTCCGGCGGCACATACGCGATCGTATCGTTTACCCTTCTACGTACGCCTCTGACCGCAAGTAATGAGCTTAAAATAAATAAAGTATTTCCGATCAACGATACTTTTAACTTGAAGAAGGGTAAGAGTCTGGCAAATATTTGTACATGCACAGTAATTTTGTATTTGTTCAAAGTCTAACGCAGATACAAAGGGGTCCATAACGGAACAGCAGTTTGACTTGTCAACGGACGATGATAGACCATGTAAATATTACTATCACCCGATTAAAACCGATATGACTGCTGTTGACTATGAAGAGTTCGTAGCAAAGGTTATTTCATGCCAAAAGTCAATGTGGAACGCCGAATTACCGCCAGAAAAAATGCCAAATCACAGATGGCTTGACGATTATCGTGAGATTGGTGAGGTGAAACAAGAGCTTAAGAAGCGTGAAAGTCAATATATTGTCTACAAGGATATCATGTATGTATAGTAGTGTTAACCCTCCATTTATTTATCATCATCATTTGACATTTCATTAACAGCATTTACTGTGCCACTTGGAACGTGAACATGAGGCCATGCTGGGACAACACCCACACACTGCGTCCTTGGTTAGCTCGCGGCGAGAAGGCACCTGACATCTATGCGATTGGTCTACAGGAGCTCGATACTCACACCAAAGCAATGCTTAATGCCTATCAGATGAATTTGTACGCCGAACAGTGGGTGTAAGTGTTATAGATAGAGAAGTGGTAATACGATAGTTTCCATTTGCCAATTAGTCTGAGAAATTAGTCTGATAAGATACTAATACAATGTGTTTCTTTTATTAGACGCAAACTGCTGGAAAACTTGCATGATGCCGATGGTCTTGAGTATGAGCAGCTGCAGACGACACGATTGTCCGGCATTCTGTTAACCGTAATCGTGCGCCAGAAACTTCGCAAGCATATAATACAATGTCGCAACAATTATGTGTCACGAGGTATATTCAATACACTGGGCAACAAGGGCGCGGTGGCTGTCAGTCTGCAATTTAACGAGGCGAATATTTGCTTCATTAACTCGCATCTGGCCGCCAATATGGATAAGGTAGCGGAACGCAATGATGACTATAGGGCCATCGAGGAAGGAATGAAGTTTGAAGAGGTTGGCAAGCCAACACGCACGATCTGCGATCATGAGTAAGTATCTTAAGCAAGTTAAAGAAATTTTAATGATGATAATCATTATCGAAATTACAGTCACATATTTTGGATGGGAGATCTCAACTACCGTGTAGATAAACCAGTTGGACTAAGGCAACCCTGGCAGGATACGTTAGATTTAAATTTGCAACGCGATCAGCTACGCACCGAGATGATGCATGAAAGATGCTTCAAAGGCTATACAGAGGGTGAAATAAATTTTCCATACACGTACAAATATGATATAGGGACCGATGTATACGACACCAGCGAAAAGCGCCGGGATCCCGCTTATTGTGACCGCGTGCTCTGGAAAGGCAAGCGTATTGAACAGTTGGCATACAATTGCGTCATGGAGATACGTCAGAGTGACCATAAGCCGGTTTATGCCATCTTTAAGACGAAAATAAAGACACGCGATGAGTCCAAATACAAGCGTGTACAGGAGGAGGTCCTCAAGGCGGTGGACAAACGGGAGAATGATAATCAACCGCAACTAGTTGCGGAGAAGACCGCTATCGACTTCGGTCTTGTGCGATTCAATGAGACATCGATACGTGACTTTAATGTCTACAACAATTGTCCACAACAGGTTGATTTCACATTTAAGGTGAAGGAGCCAGCGAATGATATCTGCGAGAAATTTCTGGATGTGGATCCACGCTACGATAGTCTAATGATTGACTCAGCGCGTGCTATACGCGTTAAGATGTTGGTTGATGCTGACTGTGTGACAGGGTTGCTCAAAAAGTTGTGCAATTCAGGTGGAAGATCGTCGGACCTTGATATACTCATACTGGATGTGAAGTCTGGACGTGATATATTCATAACTGTGGCAGCCGAATATCAGCCCAGCTGCTTTGGCCTTTCCATGGAGACAATGTGTCGCACTGATCGCCCGCTTTGCGAATACAAACAGAGTGAAATCATTAAAATGGTATTTTTAAATAATATCTTCATATTTATATAAATAATATAATTTTCGATTCCTTAGATGAAGGATGTCTCACCCGAGTATCGTGTAACAATGCCACGTGAATTCTTTTTGCTTATCGACTATCTACACAAGCAAGGTGGCAAGTTGAAGGGCATCTTTCAAAGCTACAATCGCAAGATGCCCCTGAGTAGTCAATTTAATGCAGTACGTGACTGGCTTGACACTTGGTCGGAAGATGAATTTCGTATGTTGCATTTCGCGTGATTATATAGTTCACATCAGAGCTATATATAAGTTTGATTTTCTAATAAGTTTTTTCCTATTTTGTACAGCCGGCACACCACAAACTGCTGCCGAGGCACTTCTACTTTTGCTCGACTTGCCCGAACAGGCGCTATTGGATCCATTCGTTGAGGACTTGTTGGTGAGGAACACCAAGTCGGATGCTATGGAGCTGATAACACTGTTAAGCGCACCAAAGAAAAACGTATTTATGCATCTGTGTATGTTCCTGCGCGAGGGTGTCGAGCGTGGTGACTATGATCTGAACATTGTCGGTTAGTAACAGCTAAAATGATATTCAAATATTTGATGGGTGATCTAATCAGTTTATTTATTATTCCAGCTTCGATCTTTGGGCGTATTTTGCTGCGCAGCAGCACGTTTCATACTCGTCCAGATTATCATAGTCGATGCTGCGACTTCATGCGTCGCTTTATTCATGTGGAAAGCGCTGATACGGCTGCGACTGGCCATGGCCATGGTGCATCGACCGAAGCCAGTTTACAGACATAGTTGGGGAGCGATTAGTGCGATACAGACGTTTGCCGTCTATGTATATTTAGCGTACATAGATGGATGTAAATTAGTTATTTATTATTATTATTTTTATTGGTAATTTCAATGTATTTGTCTAGTTTGTTGGTACGCTTAATCAAGTAGTTCCTCTACGGCTTAGCATTTACCTACATATCTGTTCTCTGTTTTACCTGTTAATTGTTTGTGCACATATACTTATCAACATTCAATAGCATCATCCATCTATAGTACTACATTACTATTACCATCACAATACTTGTGGCCTATATTGGGTCTCGAAACCGCCTGACCGTGTCATTTATTGATGGAATTTTATAAGACATGTTTGTGTGTGTTGTTCGCTAACGATTCCATTAAGGCGTGCGAAATACACCCGAGCTTCAACTTAAGGTATTTACTACATCAATACATACGTATAAATAATAATGATATGCATTTTGTTGTTTTCAATTGTTTAGTTATTAAGTGCATTCATTCTACATAGAAGAGAATTAAATACATTTATGGCAGTTGAACTACCAAACAAAATTACAAAATTCATTTGAACTCTTAGTTTCATTGGGCTTCTTTGGTAATGTAAGAATTTTTATAACGGTATACTACTTTTTCTCGACATTTTTGTATGTCGTTTCGAGAAGGTTACTATGGCAGCGAGAACATGAGGTATACTCGTATGTATTGTCTACCACTCCAATACCCAGTTGATCTCTTTTTCATCATACTTAGAGATCAATTCGCCAAAAATAGATATTCCGGAAATTACTTTTCAGGTACCCGATGACTATAAACATTCGTTAATCATAGTCAAAAATTTACTAAATAATTCGAGTTTTTTCAGGTGTAAACTCAATTGGTTCTTCAGAGTTAGAATTTGGATTAGATATGCTGTGGGACGGAATGCGGATGAAGTGTCAAAAGATTCCTCGGGAACGCAAATAAATTTTAGTAGAGAGTATACCCAAAGGAATTCCAGGTCTAAAAAAGCGTCAAGGGGTCCATTCATACAATATTATCTAAAAGGTTATACATTCAAAACGTACAAATTTGTATAACGTAAGTTAATTTTAAGTCTCTAAACAATCTTATTAAATTCTATTTAGCTCAATAATTGTTGTTTTGTTAAGTGTACATATAATTAAAGAATATAACACACTCAGTTATGTATTTTTAAATGTAGAATTATAATCGTTGAACATCAACAAAGTGTGAAGTATTTATTTCTCATGGGTATTTTATATAAGCAAAATCGCGTCATTAAACATCTTTTTAATTATCTGCATTTACGCATGAAATATAAATTAACCTAAAATTAAAAAAAAATATTATATTCATAAATATGTATGCTTTCATATTGCGCCAAAATAAACTAAGATATGTTATCGCTTTTCTGCAATATATCGATATATGAATTATCATCTCTATTCCGTAAATTCTTATTTGTTTTGTATGGCAAAAAACAAATGAAAAAATTGCGTAGTATATGAGAATAATTTTGCGCTGGTATATATACATGTAAAAAAATATTTAAAATGTCCACAGAAGACTTAAATGTCGTTGGTGAGGACAGTGCACCATTTGATGAGGGACAGCATACAGATGCATACAACTATGACATGAAATCGAAACGTCCTCACACACCGGTTGACGATTCAGAAAGTGAGCTAAGTTTAAGTGACACCAGTAGATCCACAGTTCAATCGGACAGTGAGTATGTACCTCAACCGGTGAGAAAGGACTTTGATAACCTCTACGATCAGCCATCGACAAGCCATAATGCACCGCGTATGGCCATTCATCTCAGTCCCATTTCGGAGGACGAAAGTAGCTCCAGCAGCAGTTCAACCAGTACAGACTCTTCCACTTCAAGTGGAAGCGATGGCGATGACGATGCCACTCAAGGTGATTCCTCACCAAACACGGTTGTTTGTATGAGTGATATTATCCGGAAATCAACCAGCACTCCCATCGAGTCGATAGGAATGGATTTGGCCAAAGAAGACGCTGACAATACCAGTGAAATGGGAGCTAAAGAAACTGTTGACATGGAACCAGAACAGGAACAGGAGGATGATGAGGAAGAAAATGCCGTGACCGAACCCGATCTGGAAGGCGAAGTTGAAGCCCAGCATGAAGATGTGCCCGAGACACCGGAGTCGCCAACGGAAGATATGCAGGAGCCGATTAGCCTACCGCCATACACACGTGGCCGTTATGTGTCTCCTCATGCTGCAGAGGAGGAAGAGCTGTACAAACTGCAGCAACAGCAACAACAACTTTTAAGAGAGCAGCAACATCAGCAACAACTGATAAGAGAGGAGCATCAGAAGCAACAACAGCTTAGAGAGGAGCAACATCAGCAACAATTGGCGCGTGAGCAGTACCATCAACAACAGCTGCTGAAAGAGCAGCAACATCAGCAACAGCTGCTGAAAGAGCAGCAACAGCAGCAGAAAGAGCAGCAATACCTTCGTTATCAGCGGCAGATACAATTCCTGCGCGATTATCAGGCACAATACCATGCCCAATATCAGCAGTATCAGCTTCCGCCAGCACAGCCACCACAACAAGCAACCAAGTCGCCAAGTCAACCAAGTCAATCGCAATTGCAGCTGCCTCGCGTGGCATCCAGAGATCCACGCCAAAGGCCCGCCCCTCCTCCAAATACCAAACGCAACCTGCTTAATGAGGACGTTGAAAGCATCTCAGGTAGCAGTGAGGACAGTAGCAGCAGCAGCGATGATGAGGACGAGATTCACGAGATCAGTGATGATGAACAAGAGAAAAGCACTTCGCAGGAAACCGGTGCGGGAACGGATGCTGATAGTGATATGCATCTACAGAAAATCGAGATTAGTACTGAGAAGATCTACTACATTCGCCGCAGCGATGGCACTGTGCATTCTGGCCAAGTGTTGCAGTCCCGCAAAACCAACAACAGTTTAACACCTAACGAGTATTATGTCCACTATGTGGGCCTCAATCGGCGTCTGGACGAGTGGGTGGGTCGCCATCGTATCTCCGATAATGCCGAAGACTTGGGAGGCATCACGGTGACTAGTCAGCCAACTACCAGCAGCGCCGTCAGTGCCAGCAATGCATATACTAAAAGTTTAGAAGCGCTTATCGAACAGCCAAGCACGAGCGCAAACGCCTTAGCCTTGGCCAATGCTATAGCCGTGGCTAACGCCAATGCAGCTGCCACAGCTGCTGCTAACGCTGCTGCCGCCAACCAAGCCAACGCAGTGCGACGCAAGAGACAAGCGAACAGGGATTACTATCTATCAGCATCTGAGAACAATCGTTACGATTATAGCGACAAGAAGATGACCCGGTACCAGAAACGTCGAAACGACGAAATCAACCACGTGCAAAAGAGTCATGCAGAACTTACAGCATCACAGGCAGCTCTAGAAAAAGAACATGAGCAAATTACGAAGATTAAGTACATTGACAAGCTTCAGTTTGGCAACTACGAGATAGACACCTGGTACTTCAGTCCCTTTCCCGGCGAGTATGGCAAGGCTCGTATTCTCTACGTGTGCGAGTTTTGTCTGAAGTATATGAGACTCGAGAGCAGCTATAGATATCACTTGTACCAGTGTCAGAAACGCCGCCCACCTGGCCGGGAGATCTATCGCAAGGGCACCATATCCATATTCGAGGTGAACGGAAAAGACGAACCATTATATTGTCAGCTGCTCTGTCTGATGGCCAAGTTGTTTCTTGACCACAAGGGTCTCTATTTTGATATGGACCCATTCTTATTCTATGTCCTCTGCGAGATCGACAAGGAAGGAAGCCACATTGTGGGTTATTTCTCCAAGGAGAAGAAGTCATTGGAAAGGAATAACGTGGCCTGCATCTTGGTATTGCCGCCACATCAGCGCAAAGGCTATGGGAAACTTTTGATTGCCTTCAGTTATGTGTTGTCACGTAAAGAGGGTGTCATCGGGAGCCCAGAGAAGCCGTTGTCCGATCTGGGCAGACTTAGCTATCGTAGCTACTGGGCATACACGCTTCTGGAGCTGATGAAGAATCGCTGCTCATCGGAACAGACCACCATCAAGGAGCTAAGTGATGCGAGTGGCATTACCAGCGATGATATCATCTATACGCTGCAGTCCATGAAGATGATCAAATACTGGAAGGGGCAAAATGTGATCTGTGTGACAGCGAAAACCATTAATGATCATCTAAAGCTACCGCAGTTTAAGAGGCCCAAGTTAACCATCGATTTGAAGTACCTGACTTGGAAGCCACAAAATCCGATCTCTCCACTTTTGGGACAATTTCAATTTCCGGTGCCACCACAGCCTCTACCGCGAAATCAGTAGTTTTTTTTCCATATTTTAAATATTTACATGACATTGCTTCCCACAGCGCTAAAGAAAGCCTAAGATATGCATTGATAGAGTAAAATGTAAAGCAATGAGATCGTAACATTCCCTGATGGAATTATAGATGAAAACCAAATATTTTAACCCGCGAATCCACTGCTTACAAGAAAGATTGACGACCTCATAGACCTTACTTTAGTTAAATGAAGAACTTATGAAAAGAAATCTTACTCAAAACATTTTCGAATTTAGAAACCAGCTAAGAATAACAAAGTATTCCTAATGGAAATGACATCTCCAATGCCTCTTTAATCATAATTAGTCAAAAATAAAAAAGGCATTCGTACAAACTATGAAGAAAATATTTATTAATTTGTTTTTAAAAAAAACCTCAAGAACGTTTTTTTTTTTTCTTTTTAATAAGTCGTGCTTCTTTACGAGCATCATTTGGAGGTGGTTTTTTTTTTATTTTTAATCTCTTTAAGTGTTTGGCGCTTTGAATAATTCGTTTTACCGTGGCCACACTAGCATTTACAACGCATTTTTCCTTTATTTTTCTAGCAGAAAGGTGAGAATTTGAGGCAGTTCGTAGAATAAGTCGTCTCTCTGATGGTGTTGTTGCATATTTTTTTCCTCCTTTCATTTTTTTTCCATAGTCGGCGTCATTACGGAGAAAATTACTCACAACGTTTTGACTTCGACCGATTTTCTTGGCTATTACACAGTGTTTTAAGCCAAATTCAATATAGCTTTTTATTTGACCTTTTTCAAAATCGGTTAAAGGTTTTCCGCGGCCCATTTTAGGTAAAAATGGTAAAAGATGATTTTAATTTTACAATACAAAAGAATTTAACTCTTTTGAAGTCAAAAGTGTAAAACCTATTCAGATGAGCCAAAAATAGTGCACACGTTGAGCGAATTTCACGATGAAAGCGAAATTCCGAATTACCGTTGCATGCGTCCCGTTACTTTTTTCTTGCACATAATAAGTAAGCAATTGAAGATTCAAAACAAAACAAAAAATGATAGAAAAAAGCCGATATTGGACCAAAGAAAGAGAACAAAATGGGAGAAAGATTTTTCAAACCTATTCAGTTGAGCGACACTGTATGTGTGTATAAAAAAGAGCATGCAACGAAATGTAGACAATCGATATATGGGCAGTGTGTACTTGTGGTTTGCGCCAAAATATCTATTGCGATTACCAACACTATTATCTTTTATGGTGTCCAGCTTTTATTTGAATGATAATTTCATAAATACAGCTCATACGATATGTATTAAAAAATTACAGATGTTATTTTAATGAGGAAATTTCTGTCCAAAATGCGTGCTCATATAATTATGCTATCGGCGTTTTCCAATAATCGATAAAGTTATTTCACCACAACTGTCATCTCTAACGCATTAATTCCGAGTTGTTTTTATGGCAATAACAAATGAAAGAACTGCGTGGTGCGGCAAGAGTTTCTTGAGGTGACAAATAGTACATGTAAAATATATGAAAAATGTCCGCAGATGACCTGATTGCAGTTGGTGAAGACAGAGTTGCACTAGACGAAGAACAAAATTCGGATAATGGCAACCATGGCTTGGGCACAAAACGTCCGCATACGCCGGTCGACGATGCAGAAAGTGAGTTAAATACAAGTCTTGACATCAGTGGATCCACAAATCCATCGGAAGGCGACGGAGGTGAGGCAGATCGATCGAATGAAGCAAGTGACGTGCCAGATCCGGGTGATACCACGGACGAACCACAGCCATCGACGAACCAGAACGATCTGCCTATAGGCGATAACAGTCCCGTTTCGGTTGACATTACGGAGGAGGACAGCAGCATTAGCAGTAGTTCAACCAGTGGGGATCAGAGTGATTCCTCACATTCAGATGGGAGCGATGGCGACGATGATGCCACACAGGGCGGTTCCTCGCCCAACACTGTAGTTTGTCTAAGTGATATCCGGAACTCTGCCAGCACTCCTGTCGAGACGAAGACCAAGAAAAAATGCAACGGGGATGTAGCCGATAATGCTAGTGACATAGCAGCTAGCAAAGTTGTTAATATGGAACCAGACCATACACAAGAAAAACTGAACGGGAAAATTTCGATGGAAACTGAAGTTGAAGGTATGGTTGAAGCCGAAGTCGCAGAAGTGCCTGATACACCCGAGTCCCCAACCGACGACAGGGAAGAACCGATGTGCCTACTGCCTCCATACAAGCGTGTGCGCTACGTGTCTCCAGCTGATGATGAAGAGCAACAGCTGCAGAAGCAGCAGCAATTCAATCATCAACAGCTGCAACAGCAACCAGCACAGCAACAACACACACATCAAATAAATCCATTGGTGCAACCGCAGTTAAAGCTGCCCCGTTTGGCACCCAGAGATCCACGTCAAAGGCCTATGCCGCCTCCGAATACCAAACGAAACCTGCTTAATGAGGACATTGAAAGCATCTCTGGGAGCAGCGAGGATAATTGCAGCAGCAGCGATGAGGAAGACGAGGAGGAGGAGTTTGATGATGATGACACAATGGAGCACGACAGCACATCGCGGGAAACGGTTACGGCAACGGAGACCACAGACGCAGAGAGTGACATGCCAGTACATAAAATCGAAATTAATGATCCCAAGAAGATCTATTATATACGTCGCAGCGATGGCACCGTGCATGCTGCCCAAGTATTGCAGTCGCGCAGCACCGACAACTCTTTGACACCCAACGAGTATTACGTCCACTACGTAGGCCTCAATCGGCGTCTGGACGAGTGGGTGGGTTGCCATCGTATCTCCGATAATGCCGAAGACTTGGGAGGCATCACGGTGACTAGTCAAGCTAGTACCAGCAGCGGAGCTAGCACTAGTGCGCCGACGCTCAAAGAACAGCCAAGTACGAGCGCCAAAGCCTTGGCCAGCGCAGTTGCTAGTTCCAGCAGCAGCACCAGCAATCAATCCAGCGCAGTGCGACGCAAACGGCAAGGCAACAGGGATTACTACTTATCAGCATCCGAGGACAATCGTTATGACTATAGCGACAAGAAGATGACCCGGTATCAGAAACGTCGCTACGACGAAATCAACCACGTGCAAAAGAGTCATGCAGAGCTTACTGCATCTGAAGCAGCTCTAGAAAAGGAACATGAGCAAATTACGAAGATTAAGTACATTGACAAGCTTCAGTTCGGCAACTACGAGATAGACACCTGGTATTTTAGTCCCTTTCCCGGCGAGTACGGCAAAGCTCGAGTGCTCTACGTGTGCGAGTATTGCTTGAAGTATATGAGGCTGGAGAGCAGCTATAGATTCCATTTGTTCCAGTGTCAAAAACGCCGTCCACCTGGCCGGGAGATCTATCGTAAGGGCACTATATCCATATTCGAGGTGAACGGAAAAGAGGAACCACTATATTGTCAGCTGCTTTGTTTAATGGCCAAGTTGTTTCTTGACCACAAGGGTCTCTATTTTGATATGGACCCATTCTTATTCTATGTGCTCTGCGAGATCGACAAGGAAGGAAGCCACATTGTGGGTTATTTCTCCAAGGAGAAGAAGTCATTGGAAAGGAATAACGTGGCCTGCATCTTGGTATTGCCGCCACATCAGCGCAAAGGGTATGGAAAACTTTTGATTGCCTTTAGTTACGTGTTGTCACGTAAAGAGGGTGTCATCGGGAGCCCAGAGAAGCCATTGTCCGATCTGGGCAGACTTAGCTATCGTAGCTACTGGGCATACACGCTGTTGGAGCTGATGAAGAATCGATGCTCAGCGGAGCAGACTAGTATCAAGGAGCTTAGTGATGCAAGTGGCATTACCAGCGATGACATCATCTACACACTGCAGTCTATGAAAATGATAAAATACTGGAAAGGACAGAATGTGATCTGTGTAACGGCGAAAACCATAAACGAGCATCTGCAGCTGCCGCAGTTTAAACGTCCTAAGTTAACCATCGATTTGGATTTCTTATCCTGGAAGCCTCATAATATTATCTCTCCGCTTGCGGGGCAGATCAGAGCTCCGATGTCCTCACCAGCGACTCCAGCGCGCACTTAGTAGTTAACTAGTTGTTATATATTTTTTTTTTTAACATATTTTTTTTATATATGTACTTACTATTCAATGAATTATTATTGACTCCAGACAAACACCATATTTTTGCACCTTTTCCATTTGTCTTAAACTGTTTGAAATATATTTAAAGTAAGCAGACGCGAATATTTGTAGCAAACAATATATATACATAGGTATATATAAATTGTATTAGATTGTTATATAAATGTCAGCTTGTTTTCAAACAATCAATAAATACATATATAAGTACACATTTTTATAGAGAAAGTGAATATTTACTAGGGATTCGAATAAAACGGTGGGGTCGACTGTGTTAAAGCTAATTGGTATTGCATCATTGAAACTTATTAAGATTCGTTGTGTGCCTCTAATTATAATGCCTACATTTGTAGGGGTATGAAAATTAAAGGGGCAAGTAAATAAATTAACCCACATGTTTTGGGCAATGGGTTTGGATGCCGCTTTAAATATTTCATACCAATCCCAGCTGTTGGGCGTTATTGCGTTGTTTATGTGCACAGACATCGACTATCGATAAGAATGTTATATCGAAATATTTATATTGCTAATAACATGTCATTCGTAATCAAATTAGTATTTTAATTGCAATCCACTTATTTTATATCGATACAAATTCTAGTGCGTGAGGGCTTTGTCGAGTGCGAACGTGGTAATTTTTCAATCGACAGGGAGCGATAAGCAGCAACTGTCAAAATCGATAACATAGACTGTAGTGTCGTATCCCTAGTTGTGCCGGCATAGTTTTGTTAGCTGTTATTTTATGGAAACAACAGCCTGAAAGTATGGGTCTCTTGTCGGATCCATCGCTACCAACTCATAACAAGCTAGTGGCTAATCTAGCTAAGCATGTGCGGAAGCTCTGCTTCCTGTTCTACATAGCGGGCGTGGTTTGGTTTGTGTGTTTGGCCAGACCGGAGCTCAATCATGGCACCTACTTATCGGAGAATGCGCTGTCTCCAGGTGAGACTTGTGGTTCTACATGCCATTTATGGGTTGATATTAATATTTATATGTTATGGTTATAGGTCTCGTATATCCCGAGATACGCCTAGAAGCTAATCGTCAGGCCCTGCAGCTACTAGAGGAGCTACAGCGCGAGCGTAAGAATCATCATGCCACCACGCCGCACGACTGGATTGTGGCCAAGTTTAAGGAGTTCGGCTTGGAGACACATACACATAACTATTCACTGAATTTTCCGTTTGGTGGTGCGAAGGAGTTCCAGGGAAAGAATGTGTACGGCATATTGCGTGCACCACGCATTGGATCCACCGAAGGAATTGTGTTCTCAGCACCATATCGGGCATCCAATTCAGTGCATATGGAAATTACGGCCAGCGTCCCGTTACTCATGGCTTTTGCTGATTTTGCCAGGCGTTAGTAGTAATCAAATAACGATAGTCTGAGTTTATATAAATCTTTTGTTGCAGGCAAAAACTATTGGGCCAAGGATTTAATCTTTCTGGTTACTGAGCACGAGCAACTGGGTATGCAGGCCTGGTTAGAAGCCTATCATGACGGCGACAAAGATTGGGATTCCTCTTATGGCTATTTGCGAGCTGGAAACCTGCCTGCACGCTCTGGCTCAATCCAAGCTGCCATAAACATCGAGGTACAAGACCTTGATGTGGGTAAGTGGTTTCTATTGGACAAACAAATCAATCAACTTAATGACGCTACTGCTTCTTGTAGATTACGTTGACGTTAAAATTGAGGGCTTGAATGGCAAGCTACCTAATCTGGACATGTTCAATTTGGTGCAGCGTATTATGACACGTGAGGGCGTCACCTCGGGATACAAGCAGACGCCACGGAAGAAGCGTCGTTCGCATCTCTCGAACTTTGAGCAAAACTTACGGCAAATGTTGGCGATGCTGGCGTCACAAGCCTCGGGTGTGCCCAATGGTAATCATGGATTGTTTCATCGCTATCGCATTGATGCCTTGACAATAGCTGCTGCCAAACGCATTACAAATTCCAACTCCAAGAGCAATCCCAGCTCTGCGGCGGTTCCGCTGTTGAAGGCCATTGAGGGAATTGCGCGGAGTCTGAATAATTTGCTAGAACGTTTTCATCAGAGTTTTTTCTTCTATGTGATCGTTCACAACGATCGATACATATCAATTGGCGATTATATGCCACCTTTGGTGCTACTTGTGGCCTGCAGCTTTATCAAAGCCTACCTAACGTGGGCAACTTTGGATGCAACTGGCTGTACGACAAAACAAGACATCGGTGCCACCGGCAAACCCACTGAAGCAACTGCAACTGCTGATGCGTTGGGAAAGCTTACACTGCCATATGGAAGAGTGCTAATTTACCTTACCTTGGCCTTACTCATTGGTTACTGCGGCAATGTGCTGCCGTTGCAACAATACTTCATCGATCTACCTCTCACCGCTGCCCCACTGACCGTCTCCATACTCGGCACTCTCTCGCTGATCGGTTTTGTGCTGCCTTTTGTTGTTAATCTGCCACCGGGAGGCCTGGAATTACTCCATGTCAGTCTGTTGCTTATCTATGGCTGTGCCTTGATCGTCATTGGACTGCTGAACTTCTCGCTGGGATTCTTTCTAGCGGTCCTGACAGTGCCTTTAATGATTGCCTTAAATACCAACCAGACTAACAATACGCTGCGTAACCTGTTGCGTGTATTCACGTTGCTCCTTAATCCCCTAGTGGTTGTCTACGTCATTGTGCTGATCATGAGCTTCTATCAGTTCCCCGAGCTGACCTTGCAAGAGCTCTTTCCCCGTGCTCTCACAGCTGCCATGGATGGTGCCGCATTTGCTCTGATCGATTCAGTGGTAAGTTCATTTGCTTTTTCCGATCTTATGTTATCGTTAATTATTTGGCCTCTCTCTTTATCTTTCTCTCTCACTCTCCCCGTCTCGTTTAGATCTATGGAAACTGGCTGTACTTTGTCGTTTGCACCGTGTTTCTGCCGCAATGGATCATTTGCTGGACATTGGCAGTGTCTAAGCGACGTGTTGGTGCAGCTCCGCAATATAAGCTAAAAACAAATTGATCACTAATGTTACAATTCCATTTGTGTTTTATATGGTAATTTAATAAATCAAATATGTATTATTAACAATATTATTAACATATCTATGATAGAAGTAAACATACTGAGAAACACTTGAAGGTTACTTGGCATACAACTTCTGTGTGTGTGTGCTGTAAGCTTATTTATACTTTACTTTAGTAATACTATAATAATATAGTAATCCCTATAATATTGTAGAATCTATCGATATTTGTATTAAACATTGACTATCCTATCGAATGCTAAAGGATGATGGAAAAACAGACGAATCTTACAGTCGGGCATCCTAAATTTTATATAAATTGATCTGCGTACGGTATACAGAAACTTGTGATAAATATAACTGGCACGCCTCTATCTGTCTGTTACATACATTAGCATTAAGTCAGTATACCCTGCTCTAGCCACGGTCGAAGGGTATAATGATGTAATGAAATATTACTGTGCAGCTCAACGAGCTCAGGTGCGAATGACACATGCCGTCAAACGAGACCCCCCTTCCCCCCGCAACCCTACTTCAGCTGTGCTCTTTTAGCTCCGACCAGGGAAGAAAAAACTCCAAATAGTTGAAAGTGGCGTGGGGGGATGGATGGGTGGATTCATTAGTCTTTGTCTATGTGGAGTAAATGCATCCAGTAACAAGTACAACATATACATAATTTGACAAAGTTGATTTATTGTGGCAGCCAGCGATAGCACGTTTCCACTTTGAAGTGCCCCACACGGGGGGAGATGTGCGGGTGGATATGTTGCTGCGGGTTAGTCGGATGGGGCAAACTTTTCGACTATGACACGCAACTCAATTTAAAGTTTTCGAGGCGACGTCGAACGGCGGCAAAGGCGGCAAAAGGAGGTGGTAATTAGTTATGAGCCAGAGCCGAGCTAAATCCACATCTCGCCTGTCTGCCTGACTGCCTGCCAGCCAGCCTGCTGCTGATGCTGATGTGATGCGGTGGGCGTGGCCTTGGGCGTGGGCATGCTGCAGTTGCCGGCAATAGCTTTCTGTCTGCAAGCTTAACAAGAAAACTTTGTCTTTGCTGCCATATGAGATTCTCGGTCAGCTGGTTGATGGTAGAAAGGGAAGGGGGGGGAGGGGACCAGACAGAGAGAGAGAGGGAAGAAGTAAATGGTCTTGAAGGGCGAGACGGTTAAGCAGGGCGATAATGAAGATGAACAGCAGAAGTAGTAGATGAGACGAGGGGGAAGAGACAGAAGAGTGTTAGTAAATGGGAATATGAAGAGCAGAAACAAGAGAGAGAAAGAGAAGAAAAGAAAGATGAACAGGGAAAACAAGTTACGGATAAAACTAATGAAAAAAATAATAAAAGACCAAGAGCGATATAAAAGCGAAATAGTCGAGTAGACTGAAGATGCTCTTCGCAAAAGAAAGAATGGAAGAAAGCTAAGCATTGGTAGAGAAAGAATAAACTAGAAAAGCAAAATTAAGAAAAGAGAAATGAAGACATGACAGATAAAATAGATGAAAATAAATAGAAGATAAAGATAAAAAAAAAAATGTAGAAAATGAGAATTACAAAGAGAAAGTAGAAGAGAATGAAGTATTTCTTCTCAAAAGAAATAAGAGAACTCTATGCATTAAATGAGAACGACAGGATGTTGATGGAAGATAGAGGGAGTTAGAAGATTACGGCAAGAGTAGAAAAGCAAAAGCAGCTGCATGATAGAGCAGCAGCGGGAACAGGAAACGTGCATCGAGACCTTTATTTATTGAGCTTGTTAATAACAATTCGAATGTAGAAAAGAGAAACCTATTTGGCGATCTGCTCGGCTATGGACTGAAGATTGGACATGCGCGTGTTCTTGGTCGGGGATGAATTGTTGGACTCTACCCCCATCATTTCCATCAATTCAATTTTTTCAACACCGTCGGCAACGTCGGCCTTGTCCTCGTTGAGGCTATTAAAATTTAGCGATGACGTTATAATCTGTGATTTAAATAATGTATCTGGCATTAGTGGGCTGTAGTCGGAGCAGAGGGACTCCTTGAAGCGCTCTAGAGTGCTGTTGCATCGTTTTAATGTATCCTTCAAATCGGGTGGATCGTATTCGGCGCTGAGTGCCCCAAAGAGTGTGTCAATCAATTGCGACGTGGTCTCCAGCTCAATCTCCTGCACCAGACCGACATCGCGCAGATGCAGCGAACAATTGTATATCTCCTGGTTCAGTAAGTTAGCATCCATGAGCATCTGATCGATCAGTTTATCTGTCGAATTGTACTCATCCATTAGATCGCCGAGTGTGAGATACTCCCGCGGCGATGGTGGCGGCGGTACTGGCTCCACTTCTGCTCGGCGCAACTTACGGGCGGTGCTCATGGTTGATCGATGAGCAGTTAACGATCCACTGTTGCTGTCGTTCATGGAGTTACCAGGCGAAGCATTCTTTTGCTTCTTGTTAATCTCAACTGTTTCCGGCACTGAGCGATCCTCACCCTCGCACAGTCCACCTTTGCCCTCATCTGCTTGGCTAATGTTCACGTGTGTGGCCACGCTGTTTAGCTGCAAGCGTTTAGCGCGCTCCACAAGATTGGCCAGTGACTGCTCTGTGGCCAGTTTGATATTACGCTGGGTATCGCTCATCTTACAGAATATATATATCTAAGGATAGCGATATCGGTTAGTGAACGTCACTGGGCGCAGGGCTTACGATCAGGGGGGTTGTTGGGGCAATCTCACTTGTAGTACTTGGTTTGATTCCTTGGGATTTTGAACGACTTGATTGTTGAGCAATCTTGAGAGAAATGTGACTGCCTGAATGTAACCGAACGACAACGACAACAATTTCACAGTGAATTACGTTCTTTCATCGAATTACATATACAGCTCTGCCTCTGCGATTGATAAAGTACAATAATTGGGAATCCATTTTGATATTCCCAAATATACGCGATCCTCTATCATACTCTCTCCTTATCTCTCTGTAGATCCCTTTCTATACACTTGCAGCAGGCATATTTTGGTCAGGAGACATTTCTGACCCCATAAAGTAGATATATTCTGAATCACTATAACAGTGGAATCGAACTTGCTCTGTCCGCCTGCCCGTCTGTCCGTGTGTTCGGATGTCCGTCTGTTGCAACGCAAACTAGTCTCTCAGTTTTAAAGCTATCTTTATAAAACTTAGCATATATACTTTTTATTGCTGCACCATGTATATAAGTCGAAGAGAGCCGGCATGGACCGATATATCATATAGCTGCCATACTAACTATCGACCTATTTTTGTAAATTGTTAAGATTTTGTTATCAAATTTACTGCATCGCACTTTTTCAATATATATAAAATACATATAAAACTTCATCAAAATCGGACCACTATAACATATATCTGTCATAGGATCGATCAGCCGATATTAAGGTTTTTTGTATGAGAAAACCAGTTCTGATTTTAGAGATAACTTAACTTATCAGTGCCAATCAAAGTGAGACGTAATATTGATTATATATAATACCATGAAATTCTGCGCCATTATATACAACAAGTATTGGAAAGATCGGAGGATTGAACAACTTGCAAGGGTATAAAACTTTCGGCATGCCGAAGGTAGCTTTCATTCTCGCATACTCTTTTTTCGATTCCCTTCCTTTCTGTAGTTTGCTGCCACCTCCTCTTTAGCTTTAACTTTCATCAACTGTACCCCCTGCTGGTGCTCAAGCTACCCCTAACCCATACGTTCTTACGTTTAGGGTATACTAAGCTCAACAAAATAGATAAATATTTGAGGAGAGTAACTGTCCGATTGTGCTCTGCCAGATGGCTTGTCATACACAAATAAAACTAGTCTATGCTGCAGGTTGATTCTTATAATGTCCCTCCCCCCCCATCCCACCAAGCACGTCATCCTGCCTGGGAAGTGCTTAAATTTTGGCAAGTTCAATTCTTTTGTCCCTCAGCCAGGCAGTTGTTTAGCGCATTAAGCCACTGAAACAACTACCACACACACACACACACATACACACACACACACACACAGACTATACACGCACGCACACTGAAGGGAAAAGAAGGTGGGGCTGGAGAGGATGCTGCCTCTGGAATGATGGCATCTTTATATCCTTGCGTTGGAGTTGTCAGCTGTTTTATGGCAAAGTTATGACGTGCCTCATTCAGAGGCTTACGGCCGCACCGAAAATATCTACGACAACGTTGCCAAGGTGGAGAGCGAGAGAGAGAGAGAGAGAGGGACACACACACACAGACACACCAGAGACACCATGAGTTGCAAGAAGGAGAGAGAGAGAGAGGCAGGGAGGACTAAAGAAAAGAAAACTTTTATGCGACTCTCCTGGCATAGAGGCAACTTTTGCCTTTTATGTCCTTGTCGTTGTTGGCAGCTATCAGTTAGTGTGCCAGCATGTGTGTGTGTGTGTACGAGTGTGTGTGTGTGCGAGTGTGTGTGCGGGCGCGCTTATGGCGTTTTGTGTGACATTTATTGTTATTTAACTGTGACAAACTTTAAGGATAAGCAGCCGAGACTCATGTAGTTGCCTCTCTTTGTCTGCCTTGCCAGACTTCACAATTTCCATGTAAGTCGCGCCGACACTAGGGCAGACAGACGAAGGAACAGGCAGCCATCCAAGCAGGCACGCAGGCAGGCAGGCAGGCATTCATTTCCCCCTTTACCTTTCCCTTGCTCTACCCACAGGCTGCGCCTTCCCGCAGCTTCCTGACAACTGAATTCGAAAGTCAACATAAAATACACGTATTTCGTCGTCTTTATTGATGCTTCCCTCCATGTCCCCCCCCGCCAAAAAGTAAAGAAGAAGAAAGCATAAAAACGAAATTGAAATCAAAACTGAATACGAACTGCTGTAATCGTCGTCATGAAATATTTATTACAGGTACAATATTTTGCAGCGCAACTATTGGAATATTTAATGTGCTCGGAAGATGCAAAGAAGTCTCTTTGAATATAGTAGATGGTAAAAGATGGAGTTATTTTATTTTTATAAACTGATGAACTGTTATGGATCGTTTGGTTATATATTATATGTACAATATAAAAGTAATAATATTGTTATAATTATGTATGGTATTATATTATATTATACAATATATAGTAACATATATTATATTATATTATAAAGATGGAGTTATTTTATTTTTATAAACTGATGAACTGTTATGGATCGTTTGGTTATATAATATATATATAATATAAAATTAATAATATTGTTATAATTATGTATTATATTATATTATACAATATATAGTAACATATATTATATTATATTATAAAGATGGAGCTATTTTATTTTAATAATATAATATATGTATAATATAAAATTAATAATATTATTATAATTATGTATTATATTATATTATATATAGTATATTATATTTTAAGCCATCCTCTAGCAAACAGAAAGATGCTCTGGATTCATATAGCATCTGGTAATGCTTAAACAATGAAAATCTATTATAAAATATATTATATACGATAGCCTGTTTATCGTGTTATATAGTTTCCTTGGATCATTCATAATAGTTGAACCTAACCTAACCTTAACCTATTTCCTAACTGTTTTGGTCACCTTCGTTTCTGTCTTTCGCATTAGAGCATTCCTTAGTCGCGCATACTGCCTTTCTCTCTCTCTCTCTCTCTCTCTCTCTCTCTCTTTCTTTGACTTTCACACCTTGTTTCTATATCATAATAAACAAATTAACTGCCAGTTGCGAAGAGAGTTCGTGACGCCACTAATGATTTCCGTATTTAGCACCTTGTTGCGCTGGCAAAAGCGCGAACAAAAGCCGACGGTAAATCAAAGCCAGGATGCCAACTGAGAGCAGATAGAATTCATAACGTATCCGCTGGCAGCGTGGATCAAGGGGAGGGGGAGGTGGGTATGAATAGCAATCCGCAACGAGCTCCCCAGGTGGGCAAGCGCTGCAGCTGAGCAGTGATCGTAGGCGGGGCAGTTGGTGGGGGCGCGACTGCTTCTTGCACTGTCGTCATGCAACTTCAGCCGAGAGAGTGAGAGAGAGAGGGGGGAAGGGAGGTAGGCAGGAGAGCTGGCAGCGGATGCGCAGCATTTGAGCATTTGCACATTTCCGGCATTGTTCACTCAGCCCATGCATAATCGATTAACTGGAGCCCATAAACATGACCGTAAAATGTGCAAATGCGCGGTTGCACCGCACACAGACTACGCTTCACTCAGGGCAAGGTGATGGGCTCTGGTAAAGGGGTAGGGCAGAGGAAGAGGAAGAGCAAGGGAGACGCAGCGGGTCGACATGCATAAATGCAAATGCTATGGCAGTAGCAATGGCAATACATATGCAAATTACTCGTCGCCCACAGCTTATGCAGCGCACAGAGAACAGAGAAAAAAAAAACAAAGGACATAAAAAGAAAACAACAGAACCAAAGACAACAACAATAACAAAAAGCCAAAAAGATGCATGAATAAGAGCGAGAGGGGGGAAATCCCCACAAGGCGCTCTGGCAGTGAGACAATGTCTGACACACAAACACACATTCGTCATTTGCGAGTGTGTGTGCGTGTGTGTGTGGCGTGTGTGTCGTCATCTGTATGGATTCGCACTCAGACACCCACTCACATTCGCAATTGCATGCACTTTTGTGGTAAGTAGTCCATGAACTAATTACACAATGAGCCACAAAATGTTGCATTCTGCATTATCGCAAGACGGCTAAGATCGTAGTAGTAAGTTAAATGAGGTTAGATTTGGTTTCCTTGTCTGTGGTAATAGAAAATAGTAGTTAGTAGTAGAAATTCCAAGTAGCATCTAGAATATTTGCTGCATACTTTAAGGCACTTCATCTGATTGGCGTTGTCTACTCAAGCGACAAACTTGGTTGGAAGTCTAGTCTTGTAAGCAACTTCAACTTCATTCGATCAAATCAGAGGCTTAAAATTGTAAAAACTTTTGCCTTGATTTTTGGTCAAATTAATTTCAGTTAAATTTTAACACGTTTCGCTCTCTTCTTTTTTAACAATGCGCATCTCGATGTGTTCTAGAGATGTGAAGTTTCTCAACAATTTCAAATCTTGAAATTCAAATTCAGATTCGAAAAATTGGCAGCACTGCCATTGCTATCGATATGTGAATAGCATCGATCGAGTGATTAGCAAAGGGACTTCTATCGATATTTAATATATTCCCTTTTTATATATGTGCACACTGTATCGCTGACAGCTTGCTCGTGTTCGTGCTCTTTTTACGGTATCAATACTTTTATCGATATTCACATCAGCAGATTGATACCATTTAAATTCTCTTTTTATATATGTATGTGCACACGGTTTCACTTGCAGCCTACTCGTGCTCGTGACACGGCTTGCGCTCGTCTCCCATGCTGTCTCTCGTATGCTGTTTATGCTTGTGTATTCATGCCGTTGGTGCGTGCTTGGCAGGGATGGGTTGGGTGTGGCTGGTGATGCTGGTTGGGATTGCTGTGGCCGTGGTTCGCACAGCGGCAACCTCAAAAGGCACGACCGGAGTGTAACGGTTCGAGGCAAAGTTGAGACGTATAACTTTTGGCCAAATTTACGCCAACGAAAATTGAAAGCGGCACAGCTGCAGGAGCCCCCAAAAACTGAATACTGAAAACCGAAATCTAAAATCAGAAATCTGAGATAAAAGTGTTGTGCATGGGGTAAATACGAGTAATGCGAGTGGCACAGGCAGCCAGCGTCAATTGGAGGGGCGGTTGGCGTAAAACTTTTGAATAGAATATAATGGTTACGCTCGCCCTGTTAACAACTCCGTCAACAGCCACAGTTGGGGAGGCGACAACCAAGAAGAAGCATCTGTCCCCCCCGCGGGACCATTATTTGATTTCTATGAAATGTATTGAAATTATTTCATAAGCACACGCTCGTGTCGTGTCGTGTCGGGTGACAACGGCAAGAGAACCAGAGAGTTGGGACAAAGTTGATCCTGTGAACTGCACCAACTTGCCGAAGGGGGCGCTCCTTTTGGCTTTTTGTTCCGGCATCTGCGGCAGCTAAACGGGTTTCCCTTGAGCACACTTCTTTGGCTTGTAGTTTTCGGGCCAACGAGCACTTCTTCAATCGTAAACATATGTTCAGGGCGAACACAATGGGCAGCAATACAAGTGGGTACCAGGGCCGCAGCGACGGTCCCGCGTGCGCTATTGCAATTGCCTGGATTACATATACAGTGTGTGATACATTCTAAACATTAAAGAAACCTAATACTACATATTACTTATTTCTTGATTTTATATTTGCAGAATCATCAACATATTTTGTGAAATTTATTAATATTTTTTAATGTATTCGTGTTCTCTTCTTTTTGGTAGAAGACGTTGCCTGGCGGACGGGGCATACCCTGCACACGTTCAGCTACGGGCCTGATGGGAACGCTCTAGTTGAATCAATGTTGGACCCTCAATGGAAGGACCCTTTCCATCTGTAATACGAATTTAATGACTTTATGGATAGGTTCACACCTTGAACAGAACTGTCTCCCGACCTTATTCATTAGTTGGAAAGTCAGTTAAAATAGTATTTCATTTTTATAGATCCACGCTTAACGAGTTTTCGCACTACTATTCTATTTACAGTTGTAGTAGAAGGTCTCTTTGGGTCGGTTTTTGCATACTATAACTATTGTATGTCGGGCATGGGCGGAATGCAAGTATGCATATGACACTGTTTGACATTGCTTCGGCCTGGTGCACAATCAGCTTGCGGCTTCCTGGGGCAAAGCCACAACTATACGAGGCATTATTATAAGCAGCAGCAATATAGTATCAAGCTGCAGATACCCTATACCTAAAAGGTTGTAATTTATGTTAATTATAGAGACTCTTTCTACATTCACAGAAAGTTGGGGCGTGGCACAATAGATTTGAAAAGGGTGCGATTAGTCTAGAACAATTATAATAAATTTGATGTCTCCAGTTTGTATAGTTCTCAAGATTAACGTATTTTCACATAAATTACTACATATTGGGCAGACATACATATTTATCTGTTGACTCCAGCCCGATATACCCAATTGCAGTGCTCACAGGGTATCATAACGACAACAATGAAATGCGGTGTAGTTTTGTTTTAGTATTTTACTTACATGTGTTTGTCTCCCACATAAGTCCAGCTGGTTAAGAGTTTAGGAGATTTGTGACTTTGGTCCAACCCATTCCAGTGACTCCCTGTCCTTCCCTACACGCAACCCGCACCCACTGACTGTCCACCCAGCCAAGCGCCAAGTTAGTCAAACCATCTGCGTTTATCCAACTGAGAAGTGCCTTTGTATCTGCAGCAGGCAGCAAAATGTTTGTCAAACTGCCAAAATGTCTGCAGACGGGCAGAGGAGAGAGAGAGAGGCAGAGGGAGAGGGTGAGGGTGAGGGTGAGAGAGAGACAGCCGATGGAACGTCGAGGGGACATGGGCCCGTCAGTCGCTTCACTGGCCGAGCATCAAAGGGATTTGCAATTCACGTACATAAACAATGACAGGCAACAACAGCGGCAGGCAGCAGGCAGCAGGCACATGCAGCAGGCAGCAGTGTCAGGCAACAGGCCTGTGTCGGAGCGTATGAGGCATGAGGCATCATTTGGAAGGGGCAGGGAGTCGCAGCAAGCAGCAGGCGGCAATGCAGATGCCAAAGCCGTCGGCCAACTTGCAATGCAAATTGACTTTATTTATGGCTGTACGAAATGTTTGAGTGTGTGCGTGGTGAGGTGGGGGTTTGGGAGATGGGGTGTAGTGTACCAAATAGGGAAGGTGGTAGTGTGCGTGCTTGGAGTGGGAGTTGTGGCAATAAGCCTGCATGAAGAGGGAACAGTTGTGAGGGGCATGCAGGAACAACGAATATCCTTGCACATCCATGAAGATCAAAGATCTAAGCGATCTAACTTGGCTGTAGATCTCGATAAACTTATCGAATACATATGAATACTGTTCCTAATCACAAAGCTATAAGGTCCGTGGAAATTCGATTTATACTGTGTTATCCTCTAGTATACCAGGTAGCCATATCACATCTAAGACTTGCCTTAAATGCAGCTACAAATAACAGCAGCTGTGCATAACTCGAGCATACCCTATACTCTGCTTGTGTCCTCTGCTGGGTATGCAAAACGAATGCTGTGGGGCGTCATGGTAGCGCAAATTTGAAAAAATCTACAGCACTGGAAGCGGGCGAATGGCGCCGAACCGAAGTAAACAGGACTCATAACGTCATTTTGCGGTTCTTCTTGCCATAAGCTTCCCCGGGATGTACCCTTTGTTATTTAACACTAGAAACTCACAGACCGAGCATGGAGCTTGCTCCTAAATACTACATGAATAAGCACTATGTACTCTTTCTGTGTGTGTGTGTGTGTGTGTGAGTGTATGCATATAGTGCATGCATTCATATATATTTACAATACATACAAGTGTGTGTGTGTGTTTGTACATTACTTTTGTGTGTGTGTGTGTGTGCGTTCCGCTTTGACAGTTACAGGCTGCGGTTGAAGTTGGACTCGTGTTTATTTGCTGTAAATTCGCAAAAAGTGCACAACGGACCACAGACGAGTCTCGGCTCCATCGCGGATCTCGCTCACCAACTCAACAACTACAACTCTCTGACTGACTGACGAAACCTACAAAGTGGTGAATATAAATTCCGATAGCATAAACTCTTTTTCGAATAGTTTTGAAATGAAATTACCATGATTTTGTTTTATCAGATTTGTTGATGAAATGAAAAATAAAATATCCGAGGGATTTAAAGTGCTAAGGTTAGGAAATTTGGCATGACCATTTCTTTATACTTAAAAAAGATGAAGACTGTTGGAAACTCATAACTAATGGAGTACAATAGACTGTAAGTACAATAAATAACTGAATACCCTTAAAAGTGGCGAATATATATTTCAATAGCGTAACAAAGTTTTGGAATAGTTTTAAAATGAAATTACCAGATTCCTTTAAACATATTAAAAAACATCAGATGATATAAAATATAGAAAAATCTCTGAAATAGAAAGAGTTTAGGTTATGAAATTTGGTTTGCCGATTTTTCCATTCTTAATAAGTACAATTGAAGACAGTTGAAAACTCATAATATTATAAAATATCTAATACAATAAAAAAAAAAAAAAAATACAAAATCTTGTACAGATCAAATAACAAGTACATTCACAGAGATCTCACTTTGTGCTTTGTTAACTTATGTAAGCTATTAAAATGGTCATTAGCAACGTTAGCGAACGTAGTTAGGAGCTGTCTCCGTTTATCCAGTTGTCGAATTCCGTTATCTAACATATCTAGTTGGCAGCTCGTTACGCGTGCTTTTGGTTGACTTACTGTGACGCCTGATTACGTCCGCGAATTACATGCATAACTCTGTAGGGGGTAGGGGGTGGTTTTAGAGAGGGGAAAGCAGCGGCGCATTGAAATTGAAACCACGCATTGTACTTCAATCATTCGCCCGTTGCAAGTGTTTGCCATTTGTAATCCTATAACGATGCGTCCACGTGCGGCTACCCTCGGGTCTTCCCTTTACCATCATCCTCTCTCTCTACATCTCGTCCACATTCTCACAAGTCTGGCATCCCATCATGCATGACGATGGCATTGTTGCCAGCAGACTCACGTCGAGTTACGCGCCACGGGCAAGTTGCATTCGCAATGTGCATGTCGAAACACGTTTCTGATTAGAAATCAACTAAAATGACAGCTCAGAAGTCAAATAGATGCAAGAAAGAACTAGCCGACTAATAGATACACTGTACTATATGGAATTTAGACTGTTATTTAGTTCAACGAAATTTATTTCTAGTCTTTTGATCTCCTTGGCATCCCCAAGTACTTATTCGCATCTTCAATTTGAACACTTGAATGATTCAGTTTAATTTGATTGCCTAAAGCTTCTCTCGCAGTTGAAGTACTTATTCGCTTATTCGCTCCCTTACTCGACATAACCTCAATTTGAACACTAGAATGGTTCAGTTTAATTTGAATCCCTTAAGCTTCGCGCAGTTCTCTGTACACAGGAAGTATAGTAGTTCGAAGGACGGAGATCAAACAGAGCCCTTAACCCAATCAAGAAACAAAGCTGGCGAGAATCAACCCTCCCAATACATGAGCATTAGCATATTTGCCATATTAAAAAAGAAGGTTGAACTACATTATTTGGGCATTTGGCTGCCCTGATTGCCTTCCGTTGCGAGGACCTTCTCCACTTGCACTCCCCTTGTAGCATGGCCTAAGTACACAAGTATTTATATGCCTTATTAACGTTGGAAGTTTGCCGCGGCGACTCTAAAGCCTCTTCCGATGATAATCATTGACATACATAGCAAAGTACGAGGGGCAAAGGACCGGAAAAGGGAACGGTACGAACAGGTGGTGGAGGGGGGAAAGGGGAACCAGAGCACAAGGTACAAATTTATGCAACAGCTTTTGCAGCTGGCATCAAAAAGCTTAATCAACTTGTCCTAAATTGTGCAAAAATTAAATTTTTTCCCCGGCAAATCGCATAATAAATGCGAGAGAGCAGAAGATATAAAAATTTCAATTTTTGAAATGCAAATGGAATACAAATATTTGCATAAACACGAGCAGCTCGCAAAGAGAATGGAGAGCACAGAGCGGCCATCTGCCGATTCCCTTGGCACGGAAGGACAGCCAGGAAGGAACGTACCGTGTGGCAATTATACGATAGAGAAATACCCTGTATGTGTGGCCAAAAAACATGAATATGATGAACTTCATTATATAGCAACCTACTCCATATGAAAATGTATGTAATAGTTTCTTGAATTTCTTAGTGTGAAGTATACTTTGTTTCTTGTTTCTTACATCATAAACATCCTTTAGCTACTTCTCTGCGATGCCTATCCAGCAAAAAGCTGAATAACAATGTCGGGTTTTAAATAAAATATGAAGTTAAGTGCACTCTACACTGGGGAAAAACGTCGGAGGTCTTTCGTCCTTGATCGATGTGAGAGTGCTAATTAATACCGACTTCGGAAGGGCACAAGGCAAATGTCGATGGCGGCAGGAACTGGGTAAAATTGTAATTTGAAGATGCTTGACCCCACCCACTGTTTGACCTTACCTGCAGCAGCTTGAATTGCACTACAGGTCGAAGCTGTACACTCTGCGACCCCCCGCCCCCCCTTCCCACTCCTTCCACTTGCTTCTTCACTTGATTATTGCCAAGAAAAGTGCTTGAAAGCGACGCTAATCAAAGTCGCAAGCAGTGACAGGCAGAGAGAGAGAAAGAGAGAGAGAGACAGGGGGGAGAGCTAGAGTTAGAGCCAAGGTGAGTGGCGCCAGGTGACTGTTGACTGGTTGCCCGAGTTCAATCAATATGGAAAATAAGCAGCGTGATTCATATTCAGGACGCGCAACGTTGTAGCCGAACCATTAAAAGGTGACAACGAAATGAATCGAAATGAGCAGAAGCTCTTAAAGGCGCTGAGGGGAGGAGGTTGGTGGAAAATGCCGAAAAAGGAAATTAGCTACACGTCTAGGGGGGAGAGTGCCCTCCCCCACCCCCCAAAGTAACGGAAATTACGGCTGAACATAGACAATAGACCTGCCAATCTTTAGCCAATCTGCGAATAAATTAACAGTAAATTCGTAGCGCCAATAATGAGTACTTACCCCCCCCTTCCCACACTGCCTTCGGCCGAGTGACAAGGTACAGTACAGCAGCATTTATCAGTTTTAATGGTGTACTATATAGCATATCTGCTGCTTATCAAACAGTCAGCTTACCCATTAATCGGCTTATTTACGAGCTTCGAATCGTACAACGTGCCCAATTTGCATCATTAAATTTCAAATTGAATCGCACTTAAGCGGGCTTAAGCCAGACAAGTCAAGTTGCATGCCACATACATAGTTTATATACGGGCGGAATTTCTAATGTATTTGCAAACCGTTGGGGAAAACAACATGATTCTTGAATTCCGATGATTATCTATTTAACTAGGACTTTATACCGAAGTCAACTTATGTTTAACTTAAACTCTCACTTATTAAGGTTTGTCCTCGAAACTTTCACCGGCTTTGCCGGGCTTGTGCTGATTATGTAATTTCATACAATGATGATACAGGATGTCGTTTAACAAGAATGAAGAATTCGTGTTGAATTTTGCATAATAAATAATTCAATTTCAGCTGGGACCGCTCGGACCTGACGCTGGTTGCTGATGTTGCGAGCTCTGAGCTCATTGTTAGTTTCGTTAATGCGCCATGTCAATCTCAATCTTCATCAGCATTGCCAAGACACTGACTCCGAGTATGGCTCCATCTTCATCTCCGTCTCCGGTACCGGTACAGGCAGCGGCTCCGATTGCGACTCGGCGAGTATCCGTATCCGTGACAGCATCCTTGGACGTCTACAGTGACAGCCGCGCTGGATTTCCCATTTGTATCCTACGCACGTCTTGCTGCCAACAAATCACGCACGTTAACACCTCCAAGGCACAAGGCGAAAGTCAGCAACAGGGAGAGAGCAGGACAGATACAGAGACAGGACAGCCAGAGAGGGAGAAAGAGAGAGAGAGAGAGAGATATGAAGCGGGAAAGTATGAGAGCTCTGGGACTGCCCAATGACTCAAAGGCAGACCATGCCCACAATTGACAGACGGCTGGGTGTCTATGTCAACGTCTACATCAGTGTCAGCCTCAGCATCAGCTTCAGCTTCTACTTCAGCTTGTGTTTCCGCTGCTGCTACTGCGGCGTCAGTGTCAACATTGATGTCTGTCCCTGGACGCCATGCGAAGCTGAAAGTTTTTCGCTGTTGTGCGCTGTTTTCAGTTGCCGCACGTAGCATGCAACGCTTAATTAAGCCACCATTAAACTGAGTCTTCGCATCCGCCCCACCAATGCAGCCAGCGTCATTACGTGCGTGTGCAGCTGCGTGCCAACAACAAAACTTGCTGTACAGAGCAACAACAATAATAACAACAACAACAAGGGAAACCTCAAGGGTCGCTTGCAACTGCAACGCTGCATCGGCAACTGATTGATAATGCTGTGTTGCCCACAAATGTGCATATCTGCGGACAGTTGTGTCTCGTTGGTGGCCGCATGTGATTTGTGGCAAGTTCGGTTGGTTTCTGCCGCTTGTTGTTCGCCCCATTACTGTGTGGCGGACAATCGGAGATTGCATGTTGGGCACGCACTGTCAGTGCTACCAAACTACATGCAGGCGCTCAAAGCTCGGCAGGTGTTACCACATCGAAGTGATTTCGATATTTAAACGTGCGAGTGCGATATTAACTAGTGTTGGGCAACGTACAGCCACACAAAGCGCGGCAGGTGTTGCTACAAATAATCAAAGTGATTTCGATTGTTACGCGTGCGAGTGCGATATTCACAGCAATATTCAGGCAGGTAGTCAGTGTTGGGCAACGCACAAAATATCCAAAGGCTAACTGCATTCAAATGAACGTAACCGTAATCAAATTGTTAATCAGTTTGCTAACAATAAAAAATGCGACTATAATTTTATTGCTGTGAACAAGCAGCAGTTGGAATTGAAGACCCCACTCACAGTTCTCGAATGGGAATGAAACTGTATAATGCTATCAACTTTTTTGTTTCCTCTTCTACTTCCGCTTTGCAAACTGTTTGCTTCCACCTGAGTGCACAAATTCCTTTACTCTTGTTATTTTTGCATCTCCTTTGTTGCGAGCATTCTGATTGGGCACAAGGTTCAAGCAGTTTGTCGATGCCATTGTTTATAAGCTGCACAAATATCCTGTAAAAAGGGTAAATGATGCCTTAAGCTGTACTCAATATTCTTTCGTAAATACTGTGCAAACAAATGGAACTACAAGAAACTGAGCCCATCAGATCACGATTCCGGGATAAATGTGGCCACAGGCAAAACCTTGAATTCCTCTTCCACCTCTCCCTTGCACACCTTTGTACGTACACACACACACATACACACACACACCCCCTGTGAACCCCGTGTGCGCTGTGCTCGTCAAAAAAAGAATCGCCTAACAGCTTGTAAATGCTGAACAGAAGCATTTGAGTGAGAGCTTCCGGTTTGCTTTTGAGCAGCTTTTAACGAGCTTACGTTTTGTGTACGGCAATAATGATGGGCGAGTGACGTTGCATATTTTAGCTACAAGCACACCGGAACGGAATGGGACCAGACCAGCCCAGCCCAGACGAGATGAAAAGAGGCGAAGCATGCAGCAGCGCGTGGCACCTTCTCGATGTGGCCGATGGGGGTGGTGAAAGCAGCTGCTGCCGTTGTTGTTGTGTTATTTTTGTATCGTTGGTCCATTTAATGGACACGAGAGGGTATTATGTTATTATAAAATTGTTTTTTACAACTTTACAATGATTTACCAACGGAATTCTTAACTAATAAGTTCTTCAAAAATATAAAAATAGGAAGTCTATTAATGCATTTAATTTAGGAACTATTTGACATTGTTAAGGATAATAAGAGATCTGTAAATTCAGTATGAATACAATCTTTATTCGGTTAATCTTGATAGCACATAAGTTGGATAGGTTAGATCGAATTAGACCTTTGTACATATCATACTCGTTAGCTTATGTCACGTGACACACAGGTACTGCAACTATTGTGAATGGTAGTTATTGTCCAGCTGAATCTGTCGATATTTCAATGCACGTTAATAAATCGCGTGCGATAAAGACAGGAGAGATCGATATAAATGTTTGAATAAAAAATATGTTGCATGAATAAGGGCTTGCTGTTAGATTCCTTGAGCAAGTCATGTTTATGGCTACGAGGTATCTACCAGTTGTCATCTTTCGCCTGCTCGAGTATTCTTTCCTTATGGCATTGTGTTTGTTGGCAACACATTGTCTGCCAACTTCAAAAGTAAAACATGAAAAGTGTTTTGTTTTGCTTTGGCTTTAGACGTTACCGTTACCGTTACAGTAACTGTTACTTGCGAAGCCGTTGCTGAAGCCGTTGAGCAGCGCAAGAGAGTTCAACAACGGCAGCAGTTGAAGCAGCAGCCGCCGCCGGCATTTCATAATTTGTGCACTCGGCACAAAGCATTTCTGCTTTCCACTTGCCTCAGCGCCAGGCTGCGGTTTGTGGTCGCAGCGTAAATGGCAAGCAGAACGGGAGAGGGGCACCGCAGAGAAGAAAAAGGGGGAGACAGTAGACAAGAGGATAGCGGAATAGCGGCAAAGTCGCTTAAAACATACTAATAAAATGGCCAATTTAGTCGCTGCAGCTGCGGCACGCTGTAAGCCAAATCAGAAAGTAGCTTAGGCCAAAAGCTTCGCTCTGCGCTTAACTCTATGGCTTTTTGGGCTTAAGTCGATAGTAAGCTGACTGCGATAGTTGCTAACTTTGCTACTATCGTTAACTTTCAGTTATGGAGTTTAATGAGACGATCAATAGGATTATAATCGATTGTACTTTCAACTTGTTGTTTATTTTAAACTGAAAGTGCATTTTGATATATGCAAATAAATAAATGGATGAATAAAAATATTATAAATAATAAGTGTAAATATACAAATAACAAATTTAAGTATCTCTTATCTATTCAGTCATTAAGAAGTTTGACAAAAGATACCGCAAAGATACTTGTGCTTTTAAAGTAATAAATAAGTGTATAATGATGAATAAAAACACATATGCACAAAAGTATGTATAAGAATAATATATAAACTAGTAAATTCATTGCATTTTTCTTTATATAGGGTATTTGCAAGTCGACTGTCATTGGAGGCCTTTCCCTTTTGCCCGCTGGCATTCAATTAAACGACGCACTTCTCCGGCTATTAGTACGTAAATACGGAAATACGTAAATATGCCGGGTATTACAAATGCCGGCAGCCATTTGGCCGAGTTGGAGCCGGCTGCTGTAGCTAATTAAATGCGCGGACATGGACACGGACACGGACACGGACACGGCCATGCACACGGACCCAACTGCAGCGAACCAACTTTTTAATTGTTTCGCACACAAGATGGCGCCAGAAGCGCGCTTCAATATCGCGTAAGAATTGACTGCGATGCGATGTTCTCTAAGTGCGAGTAAAAATATATGGATATAATATGTTATGTATGGGGACCAGCAGAGGGCAGCAGGTCGATTAAGCTTAGCCTGCGTTGCGCTAACTGTTATGGGGGTCGTGGTATGGGTAAATAAATATGGCTTGTGCCTAAAAGTAGGCAATGGCTTTTTAATGCGACCAACTGATGCCAAAGGGACCCATGGGGAATGTAATTCTTCCCTTCTAGGCCTAGAGGCAGTGGACTAGCACAGAGTGAGTAGAATATGCAGTGAAGAATCTATATAGCTATATATATCTTCAGCAGCTTAGTCTGAGAAACTGGTAGAAAGATATCTTAACTCTGCAAAATTCACTTAAGGAATTTTGTTCGTATCTATAGCATACTTTCTTGCGTACCTAACACAAGCCATTTGTTTAACCTTCTGCCGACTCGCGTTGCCTAATTGCGTCCAACCTGTCAGTGGGTGGCTCAAGGACACGTAAATAGAATGATGGATTGCCGATTACTTGGCCCATCTGGCAGCACGAAATTTCTGCATTAGTGCATTAAGTTGGCTGCGCTTGACCATCTCATCTCATCTGAAACGATGATGAACGCAACTCGGGACGAGGCAATGATTTCGCAAAACGAAGGCAGTAAATAAAATCGACTGCGAGCCGGACAGAGCCGTTGCCCAGTTGATTGCAACTATAAATTGAAGTGTGTGCGAGGGCGATGGGAGAAGGCGTTGCCCCCTAAAGACAGTGCGGAAGCTGCGAGTAGATATATCTATGGCATATATAATAGAAAAGTAGCATGGAATAGCCAAGGCAAGCAGATAAGAATAGGAATGGCAAAAGCAAAGGAGCCGTGAACGGGAAAGGGGAATGAGAATGGGAGACGACGGGGAATGGGAATAGGAAAAGGAAAAGCGCTGCGATTGTTGTCTTTGGCCGGCCACAATGCCGTAACATGTGGCATTTACTGGCGCCACATCGCGATATCTGTAAGCCGTACCATCGTTCCGTCTTGGCCCCGGAAAATTCGTTGCGGCTTTCGAGTTGGTTTATTGTCGTGTCCTTTGTGTGCCACAAAAGGACAAAAGCGGCGGCATTTGTTAATATCGTCGGCTTAACTAAGTGCCAATGCCTTTTATGTGATTTTCGGCACAGGAAGGCACATCCTTTAGGGTCTTTCTAAGTTTTCCGCATATGCGACTGTATGCGTATGTATGTCTATGTGTGTGTGTGTGTGTCAGAGTGTGTGTAAGTCTCTGTAGCTCTGCAGCGGCACTTAAATATCGTATGTATTGTATTAGTACTAAAGCGTATTTACTGTCCTCTTTGCTGTGGCTTACGCAGGTGTGGCCATATATGAGCAGTCGCAGGTCTGCTCAAGTGTGACCATATGCGAGTCAAGTGCGGAGAGCGACGCCCAGCCCAGAGCACTTGACTCGCCTCGCCTGCTCTGGCTTGCTTGTTCAGGCTCTGCAGGTTTAAGCTTGTTTCAACATTGTATCTTATTTCAAATTCAATAAAAACACAAACTCACACACAGACACACTCACACGGACACACACATACGCACACACACAGACACACACACTTGCTCGCTTAGCCGAATCAGCGTCCACATGCTGCCACGCCCATTGCGGCGCCCCTCAACAGCATACATAGTAAATTGCTTGTCTGGCATTTAATTTGATCTGTTGTTTGATTGTGTGCGTTTCGCTTTAATTGAATTTTATGATGATAAACACACACACACACACATACACAATCGCGCGAGCAAGCAGACGGTGAGTGTGGGAGAGTGAGAGAGCGCAGTCTGCGTGGAATGGTTGGCAACATCAACGGCAGCAACAACAACAGGAACAACAAAAACAGCTGCCGAACTAGAAAAGGCATTTCGGACACATGTAAGCATTTAAGAGACACATGTACAACTATCTCTGGGTATCCTGTGTGTGTGTGTGTGTGTGTGTGGGTGGGAGAGAGTGCATGTTAAATAAAACCAGAAAGAAAGGCTACCTTCGGCATTCCGAAGGTCTTATACTCTTGCAGACTCTTTCGATTGTTCCTATACTAGACAGACAGATATATGAATATGGCTAGTTCGATTTACTTATACTTTACAGTGTCAGTTAAGTCTGCTAAGCTAGCCAAAATTAATATACCCGTTTGAAAGGGTATAATTAAGAACATTGTATACAAATGCGTCTTTTGAAGTTTTCTCTACGTTCTTTTCATTTTCTTTTTACTGTTAAATTGCAGCTAGCATTGCTATGCACATTGAAAAGAAGAAGAGGAAGAAAACACAATACGATTTCAATTTGCGAAATTATCTTGCAGAGCCAACTTCACGTATTTAATTGTTTCTCTTGCAGTCGAATCTATCGATAGGCATTGCTCTACTTTGCATTTGTGCACAGTGCTGTGCACTGTCAAAATATGCACACAAGCGCACGCACACAAAGCATTTACTGCAACAAAAATAAGAAAATGATAAAAGGAATTTACATTTTTTGGATTCCTACAGTATGATATATCGGCTTGCAGCTGGGTTAATTTACATTTGTCAGTTTATTTACCTTCTATCAACGCAAAAGATAGTCGATGTAAAAAATGTGTCCAGTGTTTTTTCAATGCAAACAGGTCGGTAAAATATACAACTCATTTTTTGACATAAAGTTTGTGATGAACGCAGCAATTAGATTATTGCAGCTAGATACTGTGAAACGAGTATCCAATATGCTAATGGAATTAATTATGTATTGAAAGCCTTCAAACTGAGTTAAAGACAAAACTTGAAATTAAATAAAAATAAATATTAAAATAATCAATGTTATTTTGTAACAAAAAAATAAAAATATATTAAAGTCATATAAAGATATGAAATAGAATATAACGTAGATCTAAACACAGAAAATCGGCACTTTCTAAAATATAATATTTATCATGTTCTGTGGTCGACAAACTGAAAATTGCCACAGAACCATAACCGCAACAAAATGTACATGTTGCACTTACCACACCCAGCCGAATTTAGCGAACAAATTACAAAAACAACTTAAACAATAGTGTGTTGAAACCACAGTCAGTGGAACAGAAGCAGCTGCGAGAACATAATCAAACACACAACCCGAACATAACCAAACAAAACCGAGCGTAACCAAACCTAACCAAACATTACGAGGGAACCCAAGCGACGACAGTGTCAATGACATTGTTCAACATTATGAGATTTCAGCGGGACTGCATTAATAATATAACAATGTAATGTAATAAATAATAAATGTGAGGCAAAGCGACAGGATACGTAGCGGGGCAAAAATGCGAAGGGCAAAGAACGTTACAAATGGAGAAAAAAGTACAGAAAATCTGACAGAAACAGAAATGTCAAGCTAAAAATTGACGTTGATTGTACGGTGAAAAAAAATGTGCAGCTAAATTTGATTTGTCTTCAACGTCAAATGGATTTTTACAGTGTGTCGAAGTTGATTTCGATTCAGTTGCCACACTTGGTTTACATTTTCTTTTCGATTTGATTGTAAGAAAGTTTTAAATTTAGTTTTCAAATTGCGACAAATTGAGTTCAAACTAAGTTTCATTTGCCTTTCATTATTTGCTTTGAAGTCTACTTAGGATTTACTAGATCTATTGTGAGTATATTTAAAATACTTCACACATCCTATTTCGAGCTATAAATATAAGAAATTAAATATTAATAATAATATAATAGCTCTAGCCCCAAGATTTACGATTTCACATACTTAAGAAATGTGTAAACTCTTTTTCAGTAAAAATTGACTGTTAATATAGTTTATACTCTCTTATAGAATACTTTCCACTTTCGTAAGCCTCTCATACCCTTCTTCATTCAATACACTTCGTACAGGGTGTTCATACAAACGCAATTGTATTGTTATGAATACATCCTGTAAATTTAATTCAAAAGTTGATTTTCCCTCGTTGTTCTGCGCACTTAATTAGTTGTTTTTTCTACCCACGCAATTGTATTTAGTTTGTTTTAATCGTGTCCTGCCGTGTCCTGTCGTTTTGCGGGGAATTGGGGCAATTCGATTGTATATTCAATTTGTATGCGTGTCCATCGGCATAGCAGAATTTGTGTCCTCGGCATTCCGTTAGATATAACGGAGCAACGAAAATAATCATTTTCATAGGCCTGTGGCTAGATTCGACCGCTTAGTTATTCCATTAATTTGTTATTTCGCGACCTTTTGGTCACCAAAAGAGTTGCTGCTATTTGGAAGGGCTTCAATGGAGTCATTACGCATGGGTTTGTGTTGAGTTAGTTCCACAATAGTGGTAGCACTTGTCAATAGGCTCATTGAGGTCTGATTCCGTTTCCGTTTTTGGTATTAAATGGCAGGTTATATAAATAAATATATAAATGACCAATTGGTTAAATACCAAATCAATTTTAGCTGATTCTTAATTAAACTACTAACTAAGTACTAACGTGTTGTTACACACATAGAATTAATATTTTTATATTTAAAATTAACGTAAGTGTATTTCAATAATTTTGTTTATATTAGATTTTCAAATTGAAATTCCTTTCCAAATTATTTTGCAATCATTCGTTTAATTCTTTAATTTCTTTAATTTCATTGCAATTTAAAATTTCGTTGTAATTCGTTTCTTAATTATTTATGCCTTACATTTCATTTGTTTTCATGCTCGTAAACTGAAATCCTGATCTACTTATTACCGCATTCTCAACGGGCCAATTTGCCTAAAAGGCCAACTGGAGCCGGAGACGGAGCTGATGTTGGAGCTGGCGTTGAATTGGCCGCAGTTTTGTCCTTGTAAATGTATTTATCCTTCAGTACTTGACTGTAAGTAAATAGTCACTGCTCTACGCTCTGTCTCTGTTTCCCTCAGTCTCCCTTTCATTCTCTCTCTTTCACTTCTTCTCTCTGTCTTTGTGTGTGCGTGTGTGTGTGTGTGTGACAATAACAATGCCATTATTCTTCGAGGCTTTTGCCGCAATTTGAAATGGCTTTGCCGGCGGTTTGCTTGTGGTGCTGCGGCTCCCAGTTTCGCCCTTCTGCTCCTGCCCCCCTTCCCGCTAACTGCTGCTCGGGTTGTGGATCTGGCACTGTGTGTCTTTGTGAATATCCGTTACTTACATTTAAGCGATTGCGGCAAATATACACTGGCCGTCGCGCGTAATGGGCCAATAAGGCCCAAGCTGGATCCATTAAAGATGTCGCACTTGCAATCCCCGAGATCAATGCGAAACATTCTGTCCCCATTGTGCTGGACTCAAGAACTTTGTAACGCATGAAACTTAGGCACAAAAGGGCGCCCGACAATTATGTATATGCAGTGGGAAATTATTCGTGGAAAACTACGCAAGATTTTCAACACAATCGAGGCTTTTGATTATCAGCAGCTCAGCAAGCAACTCCGAGTTGTCTTTATACATTTCCAATTATAAATTGCCACATTGTGACTGTGTATATGTATTGTATATTAACGGGATTTCAACTCGCATTACGTATACGCAGTGCGAAGCAGAACGACGTTGCACTTTGAAATAACAACTTCAATTAAGTTGTTTGTGCTGTTTTCGCACCCCGTTCCCCGCTCTGTTTGCTGTTTGTATTGATTAAGCCAAGGAAAAGTGTTGCCCGGCCCTTTGGACTAGTGGAAAATGGCGCTTGTTTTCCACTCAGGTGGCTCCGGTAAGTGCGATTGCTTCCACTCGACTGCTGCTGCTGCTGCTGCTACCGCTGCATGCTGCTGTCTTAATAAAACATTTTATTCCATGCCAAATGATTCTCATTTGTTGAACGCATGTGTCGCTGCCCCTCACTCCCGTTCTTCTCCTCTTTCTTGCCTCGGTCCCTTGGTCCGTCTTCAGCTTTGTCAGTTGCATTTAATTTGCTGCCCAAGTTGACTGTAAAAACGCGTCGTTGACGAGGCAAATAAAAGTGAAATAAAAACAGGCGCCATGCTTGAGTGACTGCCAACTGATCGACTTGCTAGTTACCCTCGGTTGCATGGTGCGTATACTTAATGTGCGCGAGGTTACCATTAAGCGGCACTAATAGCACATACACAGCTTTGTTGCACCCTTGTTGCACATCAGTTAGACGCAACTTTGTTATACCCTTTAGCTGGTTTTATGGCCACAGGGTATAATAAAAATGAAAATAAAAATAAAAATAAAAATGCTGTTCAGTATTCGCACTTGGAATAAATTTGCAGCGTGCTCGTCTGTCAAATGTAGCTTAACGCCCACATTCACACACACACACACACACATACACGGACAGCATACACTCGCACACAATCAGCTTGAGGTTGCGCAAGTAAAGGATTAACAGTAAACAGAGAAATTACAATTTTAAGTATAAGAATTATTGCATCCAACATGGGAGTATAAGCAGCAGGCAAACACACTCACACACACACACACACATACTCAGAGACTCACTCACTTGCATTCGCAATTCATCATCGTCTCTTTAATGTCAGCGCGCTTTAAAAATCAATGGACAAGTTGCTTGGACCTTGTTGAGTTGACTGCGTGCAGGCAGCAGCTCAAGGCAAAAGGGGGCAGGGGCAGGACGCAATTTGAGTAGGAGTGGCAGGTGGCAGGTTTCTGTGTGCAGCGCAAAAGCTTCCGTTCGGCAGCCAGAAAACAGTTGCTCGATGACAGCAATTGCCCCGGACCAGGAGCAAGCGTCGACGCTTCATTGGATTTTAGGCAATCATAAGTAGAACGTCGCCATCGTCGTCATCTCTCACTATCTATCTGGCCAACAGTCTGCCAACACTGGCCAGACTGTTTTCGTCCTTGTTCTCGTCCTCGTCCTCGTGCTGGTCCTGGTCCTGGTAGAGCTGGCCTCTTCGCTAAAAGGGAAATACTTGGCAAAAAAGCAGAACGAGCCTGCGGCAAATGTGCGCAGTGTGGGGTGTATGCGGCGGATGTGAGAGCGCAGACGGAAACCGGACGAGGGGGTTATTCAGTACGGAGCCCAGACGGCACGAAAGGGAGGAGAATGAAGGGGAAGCAGAAGGAGAGCAGTGAGTCCAAGGTCCACCACAAACGAACCCGGAAAGCAGTGAGGACGTTGGCAGAGCTTTCAGCTGCAGAATATGCCCGATTTCATGTGCCATCGAGGGCGTTGTCTGCCAGGGAGCGGGGCAGCGGGGCTAAATGCTGCCAACCAGAAACAGACAGGGCTCACTTTGTTGCATGCCCAAGCACTTCAAGTAGAACTTTCCTTTGCCAGCGTCCATGGAATATTTATGACTGTACTTTCTTTCAAGAGAAAGCAGCATGCGCAGCCGATATCCAGGCAATATATATCTATATACCATATATAATACATATACCATATATAGCTGCAACTATAGCTACTTAATCGAGCAACTAGACGCGTTTACTTACCCTCAAGTTGTTGCTAAAATCACAAATAAGAAAGAAAAAAAAAAAAAAAAAAATTAACAAATTAAAATGAAATAAATAACAATATGTCTCTGTAAGATTTTAAATGGTGTTTTTTTGGTATGGTATATATATACCATATATAGCTGCAACTATAGTTACTAAATCAAGTAACTGGTTGCGTTTACTTACCCTCAAGTTGTTGCTAAAATCACTAATCCAAAAGAAAAAAGAAAAAAAAAAAAAAATTAAATGGAAATAAATAACAATATGTCTCTGTAAGTTTTTAAATGGGGTTTTTTTGTTTGTTTTATTCATATTCATTGATTTATTCGGTTTACATTTATACTATTTACGCATAGAGTATCGTATTTCTCGTGAAACTTGGGCGAGATCGCGATCGTGATCGACGAGCTGCCTCGTATTTTGTTTTGTTTTTTTTTTTTCTCATATTTGTTTTGACTGAATACATATATCGTACGTACATATATATTATATATCTTTCATTTGGGTTCTGGGGATGTGTGTTTAAATATATCGCGGGGACGGGGGGGTGGGGAAGACGCTTCAGGGAGTTCGAGTCTAGCTCAATTTGCTGGGCAAGTATGATCGTTAGCTTGCACTGCTCGCCCTCCCACTCGCTCTGTCTGTCTCTGTCTCGTACAGATATACACATATATATATATATTTACGTGTATTTATATATATATATATTCATATTGACTAATTGGAAAAAAAAGACTATTCCGTAATTGCATACATCGATCGATTTATCAATAAATACTTTGGAGGAGCCTGTTTCGAATCCCGTTGCGAATCATATTTGTTCGCTCTCCCTCTTCATCTTTCGCTCTCTCCCTCTGTCTCTGTCTCTGTCACTGTCTGTGTGGTCAGACATGCACTGATTGGTGTATGAATATCGTATGAGTGCACGTCTGAATAACAAGACAATCATGAATATGGCAAATTAAATATTGACTACTTGAGTGCAGCGTTTGACGGCGTTGGCCAACTAAGTGCTCACACATATTCGAATTCGTATTCGTATTCTGTATTCGTATTCTGTATTCTGTATTCGTATGGGTATATTCATATTTGTATGCGTATTCATACTCGTATTCGTATTCGTATTCGTATTGGTAAAGGTAAACGGGGATTGAAACAGACTCTCTCTGTCTGCTTGTGTACGTAGTAAACTAGCTCGGTAAACACAATTTCTCTTTTATCATACTTTAGATTTGGCCTCTGCTCCCACACTCTACCTTCCTCTTCCCCACCTCCCCCTCTCTCTCTCTCTTACTCTCTCTCTCTCTCTTTCTCTCTGTCTGCCTCTGCTGCTTTCTCCTTCTCTCTGGCTGAAAAAATTGACATATTTGGCGCTGGCAAGTGGAAGCTGCTGCCAGAGTTTTCTTTGGCTGCTTTGCGTTTCCGCTTGGCGTTGACTAACAGCTTCAGTTTCCGGTCTGACGGGCGGGGGGTTGGGTGTTGCCAAGTTTTACAAACTTTGGCCAGCCTGATGTGGATGATGATGTGGATGTCGAATCAGGCAGCAGTATCGACTGATTCAATTTGCTTGGAATGCAGCTTTGATTTCTGCACACCAATTACCTGCAGAGAGTAGAGTGACAGAGACAGAGGAAGACAGAGAGACACAGAGAGAGACATAGAGAAGAGACAGAGAGAGAGACAGAGAGAGAGAGAGAGAGAGATATAGAGAGACTGAGTGTGGCGGGGGTTGGGGGGAAAAAGGGTTGCTGCTGTGCTGCGGAAATGTGCAACTGCAACAGTCGCCTCGGTTACAGTTTAGCCCAAGATCTTCTTGAAATAGCTAACGGTTTCCGGCTTTGTTAGCGAACGTCGTCGATTTGGCTTAAATGGTGCCTCGGTTTCCTCCTGCAGGAAGTTGTGTCGTGTTGTTGGCTGCTCCCGCTCCTGCTCCTGCTCGTGCTCCTGCTCGTGCTCCCGCTCCTGCTCCTGCTCCCGCTCGTGCTCGTGCTTCTGCTCCCGCTCCTGTTCGTGCTTCTGCTCCCGCTCCTGTTCGTGCTCCTGCTCCTGCTCGTGCTCGTGCTCGTGCTCCCGCTCCTGCTCGTGCTCATCTGACTCCGACTCAGATTCCGGCTCGTGCTGCTGCTGCTTCTGCTCCTTCTTTTGCTTCTTGCCAGCACTTTCGCTTTCGTTGCGCTTCTTTTCAGCATTCTTCAATTTGCCATTGGTTTCGGTTTCGGTTGCTGCTGTGGTTGCAACTGTTGCTGCGGTTGCATTTGCCTTGGCTTCATTAGTTGTTGCCGTCTTGCCAGCGCTAGCCGTGGTCAAAATTGTTGTTGTTGGCATTGTAGTTACAGCTGCTGCTGCTGCTGCTGCTGTTTCTGGAGTTGCTGCTGCCGTGGTGGTGGTGACGGCAGAAGCAACTGCAGTTGCAGTTGCTGCTGTTGCAGTTGTCTTGACCGTTGTTGCTGCGCGACTTGACTTCAGCAATTCCTCGCTAATTGGTGCAACAGTTGCTGTTGCTGTTGCAGTTGTTGCTGCTGCTTCGATTGCTTTCAACGGGCCATGGGTAATGTGCTCCACGTGCTCGAACTTATGCTCCGCGTGCTCCACGTGCTCGCCATGCTTGGCCGGGGGCACATAGTGCGACTTGACCAGCAGCATCGGTGGTATGAAGTGCGAGTTGTCTACCGTCTCCTTGACATGCGGATGCGGCTGCTCCTCGCGCCCCTGCTGACCCGGATGTATCGGATGTGCGATGCTGGCCGTGGATGTTGCCATCGGCATGGCTGCTGCGGTTGGTGTCGGATTGCTGCTGCTGCCGATGGTGCTGCCTGTGTTCGCATTGCTGTGATGGTGCGTCTCTGCTGCTGCTGTCTCAATTACTGTTGCTGCTGCTGCTGTTGCTGTTGTAGCTGCTGCTCCTGTTGCTGCTGCTGTTGTTGCAATGGTTGTTGTTGTGCCTGCTTCAGTTGTTGCTCGCGCTGTTGTTGTTGTTGTTGATGTTGCTTCAGTTGTTGCTGTTGCGGGTGCATCGTTGCTGCTGTTGATTTTTGCAGTCTCGGCAGCAGCAGTTGCTGTTGTTGCAGCTGGTTGAGTTGATGTTGCTGCTGCTGTTGTTACTGGAGCTGCTGTTGATGTTGTTGTCAATGGTTTGGTTGTTGCTACCACTGTTGTTGTTGTTGTTGTTGCTGGTGCTGCTGTTGTTGTTGTTGTTGTAGTGGTTGAGGGAGCAGCAGTTGTTGTTGTCGTTGTTGATTTTGCAGCAACAGTTGTTGTTGCAATTGCAACAGTGGTTGTTGTAGTTGCCACAGTTGTTGCTGGAGCTGCAACAGTTGTTGTTGTTGTTGCTGGTGCGGCAGTTGTTGTTGTGGTTGCTTTGGTTGCTTTGGTTGCTGTTGTTGTTGTTGTTGTTGTTGCGGTTGCAGCTGGCCGTTTGGTTGTAGTTGTTGCAGTTATTGTTGTTGTTGTTGCTGGTGGGGCAACACTTGTCGGCTCTGGTGTTGCCTCAGCAATGGGCGACATGGTCCTCAGATCCTCAGGCAACACCTTCTTGCGATGCGGCAGCGGCTCAAAGATCTCATTGGAGGCATCGCTATCGCTCACATCCTCCGGCAATTGTTCATCACTCAACGCCGGTTGATCGCCCATCATCATGTCCAGGTGGGAGTCGCTAGCCGGTTTGGGAGTGCTGCGGCGCAGCTTCAGCTGCTGCTGCTGCTGGTGGCTCTGGTGCTGTGCCAGCAACTTCTTGGCATAGTCATCGTGTCCGTTAACCTTCTTGGCAGACTTCTTCACCGGCATCGGTATCTCATCCGGGATGTGGAAGCCACCGGATATCTCTGGTGCATCGGCCATCATCAACTTGTCCAGGCTGAAGCGTTCCACGTTTGCCGGCTGAGCTGGTGAAGCTGGCGGTGCAGTGGTCACCTTGACCTTGGCGCCACCTCCATAGTTGGGCAGCAGCTCGATGTCGTTGTTCTCGTTGTTGTCTGTGCGAATGTTGTTGATGATCTGCAGCGACTTGAAGTGCGAGTTGGTGATGTCGTTGATGCGTTGTGCCTCCAGGCGCTCCTTGGGGCAGATCAGATCACGAATGGCACGCTCGCGATCCTGTGGGAGAAATAGAGAGGGACAGAGAAGGATGAAGGATTAAAGTAGAAGACGTCGAGTTAGTCAATGAGGTGTGGAAAAGATTGTGGTAGTTTTATGCATTATAAGGGTTAAGCAAATCAGATTAATGAACAAGAAGATATATACATATACATATACATATATAGTGTATATATATATATATAAATATATATATATGCGTATACAAATAGTATATATATTAAATGAGATGAACAGATAACTTTCGTGATTTTATGCATAGACGAATCTGCTTAATGAACAAGAAGATATATATATATATATATATATATACATATGCAGTGTATATATATATGCATATACATATAGTGTGGTCTTTAAGCATGGTAAATGTGATGTGCAAATAATAATGGTATTTTTATGCATAAACGAATCAGTTGATTGAACAAGAAGATATATATAAATATATATTTATATATGGTGAGCTCTTTAAGAGTTAAATTAAAGTGAAAAAGCCTTATTTGGGGATAACTCCTTCATGATTTAGAAGAGCACATATAAATGATATTGAAGCATACGAAATCAGTCAAATGAACAAGAAGATATATGTTTAACAGCTGTTTGTATAGAATGACTAGCCAACTTAAAATGATATATATTTAGCGTATTTTCTCGTTGAACTTAAAATATACATTATTTATATATATACTATATAATACATATTTATTGAATCAACCGATTTTTCAGGAATATAAATACTTTATATATGCAATAGAAACATTCGAATACTCCCAAGTGCCCTTGCAGCGCTCTAATGAAGTGACTTCATTACTGTTACCCTACCTCCCATCTCGACACTCACCTCTTTGCCACGGCAGGTGTGACGCAGCAGTCCCTCCTCCTGGCAGTTGCGTATCAACTCAATGCTGGCCGTGTCCGCCATGTACTGCATGGTCAGGTTGGGCATCTCCTTCAGTATGCAGGCGTCGGCCCAGCTTGGCACTGTGCGTGTAAGGTACGTGATTACATGCATTAACCCCTACTCAGACCTTTCTCCCCCCCCCTCCCCCCTCAGCTGACTACTTACCAGGCATTTCGCAAAGGAACGAGGCCGTCTCAGGGCCGCCGCAACGCAGCGCATGCCAGCGATAATCGCGAATGGGATCGATAACAGCACAGAGCGGGGCATCCATCAGTGGCAGCGACTCGGCCCAGTAACCAGTATCAGCCACCAAAGGTCGCGAATTGCTGTAGGTAAAGGTATATAGGGTTTATCTATCATACATTTGTTATATATAGAATGTCATATCTGATAAAGAAGGTTGTTCGAATTAAAGAAATCAGATCCCTCAATCGTTCTGCAAACATTCTCTCAGCGTAAGATGGACTTGCAGCTGATCTGAAGCAAATTTAAGAAACAATTTAGTTGCAACTTGTAAATTGATCTACAAGAATATTAACTATGCTATGCTTGCGCTATGATTTCTAAAAATGTATAAAGTAGGTTTGATTGTTCATGAATATTCATACAATGCCACATTATCTCTAACTCAACAATAGAAACTGTCGCTTTAAATCGAAATTTAACTTCTATTTTGGCAGCGATTCAAGTGCTTCGATTGTCGGTCGAGTGATTAATCTAGCCCTCGACTATACTATGTATACATATATATATGTGCAAATATATCGTGACTATGCAAATGGACTCAATGGTCACAAAGCTCGTTAGTCCGATAACGATTTTGGCGACGATTCACGCACTCGACTATAATTCCTGGCCATAAATACGCATGGTGCCATCTCACTCACACACACTGGCATACAAAAACAAAAAAAATTACAGCTGGATATTTTGTTAGTTTTGTTGTTGTTGGTTTTCTACTTACGACCACATAAAACGATCCGAGTTCTGCGGTCGCATGAGTCCAATCCAAACGATGTCGTTCACATCCAACTCCCTCAGCAGGTCGCGCGTTGCATCAAATTGAAAACTGTTGTCGACTGTCAGCAACAACAACAGCGAGTAAAAGAACGAGAAGCAGAAGAAGAAGAAGGGTATACGAAACATGAAAAATGAAAACAACGAAACAACGAAACGGCACAAAAACAACAATGAATACAACGACAACAACACGAGTGAGTGCGATTGGGTTTTGGGCTTGGAATTGGGGTTTGGGGATTGGGTTAGCGAGTGGTAAGGAAGAGAAAGGGGGGCATGGGGCAGGCAAGGAGGGGGAGAATGAGCCAAATGGTTTTTATTTGTACCAAACGGAATATTTCTATTAAGTTGGCCAAGCGCATTGTTTTTTCTGTACCGTTTTTAAGCTCGGATATTTGGGACAGCGCAAAACCAAACCAAACCAAGCGAAAGAGTAATCGCCTCCCACCACGCCCACTGCGCCCCCTACCCGATCGTTGCATCCCGTTTCCCAATTTTATGTCAACAGCAACAATGAAAGTAACAAATTTGGAAAGAATGAGATTGATAGACTGACTGATACCCTGTGGGGAAGCGTATATTACTGTCTCTGTTAAAAGTTAGTTAATTCATTTATTTTTGTATTTGCTTTTTTTCATTTATTTAACTTTTTTTATTTATTTTTTTTTATTTCCTCTTCTCTATTTCTAATTAATTTTTTTATTTATTTAAATTTTTTTTTTATTTATTTATTTATTTACTCATTTATTCATTTATTCTTTTATTCATTTATTCATTTGTTCATTTATTCATTTATTTATTTATTTATTTATTTATTTATTTATTTATTTATTTATTTATTTATTTATTTATTTATTTATTTATTTATTTATTTATTTATTTATTTATTTATTTATTTATTTATTTATTTATTTATTTATTTATTTATTTATTTATTTATTTATTTATTTATTTATTTATTCATTTATTATTATATATATTTTTTTATTCCTTTATTTATTGAGTTGTTTATTTTTTTATTTATTTATAGTTTTATGTATATACCATATTTTTCATTTTTCTTTTTATTTATTTATTGTTATATGAATATTTTTTTTTTTATTTATATATTTTTTTTATTTAATGTTAACTAATGAGAGTCAGTATTAAAATCACATAACAATCAAATAAAATTAATTAAATAGATTTTATAAAATAAGATGTTTAGATTAATAAATGATATATAAAAAATAGATACATAATGTTAAAAATTTAAAATTTAAATTTTTTTATTTGATTTATGATTAAAACCTTGTTAGATACGGATTAGCTCTTGGTTTGCTAATCACAAGTCTTTCTTTTACCAAACTGACCAACTTCTGACCTTACTTTGCCCTTCGATTTCAATCAGTATTTCTTTCAGTTCTATCATGTTGATACCTGCTGCGTAGCTTTAGCATTTCTCTGCATTTTTTCCTACATTCTCTTTTGCGTATTTTCCCCTATCAATTTGGAAACTGTTTCTGCTTTGTTGGGTCATCTGTCGCAGTTCGTTTCGTTCGCACTTTTCACTTGGATTCCTGAGCTCTAAATTGTTTATGCACACCCACACACACACACACACACACACATACACCCACATGAACACATGAGTGTAGCAAGGCTAATGTGATACTGTCCTCCAATCCAATCAGGCAGCTCATCCCAAGATTAAACTGAAAGTTCCATGACGGAAATTGGGCGAATTCAATAATAATGTATTCCCTCCCTGGCCGCACTCTGGCGATAGCCTATGCCCACTGTGCTCCATTGGGTTCCACTGTGCAGCCAGATGACATACTTGAATAGCTTTGCCTGCTTAGGCCGCCATTGTTCTTCAGCAGCATACACAATTTATCGCCAATCCATGTGTGTGTGTGTGTGTGTGTATTGGCTCTTATTTTATATCTGCGTGTTTATCTATTTACGAGACAGAGTACAGTGCGCACATGTTACGGCTGACCACTGTGTCAGCCTGATCTGCCCTGCCAGCGGAGTGTAGGAGAGGGGTAGCCTTTTGTTCTGGCCTGGTCACCCTGCACTGCAGTGAGCCGTGACCGGTATTTGTCACGAGGATTTATTGTGGCCCCAGCCATGAGCTATGGACATGCACAGGGATTGGCAGTGGCCGGCGATGCGTCAAGCTCAAAGCCTGCTGCCGTTTCTTGCATTCATTTGCACACGAACGTGGCACAGAGCAGGAGACGGACACGGAGATATAGACGGACTCAGACTGGCTGCTTGTCCTGCCCCAGCCCGTTTTGTCGCAACAGCTGCCGGACATTTGCAATAATGTGCAGTAGGTCGGCTTTGCTCGAACCTATTTCCATATCCATTGGCTACCTTGTCCGTGTCCGTGTCCATGTCCGTGACCATGTCCGTGTCCGTGTCCGTGTCCGTGTCTGTGGCGTTGTCCATGTCCGTGCTCCTTGCTCTGTGCTTGGCTTTGGCTCTTTGTTTTTCTCTGTTTTGCTGTTGCTCTTGTCATTGGGCTTATTTGCATTTCACATTTTGTTGGCGTTTAGCATTCCTTTGCCTACTCCAATTCCCTTTTTCCCATTTTCTTGTGCGCCTGGTGGTGGCACGGGGCAGGGAAAAGGAGTGATGACTCTTTGAATACCTTAACCAAAGCTCGACGACTTTGATTTGGCTTTGTGGCCATCGTTTTGCCTCTGCCTGTTCATCGGTATCTCAGTCTCGCTGTCTATCTATGCGTCTCTCTGTCTGTCTGTCTCTTCGTCCGTCTATCTGTCTGATTGTCTAACTCTCGCTTACCTGTCACCAGATTGGCATGATGGAATTGGCAAACGGCATCTGCCTCGAACCAGGAGATGCGATCTCGGAAGAATCGATAAAACACATTGAGGCCCTCCTGTGGCATTGTCCAAGTGTTGCTCACGTTCACCTGCAACAAAGACAAAGAGTAAGAGTGAGTGAGAGAGAGTGTGAGAGAGAGAGTGAGATAGTTATACAGTGTGTGGGATGAGCCATTTCTCTTCGCTTTTCTCTGCTGGCGTCAAAACCTTTGAGAATTGCTAGTGGGGCACACGCTCAACGTGGCGTATGCTTAATGCATTAAGTATACGCCACGTAAAACGCCTTCATTTTTAATGCTCTTGCCTGCCGCTCGCACACACGCACACACACTGGCGTATAATGAGCCAACAACACAGCAACACAAACACACACACACACACTTACACACACATTACATATGCAAATGTGTCTGACAGAGAGGGGGGCAGGAGGAAGTGGGGAGGGGAAGGGAGGAGGCTGCTCCGTGCCTATGTGTAAATGCGGCTAAAAAATGTGCTTTGAAGGCTGCCATATGTGAGAGTAGATGTACTTCATTAGCTTAGGCAGCAGCAGCAGGCGCAGGCCAGCAAGGGAGGGTGAAGAGGAGAGGGTAGGGGGGGCAGGAGGCTTGCTAAACGAATGGGACAGCTGGCGAAAATGCTTTGCATAACGTAGGTTTTTTCCCACTTGGCAAGGGTAGCCAAGTGCTGCGAGCCGGCAGCGCAGCATCGCGAAGAAGAAAAGGCGTCGGAGGGAAGGAGAAAGGGAAGGGGGGGGGGGGTACCTTGATGCCCCGGCCAGGGACTGTCGAGCTGCTGCTGCTGCTTTTGGCTTGGTAATGCGACCGACAACGCCGGCACATTAACTAATTACGAATGAAAGTGAGCTCGGCTTGAGGCAGGGGATGCAAAGTGAAGAGAGAGTGGGGTGGGTTAAGGGCTGAGGGGTGTCTGGGAAAATGGTGTGTGTTTTGTGCGATAAATATGCATATAAACATAAGCCAGCGCAAGATTAAGAGCACATCAAATCTTTTTATTCTCGTTACAGTGAGAGGGAGAGCTCGAGATGAGGAGGGGTAAACGTTCCAGAGTGCTGGGGCTAAGGAGAGCAGGGCAGAGAAGGAGAAGGGGCAAATAGAAAAAAAAGAGAAGCATAAGAATTTCGTGCACAGTCCGATCGATATAAGACTGTAGCGCACTTTCATGTGTATAAACTGTGAGAGGCCACAAAGAAAAGAAATTAAAAATCAAAACAGGAAGTGTTTAATTGGGAAATACCCTATGAAAAACACGTGTAAAACAGAATGCAAATAAATATGATCACTAAGCTAAAGCAAGAGGAACATCAAGTTAAAGATTCAGTTTGATTTGCAGTTGCGGTTTCTGTGCAACTCATTAATCAATTTGCTGCGCTTCGATCCGAGTGCAGAGAGGAGTCAGAGAGGAAGGTATGTTAGCTAAGTAGGTTGCATTCCGCATACGCCACGTGGCCGTGGGTCGAAGCCAAATATCCAACTGAGGCAACAAAGTGCAAAAACGAGGCAAACGTTTCATTAAGTTAATTAACTTTTAATTGAAATTGCTTGACAGACGCGAAAAGCAGGCGGCGAAATGTGCTTTCATCTTTTTTAATTGCAATTTGAGTGCGAGAGCGAGAGCAGCAAAAAGCAAAATAAGTGCAAAATGTAAATTATAACAATAAAATGTTGACTCAAGAGCACCCCAGCATCAAGCCCCGTGCAACGCTGTGGCAAGTGGGGGTGTCGTGTGGCATTCGTGCTTCAGCTAAATGAAGAATCTGTACGAACTCAAGAATTTCAATTTTCAAGCGACGACGAAAAAAACGCAGACGCGAAATGCGAGAGAGACGACAGTATGTCCCCATCGTGGTAAAATATTTGATTAGCAAGCTGTCCCTCCCACCCCTCCCACCCCTCCTTCCTCCCTCTCCTCTGTCTCCAAACTCTCCCTTTGCAAAGGTAGGGAATGCCGGGCGAGGCTTCATAGCGACGCGGCATAGCTGCATCGCAATTAACCAAAGCCATGGCAAAATTTAAAGCGAAAAACATATTTGCCGAGAGGGAGACAGAGATGAATAAAATCAAAAAGTTATTGATTTTCTTTGTGCGCCCACTGATTTTCACATACATTACAGAAATCAGAAATTATGAAAATAAAAACTTTGCCATAAAAAGTCATAAATATGCAAAACAAACAAAGTAGGAAAAGTTATCGAGTGTTCAATCGAGTGTGCGATACCCTGCAGGGGCACACAGAACATGGCGACACAGTTCTGAGGGTGAATTGCCACTCAACTTGTCAGCAACTCATAAATATCTTGTTGGATACTTTAGATAGACAATGTTGACCAAGTCTGTTTAAAGTTCATTTTTCCTTGATTATTCCTTCTACTTTTTCTATTAAACATGTTCTGTAAATAAAGTAATCTCTCATAAAATATATATTTTTTAATTGTACATGAATATATAATTTAAATCGTACTTATATTTCCGTTTACTTGCAATCTACAGCACAGCTGAACTCAAATATATCTCTTTATAGACACTATATAGCAGCATTGCTATTTGCATGTATATATATTTCCTACTATTCTTATATGTGGTAAAGGTGCCTAGCATAGGTGCTTAGCAGAGGTGCCTGGCATAGGATAGGTGCCTGGCATAGGTGCCTGGCATAGGTGACTAGCATAGGTGCCTAGCATAGGTGCCTAGCATAGGTGCCTAGCATAGGTGCCTAGCATAGGTGCCTAGCATAGGTACCTGGCATTGGTGCCTCGCATAGGTTCCTAGCATAGGATAGGTGCTAAGCATAGGTGTCTGGCATAGGTGCCTAGCATAGGTGCCTAGCATAGGTGCCTAGCATAGGTGCCTAGCATAGGTGCCTAGCATAGGTGCCTAGCATAGGTGCCTAGCATAGGTGCCTAGCATAGGTGCCTAGCATAGGTGCCTAGCATAGGTGCCCAGCATAGGTGCCTAGCATAGGTGCCTAGCATAGGTGCCCAGCATAGGTGCCCAGCATAGGTGCCTAGCATAGGTGCCCAGCATAGGTGCCCAGCATAGGTGCCTAGCATAGGTGCCTAGCATAGGTGCCTAGCATAGGTGCCTGGCATAGGTGCCTGGCATAGGTGCCTAGCATAGGTGCCTAGCATAGGTGCCTAGCATAGGTGCCTAGCATAGGTGCCTAGCATAGGTGCCTGGCATAGGTGCCTGGCATAGGTGCCTAGCATAGGTGCCTAGCATAGGTGCCTAGCATAGGTGCCTAGCATAGGTGCCTGGCATAGGTGCCTGGCATAGGTTCCTAGTATAGGATAGGTGCCTGGCATAGGTGCCTGGCATAGGTGCCTGGCATAGGTTCCTAGTATAGGATAGGTGCCTAGCATAGGTGCCTAGCATAGGTGCCTAGCATAGGTGCCTAGCATAGGTGCCTAGCATAGGTGCCTAGCATAGGTGCCTAGCATAGGTGCCTAGCATAGGTGCCTAGCATAGGTGCCTAGCATAGGTGCCTAGCATAGGTGCCTGGCATAGGTGCCTGGCATAGGTTCCTAGTATAGGATAGGTGCCTGGCATAGCTGCCTGGCATAGGTGACTAGCATAGGTGACTAGCATAGGTGCCTAGCATAGCATAGGTGCCTAGCATAGCATAGGTGCATATCATAGGATAGGTGTCTAGAATAGTATAGGTGCCTAGCATAGGTGCCTACCATAGGTGCTTAGCATTGGTGCCTAGCATAGGTGCCTGGCATAGATTCCTAGCATAGGATAGGTGCCTAGCATAGGTGTCTGGCATAGGTGCCTAGCATAGGTGCCTAGCATAGGTGCTCAGAATATATATGTATATGATGTGATAATGAAATATTTTAACTTTCATTTAACTTTTACTCTTTTTACCCCAGGGTATCTGTGAAATAACAAACCAACTTTCACATTTATCTCCTCTTCTTCTCATTTGCCGCCTCTTCCCCTTCACTCCCTTGCTGATTGGGAATGTTGACAGCCGCAAATTGAATTGTTGCACTTTATAATCTAAATAATTGCAAAAATGTACTTTTACATGTATACATGAGGGTGTGTGTGAGTGTGTGTTGTGGCTTGGGTATGTGAGTGGACAAAAAACATAAGCGTGTGGCATATTTGTTGCGCAGCAGGTATGCATAATTATTCAATTATTTATTTACACACATAAAAATTCCATGAATTATTTGCGAAATGGTTTAAAAAAGTTAACTGAAATTACGCATTCGCCACGTGCGCCTCAATGCACGCTTAACTGTATATAATATCAAAGAGAAGCGCAATGTACACACGCTGACACCCTCACAAACATACACACACACTTCCTCTCTCTTTCTCACTCTGTTGCTGTCTTTTTTTTCGGAGGCCTCCTCTGAACTTGTTTTACTGCGCCCTTTTGATATTGGCTGAGAAATTGTACTCGCATTTGGCATTCGCTGTGAAAATAAACAAGACAAACTCTTCGACTCCATCTTCATCTGGTTCTCCTTCTCCATTCCCCTCTCCATCTCCATCTACATCACCATCTCCTTCTTCAACTGCCACTTCTGATGAGAGCCTATGTAGCTTCAGCACTGGAGTTTGTTGACTCTTTTGCCTTTTATTTTGATTATGCGCGCGGTAGCTGGGGAAGTAGGAGGCACTACAGATGGAGGTGGAGACGGAGAGGGAGCAGGAGCAGCGGAGCTGGCACTTAGCAACTTGCAGTGCAAATAGTTCCAGGTTCTTCAATTGTTTGACTGTTTGCCTCGTTATTCTTTGTTTGTCGTTATGATGAAGACGCGCAAAGGGCAGACCGGACTGGGCCACGAACGAGAGCCGGGCGAGAGCCTGTTGCAATTTAAACAAAAGAATAAGCCGTAGAACAAAACAATCTCGTGATACCCTGTGTAAGAAGCTCAGCTCAGCAGGGACTGGCAGGCTAATAGCATAGCTATGGATAGTGGATAATGCTAAGCTGCCAAAATGTCCTTCTATACATCTCTCTTCTATACGGTCAAGATATTATCTTCTCTTGTGTAGTCTTTTTGAGCTCTCAGACCACTCTTTCTTTTGTGCAATTAATCCAGCAAACTTTGTTAGTCAGTAAGTTTAGCTATAGAAAGAGTTAAGAAGAAAGATATCTGATTCATTGCAGTTAGCTCGTTCTCTTTGCTTGCGTAGATTTCTTGGATATTTGCATTTGCCTCTTCACCCTTGCTTCTTCTTGTTGTTTTCCCTTTAGGCTGTTTGCTCTGCACTTGAGTACAAGTTTACAGCTCCTACACATTGTACATTGTGCAGAGCACGCAGAACAATGTGGGTCCAACTGCAGTCGCCGTCCAGTGCGTTACAGTGTAAAGCACAGTTTGCTCCTGTCGGAGGCGTCTTTGAATGCTGCTTAAGACCCATTTAAGATCTTTAGATCGGATGTGCCTTTGTGTGCACGCGCACATAAAGCAAATACAAATGGCGCCCAACGTGGGCTGGGTTGATTGCAAATTTCGTAAATAGCGTAATAAACATCGAACGTTACCGGATGAAGAGCTTCCTCACACGATTGCCGATTAATAATGCCCGAATTAAGCCAGCATAATTGCGGCACAGCAATGTTTGGGGGCGGGGGGTGGGGGAGAGAAGGCGATAAGCGTGCTTAGCATTCAGTAGCAGTAATAATTTCGATTGTGTAGTCCCCCCCAGTCACCGCTTCCACCTCAGAGGGGGAGCGGGGATGCCCTTCCGGTGCTCGATTGGCTGCCACAAGGTACTTTGTATACTCGTATTCAGAGTTCTCTATGGCTAGGCAGACACGGCAGTCTTACAGTGGGTGGCAGCAGTAGCGTGACAGTGGCGTTTAAAATCAAAAGTGCGCAGCATCCTTGTCACGATAGACAGTTATGGCAGGGAGAGTTCAGTAGAGTGGAGCAGGTGAAGGGAGGCCTGTCAGGGGTATTGCGTATTGGAATTCGTGCCTGGCGGAGGCTGTACATGCGCTGCCTCCCACACACACACACACACACGCCTACGTTTTGGCAATCCTTTTGATATATTGTAATATTTTATGCATGCCACACAGCGTACAACGCACAGCCTCCCCCCCCCCCCCTTCCCTCTTGCCACCCTGCCTAGCCAGCAGCTAAGTACACTGTAACTGTGTCAAATGTCATGTCTGTCTTTCTTTCGCTACCTCACCCCACCCCACCCCACCCCACCTCTCTCTTTCTCACTTTCTGCCCTTTTGCTGTCTCTGTTCGAGAAATGCCAACACGCATGCAACACCTGTCGCTACATTGTCGCATTGCGTTGCCCGCTCGCTGATTGCTGAGTGCTTCTTATGGCCATTAGGGCGAATATGGCCCAAAATGTCGTAGCTGTCTGAGTGTTTCGTTCTGAATAAAATATATATCCACAGGCACTCGATGTGGCGTGGCATAACTGCAGAGAAGAGTGTGGCAGGGTGGCTGCCGTAGTTAGTAGTCAAGCTAATCCGCTACAGGCGAAGTCTTGGCAAGTCAGCTAACGTACATATCTAGGAGTTTTTGAGAAGACTCAAGACTATCACAGCTAATCAAATTCTACTGACTATAACTGACTTCAATTTGTGATTTCTTAACTTTAATCTAAAAACCTCGAATCGTAGTATATAAAACCAACTGCAAATGGTTTCTCTACTTCCATCTACTCATGCTTCTATGTTCCCTCGCAATGAGTTCATTGGCAACAGCTTGTCTTTAGTGGATGACCCCCTTTTCCGCACAGTTGCCGTAATGAGCTCAGCAGACAACATTGCGTATGCGTAATTGGGGCAATGCATTTCCTATAGCATAAGGGGAAGGCAAAGGGACGAAGAGGGAGGTAGGTAGCGGCCATCAAAACGTTTCCATTCGCATTTATTTTAATCGAACAATCAGGAATCGTAGTTTCTGCAGCATCGGACGCTCAATTTGCTGACTGGAAAGCAGAAAGGGAGGAGCAGCAGCAGAGGGGGAAACAGGAGGAGAGAAGCATCAATGATAAACGCTACAACGAGTCCGACTGACAGCAGCGACAGGACGACACAGGGACACGGGGACACGGTCAGGGGAGGAGGAGGGGAGGGAAGGAGACGGCGGCAATGTGATAGTCTGACAGTCAGGTGGAAATGGGGGTGCGGCTGCTGGTAATGGGGTCTGACCCCAAATGATAAATAGCGCCCGACGCTTTGAAGAAAAATGTACGAAAATATATGGGGAAATGAGCACGAGGGAGGCCAATAGAATGGGCGTGGCAGGACTTATAAATAAAGCGACGCCCGCAAGCAGCAGCAGCAGAGCACAGCGCGCACACACGACTGCATTGTCCTTGGCATGACCCCCTCGCCCTCGCCCTCGCCCTCGGCCACATACAGACACACACACACACACGCTCGCACACACTGGCAGCCAGATATAGCCTAGACTGGGGCCCTAACTGTAACAGTCAGTGCGGCACAATAGCGACGTGGCATCGTGGCAACGTGGCAACAATGTTGCCGCCTGCGTTGCTTTAAAATGTGGACGAACTGACGCTGCGTCGATGCCATTGCTGTGGCTCCTCCCCCACCTCCCTGCGCAGTTTCTTGTGCAGCTCCTGCCTCTTCTTTTTGCCCATGTTGCTGTCAACTGTCGCGCTTGCTTGCCTCCGACTACATGCACCCAAAATTTATTAAAAGCGAAGACAACTTGAATGTCACCTAGTCAGCCAGTGAGGCAGTCCCCGCCTCCCCCACGCTCCGAGTGTGGGTTGCGGGGGGTGTGGCCCTGCATCCTTGGGGCACTTTAGATGCTGCAGCGTGCCATGCAAAATGCAATTTGAAAAATCTTGGCCAAAACTGCTCAAGCTGCTTCAAATCTGGCGCTTTAAATTTGCATTTCACTGTTAATTAACATAGCGCTTAGCAAGGTACTAACATCAGGGAGACAGAGACTGTTAAGAGAGATCGTTGGGCAAGTAATAACAGACAGAGAGGGGGAGCGAGCGAGAGTAGGAGAGGATGACAGCGAGAGCGAGAGTTCCTTCAAATCTGGTGCTTTAAATAAGCACTTCACTGTTAATTAACATATCGCTTGGCAAGGTACTAACAGCAGGGAGGCAGAGAATGTTAAGAGAGATCGTTGGGCAAGTAACAATAGACTAAGAGAGGGAGCGAGGGAGGGTGAGTTTGGTGGAGCTGTGCAGTTAAGAGCAGCGTTTGTGGCCCATAAATCGCACAGGTCAAGCCAGAATAAACTCTGTCAGAGCATGTTAACTTCGGCAGACCGACGATGTCATTATTTATGAGTGTTATTTATTTCTTGTTTTTGCTCTTAGTGCCTTCTTCCTTGTCAAATTGAAGCTGGAACCATTTAACGCATGACGTTGTTGTCTCGCTTCCACCCAGTGGCACTGCTAATGTCAAGCTAATGTCAAAAGAAGAAACAAAACAACAAGAATATAACTAACAAAGGGAGATGATGCGTCAGCGAAACGCTTGAGCAAGCAGTCTTTTGACTGGCAAGCAAGTCTTACTCGCTGACATTATGTTGTTGTCTTGCTCTGGCTCTACACTGTCTCCGCACTGTCTCTCCTCTGTCTCTACACTGTCTCTACAGTGTCTCTGCTCTGTTGAGCCTTTGTTACAGCTAATTCGCCAAGTATACTCGGTATTTTTATCTCGCTTTCCGCTCTAAGGTTGTTATTCATTTCATGTTCGGCGGTCGCTGCTGCAGTTGACATGTGTGCGTGTGCGTGTGTTTGCGTGTGTGTATGTTTGTATTGGTGTACACATGTATATATTTTAAGCTCAAGGATACTAACGTAATTTGCTGTGCATCGTCTAATCCTTGCGCTACTTTCGAGCCAATGCTGAGCACTGCACTCCAAGACGCAAAATATTAACAGTCACACTCGAGTATATACGTATTACATATACGTAGTAAGTATACGTGTCTCAGTGTGTGCTTAGCAAAGCTCTGTCATGCGTGTGTGTGTGCGTGCGTGTATATTTATATGACATAAGTCATTTCTCTCACACTATCATAAGCAGTTAGGGCAGCTCAGCGTGTGCTGTGTGCTGTGAGAATTTCTCGCTCTTCTCTTTGCAAGCGGCTTAAGTGATTTACTTTAATGGTGAGCTGCATACAGCCATAGCAGCTGGAACATATGTATATGTGTGTGTTACATATGTATGTATGTAGCTTGGCCTTGTGGGCGGGTGCAGGGTGAATTGGTAAGTCGTTGCAGCTCCATCACAAGACGTTACGAATGGCAGCTGAAAAGAAATTAAATTGCTCCCTTTCCTAAAGAAACGCACGGCAATGGGCTGCCAGCTGCTGCAGAGGTGGAGGCAGAGCCAGAGACTGCGACTGAGGGCAGAAACACAAGATGCAGCTGTAGAAGCCATTCCACTGCAATGCAACGCGCTGCAACTGCTGCTGCTGCTGACGACAATTTCAAAGGCAGCGCAGCTGCGTCTTTGTTTGACTGTATCTGTGTGTGTGTGTGTGTGTAGGTTTGTGTGTGTGTGACTGCGTGTGAAGCAGTTAAAGTTTCTAATTGAAATTGAAAGAGAGCGTTGGGCGCTGATGGCTGCAGTTAAACTTCTTCTCAGAGAGAGCCGGCAAATACAACGGTTATTGTTGCCAACACAAAAGCAGCGAGCGTGGGAGAGTGGGCAAAGAGAGAGAGAAAGAGAGAGAGACAAAGAGAGAGAGTGAGGGCACGAGTAGCACATTGTACATTGTTGTTGCTCTTCTTATTTGTTTTATTACGCCGCGTCATTGTGTTAAGGTGTGACCATATAATCATTAAATTGCAGCATTTTTTCGGCAAATTGCTTTAGTCTTTTCAATGGCTTAAATGACTTTTACATTTAAGAACCCCCAGTTAGCCTGGCTTGGGCTCAATTAAACTGGCAAGTGAAAAGTTTGAAGAGCCGCAAACATGACCAGGTGCATGTGCTTAATATCAAAGTATCATCCTTGTCCCCTCCCTCCTCCTTCTTCTGCCCCCGCTTCTCCTTGTGGCATGTGTATACTGTGTATACTGTGTGACCTGCTCACGAATTGTCCTTTATGGCCGGGGCTCACGGCCACAGCACGTTGACAAACTTTCAATGAGCCGACTTCGGGCACTCCCCTCCCTTCACTCCTCTCTGCCTTGCAGAGATAAAACTTGGACAAGGATAGCCTGCGGATTGGATTTCTAATTAAAAGCGCAAAACTTTTAGCCCACGACTTTTTGGCCATTGATCGATCTCGATATCGAAATAGAAATCAGCGTACACGCTGTGGTAACTGCGTGGAGAGGGGCTGCAGGCTTGGCAACAAGCGAAGGACACAGTTTATAAATTTTATGCAGAGGGTAAAATACAACTAGGTCGACCATAAAGTTATTTTCTCTTTAATAAAATGCGAAAAGTCTCTCTTCTTTTTCTTTTGTCAATTTGAAATTGTACCTTGTAAGCTACAATTATGCCTAAATATGGCCAAGGATATAAACAACAACATGGTCACCTTAATGCTCTCGATAAAAAGATATGTTAATCGCACTAATGAAGTTATCACAGACAAAGGAATGTTACTGTCAGCATTAAATGAACTGCTCTTTATTGAGCTAATACACCCTATTTAGACTGGCGCTGCAGGGTGTAAGAGCCAAAAGAAAAGTTGTTCAACTTGTGTCACATTTAATTAACATGAATCAGTTGCTTTATTCAAGGGTAGCACGCTTTCTTTGGGCTTAAGGCCTACAAGTGTGTCTACGATTGTGTGTGTGTGTGCGAGCGTGTGTGAAGAATAAGATTCTGTGCATCTGCTGGAGATGCCTCCTCCTTCTCGCGCACAACGGCAATTTGTGTTGCCTCCTTCGAGTTGGGTAATAAACTTTAAATTTTCATGCCCACGAATCATTAAACCTAAACGAGCACTAAATTAACAATTAATGCACATGTGTGTGTGCGTGTGTTTGCGTGTGTGTGTGGCTGGGTGTATGTTTTATGGCTTAGCGTACACAAATTACTTAATGACATTCTTTATTGTTCAATTATTAAGCAGGACATGGCAACATAAAAAGTTTAACACGCATTAGAGCCCAATTGCTGCGCATTTCTTGCTTGCTTTCCCTTTCTCTCTCTCTCTCTCTGTCTCTCCTTCTCGCACTATGCGTGTGTGTGCGAACTTGGCTTAATCAGGCAGGCAACAGCAGCCCAGCAACAACAACAACTACAACTGCTGACCGCATCGATTAATGGGCCAACATTAGTTATCAATGACGCCCAAGTGAGCGATAATGTTTCTTGCCCAGCTGCCCACACAGCGTGTACCCAAGATTCCCAACATTCTCAGCAATCTTGGCATAATTATCGTCATCGTCATCATTGCATCGATGTCTGCTGTTGTTGCTGCTGCTGCGCCTATGCTCATTACGGTTAGCAGGCGTCGTAGAATTCTTACTGGGGTCAAAGTTTGAGCGTCTCGAATGTCCGCAAATTAATTTGCCTTCATTGCCGCAACAGCTGTCGTTCTCTCAGCGCCCCTCTCTTTCCTCGTCTTTACCTTCACCCCGTACCTTTCTTCATCTCTTTGTCTCCTTCCCTTCCTTGTGAGCTGCTTGTTTGCCCGAGCTGTGGCTGCTCTGAGTAATTAGAATGGTTACTGAAGCTGCCTCCTGAACTGATACCCCGCCTTCGAAATGAACGGCCGCAATTGCACGTAGTTCTGGCAAGTACAGTAGCCACTCGATAACAAGAAGCGCTGAAGTATCAAGAATAATCGAGAAATAGAAAATCCAAATAAAAAAAACCACTGAATAGGTTTAAGGAGCTTCTATTCACAATTCTTCTTACAGAAGACAATCTAGTGTTGATTTTAGGTTATGTAGAGAATAATATTGTAAATATCGATGAAGTTATCAAAAGAATCGTGCAACCCTGAAAAGCTATTGAACAAAGCGATGTACATCAATTTCGATAGATATAATTTTCTACTGCTAGGGTTGAATAGTTTATCGACCTAACTAGCTTCAATTGCCTTTTACATTAATTCAGACCTTGCTTGAGTTCATAACCATAAATAAAGCAGACTTCAAGGAGCTTTTGCAACTTAACTTTCAACTTTTGAAAACTTTATTCAAACATATTTCTATAATGCGTAAGCTGCTGCCAAGTCAAGCGGTGCTTGTTATGGCAACTATCGATTGGCAGGTACTATCGATAGTTCCGTTGAGGCCGCTGCCTCTCATAATTTACTGCCAAATTGAAGTGCTGCGCTTTGTTTGTGCATAACGAGGCGTGCAGCGCGTTAAACAAAGGGCCCAAACTTGAACCCGATGCCACCCACGTACCCCCCCCTGCGTGCCGATCCCGTTGCAGACCCGCAGCAGCAGCAAAAGGCTGCTACACTGGGGCAGGGGTAAGTGCTGCTGCGTTAGCTTTGTGTTAGCTTCGTTACGCGGGCAAAAGGGACGGTTAGGGAGAGGCAGAGAGAGGAAATAAACCAACTGCGAGTGCACCCGCATACACAGCTTGTCCCAAAGGCACTCGCCACGCGCCTCGACCTCCGCCTGACAAACGGATCAAAGGAGAGAAGGACGCAATTGAGTTGATTACCGCCTGTCAGGATGGAAGACAAAAGCAAATGGCGGACACAGTGGCAAGTGGCAAGCGGCAGAAGCAATTGGCGAACGCAATTGGATCATTGCTTTCGCATCTTCAGGTCGATTACATTCCCGATAAATAAATCGCTTACAATCAGCACGCAATCGAAACGAAACACAGAAGGCTAACAGCAAAATTCGTGAATCTCGATTACGATTTTAGAGAGTGCGGTACGTTCTAAAGGATAGTTATATTGTATGATCTTCAAGATCTTTTATTTCATTTCGATTTAGGTTTAGAACCTTATGATTTCGCAGATCCTGAGAAGGAACTAAGTAACTAAGTAATTATGCGCATGATATTGTACTTTGTGATCTAACTAGTTCTAACCTTCTATTGATACCTTGCTTATTATCGTATATTCACAAAGTGTTGAACAAATTCCACTTGAAGCTGATGGTAACGAGTTTGCTTAAGTTCGTGAACAGGCAGAAGGTTGCATTGGATCGACAGTTGAAGGTGCCTCGCCTTGGCACGGCGATAACAACTGCAACTGGGGCAACCTTAGTCGGTGATGAAGGTAATTTCGCTGGCACGCAAGCCCGGGCTGCGCATGGAATCTGCACGAGGTCTGCAGCAGTGGCAGGGGCAGGGAAAGAGGCACATTCCATGTGATTTCCGTTTCGGTTTTTTTTCATTTGTTTTGGGCCTGGCGGGTGCGAAGTAATTGGCTGCAAAAATGCTGCCATAAATCAAAGCGATAATTATGTGGGCGACTGCGTACCGCCGGTTGCCGCTTTCCGTTTGCCACTTGCCAGTTTCCACCTGCCACTTGCCACTTGCCACCTGGCGCTCTGCAACTCTTCACGGCACATTGCAGGCTCCTTTTTTTTTTTATTTTTTTGTCGATTTCAGGGCACGGAGCCATAAATTATGATTTGAAGTACGAAATAGTTGCACACTGAGCTCAAGGTCGACTTGAATATGTTTTTTCATTTTTCTGCTACTTCTTTGCTCTTCTTCTTGTCTGTGTGCACAGTGTCCTTTGGCGGCCTTCGCCTGTCCGACGTGTCCTTGGTGTATTTTAGTGGAAACCGAAAGTGGAGCAGCCACTGGCAGTTTGGCACTGACGATGGCAAGTCTGCTGAAGGGAGGGACAGGACAGTGCAGGGCAGGACAGAACACGGGCCAGGGGACAGAGGTGAGGTGTGGGGGTTGGGCACTGTGTGGGACTATGATTAATTGCATGTTGTTGCGTCGACCACATCGTAAATTGCCGCTCAGTCGCGGCGTCGCCCGCACGTGGCAGCCATGAAAATAAAATGGAAAGCGAGCGCGGACTGTTTCTATTCCCGCATCCGCTGCCTCTCGTTGTCTCTGCTAATGTTGCATTATTAATGCATCTGCAACTAGCATGCGGCATGCCCCAAAAAAAAAAGAAAAGAGAACTAGGCAACATTCTCTCGCTCCAAAACGAGGCAAACCAAAGCAGAGTAAAGCAAACCCCAAACCCAAAGCCAAAGGCGAAAGAGGAGGGAGAGGCAGAGGGAAATAGAGAGGGGCAAAACCAAGCCCAAAGCAGACGCATCCAACCAGCTCCACCAGACGACCAGGCGACCAACCGACCAAAAAGCAAAATGACCACCAGGCGAAGCGGCAAAGACGAGCCACGACAAGGAGGAGTTCAGTCAAAATTTGCGAGGGCTGCTGTAGCAGTTTGCAGCGCAGGCAACTAATGCAATAAAAGTGATATGAACTAATTGTTATAATTGTATAGTTAAGCATCTATATAAGACAGTCATATATATTTAAGGGCTTTTATATTAATTTGTAGATAATATTGGAGCAGTGTTGGGATTTTTGCCTCAATCGTATGCATATTTGGGTTTTTTGAGTAATCATTCTATACGTAAATATCATACTTACCTTTTCTAGATGAACTGCCTCAGTGGGCTTTAAAAATCTCGATATATGTATGTGTACATATGTGTATACATATAATAATAAAATCTTATAAATTTTGATTATGTTTCGTTCTAATTAAAAATATTGAGTAAATGATCATTTTTTGAATTTTTAGAGTGTTGCAATGCTAAGGAAAGTATTGACAGAGATTGTCGCTAGGTGATAATTGAATTTGATATTTTTAAAAGCACGATTAATATATTAATTAAAATAAATGAAATAAAAAAACAAAGGGAATAATGAAAGAATATACAATATAAGTTAAAAAAAGAAAAGAAAGAAATATTTATTTTAAAATGATAAAAACACTAAAAATACTTCTTTCATGATCATAAACATGTTTTAAATGATCAATTAATAATAATTTCAAAAAAGATATGAAATAAACTATATCATACACATATTATTATAGAACATAATATCATATCATAATTAAATAAATATACAATAAATCATAAATATATTCAACAATAACCATTTTTGTATTCAATTTTATAAGAAATGTATGAATTTAGCACGTTTATTATCATTTTTGGGGCATTTAATTTAATTTCAATTTGCGATTTTCACACCCAATTAAGCAGCGCCAACTGAACGAGCGCCCCTCGCTCTCTGTGTGTGCGTGCGTGCGCGCGTGTGTGTGTGTGTGTGTGTGTGTGTTTGCTCGTGTTTGTTTGCTTGGGAATGTGTAATGCTGTGTAGCGGCAGCAGCTCCTGCGGCAACTCTGGCTCCGCTACGGGTAAAAGCAATCACGATAATAAGCATAAATAAAAAGCCCAACAAAAAATTACACGACCATAAAAAAGGGCAAATGGCAAAGGTCGGGGGGATCGGCATGGTGAGATGGTGAAGGGAGAGAAGGGGAGAGCAGCTACTGGCTACAAAATGGCACCGCAAGGCAACCCTCCTAGTGCTTTAGAGTCCCAACAAGAACAACAACAAAGACGGGCGATACAGGGGAAGGGTGAAAGGGAACAGGGGGGGGCGGGGAGGGGTGAAACGATGACGAGCAGGGAGGGGAACACAAATAAGTTTTGTAGTGGCTGCAACCGCTGAACAACGTCGTAAAAACTTATTTAATTTGTGATTTATATGAATAAAATTTTCTAGTAAATTCCCTGAAATTATTCATTTCGCAGCGCGCTTACGGGCGGGTGGACAACAGCAACAACAACAACAAGAGCAGTAAACCGAAGCAAAACAAACGGAAGAAAAATGGCACTGGCAGCCGGGTTGACACTGTGGCGAGGGGTGCACGGAGGGTTCGGCGGGTCGAAAGGATAAACTCAGCAACCAAAACAAGTCACCCGACAAGGAGCTTGGCCAAGTTGCGGCCAGACGATGACGTCGCCAGCGACGCCAGCAAAACTTTCCGACTGGGCTAGCCAAGAGTTCACGTTTTTGATTTACTCCCGACACACTCACACGCACACACAGTCGAACACACACACACACACAGAGAAGCGCACACATTCGCAAGTTTGCGCATATAAATTGGGCAATTGGTGGCCTCCGCCAACGGGCGACGGGGCTAAACGCGGCCAACGCGGCCAAAGGGGGAACAAGCCAAACAATATACGCCATAATCGCTCTATTTACCGACCAGAAATTGCCGCAGAATTATGGCGGAAAAATACCTGATGTGCCAAAAGCCCGAAAAGAATTCTCGCCAGCACGTCAGGCATCCCGGCTGACCCAGTTAGCCGCAGTCACCCCAGTGAGGGTTACAGCAATATATATATATCAAAATATAGATGAACTGTGGAACCAACTTGAACTGAGCAAGTTAACCTCATGACCATAATTATGTATTCCTCTGCACTGTCACTCAGTTACTCTTCATTTCGCAGAGCGAAGCGGGAGCATTTCTAAACGATCTAAATGATTCCACACTCAGTATCTTTTATATAAATTGTAAGTTGTACATTTAACTATACCTATCGATCAGCTCAACCATTACTGCAAAGCAATATATTATTATCTTAAGTTCTCTTGGTTATTTTTCTTATTGAAGTATCCGTACAGCAAAAATCACTTGTATAACATCACACGTAAGTGTAGAATTAATGACAGATTGATCCCCATATCAAAATATGAGGTCTATAACAAATACAATCTAGAATTGTATTATATTAAGCATGTTTCCAAAAATAATGCTATCTTTTTCTATTATAAAAATACATTTAAAGACTGTATTAATTTCTTTATGTTAAAAAAAAAAAAAAAAAAATTTTTTATGTTTGGTAATTCTTAAGAATATTTTTCCACCCTGTGATGTTAAGATACAATATTATGATGTACGGATTCTTCACTTAAAAATAAAAAAAAAAAAAAAAATTTATTTATGTTTGGTAATTCTTAAGAATATTTGTCCACCCTGTGATGTTAAGATACAATATTATAATGTACGGATTCTTCACTTAATAATAAAAAAAAAAAAAAAAAATTCTTTGTTTTGGTGTAACATGAATTTAGAATTGACTGCCAAGATAAGCTTTTTTCTATCGACATAAATTCAACCAGGTAATATCTCAGATTGCATCAGAAAACTGCACTGGTAGAGGATCTGTAAGCGCAGTGCAGGTACAAGGCATCTCGATCTATAATCGAAGTATAGCTCTTTCAAACCAAGAATAATAATATATTCATATTGGGCAACCTAATCAAACCAGAGGAATGTATAAACTTCTTCTTCTCTGAAGAAGTAAGATATTTATTTTCTAATCAAGTTGATCTACATTCTATCACCTGAATGATAATAAATGAAATGGCATCAGTTCTTCTCTTCGCATGTCGTCTTTCAACATACGCCCCAAAAAGTATGCTATAATTTCGCATAATTGAATTAAAAGGCACAACTAGTGACTCTTGCACACAATATACATTCATGTGCATTCAATGCAGTCCAAAACACACAGATATATACTCTACTACACTTTGTATGTCTGCTGCCAACTGCACGACTTCCAAGTAGAGCATATGTACGCGTCGGAGCTCACAGCTTGTGCTCGGATGCAGCAGCAGCAGCAGCAGCAGCAGAGCGCGTTAACTCTCGCGAGAGCACTTAATTTATCAATTCTTCTTTGTGCAACATCCTTAAACGTTTTACTGACAGCACACCACAGCACAGGGGCACGAGAAGGGGAGTGTGGGGGGGACGCAGCTCAGCTTTGTCTGCGCCCGCTCGAAATGAAGTAATCGCGATTGTGATTCAAGTGTTGGCTGTGTTAAGCAGTTCGCTTTGAATGTGGCCAACTGCCAAGTGTGCGAGTGTCTCTCCGTATGTGTGTGTGTGTGTGTGGAATGTGTGGCATGTTGCGCGCTGTTGTGTGGCCAAGAGTAGGGGATATGTGGCGGGCAAACAATTGAATAACTCGGCTGAAGGGGGGTGGCAGCGGCTACTTACCGCACGCGCATCGCAGCGCAGACCGAAGCTGGCGAGGCAGAAGCCCAGCAGCGGCAGCATCCACAGACGGCTGACGTTGACGGCGCCGGCGGTGGTGGTGGTGGTGGTGGTGCGTCTTTGTTGCACCTCCCGCGGCATTTTCGCTTCTTGATTTTCTATTTTGATTTGTATTTGTGCGCTGTAGTTCGCTTCTCCTCCTCTACTCTGTTTCTCTCTCTATCTCTGTCTGTCTTTCTCCTTCTGTTGTTTTATTGTTTGTTTTCGTTCGGATCTCGTTGCGAGTTTGTGGTTGTGGCTTTTATTGTGAATTGCCAGCGATTTGCACTACAACAAACAACAAATCAAAAAAAAGACGCTCTCAAAATGTGAATCGACTCGGACTTGTATCCGTATTCGAACTGTTAAACTCAGATTTAGATTTAGATTTAGATTTAGATTTAGATTCTGATTCAGTTGCAGATTGAGTTTCAGTTTCGAATTCGGATAACAATCTCCAGTCTGGCTGGGGCTGCCTTAGCTGCTGTGTGGAGTTGCTGCTGGGGCTGCGATTTGCCGGCGTCCCTGTGGCTTGTTTACTTTCACTACAGCACGCACACACACACACACATTATACAATATATATAAATACAGACACAGACTGACAGACACACACACAGACAGGCGGACAGACTGACACACGCACACACTCTCAATTGAAACTGGCGCCATGGACTCGCGGCACAAGAGCACAAAAAGTCAGTAGAAGCAGCAGCAGCAACAACACAGCGACAGCAGCAACACAACGACAGCAACAGCAACAGAGCCAGACAGTAGCCGAGCCGAGCCAGCCACTGCTAAGCGAGACGAACCGAACGCGCACGCGGCACGAATTGTTCTGGACTCTTCACAGCGCTGCCAGTTGCTTTTGTATCAGCGACGACGGCGAACAGGACATGCGGCGAAAAGCATAAGCTTTGCGGCGAAGTGCAAGCGAGACAGTTGACACAGGGCGACACTCGGCTTGGCATGCAGAGCAGCATGTGTGCAAGGAAGAGAGAGAGAGAGATAGAAAGACGAAGGCGCGACCAACCGAGCAGGCGGGCAGCCGAGCAAGCGAACATTGCAAAGGGCGAGTGGTAGGAAGGCAGGCAGGAGCAGGCACATGGACAAAGGGCTTGGCGTGCCATGAAGTTTATAAAATGTACGTGACTGTGGCTCGCTTAGCGCTTGAAGTGTGTGTTAAGCTTTGCTGCTGCTGTCTCTGCTGCCGTCGCTGCTGCTGTTGCTATTGCTGCTGCTGTTGCTGCCATCGCTGCTGCTGCTGCTATTGCTGCTCCACTTCTACTTACTCGCCCTTTCGCACTGTCTTCCTTCCTTCATTCAGCAATGCCTATGCATTTGGCACAAAATGCTCAAGGACATCCTAACACACAGACACACACACACACACACACTCTGGAAGTTAATGCTTTCATTGTGCAGCATTTCTTTATTTTTAGTTGATTTGTTTGGACATTTTCGGTTAGTTCGTTTTTTTAGCCAGCGCATGACCTTGGCCAACTCACTCCCTTCCCCTAACACTAAACTTTGCACCAATTACAACAATTTTCTATGGACAATGGTTGCCACTTAAACTTCACGCGCTCGATTTCACTTGCACAAGCGTCGGTGGCATAATCCCTTCCTTCCCCTCCCTCCGTTTCTCTTCATGACATGGTAAGTATTACTCGTTTCTATTCGCATTCGCAATCCTCCTCTGGCCACTTCCTTCCGTTGCTGTGCTGCCGGTTCACTTTGCAAATTACATTTGTTGCTGCCCCATTCGCCACAAGGCGCAAGGAATACATTATCCTAATCAGTGGACTCGCAACATGAATATGCAAACGTACACAGTATGTACGGATTGTAATGTATACTTTCGTGTGTCTGTGTGTGTGCGAGTGTTACAAGTGAGAGATTCCCCCAATACATGATTACCTGCATATTGATCAGCACAATAATGTTCTATAATCATGAATTGCAATTTATTCAATACAATTTTGATTTTGAATTCAAGAAACGAATTCCTTGGCAGAGGAATAAATAATATAATATGGTTTGGGTCGTATAACATTGCTGTTTAAGGTATTATAGCTTTGTGTCAACTGAAAATGTACATACATATGTATGTACCGGGCAGAAGAAGGTGTGACATATCTCAAAAATTACATAGATAAATGTATGTATGTGTATATTCTTGATCAGCATCAACAGCCGAGTCGAACTTGGTTACGAACCCATAACATATTTAGGAAAGGCGCCAGTGGATATGCATTAAAAAATACGCTTAACAGAAGTTACATATTTAATTTTGGTGGGTAGCGAATATATAACTAAATATATAACTTACTGTAGCTTTCATACTTGTTTTAATTCAAGGAACGTCAGTTAGAAAGAGTATACTAGATTTAGGCAACGATCCACTTTCCATTTTCCAATTACAATTTGTAAAAGCCTCTTCGTCATAAATATCTTACTATCTATACACAAACAATGCTTGTAAAGATAAAACACGAACATTGAACTACATTATCTAAACAATTAATGATAACAAACGTCAGTTATAGTTTACAGTTAGTGATAGCACAAAATGTACATGTGTTTGTATGCGTGCGTGCGTGCCTCGCCTACAGTCGCAATGCGTAGGTCTGCACCCATTCATGGGGCGCGGGCGGTCGAATCAGCTGTTGCCCCGCGGCATCCACGTAGTTCGCGTAGGGCACAGTATTGAGCAGCTCGAATCCGAGACGCTTGATGAGGCGGGCCGAGTAGAGACTGGTGCAGTCAGCAGTGAGCAGGGGGTAGCCTAATTCGCGACTGCGGGCAATTAGTGCAGTCACTAAACGCTCTCCGATGCGGCGACCACGTAGCGATGTATCCACGCCGAGTGCATGCAGATGCATTATTTTGTCCACATTAAAGCGCTGGAAAGCGTTGGCGTCGCGCTCGCAAATCGCCAGCATTCCCAGAATGCATCCCCATTTGGTGCCGGCGTATTTTGAAGCTTCCTCAAAGATTTCCGTTCCAATGTCAGGCAACTTGGGGCCAGCAACAGCACCGCCCACAATGCGATCGTTGCACAGTGCCATTAGGCAGGCGCCTGCTGGGAAATTGGAACGAAGAAAGTCCACATCTGCCGCGTCCGGGGTTGGCGGTTCAGTGCCGACGGTCAACGGTTCATCACGGTAATAGTGCACGTGGAGGAATTCAATAAGCTGCTCGGTGTCATCCACTGTCGCAACGCGGATCACGATATTATCATTATTATTCAAAGGTTCAGCCATTGCGGCAACAACAACAGCTGATCGATCGCGGATGGTTTGAAACACTCACATGTGCGAGATGTGGCAGTGTGACCATAGCCCCAATTTTATTATTTGCCTGAAATAAGTTCGTGTAAAAAAATACTAAAAACATTCTCGGACTTGTATTTGATCGATAGAAAAGTCATGGGTAATCTGAAATTCGATTACACTTGGATTCATGCAAAACCGCTTAATCGTTTTAATTGCAAATGATTACCAAATAATAAAGTCGACTTTAAATAAATAAAAAAAAAAAATTAAACTCAATCACTTCTTTAATAAGCGTAAGAGTCAACTATCAATTAAAGTATTTTTTTTCTTCAAGAATCTCATGGTATGTGTGCTGTTTTCCCCCCTATTTCTTATTGCAAAATATAAATAAAGTGTACAACAAGAATCTTAATTAAGAGCACAGCAAAATGTGTTAAAGCTCAGTAATAAAATGCATTTTCTTAATGTATTTATTCTTTTGATATTTGATACTTGAAAAAACCAATTATCTTTCACTTATTATTCACGATACTGTCTATTAACAAGCAAATAAAGCACTTCAATATCAATGAGCAAACATATCATCGCTTTTATGTTTTCTGTTTTCTGTTTGCATTGCTGCTTTTCTTTACTTCGTTTGACATGTCTTCAAAAGCGAAGGCGAGCCATGGATGCCATTCGATTATGTGTTATACACACATCTCTGTGTGAGTAGCGCAATTTTTGCGAATCATAGAAAATTCACGCTCTGCTACATTTTTCAAACGGAACCATTTTTTTTTTGTTTTCTCCCCAATTCAACAGTTGAAAATGTTAAGGAAACCTCGAGAAATAAAATATAAATAATAAAATAATAATATTTTAAATAGTATATATATATTAAATTTATAAATATTCAAATATAATTAATTCAGGAATACAATTTTGTATATTTTCACGGCTTGTGTGTGTGTGTCACATGTATTTAGAACTACATATTCATTTTGATCTATTATCGTTCATATCATACAAATTTCGAACAGAGTTTTTGCAACGTTAATTAAATAAAAAAAGTTAAAATCATATTTTGAAAATTCCAAAAACATTTCGTGTGGATGAAAAGTTTTTTCAACTTTGCCAAACAAATTGAATGCAAATTGAATGCGGGCAACAAGGGTTATGAGAGTTGCAGGACTTTAATGTCAGCGCAATGCGAAAGAGCTTTGTTAGTTTAAGTGTGTGTGTGTGTGTGCGAGCACACATATGCATATATACGTGGAAGTGAGTTTATGACTGCGAGTGTGAGTCTCTGTGCATGCGTATGTGCTGCGTGTGCTCGCTAGGATACGGGATAATGATGGCAAAGGGGCACTGCGAGTGGGTGGGAAAGACACCAACACCAAGAGTTGCACCGATGGCAATGCTAAAGCTGAATGGTGAGTGCAACAGCAATTTCAATCGTTGCCTGGATACGACAAGCAATTGCATTTCTTTTGGTTCGCCTCAGCTTTCGCAATCTGACTCTAATTTGAGCATAATTAGTGAACCGTGTATAATAAATATCCCACTCAATTAGGCGCTCATGTGTGTGTAGCGGTTAGAGCAGGATGGTACGATGGATTACAAGGAAGGGGGAATATGCGAAGTTATGTGAGCTGTCACTGTGGCAACAACATTCGCATTGGGTTTCAAACGTACGTGCCTACGTACATTTGTATATGCATATGTATGTATGCACGATACGTATACGTCGCATAAGCCGTTCCCTTTCAATCCGTTTTTGCTGCTGCCACAACTTCCCTTTATTTGCTTGTACTGTATGTCATTTGATGTACTCGAATCAATGTAATTACAATGTGCAATTTCGGCTTTTTCTGCACATGCACATAACGCACACAAACGTTCGACCTCTGGCGATAATTACAAGCGCACAGACCCCCAAACCCAACCAGATGAAACTGGACCTGCAAAGCAAGCAACAAAATATGAAGAGTCCATTTAATAACAGTTTAAAATGTTTGCTTTATTGCGTTTACCAAGTAACAAACATTGTCAAATGCTAAAGTTGAAATATATATTGCGATTATTTGTAAATAAATTATTCATTTCTGTAAGTCAGGCACTTTTGTTCATTTCACAATACGTTTACTTTTGTATCTATTGAAGCTTAACTATTGCCCATTTAGTTGCTGATAAATAGGAGAACGTAACTAAAAGCCTATAGCCCTTTAGATGATTTCCAAATGAGCAATTTTGTCAGTTTTAAAGTGCAATCTACGAGCGTAGTCTGGCCAGGGCCTGAGTGGTTTTGCAGCCCTAAGCGGATAATGTTGCATTTAAAATACCATTGGTTTTGGTATTTTACTCATTTGGCATTCTGCAACATGGATAATTACACAAATTATCGATAAATTTTACCAAGGCTTCGAAGCGAAGTTTTAGGTATTTGAATTTAATTTCATTGTCAGGTTTGCTTGCTCTATAGAGGCATTATATGCATATATGGTATATGCTGATATTTATTTGAGAGTGCATCTGTGTCCACATATATTCTATGCGTCCACGCAGAGCTAGCTTTGATAAAGTGTCCTGTTGACCGCAGTCGATTTGAAATCAGGCAGGCGCATATTGCTCTGCGGTTGTCCGGCTGACTAGTTTTGTGGTTGTTTTGCTGCGCCGTCGCTGCTTTGCCGCTGCGGCTGTGGCTGCCAAGGTAACCAGGGATATTATTCAATGCGCATACGCCGCGTGTGCCACGCGCTAATTAGGCGCAAGTGTTGTCGATAATGAAGTGGCGCCTTGTGCTCAGTAAAAGCACATTATGTGTTAGTGCTCTAACTATGAACTCTGCGCAGGGCGAGGGCGTGGAAAGGAGGAAAAGGAGGAGCAAGCGTGTGTTACGCCCTCGGGGCGACATATGCCCAGACGCTGTTTAAGCTGTGAAGCACGTCGCCAGACGTGGCATGCATTTCACGACGAGTACGACACGGACATCGAGTGAACCGTGTACAATATCTGCTCCTGGCCGTGCGCGTGCTCCCATTGTCCGTTGCCGTTGCCGTTGGCAGCGCACTGCTAAATGGCATCCAGATAACTTTTTGTTCGCCAAAGACAAACAAGCGGCTCCAGCGAAAGTTGCAAAATGAGGCACACCCAAGGCATACAGGGCGCTGGCCAACGATGGTCAAATAGAGGAGCTTGGCAGGATGCGGGATGCTTGGGTGGCACAACCGAAAAACTTGCAACTTGCGCTCAAATTTCAAAAAGACAAACGCAACTTGTTTTCGCAAGGTGTGAGTACCATTCACGCTCCACCTACGTCCCTCCCTCACCCTCTTCCACTCCCACCGAGCTCCCCCCTTCTTAGTTAGTCACCATAAATGGTTACCCAATCGGAGGAGTTCTGCCCGGGCAGCGGGCGGAGCATGCGCGACACTTTTTCCATAGCTCACGGATAGATGTGACATGTGTGGCATGTGGCATGAAGCATGCACGGACACGGACATTTGCACGGATAGCTGCGGATTACAGCTGAACGAGATGTGTCCGTTTACTCCTAACCGTAGTGGGTGCATAATGATGTCAGTGGCACTAGCATTGCCAGTAATTGGATTGATTAAGGACACCAGCAAAGGGAAGAACATAGAAATACAGAAACGATACGAAACGGAATGGAGAATATCAAATTACTGAGTGCAGCTGTAGCTCAAGCTCAAGCACTGACTGAGTTCGAGCAAACTTGGAAAATTGAAACGATTATGAGGGGGATCAGCTTTAACTATCCAGGCAAGAATGCAAGAGCAAAGTTGAACTTAAACTTAAGATAGACGACAAATTGCCAAGCTGCAATTTGCAACACCGGGCAAAGCACAGAGAGAGAGGGTACAGCAAACTGGCAATGAGAGATTAAAAATGAAAGACTTAAATAACAGAAAATGCGATTATAAACAGATTAAAAGTAAACTGATTCGACAAACTTGAGAAGCAACTCAATAAAAATATGCGACAAATGACGCTAATGAAATACGATAGTGTAGCTCTTTTTGCCTAAAAGAGGAACCTTATGAAGTTTATATATTATAGATATCACATTGATTCAATGCCTGGGAAAGGAGCATATACATATGTATTATAGATATCATTCAGATTCAAAGATTTAAGCTAAACTTCATGTACCACCCTCGCTTATAACATGTCCGAAACGTTCTTCGGATAATCAGCAATCTTTTTGAGTTCAGTCCTTGTCCAGGTGCTGCTCCCGATCCCTTCCCTGGCTGTACAATTGCATGTGCCTCCCTCGCAAATGATATGTCCATTGCCAGTTCCCTTTCTCGCTCTCTCTCTCTCTCTCGCTCTGTCTCACTGTCTCTTTGTGCTGCCTCTGTCTCTGTGTTAACCCGTGCAAGTGTCCCGCTGTCCGTATGCCAGATCACGTGCCGTGTCGCTGTCCAGGATTCACGACAAACATGAGCCTCATCCACATCATCCACACGACTGAGGCAATCGCTCGTGCCGAGAATTTTGATGTGCCCCCGGCACAGTGGTCGATACTCCGCCGCATTATAATTGATATAGAGGCCTTAAGTCGGGTTTTATTATAGTCGACATCGAGCTTAAGGGGAGTTGCTGTTGCTGGACTAAACCATTAACTACGAATTGTGGCGAGTTTTAGCAGTGCACGGCAACGAGGCAGTGGACACACTGTGCTTGGGGGGGGAGGGGGGGTTGGGGATAAGACAGAGTCTGGTACCGCATCGAATCGACAAACTGACCATGCCGAGCTGCTTGGACAGGTGTGGCAGGAGGCGGCAGCCTATATGGGAATATATATGTGTGCATATATAAATGCATGTGTGTGTGTGTGTGTGCGTGTGTGTGTGTGTGTGTGCCTCTCTCTCTGTGTGTGGCCATAAATAAGCAATGTGTGTGCGGCACTTTTGTCTGCAGTTTGGTGTCGCTGTTGTCGCCTTTTGTCCTTTTTATTGCCCGCCCGTCAATATCCGGCGGCGCACTGCGACCCCACTCACCCCCCATCCTCCCCTCTCCACTCCGTTCCATCACGCCTTGGCCTGACAAATTCGTGGCTCGCACTCGGTCTCCTCCACTGGCTTGGCAGTTGGCCCTTTGATTCCATTTCCCCATGCGGGGCACATACGTAAGTAATGCAGCTCAAGCCGGGTCGCAAGTCGAAGCTGGACCCGCTCGGGCTGTTTGCATGTTTCAACTTTAAGGATACGTGGCCATAAACAACAGGATGTAAAATGCCAGCACCCGAGTGCCTCAGGGAGCTGTGAAGCAGTGAGACGCATGGCCAAACCCGTTGGCCCACTTCCCACACGCTTCGCCTCCTTTGGCTGCTGCTGCTCTGTTTTATTCCCCTGACTGGTTGTTACTCAAATGTGGCTCCACCTCCTGCTCCTGTACAGCCCCCTGTCCTGCTTCAGCTCGCCACGCACGAAGCGACATGCGAATGCGGATAAGCACGACGAGGAGCAGTTGAGCTGTAGCTGAGCTGCATCCGGTATGGTGCATGTGGTATGGTGCATGATGCATGTGGCATGGTGCAGGGAGGCTGAAGGGCAGGTGTTGTCGCCAACGTAACCGTAACGGTTGCCCTTGGCTACGCACGATTTGAATTAAATTGCACTCGACGCATTTGCCTGCAGCAACAGCAGTAGCAGCATCAGTAGCATCAGCATCGCTTGCCACTTGGCATACAGTGCCACTTGCCACTCGACGCACATAACGATTCAATTAATTCGAGGGGTCTTCAGCCACCACCTGCTGCTCCTTCTGCTGCTCCTTCTGCTGCTCCTTCTGCTGCTGGCATCCGTATGCAAATAATAAAGTTAAGTTCGGAATGCGTCCGACTCCGGCAAAGCGGAGAGCGCAAATTTATTATGTGGCCAAATTGGCTGCTACTGCTGCATCCAGGGAGGGAAGCGACTAACAGCCATTGATACTGTTGCGTTGAGGCCAACAAGTGATTAGGCGCAACTGGGGCAGACGCAGGGGTATGCCGAAGTGGGGCAGGGGGGTAGACGGATTCAATGAAAGTTCGTTTATGGATCAGCTTATGGACAGTCTCTCTCTCTCTCTCTCTCTGTCCTGGTGCCATTTCCGTTAGCCGGTCAAGAAAAGCAACAGTACAAGCCCAAGTGTGGGCAGAGTAAAGAAGAGGGAGCGCGGTAGGGGGCAGGGCGTGGTGAGCCGGATTGAGAGATGGCACTGTCAGCCGCAGCTCGACAGGAAACAAACAGCACACAGAAATTTAATTTAAAATGTGCAATGCACACAGCTCTGCTTATAAGTACCCAGCACAGTCGGTAGATGGCGCACCTGAGCCCCACTCAAAGCGACAGGCCACGGGGGAGAGTGCCGGGCAGCATGGACGGGGGGGTTTGCTGTGGGTTGCCACAATAAAGCCAACAGAAAATGGAACAGAATCAAATGCATTATTCGCTTTTGGCCAGGATGGCCCCGGGCCAGCACACGTGTAGTAAGGGACAGAGAAATAGAGATGCAGGGAGAGAGAGACAGAAAGGGGGAGAGCGAGAGAGAGAGAGAAAAAGAGAGCAGGAGAAGGTCTACGGTTTACTGTTGGCAAATGCAATTTGCAATAGCTTCATCGGTGCGCACCTAATTACGGTGCTCGTAATCCGGAGATGCCAAATGGAATTTCAAAAATTGCACATTCCTCCTCAAGCAAAGGACTGCCTAAGGGCAGAAAGAGAAAGAGAGAGCGAGTGATGTGAGAGGCAAAGGGAGAGCAGGTTGCAGGCAGTGAGCTTGCTCTGCGGTGAAGCAAGTTGGCAAATTGATTGACTGATTGACTGACCAACTTGCCGACTGATTGACTGTAACTGATTGACCAATCGACGCACTGCACGGGCTTCCCACTCCGGTTCCTCATCACCATGCCTCCCCGCTCCCTTTATTGTACTACGCAACAAAAAAGGTGAGCCTGTTGGGAAATTTCGTAGGAATTTTCCTCGACTTTCCTTTTGTCTTTGACTGTTTCGGTAACATTGTAACATTCGACCGTTGCCTGGGGAAACTACAGCATGTAAAGTGATGCCAACAGGGGAAGAGGGAGACAGAAAGAGAGAGAAAGAGACATAACAAACTTGTTCAGTTGCTCTATATAAGCCAGAGATATTTATGACAGATTTACATCGATGTTACTTAACATTCTGCGAATAGAAAAGGGAGGGGATAGTTAAATAGAGAGAAGCAGAGAGAAAGAGTGACAAGTAGTATCACATACAGTTCATTCTAACATATAGTATATAGACATTTAGCTGATATAAGACAGATTTAAATCTATGTACATATATGTTTGTTCGCCCCTTTAGCGAACATCATTCCGAAGATACTGCTAAGGAAGAGAGCGATGGAAGCAGAGATATATGTAGATAGCAAGAAAGAGAGATAAAGAAAGATAAGTAGAGTCTTCTACAGGGTTATTACTATAAGTAGCATACGGACATGTGTTTATTTAGATGCCTTGATATTTCTACTGTTGATGAGCACCGAAAAACAGAGAGAGAAAGGAGCGAGAGTACAGAAGTACCTTCAGTTACTTGTATACTTCATTATAAATAATATTTCCCACAGAGAAATATTTACTATATACATAATATGTTCATTCAAATCTATCACTTATTGTGTTTTGAACTCGACGGTTTCTCTTCCTTTGGCGGCGGCTTTAGCACGCACTCTTCAGCTTCGGACGCCTCGTGGACCTGTATAAGCTCAGAGGAATCGGAGGGGCGATAGGTACGTTCGTTGACAATCTCGATATCCTGCACAGATATGCTCTTCACCAGCGTCGTATTGGGCAGAATGGCGTACATGCCCAATCGTTCGCCCTTCTCGCTGGCAATCGTCTCGGTGCGCAAGTGGGTGGCTCCATTTTTGGTGATCACACACAGATCGACATTGGAGCCAGAGCCGAGATCGTTGAAGACTCCCGCTGTGATGGCTTCGCGCACCAGCTGTTTACCTTCTTCCAGCTTCAGAGCAGGATGCCAGCTCTTCTCCAGCACAGCCATGGCAGCCAGTGTGCCCGATCCCATGGCAGCATAGGGTATCTTATCGATCGATCCACACGGATGAATGCAATGTATGTGCGGGCCACGCTTGTCCACGCCCCCCATCACCAGGGCGGCACTGATGTGACCCTGGTAGCGGAACAGGGTGCGGCGCAACAACATGCTGGCACAGACCACGGGCACCTGGCGGTTTGTGTTCAGCTCATGCATATCCAGCTCGGCGGAGGTCATCAGTGTCATCTGCTCCGTATCCGCTGCAGTGCCGGCGCCGCAGCAGCTAAAGATGAGGAGCGGGTGGGGGGTTAAGTCCTTGGTATATGCATGTGACTTGTGTAGCTTACAAAATGTGATCCTGCAGGCGATGTATCTTCGAGCAGTTCTTGTCGGACACAATGGGACCCTCTGTGGCACGCGTATCGGCGCCCAGTATGACGCCATCTGCATAGATAATACCCACAATGGAGGTGCCAGTGCGCACAGCCTGTGGCGGTTGGTAACCTTCAGCCAACAGTCTGCCATTTCTGGAGAGAGAGAGAGAGAGAGAGAGACAGATGAGGGAGGAAGAGAGGGAGAGGGGTTGCTGCAACTGACCTCTTGGCGTTAATGAAGTTGAATCCCGCGGGTTGCCCAGTCACCTGTGGTGACCCGTCGCCCTGCATAGTTGTTGCAGCGGAAGAGGAAAGCAAAACAAAAACTTGGAAAATTAACGAAAATTTTGAAATTCTTTTTTTCAGTGTGCTACGCTCAAAGTTGTGTTTTCTGTTGAGGGTCGTTTGACTAATGAACTAATCCGAATCGAATCTCTGAAATTTCTATGATTGTTCACAGCAGTCGAGCAGATGATGCAGAGAAGGCAAGTGGAGGAGAGGAGCAAACAATGCGAAGGACCGCGTTCCAAAGTGTCTGCAACTTTGACAACTGCTAATTGGTCTGTGTGTGTGTGTGTGTGTGTGTGTGAGTCCATATATAGTCCATACATATGTGTGTGTGTCAAGTACACAAATTTGCCTATTCCACAGTTGCCTCCTTCGCTTGACCCAACTGTATCTCTATCTATCTCTCTCTATCTCTCTCTATCTCTCTCTATCTATCTCTCTCTATCTCTCTCTATCTCTCTCTCTCTATCTCTCTCTATCTATCTCTATCTATCTCTATCTATCTCTCTCTCTCACTCTCTATCTCTCTCTATCTATCTCTCTATCTATCTCTCTATCTATCTCTTTCTCTATATCTATATCTATCTCTCTCTATCTATCTATCTGTCTCTATCTATCTATCTGTCTCTATCTATCTATCTCTCTATCTATCTCTCTCTATCTATCTCTCTCTATCTATCTCTCTCTATCTATCTCTCTCTATCTATCTCTCTCTATCTATCTCTCTCTATCTATCTCTCTCTATCTATCTCTCCTTGTATCTATCTCTCTCTCTCTCTATCTATCTCTCCATCTATCTCTCTCTCCATCTTTCTCTATCTATCTCTCGCTATCTCTCTCTCTCTCTATCTATCTCTCTCTATCTCTCTCTATCTATCTATCTCTCTCTCTCTATCTATTTCTGTCTATCTATCTTTCTCTCTCTCTTTCTCTCTCTCTCTCTTCCTCTCTCTCTCTCTCTCTTTCTATCTATCTCTCTCTATCTATCTCTCTATCTATCTCTCTCTATCTATCTTTCTTTCTATCTATCTCTCTCTATCTATCTCTCCATCTATCTCTCTCTCCATCTCTCTCTCTATCTATCTCTCTCTATCTATCTCTCTCTATCTATCTCTCCTTGTACCTATCTCTCTCTCTATCTATCTCTCCATCTATCTCTCTCTCCATCTCTCTATCTCTCTCTCTATCTCTCTCTATCTCTCTTTCTATCTCTCTCTTTCTATCTCTCTCTTTCTATCTCTCTCTATCTATCTCTCTCTATCTATCTCTTTCTCTATATCTATATCTATCTATCTTTATCTCTCTCTATCTATATCTCTATCTATCTATCTCTCTCTATCTATCTCTCTCTATCTATCTCTCCATCTATCTCTCTCTCTCCATCTCTCTATCTCTCCTTGTACCTATCTCTCTCTCTATCTATCTCTCCATCTATCTCTCTCTCCATCTCTCTATCTCTCTCTATCTATCTCTCTCTATCTCTCTCTCTCTATATCTATCTCTCTCTATCTATCTCTCTCTTTCTTTTTCTCTCTCTCACTCTCTCGTACCTTATCTCTCTCTTTCTCTCTATCCCTCCCCCTGCCTATGTCTCTTGCTATATTCGACTATATGAACCTATTTAGGTTGTTCCCAAGTTAATCCGGGTCAAGCGTCAACCATTTTTATTGACTTCCCTCCGAGGCTTCTTTACAGGAATTTATTACGGAACTCCCTGTAAATTAGATCATTAATTGTAAGCTTATGGGCTTTCCATTGTGCATGGCTTAAAAGTGGGCTGGCTTATGAGGCGCTGCAGACAATATGTTAACTCTTGAGGATTAACCAAGTTAATTTGGGCATGTTTAGCAATCTATTTGTCTGTCTGTGTGCATAATCTCGTTGATCTCTGCTATTACAAGAGCTGCAGACATTAAATTTGATACAAAGCTACGTATACACAGTTAAATTATATTTTAAACTCTCTCTGCCTCACCTACTACATTCAGTTAGTTATTCAGGTCATCAAGACATTCATAGAGTGAAGGGAAGCTTAATCAACTGGACAGTTATATGATTTCCTTAACAAATTTTAATTGTAATGATTTGAAACCTGAACTATTTCGTTTTAATGCAAATGCTGAGTGTATTCAAATCAATCAAGGTATTCCCGCCAATCCCCTCGTAATCGTAGTAACATTCAATTATTATTTATTATATTTCTCTGACAATGGAAAACGGCAAAAGCAAACGCAGCCGCTGCAATTGTGAAGCTACAGTCAAGCGTGCCAGGCAGTAAGATATCCTTTGATAGTTATTGACTAGCTTATTACTTAGCAGTGTTATAGAGGAACCTTCATGACAAATTTAAAGTCGCTAGCTCCAACAGAGATTGATTTGGACGCGTTCATACAGACAACCGGACAGACAAATATGCCCAAATTAACTTGACGTAAGGTGGTACTCTGTGGCGACTGCAACGCCACCTACTGTCTTTTACACATAGTTAGTATACCCTCTTGTATGTCATATTCAAAGCTGAAAAGAGGGTATGCAGTTCTAGGGAATTATGTTGCATAGTACACACAAATATGTTGCAAAATCATCAATGCAGCATCAATGGCAAAAACATTGATGTTGTTAATTATTACGTCTTGCATTGAAATACTCCGCCCCGCTCCGCTCCCCTCGTTATTCACATGCTATCACTATTGACTGGATAGCTAAGGGGAATCGATATGGGAATCAGTGGAGCAGCAACTTGGCGGGGCACGGATAGGAAGGGGGCATGGCACATGTCGAAACAGTCAATTAGCATTAATTAGAGTACAGTTTTATTTTAATCAGCGCTCGAACGGACCTTGGACAATGGACAGAGCGACTGAGCTCTGATTACTGTGAAGCATTTTGAGTGGAATATGGCAGCAGAAGAAGAGTGGAAGACTGGAAGAGCTGCTGGACAGCAGGCGACAGCGATGGCTGCCAGTTGCAACTTGCAAATCATGCAGCCAACTTTTGTGCAACTTAATTACGAAGCAAAGGCGGGGGGGTTGAGATGGAACTTGAGATACCCGACTGGACTGAAACTTGGAGCCCGTCAACGTTGCCAGCTGCCGGCGAACTTCAAGTTGCAAGTTTACTTAAACAATTTTGCGCTGCATTTGGCCAAAAGTTTGTTGCAACATCAGAGGCAACAACAACAACAACAATAACAATAAGAAAAGCAAAGGCAACACAGCAACAGCAGCTCGAGAAGCCAAATACAAACCGAAATCGGGATCCGAATCAGAATCCAAATCCAAATCTGAGTCCGAATGCAAATACAACTTTCTTTGAGCAATTTGGATTTTTGCTGGTGGCACTTGAACAGCTGCGCCTAATAGCGACTGCCCCAACTCAGTGGCAGTCGTCAGAGCAGGAGGAGGAGGAGCCAGAAGGAAGTGGCAGCTACCGGACGCAACGACAGAAGGCGGACATTTCAATTAAGCAGCCGACAACACGCCGAAGACACCGCCGAAACTTTTCAACATCTGCTTATTGAATCCGTTTTCGATAAGGCGGCTTAGTGCGTTGAGAAGAAGGCAATGGAAGAACTAGAAGAGCAGCAGGAGGAGCAGTATAAGGAGTAGAGGGAGTTTGTTGGCGCCAAACTTAGTTTTACGGCCGATTCCTGAGCTTAAGTAGTCTGTACACTTAGCGGCGGATTCGCTTGTGCGACTAGAGCCATCAACTGCGACATTATGTGGCATCAGTTGACAGCACTTTTAATGGCCCAAATTCAGTAGAACTTCTCCGATAAGCAAATCACATTACTTTTATGGCAACTACCATTAGTAACTTCGTTTGTGGACTGAGAATCTATAAGTTATAGGAAATGTATCTCAGTCTAACGAGAGTTTACAGCACTTCAGTGAAAAAGGCCTTAGACTATATATACTTAATGCACATATCAGCTGTTCATGAACATATATGCTATATATACTAGTATGCTATATATATTAGTAACTAGGTTTGTGGACTGAGAATCTATAAGTTATAGGAAATTCATCTCAGTCTAACGAGAGTTTACTTCACTTCAGTGAAAAAGGCCTTAGACTATATATACTTAATGCACATATCAGCTGTTCATGAACATATATACTATATATACTCATCATCCATGTGTACATATACACCAAATATACTCATCATCTTGTACTCTGCGGCTCAGCACATCATCGATGGCATCTTAATGGCAATTGACAAGGTTCCCCCAATCCACACGACGCGACTGCTTCCCTGGCCTTGATAGACGGTATGTAGGTAGGCAGGTTGTAAGCTGGTACCAAGAACGGTAACGGGATGCGGATCTTCTTGAAACTGTTAATAAATCATTCGGACGCCAACGCGTCATTAATGCCGCTTAAGCTGCTGTCGGAAATTCGGAAGTTTATTAGCTGCGCGGCTAGACGCGCCATGTCCTGCTTCCTTCATTTGCCTTCCATCCGCAGCCACATTGCCGTCGCCGTTGCCATCTCCGTTTCCACAGCCCACTCCCCTCCCTCCCCTTTGGCCATTGTTCGTCGGTTTAATGCCCGCAACGGGCTCAGTTTAGTCATTTGGCGGCAAAAACGGAGTAGGAGTTGGAGTCGGTGGCGAAGCCAGCCGACAAATTTGAGTCAATGGCTTGGAATCGCGATATCCCGAGCCGTCAAAGAGCTCCTCCGTCTACTGGTTGCCAATGATTTATGCAGCCAAAACAGCAACAGCAACTGACGCTGCAATGTGGCCACATAATTAAATTAAGTTAGTTATTGCTGAGCTTTTGTTATCCATACCCTGTATAAGAGCAGTGGCTATGGGGTAGGCTGAGGTAATAGGGAGATTAAGCAACGTTTTCCTTATAACTAACTTTTATGAGACTAACGAGCAACTTCATATATAGAACTATATATTCTTGTTCAACAAGCGAATCAATTTGCTTGTATTGTGGCATACATCTCTCTCTCTCTTTCTCTCTCATTAGCAATAGGAGTTTACTTTAAAGCTCTGTAAATCTTTGCCCTCTTTAGCTACAGCTTATAACTTCTCATTCAAGTCGCGGTTCGCAGACGACTTTTGAGTAAGATGCATAATGTCGACAGATCTATAGATTGTTACCTAAGCCAGGGTAGGCTAAAGCCACATATAGAGTAAAAGAGTGAAGCACCTCCTTTATTAACTTGTTTTTTGCTATTGAACTTCATCGACTTCAACTGAGACTGATATATATATATTTTATACTCCCTCGATGCTGTAAACCCAGAGTTTCCTCTCTACTTACTGCACCCCCGCTCTTATCATCAAGCGGAGCCCGTTGAAAGTTCTGAAACCCCTCACAGAACTTGGTTAACTGACCAGACATCGTCTTATCCATTTCGCAAGCAAATTGTCAGTTTTTATAGCATCGTTTTATTGAAAACCAACTCCTGTTGGCATCGAGTATCGAGGCAAGGAGAGGGAAACAGCGGAATATCATGTGAAACTTATTTGCTGGCCACACGTTATCGTAATTTCCGTATTATCTTTCCTTTCGATGTGTGAACACCAGCGTGTGTGAGTGTGTGTGTGTGTGTGTGTGAGTGTGTGTGCATGTCTGTTAGTGTGAGTGTGCGTGCAACATGTGTGAAACAATTAAGGCGGAATTCAGTTTCGTTTAGAAAATTCACATCAAATGGCTGCCGAGTCACGGCAACCAGTGATGGCGGTTACCGAGCTGTGGTCGGGGAACGTGCCACACAGAGACTGCCAGAGAAAGAGAGGGATAGTGAGAGAGAGAGAGAGGGGGAGGGGGAGGGGAAGGACACTCCCACATTATTGCACACTAGAAAAATGCTCAGTAACTGCATAACCAGCAAGAACAATAAGCAAATCGTTAAGATTCGCCAGCTTTGTACTCTACAATTGCAGTACATTCATGCAGACACTCTAACACACACACATGCACATGCACATGCACATGCACACGCATGCATACACACACAGTAAAAGAGGTATATACACTCACAGGCTGCACAGTAGCTCCAGCTATGGGTTCCGTGTTCATTGTTGACGCTCTAAGAGCCTTCTCCCCTTCTCCTCTTCTGCCACCTTCCCTCTTCCCCTTGGCATCTCTGTACTCATTCAGGCAAACAGAGCCTCACACACACACACACACACACACACACACATATATATACACGGAGAAGCACACCAGTTTCCTGGACCGTGTGTGTTTTCTTTGCCGTCACTACTGTCGTTGTGGCTGCTGCCCTTTGGCTGCAGCAGGTGCGAATTGCACCTCACGCACAGTGGAACAAGTTGCAAGCTTGTGAGCGCAATTTAAACTTCCTGCAAATATTTTGTTGATTTACTAAGAGTATATTAAACATGTTCAAATATCTTAAGCAAATTCATAAAGTACTTATACTCGGAATCAACATTAACCGGGGAATCGCACTAGCCTTGTCCGTCCGTGTCCGTGTCCGTGTGTCCGTATGTCTGTCTGTTGTAAATCAAACTCGTCTATCAGTTTTTGAGCCATCGTAATGAAACTTGGCATACATGCTTCTTATTGCTAAACGCTATAAATACTTCGCAACGAGCTACATGGAACCGATATATCGAATAGCTGCCATACAAACTATTGACCGATTTTTGTTATTTGTTAAGATATTGTAAACAAATTTACTTCATCGCTCTTTTTCTTAATATATAATATGTATATAAAATTTCTTAAGAATCTGAACACTATAACATATAGCTGCCATAGGAACAATCGGCTGGAATTCGGGTTTTTGAATTCAGATTTTAGAAATAACTACCAATCAAAGACAAAGGAGACATAATATTAAATGTACACAATACCATTAAATTTTGCACCACTTTATATAACAAGTATTGTAACGATCGGAGGATATAGGAACCTGCAAGGGTATAGAACCTTCGGCATGCCTAAGGTAGCCTTTAATTCTTTATTTATTATTTTGTAATAACTTAAAATATATATTTTAACTTAAGTTTTTCATACCAAGTAATTATCATTTTATGGAAATATATCATGCTCTTATTTTCTGTGTAATTTTCAGGCACAAAATGTGTTATCTTGCCCACTGTGCAGGGAGAGCTGAATGCAGTTTGGCTCCTGTGAGTGCATTCGTGTGTGTAGCTAACGATTGAATATGAGTGCAAAAGTGGGAGTGGGAGATGCGGTTGCCAGAGGGAGTGGCACTATGCATGTGCATATGTATGTATAGCGCCATGCAGCACGGTGTGGCAGTAGCTGGAGCTATTGCTGGAGTCGTAGCTGTAGCTCGGGCTGAAGCTTATGACTTAATAAATACTTCGAAGTGTGCGCAATGTGGCTGGCAATTTAATAACGAAAGCAAACGGCATGGGGCATGCAGCATGCGGCATGCAGTGCACAGAAACAGAAGTAGAGAAGAGACCATCTCACCTCTCTGTCGAAGAGAGGAACAGACAACACTTTTGATTTACTTATGTGCATGCCACATGCCGCATGCAGCATGCCACAAAGCACGAGCATGCAGCACCCGGATCTAGTTATTTGAATACGAACCCAAGTTCCCCAAAGTACACTCGCCTTGCGATTGAAGCACACCTACGCCGTACCTGCTCCTCTCCCCCCCCCACCGTGCACCTTGCCCCGCCTAATAGAGTGATAAAAAAACCATTAGTAGCATATGCCTGCGCATAACCTTGTCGCGACCTTGATGCCTTACATCCTTTCAAATTTCAAATGGCTTCTCTGGCATTAGAACGCCAATAACATGTGATATGCGAGCTTTTATAGCATTTTATAGCACGGTATAGCATATATATTCGTGACTAGCATCATAAAACAGGCCGATTTGCCTTTAGCCTCCCTGGGAGTTACCCAAACGAACATATTTCTGACCATAAAGGCAGTTTTTTATATTTATTTGAAGTTTTTATACCCTTGGACCATTGAAAATGGTCAAAAAAGGTTTTTTTTTAAATAGTGTTGGAAGCACAAACTCTTTAATTAATAAATAATCAAACTTAAAAAAAGTAATCCACTTTATTATCAACATATAGAAATAAGTTGGGCTAGGTTTACAGTTCCTACTATATGTCAGCTGTGCACTCTATCTGCAAAGCTAGCTGAAAGTGTTAAGAATCTCTAGAATGTGTTTCATTAATCATGCTATAATTTCAGATATAACTGATAAACATTTTATAAAATCTTAAACCAAAAATTGATAAGAAACTTTAACACTTTAAACGAATTTAAAAAGTCTATCATATTACAGAAAATATGCTTGCATATGCCACACATACATACATATACACGTATAGGGTATATGTCAATCAAAAGGGGCGGGCTCTTCGGGTGGTCTTCACGCTCAAATCGTCTGGGAACTCATAACACACACGTGAATAGGCAGATTCGAATCTAATGAAAACTGAAGGGAAATAAATATGAATGAAAATATGAGAAATGCTTAAATAAAATGAATATTAAGGGAAAAGCATAAAATGAGGAAAACTGCAGAAAAATGATTCGAAATGAATTCGAACTGCGAACAGAGCTCAAAGACATGCCATAACATGTATACTATATATATATATACATATATATTGTTAGTATGTGATGTATATGTGTGCATACTTCGCTTAATTATGACATGGCAATTCATTGATTTGGTTGGCAAGAGCACTCCCCTGCTCCCTCTTGCCTCTAACTTTATCTGTTTGTATTTTTCTGTGCTCTCTTTGCTTTTCTTCTGCTTCTGGTTCCGTTCTCCTCTCTTCTAAGTAGGCCGCGTGTAAATGGTGCGCGATGCTGCTAAATATTTGTTCTATCAAATTCAATTAAAGTTGACATGGGTTCACAGATGGCCCCGCATTGGGCCCAAAGCCAGATCTGGAACGGGACCCGAACAGGCACATGGACATGGAAACGGACAAGGAACACGGACAAGGACACAGAACAGGAACAACGGAAGCGGAGCAGGGGCCAAGGTTGAGCTGATGCCTAAGCTGACATTGCACTGGGGTGTGAGGTGGACTGGCATCGCCTGGTGTATGTGTGTGTGCGTGTGTCAGTGTATGTGAGTGTGCTCTTCAAGCAAGCACCGTCTGCAGAGGACCGTCTGCAATCCCACTGACCGCCACGACCTGACTGAATCTAATTTTTGATTCAATTTTAACGACAAACACACACGGCTCTTCGCTCTCTTTCTACCTCACTCCCCCCCCCCTCCCCCTCTCTGTGTGTCTTTCTTTCTCTTGGCTCTTCTTCCGGCTCTGAAGTTGTCTCTGGCCAAGAGGCTGGCAATCTCAGGCTGAGGCCAAAAACCAAAGCAGCAGAGTCAAAGCAAAGAAAGACGCACTGAAGATGCTCCAGCCGACCATGGGGTCTGTCCCCGCTTCAGGCTGGGCGTGGCACGGCTGGGTGTGACGGGCAGCAGCAGCAGTAGGCGATACGCACAGCAGGTTATGCTTGGTAAACTTGGCAACGCCCTTGGCTTACACCCGGCTCCATCCCCGCACCGGCACCCCGAGTCGACTCTCGACTCGACTCGACTCGACTTTTGGCCCTGGCACCAGGAGGCATCGCCGCAGTAGACAGCGTAATAAGACACCCGGAGAGGAGGAAGCTGCCAACGGCCACGACTTTTTTGGGGCAATTGCTGTGCTGTGTTCCCTAAATTAAAACAGGCACCGGCACACACACACACACACACATACACAAACACATACATACACCGACACTGGCAGGCAGAGAGAGAGACTCTCTGAGAATAACTGCCTCGTTGCCTTGGGGCCCGGAAGCGCAAACACAAAATTTACAACTGGCTGGCGATGCTTCGCTTTTTGCCCAAGCCTCATCCTGAATGGAAAGGAAGAAGGAGCAGGAGCACAGAAAGGGAGGGAGAGAAGAGGAGGCACTGCAAGTCACTGCTCGTGGCCGCTGCTCGAGTGTAAATTTGCTCGTTAAATTTGTTGGCACTCTCGACTAATTTGCACTTGCAACGCAACAGACTGAGGGAGGTGCGCTGAGGAAGAGAGCGAAGGGAATGTGGGGAGGGGGAGAAGGTTGCTCTCGGAGTCGGTAGCCGTGAATTGCCGGTTAAGTTTCTGCATTTCGTTGGTAATTGAAAAGACAACTGGTCAGAAGGAAAATGACCAAGGAAGAAAGAGGAATGCGGAAAGTGAAGAAATGAGACGAAGGAGACAAACCAACAAAGCAGCAGCAGCAGCGGCAGCAGCAGCTGCAGCTGAAGTTGTCAACATTGTTTACAGCGAGAGTTATGCATATTCCATCACACAAACAGTGCTACCCACCGAACTCGGCAACTTCTCAAGCAATCTTGATGAAATTTGCACAAAGTATGTAATAAGATGCGACTAAATAGATGAGATAGTTTTCAGGTCCTCGGACAAGCACAGCAATTTGAAATATTATAGTCAGTGTTGAGCCTCAATGTTCTTGACAAGCATGCCCAAATGTTTTATATAAGTAATCCCCGTTAAAGAAAGGCACTTAACTGTAAATCAAAATTTACGACTTGATTGACGGCTGACCATTTGTAGTTTGCTGTGAAGAAAACCTTTTTGTACGGGATTGAAAGGGAAAACTGTTCAAATGGACTAAGCAAGTCCCTTAGGGAACTTCCTCATATTCAATATATTCAACATATTCTCTAAATTCAACAATATAGTGAATAATATTCAACATATCAGTCATAACATTTTTAGTTTGCTGTACAGAAAACCTTTTTGTACAGGATTGAAAGGGAAAACTGTCGAAGTGGACTTAGCAAGTCACATAGAGAACTCCCATATTCCATATTCACTATATTCAACATATCAGTCATAACATTTTTAGTCTGATGTGAAGAAAACCTTTTTGTACAGGATTGATCGGGAAAACTGTCGAAGTGGACTTAGCAAGTCCCTTAGGGTCCTTCCATATATTCACGCTATTCAACCTATCAGTCATATCTGTCGTGGATCACTCACAATCCTCATCATTATTTAAATCTTCAACAGTTCAGCTGTCTAGAACAGCTTGAAGCTTGAACAGTAACTCCAGTCCGTCTGTCAACTCCTATCCGTACCACATATATAGGGTATCTGCAAGTGCATCATCTCTTCAACGAGCTGCGCTTCGTCTCACTTCCAATCGAACGAACTGACCCTGACCCCATTATTTGGCAATTCGCAATGTGCGGCATAAAACAAAGTCCAAGCTGAACAACATGACACGCCCCTCATCCCTTCTCCTCCTCCTGCTCCTCCTCCTCTTCCACCTTCTGCCAAATGAAACCCAAATCATTTTTTGCAACTCACAGGCGTCAGCTTGCTACGCGTGGCACATGGAGTGGCAACTCTGGGCGGCACTGAGAGCTGCGACGATGGAATGAATAATTGTGCCACATTATGTTGCATTGTTATTCGTCATCGGCAAATCAGTTGCTAAATTAATCGTATTGAATTCATTGGCGGCCTCACCAAGCCATCCATCCGGCCCCCCTCCTCTTCCCTGCGCCCCTTCCCTGTCCCCCCTTCTCCACTCCCTGCCACCCTGCCATCCCACTGTGCCTCTTCCATTTGCGCAGCTGCCTGATTGATGGCCCCGCATGGATTTTTGCGATAAATGCCAAATGAAGCATTGTTCCTCCCGCTTCGAGTGGCAACCGACGGTGGCAGGAACGGTGGCTGGGGTAAGCGGCAGCACAGTGATTACAGCGCGCTTGGTGGCGCCTATTTGCGGGCTAAGACCACGATCTGGCGCCCGTCTCATTGCTATGCAGCTCATGAGTCTCGTTAGTGGCAAAGTTATATGAGCATACATCAGCAGCGCGGCACAACTTTGCAACATGCGGCAGGCGGCAGACGGCAGACGATGCTGCTGCTGCTTCACTCCGCTCCACTCAGCTCCTGCGTATGCGACTTGCAAGCGGAAAGTGTTAAGCACAACGAAGTAAACGCTGCCAACTTTCGAGATGGCCAAGCTGAAGGCTGAAGCCGCCACGCAGCAGGAGCAGGCAGCAGGCTGCATGCAGCAAGGAGCATCCCCACAATGTTGTCATAGCGCGAGCAACTGCCGGAAGTGGCCCCGACTTGACTTAGAACTCTGCCACGCTAACAAACCCCCTGTCTGTCTGCCTCCCTTGCCGCAAAGCAGTGTTGCAAAGCTTTCCCCAATTCGCCGCAAATCGTTCGGGGCGAAGTTGCTCACGCACTGCCAGTACACTCGGCTTTGGTTTCGGGTTCGCTGCCGACGACGACGACGACGTTGACAGCGACGGCGTTTGTATGAGGGTTTTGTTTTCAACAAATCGACTATGTTTGCCACCTCCCACTGCTCCCGCAGCTTCCTTTGCTAACTCCCGCACTGTCCATGTCCGCACAGACTGTTTGTTAGCCCAAGCTTTGGGAATGTTAAGAGAAAGCGCAACTACACTGCACGACAAAGTCTGTGGGAATTGAGTGCAGCAATTAGAGAGAGATGGATAGTAAAGTTGAGGCTTTCAATATAAAGTATTTGAGGTTAGAACAGGAGACGATTTCTATTTGAACAGGATATTATATCTAACCTGTAATACTTTATTTTAAAAGCTTCTATCTTACAAATAGGTAAGGCATTCAATATTAAGTATTTGAGGTTAGAACAGGGTATGATTTCTATTATTGTAGAACAGGATATTATTTATAACCTCTAATACTTTATTTTAAAAGCTTTACCCTAGGATCCATTTTCCTCCATCTTTCTCTAAAGTGCCTAATTAAATAGTGTATAGAGTTGGATTAAATATACGTACAATGCATTACAGGTTAGAGCAGTGTATTGTATAGTATAGAATTATATTATAGTATAGAATACAAAGTAGAAATATACTATAAACACTAGGTAAGTTATGACATTTACACGTATATATAGTATCCATATACAATAGTATATAGTTAGAGCAGTGTATTATATAGTATAGAATTTGATAATATATAGTACGAGTATATAATTTGATATACAAATATACTATGTACACTATATAAGTAATGACATTTGCACATATACAATATATACAATAGTATATATTGTAGTATCTTTAATCTGTACATATAGTATCTTTAATCTTCTAAATTTATTATTTTCTAATTATTGGAGCTTGCTATTACTTAATAGATGCATGCATGTATGTAAGTAATGCAATATTTAAAATATTATTATATATATATTTTTATATTTAACTGTTTTAAATATTTCAACTTTTCTATATTTTCAAAACAGAAGATTATGTAAAACTCAAATCATAATCATACTTTAATAGTAAACATACATATGTGTATATAATATTGTAGTATGATATAGTACATATAGTATATGTATAGAAGATATCAAGCTCAAACAAAGTAGAAGACGTTGGGAGAGATGATTCTGTTATATTTTTAATAAAGATTTAAAGTATTTTATCGACTTTGTTTAAAAGTGTTGACAAGAGCTATTGCTTTTAGGGGATTAACTTTCAATATAACTTGGTTCCCATGTACCTATGTATGTACCTATGTCCTATGTACCTATGCTTTATATTGCTTTATTCATTCTTAATTAATTACTACACTATATGTGTTCTATATTTTTGAAATCATATTAATTGCAAAATATATTAAGCTTTTGCAACACTTGTTGGGAAATGTATGACAAACTCACGTAGTTTATTCATACTTTGCCAGCTAAATTTCAGTCTGCCTGCACTGGTTTCTCTCAGTGCAAAGCACTCAGTGTCGGTAGAGCAGCAGCGACGGGGGCGGCGTCAGCTGAGCGTGGACGCAACTCGACAACACGATTAGCTTTAATTAGCTCCAAGTGGACATCAGGCAGCTCGTGCCGCACAAGGACAATGGATACATTTGGCCAAGGAGGCGGCCCCAAAAAGTATGCAATGCTTTTGTGCAAATTCAATTGTACAATTAGAGCGAGACAGGGCGTTTGCCAGTGCGTACAGGAAGTGAGCAGTGCCAGAGGGAGAAAGGGAGGGGAAGGAGGGGAGCGAGGGGGACACACTCGCTTATGAATTATGTGGCAGCTAATGGGCCGCAAATGAAGTCCGGGCACAAATGCGAATGCGAATGCGAATGCGCGTGGATATCGAATGAGTGATTTGTGGCAGTGAGGCAAGCGAATTGTTGTTGCTTGTGCTGCCCTGAGGAAACTTGCCTGATTTATTGGCCACGTCGGGCGAGGTGGCATAGCTGGTTGGCACAGGTGCCTTGCGCCTGGTGGCAGGTGAAGCTAGACCGTTCGGCGTGCCATTGTGCTGACAGCTGTTTAGACGACCCACTGCCCACAGTAACCCCGCACCCCCCCCCTCGCACTGTGCTCTCCTGCCCCTTTCTTGCACTATTGAAGTTAACTGTTTAACAATGCAGCCTCACAGCGGCAGGCAGCGGCATGCAACATCCCTCGGGTGCAGTTGCCGTTGCATCTGTTAAATTTCGCTGGCAAAGCCCAAGCCCAGGCAGACTGGAGGCCACTGGAGACCCAAAAAGCTGGCTCCATTGTGTGCAGCGCAGCAATAATTAGCAGCAACTGAGGGCAGGCTGCAGTAGCACAGGCAGCAACAGCAGCAGCTGCAGGCACTGGGGAGCAGCAGTAGAGAAGGTAGGGCTGAGGGGAAGGCAGAGGAGCAGCGCAGGCTCGCCTTGCCTGCTGTGGCTGCTGGTCAGGTCCGTGACGGGGCACTTTGGGCGAGTGAGTGCGCAGCGAACTTAATTGAAACGAGCCGGCGCTGGCTGCAATTATTTTTCATTCTAATTCGGCTTGGTCCACCGAGGCAGCTGCCCTTGCCCCCACCCTACCTCTCCTTGCTGCTGCTGTTGCTGCTGCTTCTGGCCACGTTCTGGTTTCCATTTCAACTAATGCAGCACTCGCATCCGCATCCGCATCCACATCCGCATCCGCGCATCTAATTCGTAACCTCGTTCAGGTTTCGCTTGTTGTTGTATTCAATTTCGTTGCAGCTGCTGCACGAATTGAATTTCAATTGATGTCGGAGGGACTGGGGGGGAGAGTGAACCTACCTCCTTAGTGCTACACTACCCCATCCTCTGCTGCTTGCCACTTGCCAGTTTCGGTTACAATTTCAGGCGCCGCTTTGCAGCTTCATGCAATTTTCGCGTTTAATTAGCTGCAACGTCATGCGGCCGCAATGCATTGGCCATTACATTTGGCCAACGCCGATCGTCCGGTTTTGGACATATGCCAACGCCCTGCCCTGCCCTGCCTCCCACTCTCCCGGCCCTTCCTGTTGCAATATGCAATTTGTGCAGTGTGCATGTTGCAGTCCATCAACACCTTTTTATTTGCCGCTCTCCAGTTGCCTGTCTGTCTGTCTGTCTGTCTGTCTGTCTCTTTGTCAACTCGTCTCCTCGACCTGCCCCACTGTACGTCCACACGTCCCATTTGTTCCACTGTGCAGCTGTGTCCGCCTGGCCGCAAAAATTCAATTGCCACACGCTCTGCTGCACAATGCATGTGCCAGTGTGTGACTCCCAGTGTGTGTGAGTGTGTGTGTGAGTGTGAATACGAGTGTGAGTGTCGATGGCAACGCGATTGCAAATGTGCCAAGGGGCACGCTAGTTCGCACTCGCCAACTGCCAACTGCCAACTGCCAACTGCCCCTTGTCCCCCCCCCCCCACCTCTTTTTCTTCTGCCCCACTCTGACTGCAAACTGCAACGGTAACTGCCGAAGGGGTGGCCAATAAAGGAGGGGGGTGCGCAGGGTCAGCAGGGCAGCAAATGCTACAGCAGTCAGTCTATGTAAATTTCTAATTGAATTCTGAACCAACACAAAAGGGGCAAGGGGCACGGGGCAAGGTGCAGTAGGGGAGTGGCTAAACTTGATGGAGCCGAGGGAAAAGTGTCGGAGGAAAGAGGCAGCAGAAGGCAGGGGGGGGGTACAGGTGACGGGTGCGGGGTGCAGGTTGCAGGTTGCAGGGCTTACCGATGCGAAACTGTGTGTGCGATAAAGGTAACTGTTCGCTTAAAGCTTCAATTGACAATCTACGATTACAGTGAGCGATGTTAATTAACTGCCACACTGCCTGCAAGTGGCGCAACAGCAACCACAAGCTACGCCCGCAGCGGCGATTTTCCAGTAAACACTGCGGTTTCTATATAATTAATATCTTTTGATGGGGTGAGTCACAATCGAATGTGTGTGTGTGTGTGTGCGTGTGTGTAGGGAATAGTTGATTAGACGGTAGAGACGCCAAAGCTGTCACGTACGACATGTCTGTGCATGTCTGCTTGAGCAGGTTTACCTAGGCTTACTGCATACATGTCAGTTACGTTTGACACACACACACACACACACACACACATTCGGGTCATCACAGAAACAAACGACTATTTTGAGGGCCTTGAGAAAACCTATTATTTGGAAGGAATAAAAAAATTGGAAAAACGCTGGACTAAATGTATAGAGCTAAAAGGAGATTATGTTGAGAAATAAAACGCTTCTTTGACGAAAAAAATATATTTTATTCAAAAAGTCACGGACTTATCAAACGACCCTCGTATAACATATGAGACCCCATTATATCATATTGTTTTATATTATACTTTATCGGATCACATTGTATCATATTATATATAATATTTTTTATATTCATACAGCCCTACAGATCTTCAAAAAATTCTTGCTGTAGTTTCCCTATAAATCTTCTAAACAAGATTTTCTAATGCTTTCTTATTCCTTTTTTTAAACTGTCTCTGTAAAAATGATATATGTATAATACATATGTAAGTCCCTAACTCTCTTCTCTGAAGAACATTTAATGATGACTTAAGTTACTTATATATTCTATATATATTCTTAATTTAAGATATCATATAGTTTATTCTATAGATTACCTTCAATATGTTCTCTAGCCAAGCAAATTTCCCAAAGATTTCCCAGATAGGAACCTTAAGTCCTTTCAATCTTCCAACTGTCCAAGTGGCGGGACAAGCAGTTTGTTTGGCCAACTTCTTGCCACAGGTTGGGCACAATTTAAGTCCCTCTCTCTCTCTCCCTCTCTCTGTTTCTCTCTCTCTATCTCTCTCTCTTGCTCTTTGTGCTTCGCTCTCCAATATGTTCGCAGTCCTTTGCCTGTGGGCAGTGTGTAGAGTGAAGGGCACCTACTGCGATACTTATCGATGGGGCATATGGCACGGTTGGAGAGATTTTCAGAGGATGCAAGATGCAACCGCAAGCGAATGAAGAGTGCGAGGGAGGGGCAGCAGGAGAAGGAGAAGTTGTGCACGCTGCAACGCTTTGTGGTCGCAACAAGGACATTCCATGCCACTCGAGGCGACTCCAAGATCTTTGCCAAATTGACTTTGATTTGCCGCCTTCGCACTTGCCTTGCGCTGACCAATGGCAGCAACAACAACACCAGCAACAACTACAACAGCAATAGGAACGACAGCAGCAACAACAACAGCAATAACAACAACAACAATAAGCAGCAGCAACAACAACAGCAACAGCGCAGGCAGTTTGGCGTGTGCCGAATGTGACCATTTTTTATAGTTCGCTGCGCAGAAAGTAATGGGGAATGTGGAAGGAGAAGGGCAAAGGATACTCACATTTGTTGCCACAGTCAAGCACACATAGGTACACCCCCCCCCCCCCCACACACACACACACACACACACACACTCAGTACTTGTCGAAGTCGAAGCAAAGCAAAGCAAAGCGATTGTGCAAGCGCAATCTATAAATATCTAAAAATCCCATAAAACTCAAGGACGTGGCAGCTGCCAGGTGGACCAGGTGGCAGCTGAGGCAGCTGGCAGACAGCAGACGGCAGTCAAGAGCGGGCTGAGGAAGAGAGAGAGAGAGAGAGAGCAGTCACAGGCCACAGTCAGAGCCAGAGGAGCGCCAGCAAATGTCATCAACGGATGTGGCTGAGATGGGAAGCAGGCAAGATGAGAGGGAGTGAGGTGAGGCGGGGGGTTAAGCTGCCCCCGTGTGCACCGTATGCACCGTATGCACCTTCGGGCCTACCAATTGACGTGCGGCGGCAATGCTGCGGCTGCTTTCCAATTGATCAATTCAGCAACGAGCCATGGATTATCAAAACTTTGCAGTCGTCGCGCTGCACAGACACACACACACACACACACGCGCTGTGACAGCGGTGTGCGGTGGAGGAGGAGGGGGATGTGCGTGTGTTCGCTTAGACAATATTTGTGGATGATTGCATGTGCTTGTGCAAACGGCTTTCCCTCTACGTGAACAGCAAATTTATTTGCACGACTGCAATGGATGCTGCCACCCCCCCACGCTGCCCCACACCCGTTGCCGTGGCAAAGCAGGGATACTGCTCAGCGGAAATGCAACTGCAACTGCAAGTGCTGCTGTGCATTGCTCGATTCTATTTAGAAATTTGCCCCAGCTCGTGCCCAAGCTGCGCTGTCAAAGTTTGCTCCATTTGCAAATGCGACGCGGCGCAGCGCGGCGCGTCGTGCTGTGCTGTGCTGTGCCGCGCCAGGTCTGACGTGCCCCCATAAAAGTCAGCTGCATAAACCAATTTCGCATTTGCTCGCACAAAATGCAGCTCACTGTGGGGGCGGGGGCGGAGACGGAGACGGGAGATGGGCAGCAACTTGGCTGTGAGTCGGGGGGTGGAGATTATGCAAACGTTTGGGGCGCTGTCAACGCAACTTGCTGGCAATCGCAATCGCAATCGAAGATGGGCAACGCAGCAGAAGCAACAGCAGCAGCAGCAGCAGCAGTAGGAGGAGGGGAGAGGAGAGGAGAATGAAGAAGGGGGCACCCATGGTACGCCCACAGAAAATCGTCGCTGATAACGTAAACCGCTTTGATTTTTATTTAACTGCACATTTCGCTTAGGGCGTCGCTGTCTCCAATTTCATCTGGAGACATCTTTCTGCAGCTCCAGCTACAGCTCCTTTCATCTCCATCAGCTCACCAGCTCGAGCAGAGCATCTCCGGCATCTGCAATCTAACAATTTCTGGCCCGATTTCCCATTGACGTTTAATGGCAACTTGTGGTGAATTTTCTTGTTTTTTTTTCGCATTGCTTCGCATTTTTTTTTTAGCTTTTTTTGGCTCTTTTTTTTAGGGGGGTGTCTGTTTTATTTTTTTTTTTTTTTTTGCTGGCTCTGCTGGAATTGCTGCGGTCTCACGAATTTTTACCAATTTCGCCAGTTTTCGCAATTTCACAATTTTTTGCAACGATTTTCCATTTCCCATTTTCCATTTTCCATTTCACGTATTTCTTTTATTTATGTATTTATTTATTCGCTCGCTGCTCAGTTGCCGATGAAATTGATAATTTATAAAATTGCCAGCAAATGTCAGCACAGCACAGCAAAGAGCCCTTCCTGCCCCCCCCCTCCCCCCTTCCTTCATGGCTTGCACACGCACTACGCCACGCCCCCGCCTAGGCCAACCAGTCAGTCCATTGGAACGCCCATCGATTTGGCTTGAATTGTGTTACAGCTCGAGCCAGAGATGTCTATAAAGAGGCGTCCTCAATGTGATCTCGGCTCGTTCCCGCTGAGTGAGGCAATTGGCTTGGTAACGCCCTCAACGACTCCAGGCCTGGTGGTGCTGACGAGAAGTGGACCCAATCCTCTGAGAGATATGCCATTCAAGAGAGATATGCAAGAAATGGGACACATCCTTGGAGAGGCAGACGTGTATCATACAAATAGATACTTAGAAAGATATATTTATGAAATGGTCCCAATCTTAAAAGGGATACATTAGATACTTAGAGAGATATACAGTGCCGCTCAACTGAATAGGTTTGACCTATTAGTTATATGCAAATAAATTTAAACGAAATAAATTTTTATGTATGAATAGATCAGTCATTTGTTAAATGGCAAAGAAATAAACCCAATCTTAAGGGAGATATAGAAGAAGAAGACCCAATTCTGAGAGAGATATATTGTACAAATGTGGGTTTAATTATGGATACAATATATGGATGGTGTTTGATGCTTAATATTTACTTTGATTAAGATTATACAGTTTGAAGAGTTACAAGGGGCATGTGTTATGACCTTGGCGGTTAGCAATCGGAAGGGAAGGATTTACCGATGAGGTAGACCATACATTAGATACTTAGAGAGATATACGAGAAATGAACCCAATCTTAAAGGAAAAATTAGAGCCAATGCTAAGAGAAAAATATTGTACATATGTGGGTTTAATTATGAATACCCAATGGATGGTCTTTGATGCTTAATATTTTTTGATAAAGATTATAACGTTTGAAGAGTTATAAGGGGCACGTGTTGTGTGCTTGGCGGTTAGAGAAGGATTTACCGATGGTTAAAAGAATATCGATAAACTGAACAGATTAATATCTACTGAAAGTGTATATTTAATTAAGTGTGATTGGCAAATTAGGAGGGGTTGCCAGATCTCCATAAATACCATACAAAAAATACTTATAAAATGTGTAATATATGCCTGCTATATATGTAGTATACAAACTTATCTATTTGATAGCCCTGTATATTCTCTTTTATGGGAATTGCACACCGTCATTCCAACTGAGTAATGTTCTCTCTTTCCCTAGTACATTCTTATAAAGTCGTCCTTAAAGTTTTTAAATTTATGAATTCAAAACAGAAATCATTTTAAACTTAAACTAAAATCTCACTAGCTCAATGCACAAGTAGAAACTTAATGAATCATTTGCATACTACGCACTCTTTTGATATAGTTCTTTCGCTAGTTCCGGTTAGTCCGGTAACTTGTGCACTTTTCTCTCTTAAATTTTGCATGCGTTTTCATTGAAGCATTTAAGTCAAATGGAAGCAAAGTGTTTCTTAATGTGTATTCGGATTGGGCACGTGCAGTAGCAGCAAAGAGCAGAGAGCAAGCGGCTTTCACCTACTGGCTTGGGGGGAAAAAAAAAAGGTAAAATCCAAATCCAAGAAAAACGTGGGAAAGAGAAGCCAAAAAAAAAGAGGGAAGCATGACTCGGGGGATTCCTCGATGGCCGAATGGCAAGAGAAAGGAGATTGGGAATGCGACTTATGCCATGCAGGGTAACTGTAAGTCAAAGTGCCAGTGCGACTGTCATCAAGCTGCGACTGTTGCATTCACTTACGTCTTCAAGCAACTGCAACACACTCAATGCGTCTCCTGCTCTACCCCTTGGAATAACTTTCTCGCCTGGTCTGTATGGCTTTATACAATCTGATAGCCTTGGCACTTGCTACCTTACACTGAGAGCTCTTTCTTCTCTCTTGCTATTCCCCTTTCGCTCCCCTCATATTCTCCCCTTTCGTTCTCTCGTCCCGTCAGTTCGTGTATTTATTTGGCGCTTCGCTGCTTTTATTTTTATTGAAATTTATGATTTCTGACACAAAATTTATGTTGTTTTGCATTATGGGTGTGTGTGTGTTGGTGTGAGTGTGTAGGTCTCTAGGTGTGTGTGTGTATGTGTGTGTGTGTGTGTGGTTAAAAGCATAAAATAAACCTCAAATGCTCGTAAAATGCCATACGTACAAAACCCCAAACGACCCCCTGGACCCAAACTTCGTAATGCCTTTGCCTTTGCCTTCGCGCTCTCCGGCGCTGCTTGAGCCCTTCCGGAAGCAAGTCTAGTCCTTCTATATGTATGACTGACTGTCTGTGTGTGTGTGTGTGTGTGAGCTTGTTGCGTGTGCTGTGTGTGTGTGTGTGCTTGGCAACGTAGCCGGGTTATGCGGTTTTAAGCTGCCCGGCTTCTGGCCCAGCTCCGGCTCCGGCTCTGGCAACGGGCATCAGACCGAAGCGCGTGAATTATTTAATTCGAATAAATATTGAAAACTCAATTTTTTATGATGTTTTCTTGTTGGTTTATTGCGCTTTTGTGGTGTTTTAATATCGAATAACCTTGCCTCGAGTGTCTCCACTCCACAGAGCAGGCATGCCTCTGTACGCGTGTATGTTTGTTGGGCATACACAAACAAACTCACACATACATACATTACATATAGGGCAAGGCTTGTGCTACGTCAAGACGAACTCGTAAAAACACAATTTGTTCCTACATAAATAGTTGAGGGGCTCTCAGGGGGCCCTTGGAGCTCGTAATATAACAATCAATCGACGCGATATTGATAATCAATCGGCTTATGCGGCTTTAATGGCAGCTAAACTGAACTTATGGCGCCCAACGTGGGTACGCAGGGTACCCTCAAATCGGCTTTGCCCCAACTTGCGAGTTCCCATCGGGATGCTGCAGGTGAGATTGCTGCAGATTTCTTGAATTGCAAAATTGCGCACTAATTAGGTGCCCTCACACACACACGCACACACACACACACAGCCATGTGTAGGTAGATGTACAGCGATATATTTTCTCTCATAACTGTAGCGTTTGGCTGGATTTATCTGCTTGGGGAAGTATGAGAAGCAACGCGAGCAGCAAACAGCTTTCCGTGGCAGTGTGTGTGCGGGTGTGTGTTCAAGTGTATTTGTACATGCACAACATAAGTTTCATGCACACACACACACACACTTGCTGGAAATAATCCCCAATAGGAGAAAATTGAGTGAAATTTGTGTTGGTTTCACTGATTAAGGATGGCTTACTGCCTCGCTCCCATAGGAAAATCCTTTGCAAAACCGAAAGACGCATAGAACAAACCACACCAGACCAGACCGAACTAGACCAGGCCAGACCAGACTAGACTGGAGCGAACCAGAGCAGACTGCAGCAGACCAGACAAACCAGTCCAGTGCGAAATGAGGCCCAGCATCTAATATGTGAGAAATTTATCAACAACATTTGTGCACGGCACACAAAGGCGGCCCACAAGGAGGTAGTCAACCAACCAACCGACCAACCGACATGGAAAATCGCAATAATAATTTTCCAGTTCAGCTTTGTGTGCTGGCAGGGCGGTAGTTGAGTGGGTGGAATGGAGTGAAGCGACGTGAAGAGGGCCTCTTGTGCCAAGTGCTCGAGTAATATTCACATTCACATTCGCAAGTAGACAATCTCATAGTGCAGCGAGGGCTAGTCGCAAGGGAGGGCAGTACCGAAGCCTGGGGCCTGTCGCTCCAATTATTTGTGATTTTCGGGCAACCGCAGGCTCCAAAATCGTAGGGGATAGAAAGAGCGTGTGCATATATATGCTCAACTAAGTATAACTTCTATTCGTTAGCTTTTTGTGTTTAGTTTACAGTTACAGTAACATTTCGATTAAATTGTACATTGGATTTACAAACATCTCCGACATATATTGTAGATATATATCAGATCCACTCTCTGCTACGGTTTGTGATTTGTGGTCTCTTAGGTACTTATGCGTTTCAGGTTATTCCGCTTCCTTCAGGTTGAACAGGGTTGCATTGGTTTAGCGTCCTTTCTTAACAGTTACCCGGATGTAATAGGGCTTGGAAGTGACCACCCATCATGTTGCTGTAATGTGGGAAAATGGACAAGGGAGTTAATTGATTAGTTAACGTCGCAGCAGCAATTAACACGTAATTACCCACCCAAGCTTGAGTCCTTTTGGACCTGCGTTGATTCTCGAGTAAATGAACAAGAGCAGAAGCGCTTGACCAGCAACGTAAAGTCCTTGCTTCTCGTAACCATAGGTTGGCCAACTGCTGCGTTGCATTTTGCCACTCTCCTGCATATATTCGTATCGGGACATTTCTCCTTCATTCGATGAATCTGCGAGGGCACTCTTTCGCTCTTCTCGCTCATCTCCATTGCGTTCCTCCCTACGAGATAAATCATTCCTGACGTCGCGTCGGATATCTTCGCGTTGATCACTGCGACTTTTCAATCGCTCAGTTTGCTCTCGTTTCTCTTTGTGCGCTACACGCACCTCTCTTCGCAAGACATCTGGTTCCGCTCTTTGAAGATTGCTTTGTGCTTCATGGCGTGCACCTAAGCGAACGAGGTCTTCCCGTGCCTGTCGATGTGTTAGGTCGGTACCTTCGCGATTTAGTTGCCTTTCCGATCGTTCAATGCGTTCCTGGCTACCACGATCGTTTCTTCGGGCTACTTCTCGTTCTTCACGGCGAGAATCGTCTCGTGTTTCACGGCGAGAATCGTCTCGTGTTTCACGGCGAGAATCGTCTCGTGTTTCACGTCGGGTATCCTCTCGCATACGATCTTCTCGCGCAAATCTGCGTGTGAGGTCATTATTAGCTCGGCTTTCTCGTCTTTCCATACGTGCAATACGTTCTTGACTATCTAGTTCGCTTCTTCGGGATACTTCTCGTTCTTCACGGCGAGAATCGTCTCGTGCTTCACGTCGGGTATCCTCTCGAATACGATCTTCTCGTGCAAGTCTGCGTGTAAGATCGGTAGCCTCTCGACCATCTCGCCTTTCCATACGTTCAACACCTTCCTGGCTGTCACGTTCTTCACGGCGCAGATCGTCTCGGTCTTCGCGTCGAGTATCCTCTCGCATACGATCTTCTCGCGCAAATCTGCGTGTGAGGTCATTATTAGCTCGGCTTTCTCGTCTTTCCATACGTGCAATACGTTCTTGGCTATCACGTTCGCTTCTTCGGGATACTTCTCGTTCTTCACGCCGAAAATCGTCTCGTTCTTCACGTCGGGTATCCTCACGAACTCGATCTTCTCGTACTAGTCTGCGTGTAAGATCCCTAGCTTCTCGATTATCTCGCCTTTCCAGTTGTTCATCACGTTCTTTGCTGTTACGTTCGTTTCTCCGAGAGACTTCTCGTTGTTCTCGGCGAAGGTCATCCCGGTTTTCACGTCGGGTATCGTCTAGGACACGATCTTCTCGGCGTAGATCGTCTCGTTCTTCACGTCGGGTATCCTCACGATCACGATCTTCTCGTGAAAGTCTACGTGTGGGGTCAGTATGCTCTTGGCTTACTCGCCTTTCCTTACGTTCCACACGACTATCACGTTCGTTTCGTTGTGTTAGTTCTCGCTCTTCTCGTTGAAGATCGTTGCGAACACGATCTTCTCGAGCCAGTCTGCTAGTAAGATCGGTAGCCCCGCTATAGTCTTGTCTTTCCTGTTGCTCTAGACGTTCCTGGCTATCACGTTCGTTTCTTTGCGAGACTTCTCGTTCTTCACGGCGAAGATCATCTCGTTCTTCACGACGAGTATCCTCTCGCATACGATCTTCTCGTGCAAGTCTGCTGGTAAGGTCAGTATTAGCTCGGCTTTCTCGGCTTTCCATACGTGCAATACGTTCTTGGCTATCTAGTTCGCTTCTTCGGGATACTTCTCGTTCTTCACGGCGAGAATCGTCTCGTGCTTCACGTCGGGTATCCTCTCGAATACGATCATCTCGTGCAAGTCTGCGTGTGAGGTCAGTATTAGCTCGGCTTTCTCGTCTTTCCATACGTGCAATACGTTCTTGGCTATCACGTTCGCTTCTTCGGGAAATTTCTCGTTCTTCTCGGCGAAGATCATCTCGTTCTTCACGTCGGGTATTATCCTGAACACGAGCTTCTCGTGCCAGTCTACGCGTTAGATCAGTAGCCTCCCGGCCATCCCGCCTTTCCATACGTTCAACACCTTCCTGGCTGTCACGTTGTTCTCGGCGAAGATCGTCTTCACGAACACGATCTTCTCGTGCAAGTCTGCGTGTAAGATCCCTAGCTTCTCGATTATCTCGCCTTTCCAGTTGTTCAACTCGCTCTATGCTGTTGCGCTCGTTTCTCCGGGAAACTTCGCGCTGTTCTCGGCGATGGTTATCACGGTTTTCACGTCGAGTATCGTCTAGGACACGATTTTCTCGTGCCAGTCTATGAGTGGGGTCGATATTCTCTCGGCTTAATCGCCTTTCCATACGTGCAATACGTTCTTGGCTATCACGTTCGTTTCTTTGGGAAACTTCTCGTTCTTCTCGGCGAAGATCGTCTCGTTCTTCACGTCGATTATCTTCTCGAACTAGACTGCGTGTAAGATCCCTAGATTCTTGATTATCTCGCCTCTCCAGTTGCTGAACGCGTTCGTCTCTTCGGGAGACTTCTCGTTGCTCTCGGCGAAGATCATCCCGGTTTTCACGTCGGGTATCGTCTAGAACACGATCTTCTCGTGCCATTCTATGAGTGGGGTCAGTACTTTCTCGGCTTACTCGCCTTTCCATACGTTCAACTCGCTCTTCGCTATTGCGTTCGTTTCTTCGAGACATTTCTCGCTCTTCTTGACGAATGTTATCACGGTCCTCCCGTCGAGATATATCAGTTCGTGTGTCCCTGTTAGTGCGTTCTTCTCTTGCCATCCTGTCAGTGGTGTCAGTATTATCTCGATTCAGTCGCTCTACCCTTTCATCCTGTCCGCGTGATGAATCACGCACGTCCAAGAGTCGTTCACCTCGTTGCTCTCGCTGTACGTCATTCCTTTCATTCTTAGATTGTTCCTCCCGGCGAGACAGATTGTTACGAGTATCTAAGTGATCTCGTTGCTCACGGACCTCTCGTTGTTCACCAGCTTGCACTGCCTCTACACGGCGCGTATCTCTGGCAATAGACTTCACTTCGCCAAGTCGCCGCTCCGGAGTTTGTCTATACACAAGATGCTCGTCGTATTCGTCTGGCTCATTGTGTCGGTCTTCCATTATGCGGTGCGACTGGTCGGAAGAGCAGTGCAGAGCACGACTGCCACACACCTGGTGATCAGATTCTAAACGGTTAAGACTCACACTAGATAGAGCAAGTTGCATCCTGCCAAGCTGGAGCATCAGTATGAGAATGTTGACCCTCAGCCATCGAGGGTTAGCGGCCATTCTAGAACTAGTTACTTGCGGTGATGAACAGTTAACTGGATTTCTAACGATGTTATGCGACCTAGGCCAATCGCTGCTCGAGCAAGACTCGAAACTTGAATGAATTTCCTAGCCGCAACGCTTGGTTTTTATACCAAAATCGGTGCAAACGCTTCCTGTGAGACTGAAGCCGCCCACACAAAAGCTATTGACACATTCACTAGTCAACCTCAATTTCTTATAGATTGATTCAATTTCGCTTATCGCACATGTGCACCAATGCGTTCTGGCATTGTTCTTCTACTTCAGTTGGGTAAAGTGCGTCAGCTGCTTCTGTCCCGTTTCTAAATCACAATTTTATGAATGAAAGCGAACTGGGCCAATTTATTTAGTGACGTCATTACATGCAGACACCCTCAGCTATCGTCTGCAGTGTCTACTCTTTTTTTTCCTTTTCTACATGTTAGACATATACAACAAGGCGGAACCGAGCTGGAAATCCTCATGAACCCGCCTGAACCTAGCCCAGCCTGGCCTGGCCACGAGCCGCACTGGGGACGGGTGCACAATTGCGATAAGAGTGCTTCAATCAAAATCGAATTAAAGTGCAATGAACAATATGTTGGCTCTCTCCGTGGCGGGCGACGGCTGCTAAATAAATGAATAAGGATTGATGCGCATCTGGGCGTGAAATTGTGTACAAGCACATAGCAGATGTGCCCAAGCGGATGCCAGGCAATGGTTACGAGTACTATGGCTATAAAAGGCGCAACTGGCTGCCCACGTTGCTCGCAGTTCTGTTCTCAACGAGGGCGCGTCCACGTCCACCTCGACGTGGAGTGGCCCTCGCCGCAGTGCCAGCCGCGTCGGTGCGGTGCGGCAAGGTGGCCCGAGGAGAGTCTAAGAGTCTGGGCAGCAGAAGAGTCGCCATCTAGAGGTGAACTGGCTGGTGAACCCCCCTCCCCCTCCTGCCGACGGGCACATTGGGACTTCAATCGAGTGAGAGCACTCGACTGGCCCACGGCAGCAAAGCACAACACTATCGACTACCCTACTAGCATGAACAATGTGAATCGACACTTTGGAAAACGGAAAACAAAAAACAAAACAAGAAAACAACATAACAAGCTTAATCAAGTTTTAAAATATTGGAAATTTAGTACAGTTACAGTTGTATACCCAAGTTATCGTTAACCAAATACTACACTATGTTATGCATTATATTACACTATATATATATATACATATATCAAGATGTTACCCTTTTCCCTTTACGGTCGAGAGCCGTAGTTAAATGTTGCTGTTGTTTGGGATCGTATTATCAGCAGATTGACGATGTCTTCTAATCCAAGATTCGAGTAGCACTATATCCATACCCAAAGTACTCAAAACTAACTATATACAATGATAACTCTATTATACTATTTACTGTTTGTTATATGCCATGCTATAAAAACGATACAAGAAGCACATATGATAATATCTACAAATATATAAACAACAAAAAATTGGGATACGTGTCTCTCGTACGGCACCTGCCCCATTGTAAGCATTTTATTCGCACCTATACTCGTAAAACGCTAATAAAATAAACTTATTTACTTGTTGAGCAAACGAAAAAAGATACATCTTTGTACTTGGGTTCTGGGAAGCTATACTTGTCAATCTACCAAAGTTGGTTGGTTACTTCTCCTTCAAGGCATCTCTTATCCCATCCAAATATATATTAAATAAATAGAAAGATTGCTTATACAATAGAATACATTAACTGTAAATTCAAATTTATTATCATATGGTTAATTTTCTGTTTTGGTTTCACAATTTCGGTTCAGTTTATTCATTGTAATCTTTACTAACATTACTTTGTTGTACAATTTAGCAATTTGACATTATTTCATGGATTTCAATTGGTTGCTTACATAACTTTTTCAAAGTGTAATACACTACGAATGCAGCATACTCTTACGGATACACATGCTAGATTTAAAACTAGTAAGAACACTATAATCGAGTTTTCACGACTATTGGACGCCGCCTATTCAGTTCGACAAATGCATGAATTACTTCATGTATCTGAGATACACGAGTTAAATGTTATAAATTTTCAAGAGTTGTAGGCCTGCGCGGGCATGTAGGGTTGTAGGTGTCTATTGAACATTTCGGAACAATCTAAAATCGACAAAGTTCTCTGACTCGTTAGACAGATAATTAGGGTAGTTTATATTTTACTTATATGCATACTGTATGTAGATATAGAGAGGGAGACCTTGCTGCGGTTGTGCACTTAGAGCGCACATTACAAGTGAATCGCCTGGGCTCTGCTTTGGTCTTTAAAACATTTAGATTTAAGAGATTAGATTAGATCATGCAGTAATTTCTAGATTAAGTACATATTGTTTTCCCCTCTTGCTCTGGTTTGATTAATTTCAATACGAATATTTCACTATTAATCGAGTGTAACCCAGTAAATGGCGCCGAACTTGTATTACTCTGTAATTGTGGATGGACAGTGGCAAATGCTACTGCAACACATGGCGCAACACACCAGGAAAAGTGTATTTTGGATGCTGCAACTGGCAGCATTTCTGACGGAACAACTTCATTGGCAGAATGTCGGCAGACTCCGACCGAATCGGTCGAGTCAACTAAACCTCGACTCGACTCTTCTTATGCATGAGCATATCGCTAGCTCGCTCTCTCCAGCTCTCTCTCTTTCTCTCTCTTCTTTCTATCTATCTCTTTCGGTTTCGTGTGGTTTGCCAGCTCCAAACACATTTCGGTGTCGTCTTTAAAATACGCCTAATTAATTATTAAAAACTATCATAACCTTCATTACTACAACTTTTATTGTTTACATCAAGTTTTTAAAAGTTGACCTTGCTGCGCACAGTGGGCACAAAAAAAAATTGGAACGGGGGGAGGGAGGGAGAGGTTACTTGGACAAATACTTTGATTATTTCAGATTGATTGCTAACTCGAATTCGCAACACTACAAAGTACAGTTATGTTCTCGGTATTTACAAATAATTGCGGTGAGTCAGGCGAAGGCGAAAGCCTCCCGATCAGTTCAACTCGGCATTACTTTGAAATTGACTGACGATATACGTGTATGTAGTTCGTAGAGTACCGTACGATAGGTACGAATTGTCCGCATCTGGGACAGAGTGTAAACATATTATAACTTTCTGCTTACAGTTATGAGTATCGGTTATTCATTTCAGGGGCCTAGAGAAGATCTTAAGTGACACATTCAATTTGGCTGCTGGACTAGTCCAGTGGGTACTCAAGGGGTGCCCACATCGAATACATACATATAAAAATACCTATGAATCGCTTAAACATAAAGTTAAATTTGGAACTTTGGTACGAATAACAAACGAACATACACACAGGCACACATACACACACGCACACACACACACACACGTAGTTGACGCTCCTCTATGGACTAAGCAAGTTGCTCAGCCACGTCCTCAATCCACGTCTACTTATTGTTGTTCTCCTGCAGCATGTCTTCCAGTGCACCATTCAGGCGACCCTTGCTGAGCGCCTCGACCAGCATATGCAGCCGCTCCTCCCGTTCCGAGTGGCGTCGCTCCAGCAGCGAAACCTGCAGCAGACAAAGATAATGTATCAGTTAAAGCAACAAAGAAGGCATTGAATGGCAATTGAGCTTGATCATTTCCATTTTGAATGTAGCTTGCTTGTTGCTGGCTTGAATATTGTATTTTGCAAATTGCAACGTGAAACCGTTATACCTTGGCTTTGAGGGCATAGTAGTCGCCTGGCACCTTGCGGCGCTTCTGTGTGGCAAAGGCTTCCTCGCGCTCGTTGAGTCGCTGCTGCAGTATACGCACAGTCTCGTTGCACGAGGCGAGTTCCCGTTCATGGGCACTTTGTAGGGTCTTTAGCTGAAACAGATCAGAGAATCAGTTGTAATAAAAGAGACACCGAGAGGAAGAAAGAGAGGGAGCACTTACATCCTGCAGCCGCTTGTCATGCAACGTTTTGTAGTCGCTCTGCAGCAGGTGATACTTGTTGTGTGCCTCCTTCAGCGCCTGCGACTCTGTAGTCGCCGGTATGTGATCGATATAATGCCGCTGCAAGGCGCTGCCACTGGCGGACATGCCTCCTGCGCTGCTTCCGCTGCTCTGGAGCTTTGAGTCCAAGCGGGAACCTGCTTGAGAAAAGGGGAAAGTCATTAAAAATACAAAGAACACTGTAGATCAAATGAATAATGAAGGGAATAAGGTTTTTCAAATAGATTTGAAAGTATTTCTTGCCTAAGAATCGATCGTTTGTTTATGTAACAAAGCTGACATTACGGGTATAAAATGGACTATAAGTAACGAGACAAGCTTGACATATATTAATGGATACATCTGTGTGTCTCTCTAGGCATTATATAATGTTAGACGTCACGTGCGCTGCCAATAAAGGCCTGATGAGCGGAGTTCAATGCACGCAGGCCTCAAAAATTTCTCGAAATAGAGAAGCTCAAAACAAAATAAATACGAAATGAGAAATACGAAATACGAAAATAACTAAATGAGACGCGTCGTAGTAAATTGCGTAACTCGGCGACAAAATGTGCTCGAAATTTGCATTCGAACACGCGTTGGAAATTAAAATAGTAACTTAATGTTGTCGTTGTTGCTATTACTGTTGTTGTTGCTGCTGCTTTTGTTGCTACTGCTGCTGTTGTTGTTGCTGCTGCTGCTGTTGATGCTATTATTAACACACATTTTGCTGCTTAAGGTATTTTTTCATATGAAAAATATGAACAAAACAAGAAAGAGAAGAAGCGCAACAGCAGGGGGCAGAAGCGGGGTGAAGGGGTTTAAACAAGCGACTAACGAGACATGAAATTATAAAACTTGCGCGCATGCGCGACGCGACACCATGGGATGCCCCGCGCTGCCACAACCCAATCCCCGCCCCCACGTTGTCTCTTCCTTTCTACTATTTGCCCCACACGCTGCGAGCTTGTCGTTGGCGTCGTCGTCGTCGTCGTCGTTTGTTTGGGGCCGGTCCGACGGTTGTCTTTGACTTTGACTTTCGCTTTCGAATTTTCTTTTCTTTCTTTCTCATTTCTTTGACTCGAAAAAAAAAAAAACTAAGCAAATTCAAATCGATAAATGTAAATAAACGAGTCCCCTCAGCGCGCACTCAGGTGACATAACCAAGTGCCCGAGATGCCATTTGCCAGGCAGAGGGGGAAGCTAAGCAGGGGGAGGCAGGGTGAGGGGCAAGGTGAGGGGTAGCGGTTCGCTTGATCAGGCTCTCACAAACGTGTTTCGTCTTAAATGCTCGTAAGTTGACCATTGGCCGTTGACGATGCCGGTTACCCATCACCCTGCCTGCCTCATGGCAACCCCCCCTCCCTCCCCTTCTTAGCTTCTCCTTGCCCCCACCCGGCGCTTCTTACAGAGCGAACATTTGAAACGAGTGCAAAAAAGTGTTCGGTCAAGAGGCCGCCCGAAGCTGGTCATACCTGACCGCAATGAGGGGAGAGGGAGGGTGAGGAGAACTGGAAGGGGTGACGGGAGGCGTGGCACGGTAACAGGGGACAGCCCGTATGCAATGATTTATTCCAGCAATTTATTTGCGTGTTGTTGCCTCGTCTTGTGACTTTGTGTCTTGTACGTGCTGACGAGCAGAGAAAGTCCATAAATTACACTACCCAACCACGACTACGACGACGACGACGCTCACTGGCGACCGAGTGACATACACACACACACACACATGCGAACTCACACAGATACACATTATTCGACACTGTAGCTTTGTATATCGAATGGTATCGATCATACGCTTAGTTTGCTGCGATAGCCAAGCTTAAAGCAGTGCGCAGTAGACAAACGCCTTAGGGTACATTGTGGGAGAGAGATGAATACCCTGCAAATTGAAAGCACGATCTATTAGATGGGATCTATATCCATCTGTACCTATCTATATACCTATATCGATCGATTACTGCTAGATTATTGCTAGTCTTCTATATTCAAATCTAACCTAAAAATTCCCTTAACTTAACATTGTAGGAGACAGATCAATACCCTGCAACTTGAAAGCACGATCGATTAAATCGGATCTATACCCATCCATATCTATCTACATATCTATACCTTTCGATTACTGTTAGATCATTGCTAGTCTACTATATTCAAACCTAATCTAAGGATTCCCTTATCTTAACATTGTGGGAGAGAGATGAATACCCTGCAAATTGAAAGCACGATCCATCAGATCGGATTTATATCCATCTACAATATATCTATCTACAATATATTTCTATATCTATCGATTACTGCTAGATCATTGTTAATCTTCTATATTCAAATCTAACCTAAGGACTCCCTTATCTTCTTCCCGAAGTTATTTACAACCTAATCTGAAGAACGTTCAACACTGGCCAAAATATCGATTGTATCTGTGCTATCGACTTAAGAACATATGTTGTATTAATTGTAGATATATTACAGGTATTTTTTGAAAAGGAAAGGGTATACAAAGTCACGATAGTATCGATATTCATTGCGTCTACACTATCTCCAATTTCGATTATTGATTTTGAAAACTGAATTTACATACATATCGTGATATCGATTGCAGCTATTAGAATTGAAGCACATTAAATTAGATATTTTTGCTAAGGTCTTTGGGGTACAAATATTTATAACGATAGTATCTACTATCGATGGATATAGTTACTTTGCGATAATATCGATTCTTCTGTATTATTATTTTTGTTGGGTGTTAATGCTATACATGTATTATCACTGAAGAAACGGGAAGAACCCAATGAGGACATTGACAGAGGGAAGTATCGATACAATCGATTATACGGTTCCATCGTCAAATTATCGATAAGCAACACAATCGTTTTCGTGCTCTTTTTTTTACCTGAACTGAGACCACTGGCGCTGCCCTCGCGATCCCGTTGCAGCTTGCGAATGGTCTTCTTGCAGTCGTCCAGCTCGCGTGTGAGTCGCTGCATCGCCTTGTTCTTGATGGCCAGATCGACGCGCATGCTGCGCACCGAGCTCAACAACTGCGACTCCTCCTTGGCAGCCTGGCTGTGGCCCTGGGGCTGTCCGTGGCTGAGTAGCGACAGTGTCGAGTCTGACTGTGAAATGGGCAGTTTGGAACCAATGGTTGAGCGTCGCTGGGTGCCGCTCTGCTTGGAGTTCGGCCGCGATGTGTTCGGTGTCGAATTGGCTGTGCTGCTGGTGCTGCTGCTGCCAGCCGAATGCAACTGTTGCTGGTGCTGCAGCAAGTGCTGCTGGCAGATGACACTGGGCGAGGGGCAGCCGATCGTGTTGGTGCTGTGATCGCGCATTGCGCCCGCATTCGATTGGGTCTGAGTGCCCGTGGTGGTGCCTGTGCTGACGGCGGAGGCCTTCGTCTCCGTGTGTTGGGGCAGCTCAGCCAGAGCGGCCAGCTCCGGGCCCAGAGCCTCGGTCTGTGTGCAGTTGTTGTAATACTTCTCGGAGCGTCTCTGCATGTAGCGATCCAGTGTGCGCACCTGCGACTCGATCTGTTCGTTCAGCTTTGTATTGATCTCTTGCAGGCTGCAGAACAAGGAAGAGGTCAGAGGGGAACTGTAGGAGAGTATTGCATCGTGACTTACTTGAGCACCTGCGTCTCCAGGTCGCCGATGTGCGTCTCGTACTTGGCCTGCACCGAATTGAAGCGCGCCTGAACATTGGCCAGAATCTGCTGCGCCTTGCGATCCTGCTCCTTGGCATCCGATTCGAGCTGAGCTATGCGCTGCTCCAGCAACTTGCGACTGTTCACGTTCTCCTGATCGTTCAACGAACAAATGCCCGGATGCTTTGAGGCCACTGTAACGCGAGAGAGCAGATGGAATAGTCAAAGGGGGAAGGAAGTCAAGTGATGGGTCCCTTGGGTACTTACCAATCAGCGCCGAGACAGAGTCGGGATGCTTACGTATCAGTATGCGCTCCATTTCGTGACACTGTCGCTGCAGATCCTGTATGATGCGTGCGTCCTTCTCCTTGCTCTCCACCGCATTGCGTCGCTCCTGTTGCGCCTCCTTCAGTTCATCGCGCAGCGAGCGCTCCAACTGCACCGCCTCGTCACGATCCCGACGTGCTGCCTGCAGTTCGGTACGCAACACGCCCGCACACTCGTGCAGATGCTGCACATCCAGCTTGAGCATCTCCGACTCCTCCTGCAGACGTCCATTCTGCTCGCGCAGTGCACGCTGCGTTTGCGACAAGGAACCGCTCTGCAGGCGCACCGAGGCCAGACGCTCCTCGGTGTCCTTCAGTCGCTCCTGCAACTGTTCAATCTCACACTTGAGCGCATGTTCCCGCGACACGCTGCACGCTATCTGCTCGATGGGCGAGGTGAGCGTGCTCACCAGATGCTTTGGCGAACTGCCCACTGCCTTCTCGCTGTAGCTGGCAACGGGTGCGATGGGTTTGTAGGATTTTCCAGCAGCAGTGCCAGAGTTGCGCCTTGAGTTGCCCATTGCTGGTGGCAGTGAGGGAGCTGCACAGTCCGCGGCACAGTCCTCTGCCTCGGTTATCTCCTCCATCTAGAAAGCGCAAGCAAGAAAAAAAAAAACAACAAATAAATACACACACGCACACACAGACAGCGCTCGGATTAGTCGACTTGGTTCGGCATTCGTGAAAGTGCGCCTGGCAAGTGCCGGCGCCTTTTGGGTGTGTCAAGTGCTGTTGCTGTTGCTCTTGCTCTTGCTCTGTTGCTGTTGCTTTTGCCGCCTTCTGCTTACGGTAACCGCCAACGCCGGTAAAATAGCAACAAAAACATCAGCAACAATGACAACAACAACAACAAACAGCTAAGAGCAACAATAACAACCAGCAACACCGGCAAACAATGAGCATCAGCGCGTAGTTTCTACGCGTCCACACCCGAACGCAAACTCAAACTCGAACCCAAAACCCGCACACGAACCCAAAACCGAACCGAACCCGAAGTCGAAACCTCAAACCTCAAGCTCCAGCCCCATCCCAACCCATTCAGCGAGGCAGGCAGGCAAAAAACAGAAAACAAGTCGAAAAAACAACAAACGGCAACAACCACACAACCAGCTGCACAGTGGTGCGAGACAGCTAAACATTGGCCAAAGAATGGGACAGAATGGGACACTGTGACTGTTGCAAAATATATATAAATGAGATATGATACGGAAATAGAATAAAGAAGCAGAGGAGTGCAAACTGTTCAATACTAGTATATAATATTATAAATATAAATAGAGTACTCATTCGTATACAGTGCCATGCAAAAGTAAGTACATGTTTGCAAGTACAACGCTTTGCAGTGCCGAACAAAATTCCAAACAGAATAAATTGTTCATAATTTATTTTAATTGATTGCTTTAATATATCTTGACAAACTGAAATATATTTAATTTATATTATCCAATTCTAAGAAGTAAAAAATAATAATCACATAAACTGAGTGAGAACATATTTTCGCTCGTCTTGTAATAATACAATAAAACATTTTTTAACAATATTTTGAATGAATTTAATTATTATAATTTTCGTCTCCTGCTGATTTCGCTCAGAAAATCTCTGTTAATGTTTTGTAAACATTTAATAATGTTTTTCAATTTCAACAAAGTTTTTAAAATAAATAAAAATTTTAATATTTGTGAATGATAATTTTCAACAAAGTTGTTAAAATAAATAAAAATAATTATATTTATAAATGATAATTTTCCAGAAATACATGACCAATTTTTTTTTTTTTTTTTTTTCTTTAATATTCTTTTAGATCAATACTATTTTTTATTCTATACACATAATTATGACGATCGAAATTCAAGTTAAATAAGCCAATGCATCTTATATTCATTATTGAATTTCTATATTCGTTGGCAGCACTGTGCGCAGAGCCCTGACATGTGTTCTCAACAACATGATCTACATGTGTGTGTGTGTGTGTTGCGAGTAAGCATTTAACAAGGGCAAGCGATGACGACGAAGACTACGACAGAGATAATTACGCTGATGTGGGTGTGCAGCAACAACAACAACATCAGCCGCAACAATGCTAACAGTAACAGTTACAACAACAACAACAACAACAACAAAAGCGCCAACAATGCACTCGATGAGGCAGCGGAAACATCGCAGAAGAAGAAAGTTCGTGCCTCTGTCCCCAAAATTGGTTGTTCCACCCACGCCAACATCTCTCTGCCGTCAGCGTCTATTGTCCAGTACAGTACGCTGTGACATGCATGTGTGTGTCTGTGTGTGTGTGTGTGTGTATATGTGCGTGTGTGCATCGCTTTTTAAGTCTCATTACAAAGCGCTTGTGCGTCTTTATCTTTCCCTCCCTCGCTTCCGCTTGAAGCACTCTCGCTTTCATCTCTTCCACCACGCTCGATTCTATGTTACCTGGAACATATCTCCCTGGGAACTCCCCTCCAAACACACACACACACACACACAGACAATCTCTCAACTAGCCCAGTTTCGAGTGTCGACTGTCGACTTGCGCGGTATTTATTTTGGTATTTGTTTCAGTATTGACTGGCATTTACATCTATGTTAATGATCTTGGTGTACGTGCTTGGTTTTTGTTTCATTCCCCACTCAACACTCGCGAACTAATCCCACTTTCCATTTCATTTACAAGAAAGCAGCGACTAGCAACCACACAATAAACAAGCGACCGCAAACCGACCCGAAAACAGACCAAACCCCAAGCAAATACCAGGCGAAAATTTTAAAAAATACACAAATAAATACAAACAAAAAAAAAAAACTACTGCCAAAGTGAGCCATAAATTTTAAAGAGTTCAGAGGTTTTACGGTTAAATAGAGAAAGAGCTAAGTCAGACTAAATTGCAGATCCGGTATCTGATATTAAGCTTACCCATATCTATCGGTTTAAATGTTCAGACTATAATAATCATATAATCTATCATTAAGTATATATTAGAATAATCATTAGTAAAAACAAATTAACATTTGAATGCGATTTCAATGCTTTCAGTAGTGTCAACTTGAAGATATATGCATTACATAATAAATATGACTATAATAGTAAGTGCTTATCGACTAGAATATACTCTGCAACACTCAAGATATAAATCTTAATATCTCACATATATCTTCATCTCAAATACTATGTATACTATTTCTTTTAAGGTAAATGATTTCAATACTATTTTTTATAACAAAAACTCAGTGATAAGGTAGACGACAAGTCGATCAAGCCCTACCTACCTACCTACTTCAAGCAAACGTCTTAAATAACTTTCGTGTTATTTCATTCGTAAATCGTAATAAAAACGTGATCAACTATGCGTACACAGAAATATAGTTAAGACGACTTACTGACACTGAACAAGAAACTACACACTGCACTACAAGAAACAGGTATTTTAATATTGTAGGTTTCAACAATTGAATTATTTAAAGCAATTTAAATGAAATACAGCTAAGTATTCTTGCTTTATTCCTGTAAAGAATGCTTATCTTGAGATTATATGAAATCAGCATAGCAACTGGTCACACTGAGTCACACTCATGACCATATGTGAGTGCACAAATGAGTGTTTGTGAATATTAAGGACAATTTCACTACTTGACTTCGATTGGTCACTTTAGAGATACTTAAATCGAATCGACTTGTTGCTTTGCAATTACTTGAACTCTCGCTCTTCCCCAATTGTCATTTGATAAACTTCACTTACACACACAAACACACACACACACACACACACACACTCGAGTCGTGTGTGAATGCTGTGAATATAAAGTGAAAGGAGCGATGGCAGTTGCGAGCTTGCGATTGATTAGAGATCGATATCGAGAGCGAGAGCGGGAGCTGACAAGAGCTGTTCAGATCCGATCAGATCGGATTAGAACAATCAGAACTACGGAAAGAGAAGGAAGTGAAGAAAGACAAAAAGTAAGAAAAGAAAAAGCTCAAAAGTGATGAATAATTTTATAGCTTGTTGGCGATTTCTGGCTAAAAATTTCATTTATGCGTTGCGTGGGTGCGTTCCCCGAGTTCGCTGCAGATTACGAGAGGCAACGATTGCGCTCCCGTAGAAAGTCGAGCGAAACGATCGTAATAATGAAAATGACAACGAATCAATATGCAAATACAGGAAATCGCTTAAGAGTGTCCACAAGCCAGTTAATAGCTATGCTTTGGTCCCCATATTTCTGTCTCTCTCTATCTCTCTCAATTTCTTTTATCAATCTCTCATTATCATGCAAGCAATCAATCTATTTATAGACCACACTGGTCTACCCACAATTACTCTATGTTAAATGCTTGTTCACCACAGTGATTAGCTCGATTCTAACATATCATTTCAGGCTTTCTCTTTAGATAAAAGATAATCTATCGTGTTTAATTAGATAATTCTTCAACGCTTTATAAGATAAGATATAAGTGGAATTGTATTCATTATCATTGTCAACAAATACCAGTAAAAATGAACAAATTAATGAATCTGCTTGAAAATTATTAAGATTATGAGGAATTTAAATGAGATATAAAAGCATAGGGATTATAAATAAATAAGTATATCGATTGCTTATCGTATGTGTGAGTTTACTCTTTATCATGTTATGACTTTATTTTTATGTTCATATATCAGATTATAATAGACGCAAAATGTCAAAAGTTCAAGAACTAACCGAACAAATGCATGTGATGCTACAATAATTGACACTGTATGTATGTACTATATGTACTGAACTGTTCATGGAGCTCCGCAGGAGTACAGTAGATAGAATACGGTAGAGATAACCCTATCAAACAATAGTAATGTTTATAAGAATTGGTTACCACACGGTCTTCCTACTTGTAAAATCCCCGAAATATCATATAAGGAGTCGCAAGTACCTAAGGCTATCAGATCACTTCGAGATCAATGATTATGTTCAACTATAAATAATGATGCTAAGAGGATCTCTTCCGTATATAGCAGTGAACTCTTTCCAACCACATGCTCATGGTAAAGATTCTTTAGGGTCTGTGACAATAAGGTTCTTGACATAATCGCTGGAATTATGTATTTCTGTATTGCGGCGTGTCAAGCCACGGCGATTGCAGCTTATGGTGATCAACCCCTAAAAGAAAGCGAGAGCGGGCGTGCAAGTTGCCAGCGATCGCGTTCAAAATTAACATAAAAGATCGGACACAACAGCAACAATAACAGCAACAACAACAGCAACAACAACAGCAACAATAACAACAGCAACAACAACAGCAGCAACGGCAGCGATCGTCGCATTTATGAAGATTCATGCAACCGATAAGCGACGACACTGTCCGCTCACAAGGAAGACTACGAGAGCAAATGCTGACGCAGGCGGCTTCAGCGTCGGCGTCGATGTCGATGTCGGCGTTGACGTTGCCGTTGGCGTCAACAGCGACGTCGACAACGATGTTATTGTGTGGACGTTGTCGCTGCTGTTATGGCCATAAGAAGTGAGCGACGGCATCGTCGCATTTACATACATAACACGCTTGCCACACACACACATACACACACACACACACATACACTGAGAGACACACACATGGAAGAGTGTTGTAAAGAGCTAAAGCGCTTTTTCAGCTAGCCACTGGTTGCGCTGCTGTCAACGACGCCGACGCCGACACCGACGCAGCGCTGTCGCAGCCGGCACAGAGAAAAATATCGAAAATGAAATGGCAATACTTTCCCAGCGTTGGTATAAAAGCGCCACTCCACCAATGGGACATGTCTCATTACGGTTTAGTGTTAGATCTCGCCAAGATGTACGACGCGAGATTAGGAGAAGCAGCAGCAATAGTTGCCACAGCAACAACAACAACAACAGCAACAGCAGCAGTAGCAACAACAGCGAGAAGATTACCAATGGCGCTGCTATTGGTGTTGTTGCTGGCCAACCAGGCGGCATCCATGTCACTGGATCGTCTGGCGCTAGAGCGGAACGAGCTGCCCGCAGCGGAGCCCACAGACGTTGCCGCTGCCGGCGATGTTGTTGTGGATGACATGAAAATGGCCGCAGTGCCGGCAATGGCGAATGGCAATACGGATATGTACATGCTGGTGCCGGAGTCGGTGGCCAGCCAATTGGACGATACAGAGCATGTGCATCGCAATACCATCGAAGCGGAGACGGACTCAGAGCCGACACTGCCCGAGAATGCCGACATGCTGATGCTGGAGAGCGACGATACGCCTGCGATGCAGCTGGTAGAGCTGCCCAGTGACATAACGGTGGCCGAGGCAGAGCCCGAGGCGCAGACAGAGTCGCAAGTGGACACGCAATCCGAATCGGAGCCAGAGGAAGCAGTTGCCTCGCCGGAACTGATCGATGAACACGTTGTGGAGCATCCAATCGAGGAGGGCGAGCAACAGCAACAGCAGCAGGCAGTGCCAGCTGAAGCAGCAAGCAGCCAAGAGGCGCAGCTGGAGCACGCTGAGAACGTTGTGGAAACGGTCACTGAGGCGACACTGCAGCAGGAGACTCAGGCTGATGATGAACTGGCAGCTGAGCCCGAAGAGGATCAGGTCACCGAGAAGCAAACAGTGGAAGAGGTGCAACAAGAAGTGGAACCAGAACCTGAGCAGCAGCAGCAGGATCAAGAGCAGGAGCAGCAACAGGAACAGGCACAAGCCGAGCAAGTGGAACAACAAACAGAAGCTGAGGAAACTCAAGCTAAGCCTGCTGAAGCTGCTGTCGAGGAAGTGCTCAAAGCCGACGCTGAGCCAGCTGAACAGAATGAAGTGGATACCACTGAAGCATCCTTGATGGAATCCATGGCTGAGGGCATCGAGGATGGACTCAGCGCTGTGATGGGTGATCTGCTGCCAGAGGAATCGAATGTTGCCCCAGTCGAGGCAGAGCTGGAGAAGAGCGACGAGCAACAACAGGAGCAACAGCAAGAGCAGGAGCAGGAGGTAGCTGAGCAGCCAGAGGAAGCACAAAACGAGATTGAATCGCAGACTGAAGCGCCAGTAAGCGAAGTGGAAACGGAAACCGAGCAGAGTGTGCCCGTGCAAGCGGATGCAGTTGAGCAGCCAAGTGCAGAGGAGGCACAACCAGCCGAAACCGAGCTCATAGCTGAACCCCAAGTGGAACCAGAGACATTCGAGAAGGAGACACAGAATGATGCTGAGCCTCAACCCGAGGAGCTGGCTGTGATTCCTGCAGAGATCCCCAAGGAAACCGATACCGAAGTCCAAGCAGAGCCTGTTGTGGAAGCCCAAAACATAAACGAGGTCTTGGACGATGAGACTCCAGAGGCAGTTGAGGCCCAGGTGCAACCGCAAGCTGAGCAGCAAGAGCAGGTCCAGGAAGAACCTCAAGCTGAAGCACAGGCAGCACCTGAAAGTGAAGATCAGCAGGAAACTCAGGTCGCACAAGAAGCCGAAGTCCAAGCGGGACCACAAGCAGATACTCCAGCTGAAGCACAGCCTGAGCCACAAGCTGAGGCACAGTCCGAGCCACAAGCTGAAGCACAGCCCGAGCCACAAGCTGAGGCACAGCCTGAGCCACAAGCTGAGGCACAACCAGAGCCACAAGCTGAGGCACAGCCAGAGACACAACCAGAGCCACTAGCTGACGACCAGACTGAAATCGAAGCCGAGCAAGCAACCGCCCCCCAGGCCGACACCCCTACCCAACCAGAGGCCTCCGAGCCTGAGAAGCAATCAATTCTCACAACGATTATTCCAGTGCCTGCACAGACAGTGCCCCTGCAGGTGGAGGACAGCGTGCTGAACTATGTGAATGCCTCGTTCATGCAGCCCGAGCAGGAGTTACAGAAGACCGAAGTGCAACCGGAGTCCAGCTTCAACTCGCATCTGCGTCGCTACGATGGTGCCCAGGTGTGGCGCATTGTGGTGCAAACGGACAAGGACAAGAAACTGGCTGACGAGCTGCAATCCAAGTATGGTGAGTATTGACCCCCCCTCCCATTCACTATCGACCACGCCTCTATAATGAACACTCTTGCAGATGGACAACTGTGGAAGGAGGTCAAACAGGAGGTGGACTATCTACTGAAGCCGCAGGTGCTGGCAGCTGCCGAGCGTCACATACGCGCTGCCAATCTATCGCGCATTGTGCTTATCGATAACTTGCAGCAGGTTATCGAAGTGGAGAATCCGCCAGCAGAGAAAATTGCTGAACTGCAGAATCGCAAGGGTGAGTAGAGTAGAAGTAAAGGGGGAGGTGTTACGCCATCGCCCCCGTCCGCCCTCGTCGACCCACCCACCTCTTCAGGTGTTGCCATAAACGAGCTTTTAATGCAGCTAATGGTGGGCGGGGCGTGGCTAAGGGTGGGCGTGCGAAAAGTCATAAAGCGCAAAAGGGTAACCCGGAAAAGAGACATCGCGAGGGCAAATTGAGTGACAGCATTGACATTTCTGCCGCCGGCTTGCACCTTGCTGCTGCACTCAAGCAGGGACTGGGCGGGAGTGGGGGCTAGGGCAGGCAAGACACTTGTTTAATCAATAATAGACGCAGCGAGGGGGGTGCCAGGCCAGTACAGAGGGTGGGTGCGAATGGGAAGGAGCCAAGACAGACACGGCGTAGCAATTGAGCCGTTGCAGAGCGGCGCCGCTGGTGCAACTTTGTTTGCCACTTGACACTCAATGGAGCTGCAGCCACAAGGCATTGCAGGGAAGGTGCCACCAAGAGGTTGAACGAACTCGAGCCCGTCTGGGGGTTGCCATAGTTCGAAGGCGTTTGTTTCACACTTTGCAACACACGCGACTCATACGCGCAACTATTATTCCCTCCCCCTCGCCCCGCACAGGTCACCGGCTTACCTGGCAGGCCTACCATCGCCTGGAGGACATTCACGGCTTCATCGACTACATGGCCAAGACATATCCGGACATTTGCTCGACAGAAATCATTGGCTACTCGGTGGAGAAGCGTCCGCTCAAGATACTCAAGTAGGTGGCTTGGAATCTGTATATGTTATACAGATATGTTATATTTTCCTGATCCTTGCAGAATCTCCAATGGCAACGCACGCAATCCTGGCATCTGGATCGATGGTGGCATGCACGCACGCGAATGGATCAGTCCCGCAACGGTTACCTTCATTGCCAATCAACTGGCCGAGGGTTGGGAGGATCTGCCCGAGCACATGAGGAACATCAACTGGTACATTCATCCGGTGGCCAATCCCGATGGCTACGAATACTCTCACACCACCGATCGACTGTGGCGCAAGAACATGCGCGCCCACGGACGTCAGTGTCCCGGCGTCGATCTCAATCGCAACTTCGGCTACAAATGGGGCGGCAAGGGCACCTCGGCCAGTCCCTGCTCGCAGACCTATCGCGGCAGCAAGGCCTTCTCCGAGCCCGAGACCTTCTACATTTCCAAATTCATTAGCGGCTTCCCGCGCGAGACCTTCCAGGCATATCTGTCGTTCCACAGCTACGGCCAGTACATTCTCTACCCTTGGGGCTATGACTATCATCTAACCAAGGATCGCGCCGACCTCGACCGCGTCGCACGTCAAGCGGGCACGGTAAGCTAAATATCTCCATTAATACGTCACTCAAGTGCTCATTTCCCTCTCTTTCTCTCTCTCTCTCTCTCTCTCTCTCTCTTTTGCACTGTCTCTTTGCAGATCATCACCAAGTCCTCCGGTGTGAAGTACACAGTGGGTTCGTCAGCCACGACCCTCTACCCTGCAGCCGGTGGCTCCGACGATTGGGCCAAGGGCATTGCTGGCATCAAGTACGCCTACACCGTCGAGATGGGCGATACGGGTCGCTATGGCTTCGTGCTGCCCGCCCAGTTCATCCAGTCGAATGCCAAGGATGGCTACACCTTCGCTGATACTGTGGCACGCGCCATCATCCAGGGCAAGTCTGGACGAAGCAGCACCAGCCGTCGCCGCATTCATTAGTGCGCCACGCCCTTTAGCTTTAGTCCAATCCATTAATTTTTTTTTGTTTCGCTCACACTTCCTTTTTTTTAATGTTATTTATACGAAACTATTTATTTATTTATTTATTTGTAACTAGACAAATTGAACATTCGCAAAATAGACTGAGACATGTTTATTGAAAGAGTCGAAGAGTGTTTTCTTGGTTGGCAAAGGGTTTGGGAGCACGGCAGGAAGATATTTGAAGAGATAGACTTATTCATATGCATAACAAACTTCTTCAAATGGAAGATATATCTATTCCATATTGAGAAGATTTATATATTATTGGATAACCCTTTGTATCTGCTTAAAGTTTTCGACCCAAGAACATAACCTTAGTACTTTGGAAGCAACTCTTAGGAATGGATCTAGTGTTATATTAAAAGATGTTATGGAAACATTTAATTACCGAAAGTTGTATTTGTTCCATATGTGTTTCATAAACTAAAAGAAATACCCAATAGAAGCGAATGGTTCTTTTTGGCAGCTGCTTGAAATGTTGATCTTTATTCGATATTCACAAAGCGAATGCAATAAATAAAACGAAGTGGGTGAAAGATAGAAAGAGAGAAAGATCCGGAGAGTGCTGGGTAGCTAGTACCATCTGTGTGTGTGTGTGTGTGTGTGTGTGTCTGTGTGTGGTATAACAGTGGCTCATATGTATAACAGTTGGCACAAAGTAAAAGTTTGACCATGACGAAACACACAACAACAACAAGGAGAAGCCGCGTCTAAACTATGCTAATTTTTGCCCCATTGTTTTGGCCCAAAACGCTGGAGAATTGAGAACAGACGATCGGGCCCCAAAGTAGCCGTTATCTGCGGGTCTCTTGCCGCTCCGCATGGCAAACTGAATCCAACGGCCACACGGTCAACAGGTATCCGGTAACAGAGAGATTCGCAGTCAGATCAGGTAACAAATCACATTCCCCGTTGGAGATCGAGGATCATGCGTTACGCATACGCCGTGTGTGTCTGCCTTGTGTGGGCAGCTGCCTACGCCGCCGCTGCAGTGCATCAAGATCTGGCACGTACCGAAGTCCTCACTAGGTTGCCATTCTTTGGTGGTGGCGTGACGCAACTGTTGCGCTACCTACGACCCATGGAACAACCGGCAAATGGACGACGCTCAGCACTACGTCTGTCATTGGATGAGAACTACGTGAGCTACAGGGGTGCACAACTGTGGAAGCTTAACTTCAATGGGACGCGCAGACGGGCGGATAGTTCACCGGATGCGCATTTCAATGGTTTCGTGGAAGAATTCGGTGAGTAAGAGAAACCACTGAAGAATATTGGAAATAATCTGGGAATAAGTTTGGGTAAGCGAAAAGTTTTACAGTGAATGCTTGAAGCGGAGCATCAGTAGAGGTTAGCAAGTTATTAGAGGTTATATTAAGTTATGAAGATCTTACGCTTAGCGAGCACATACTGTAGCTAGCTTAGGCACTTCCTGTACGCTCTCTCTCTCTAGTGGTCTCCCGCTAACGACCTAACGACCTGCTTCATATGCAAAATTCAAACTTTATTTAACAGTTTCATCAGATTCTACGGTCAGTGCGTGCCGTTTGGGCTGTTGACCTCTTGGCCCACTGACGGTTAGACCAACCCAAGCAATAACAACAGCTACAGCAACATCAACATCAGCGTTAGCACCCATAGAGCGGAACATGTCAAGCCGTTTTACGCCCAGCCGCTGGCAGCGATGAGGTAGGCAGATAGCTAGATAGCTAGACAGGTAGACAGCTAGAACCAGGTCTGTACGCATAAAATTGGCATTAATCAATGGGCCAATAAAAACAAAAACAACAACAACAATAAGAACAGCAGCGGAGCAACCCAAGTCAAGAAGTCAAAATCTTGACCTTCTAGCAATGGCGTCGTGTGTGAGGCGAATTAGTTCTGTTTGCGTTGCACGATCAGCATGATGTTTAGATCGAGATCGAGACTGGAACTGGGACGAGAATTGGGCTTGGTCTCGGCAGCGGGATTAGCATTGGCCCTGGCACTGTGTGGCCTAGTGGGAACAGGCAACGCCCAGTTGGTGTTGTGGCGCAGTGTAAATGTGCCCGGCATGGCCAGTTTGCCCGATCTCTGGACCCTCAACAGCAGCGATCTGTACGAGACGACGTTCGAGAGTCTGCAGTGGCTTGTGCCAACCGATCTGCGACGTTTTGACTTCATATCGCCTGGTTCCACATACCAGATCAATCGACGCTTTCGCAACGATGCCGCAGTGAAGCGCTATTACGGCTATCAGCTGTGGAAGCTGCACGAGACACGCCTGAGTCAGCGCCAGTTGCGCGTCTTCATACGCCGCTTTGGTACCTTGCGAAGGTCTGAAAGTCTTGAGTGGTTCAAACTAATGCGTGATTCGTTTTATTGGATTGCAGGTAGCGAAGTGTGGAACGTTAATCAAGACGGCATAGATATACTGATCGAGCACAAGAGGGTGGAGCCCGCACAGAAGTACATGGAGCAGGCCGCGTTCAGTTACAATGTCATGATCGATGACATTGAATCGGCCATTGATGAGACATACACCGAGGTGAGTGACCCCACGGATCCAACTGACTCGACGATCGCAAACTACTCGCTGCCCTGGATGAACCGCGAGCGATCGCTGCTCACCTGGCGACGTTTCCACGATCAGAGTGACATTCAGCAGTTTCTGCAGAGTATTTTGGAAACCCATTCCGATCTCACAGAGATCATACAGATCGGACTGACGCGCAACAAGCGACCCCTCGAGGTGCTCAGGTGGGTTAAGCTGTTTGTGACACTAACTGTGTATTGGTTACACCTACTACTACTCCTACTACTACTACTATTGATACTTCTACTGCTACTACTTCTACTACTACTACTACTACTACTAATATTTATAATTCTACTGGGAATACTACTACTAGTACTACTACTACTAGAACTACTACTATTAGAGCTACTACTACTAGTACTACTACTACTAACAATACTAGAACTACTACTACTATTACTACTTCTATTATTGATACTGCTACTGCTTCTACTTCTATTACTACTTCTAATATTGATACTGCTACTGCTTCTACTTCTATTACTACTTATACTACCCTTACTACTTATATTACTTCTTCTACTTCTACTACTCTACAACTTATAGTACTTCTACTTCTTCTACTTCTACTACTTATAGTACTTCTTCTACTTCTACTACTTCTACTACTTCTACTACTTCTACTACTTCTACTACTTCTAATACTTCTACCACTTCTACTAGTTCTACTGCTTCTACTACTTCTACTACTGCCACTACTTCTATTACTACTACTACTGTTGTGACTACTACTACTATTACAGATAACACTACTACTGATACCATTACTACTACTACTATTGGTACTTTTGCTACTACTACTGCTGATCATAATTCTGCTACTACTTCTTCTACTACTACTGATACTGTTTCTGCTACTACTCGTACTAGTGCTACTTCTACTACTACTAATACTACTATAACTACTACTAATACTACTATAATTACTACTAATACTACTATAACTACTACTAATACTACTATAACTACTACTACTACTACTACTACTTTTGCTACTACTACTGGTTACTCCTGGTTTCTGTTATTAACAGTCAGTAGTGCAATCCCTCCAGTTAATTTTCATAATACTCGTCTCTCCCTCTCTTCTCCCGCAGGGTCTCCAATGGCAACCCAGAAAACTGGGCAGTTTTTGTGGACGCGGGATTGCAGGCACGCGACTGGCTGAGCCCCGCCGCCCTCACGTACGCCATCTCGAAACTGACCTGGCTATGGGGCGAGGGTATGGCGGATAAGGCGATGCGTCATATAGACTGGTACTTTCTGCCACTGGCCAATCCCGATGGCTATCAGTACTCGCGCTTGACTGACCGCCTGTGGACCAAGAATCGCAACTATGACAGCGACAGCGGCTGCTATGGCGTCAACTTGGACCGCAACTTTGACTATGGCTGGGGACAAGCGGGCTCTTCGCCGAATCCCTGCAAGAATCTGTATCACGGCCTGAAAGCCTTCTCAGAGCTGGAGACGCGTGCGGTACGCAACTTTCTGCTCAGCATGCGAGAATATCTGGGTGCCTATGTCTCTCTAAGTGGGTACGGTCAGGCCGTGACCTATCCCTGGGGCGATGCTGATTACGTCACGTCCAATCAACGACAGCTGCGGCAAACCGCTCGTCAGGCGATCCTCAATTTTCGGCGACTCAATCATGCTGAATATAGCATGGGTAGCAGTTATCGCCAGAAACTGGCGCGATCTGGCAACGCCGCCGATTGGGTGCAGGAGCGCATCGGGCCGCAGTTTGTGTACAATGTATTCCTGAAGGATCAGGGTCGCTACGGCTACCTAATGCCGCCACACTACATACCCGAATCTGGCGAAGAAGCTTACGAATTTCTCAGGACAATAGCCCAGCAATTGCTCTAGAAAAGCCCATCCATTTATTTAAAACTTATTTATTTATTTATTTTTTTTGTAACATGCATAATTTTTGTAACATAATATCAAAAAGAGAATACATCAAAAATGATTCTCCTTTTTAATTGAAAGAAGCAAAAAATGCAAAAGGAAACTTTGATGTCTTTCATTAGTTTCATAAATAAATTCGCTGATCTACATTATCAAAAGAACGTTAGATTTCTTTTACTTGTACTTCACATTTGTTACATTATTTTCTCACATGAATTGCATAAAATTTACTAAGCTTAATAGATATTCTTTCTATCATACAAAGGTTTCGAACTCTTAAACAACATTGACTATCTACATCAACTGCGTGTAGCAGAAATTAAAAATGCAAACGATCATCTTGATGAGAGTTTTTCAATATATTCCGGAGACCAGTTTGCAAAGAAAGAGATAGAAATAGATGCATAATTATGCACAACAACACATGTGTGTGCAGAAACTGACTTTCCGATCAGGCATTATGAAATCATAATGTGAAACTCATTAGGAAAATGTTTTCAAAACACGCAAATGAGTTTTGAGTTTGTTGTTTTTTCTTCTGCTGCTGCTGTCGGTGTTGTTTTTGTTGCTTTGCAATTTGCACTGCTTGCTGAGAAAAGTGTTGCATGCTTTTAGGCGAAACAGAAGTTCACTGATATTTTTGTAATCTTTTCTTTTCTTTATTAGGAGTCAGAAACTCAAATTTATCTATAAACAATTGAGTGTCTACAGTTGTTAACATAATTGATAATAAATCAATTAATAAATTACATTAATTGTGTATAAGTATATTAATTAGATAGATTAACTAAATCAAACATGATTTATACAACGTAGGATCAATTAAAGTATTGAAAACGTTTCGGAATTGAGAAATGAACGCTTTGCAAAGACTGAGGCTTATTACGCAAGAAGAAGACCAAATAGAAAGCAGTCGAAGAGAGAGAGACAGAGAGAGCGAGAGAGGGGTATGAGAGAGCGTGTGATAGAGAGGCAGATAGTTGTGGCAGACGGCAAAGCTAGCTAGTTGAACCAGGGGGGGCACTTTCACTTTCAATCGCGTTTTACAAAACCAGTCAAAGACAAATGGCCAAGTGAACGAGCGAGCGAGGGAGGGAGCGAGCGAGTTGGGGGCGAGCTAAACAAAATATTCATTTATTTATGTATTTATTTTTTTCATGCATATAGAAATTATGCGAGGCAGGCGAAAGGCGCCGCAAAAGCTCAAAGCCCGGCAAAGAAAGTGAACAGGTGAGAGAACGCAAGCAGTGTGCGCAAGTGTACGACTTGTGTATACCCTACACAATACAGGCAGATACAGATACACAAATACCTATCAAGAGACACAGCGTACATTCACTTACACACACACACAGAGATCGACCCTCTGGCATTGTGTGTCCATTGGAGCGAAGATCGACTGGTTGAGATTGTTCAGATTGAATGGCCACATGATCCGCTGCAGTTCGGGGCACTTTGCGCGGTTCCAAAGGGTAATATACAAAAGTGAAAATCTTTTTAAACGAGCACAACACAAACACAATACGCAAAATACAAAAAGAGAGGAGCAAGAAGCAGCAGAAACGAGACAGCAGTAGCAGCAGTAGCAACAGCAGCAGCAGAAGCAGCAGCAGAAGAAGTAGAAAAAGGCCAAGAAGAGAAGAGTCAAATGGCGGGTTGGGGGCATGTTTATCATCATTAAAGGCGAAAGAAAGTAAAAATATGACAAGTGGGTCAAAAATTGAGCCGACATACGCACTCACACACACACATACAACCACATCAATAAATACTACAACACATGGCATATTATTCGTAGCAATTGAATCAAATTTACAACAAAGTACAGTGCCTCATGCAAGCGATTGTGTGAGTGAGTGTGTGAGTGTTGTATGTAATGCTCAGAGATCTTGTCTCTTCATCCGTCAACTTCTCCCGCACTTATCTGCCAGTGCAATGGGATTTAAAGCTATGCCGTCAGCAGCGGGTAATTCCAGCTATACTCGTACTAGCAGATTACAATATTATGCTCATTCCCCGTAAACCAGTATTCAAAATTGATAAACGTCTATAGAAAATACACAAAAGTCATTTAAAGCGAATACTCTATATGGTTTTCCCATCGAGATGAGTAGACAGCTTTAAGGATATAGCAATCTATCTGTTATTGCATCACATCATCAATCATTTTCCAAGCACTCAGAACAGGGAATATCTCAGTCCAGTATTTTTAATTTCTTTAGATTTTTAGGGTCTGTGTTTCAACACATTACTGCCTGTTTAACTTTATTATAAAGTGATTTTTAACCATTTGTAAGCAAACTTTTCCATCATTTAGAGAGTGAACAACTATTACTAATCTGTTGATTTGTTTAATTAGCACGAACTGTTTATCAACTCCGAACTGATATAGAGCTGATATAAGAGACCAAAAATATTTTGTATGCGTTATAAAAATAGATTTATACAATAGAAACGTCTTCAAATTGTTTCAAGGGCACCAAAAGTCTTACAACAACCGCATGCTATCAATGATGTTTTAAACTTTTATTTAGCAGAAGGTTTTTGATTTGATAAATAAAAGTTAAAAATAATTATTCGCTATAAATATTATTTTTAATGTATACAATTAATAACTGTTATGGTCTCTGGTTTTAACTAGCGTGCACCACAGTGCGAGCCACATAAATAGAGGTGTTGATTTTAAATCAACTACAGGGTATTTTGGAGGTTCACATTGGCTCTGTCTTTCAATGTGTAACTGTAACTGAGCAAGTGCAAAGTGCAATGAGAGTACATCTCCCTCTCTCTTTCTCTTTCGCTCACTGTCGCCTGCTCATGCGTGCAGACTGTGTGCGTGTGTGTGTTAGTGCAAAAGATTGGCTTTTGATAAAGCACACGAAAGAGCAATAACAACAAAAACAGCAACAACAACAGCAACACCAACACCAACAAAAACAGCAACAACAACAGCAACTGCATCAGGCCATCGCGCATTACCGCACGGAGCAAACGAGAGTCAATGTCGCTGACTTGCAGTACGAAGAGCGGGAGCATCCCTTCCTCTCGCTCTCCCTCTCTCCCCTCCCTCTCACTCCCGTAGCCCCATGCACACATGCACTTGCACATGCACATGTACAGAGAGAGCGACAAGAGAGAGGCAGAGAGAGAGAGAGAGGGAGAGAGAGTGCCATATTATTTGATTGTTGTTGTGCTTTATTCGACGACGTGCGTGACGCTCCATGCTGCCGACGCCGCTGCTGCTGCTACCGCTACGTTAACTGCCGCTGCCGCTGCTGTTGCCGTTGTTGCTGCTGCTGCTGCTGCTGCTGTTACTACTGCTGTTGCTGCTGCTGAGGTTTTCATTCCATTCAGTAACACCGATCGCTCCAAGATCGGTCGTCAGTCACAGCGCAATTTTTTTTTTTCAAAATTGCTTTTTTGTTTTTCACTTTCTGTTGTAATTCTGTTAAACGCAGCCTTTTTTTATGTTGCTCGGTCTCTTTTTCTAATTCGTAAGTGTGCGTGTGTGTGTGTGTGCAGTACGTGTGTATAGATCGTAGTTGATTTTTTTTAGTTTTTCGGTTGTTTTTTTGGTTTAATTCGGGAAACGGCCCTCGCACCTCGCAGTCGCAGCCGGGCTTGCCATATAAAAATTGAAGCGCACACAAAGGCAGCATTTAGTCTGAGTCAGTCACTGGCCTGCCCAGTGTCACAGTCACGTTCACGCACAGTCACGCACAACAGCGTTGCATCCCAAGCGCAGCAACGACAGTGATTGACCGGCAACTGCACGGAGAGGGAGAGAGTGCGAAGAACAAGAAGAGCAGGAAAACACAGAAGAAGAACATCCAACAACACACAATGTAAGCCAAACAAATGAAACGCAATTTAGGGCACAGGGGCGGACGCAGGAAGGTGCCAAGGGGGTTAAGAGGGAAGCAAATGCGGATGCAAAATGGATTCACAGACAGAATGAAAGAAAATTATTAAAGTTCACTTCTTCTTTGGGGCTTTCACTTTAGTTTCGAGAAGAACATTTAAATTACTTTCAGTAAGAATATTTTTATTTCTTCATTTTTAACAGAAAAAAGTTTCACGTTCTGTTCTTTTACGGGGATTACCCTTAAGTTTTCAAGTTTAATTTTTCTGCTTTCTTGGAAGTTGAACTCTAGTTTCAAGAAGAATCTCAACATCCCCTTCCTTTTTGGGGGACTTCGCTTAGTTTCAGAAACAATCTTAGTATTTCCTTTATTTTTGAGGTTTTAGCTATAGTTTTTATGTTTTGTTTTGTTTTGTTTTTTTTTTTTTTTTTTTTGATCTGTCAAACAAACAGAGTGCAATTCCCGACGAGTATGCTTGGGAACTGTTTATTGTACAAGGTAAATGGGCTTTCGCTCCAATTCCAAAACGAATCGAATTGAAACGAAGCGAATCGAAACGAACATATGCGCGATATCATCGGGGACACGTGATGCGGACACGAAGGTCGAGGGCAATTACGATACTCTCTACATACCCAGATATAATACCACTCTATCGGTGGCATCACATCACACGACACAACAGGCCGAAATGTTTGTTTAGTGTCCCCGAGAACCTGTTTCCACACACCGCTTTCTGCACTAAAAAGCAACAACAAAAGCGCAGCGAAAAAAAAAAACACTCAAAACTAAAAAATAAACAGACGAAGAGAAGGAGGAGGAACGGGACAAAAACACTACAGATTCAAACGGGTCAATGGGGAAAATTAGCACAATTGCGTGCTAACCAAAAGCGACAACAGAGTTTCGAAATTGGATTAGCCTCCGCTATTTATTGTTGTTTTCTATTTTCATCATCGAGTCCAGGTGAACAATAAAAACCGAAACCGCATTTCAGTACGATCGTAATTCGGATTCTGGCAAACCCAAAAAAAAAAAAATGATTAAAACCGAAACAAACAAAAATATATACAATATATATATAAACATAATCGCTTATCGCGTGCTGCATACAAATGATGCAAATTGATTTATTATGCATTCCGAATAATGCCAAATTCGGCGAATCTAAATTGAGAAACTGCAATTCAGCATTGAACTTGAGAAGCTATCTTTCTCGCTCACTCTCCCCCTCCCTCTCTATCTCTCTCTTCAAGTAGAATCATTGAGTTCGTGTGGCGTTCGTAATTACCATTCTTATCGATGAGGTGCACTTAGAAATATTTCTGAATCTTATCGAAAAATGGAAATGTGTTTTGGCCCTCATGTTCCTAAAAACAATTTATACATTTAATTGTTACCGATTACATATGCCATTAACTTTAATAGAACCCTTGGGACCTTACAGCTCCCAGAGGTGTGACTAAGAGAATGCTGGCATTAGCAATTTGGAAATATCGAATATCTTCGTGCAGTACTTTTTAGTATATGGCAAACTATCATCAGCAAATGCAAAATCGAATTCTCTCACCACAAAGAATATTTACGTTATATAGCATAGTTATATTATTTAGAATATGGGCAGTCCTCAATTATGATACTTCAACTCAATCACTTAACTGATGAACTGACAATCGATATTTGCAGACACAACTGATAACAGATAACACAAAGATATGTCGATGCGTCTTGAACTGACACCGCTGTTGCTGCTGCTGCTGACGGCGTTGACGCTGGCAGCGGACAGCGCGTTGAACAGCACACTGGGCTTGGACTCGTACATCAATGATATTCCAGAGCGTTACGATGAGACGCAACTGTGGCGCATTTACAACATCACGGAGGCCATGAAACAGAGCATACCCGTTGGCCAGATGATGGAGCAGAAGTTTGGTGGCAATATCTGGAAGGAAAACTCCAAATTTCTCGATATCTCTATAGGCAAAGAGCAGGTGAAGGCGGCGCGTAGCTTTCTGGAGGCACATCGCCTTGAGCCGCAGGTGCTCAACGAGAATGTGCAATCGATGATCGATGAAGAGCAGATCGGTGGTGTTTTGGGCACCCAATCGGAGGAGGGGGCACGTACAAGTGAGTATGACAAATGAGAGGGAGAGACAAATCTCTTAAAGGTCATTGGAGAGAGAGACAGAGCTCCCTTGGAGTTCTCAGAGTTCCTTGGGAAACTCTCTCGGTCCCTTGTATTCCCTATAGAAACCTATCTCTCTCTCTCTCTCTCTCTACGCATATGTGTTTCAAATTCGTTGACAATCCTGGCAATTACAGAAAAGGCAACGCGCAGCGGCAGCGGCATGCATTGGCGGGACTATCACAGCCTGGAATCGATCTACGCCTTTATGCGAGAGATACGCGCCAAGTACCCGAACATATGTCGACTGTACACCATTGGGCAGACGGCCGAGGGGCGGGATCTGAAGGTGTTGCGGTGAGTTATTTAAGAAACTGCCCGAAAGTATGCAACAGTTTTGCACTTCTTGTCAGCGCAATTGTGCGCACAGTCGAAAGTATGCAACGCTTTTCTGCATTTTTACTGAGCGCCGCCTGAGTGTATGCCACGTTTCTTGCCACTCTTGCAGCATCTCTGAGAATCCACGGGAATACAAGAAGATTTGGATCGACGGTGGTATACACGCTCGCGAATGGATCAGTCCCGCCACCGTGACCTACATCCTGAACGAACTGATGCTCAACTGGGAGAAGCAGCCGGCGCATATACGCGGCCTCACATGGTACATTATGCCAGTGATGAATCCCGATGGCTATGAATACAGTCGCACCGTAAATCGACTGTGGCGCAAGAATCGTTCAGCGTCGCATCGTCCCAACTGCTTTGGTGTCGATTTAAATCGCAACTTCGACATCAGCTGGAAGGGCTATGGCTCCTCGACGAATCCCTGCAGTGACACCTTCCGCGGCTCCTCGCCAGCCTCCGAGCTAGAAACAAAGGCCGTCGCAGAGTTCCTCTCCAAGCGCAAATACAACCTGGAAGCGTATCTGACATATCACAGCTATGGCCAACTGGTCGTCTATCCCTATGCCTACAAGGCGGTTAAGGTCAGGGATTCCGCGGTGCTGCAACGTGTCGCCAACACTGCCGTCGATCGCATTGCCCAGCGAACAGGTACCTATTATCGTGCCTCGGTTACCCACGAGGTGCTCGGCATTGCCGGCGGCGGTTCAGACGATTGGAGTCGCGATGCTCTAGGAGTCACGTATGTCTACACCGTTGAGCTGCGTGATCGCGGCACCCATGGCTTCGTGCTGCCACCCAAGCTCATCAAGGATACCGCCCAAGAGGGTTGGATTGTGGCCGAGACAGTGGCTCAGGCCATTAACTAGTGTGCGCCTGAGTGTGCCCCATGTGTGAGAGAGTGCCGAGTGTGTGCGGGTGTGCATGTGAGTGTGAGAGAGCCTATTTATGTGTGCAAAGTACGCTGTACATATGTAAAGTAAATAAATTATATAAATTATTATATTCAGTTGCATTTCATGTTTATTTCGAGTGGATCAACTTGAAGTTTAAGCTTCACCAACACTAGAGAGAGATAAATTTCCCACTTTCCCCCAATAAGATCTATTTCAAATTGAGATGAACCAAGTGAAATCGAACGATAAACGATAGACGATTATTAGCATCCCAATCAGAACATCAATAACCGATTAAAGGTTTTTTAATTCGATTGAGTGGATCAAAGAGTTAATTTGAACCTTAGCAAAATCAAAGAGAGATTAAGTACAATAGACGATTACGAGCGTCCCAATCAAAACCATCTACCAATGATTACAGGGTTTCAACTTCGAACCACAAGTAAACCCATGTCTTATTCCCCTCGCACCCTTTAAAATTGACAATGCGATATCATAGATCGAACTACTCACCGTGTCCTCATCATCGTCCGTGTTGTCCAGCTGCTCTAGCTGCAGCTGTGCCATCGTCTCGGCCGTGATCGTGTGATTCTGCATATCCTTGGGCGTGGACTCTTCCGATATTATAGATTCCGAAGGCAGACTATCGACAAATGCCACAAAGCTGCCGCCGCAATTGCTGTGGTCCTTGGGCGTCTGTGCTGGCAACTGGACTGGGCTCTCGGTCTGTCTCTCTATCTGTCCCTGTGTCTGATTAGAACTGTTTGTCTGGGTCTGCGTCTGGATTTGTGGTGTGTTCACGCTTGCTTTGACATTGGGAATCGTCTCGATGCTGCGCGTATAGTGCGTGTTCAGCTTGATGCTGTTCTGTGGCGACGATAGCGACAGCGGCGACGTGGACGAGGGTGTTTGCCTGTCAGTAAGTGGACCTGCAACTTGACCTCCATTGAACTGCAACTGCAAGCCATCGATGCAATTGATATCGCCACTATCGCCGCCGCCCAGTCGGAGCTGTTGCTGGATAAGGCGTTCCGCTTCCTGCAGCAACTCGTCCACGGAACGTGTGTCGTTGCTATCGGAGAGGCGGCTTACCTCACGGAATATGACGTCCGGGTCATCGGGATCAATGTTGCAGTCCTGCTCCTTAGCCAGAAACTCAATGATCGAGCTGCTGCTTGTGTAGTCCAGTGTGTTCAGATGCTCCTCCATGCTCAGTTGCAGCATCTCGGCACCAGCATCAGTCTCAGCATCAACATCTGCATCCGCATTAGCATTATCATTTCTATTGTTCTCCGCTGCGCCCACTTTACGCAAAACGGGGAGTGGCCTTTGGCGCGCCACCATCTGCTGCTGCTGCTGCTTGTGTGGACTGAGCACCTTGGACATGACGCCGCTCCGCAAGGGTCGCGTGCTCTCCTCCTCCTTCTGCTTGGCGCACTCTCTCCCTCTCGTTCTCACTTCTCACGCTATTTACGATTTGTTCTCTGTTCGCTGTCTGTTTGTCCGTTCTGATTATTTGTTATATTTTTGTTGTTGTTTGTCTGTCAGTTTTCTGTTTGTTGTTCTTGCTTGTTTGTTTGATTTGTTTTCTTTCCTCTGCACACTGCACACTCCCTTCACGTTGCAGTTGTTGTTTATTCATTTGCTCCGCTGCTCGTTCAATCTGATTGCTCTTGCTTTTTCTATATTTTTAATTTTTGACAAATAATTGTCCACCCGACTGCCGACTTTACTGTCGTCGCACTCAAATTTAGCCTCTGCAACAATCCGTATAAAAAAACAACATATTTTGGATACTTTTTCATTCTCGCATCGTTGCGCCGTCTTGTTTGCACATTAACGATAGATGTGTGTCCTAGGGTAGTTAATTTGGCATCGATATACGTATGTATCTATCGATACATTGCCCAACAACGATGTGTATCGATGTGCGCTGACATTTATGGCAAATCGTTTGCAATATTTATGACAAATCATTTACAATATTTATGGCAACAAATACACAAAAAATATTTGAAGTTTTAATTTCATTCACATTTTTCTACCTATATCGATTAATCAGTTTTATTTTAGGCTTATGAATGTAAACACAACTAAATTATTAGCTGCTTTCGAGCCATCATAAAAATAAATTGAGAATTTTAAAATTTAAATTGTGATTTAAATATTTTTAACAAAATTAAGCAAATTAAGAATTTATTAAATTATATTAATAATTTCAAATTAATAACCAATATATATTTTATACTGTATCAAAAGCAAAAGAATCTTACAAGACGTGCATTAAGTAATTTTGAATATTTAATATATATAATATTGTATATAGTAAAATATAACATATACATATTATATATATGTATACACAAATAATTTACCACATAGATTGCTAGCTAAATAAATACATTTTTGTAGTATTTAAATATGGTAAACAGCGAAAAGCGAATTGAAAATTCTCCAATTACAGGAATGATAACAACCGTCTTATTCTTTGTTTCCATTTGTTCGCTCTCGCTATATTATCACAGCTCAATGAACAGACTCAAGAAGTTGTTAGACTACACATCTCTATCCTTGAAAAGTATATGTAATAATCAAACCTGAATAAAATTGTAAGCTAATAAAATATATGTATACCCATCGATGTTCCGACAATACCAATACACTGTATCTTTCCATTTCATTTGAATTTTATTTAATCATTTTTTTTGTTTTCTGCAAGAACAATATTTATATGTATAGTGTGTAATAGTATCTTAATATATTTTTCACATTATCGACAATTTTTAAACAAAAAAATAAATACATATATATTTTGTTCCCGAAATTGTTTTTTTCTCTCTTGTTAATATATCTCAGTTGTAAGCCTAAATATGACATTTCTTTCATTAAACATACACATACATATACATATACATACATACATATTTATTTATTTATGGATAGAGTTTCACTTAAAATATATATCATATACGCAATAAAATAACTTTATACTTTCTGCCCATTCCATAATCATCGTATTGTTATCATCATTATCAGTATATTCATTTCTATTTTACAATTACATGTGTGTGTGTGCTTATGAAAGAGCGATTTACAGTTAAAAATAAAAAAAAAATAAGTATACATATATATTTATATATAATAATATAGTTGCTAATATTGCTTATGACTATATAACGTACACATATCAGTAGTAATTTGGATCTTTGAGTTTTCTGTTAGTATCTCCGTGTGTCTCTCTGTCTGTAGTTGTGTGTGCATGGAAGGGTTCTTGTGTTCGTGTGTGTGTGTGTGTATCTCTGTGTGTGTTTGTAGTTAAAGCGCTGACCATGCTCATAAAATTTGCTATCACTTTTTGTTAAATACACAATACAATACAAACGCTAAGCCAAAACGCAGAACCAAAGCGGAGCAGAGCGTGTGTGTGTGTGTTTGTGTGGGTGTGTGTGTGTGTGTCTCTGTGTGTGCTTGGCTGGCTATAGTTATATAAAACACATCCATACATAAGATAGGAAGTAACACATAAATAATTATATTTTGGTGGCAGGCTTTCGGTGTGATTGGCGGCGGCGGCAATGACAACGGCAACGACAAAGGTTCCCAGTTCCCTATCCCTTAATCTTCATCCGTTGATTCCCCCCCTTCATCAGACTCCCATTATCTGTGACTGCTGTAGGTCTTGAAGACACGAGGCATGCTGCTGCTAGTACTGGTGCTACTGCTGCTGGTGGTGCTACTGCTGCCAGTGCTGGTGTTGCTGCTGCTTGTGCTCCGCAACGCCGATGTTGGCGAAGTGGACGACCCAACGATTCCCTCTGCTGACGACAGTCCCTGCAACCCAGCATCGTTCTGCTCATCATGATGGTGATGATGATGATGCACCGTCGTCTCCAGGTTCAGGGGCATGGGCATGGCATGATCCTCATCAGCGTGCTCATGTATATAATCGCGCTTCTTAAAGTTATCGATTATCTTCTTGGTCGACTTCATGTGCGCCACAAACGCTGCCTCCAGCTGCAAAGTGGAAAGAGAAAAGAAAATTTAGTATAATGTATCGGAATGATGGCAAACTCTGTCTACTCACACTCGATGTCAGATTCATGAAGGTGTGATACTTCTCCAGCACACCAACGATCTCCTTAAAGCTATTGCCGCGCAGCTGCCGCCGCACGATTGTCTCGTACTGCTCGTTGTCCGTGATCAGGTTGCCGATTAAGATGGCCGCATAGCTGCCCTTCAGCGTGTGCTCCATGTGGTGTCCAGCGCGTTGAACAACTGCAAGGAATGATAAGAGATAAGTGATCGAATTAATTGAGGGGTAATCAACAAGCAGATCAGTAAGACAAATTAATTAGGCTTCTAATCGACATGAAGTTCAGTGATCGAGTTGAATATATGGGAAACCGTAATAATGATTGTATTCTTAAAGATTGCCTAATTATATCGGATACATGCCTAGAATTATAGGTAACTGTTAAGCAAATATTATTAAAGATTATCTAATAATATCGAAAATATTCCTGGGATAACTGAATCTCAGAATTTCTGTGAACCTGAATCTGTTTTGAAGCATCTTTATCACATTCAATGCAATGCTATAATAATATATGTCTTGGATTATGGGTAACTCTATATAGTTTGATATAACAAACAAGATGCTCATCTGAATAATGCGATATACAACGAGTTTCTACTACACAACTTCACGAATTTCCCTTCAACTTACGATTGTTCACGGTCTCCTCCACCTCCTCCTGCTTCTTCTTGCTCTTTTCATTGCTCTCCAGAAAGGCATCCGTGTTCTTCTCGACAAGTCTATAAGCAAGAAAGATCGTGTTAGACTTATGAATTGCCATCAATCATCAATCAATGTAACTCACCTGGCCAGCTCCTCGCACTTGTAGAAGTACTCGAGCAGGGCCTGAACTGCACTTATTGCTTGATCTCCCGGCGGTGGATTGTCTGCGACGTATTCGGCGGGCGCATGTGCTTGCATCAGCTTGGCGCGATTGGGCAGCGTGTGCATGCACAGATTGATGAGCAGTGTCAGCACCTGAAATGAAGATTAAGTATAAGTAAAACTCTCTCTAAACAGAGGATTGAACTTACCAGAATACTCAGCTCAAAGACACAGTGGTCCGGAATGTAATTGGACGCGAGCAGCAGCAAATGGAAGCTTGTCTCAATCACGTCACTCCGCTTGCCAAGCAGCTCGGCGCCCAGCGATGGCTGCGCCTCGTTAAACGTGTGCGTCAAATTGATGAGCACCTTCATGACAGGTATGAGTAGTTCACGCATTGCCACGCCCGGATGCTCCTTGCTGCTACTTAGTTCCGTGGACGACGGATGCAAAATTAGCTGCCGATCACAGAGCCTATAGAGGAAGCACAGCGTGTCCACAGCACGCCCCTTGGCATAGGTTAGCATGTATCGTTGGTTTGCCTCATTGTGCTGCGTCACATTCTCGAGCACACGCAAACAACGCGCCACAGTCTGCATGTTGTCGAGCAGTGCCGGCTGCCATTGGACCATTGCCATGTCTGTGGCAGCTGTGGCAATCACAGGCTGACAGAAGTCCGATATCGTCTTGATAATGTGCTCCAGGCCACCGAGTTTGCGCAGATCCTCCTTGAACCATTCACCGGCACGTTTCGATGTGAGTGAGAGCAACGTTTCCATGGCCAAGGTGCCCACAGTAATGGACTCGACATTGAGATGAGTTCCTTTGCCCTGCGCCTTGATCTCTTCGCACAGCTCGCGTACTTTCTGTTTGTTTCTCTCGTAGTTGGCTTGATCTGTTGGCGCTTCTACACCCACGCCGACGCCCTCCGCCTCCAGCAAATTGATCATAAGCTCTAGTGAGTCGCGATCCAAGTCCATGTTCAGACCCTCCTGTGACAATATATACATAATGGCCGAGGTGCACAGGCCCAGGCTCAGATCCTTGTTCGCATCCGACAGCGCCTGTGCAAGGAGAAAGAGAGGAAGATGGTTAGTAAAGGATTCGTTTAATATGTTTGCCACAGACTCACCTTGAAGAACTTGGTGACCACACCGTGGGCACGCACATGCATACGGAACGCAGGCGTCATGCACTTGGTGGCCAGTTGCACGGCGGATAGACAGCGTGTGGGTGGAGGATTGTGTGGCTGCAGTGTATCCAGTATGAACTCGACATCGTCGTCCATTTCCTGGTACTCGCCAATTTCCTGTATCTGATGAGCGGTCTTCACATTCCGCACCACTGTGTAGTACTCCTTGGTCTTGCGATCCACACGCAATCCCGTCCGATCCCCACTGCCTCCTCCACTATCCTCTGCACCCGGCTCCAGATCTAAATCAAATGCATCTGTTGATCCCGCTGCCGAGGATTGTGCACTGTGCTGGCTTGGCTTGGCCTGTCGCGTCAGTTTGCCCAGCGCGGGACTGTCGCCACGCAGGGCGGAACTGCTGCAGGTATTGTTGTTGGAATTACTATCACCAAAGTCACCATACATGGCATCGATGGCTGTCGATTTGCCCGTCGCCAGGCTATCCGCTTTGGCACCACCACTGCCCACCGTTGTCGAGGCAGAGGCATTGCTGGCATCGCTGCCCGTTCCAGCACCGTTGGCCTCCAGTGCCGCATCCCAGCTGTGCTTGTACAGATGCCGCTTGGCCACCGTCGCCTGCTCGGCCTGATCGGAGGGAACTAGCGCACGACTCTTGAAGATGCTGCCCTTCTTTTTCGAGATGACCAGCTTGACAGCGCCACGTTGCGTCTCCTCGGGGCCACCGCCTGTGCCTCCGGCTCCAGTGCTGCTCGATGCTGTCGCTTCAGCAGAGCCAACGGCACCGTTGCCCGCAGCGGCACCACCAGCACCACCAGCGCCGCCAGCACCAGCACCACCAGCTCCTGCTCCACTAGTGTCCAGCGTAAGCGTGCGCTTAAACTTGTCCTTGAATTTATAATCTCTTTGAGGCGGGGATGAGGATGAGCCATCGTGCTGCATCGAAGAACTGTTCGATGTGTTTGACATTTCATCCATGCAGGGATCAGCATCATGCTCCTGCTCCCCATCGAGCTCTGTGTGTGCAATTTTCGCGGGTGCCGGACCATCGGTATCCGAATCATCGTCCTCATCCTCCTCCAGCTGCTCCTGCAGTTGCTCCTTAACCTTACCCTGCCCGAGCAGCTTGATGAGTCTCAGTTGATCAGCTGCAACCGAGTCTGGCTCCGTTGCCGGCACCTGCAGCACCTGTGTCACCTGTTGGTTCTTTCGCTTCCTCCCATAGCTGCGCGTCGCGGCGCTGCCTGCTCCATTATCTGTGGCTCTACTGGCCTCTGCCTTCGCGGACAAGTTGGCAGCAATTTTATTGATATTATTATTATTGTTGTTGTTATTGCTGCTGGCCAAATTATTGTTGTTAGCACGTGCCGCTGCACGTCCACGACGCGGCGCTGGCGGCACTGAGTCAACAGATGATTCCGTTGTTGCTGCCTCCACTGCCGTCGTCGCTGGTGATGCCGACAATTCTGCTGCTGGTGGCGATGCCAACAGTATCTCGGGCAACTCATCCGTCTTTTCAATCTCCGACATTTCAATCTCTGTTCTCCTGGCGCCACGTGCACGTGTCGCCCTCTTCACCATTGTTGTTGTTGTGGGTGATGTTTCCACGGGTTTGGTCCGTGTCCTTGTCCGCGTTTCTGTAACAGCTGCAACTGGAGCAGCAGCAGTTGCTGTGGCGCTGGCAGAGACTGTCTCAGCGTTGTTATTATTATTATTGTTGTTGTTGGCTTTGCGCGCTCTACCGCGTGTTGTGCGCTTTGTCTGCTGTTTGGCTTCCTCAGCAGAATCAGCTGGTGCTGTCGTTGCCGTTGCAGTACCATTCAGACGCGGCATCATCACATCACCACGCAGCACGGCCAGAATATCCTGCTGCAGTGGCGCATCAGCCGCAACACTTCCAGTTGCAGCCGGAACTGTGGAATTGTTGCCATCCATCGACTCTAGCCGGGATTCAATGTCCGAGGGAGGGGCAACCAGTGAGGAATGCTGACTGGTCTCCAGATCACTTGTAATCACACTCGATCCTCTACTGCGTATCACACAGCTGTCCTCCTGCACTGCCTGCGCCAGCAATTGCGGCGTGCTGTTCCCCTTCGATGAGATGCTGCCCAGCACCGATGACTGCGAATCAAAGTCGTGATCCGATCGTGTCGTAGGCGAAATGACCGAACCCCGTTGGTGATGCCCCGGATGGTGCGACGAGGAGGGATGATGATGATGCTGCTGTTGTGGTGGCTCACTCAGTGCAAGATGTGGCGAGGGTGTCTTGAATTCAGATGCAACCGCCTCGATTGCTCCCGTTGCTCCACTAGGCTGAGGTTGCTGCTGCTGCTGCTGCTGCTGTTCGACTAGCGATGCGTGCTTGAGGTGCTTATGCTTTTTGCTCTTGGATTTCTTTTCACTGCGCGATTCCTCACCAGCTGCCTTGGCTGCTGCTGCTGCGGCTGCCTTAGCGATTGCGTTGCGTATGACGTCGGTTTTGATGATCAATTTCAGTCGCTCCTTAGGCGGTTTATCTGGTGATATTTTAACAGTACAATAGTTGATTTCAGGTGGTTCTTCCTCCTCCTCCTCGTCCTCTTCCTCCTCCTCTTCTTCCTCGTCGTCTTGCGTGTCTGTTGTTGTTGTTGTTGCACAATTACCCAATGATGTAACCTCGCAACCCTCTGCTCCAGCTGCGTCTGTCGTCGCACCCGTTGGTGGTCGCAAAGGTTTCACGGTTATTTTTGGCGTACTCACAACTGCAACAGGAACCAGGGCGTCTTCATGTGTCGCCGCTGCTCCAGCATCGTTGAACGTCTCAAGCTGCTGATGCCTCTGCTGGGCGGGCGAACTGTTTGGTGGCTCCTCACTGTCCGTGCTGACTAGACGAGAGGTGCCCTGCAAATGCAAAAGACCAAAGATTTTATTGTTTGTAATGCTGATGCGTACGTGTGTGGGTGTGTGAGCCTATCTATATCAGGCTGTACATACATAGTATTTATTATAGTTTATTTTTTCAGCCGCAATTAACACTTGGACAACAACAAACAATCAACGACAGCGGACAACGGACAGTGGACACGGGATAGAAAACAGAAAAGACACACACACACACACACACAATTGTGGAAAGAAAGAAAGAAAACGGCGTAACAACTGTCGCGAAGCAGAAACAAATATCAACCGTGTGTGCGTGTGCCCGAGAGACGACAAAGTGAAAATGAAGAAAAAAACAGAAGAAGAAAATATAGAAGAAGAAAAAAATAAAACTCCATTTAATGTAAAAGCGCGCGTAATTTAACACTGTCGTTCTTCTTGTTGTTTCTGTAGTTATTATTGTTGTTGTCGCTTTCTCTTTCCCGCACGCCACACTCAAAGAGCGCGGCTCAAAAACGACAGAGACAAAGCGACGCGAGCAGCCGAGCGTGTGAGTGAACAGCAGGAGAGAGCAGGAGAGAGCACGATAGCGCGTGCGACAAAAACCGGGGGATCATTGTTCGGCGTTTGCCTGCTCTCTCTCTACTGTGCTGCGCTCTACTCTCTCTCTCTCTCACTGAGTGAACGAGAGTGCGTTACGTTACATTCGTAACTCATACGCGCGTGCGTACTCAGTTCTGCGCAATCGCACAGTGGTTGACGCAAAGAGAAGCTGATCAAAAAATGGTTTTAATTTCTTACTGGAAATTTTAATTGGAAGAATGCGTAAGAAAAATATAAACGAAGTAGGTAAAAAAAAATAGTTATACAAAGTCACTAATAACAACCTACACGTGTACACATTAATAAATTATTTAAGAAAAAAAGAAGAGAGTATTGGAACTGATAGATAATAGAACAGTTAATAAAATGATTAAATCATTAATATCAGCCAACATTTTAAATAAAATATGGTCATAATTAACAAACAGGGTCAAAATTAACGAATAGTCAAATTAAATATAGTTTATTATGTGAACTGATAAATTATAATACTGCATAAAATGATAAAATCACTAATAACAATCTTCATAATTAAATTATTAAAAAAAAAACTCTGATTCAAAACTCTAAACGAATGAAAATGTTCTTTCATTGTCAGCAAGATAAAAATCGTAGTGTATCCCTATGTATCCCGCTATATGCCTGTATTACCAAAGTAATCTAAGGAACGATACAATTGAAATCAAAAATATCATTAAATTATATAACAAAAATGGCACTAGTAAGCTTTGTCTTCTGCAAACCTTTCTTAAAAACCTTTTCCAATAATATTGCGTAAACTTGTAATATAATCTTAAGTATCCATAAACTCACTTTGGAAATGCGCAGAACTATTGGCGGATGCTCAGGAGTGCGCGAGGCACTCGATGAGGCGGAAGCTGATGGCACTGTTGAAGCCGCCGCAGCGGCGGAGAGTCCAGTTGCTGCTGCCGCGGCTGCTGCTGCTGCACTGGGCGCCGTTGTTGGCGGTGGAAGAACTGGACTGGAGGCATCGGTTACTTCCGCAGCAGTTGCAACAGCTGACGACGTTTTGGAGGAGGCATCTGCTGCGGATGCGACTGCTGCTGCCGCCGCTGCTGCTGCTGCTGTGGTTGTTTCGGTAGCACGTGACTTGGAAATAATCAGATCTTTGGTGGGCGTCGGATAACGTTCGTCCTCGTCCACTTCGCGGTAATTGACCGCCTTGCGGGCGCGCCCTAAAATGCGTGATGGCGGAGCTTCTGGTTTCAGTTTCTTCTCCTCCTTGACCTTTTTCTTCTTGGACTTGGGCTCAGCTGCTGGCGATGTGCCACCTGCTGCTGGTGCAGCAACAGCATCCATTTCATCCATGACATCCAAGTCCATGTGGTCCGTCCGATCTAACGCACCTGGCGTTAGAGCAGCCGCTGCTGCCGCTGATGATGCCTTCTTCTTGGGCGACTTTCGCTTCCGCTCTGCGGAATTGCCCTTCGCCAGCTTGAGCTTAATGGGCTCCAGTGTGGGTGTCATTCCTCCGGCCGGCTCCCGCATTGGTGATGTGCCAGAGACGCAGTGCGGCAATTGCTGTATGATCTGTGCAATTACCTCCGGCGGTGCCGTGTTGCGTGATTTGAAGAACTTCTTGGGCTTTGGCGGCTCTGGCACCGACACCGACATGTCGTTCGGATCATGGTCATGTGTCGAAGCCGGACTCTGGGCGGGACTGGCAGCGGCTGCAGCAGCTGCCGCCGCAGCAGCCATCGGATGCAGAGCGGAGAGTGTGTAGGTGCGAGTCGAGGTGAAACCCATTTTGCCCCACTTGCCCACAGTGCCCACCGAACGGGCCACTGTGGGCCGATTAGTGTTCTCCTTTTCCTTGCACAGTGAGTCCAGTGGCACAACGATGTTCTTGCCCCAGCGCGACATCTTGGGGCAGGCTGCTCTGCTTGAATGGAAGGAGGCTTTGGCTTCTTTTTGTTTACACTTCCTCTATGCGTCGTGGGTTGGCGCCACACGCCACTCGATGCCAATTGCAATTGCAACAATTACACTGCACGGAGAGAGAGAGCAAGAGAGAGAGAGAGAGAAAGAGCACATTAGACACATTTATTATTATTACACATTGTTAATTGTATCGCTTGAGTATTTATTGCATTTATTATGTGTTTATCGCATTCTTCAGCACTTTCAATTCTCTGCTGAGCTGCGCTTCGACTGCAGCAGGAAGGAAACTCTCAGAGTGGAGCTGCTGCTGCTGGGGCAGCACAAATGTCAAAAAGCAACAACAGCAAAACACAACAAACTTGCTGCCGTAAGCAAGACGCGGGTGCGAGCGAGCACACACGAGTTGCGCACGTTGCGCGCACAGTGCGAGCGCGAGCGAATTACAATTTTTATTATTGCCAAAAACAAATCAATGCAAATAAACTATTTGTTGCACTTTGCAGGAGAACATCCCCCACATTCACATTATTATTATCATTTCGATTATTATTATGTTTATGATTATTATTGTGTACTCCTTGAGGAACATTTGGTGATATGTACATGCACGAACTTGTTTGTTTGATGCTGCTGCTGCTCTGCTGCTTACCTGAAACAAAACATTTGAGTTGAGGACGATGTTGATTCTGGTTTGTTGTTGTTGTGCTCCTCCGTTTATTGCGTGAATGCATGTGGGTATATACACATACATATGTTTGTATGCGTGTGTGTTTCAATGTGCGTGTGCGTGTATGTGTTTGTATGGTCAAATCTCTGTTGCTGTATGAACATGTATGTATGTATGTGTGCGCGAGTAGGAATGCAATAAAACCGAAACAGACAGCAGCAGAAACGTCGTCGTCGTTGCTTATTGGCGCAATTTTGTGTTGCACGCGCGAATTGTAAGTTGCTTTCAGCTTTTTTACGCACTAGCGCAGTGAGCACAGATTGTTGCGGATTATTATTATTATTATTAATTAACTAGCGCACTGTTGCGGCTGTAGTGTGCTGTTGTGTGTGGCTGTGGCTGTGTGTGCATAGTTAGTGGCAACTGCATGTATTTTGTTGCACACATATTTTCCACCACTTTTAACGCAGCATACGCAAAATCGCAACGAATCAGGTACAACAACAGCTACGAGCAACATACATACGAATTATTGCTTGTGCGTAACATGCAATTAATGCACATAGCGACGAAGAGCAGATTTTTTAACGTTTCAAATGCACTTATTGCGTTTGCAAATCCAATTGTATCGGTTTAAAAACACAAAATATTTAATTTTTTCTTCGCAACTATGATTTAGAGTGACCAAATTTTGTTTGCGTTGTTCAGCCTGTGCCATTCGCCACGAATGCCCAGGGTTGCAATTTGCGATAACGCTACAGGGGTGTTCCGATTGCGTTGCTCAGTTTGCGTTACGTTGCGTCGTTTGGCGCGCAGCTAACTTCGCGCAATCAATTTAATGCGAGCGCCACTTAAGCGCAGCCAACTTCAAGCACGAATCAAACAAACCGCCAATTTAAAAAAAATGTGTAAATATATTGTATTATAATATTATGTAGATGGTGATTATTGTGTTTCCGGTTGGATAATAACTTTAAATTGTTCATGCTGCTCGCTCTGCTGTTGGTTATTCACAATGTACGCCAGTGGATCGTCCTTGCTGGACTCCATCAGATGCTCGCACGAGGTTTGATTGATGGTGAACATAAAGGACAAATCAATGTCATAGCGTGGCAACTTCTCCCTAAAAATACGCCATATTTTTATATGATATATGAATGGACAGTATACGTACCTCAAGAAGGCGATCGCATTGTCCCCCAGTGTGGGTTTTCGAGAGAGCAGCAGCGCGGAGAGGTATCGCGGATTTTTCTTTTTCTCGGCACAGTGCATGATCAGGCCCCAGTTTTGATAGTCCGTGTCCAGCACGTAGGTGTTATAGATGCCTTCGTCTGTTGAGGAGTATAGCTAAATGATAATACAAATATAGATATAGTGAGATCCAAATTGACTTGCATATATGCTCGGTGTGCATCCAGTGTCCCAGCGTATCGAAGTCCGGAATCAACCAGGTGATGTTTCCCTGCTGCTTCTCACGCAGTGGATCCTCCGCAAAAATGTAGCTGAAGTTCATTGTGATCTGCAAGAGACTGATTGATTAGTTCAGTCAGTATATGGTCCAGTCGGAGATCTTACATGCTTATCCTCGCTCGAGAAGGCAAAGTTGCTGCGCATGCAAGCGTACTCGGGCAGCTCCTCGGTGGATGCGTAGTACTGCACCACATGCCACATGCCCATCATCCGTTCCAGCTCAAAGTTGCGTATGGCGCGCACCTGTTGCCACAAACGAGAAGAAAGTTAGCATAAGATAGAGTGTGAGATAGAGAGAGAGAGAGATAGAGATAGAATTGCAGAATTCATTGTCAGCTGAGTGCGTGCTAAACGAAATTAAAACACACAGACACGGTGGCACACTCACACACACACACTCGCACACCTGAGCCCAATTGCATTTGTCAATTTGTTTGCTGCCTGCACTTGAACGCTGTCAACGACGCAGACGCAGCGCTGCCAGCGGCGACTGCGACGACGGCGACGGACGTCGGTGTGCGCTTAGAAAGTGTGATTGATTTTGGCATCACTGTGCGCCGGTTTCGTTGCCGCCACAGACGACGATGTTCTGAATGCGCAGCCCGAGTGACTCGCATATTGATGAGAGCACACGCACACACAAACACACACTGACATGAAGAGTCGCACATACATGGAAGATGCTACACTGAGAGAACTTGGAGTTAGAGCCACTTAAGAACTTCATTTAATTTGAAGTGGGAGAACACTTGCAGTAAATTCTACACTTTGCATGGAATTTTTAATACTGTTATATTGCAATTATACTTAAAGATTTGTATGATTAAAGATTTATAAGAAAGGACACTTTAATTATATAATAAGTGCTAGAACTATGTGTATGTATAAAATCCCAAATAAATCAACAGAGGAATCAAATATCTATTAGCTATTAACAAATGCAAATTTACCACCAAAACCAGCAATAAAATATTTGTATGTATGCTCTGGCACTCTCGACCTGACAAAAGCGCTGTATATATCAACTAATTGAAATTAAGTGTTACTGTAAATCTATGCGCCACTTGGGGGGTTTTCATCAAAAGCAAGCAAGAAATCAAACAAATATAATCCAAAAATTTTAATCAAACTGTACTCAAATCAAAACTATAAAGTAAAAAATTTCTCAAATGTCGTTAAAGACACAAGAACTTGTTACTTTGATTCAGATTTTAATTTAATGTTTATTGAAAACAAGTATCCAAAAAAAAAGTAATAGCTAATTTTACTCTCTTTATATCTTTACATGTTTCCTTTTGCAAAGAATTACTTGACAAACTGTAACACATAATAGTTCAAAGAATTAATTGACAAACAGTAACAGATAATAGTTCGAAGTTTCTTAACATTGTATTGTATGTTACATGTGTTCTGTAAGAGATTTAGCAACTTTAGCCTTAGAGATGTCTGCTGAGATGCGTTGCAAACTTTTGCGCAGAATGAATATACCCTCGCCAAGGGTATAAATATCGTTTTTCACTTGATTGCCGATGTCTGCTCTCTATTTGTCGTTATTGATTTTGATAAACCCAGTGACCTGCTCTGGCCCCACTGTACTTACGTTCGGGCATTGTCTGTGCAGATCTGTGCGTTTCTTTCCAGTGGCCGTGTAACTGTTGTAGTTCATCCAGGCGCTGGCCTGCTCGTCCAACGGCAGCAGCGACAGCAGCAGCAGAGCTGCCCACTGCCAGGCAGTGGCAGTCATCCCTGCTCAGTTAGGATAACTGTGGGGTCTAACGGATAACGGATACGGATAAGGCGCGTTTTAATTAATCCGTTTGGCTTAGGCGGGTGCGATCGTCTCTGTGTTGTTGCTCTGCCTGTACTGGCGTCGAACGGGATGCGCGAACGGATGCTCCAAGCGACGACTCAGCGACTCTTTGACGGATAAGACGCAAATACATACACACATTATATACATATAGACAAGTGTGTATGTGTGTGCGTATTACATATGGAGATGTTCTTATGGGCGCACATATAATTTATTAAAATGCTGCGCGTTGTTGTCGCCGTTGCTTATTCATTATCGTAGCTGAAAATAAAACGCACAACTTACACACACACAAATGCGCAAGGTCAGTGCTGAGCCCTTGGCTGTTTTACAGTCAAATTAAGTTCACATGGTAATTATAGTTCTATTAAAAGTAACGTGCAAATTAATTTGATTTTTATATTTGTTATTTATTTATTATATATTAATGCATGCATTATATTCTTGATATTATGAAATTATATAAACCAATTTTGATCAAGGTTCGCTGTGCAGCATTATTTGGCATTATATTCTAGCAATTTTTCGGCTAAATGATTTGTTTACACTTGCAAGACAGTTGGCAACAGTGGCGACATGCTACTGTTCTTTAGCTTGCGATTGGAATGCGTGTAAGCTTATCATCACACCCACACACAGAGAGAGGGAGGGAGAGAGAGAGAGAGAGAGAGATAGAGAGGAACCGATGGACAGATTGACTTAGTTGCTTTGCATTTGTTATGGCGCTTGCACCACTGTGCACTTTGGATTCCAGTGCCGTCAGAAGAATTCCAGTTGTATTTTTGGACGCAATTCGCGTTGCCAAAGTACTTTTCAATTCAGTTGCTTTTCACTTGTTGCCGTCTGCGGTCCCTTTTTAGCATCACTCTTCTTCTCCCTCTCCTCCCGCTGCCCCTCTCGCTCTCTACCCTGCCTGGCTGCCTGCAGGCTCCACGAACGTAGCCCACACAATACACACAACTTTCTCGCAGCACTTTGCTGGACACGGTTGGGGGAGGGGGGATGCGCTGATAAAGATGAAATTTTCGTCCAGACTGGCGCAAAGACAGTGTGTGCAAGAGAGAGGTAGAGAGAGAGAGAGAGCGAGGCAAAAAGGTATGCAGCAAACAGGAAACACAAATTTATTCTTTACGATCGCGAGAACAGCCCGGATTGGACACTTTCTCTTTATTGCGAAACTCGTTGGGCGGCATTTTCACGCAGCCATCGCCATTCGGTGCACACATTCACATTGCCATTTACACACACACACACGCACACGCTCAATGGCATCCACATTGACATCCTCAGCGCAGTTCTCTACAGGCGGCAGCGCAGCTAATATGAGCAGAGCAGCGCAGTGCAGCGTCTTCACTTTCCTTCTTCCGCCTGCACTTGGGTTCGCTACGACGTTTGCGTCTGCGTCTCTGTCTGGTTTGGTCAGTCAGTTAGTCAGTCACTTGGCCAGCCCAAAAACGGCGTAAACTTTCGTCGCAGCAGCAGCAGCAGTGGCAGAGGCAGCGGCAGAGGCTGCAGCAGCACTTGGCATTGCCATGGCCATGGCCAGTTCCGGCTTTAGCGGTCATCTCCAGCAGGCAGACGCGAACGCAGACGTCGTCGACGTCGCCGTCGTCTCATCCAGGCGCGACTCGTGGCTTTTTTTATGTGCGCCAAAAAAAAGAAGAAATATAAGAAAAGAAAAGAAATGAGCGGTCAGTGCGAAAAAGGCGAGAAAACGAGCAACGAGAAATGTCTCCTGATCGTGCACGCACATACATACATGCACAGTTGTATGTGTGTGTGTGTGTGTGTGTGAAGATGAATGAAAATGACTTGCAGGTTGCAATTGTAGGCATGCGCCAAGGGCGTCGTCGTGCAGCTAACCCATATATACTCGTACACATATTTACAGATGCACACACACACACACCTATTGCCGTGATATGAACCTTGCTTACACTACACTACACTACTCAACACGCCACTCAAGCTAACACTCGAAAACACTCAAACAACACTCGAGCAATGCAAACAAGCTGAAAAGGATCGAGTTGAAAGTGCTGGGATCGATGGAGCAATCGATGAACTCTGCCAGTTATCGATTGCAGCACTTTAGCTTGAGTCTTGTTTGTATGCGATATTGATAATATATCCACTGTATACTTTGAATAATATAAGTATAAACGGGTATATTTAGCTTGTGGGAAGTAGCTAAGAAAACAGATCATCTAAGTACATAATAATTAATGAATTTCGACTGAATATATTTTATAAAGGTAAAGTACTTTGGGTTATGTAAAAGCTACAGTTTCTGTACTGTGAACTTTAGATTCCCATGTTTTAAAATACAGATTGTTTAGAGTGTTATTTAACTTTGAAGCAAATTTCATCAGACTAGAATCACAAACAAAGGAAATATTCAAGGAACTATATTTAACAGTACTGTTACGGCTAATTAGGCGCAGCTTTCAAGATGCAATTTACGTGTATATATTTGACACACGAGTAGATGACACGTTTATGTAACAAGGCATCGAATTTCATCAGACTTGGATCAGAAACACTGAAGATATTTGAGAAACAGCAGTAGTAACTGCCTACAGGGTATTAAATGGTAATGTTACACGTTACTAGGTGCAGTTTTACAGTTATAATCTATTTGGTGGTCGTACACCTGTATGTTACAGTGAACTTAGTAAGTTGTAAATTTCATCTAACTGCGATTATAATCACAGAAGATATGCAAGAGCAACAGCAGCAGTAATTACGTACAGGGTATTTAACAGTGGCGTACCGCGTTCTACAATAGTTCGTATTTGTTTTAATTTGGTTACTTTAATTGCCAAACAGGGTGTCAGCTATCAACCAATTTGCCCCAGTGATATGTGACACGTTGACCACTGTGCACTGTGGGCTGATTTCTCAATGAATACCATGATTCAAAATAGTTTTTGGACATGTCACACTGTCTCGACTGCGGCTGCAATGACAACGGCAATCATTGCCACAAGTGAAGCTGCAACAACAGCAGCAACAACAACAACAATAGGTAAGACAACAAACAAGAAAGAAAAGAGAAAAAGTCGTAGACAACACGAGACACGACGCACGTAGAATAAGACGACGATGATGAGGAGGATGAGGATGAGGAGGTTGAAGATGATGATGATGACGAAGACGATGATCATCTGCGCTGCTTTGCCAATGATGAATGATGCTCACAAACGATGATCATCGCGGCGAGATGCGACATTTGAATGCCTGAAATACGCGCGCCACGCCCAACAACAGCCAGCAACAACAACAACAACAGGCAGCAACAGGTGACAAGCAGGTGGCAGCGGCTCGCCCGGAATGTCAAACGTTTATTTGTCGGTAATTAAATTTGAAAATGATTTAAATTTCACCAGCAAATTTTTGGAATTGGACTTAACACTTTCTTTGGCGTCTACGTCGACAGCGACAGCGGCAGCGGCGTCAGCGTCTGCGATTTGCGGCCAGCTCAACCGCAATCGCATTCCTTGGCCTCACCTGAACCCACCTCACCCCTGGCCCTGCCGCTCGCCCCAACCTGCAGCTTCTTATTTCGCAGGTGGGGCCCACCCGCAAACGACAAGCATTGTGCCCCCTTTTCCCTCTACCCCATGCCGACCTCATCCACATCCCGGTCAGAGACAGAGCCGGACCCAGCCCCCAGAGCAATCCGAGAGATCAATTCGCCTGATTGGAGATTTGTTTTCTATTTGCAATTGATTGATGTCTGACTGCCAGGCAGTGCACGAGGGGTAGACAGAGGGGGGGGGGCTGAGTGGGGCAAGGGGTGGCAAGCCAAAAGTCGCGTCTGGACATCACTCACTGCGCACAGTGCACAGCAGATTCATCATCATCGCCGATCGCCAATGGGGGCTGGGGCTGCGTGAGTGTAAATAGCGCTGTGTGTGTGTGTGTGTGTCCGTGAAAGAGTGTGTGTGTATGTGAGTGTGTATGTAAGTGTGTATTTATGTGTGTGTTTATGTGTGTACCTCTGTAGGTTTCGATTGAAATTGCCTCTTGAGTAATACAAATTGAAACTGTAGATTAGTTTTTATTTTCCAGCTAAAGGCAAGTACTCAAAATACAATACATATATACCCTTCAATATATGTATGTATATTATATACATTACTTTGGTAACTGATTAAAAGAGACCTTGTAATAAATAGTTTATTAAGTATGTATTACTTCCAATAATAAAAATAGATCAATATCTTTAATATTATAAGTTGAAATATATAGTTTATATATAACTTAAACCTACTATATGTATGTATCTACTATATGTATAATACTATAGTATCTTATGTATCATAATGAATTAAAAATTATATCCATTACTCTTTAAGCTGATCAATAGACGATCGTATTTGTTCTATATAAAATATGATGCTATCTAATATATCTTAAAATATAAAACTTTATCGACATTATACTATATTACTACTACTAAACTATACTAACATATAACGTATTAAATATTATCATTAATTATTAAATATCACTATATTGGATTTAATTAAAATTAGACACATACTCTAGAAACTGCCAATAAGAATATGCTATAAAAATAGATATAATTTTATCTACTTTATATAAATATTGTATTATATATCACAATGTACAGGTTAGATTTAACCGAATTTAGAAAGCTATTCTGTTCAATAAACATATTACGCTAGAGAAAGATTATTAAAAAATTGTTATTTATTATTTGCTATAATAAATATTGTTGATAAATATCTATAATTCCCGATAATAAAATGATCAGTATCTATCATATATTCTATACTAAAATTGAAATTTATAGTATATTATACAATATTATAAATAATAATATTCAGATTAGCATTGATAGGGACATTCCAAATTCGAACATTATATTTCTTCGACTTTATCGTTTTTAATGCATTTTTTCACTATAATTTAAATCAAAGACGTGTCCAAATAAAATTGGAATATTTGTTTTACAGCACATCTTCAGTTTGAAGGTTCAGTTGAATTACTACCTATGTAGGTTAGACATGCTCCAGGTTTCCCCTAGTAAATCACTTGGGTACTTCAATCAATTGTTGACGGTCTGCTTAAACTGCGAACCTACAAACACGTGGAGATCTATGATCTGTTGTTGTTGCTGTTGTTGTTATTGTTGCTGTCCGTGTTGCAGCTAAATTATGCACAGACACACATACCTCTCTGGGTTTGCCTGTGCCTCTGGGTCTGAGTCTGGGTCTGGGTCTGGGTCTGCCTATCGTCCATCACCTGCCACAATGTGCGGCACGAGTCAGTGTCGTTTGTTTGCGCATGCGCGCCGCATTTCGTCTGAAATATCTCACAATAATCGACGTGATTTCTAGGGTTAGGTCCATTGCATACCTTTTACTCTCCCTTGAGATCGTGATGCTATTTGCCGCCGATATCTGTACGCTTTGTGTATCGTTTCGAAAGTGCGTAAGCTTAGCCTTGTGTGCCCTCCCCACTTTAATCATCTTTCTACGGTAAAAGTTTCCGTGAAACAAAATTAAGGACTCTTAAGAAATTCCCTTTTCCCTTATAAATATGGGGAAAACATTTTGTTTTCTTCTATGAAAGTGTACCTCAAGTTTACGGAGTCCAGACTAGACTGTAGAAGAACGATTTGAAGATTTACAATTAAAAGAAATTTGTGAAAAATAATAAGTTCATATATAAAGTTAGTGAATAACATTTCGCAAAGAAGGCAGACAAATTGAAATGAGTCAATCATTGAAATGTAGAATCAGCAAGGAAATGAATTTGGAGGTTATGATAGAATGATAAATGAAAGATCGTTCATTATGTTTGCCGACTTGAGGTCAAATTATTTTCATTTAAATAAACTGTTAAGATCTTCAAAACCAAGAATAGAAATAGTCAGATCTAATTTGATATATCTCATATCGATCGATAGACGACAAGAATTAGAAAAAGTATGGATTTAAAGATTATGATTCGTTTGAAGATCATAATCATTGTGAGTAGATCAAACAGATTTAAGAGAAATCATAAAGTTTTATAAATGTTACTACATAAGGTTGTTGAAAGGTATTTATATAGAGTTGGGGATCTTATTATATTATATAGTGTATGTATGTGTATGTATGTGTGTCTCTATGTGTGTCAGAAGCGTAAAAAGAGTGCAAGACAAGGTTGATTCTTCGCTTCGCTTTGGTTTTGTGAGATCGATAGAAAACTGAAGATCGCATAGAGAAGAGGCCCTTGCTCGCGGCGCACTTAGATATCAGAGTGAAAGAGGTGAGGTGCTGGTGCGAATCAAAGTGCCAATATGAATGTAAGTGTGAGTGTGAGTGTGAGTGTGCCGGCATGAATATGTGAATAGTATGTGAATGGTTGTCCGCACGCCCAGTTTGCCGAAAAAAACGAAGCACGACAAGAATAACAATGGTCATAATTGATCACTGGACCTGCCCCTCTTTCGCTTGCTGGGTCAGTGTTACCACTCCCCCCTATCCCCCCTTGCTACCCCCCCTCCTCAATGGCTCTGCATTCTCTTTGCTGCTGTGGCACAGTGTGGCGCAGCAGAAGAATCTTTTGGACAGCTGCTAATTGACTTTCAGTGTTTGGAGTTGCCTTTTCTTGTTGTTGTTGTTGTTGTTGTTGTTGTTATTGTGGCTGTTGTTGTTGCTGGTGCTGAGAAAGTGAAATTGATCGCACGGCAAGTGGCACTTGGTGCTTGCCACATGCTTGAAGAGATTTTCGAGTGTTCGTTTTTGGTGATTTATGAGATTGCGAGAGATTTGCACATGCCACATGCCGCATGCCACTTGCTGCATGCCAATCCACAGGGATTCTAAGCAGCAGCAGCAACAGGCAAAGCAGGTGAGGGGGCAGGGGGGCACGGGGAAGGGGAGCTGACTGAGGCATAGGCCGCTTTCTAAGCCACGACGGCTTAGCCGCTGCTGCAACCGATGCGATGATGCGCTGCCGCTGCTGCTGCTGCTGGGATGAGTTGCATGAGTTGCAACTGCAACTGCAACACACTGCCGCTTTTACCACGCATGCCCCGGCGACAGTTAAAAGCGAAACGAAACGAGCAAATATCAACAGTGGCACAAGCAGCAATAACAACAAGTGCAACAACAACTGCAACAACAACAACAATAACAATGGTGGCATCGCGCTGGCTTTAACCCAATTCTTTGGCTGCATTTCCGCCGTATTGTCGCTGCCTCTAAAAAGGGCCAATCCGACTCCCCCCTCCCTCCCTCTTCCCATCTACTAACTGCTGCTCCAACTATGAGGTAAAAAGTGTCTTCTCATTGCTTAATGGCAGCAGTTGCTACTGTTGCATTGCTGTTGCTCTTGCTGTTGCTGTTGCTCTTGTTGTTGTTGTTGCTGTGAGTGTTGCTGTTTTCACTTTGGTCGCTGCTGTTGCCGTTGCCACCTCGTAACCCGGCAATAATGGACGCATGCGACCGATTGTAGGCAGCGCAAAGGTTATTGCAACAGCAGAAGCGACTGCAGCAGCAGCAGCAGCAGCACCAGCAGCAACAGCTACAGCAGCAACACTACAAACAACAACACGAACAAGTAAGCCAAGCTGCAGTTAAGCTATCTTAACCGTTAGATACCCTGCAGGCAAAACACTTCCATGCTCAGGAACTATATAAAACTCGAACTTAAATAACTTTGTTGTATAAAATGCGATTTAAATGAAATTTGCAGCAAAGTTCTATAAGTTGTTAAGCTATTCATATGTTAACAATCAGAACTCTTGCTTTAAAATTGTGCTAAATAATTGAGTTTATGAATATATATATATATATGATATAGAAAATAAGTGTTAGTAGCGCAAGCTAAACAAGAAGCTACATGCCAAATTTCACAACTCTCGCTGTTATAATAACAGAGATCTGCCCATTAGTGTAGAAAATAAACCGAAAATTTTTAATTTTTAACATTGCTGAGCATGATATTGTGATATATGAAATAAGTGTTAGTAGCGCAAGCTAAACAAGAAGCTACATGCCAAATTTCACAACTCTCGCTGTTATAATAACAGAGATCTGCACATTAGTGTAGAAAATAAACCGAAAACTATCTCCAAATGATGCCTAAACTTTAGTATGGTCTATCTATATGGGTTCTACACTACCCTGCGCTGCATTGCTTGCAGGGTATGCGTGTATAAGCAACAGCAACAGCAACAACTCAAAGTCGAATGCGGCAGATGACAAACGACGAGCCACTCGATGATGGAGTGTCAATGCAATGAAAACTAAACTAATAAATTGTGAGAGCGACCCAAATAGCTGGCTAGAAACTGGCGTGCAAAGAGGATTTACTGGGCGATGGCTGTGCTGTGCTGTGCTGCGCTGCTCTGCTCTGCTGCCACTGCGACTCTTGTCTGCTTTGGCCTGCTTGTTGGGGGCGTGGCCGAGGGCGAACGGGTAACGGATACGGGAACTGTGGGAGCAACACAAAACGAAGCTCATGCTCGTTGAATTTGAATGAAGACATCGTTGCTGCTCGCGGACAATCATGTCCAGCACATGAATCCATAAATCCATCGTACCCCCCACCCTCTCAAACTGAATCACTCGAGAGATGCCCAATTGTCACGTATTACATATAAGTGAATGAAACATGCCATAGATGTTCTACTAGAGCTGAAGAAATATCGATGTCAAATCGATAAACATCGATGTTTCATATGGATAAACTCAGCAAGCAACGATGTTTATTCAGTCTTTTGTTCTACTAGTATCTGACTTTGCTTAGGTTGTATGTCGTTTATTATCTGTAGGTTTGTGAGATAGGGAATTTCAATTCAATTGAATTAAATTGAATTGATCGATTAGGTTCACAGAGAGAATCTTTCTGTGCACGGAATATCTCTGGAAAATTCATTAGTTGCATAAGCAAATATCGTATATACGTCTATATATTATATATATATATCATTTTGGTGGCTGGCTCGAGGTCAAGATCAAGTTGAATAAAATAAATATTTTCTTTTTATTCAACTTGATCTTGATTGGAATAAAATAAATATTTTCTTTTTATTCAACTTGATCTTGATTGGAATAAAAAGAAAATATTTATTTTATTCAACTTGATCTTGACCTCGAGCCAGCCACCATAATTATGAAAAACAAAGGTCGCCAAAACTCTATAATATTATATATATATATATGTATATATTTATATAATAATGTAATGATCAGATAATGTTCATATTCTTTGCACTGTTTAAAGAAGTTTAATGAATTAAGTCGAATACAATTGAATATAAAAGTATGATAAGTTAGTCTTGGTATTTTAAATGATACTTTACTAAGTATTTTAGTGATTATTCTACTAAAATTTGGTATTTACTTGATATTTTTAGGTAATAACTTGCAGTTTCTATTTTGTATGTTTTATTTTAGAGTTGAGCTACATTAAGTTGTACATGTTAAGGGCTAAAGAACATCACTTGGTGTTCTCATAAATCTCATAATACTCCCGAATATATTATAATATATTACAATGCAAATACACTATTATTATAATATCATCTTATAATAATCTTATACATAATATATTTGATATTTTCCTTCGATAACTTGCAGTTCCTGGTTTCAGGTCAGTTCATGTTGGTTTTTTGGATTACTCCCAGGAGAGTTACCTGCTGCATGCAGTACTTCCTGTTTCTGTGACACACATACACACACGCGCACACATGTGTTGTATGTGTATGTGTGTGTGTGTGTGTGTGCGCTCGTTTCTTCAATTAACCCGACTTCGCCGGCCGGCAGATGAAAGATGATGGAGCTGACGACAATCGGGGAGAGACCTTCGCTTGGGGCAGCGTCGCAACCAAATTTGGTGCGAGTCAACTGACTGACCAACTGGCGAAACCCCTTCCCCCTTGTCATGCTGTCTCGCTTGCTCTTCAGCAGAGTCAATGTGTGTGAAATTGAAGCGCAATTCAAGTCTGCGGCCGGTGAAAGTAACAAGATACTTTTAATAAGACATCCAAGTGGAGGGGAACAGGTAGAAAGAGGGTGTGGGGGAGGGTGGGGGACGCAGACAGCGTTTACTTAAGATGCGTGCGGCGTGCGCCCAGCAATTAAGTGGCATCCACAGCAATGGGAACCTGCCGCAGCCGCAGCCGCAGCCCTTGCCCGCTTATCTGCCCCGCGGGGGAAGGCAACTCTCGCAGATATTTTCCCTTTTTGTGTGCGGCGCTTGATGTCTTTGATATCGGATATACGAATGGAATTGATTGTCAATGAGGCATGTAGCATTCAGCATGCAGCATGCAGCATGAGGCATCGGCATCATCTCTCTCTCTACCGGATTGGGCATTGGCTCATGCAAATGCAGCTTGGCAAATAATTGATCAACCCGGTTGACTGGGCCGACTGCCAGCCTGCCAGACTTTGTGGCGCGACTCACCCGAAGCCAAAGTCGCGTCCGCTTGTTACTTAATGTGCCTCGATAGACAACTACCAGCACCACCACTACCACCGCCACCACGACATTGGATACACTGGCTACACTCTCGACTGGCTGCAGGCGGAACCAAGCATCGACGACGGCGGCGGCGGCGACGGTGGCAAGCAGCTCTGGCGGTGCGAGAGACAATTCCGTGCGAGAAATTACTCCAATTTCGAGTGGAGTGGAGGCATTTTGGTCATATTTAGCAAACAGGAATCGCAGGAAAACGCACTGCTCCTAAAAGCGCCAACTGGACCTGAAATGGCGATGAAATCGCTGCTGCACCACGTTGCACAGTGGTGCCAGGGCTGCAAGTTGCCATACGAAAATTAAGTGAAGTGGGAACAACCAGGATTTCATAGTGCTAACATGATATACCCCATTAAGTACACAAATATGTGTATAACAGGCAGTAGTAGGCGTGGCAGACTTTATCATCGGCAGTTCCATATCCGTTTGTCTGTATGAACACAGAGATCTCAGCTATTATAAAGACTAGAGATGCCAAATTTGGCATGAGGTTGCTTGTATAATATACGCAGATAATAGTTTCAAGTGTTGGCTACCACGCCTACTTTTCACCTGTTTGTTGATAAGTGAAGTTTTCAATTTGATTTGTAATTTAGTCCATTAAGGATACAACTTTTTATTACAGCATATACTTGTTGAGTTTCTATAATATGTTCATATCGGTCAAATTGCAAACCAAACAGGGAATAAACTCAGAAGTTTCTCAATTATCAATCAGATCTATATCATATCGAAAAAAAACTGTAAAACAAATGAATACAATTAATTAAATAAGTGAATTATTCTCATGATTTACATTAAAATAGTTTCAACTCATATGATATACATACAAATTCTTGATATTACTTAGTTTATACAATTATTTTATACAGATAATTCAAAAAATACACTTTATACTCTGGAAGTGAATATATTTATTGGTTCATCTCTCAGTTTATGAAGTTCATCATCATTTACAATCTAAACCATTGAATACAATCTTAAATAATAATGTATATCGTGGATTTTCTTGAAATATCTTAAAAAAGTTCTTATAAAATAGAAGATACTACATTATGTGCTTATGAAATGTAAAACTTTCGCTTGAATAAAAAAAAAAAACTGCTCAGTCATAAACAGAGAAGGAAGAAAGAGAAGTGTTCATATGAACTAGTTCCGACTGACAGCTCCGATCGATGTTAAGTGAATCCTCAAGGGAGGGAAGCTTGGCGGAGATAGACAGATCTGTCAAATCATGCAGAAATCACTGCAGTTAGTCACAGTGTGCAGTCAGGCCAGACCAGAGCCAAGTGCAGCCAGCAGGGCAAGGGGAGAGGGGGGCAGGGGTCTGTGGCAGCTACAGCGTCATTGCCATTGTCGCTCTGGATAAAGCCAAACCAAAAGCGACGGCACTTGGCAAAAATATTTTATGGAAAAGTGGAACAATCGATTAAGCATTACGATGAATGAAAAAGACTATATTGGCAAGAGGGGTGACAGAGGGGGGGGTAGGAGTTGTAGAAGCTGCTGCAGCGAAGATTAGGGCGCTACAAGTGCAGCTAACGAACCATGCCCCCCTTTTGCAAACGCCCACTCTCGGCCTGAACTTGATCGATCCGCACTAGGCCAATGGCAACAACAAAAAACCAGGGGAAGGTGAAAGGGGCAGGGGCAGCGGAAGAGGGGGCTGCTGGCAGCTGCGGGGTGCGGTGCATAGAAAGTGCAAACAGTTGGAGGACAGTTTGTGGCGCTGCGCATCGCATCGTGTCGCGTCGCGTCGCGTCTGCCTCGTTGACCGTTGCAACAACTGAAAGTTGCCACCGCATCGCAGCGCATCGTCTGCCGCGCAGTGTAAACAAACAGACGAATGGGGAAACCGTTTGGCGCGACGCGACGCGACGCCGGCAGCGCTGCAGCAGCATGACAACACTGCGCATGAGCTTGCTAGCGATACCGATATCGATAGTGCAAACGATACCGATAGCACCGCGCAGCACAGCACAGCAGCGCAAAGCATTTGTTGTCTGCTGTGTGTGTGTGTGTGTGTGTGCCAGGTCTGTGTCTGTATGCCTGTTGTGCATGTGTGTGTGTGTGTGTGTCCGTGTCGCCGCATCGTGTCGCTTTTTGCTGCCTATCAATGAAAAAGAAGAAATTTCGCCGTCGCTGCTGGCGCCGGCTGCGCTGCTCGCCGCCGTGGCTCGTCGACGGCGCTGCGACGCTGCGCATGCGAAGTGTTTCGCGACGAGAAAGCAGGTGGATGCAGCATTCGGCGCTAACCCACGGCGCGGACCAGACGCGTTTTCGAGCACTTCTCTCTCGCTTTGCCATCGTGTGCCTTCGCCATCGTGTGCAACACAACACAACAAAGCAACATAGCAGCAGCAGTAGCAACAACAACAACAACAACAACAACTGCTACAACAATAATAACAACAAAAACAATAACAGCAACGTGCGTTAACGAAGACAATCAAGTGTGTGCCCACTGTGCGTGAGCGTGTGTACAACGTGCGTGAGTCGTGAGTCGAGTGTGCAACGTGTCCTTTTTTTGTTGGGCTTGTTCTCCTTTTTTTTTTGTCTCCCAGTATTTTGTATTGTTGTTATCACTTGTTTGTGTGTGCAACATAGTGTCGCGTACAACAACAACAACAACGACAACAGCAACAGCAACGCATAACGCGTGCAACGTGAGCAACGTGCAACGTGCTACAGACAACCGCAGCAGCAACGAACAGCAACTGCTTTCGAAAGTCGCCGCACACACATCCTGTTTGTCAGCATTGCATCAAAATTGCCAGTGAGCCCCGCCCCTCCCCTGTCGCGCACTTCCCTGCGCCGCACGGAGTCCTCCACTTTGGTCCGTGGCGAAGGTAAGTGCTGTTGCCGCCGCTAGATGCCCCAAATCGGGGCCAACCCGAACAGACAATGGGACACACAGTGGGGTCTGCACCACATCGAACTGGACACATTATTCTCCGAAGAACTGCAACGCTGATTAGACTACAAGAAAATACCCTGTAGATAGAGCCCTGTGGGGGGGTTAGAATTGATCCGTTTGGTGTTTGCATTTAAAAAAAGCTAAGAAGAACTATTTAACTCACTTAAAGCCATACTTCAGCTAGTTTTAGCTATGCTATTGTGTACTTACTTTCTGTGGCTATTTCTAGCTATAATTTAATACTTTCTTTAGCAAGTTCTAGCTTTAATACGATACCCCTTTCTCTAGCTAGTTTCAGCAATAATTTGAGCTTCGAATTCCTTCTTTTCTATAGCTAGTTCTAGTTCTTGCTAGTTCTAGCTAAATTTCGATACTTCCTATACCAAGTTCTAGCTATAATACGATGCTCCTTTCTCTAGCTAGTTTCAGCTATAATTTGAAGCATCAAATTGCTTCCTTTCTATAGCTAGTTTTAACTAAATATCAATACTTCCTTCCTAAGCTAGTTTTAGCTATAATTCGATACTTGTTTTTATAGCTTGTTCTAGCTTAATTTCATTACTTGCTAGCTTAGCTAGTTTTAGCTATAATTCAATACTTTCTTTCTTTTTTTAGCTAGTTTTGGTTATAATTTGAGGCTCTCCATCCATAGCTAATTCTAGAACTAGCTATATATTATAATTGGATAGTATACTATAGAAAAGTCATAAATTTTATATAGATATGATAAAAAACTATTTTATTTTGTTTGATCTTTTAATATTATCAGTTTTTCGATGTTTCTTAGATATTTTGCAATTTTTTAAACCTTTGCTTCTAATTTGATTATTTTTCATGAAAGAGAGAATGATATTCAGCCACAGATGTAGGTAGAATGATAGCATAGTCCGATATCTGACAACTATAAGGTTACAAATAGCGAACATATTGAATTGAATGTTTATTCTGTCTAGACTAAAATAACGTTTTTATTTGTTTTGTGATCTGCAATCTGAATATTTATCAGTGTAAAAGTATGATAAACAGTTAAATTGAGGTTATGGTTATGTATGTTCTTCTTACTTTCATTACGTTAAGAAAAGGAAAGAGACCGCAAATAATGCGAATCGATTCATTCATAACACCAATGAAAATGATTTATGAAAACGAATGTTATGTTCACTTTGGTGTGGGCCTAGGCCTAACCTGGCAGGTTGTCACTCTTTGGTCTTTTTGGTCTCTCTGTTCTCCAGTCTCCAGTCTACAGTCTTGGATGCCTGGGCTTGCGACGTCTAATTGCTCGCCTCGGCTATTTGTCTTGGGCTTGTTGACGTTGACCCACTTCGCTTATGGAACCTATTAACACATTTCACCTCTCTACCTCTACCTCTCTCTCTCTCCCTCTCTGTCTCTGTCTCTGTCTCTGTCTCTGTCTCTCTCGTGCGAGGCACAGTCAGGTGTTTAAGTTGTCATTAAACTGCCGACTGTGGCTGCTGCTTCTTCCCCCTCCTGTTCTTACCGTGCATCCTTAGCCTCCCTGCTCGCTGTTACTTGTTTTTGTCTTGGGCGCAGTAGGCAGCAGTAGAAGAGAGAGAGAGAGAGAGAGAGAGGCAGGGAGGGGGAGAGAGTGCGTAGGAGAGTGAGAGTGAGGGAAGCAAATGAGCTGTCAAATCAATCAGTTGAATGGGTCAATCAGTCAATCAGGCAACTGCGAAATTGCCAATAAATTAAAATTAACTGACACACGGACGGGCGGACACGAGTTGAGCAGTAACCGGACATACCAGAAAGCGAAAACGACAACAACAGCAACAGCAAAAGAGCAACAACAACAGCAAAAGAGCAACAACAACAATAATAATAATCACAATATGAGTGCATGTAAAAGCAAGAAAGCAACAAAGCAAACACTTTCTAGTTGGGAGACTGCCTCAGCTTCTGCTTCCTCTTCTGCTGCGACTACTTCTACTTGCCACAATTCATTTGCTTTCCCAACAACAATTGCAGGTAACAACAGCAGCACCGGCAAACACCAACAGCAACAGCAACACTCATAAAGCGCGCACATGACAACAACAACATCAACGACAACAACAACAGCAGCGACGACGACGCAGGCAGCAGCAACAAATTAATTGTAATTTATACACATTAACAACAACGACAGCAACAAGAACAACAGCAGCAGCAGCAACAACAGTAACAACAGCAACAGTAACAGCAATCACAGCGGCAACATGCAGAGACAACAGCAACATTCACAGCAGCAACAGCACAAACGTCAGCAACAGCTACAACAACAACATCAACAGCCAAATATTAAACAACAACAGCTGCAGCAACAACAGAAACAACAACTACAACAACTGCGTTGCCAAAGTTATCGCCATCGTCATCGTCTTGGGATCAAACAGATTTGGCTGCCGCTTATCATCTCGTTCCTTTCACTGCAGGTGAGCCAAGCTGAGCTAAAAACTGAAGCTTTTCATCTTCACAGCATGCACACACACACACACACACACACAGAAACTGCCTCACACACATATTTGTAATTAAAATCAATCTCAGATTGTGTTGCAATGGAATTTTGAATTTCCAAGTGCAATTATAGCGCTTAAAACGCTTTCAGTTGTCCGTGCGATAGTTATCGATAGTTATTATCACAAGTGAAAAGACAACTCTACACTTCTACTCAGACATTCAAGTTGAAAGTGTTGGATGAGTGAACTTTAAAGGTACTTTTGTGTTGGGCATGCTTATATATTCGATAACAAATATCGATATACAACTTCCGTATGATCTCATATGAATTTTGAATTAACTTCTTTATCACCTCATATGAATTTAAGATAACAAAGCCTTTAAATGATTTTTATCATGTTGTTAAGGCAGAACATATTCAATACTTTTTTATATCTAGCTAAACTATCGAATGTACATCAGTTGTTTGAGTAAAACATTGTATTTAATGATATTATAAATATATTTTTGTTTTTTGGTGAGATGTTCATCGATGTATAGATAGACAGAAATATTTATAGTTAATAGAGAAGTGTCTCAGGCTTTCGCGATAGTTAGACATTGATTTAACGATATATTCGCTTAAAAATTGGTTAATATTGATAGAAATATATTGTATTTTCTTATTTTTACCATAGTTAGACATTAATTTATCGATATATTTGCTACAAAACTGGTTTATGATGACATATGCATCGATAGCTAGTTAGACATATATATATTTTTACTACAATATATACGATAGTCACACATCGATTTATCTATTTATTGGCTCAATTGCAGCCAACTTCTGCACTTACTTCAATATTAACATTATAATGCCTTCGTTGTATGATATGATCACTAATGAGAAGATTTAGTCTAGAGATAATACCTAGCAGAGTATTCACGGGGCAGTAACAGTTACTTCCGCATGCGTAAAGTTCCCAACAACTTGAAATATATATATTCAAAAAGCGAATAACTAACTTTATATATTATGGATAAGTGTTACCTTCCCCCTCTATAATCAACTACAACATATAACTTTGAAGGTATCCGACTGTCTTTCGGTTCGCATCATTATAATAAGAGGGAGAGAGGAAGAGGGTTGTTGGTGTGGGGGGTTGGTGTGGGTTGTGCTGGGCTCAAAAAGAACGTCTTTGTCGCAAAATCTTCGTTAGAAAGTCGTCAATTAGCTGCTTTTTCCTGTTGTCGCTGCTGCATGTGGGCGTCCCACGTTCCTCTCTCAGCGATGACACAATTTCCCAATCTGCTCGCCGATGATTTCCCTTTCCTTGGCAGCACGACAGCAGAGGCAGCACAGGCAGCACAGGCAGCAGAGGCAGCACAGGCAGCAGAGGCAGCACAGGCAGCGACAGCAGGCAGCGACAGCGACAGCAAAACTCTTCCTTTTGTTTGTGCCCCTTTGCTGTTCACCTTTGAACCGTGGCCAGATCTCTTGGCCAGGCTTTTGTCTGCTGCCCAAAAATGGCAACAACAAAAAAATGCAAAGTGAGAGAAAGAGATGGAGAGAGATGGAGCGAGAATCTCTGGCAATGTCGCTGTCGACTTAGCTGCTGCTATTTCGCGTTTACTTTCTCTCGATTTGGTGCGCTGCCAGACTCTGCCAGTGTCTCAGGCTGCCTCCTCCCCCCTCCCTCGCTGGCAGTCTCAGTTGCAGACTCTGCGCCAGACAAACACCTCGACATTTCAGCATTGGTCGAGGTCAAGATGAGCAGCAACAACAACAACAACAACAACAACAACTACAGCCGGCTTTGGCCTCGACATCAGCTTCGGTTTCGACGTCGGCTTTGGCTTTGGTTCCGTCTCCAGCTCCGGCTGCAACAGCAACAGCAACAGCAACTGCCGCATCATTAGTTGTCGCATTAGCAGCTGCCGCTGGCAGCAGTTGTTGCCTCTACTGCTGCAGCTCACGAATTCGCGAAAAGGAAAACTTGGCACACATTTTCATTGATGCAGCCAGCGAGGGGGAGGTGAAGGGGAAGGGGATGGGTAAGAAGTGGCAGACACAGGAGTTACCCCATACCCAGCTAAACAGCTAAGCACAACTCACCTCAAGCTCAAGCATACATCACACACCTACTCACCACTGCCTTTTGTAAACTCACCACGCTGGTTCTATCGCATTGCGGAACCGGATCACGCGCGCATCAAAAATCTAAAAACGAAATGAAACCAAAGACGCGTCTCAGTTGCCTTCTTCCCACTTGGCGCACTCTCTCCCCTCTCTGTTCTCTCTTTGCCCTCTCTCTCCTTTGCCCAGCCTCGTTGGTATTCATGGCCAGTGGAAGCGTCGCTCCAAATCACGTTCCCCTGCGACGCAGCATGCAAATTTGTTGCCCCATCTTTCTCCACTTTCCTTCCTCCCGCCCTCTCTCTCTCTCTCTTCGTATTTTTAGAATTTGCTTGCGAAACAAGTTTTGCCTATTTTTCTGAGTGTAATCTCAGTGTCCGTGTGTGTGTCCTGTCTGGCTGCCTGCGGCACATCACTTTCTAAGTGAACAGGATGGGCCCAGGATGCCCGCGACGCGCTGATTATGTGACATCCTCAGCGCAGTCTCTGCTCCTCTGCTCCTCTACTGCGACTGCCAACGAGGCTGGGAGAAAGTTGTTTCGTCGACAGCGGCACAGATTGGCCAAAGAAGAAAATACTTACTTGGGATTGGGCCAGCTGGCCAGTGTTGGCCTCCTCTCTCAGTCTGCACTTGTCTGCGGCAGAAGAAACTAAGGCAGTTTTGGTTAGGTGCGCTATATCAAGTCATGCTGCGGCCTTCCCTGCTCATCGCGTATTCCTTTTTCAGATTAACTACACTTGCTTGCCATATGGTGCCACAAAAAGCTCAAAATATTGACTTGATTTCACTAGTTTTTCTATAGTTCGACTATATACAGACATAAACTAAGTGTAGTCATGGATGTATAGAAAGATATATGTTAGAGAAGATATATCTAAGTTGTTTAGTGAGTGTCATATCTTTTTAAGTGTCATATACTTTACGACGTAATAATACAATATATATGTCGTATGTCTATATGTATACAAAGTATTGTATGATTCATCAAGAATATATATGTATATGACAGCATACACTAACTTGTGCGAATTATATTTTTCGTATAATCTACGACAGTATTACTGATTTAAATATGTATTTTAAATATGAATATACGAAATGTTGTATATGATTCTTCAAGAATATATATGTGACAGTATAACTGAACGTATTTCGAAGATTGTGCTTACTTTACGGCATACTCCTGACTAAAATGTGAATTTTAAATATAAATATATAAAATGTTCTGTATGATTTTTCAAGAATATATATGTGACAATATAACTTAACTTATGTGGAAGATTTCGCATACTTAAATACAGTATTTCTCACTAAAATGTGAATATTGCATGATTATACAAGAAAATATATATGTCATGGTGTAACTTTAGTTTCATCTAATTTGAAAGTATTTAAGTATGCAACTGAAGTACCACATTATATAATATATAATATCTTCCATAGGAAAAGCACGTCTTACTATATATATTTCTACTTAAGCTTAAATTTATAGTAGTTTCCGAATTTTTTAACTATTGTTAGTAGTTCTGTCTTAAATAGTCATTGTTTGATTTATATTGGTCATAGCACACTTCTTTATATATATATACATATATTATATATAGGTTACACATATGACACATTTGATATGTTTATCATTCTGCATTCTGAATTATTCAATAGTCACTGGTTTTAGTTGGGTTCCTCTCGTGATTGTGATTGATCGATTAGGTGCGCATAATTAGGTGTAATTACGAGACGAGATCTCCGCCAGAGTTGCCTGGACAAACAACTATCCCAAAGTCACAGATCGGGACAGAGACAGAGACGGGGTCTGGTTCTAGCCTTGGCATCGTTGGCCAAAGGCGGATCTCGGATGGGGGCAATTGGGTCAGGCCGAAGATGGCGACGTCGCTGCTGCTGCTGCTGCTGCTGCTACTGCTGTCGATGGCAAAAAAGTGAAATTGTTACACTTCTGCAAGTCGCGGCATGTTGTGTCGTGTTGTGTCTTGTTTTGTTTTGTTTTGTTCGGTTTTTTTTTCTGCCGTGCTGCTGTCGTTGCTGCCTTATGCAATTGACTTGCGAATCGCATCCGCCATTCTCCAGTTGCCACATGCCACATGCCACAACAGCCAGTTGGCAATTGGCATGCGACATGACTGTGCTCCCATTGTACCTAGTCAAGATTCTTGGCAGCGGCAGTGGCACCTCATTAATGCGAGCATCGGCTTGCTCCTGCTACTTCCCTCCCTCCCTCCCTCTCTTTCCCTTGGCTACTTTTCTAACTGCTCTTTTTCTCTCTCTCTCTTTCTCTTCGACCCATTTGCAGCTCGTCTTGATCTGGGCGGATGAGGTCGAGGTGGTGAAGGCTGTTGCCGGCGGTGGAGGCAACGATGAGCTCACTCTGGGAGTCTCCGACCATGACAACGAGGTGGACCAGATGGCGCTGGAATCGGAACAGGAGCAACAACAGTTGCAGATGCAGCAGCAGCAACAGCAGCAGCAGCAGCAACAACAGCAGCAACAGCAACAACAGCAATCAGTCTCCATGCCCAAGGTGCAGGTGCACTATCCCGCTCCGCCAGTTGGCATGGGCCTTGGCCTGGGACCGGCCAGAAGTAAGTGAAGAAGACTACGAATTGACAAGTGGCTAAGCCAGTTAATGCTTCCTCTCTCTCTCTCTCTCTGTCGCACTCTCTCTTTTCCACTTTCCCTTCTCCTTTAGGTAACAACCATCAGAACATTCCGATGAGCTTTGGCCAACCCTTTGGTCCACCACCGCCACCAGGTGCTCAGTTCTATAAGGGACCACCGCCGCCGCAACGTCCACCACCACCACCACAACAGCAGCAGTTGCAACAGCAGGTGCAACAGGTACAGGTGCAGACGCTGCCTCTGCCGGATCTGAGCGTTGGCGCCTCGAGCAACAACGAGATTTGGTCCTCACCTGTTCAGGACATGCCCAAGATCGTGTCGCTGGACGTGAAGTGCGAGAAGAGCGGCATGAAGGTGTTCGTGCAGTTCGACAAACCCTTCAACGGCATCGTCTTCTCCAAGGGACACTACAGCAACATGAACTGTGTCCATCTGCCCTCCGGTCTGGGCCGCAGCTCGGCCAGCTTTGACATTGGACTGCATGAGTGCGGCACCGCTGGCAATACGGACAACTACAACCAGGGTTACGGGCATGAGGCGGGCGCAGGCGGTGGTGCCGGAGCGGGTACATACTTTGAGAACATCATTGTCATTCAGTATGATCCGCAGGTGCAGGAGGTGTGGGATCAGGCACGTAAACTCCGCTGCACCTGGCACGATCAATACGAGAAGAGCGTGACCTTCCGCCCCTTCCCCGTGGACATGTTGGATGTGGTGCGTGCCGATTTCGCTGGCGACAATGTTGGCTGCTGGATGCAAATCCAGGTGGGCAAAGGACCTTGGGCATCCGAAGTGTCGGGTCTGGTGAAGATCGGTCAAACTATGACCATGGTGCTGGCCATCAAGGACGATGACTCCAAGTTCGATATGCTCGTTCGCAACTGCGTTGCCCACGACGGCAAACGGGCTCCCATTCAGCTGGTGGATCAACGTGGCTGTGTGACGCGACCCAAGCTCATGTCACGCTTCACCAAGATCAAGAACTTCGGTGCCTCCGCCTCGGTACTGTCCTACGCCCACTTCCAGGCCTTCAAGTTCCCCGACTCCATGGAGGTGCACTTCCAATGCACCATACAGATCTGTCGCTACCATTGCCCGGATCAGTGCAGTGCCGAAACGAATCTGCAGGATGTTCATCATCTGCAGGTGGGACCCGAGTCCCAGTACGGACCGCCGCCGCAGCTGCATGTGGATGCCTATCATGTGTCCAGCGCCATTGGTAAGCGACGCGATGAGCGTCGTGTGCAGCGTCGTGCACGTCGTGCCACAGCCACCGAGCAGGTGGGACTGAATCGCATCATTAAGGTGGTATCATCCGGAGATCTGACCTTTGCCATCGATGAACAGGCGGGCGCGGGTGCGGCCAATAACGGAAGTGGGAGTGGAAGCGTATCCAGTGCGCCGCAAACCATGGTCTTTCCATTGCGCGAAGAGGGATTGATCTGCATGACGACGCCCGGGTTTGCCATCACGCTGATCGTCCTGCTGGGCATATTGGTCACCTCGTGCCTAATTTCCGCTGTGCTGTATGTACGTCTGCGGCCCTTCTCCTCGTTTGCCGCCAAGGAACGTGCCGTTGCCTTTACGAATCCACAATTGGCTGCGGCTGGAGCGTTGCCTGTCATCCATTTGCCCAGTCCGGGTGAGGGATTGCCGGGTACGCTCTCCAAGAAGCGAACGCTCTCATGAGCAACAATCCGCATTTTGCCACGCCAACCCCCCGCCCCTGCCCCAACTTCAGTTAGGTTAGGCAAAAAGGAGTTTCCGTTCGGATCGCTATTCATTAGTTTAATTTGAAAAGAAAGCGACAAATATTAATTTATTATGTAGTTCATTATGCCGTTTACTGGGTTAACCAAGTTCCCCCCACTACACACTCTCTCACCTATTCTTTCACTCGCTCTCTATCAGTTTCTCTCTCTCTCTCTCTCTCTCTTTCTGTCTTTCTCTCTCTCTTTCTCTTGGTGGCAGTCATTATAATAAAGTAAAGCAATCAGTTTAGTTTAAGTCAAGGTTCTACATCAATTACTGTACTGATCTTCCCTTCTCTCTTCTCTTCTCGCTCTCTTCCTGCGTCTCTCTCTCTCTCTTTTGAATGTACTTACCATGTTACTTATACATACATACATTAGTTATGTGCATATTTCAATTAGTCACTAAATATTTTAAGCTCTTTTAACTTAGTCTAAGCTCCGTTCAGACTCTTCTTTCCCAGTTCCCACTCTCCTGCCCACACGATCCCTTCTCAATCTTCGGAGCGCATCTAATTTATAAACTTATTTATTTATTTATTTTTTGACTTACCAACTAGTACAACCCAAGGGCCCCTCTATTGTTTATTGCGAGTATTTATTTATTTACTTTTTTGTTTTTTTTTTTTACTATTATTATTGTAATTCCTCCAAATAAGACAGACAAAAAAGTGTTCAATAAATCAATGTTAACAATATTCACCCATGTCGCAATTTAGCTACACGTAATACGAGTGTATCAAGTATCGTGTATTCATTAAGATCATAACCGTGGCCACTCACATAATCTTATATCATATAACAATCTATTTATTTACGAAACCTACAAATTACATAACATTAGCTACGTTGTACTTATGTCTATGCGAATCAATAAACGAAACATACAAAAGAGCTTCAATTGCATTTTCAGTGTTGGAAAGCGGGAAGGAAAAGTAGAGGTTTCACTACGTGAATTGGTCTAGAATTTAAGCAAACTTTGTTCAGAATAGGTCAATATAGGTCGCAGTTTCAATTGAACAGTACAGATTCAAACTGTAGAAGCATAAGAACTGCCCTTGATCATGATGTATTATGTATTTATTCTGTAAATATTCTATTGAACTATTTGTGTATTGTATAACTCGATTTTTGCGAACGTTGAATTTTCCTAAAAGTATACAACACAATATGTAATAGGTTACCCTACGAAATAAACGAGTTAAACCTCTCTCTCAACCGAGTGGAACAAGTTATCTGGATAAATTGCAGTGGAAATCGAAACAATCAATGTGGACTTTTGGAAATATATTTATTGAAAAGTCAAGAGGTTACTTGATGATATCCATTCGAACTCACCTGAAAAAAAGTAAATCAAATCACTCGCATAACTTGCAAATACATTTGAATGTAATTGTGTCGTAATTAAAAGGTCGGCTTTTATCATTGTATGTTTAATCTTAACCATAAGTATTTATTTCGTTTTCCATTTAGTTCATTACAATTCGCAGTTTTTCTATAGCTTTACGAGTATAAAAAAAATTAAATAAAATTGTATAAATTATTTGGCCTTGACAACCGATTTGCATTTGTTGTTGTTGTTTTTCTTCTTCATCATGTTGTTGTTGTTGTTTGTCCATTCCATTTCTCTAACGACAATTTACTAGATATAAAAGTATGTGGTAAGTACGTAAGACTAAATTCATATAGATCAGAAATCTGCAGATACTTTATATATGTATTCAGGGGAGTTAATTTCAAACAAGTCGCCAAATACGTATAGAAAATAATGAGAGAAATATAGGCCTTATGTCCGACCTATGTGAATTTAGATAGAACACGAATTTAAATAAAGACGCCCGACTTGACTGGACTTTGTAATATTAATTTAGACCGATTATACCAAAACTTGTAAACCATTTCCATTTTCCTGCTTAAATTCCGAAATTCTTCACATGGTGCGACGCTTACGATAGGTTTTCCTATTGGGTAAAGTAAATAAATAATAAGCTATGCCTAGCGTTAGTCATGGGCGTTGTGTTATTAATAGGGACAGGGGGGGAAGGAGGGGCGTAGGGTACTACGAATACCTGGAGAATCTCTATAGTAATTTGTTGTTCATTTTTTTGTGCGTTTTGTTTCTTTTTTTTTTTTGGAAATTCTACGACTAAATGCACCCAGAAACGAACGAAAAAAATCATAAGTCATTACGATAAATAAATAAATAAATAATCGATCGATAATCAGCACCGATATTTGTGGACCGGGACCGGGACCGGGCATCGCTCTACCGGAACAGTCGGGTTTGTGTTTGTGTGTGTGTGTGTGAGTGATTAAATTTGTGTGTGTGTGTGTTCTTTCTCCATGAATCGCCTTCTCCTTAGATATTGCCATATTGCCCGCGTAGCTGACGAGAGAAATAACTAACGAGTAAAACTAACGAATGCCAGAAGTGTCTTCATCTGTGTGCCTACTCCTCCTGCTCCTGCTCCTGCTGCTTCTCTTACTCCATCTCCATCTCCCCTTCTTTCTTCTTCCCTTCTTCGCTTCTTTTCAGTCGTTTGGATAATGTGTTTGTTCTTCGAGAAGATCATAAATAAACAAAAAAAAAACACGCGCAAGAATGCTGCAGTTGGTCAGCGGGGGCAACGGTTAGGGGAGGGGAGGAAAAGGGGGCTTAGTGGATTGCGGGTTGGTCGATAGGAGCAGCCGCTTACTGCACCGTTTCATGGCCAGCAACAGAACTGGAACTCTGCTGCTGTTGCTGCTGCTGCTGCTGCTGCTGTTGTTGTTGCAGGTGTCGCATGCGGAACAGTCGCAACGTCATCCAGGAGGCCAGAGTGCCGGGCACCGGCATGGGTGTCTGCTTCTCCAAGGCCTCCTTTTGTAGCTGATAGCGATAGAGCAGCGATCCGGCGATCAGTGCCGAGACAATTGTCGCCGAGATGACCACAATGAAGAGTATACTGAAACCAGGCACCGGCATGCAGATGCCGTAGACAACCTCCTCGCTGATCTTGCCCTGGAACACGGTGACCGCCTCCTGTTTGGCATCCGGCGAGAAAGCCAGATCCGCCTCGGAGATGACATCGTACAGTCCACTGACGCCAACATCGGCGCTGCGCACCTTGCGATCGGAGATGATCAACGAACGGCGGCGACGACGTTGCGCAGTCGCCTCCTCCGGCGCCACAGTAGACGTTGACTTTTGTTTGCTCTCATCCAACGGTACATCCAGATCGATATGATCCTCGCGTGGCTTCTTCAACGCCTCCGCCTGTGGTCGATAAACCGGATGCGGCACATCATCCTGATCCGATTTAGGCTCCAGTGAACGTGGTCCCGCCATGGGTACACCCATTCGCTTCTGTGCCTCCAGCTGGCGAGGGCCATGCGGGAATTTGCCGCTCTTCTTGAGGCCCAAATAGCGCTCACCCTCGCCGTCCATGTCGCTCAGATCATCGTCCCCAAATAGATCGGATAGGTCAGCCTCTTCGTCGGTTATCTCGTGCACGGGACGCGGCTGCAGGTTCTTCTCGTGTGCGCCATCATACTGATCGCTGCCTCCACCCCCAGCGCCACCCACCATCTGTTTGTGATCGTGTATGATGTCCTCGTAGAAGATATCATGTTGATCCAGTCCCATGCCCAGACCATGCTGTGGCCCATGTCCCATTCCCGCTGGCGGCAGTGCCAAGTCCCTTAGCAGATCATTGCTACTGCTTCCCGTCGAATCTCCCATGTGCACATCCTTTCGCTCATTGGCATTGCCAATGCCGCCTCCGATGCCATCAGCGCCCGCCGTATTCTGGCAATGATCGAGGCAACCATGACGACAGATCTCCACCTTGCACTTGATGTGCACACTCAGTGCGTCGGGGAACTTGAAGGCATGGAAGAAGGCGTAAGTGATGACTGTGGCACGCTCATCGGGGGCACGCGCCTTGAGGAAGCGTGAGATCATCTTGGGACGCAGCACGCAACCGAATTCATCTGACAGATTGATGACATGTCCGGAACCATCGGAGGCAACACACGACTTGACCCGCATATCGAATTCACCTGCAAAGTGGAACAAAGTTAAGACCGGCAATTCAATACTAGATCTGGTCGCGACTCACCTCGGTAATCATTAATGGCCACCACGAGGGTTAGTGTTGATCCCAGCGGCACAATGCCACTCACTGGCGGTGCCCATGGTCCCTTGCCGTGCTGTATTTCCATCCAGCAATCGACATTGTCGCCTGGCACAATGGAAGAAGAAATGGAACATTAAGATCGGGATCAGCTAATTGAAAAACGGTCCCACCACAGTCCCTGCTCTTTCTTCTTCTACCTCCTTTTTCGCCTCATCCTGATTGTGGTACTCACCGCGAAAGTCAAGCTGAATCACATCCAAATCGGCAATTACCATCGGTGGCTTCGAGGCGGTCTTCTCGTAGTCGTTGAACCACTCGCAGCGCAGGCGCTTCGCCTCGTCCCACACCTCCAGCAGATCCTTGTCATACTGCACGACTACCTGTGGTTATTATACACATACATTGGTTGTGGTTATGTAGTTAAAGCTGCGTTTCGTTTACTGGTTCGGTGTGTCGAAGTGGAAAGGCCTCGCGGCAGGTGAATGCGCAACGTGAATGTGGGAAAGCGATTGCGGATCGCAGTGATCGGTGACCGACGATCGTTTTGTAGTGCACTCTTACAGTCCCTCTTTTCTCTCTCTCTCTCTCTCTCTCTGTCTTTCTCTGTCTGTCTGCACTGATCGACGATCAGTGATCACTTGACCCACTCACTCAGCGGGCAGAGGATACGATCGCTTGGAGGCATCGTTTAAGGTACCCATTGCGCATCCACAACTCGCGATCTTCATCTTCCTTTCCCTCTCTCTGTCTGTCTATCTGTCCATACTTACCGTATTCTCGTAGAACTGTCCATTGAGATCCGGTTTGGTGCCGCAGCGGGAGTATGAGATGCGGAACGAGAAGAACGTCTTGCCCGTCGATGGCGGCACATACACGCAGCGCGGATCACTGTGTTGCCCTGTAGAGTGTGTGTGAGAGAGTTTCAAGAGTCCCGTCAAATCGCAGTCAGAGGAGCTCGACAAAGTGTTATATGATACGCACCTTTGGAACTCACAATCCCCTCGAATGGATGGGAGAAGGTCAGGTGCACATCCATGTGATCCTTACCACACATGACCTCCAGTGAAACTATGTTTGGCATACCGTCGGGCCGATCCATGGGCCACAGTTCATTACCAGCTATGACTAAACTAAACTGTAAGTAAAGAACAGAAAAAGAATATTTAAAATAAAGAGTATTATAATATTGCTTATCTAAAAAAAACAAAATCCAAAGAAAGGCTACTTTGGACATGCCTAAAGTTCCATACACCTGCAGGTTCTTATCCCCTTCGATCGTTCGCATATCATATTACATGATTCAATCACTGATAAGCTAAGTAATTTTGAAAATCAAAAACCTTCAGACAAAAACCTGCATTTCTTCCGATTGTTCATATGGCAGTTAAATGTTATAGTCGACCGATTTTGATTAAATTTTATATACATATTATATGAAAAGAATAAATCCGATGTAGTAAGTTAGTTTACAAAACCAATATCATAGCGTATAGTTGCATATACATATGTATATGTATATGTAGGTATATATTTCTCTTTCAATCTCTTTCTCAGAAAGAGATCATCAGTATTAAGATCAAGGTTACATAAAAAATTAACATTTTTATTCAAAATACATAATACTACGTCTGATTGTAAAGTTATAACAAACAATATATAATAAATAATTGTTGAATTAGGACATTTACGTAGATAAATATGAATAAGTATATTAGTAAATCTCGCCCACCGGCTTGATGATCAGATCATGGATCTGCACTGAGGGCGGTGTCTTGATGCAATATATGATCGCATCGGAAATATCCTCAGCACGTAGCAAGGCCATACCGGAAACGTCGTCTATGGCATCCCTGATAATTTCTGTATCAACGGCACCTGGGCTGATGCTCTGGTGAGCGATAAATAAAGGAGAGAATAGAAGAAAAATCAGTGCATATCCCCCTTGTTAGCCATGATGATCATTGCTTACCGTGATCTTTGTCTTGGTGCCCTTAGTAAGGAACTCTTGACGCAGTACCTCGGTGAGGGCGGTAATGGCATGCTTCGAGGGGGAGTACAGGTTCACGCTGATGCCAGGCACGTAGGGCACTTTGTGCCCGGCGATGCTGTTCACGATGACAATATGACCATCGTCGACCTTACGTCGTAGTTGGGACTGAAACGCCTCACGGGTTGCCCACGACACACCAAGGACATTGGTCTCCAATATGGCACGCAGATCAGCGCTGTTTCCTTGGTCGATTACCGCTGACTGACGCACAATACCGGCGTTATTGATCAGCACATCAGTTCCGCCCAGGGTCTTGTCGATCCAGGCGAAAGAGTCGATCACCTGCTGCTCATCGCTAATGTCGCACTTGCGATAATGGAAGCGAGCAGCCTGATCCGCGGGCAGCTCAGCCTTCAGCTCCTGCAGACGATTCTCGCGGCGCGCCAGCCCCACTACGACGAGACCATTGGCCAGAAGATCTTTGCAGACCGCGGCACCTATGCCCGAGCTGGCGCCGGTCACAACAGCTGTGCGATTCAACCAACGATTCATGATATTTTCAATTTTACCTAAGTTTCGATTTCAATATCGGTTGTCTCTAGCGAGCGAACTGAACTGATGGCTTCGCTCTCGTGTGCTTTCCTTTTATAGCTCGCTGGCGCGTAACCCGTTTGTGCTTGGAACGCCCTGTCAACCCTGGACTCTTGCGAGCGCTTATTTAAAAGAGTCCCGTCATGCTGATAACTGATTTGGCTCCCTGTTCACTAAGAACTAATCTGTGGCAAAAAAGCTTTCTCTCTCTCTGGTTCTCTCTATCACTCTCGGGTTCTCTGTGCGAGCTTTGCATACGCCTCAACATACCAAAAATATATACTTTTGAAAGAAATAGAATCTTAGTGTGCGGTCTCCGCTACTGGGGTAGGGGCACAGTGGGCCGCTTTGGTATGGTGATGAAGCAATTTTATTGCTTTGGTATAATTATTTCTTTTTTTTTATTTTTAATAAATATGATAAGCTATATAAGAAATGTTGTCACAGTTCAATGTTTCAATTGGAATGTTCTGGAAGTGCGGGATAGTCTGCATACAATATATATGTATATATACAATAGATAGTACCTACATATGTATATTTGCATGGCATGATAAGCAAAGACGGATATAGTTGATTCTGTATCCACGAATTTATTGCGTTTTGGAAATATAAAATCAGTATTTTAATAACATTTTTAGTTTACATAAATTTAAAAGTGGGTGTGGTGAAAAGCTAAAACAAACATGATCCACGCGGAATTTAGACATTTTTTAAGATTTGTTTGGTAGTCCTACAAAGTTCTTATAGTCTCCGAACCAGAAAGAAAGGCTACCTTTGACATGCCAAAGGTTCTTTACTCTTGCAGGTTCTTATATGCTGCGGTCGTTCCAATACTAGTTATATATAATGGAAGTGTATATTCAATATTATGTCTCACCAATATCTCACCAATTAAAACTGAAAAGTTCAGCTATTTCTAAAATCAAAACTGATCTTCTTACAAAAAACTGCATGCTGGCCGATTGTTCCTATGAAAGCTATATGTTATAGTGGTCAGATTCTTATGAAATTTCATATACTAAGTTTCATTAAGATATCTCCACAATAAATAGACTAGTTTACTTTGCAACAGAGGGAGACATGGACACTCAGACACACGGACAGGGCTACTTCGATTCCTGCTCTTGCTGATTCATAGTATTTATACTTTATAGATGTCTCCTAATGTGCGTTGCAAACTCCTGACCAAAATTAAGATAGCCTCTGCAAGGGTGTACAAATCTAACTAGAGGATGATTCATAAGTTATTTTTTTAATTTTCTTCAAAAGATAAAAACTCAAGAATGTAATAGGATTGTACATTGTACGGTAGCTTAAGAAGACGACGATGAATGAAAAAGGCGGCGAGAAAATTGAACGGTGAAGAAGAAAGAAGACGAAGACTGCAACGCACTGCAGAACTTTGTGCTGCTTTCTTTTCGTCCTCTCCTCTCTACATCTCTTTCGTCTGTCATGATCCTCATGTAGATCTGTTTAACTGTCTGCAAGATGCTGACAACGATGTGCTGTGGACCGTTATAATTTCTAATTAACGCGATTCCCACAGGCAAACTTGACACCTGCCGCAGCTGCTGCTGCTGTTGCACCTGTCTGCCTGGAACTGGAACTGGAATGGATGGCTTGGAATTCAAGATTGGCTTAGTCATTTGGTTCGCTCCCCCTTTCTTCTACCATCCCTCTCCACGCAGAAGGGTCGCCTGGTAATGGCCTTGACGCAGCCGCCCAATGTAAATCACTTTATTTACCTTAATTACACCTGCTTCTGCTGCAGCAGCAAACATGTTACCAATAAAAACGAAATGAGAAAGCAAATTCCGTGGTTCACCGACGGTTCGTTGAACGTCGGCCTGGGGGACGTGAAGGGGGAATCGGAGATGATTGGGAAGAGAGGGGCATAGTCAACTCGTCTATCTGGAATGGGAATAGGTCTAGCAGCGGCTGCTGCTGCTGCGGCAACCATTTGCATACTTGCCCCAAAGCCACCTTGCCAAATGCGGCAGCAGGACACTAGCCGCAGCCGCAGCCGGATTCCGGGGCGACTTGCTGGGGCGACTTTTGGTTTAATTGAACTAACCAAAAAAAAAAAAAAAAAAATACGTTGCAAATGGAATTTCTTGTTGCAGTGGCAACAGTAAAAGTTGCTCGACTTGCCATGACCAACAGGCATTCAAATATTTATCTCTCCCTCTTACTCTTTCTTCCCCTCTCACTCTCTCCGCTATCTCTGTCTCTCTCTACTCTCTCTCCAACTCCTGTCTATCCTTTGCCTTTCCATTCAGCTGCCCCGCCCAGAGACGGTGCCAAATTGTCTGCTCAGTTTTCCACTGTGCAACCTTACACTGTCTAGCATGTTTTGTGTTTACACTATGCTACGCCCAGTAATAGAATCGCATTCGTTTCTTTTCGTTTTAATTGCACAATTTTTGTTTGTCTCTAATTTGTTTGTATGCATTGCCTGCCATCAGCATGACAAACAAAATCGACGCATGAAACTATTTCAAAACAAACCGAAACTAGAGAATGACAACCCATTTATAGTAAACAGCCGGTAAATACGGTTGCTCATTTTTCATTTCATATGACGTCATGCTAATATGGAAAATTATTTTTTAATCGAATAACTTTTATATATTTTAGAACAACATACATACACGTATGCATGAGGTATAAAGAAGTCTAGTAACAATATTGCTCTTAAAATAGATGATATTGACATTTGTTTTCACACTGAATATCTGTTTATGCGATAACAGATCATGACTTTGACTGTATGCTGCAGTCCCAATACTCATAAGACGCAAACTACCCTATACGATTTTTGCCCACTGTGCCCATACCCCAGTAGGATAAATCGTACACTAAGCTTCTATTTCTTTAAAAAGTATGTATATTTGATATGTTGGGGCGTATGCAAAGCTCGCCCAGTGAACCCGAGAGCGATAGAGAGAACCGGAGAGAGAAAGAGAGAGCTTTTTTGCCACAGATTAGTTCTTAGTGAACAGGGAGCCAAATCAGTTATCAGCATGACGAGACGCTTTTAGACAAGCGCTCGCATCGGGCTGACTGGCAAGGGTATGCGGGTGACTTGGCGTTCCAAGCACAAACGGGTTACGCGCCAGCGAGCTATAAAAGGAAAGCACACGAGAGCGAAGCCATCAGTTCAGTTCGCTCGCTAGAGACAACCGATATTGAAATCGAAACTTAGGTAAAATTGAAAATATCATGAATCGTTGGTTGAATCGCACCGCTGTTGTGACCGGCGCCAGCTCGGGCATAGGTGCCGCGGTCTGCAAAGATCTTCTGGCCAATGGTCTCGTCGTAGTGGGCCTGGCGCGTCGCGAGAATCGTCTACAGGAGCTGAAGGCTGAGCTGCCCGCGGATCAGGCTGCTCGCTTCCATTATCGCAAGTGCGACATTAGCGATGAGCAGCAGGTGATCGACTCTTTCGCCTGGATCGACAAGACCCTGGGCGGAACCGATGTGCTGATTAATAACGCCGGTATTGTGCGTCAGTCAGCGGTAATCGACAAAGGCAACAGCGCTGATCTGCGTGCCATATTGGAGACCAATGTCCTTGGTGTGTCGTGGGCAACGCGTGAGGCGTACCAATCTCAGCTGCGTCGCAAGGTCGACGACGGTCACATTGTCATAGTGAACAGCATCGCCGGGCACAGTGTACCCCACATACCTGGCGTCTTCTTGAACGTATACGCACCCTCGAAGCATGCGCTCACCGCCCTCACCGAGGTGTTGCGTCAGGAGTTCCTTAATAAGGGCACCAAGACAAAGATCACGGTAAGCAATCATAATCATGGTTAACAAAGAGAACATCCACTGATCCTGCTTTTCTTCTGTCCTTTATTTCATGCGCATCAGAGCATCAGCCCTGGTGCCGTCGATACGGAAATTATTAACAAGGATGCCATACCCGGAATAGCCAATTTTCCCATGCTCCGTTCTGAGGATATTTCCGATGCGATCATCTATTGCATCCAGACACCGCCATCAGTGCAGATCCATGAACTCATCATCAAGCCGGTGGGCGCGAATTACTGATAATACTTATTCATATATTGTATATATGATATTATATATTATATTATTATATTATATATTTACGTTAACATTTATCCATTGTCAACAATTATTTATTGTCTATTATTTTGTTATCTCATTACAATCAGGCAGAGTATGATGTATTTCCAATAAAAATGACAGTTTTCTATACAAACTTGATCTTAATACTGATGATCTCTTTCTGAGAAAGGCCTAAAGACTACCTAATATATACACCTACATATACATATGTATATGCAACTATACGCTATGTATATTTATTTTGTAAACATTTTTTTTTCATTTATCATTCGAATGTAATCTAAAACGAGAGCAACAGTCGAGCGGCACGCGACAGTAGGATACCCGTCGACCTACGTTTTGGTATAGTTTAGGTACATTCATACACCTATTCATATTTTCATGCTTTCAAATTATTCTCGAGAGATGGAACTCGGGCTTCGCGCTAGATAGTCTACTGACACAAACACTTAGTGTTATTCTCATAATTTCTTTAACAAATTCTGTGTTTATAGTTCGATCGAATTAAATTTTTGAAGATAGACATTATAGTCGGCTAAGAAATGGTCTTATACAATACATATCGCTCATAAATCGTTTTGAAAAATTAAAGCATTGATTTTCAGGGGCGGTCGACCTAACCGTATCCGTCCGTCTGTCTGTTTGTCTGTCCGTCTGTCTGTTTGTTTGTATGTCCGTCCGTATGAAAATCGAGATCACGGAAAAAACAAGAGGTAGGACTACCAAAAAATTCCCCCTTTTGAATTTTTGTAAATTGAAAATGTTATTAAATTTTATATTTTATTTTATATTTGCAAAACGCAATAAATTCTTAGATACACAATCGACTATATGCGTCTTTGCCTATCATGCCATGTTAATATATATATTCAGGTACTATGTACATATATAATATATTGTATTCAGACTACACTTCCAGAACATTCCAATTGAAACATTGAACTATGCCAACATTCTCAGATAGCTTATCATATTTCTTGAAAATAAAAAACACAAGAAATAATTATACCAAAGCAATAAAATTGCTTTCTCACCATACAAAACCGAAATTTTTGTTAATTTGCCCACTGTGCCCCTACCCCAGTAGCGGGAGACCGCACACTAAGATTCTATTTTTTTTAAAAGTATGTATATTTGATATGTTGAGCCGTATACAAAGGCGTACACTCAGAGAACCCGAGAGCGATAGAGAGAGCCAGAGAGAGAGGAAGCTTTTTCGCCACAAGGTTAGTTCTGAGTGGATAGTGCGCCAAATTAGTTATCAGCATGACGGGGCGTTTCTAGATAAGCGCTCGCAGAAGCCCAGGGGTGACAGGCCGTTCGGTGCCGCGGTCTGCAAAGATTGGCTGTCCAATGGTCTCGTCGTAGTGGGCCTGGCGCGCCGCGAGAATCGTCTGCAGGAGCTGAAGGCTGAGCTGCCCGCGGATCAGGCTGCTCGCTTCCATTATCGCAGGTGCGACATTAGCGATGAGCAGCAGGTGATCGACTCTTTCGCCTGGATCAAGCCGGTGGGCGAGGTTCACTAATATATTTATATATATATCTAAGTAAACATACATATATCCAATGTCCAAATTCAACAATTATTTATTATACTATATATTTTTTGTTATAACATTACAAACAGACGGAGTATTATGTATGTAGTTCTAATAAAAATGGTTATTTTCTGTCCAATCTTGATGTTAATACTGATGATCTCTTTCTGTACAGAGAGTGAGATCTAAAACTTATAAAATACATAATATATACACAGCTATTTTCGCTATGTAATCATTCAATTAATGCACATACTCATCAACGTAACATATAGCTATATCATATGTGTACATATACTCGTACGACCCGACTGGGTCAACAAAAAAGCTATTAACGAGCTTAATAGTATTATCTAATTTTTTTGATAAGACTTTGCTACTACTTACATATGTTTATAGATTAGATCGCATTTCATATATTATATAATATGGCACCTCTTATAAATTATACATGGGTATAAAGGTTTTCGAATATGCGTGATTCTCAATGAATTTGTAGTTGCGTATACTCACCAGTAAATGTAAGATAAATATACAGCTACTAAACCTAAGGTCCCACAGCCGTGTAGGGCCTTTCTGTGGGCTCCACATGCTGGCGATGTGGGCACTGCGCCTATATCTGCAAAGTCACAAAGAGAGGGTAGCAGTTAGTAATGTTTTATTTAACCCATACCTGAAATATAAATATAGTTATGAGGTGTAAATACCCTATATATTTTGTGATCATCATGAAATCAGACACACTTATTACAGCTGCAATTGATGGATTGCACTTAAATTGAGTTCTCTCTTCATTCATTTACGACTTATAACAAGTTCGCTGTATACTATTAAAATTACAATTTATGTGCCGGAACAATACCTTATATACAATATGTTGTTGTTGTTTATCATTGGGGCGTGTCAGAAGTCTCAATTATCAGCTCCGTTACCCTATAATTATTTAGCCATGCTAAGCTATGATCGTATTTATCGCTAACTGAAATAACTGACCAATCCCAATAGCGATATAACATGAAGGTGCTTATCAATTGCGATTAGCTGAATGTTCTACTGTAGACGGTTCTTTTAACTAACTAACTTTGTGCAAATGTATGTAACAGGCAGAAGGAGAAGTAGCCAGACACCATAAAGTGTATATATTTTAGCTGAGGATCACTACCCGAGATGATTTAGCCATATCTGTCTGTCTGTGTGTCCGGATGTTATTAAAACACCAGAGACACCAAATTTGAATATAATCAGTGCTGATCAAGTTTTTTTTTATTTGCAATACCACGCCCACCGCTCCTACAAATCGATAATTGATAACATATCCTTCAAATTTCAATCCGATCGGACAATAAACACAGAGCTTATTTAAGAAGATGTATGAGAAGAACACCAGGTTAACAAGGAACGCTAGCGAACGCGAAGCGCCATCTATCGATAATTGTTTGTATGAATTTAACAATTTAATCTATACCGGACCATAGGTCGAAAGTATGGCACTGTCACGTGCCGCTCGACTGTTGTTCTCTATTATTTAACTGCTGTGTTCGCTTTCTATACTACTGTGCGGCGACAATTTATTTTTATTAGGTTAATGAATCTTTTATTTGAAAGATACATAGTATCCAATTGTCGACGCATTTAACGAATGCGAATGCTTGGCTGTGTGTGATGATATTAACGATACTAAATAAAAAAGTTTGCCATATTATTTCTTATTGATTTCGATGTTCACTAATCGATAAGTCAATTTAATTAGGGAGAGAAGATCTTAGGCTTTAGCTTTAGCAAACTAACCTAACTTATTTACAATCGATCGTAAATCCCTTGAGGGACTTAAGCACATGTTCCTGGATCAATAGAGCTGTCTGCATTGTTGAAGCCTCAACAGTTTGTTGATCACGATCGCTTGTAGCGCATAAAACCCCAAGGCAACTGCAGATCGCACTTAACCTTCGCAAATTTCACTGGACCCCAAACAAGTAAAAAAAAAAAAAAACATCTTGACGAAGGTAATTGCTCTGGGTCAGGGGCCAGAGCTCAATTCCCGCTTTTCACTTGCCACGCAAAGTGCTGCAAATTGCGTTGGCGCTCGACGATCTTGAGCCACTCAGAGTGATTCGTTTTGATGCCATGTTTGGCTCGAGACAAAGAACTCAAATTGAAGTGGAGAATTGAAAAGAATTGAGTACATTCGATATAAAGGGGAAATTAGTGATTGAATAGTTTATTATGAATGAAAAAGGCAAATCTGTTAAGGGTTAAACATATCTTAAATTTCATATATCATTTAAACTATATATGGTAAATATGTGTTCATGGTTCAGTTCAGGCGTATAATAGTTTAAAGACAAGAGATCTGTAGTTATTTCTATATACTATATGTAGATTGTTTTAAAGTACAGCGATAACTTTGCCAGAGAGAAAAGTTATTATTATATCATATAAAAGAACAAACTCTTTACAAATAATCAAATATTAAACATGCTAGAATTAACTTTTCTTGTTTAGCACATGAAAGAGAAGCTCATACAATCGATAGCAGTTCGATAAATTGCGTATATATCGTTTATCGATCGACAGCGTTGTTGTCTAACGGTATTTCTGTATTTGTTTCTGCTTCTTCGTGTTTACTCAGGTGCTACGCCTGCGGCATGTTGCACTTTCACTGCGCCACAGCTTGAAAGAGGCCGCAACTGGCATGAATCAATCAATCGATCAGTCAATCAGTCAATCAGGTGGACCAGCCCACAACAGAGCAATAATCACATATAACAACAACACGACAATGGAGTCAACTGAGCTTTGATTCTTTTTCTCTTTTATGATTGCGCTGCGCAGTTGTTGTTGTTGTTGTTGTTGCTAATGAATATTTCTTATATTTGCACACTTTTACCGCAACAACAACAACAACAATAGCAGCTGTGGCAGCAGGTGAAAATGAAATCGAAATTGCCGGCGCGCTGCTTTCAATCGAACAACGCTTGGCTGCAGATACAGATACATATACAAAGATAGAGAGAGATATAGTATCTTAAGCTGTTGTTGTTGCTGTTGTTCAAGCGCAAAAATGCGGTCAGAAGAATCTCTCGCAGAACTGTAAATTGTCGAGCGCGATCAATAGAAATGCGATTTAACAAACGGTAAATTGTTTCTCCGTCCAACCGTCCATCTGTCTGTCTACCTGTCCGTCTACCTGTCTCTGTATTTCTGTTTGTTCGTCCGGGGCAGATAATAAAGCACATGCATATGTATATCAGATACATATTTGTTGTTACTATTTATTGTTGTTGTTGTTGTTCTCTTTAATTTGCGCCCAATTAATTTCTCTTTTTTCGCGTCGTCTTTTGTTGCTTTGGTTTTCACTCTTCGCGCACCCAAGTTGGCTAATTAGACAAGATTTTCCCAGCTGTAACTGTAAAGAACTGTCCAGCCGAACTGTCTATCGGTATTGAAAATCAACAACAACAACAACAATAACAGCAACAGTAACAGCAAGAAACGGCAAAACCGGCTGCGGCTTGTAACTGTTTTGCATGTGCTTGTGTGCTCGTGCCACACCATGTGGCGCCCAATTAAGCGGGGCCCACCTGGCCGGGATCTACTTAAAACGCTGAGCTGAGTCAAGTCTGTAGTCTGGCTTTAAATATGTAAGCCAAAGAAAGTGCGGCAGCCATGGGGGAGTAGGCGGTGCAGGGGTGTCCGGCAGGGGCTGTGTGTGTGTGTGTGTCTGTGTGTGGTAGGTGCTGCATGGCGAGCATGTTGCACGCTCCGCTGGCGTTTAATTAATGTTAATGCCAAGGCGGTAATGCCGCATTTTGAATGAAGATTCGGAAAATGTTTTCCACCTGCCACATGCCATATGCCACCATGTCTTGTCGTTGATCTCGTCTCCGGGTTGGACAAACCATATGCGATTTATTCATCATTTACGTACCGAACTCAAATGAAATGGAAAAGTGTCGCATACATGTTTTCACTTTTTCTTTCACGCCAAATAGAAAATGAGCCAAAACCATCAAACGCGATTTGGGCGGTTTGGCTTGAGAAAATTGCTTTTCAAAGACCACTTTCGAATCGCCACACACTCACACACCTGGATATAATCACAGACTAAACGGTAAATCACCAAACAATGCACTGTTAGACGCAAAATGCGATCGCTGCGCTTCACTTTTTTTTATTTTGGCTTTTTCTCCGCTCCACAATGGAAAAGTGCAGCAAGAAAAATGAACAAAATATATATAAAAATCAACCGTTTTAATGTTAATTAAAAAAACTATAAGGCACGCTATGTGTAAACTAAAAACTACACACACACTCGCACACACAATGGCTGGAGAAATACGCTTCCAAATGGTTCACTTTCTTTTGCGCCCGATTTTAATTAAACTGGTTTCTAGACTGGCCGCCCGAACTGGTCTTATTACCCCGGCTAATAGGTACCGGCTATCGGCTAATGGAAACTGGGTACCCCGAGTCGAGCAAGTACACTCCCAGTACACTCTTAGTACCATGTACTTAGCCTGTACTGCGGTAATTGGTAACTGTCGTCCGATTCTTTTGTGGGAACACACAAATTGTTAAGCCCAATGAAGGCAACATGGAGAAATAAACCGCTTTTAAAGATATTATATATCTTATATATCTAACTAAAAGAGGGTGTTTTATAACTAACACGAAGTTCAAGTTTTAGTCAAAAAATAACTAAACTCTTAGTTATATTACACATGCATCATGTATAATGCAAAATAAATCAGATATTAAGATATTTCATCGAAAACGACCTATTTGACCTACTATTACAGTGTCTTATAAGTAATACTAAAAGTTTATAACAAGTTTTAGTTAGAAATAGCTAAACACATATGATATATGTTTATAATATGACAAGAATTAGATAAACAGAGTGAATACGACCTATTCGACCTGTTCGACCTATTCACAAGTATTCTTAAAATCAAGTCCCGCTAAGAAGTTTCTTGTGTTTGTTTAATAAGTTCAGAAACAATTCGCATTGTTAACCTATTCAATGGGCTCTGATGTTATTTTGAGAAAATTCTTTGAATTCTACCTAAATAAAACGTTTCAAAGTTTTGAAGCCCAACTGAATAGGCATAGTTTGAGACAAGCTAAAAAGACTGTGAATGAAACTAGCTAGAAATTCATAAACTATATAAAGAAAAATTAAAAAGAAAAATATTTAAGAAATTGACAAATCTATTTTAATTTATATAAGAAAATTGCTTTGTTAAACAAAAAAATTAAAACTGAAATTATACTAAGCTTTTGAGGCTGCTACCGATTCATCCACCTTATGCTAACAGTACCATGCTATATCTATAAAGTATAATCGATCTCAGTTTCGATAATTGTAGAAATGGGAAACTTTTGATGTGTGAAAACTTTAAATATTCTCCAAAAGAGTCAGTTCTTGCACTATGAGGAGAATGGTGATAGATTTCTTTGAATATTGTAAACATTATTATGACCATCATCAACATCATCGTCACTCTCCCTTTTCTGATCTGCTCTGAGCTTATTGTGAGATGCAAGCGCAGAAGAGACGTCTCAAAAAAGATTTCCATTTCATTATTGGAATGCAGCGGGACGACGGCAATGTGAGGGGGGCATCGAAGTGTGTATTGGAACAGTTCGTTGTAGAAAGGCAAAAGAACAGTTAGATGGCAAAGAAGAAATGCTTGAGAAGAGCTTGTTAAGCTCGAATTAACATTTTTCGAAGAAAGATCTCGCCAGTTCCAGTATCTGTGAGATACCTGGGTATGAATGTGAATGTAAATCTATAGATAGATTTTATGTAGTAGTATATGTAGCTGTATTTGTTTCCGTATTCTTCAAAGAGAAGCTGGCAAAACTGGGCAATGGCCCGAATTGAAATTATCATTGGAGTCAGAGGGGAGAGGGAAGGAGGGAGGGGGTTTACGTGTTACCTGTTAGCGACAAGCTGATGTGGATGCTAATGTGGATGTTGTTTTATTGCCATCGTCAGAGGAATGAATGAAATTCAAACGAATTTTTGGAAGACCCAAAAACAAACACAGATTGACGAGTACACGCCTCTCTCTCTCTCTCTCTCTCTCTCTCTCTCCCCCTCTTCCCTCAATGCTTCCAGAAAGAGGCACGTCTGCGTCATTGGGACGCGGTCACGTCGTTGTCTTTTTGGGGTGATCCATGTTGGCAGACCATATGATTTGAGGCCAACACACACACACACACAGACACATACACACACACACAGAGAGAGACAGAGAGGTAGACACAGTTACAGATGGGGGCACTGTCGACTGACGTTGCTGATCTCCGTTTGCCAACTTGCAACAGATGCGACAACGACAACAACTTGCAACTTGGCTTTGCATTTATGGCCAAGTCGCGTGTTTGTTACCTGTCCCGCTTAATGTGCCTGTGTGTGTGTGTGTGTCTCTCTGTTTTTGTTGCTTTTTGCAACTGGCGCGAGGAATTGAGTTTATTGTGCCACTGTGCGGCGCTCTTTGGTTTGTCGCATCGGGCTTGATTAGAATTCGAAGTAGTTAACGGTGCATTTAATGTATTGCAAGAAGCGGATCAGATGCATTTACCCACTACTTGTCCGTTGTTAGCTGTCTCCCTCTCGTTCTTACTATTTCTCTCGCTATCAACATCTCTCTCTCTCTCTTTCTCCCTCTTTCTTGTTCTCTCTCTCTCTCTGTGTAGAGCTGTCTGATAAATGATTTGTTTGCTTTTTTGATTGATATGCGAACTCATTAAGGTTCATTAGCTGCCTCATTAACACGCGCACACTGAGAGAAAAGTGTAGAGAAGAGTTGAGGCAAAAATTTCTGGAGTGTGTAAAAGAAACTCCAGACTATTTAATAATTTCTCGCAGTGTTGCAGAAGAAAACACAAAAATATTTAATATTTTCTCACAGTGTTGCTCAAGAATTATAAGCTCTTTTTCTCACACTCCCTTACCCCCATTCTGTCTCACTGTCTTCCCCTATCTCTCTCTCTGTCTCTCTCTCTCTCTTTCTCTCTCTCTCAATCTATTGTCATATTCTTCACATAATAATTATTATAGCAACATTTATAGCACGGTGTTTGAAACTTAGAAAGCTGTTTCCAACTAAAGATCCACAAGTTAATTTAAGATCCACAATCAAATTCAAAATCCACTACGTGCGAGACCCAAATTACCAGACTTAGCGCTTTTTTCAAACTACCCAGCCTATCTAGGTATCATAATATACCATACAATCATATCATACTATTATAATATACTATATGTACCATACTATACTAGTTTGCCACTTACCGGCTCAAGGCAGTTGGAGCTGAAGTGTCCTGTGATGGTTTATAACTCTTCTCGACGATTTCGCTCTCGTTCTTCTTCGGCTCCGCGTTAAGAACTTTGTGTGTGCGTGCGAATGTTTTCTGTGTGTGAATGTGTGTGTGTTTGTTGTCAACGATTTATTTACTGCGCGCGAGTCCGGCGTGAGTGCATAAAATATATCAACGAAACGAAAAAATAAATAAATAACAAAATAACGACAAAAAATTACGGTAAAGATGAAGAAGAAGAAGAAGAAGCAGCAGACACACATGCAGTTAGACTGCGCGCATGAGTGTGTCAGTGTGTGTGTGTAGAAGATGAAGTGAAATCGGCAGACCGCTGCATAACACGTAACGTAAATAAGAACCAGCCAAGCAACGAGAGAGCCCCAGCTCCAGCCCCAGTCGCAGTCTTAGCCAAGCCAGCCGAAGCGACCAACTCAAGAGAAATGCTGCCACGAACTGGAGTTGAGGAGGGGGGGAGTGGTACTGTGTCTGCAACTGGGGTCGGGGTAGATCATAAAGAATTTTTCACATTGAAAAGTTGAAAAGTCCGCAATGATAATGATGCGGGAAGGGGGAGGGAGAGATAAAGACGGTGACGATGCGCGGCTGATGATGGCAACTGATTAGTGATTAGTTGCCATTTGACACATTTGTCTGTGCAGACTGTGTAAGCTCTCTCTCTTGCTCTCTTCATTACGTTCTCGTGTAAGCTCTCTCTGGCGCACTCTCTCCCTTCTTCTCTCATACTGTCTTTGTATGTGGATCAAGCACAGGCGCACACGCAGACATGCAGGTGCACTGTCTCTGTGTATGTGTGTGTTTGGGAATGTGAATGGCATTGAGAGAGCAGCGTGCAATCTGAGGGAGAGAGAGGTGAGAGAGCAGGAGGCTGGACGATGACAAGCGACTTTTTGTGGGTCGTTTCGTTTTTGTTGCTGTGTGTGTTTTGATTTGTATGTAATGATTCCCATAATGTCTTCACAGCTTTTGTGGCTGGAGCGCTGCGACTGCGCTGCAACAGCGATTGGGGACTGCGACTGCGCATCCGCAATAGAAAATCTTTATTTTTGATTTCGATTCTTAGAGAGAAAGAGAGAGAGAGCACTCAGCTCTTTTGTGCTAATTGGGAAAAATTAGAAAGCATGAAATGCCGAGTCCGTTTGCCGCCGATTGCGCCAACTCCTCCCTAAGCCCCTCCCCTTCCCACTCACACACAATCACACACACGGCAATGAGCTGACTGGTTAATCGGCTCCACTGCAGTTGCTGCGGACTGCGACTGCAACTACGGCTGCGTTTCCTTCTTCCTCTGCGGTTGCTGCTGCTGCTGCGCTGCTTCTTCTTCTTCTCCTTCTTCCACTGTTGTTGTTGCTGTTGTGTGTCCTCTTTGACAGGCCACCGAATCCAATTGGAATCGTTTAGCGCACACTTTAAGTTCAATTGCGATTGTTGCACAGTGGTACGAAACAACAAAAAAAAGAAAAAAATGCCAAGCGTAACGGTTCTTTTGCAGTGCGTATTTCTAGTCAACAACAACAGCAAAAATAAGTAAAATAACAACACTCACTACTCACTTTGGGTTTTTTGGGGCTGTGCAACAACAACAAGAACGGAAAAAAAATAGAATTCAATTTGCTAATACACTGATAAACAAATATACACACACACGTACACATACACTGTGGCAGGCGAGAGAGAGAGAGACAGACAGCACGCGATATGTTCAAGACGGAGGGCGCGGAACTCGGATGCGGATTCAGAATCGCAGAATTGTATTCGAAGTCCGTTGCGGAGATCGGTTCGGAGTCGGATGCGAATGCGGATGCGGATTCTGTCTGTTTGGATTCTGTGTGTGTTGCGAGCCAAGCGAGCCAAAGACGTGTGAACTCGTCGAGCGACGAACGCGAAATACACGCGAGCCAGCCAAGATACTTTCTTTGGCCTCGTAATGTAACTGTCGGGAACAGCAGCAGCAGAAGAAGAAATTCAAGACAAGACACGCACACACACACAGGCATAACCAGAGACACGAACAAACACGAGCGCACAAACACACACATACACAGAAAAGAGGCCGCAAATCTGCGGCTGCGCGGCAGAGACAGCCGTAGCCAGTCACAGGCGGCTGGTTGCGCCGACGCGACGTCGACGTCGACTGCACAAATGAGCACAGGCAGCGCAGTTGAACGGGACGCTGGCGCGCATAGAACTCGCACAGTGGCATCGGCTCCAATTAGCACTTGTTGCTGCCGCTCACAGTGGGCCTGATTAGAGATGGACAAATGCAACAGAATCATTTGACAATTGGTTGCCAGAAATGGCAGTGTTGCCAGCAGCAACTCCTGTAGGATCTCAGGACCGCAGACAGCAGCACAGTTACAATGGACACTGCGCAGTTACAGCGTGCAGTCGACGCTGACGCGCACTTGAACTTGAATTTTAAGCTCGACGCCAACAGCAGCTGAGCGACGCGGCGCGCCGTTGGAGTTGGCTAATGTCTTGTCAGAGTTGCCAATGTGCTGATAAATATTCAAATTTTGATTAATTATTCATGATTTCTATAAGGTTTTTAAATTAATGTAACAAAACATAACGTTTATAATAAGATAATAATTATATAAGGTAATGTTTAAATAAAATGAATATGAGAATAATAGAATTTCATATTCATACAAGGATTTTGAAAATATAGTTTTTACATAGTATCTTTGTTTAAAAAAAAAAAATTGGAAAAAGTATTCTTATTTTAAATCCAAAACCCTTTTTTTTAGTGATGTTAGAAAAACTTGTGTAACTCTGGTGTTGCACTAAGCTACACCTTTCCGTTAAATTCGCGGTTAAATTCTTTTTCACCGCTTTTTTTAACGTCAAACTTTAATTCATTTAAAATATCAGCATAACAAAATTTAGACAAAATAGTATCAATATAATATTTATTAAATTTGCTAAAAAAAATCATATTTCGATATTATAATATGTAAATTATTTACAGCCCTATTTGCCAAACTGTTGAAAAATATTCAAATAATAACCAATTAATTTAAATATTTAAATTGATCGTTACTGTGGTAATTTATATACGTAGAATTAAGTTAATGTTTAGTTATAAATATTATAATAAGAATTAACTTCTTTATTCACACACACTTTGCAAGTTTTTAACTTTTAACCTCAAAGTCCGCTTTGGCTGCAATCGATATAAATCAACGCAACTGGCAACTCTGCTGTCAGCACCTGTACGCGTGTGTGTGTGTGTGTGTGTATTACAGCGCCTGTGCTTTTCTCCTCATTTGTGGCCAGTGTAGCAGCCTCTGCCGCGGTGCTGCTGCCTCTCTTGCCAGATGCTGCTGCTGCCTCTCTTTTGCACACATTCACACTTACACACACACACACACTCACTCAGGCCTGGCAACTGGGCGCATTTCAACGGTAAACATCATGAATGCATTTGGAAAGTGGCTCGTGGTGTTTGCATTTTGCATTTCTTCGCATTCTTTTGTGTTTATGTGTAGCTGCGGCTGCGGCTGCGGCTGTGGTTGCTGCGCTGGCTGCGCCGCTGTCTCTCGACTTGGCTTGCCTCGGCTCTGGCTCTGGCTCTAGCAGCCATCGCACAATTGTGCCAGCAACAACAACAACAACTGCGACGTTTGCCGAAGACGGCGTTTTCATTTCTCAGAATTGATTGGCCGTCGCGGCGGCTGCGGCTGCTGCTGCCTCTGCTGCTCCTTCTGCTGCTCCCTCTGCCTCAGCCTTTGCTCCACACACCAGCTTTTATTTCTTTCTGCATTTTTCTTTCAGCCGCTGCCACTGGCACCTGTCGTTGTTGCTGTTGTTTGCAGACGTAGACGCTGCTGAGACGCCGTCTCTCTGTCCGCATCTGTCCAGGCTGTGCCTTTGCCTTTACCATTCTGATTAAATAACGCTTGACTTGGCGGGCGTCGACGCCGTCACCGTTGCTGTCGCTGTCGCCGTCATCGTTGTCTGCGACTGCGTCTGGGCTCTCTCTCTCACTCACGCATGCAAACTTCGGCTGTGACTTTGACTTCGGCTCTGCATATGCGATGCGTATTGATCGCAATATTCACGATTTGCCGATATTTTGTGCCCGTTATGACCGTTGAGTATTGAGTGTTGGAAAACGGCATTTGTTCTCTCTCTCTCTGTCTTGTTTTGTTATCTCTCTCATTTTACTTACTGCATTTTGTGGCAAGACAATGCATGTTGCAGCCCCCTTGCGTGATAGTCTCATTTGATAACTCAATCAGATATCTGGCGATGAGTTAGTTCTCTCTTGTTGCCTTTTTGCCTTTGTTGTTGTTGTTGTTATACTGCAACACAATGGGCGAAAGATTTTTGTTCCCAGCTCCCCCAGCTTGAGGAGAATACATTTTGTCGTGCGACACTTGTGTATAACAGTTATTTTATTTAATTGATGGCAAGCGCTTTGCTATAAAAGTGCCATAAAAGGGGCGCAGCTCACGAGATCAACAAGCAGGTTTATCGCTAGTATTCTTTAGAGCTGGAGTTGTGTTATAAAAAGGCTATATAAAACTGAAGATCAAATGGGGAGAGTATAAAATGGTGATCATGGGATATATGAAGCTTAATGCCTAAAGGATTTATACTACATATACTGCTATAAGTGTTATAAATTGTAATATACAGTTGTCTACTGCTTTCACAGTGCATAGAATTGGTGTACTTTTCGCATTCATACTTGACCATAAAATTTGCTATAAATTTGCTATAAAATGCTACGATAAGCTGCTCTGAAGACATATGTATGTAAATATGAATGTTGTATGTTGTAAAAGTTTCTATAAATATGTATAATCAGAAGAAGAGGTACAATTCTACTATTTATAGACAACTCTAAGTTATAGACACCCCCCAGCAATCTGTAGTTCCTGTCCAGAGTTCCCCGGCCAACCGTCGATCGCAATTATCGCTAATACTTTAGCTCAACTTTGATTTATCGTTATCGCTTCGATGCGTATAATAAACAGAATATCCGCTCGCTTCATTAGCCGCAGATGGCGCGCTGGATAACTGTTGCAACAATGTTGCCACCACTTTGGCCAGTTGTCGCCATCGCCATCGCCATCGTCATCGTCATAATCTGTGCATCTGTATTGGAGTCCAGCCTAGCCTGGCCTAGTCGGAGAGTGTCTCTGGATATCAAGTTGAGTCGAGTGTGGTGCGATCTGTGCCCATTCTCATTCCCATTCCACGCATGCGCAGTCCACTTTTTAAATTTGGCATCATCAGCAACAGTTGCCGCTGCTACGTCTCTCTCTCCCCTTCTCTACCATCATCTCTCTGTCTCTTTCGCAACCGTTTCCCGTTTCTGTTGGCGTGTAAATCTATTAACGTCTCCCCCCCCTCTCTCTCTCTCTCTGTCTCTCTCGCTCTTGTTCTCTCTCGGCACACTTACCCAGCATTCTGATGAGGTGGCAGGGGGGTGATCCTCCTCCCGCTGTGCCGCTCCTGGACATGGCCTCGTGCCAATTTGCCTAAGTCGACTATTTAACTATTTTTGCCGTTTGCTCGTTGCCATTTGCCAATTGCTGCCTCGGCCTCGGCCTCGCAAGATGCTGCTCCATTTGGACGTGCGACTTTTACCAGTCTCTCCATGCTGTAACCCCCTGTCTGCACCCCCCCCTCCCCCCTTCAACTCTTTTCCTCTTTGTCTCTGTCTCCCTCTTGCTGTCCGATTTTATTTCACGGCACGTCGCAACGTCGAGCAACTCTGTCAGCTCTTGCACTTGTTACCCAGTTAGCAGTCCGTCAACGTAGCCGAGCGCCACCAGCAGGGTCAACAGACTCCCGTCCCAGCACCTTCTACTTCCCTCTCTCCCCATTTCCCCTTTTTTCTTTCTCCTTTGTGTGTCCCTCTGTCAATGATTGATGAACGCCACTTGTGGTCGCTTAATTGCCGCGACATTAGTCGCAGATGACGCTGCCACAGCCCACACTGCGGCAGCCACGCCCACAAAAACCACAGCACAGATAAAATAGAAATCTAGGCCTGAAAAGTGCAAGGGGGAGGGGTGGCACGAATTAAGTTTAGATTAGATGTCGATGCAGCTGCAGCAAAAAGTCAACTGCATTTTAATGTTTGCAGAGTTGAAATCTTTTGACTATCGATGCGGCGATTAGCGGGGGAATATAACGGACTGTACTATAAAAACTACTATTACTTCTTCTACTTATACTACTGCTACGGTTACTAATTTTACTACTGCTACAAATACTACTTTTACTACTAATACTGCAACGAATAAAAGTTTTAGTACTGCTAATACTACTTCTACAATACAATGCTTGATTGTATTACTACTTCTACTATTTCTACTAAAAATACTACTACTACTACAATTACTTTAAATACTACTACAAGTACTACAAATACTACTGCTACCATTAATATTAATATTACTACTTATACTTCTACTACTACTTTTTTGACTTCTTCTACTACTACTACTACTTTTTTGACTTCTTCTACTACTACTACTACTTTTTTGACTTCTTCTACTACTACTACTACTTTTTTGACTTCTTCTACTACTACTACTACTTTTTTGACTTCTTCTACTACTACTACTACTTTTTTGACTACTTCTACTACTACTACGTCTACAACTACTACTACTTTTTTGACTTCTTCTACTACTACTACTTCTACTACTACTACTACTTTTTTGTCTTTTGAATGAACAGAGTTTTCAAACTGTTCGCTGATAGCTTTCAGTGTTGAGCAATGGGTTAATAGTGTTATACTCGTATTTGATTCTTATGAAACTGTTGTTATTTCATTTACGAAAATTGTAGAAAGCATGAATTAGTTATCTCAAAAACAGTGTTGTAAACTGGGTTGACTGCATTTACAGTGTTGTAAAGTGTTTTTAAACACTCTAAACCGACTAAAGCTGGATATGCGAAGGTAAATGGAGTAAGGAGCACAAAGAAAGATCGAAGTTTGGGTTATTTGAATATATACATTTGAAATTGTTTCGAATTCTATTAGATAATGAGACATCATCAGGCATTCTTCATATCATGCTGTACAGTTAGTCTTAATAAACAAGAATATGACTGATCAAATAAGTAGTTTATGTTGAGCAACTTGTAAATGACATAATAATACAATATATAGTTTGGTTAAGTGACCTTTTGCAGATCTTTAAATAAAGTGAATTTTATCTAGATTTATAATAATTTATGCTTTCTAAGGGAAAAGATGTTTCAAAATCAAAACAAACTGAACTTTAGTAAACTTCTTAGACACGAGATTTTACTGTAAGTTGTATAATGCCATATAATGCTTTGCCAGAATCCAGATCGCATTCTGTGCGGAAGACATTGAGCCCTAAATGGCATCAAGCCAGAAGGAGAAGGTGCAGGAGTAGATGAAGGAGGAGGCGGACCAGAAGCTGTTGCTGCTGCATTAGGCCATATTGAAGCTGATGTTGAGCTGCAACTGGCGGCCAACGGCGGTGGGTGTGGGCTAATTTACTCCGTTTGGAAGTCGCCAACGGAACACGCTGCCAGTGGCCAGTGGCCAGTGGGACTGGCTGAGGAGTGCTGGAGCTGGCAGTGGCAGTGGGACTTGGGACTGGCAGTTGTTATGTGGTTATCTCTCAACATGCCATATAAGTCGACAAATGCGCAGTTAGGCGAGTCTCCTTGTGTGCCACTGTGTGTGTGTGTGTGTGTGTGTGACAACGTGTGTGTTACGTACTCGTATTTATGATTGGCAGCTGCAGCGGATCAGAGACTCCACTTGGTCGTCGTCGCGACGGGGCAAACAACGTTGGCTGCGTAAATAAAAAGCGCGTCCACTGACGATTCCCGATGCAGACGGCACGCGGAATGCGTTTAGTGGCAACACAAGTGACTCTTTGGACCACACCTCTGCCCCGGCTCCCCCTCAGCTCTGCCCCACCTCCTCTTCTCTTTGCCGCCCACCTGTGCTGCGCTGCGCTGTGTGCGAGTGTGTGCGTGTGTGTGTGCCCCCACGAGGGGCAATGCCAAGAATGTTAATGCAACTGCAACCGCAGCAGCAGCCAGCGGCAACGACAACGACAACTTTGACAACAGCAACAACAATAATAGCAACAACAACAGCAACAACAACAATAACAACAGCAACAACAAGTGCTGCAACAACAACAACAATAACAGCAACATAAACTAGCACAAACATTTACTTAATCCATTTCCAATGCAATTGCTCTCGTTCCCGTTTACCCCCCTCCCACAACTCCTCCCCCCTCTCTCTCTCTCTTTCTCTCTCTCTGCTACTGCTACCATTCCCGTTTTTCTTCAAGCACATTCCCGTTCGACACAATCTAGAGAGCTTACTGAAAATGCTGTAGAAACCGAATCAAGGTCGAAATCTCTTGCATCTGTTAGAGAGGAGGAGGGACGCGAGGGAAACAAACTTGTTCGTTTCTTTATCCGCTAGATTTCTAGCAGTATTTACTCGTACAGTATTCTTTTATTATTTTCTATTATTTCATTATTTAATTTATTTTTTACTACTTTCTTATTGCCTATTATGCCTACTTGTCTCTACTTAGTACTAATCTCCTGGTCTGCCCTCTTCTTTGACCTGGACTGATCGGGCAGAAAGTATGACATCATGGAGAGCACAACAACAATGCCGAGCATGGCCCAGAACGTTGGGTCGCAGCTGTTGAAGAATAGACGACCCAGCAAATTGCTACCAAAGACGGCACCCAGGCGACCCACCATCATGATGAAGCACATGCCCATTGCATTGATCTGCGTGGGATAGAACTCCATGGCCATGGTGCTTACTAGGCCGCCACAGTTACCGATAGCCATCACCAGAGTTAGTGCAATCACCAGCGGTGCGAATTGTGTGAGATAGTGCAGCAACACCAGGCACACCATGGTCAACATCATCCAGCTGACTGTGAAAAGAGCAGGAGAAAGATCAAGCAATTGAGCTTATTAGAAGTGTTACCAGGCAGGGGAAAGAATGATTTTGAATTGTTATCGATAGCAGCGATTGTACGGTGGTATAAGTCTGTTTCTTGCAAAATACAACACTGGCAACCCTATTCTGAACTTGAGCAAGCTGCCAGCTCAACATCAAGATGAGATATTGATATCGATTTGTTTTCGATAGCTTTGAGCTAACCTTTAAATTATCTTTGATATAAACTTGCAATATTCTATTTCCTTCAGTTTCCAACACTGGTAACCCTCCTAAAAACTAAGCAACCTTCCATACGTACATATACATGTGGAGTTTCATAGTAAGATCGAAAAATCTTCACCAACTACATGCTAAGAAATCCTGTTCTATAATTCCAGTCCCTTTCGAGCACTTTACAGATATATAACTGTAATCTTAATTTAAGTAAAAGCTCAGTAAACTCTCTCCTACATAAAGAAGTTCCTCCTTTCGGAGGCTACAAAGGTTTCCTAAATCTCTTCAAACCTGCATTCAAAATAGAATTTTTAATTTGTAACTCTTGAGATCATACAAGAAACTACAAAGAATGTACTTACGTGTACCTATACTTATTCCCGTAGATCCTACCATACTCTTAGATACCCTCTAACCCTACCTCATTGCAGGATACCCCAACATGAACATGCTTGTCGACTTACTTAACAGATTCCGCTTGCCAATCAGATCGATGGTGTAGGCGAATATCAGATAGATAATGGTGAAGGCGCCTCCAATGGTGATCATCACTTGGTAGGTGCCAATGTCTGGCGATCCATTGCAGGCCGCAGTGCCGACAGCAGCCAGTGCCTGCTCGGAGGTAGCATTTTGATCGACTGAGTTGATACCCTGCAGAACGGTGCAAAGAAGAGTGTTCTGCGCACTTGGTTTCCCCAGCTCGTTGAGTATGGTTGGGAACCACATGAAGACACCCTGCGCAATGCCATAGATGACGAACTGAATGATGCAAATGTTGAGCGTGTGCAGCAGGCGTGATCTGTAGAAAAGCGGCACAGTCTGTTGCCAGATAAGCCTGATGGCATCACAGCAACCATGCACATTGGCCAAGCTGGCACCGACGTTCTGCTGCAGCAGATGCTTCACAGGGTAATCACTGGCGGGGCGACCCGAGTTCTGGGCATACATGTTGCGTAGGGTTTGGAGTGCCTCCTCGACGCGACCCTGCACCAACTGGTACTTTGGAGTCTCTGGCAGCAGGAAGAGACCGCACAGCGCCAGCAGCGTAATGGAAACGTCGGCAATGATGAAGATGCGCCACGAGCTCATTCTCAGTCCAAGCAGAATCGTATCCAATTTCAAGGGCAGAATGCCGATGGCCACGGCTGAAATTACGGAATAAAATAAATTATATTAAAGTATACATGACATATATGATATATGATATTTTATGATATTTATATGAAGCAGAAGATCCTCAAAAGAGGCCAAGTACCTCAGTTCTCGGGATTACCTGGTGCAAACATCATGGCGATGCACATGAAGCACGAGAGCAGCGTCACGTGACGCACGCGTGACTTGTTGCCATGGAACTCTCCGCACAAACTGAAGACGCACGCCTGTCCGCCGGAGATGAAGAAACCGGTGAAGAAGCGACACACAATAAGCATCCAAATGTTAACGGAGAAGGCAGAGATGATCGAACTGATGGCACTGAAGAGCATTGCATAGCGTAGTGTGGCGACACGACCCCAAGTATCCGCCAGGAAGCCCATTGCATGTGAGCTGAGCACCACGCCCAGGAAGCCGGAGGAGGCGAGCAGACCCTGCTGCTCGAGTGTCGATTGCAGGTCACACTTGACCAACGGCATTATCAGACTGACGCCCATTATTTCCACCATGACGGCCATGAAGCAGAGGCCGCAGATTAGTAGCAGCTTCAGGTGGAACCTGCCGACACCTGTCAGCGTGACAGCCTCCTCGAAGCTGTATTCCTTCAGCTGCTTGCGCGGCTTCTCCAGCACGCTGCCTGCAAACAGAGAGACAGAGAGTGGAAGGCGGTTAAGGGGTATCTGTCAATCAAAGTCAATCGAGATGTCGGCTCGCATTAGAAGACGCCATCCCCCCGCCCTGATCATTTGCATAATTGGAATCCCCTATAAGAGTCTATGCCACTTGTCTAGAGGCCGCGAGTGCCTGCTCGATGGCGATGGCGGCCAAGTCAGCGACTTTATTGGCGGATCCAGCGGCAGCAGGCGACGACGACGACGTGCGTCTGCCCAAAGAACAGTCGCCTCCGGCTTTCTTCGAATCGAAAACCTTTCGCATCATCTCGCTTGGCATCTATCTGGGCGGCATCAGTGGCCTGGGCATGGTCCTGGCCGTGTACTACCTGCTCTTCTTTGACTCCAGCATGCCGGACATCCATCTTAAGTTCCCCGTCTCGATTGGTGGTCAGCCGGTGCAGAAGGTGCACGAGTACCAGTGAGACCAGGTGACTATACACACACACACACACACACACACACATGCACACAGACACACACATACAGGCAGACAGTCTAGTCTATCACCCTCGCAGCACAATAGGGAGCTAGTTCGTCAATGTCTAATTGGATTTGGCGCATTGCTGGCAATAACAACACGAGGGTGCTCGACTAGTTTATACCCTGCAAATCAGTTTAAAACCTATTGCAATCATATAAAGCTCTAACGTCTCTCAACTGGTCATAGTTATCACATATAGGTCGATATAATCAGCCTTTTTGTCTGTATGAACGCCTAAATTTCAGCGACTATATCAGCCAAAGCCTTCAACTTTTGTGACTAGGTTTAGAAGTGTCGAAACTATGATTTTAGAACCCTGCCACGCCCCCATTTGCCCTTTTAATCTATAAAATTCGAATAGCAAGCGTGTTTTAGACAGGAATATTAATTTTTGGTATGTTCAACCACCCAAAAAATCTCCTAGTAATTATTTCTATGTATTTTTAATTTAATAAAGAAGATATTTGCTTAATTAGCGTACAGTTTTCGCTCTCAGTGCCGCAAGATATGCAACACAAACATAGAAACAGTCGGCCTATGGTATTCGTAGGTTTTTTACGTTTTTAATTATACATCTTCATTGATAATCCAAGGTCTTATATAGTAAAAAGCTTGACTGTAGCTGTGCTTACTTGTTACTTTAGTATTAGTATTGGCTTGGGCACGGGGTATGACCATTCTCAGGCTTACATTACTTATTATACTTCTATCTTGAAGGTCGAATCCTTCTGCAATAGGTCTTTCTTTAAAATGAAGTAAGGAAATAAGCAATAACATGAAAGCAAGTCTGATATTCACTGTATCTAGTTAAAGCTTAGTCAGTATTAGAGAAGGGGAGTGCGTGTTGGACACCATAGACAAGGATCTACCAATTTAGCGCTTTTCAGCTCTATCGCTCTCCTTATTTCATAGAAATGTATACTCTTTCTGCATGTCTCTCTCAAGATCTACTTCTTTTTTGTTGATTTTCTTATATTTCTCTCAGTCTCTCCCTCTATTTGACTATACTACACTGTTGTGGCTGTCTTTCTTTATCTCTCCTAGTCTTTCTGTATGTATTTCTCTATCTATCTCTTTCGCTGCCTGTCTCACTCTCTGTCTCTTCATATTTATTCCACTAAATTGCTCGTCTTTCTCTCTCTCTCTGCACCCATACATTACGCTTTCTATCTCTATTTCCTCCCCTTTATCCCCATCTCAATGACTCCCCTTCTCTCTCGATGATCCCCCTTTGAAATTAGAATTCCTCATGGCACAAAACGTGCCTGCCCTCCCGGCTGAGCAGACCCTATTGTTCGCTGGTGCTGGGTGCAGTTGCTGCATATGAAGGCAAAGAGGCGAACAAAACAAGCGCGACAAAAGAACAACACAAAAGACAACGGCGACAACAAATCAAACCAGGTCAAGTGGCACGTGATGAGGGCGCCAGGTGGTGCAAGGAGAGAGGTAGACAGGGAGGCATGGGGGCCCCACCAGGTCGGGAATCTTATTAGTGTGGCGGCCAAGACGTTGCCGGACCATGCAACATCAGCAACAACAACAACAAGAACAACGCGCTAACCGCAAAAAGCAAAACGCAAAATCAACACGGTTGAAAATTTGTTTGTTACCTTTGCGGGCAATTTGCCGCTATCCATCGCCGGCGGCATTCAGTACGCCGCCAGAGACGCAGCGCCCCGCAAGAGTCGAGCCGAGAACGCGTCGCGTTGCAATTACTGTTGCCTTTCCTGACTGTCGTTGTCGTTATCGTTATCGTTATCGTCATCGTTGTCGCTATCGTTGCTAGCATGACCTCAGCAACACTCACCAATCTGGCCTCGGTGGTGAAGGAGGCCAAGGACGAGGAGATTCAGGTGCCCAAATCGAATGACTTCTTCGAGTCGAAGACATTCCGTCTGCTCACGCTGGTGCTGTACATGGGCGGGGTCAGTGGCATGGGGCTGACCCTGGCCGTTTACTATCTGTTCATATGGGACTCGCGCATGCCGCCGTTGCCGATCTTCAAGCATACGCATCCCATAGGCTAGTAGAGGCAGCAGGAGAGCAGCTGCAGAAGGAGGAGTAGGAGGAGGAGTAGTAGCGGGAGTAGGAGCAGCAGGAGACGGAGCAGGAGCAACAGTACACACCCATAATCGATGCCATTAGCACGCAGTCAGTCAGTCAGTCGGGTGAGTGTTGTGCTTGGGGATTAATTGGTGGCATGCAGCGTGAAGAGGCAGTTGCAGGTGCAGGGGTAGGGGCTGGCAAAGTTGACAGCTACGCACAAAACTAATCCGCTTTTGTACGTTCCACTAAATCGCAGAGTTGCCTGACCCCTCCCTCTACCCCCCCGCTGACTGTCCCTTTCTAACCTTTCCCCTGTCCTTGTCCCCCCCTCGGGCCGTGTTTACTATTTACTGTTGCACCGCTTGCGTCACCTCCGGATTTTGATTTAATCGACGTCAGCGTCCATCAAAGAAATCAGTAATCGCTGTGCCGCAAAGCGAGTCAGGCCAACTGTTACTTGGCCACATTGTCACATTGCCACCTGCCACAGTACTGTCAGTTGCACCCAGTTATTCCCTCGCCATGTCATCCGACATGGCCTCCGCAGCAGCTGCTGCCAATTTGGCCAAAATCGTCAATATCATCGGCTCGAATGTGCGAGAGGAGCCACCAATAGAGGCCACTGTTGCACCTGGTGTTGCTGCTCCCACGGTGCGTGTCGCCTCCAGTGCGCGTAGTGTGCGTCTTGCCAGCAGCGGCATGCCCCGTCGCTCTGCCTACTCCTATGTGCCAAAATCGCCCCAGCTGGAGGAGATTGTGTTCGCCGAGCCAACGTGCTCGGAACGTTTCGCCCGCTACTTTGTCATTGTCATCTACCTGTGCGGGCTGTGCAGCCTCGGCTTCTTCCTTTCCATCTACCACATCTTCTTCTGGGACTCGCGTATGCCGCCAGTCTTTAAGGGCCAGAAGAAGCCGCCCGCCTTTGGCTAGCAATGACGCCCGAAGAAGCTTGCCCTAACCCATGATGACAATGGTGAGTGAGGTGGGTAGGGCTCTACTTCGTGCAGGGAAGGGGACGAAGTTTGTTCCGATCAGCGTAAGATAATACAAGTAGTAAATAGGAATGTGGTAAATGTATCTATATATTGTATATACTATATATCTCATAGAATATATATCTTTATGTGAACATTCATAATGATACAACACCTCATAAGGGTAGTCTAAGCTGTTTTAATCGAACCGGTCCATCTTGCTTCACATATCATTTATGATTCTTCACTTGAGAATGAAAATTAAAAGATTTCTTCTTCTTGAGATAAGTAGGTTTATAACTATAAAAAGAAATACTGCCCGAGGCTTCTTTAGTAGTGCAGGAACTATATACATTTCTATATAATACCTTTCAGTCTATTTCAGATGATTTTGTATATATCTGTATATATGCTCACTACATCTTTAGTGAATATTCTAATATATAGAGATATATAATATTTTGCACGATAAAAACTTTGTGATCAAAGATTATAAACGGGGTTAACACTATAAACATTCTAGTATCTTGTTCAGAACAGTGATCTAAGATGACTGAATGTACATATCTATATATATTTATATATATCGATCCACCAAAATGATGAAAAACAAAGGTCGCCAAAACTCTATAATATGTATATATCATATATATTCTACAGGCATACAAATCCTGGGATAGTTTATGATTTTTTATCAATAGCTTTTAATGCGAATTCATTTCTTTACATAATCAAGAACTGCTACACAAGAATATACAGTTATAGTGTCCTATGCTTTATTCGTATGTTATATGGCAATAGGTTGCAACAAAAGTCATTTCGCTGTTATATTCTCTAAGATCTAGGTGTTTATACGAACAGGAGGATTAAGATAGCAATATCTATTGTGATTTGACGTTGATCAAGAATATATATACTTATTGAAGTCGTAGATTCTTTCTTCTGCCTGTTAAATAGTTGTAATACCCTTCTTTTCAAGAGACTGAACAAAAACCTATTTGCATTTGAAACTGCAAAGTCCCTCTAGAAGATGAAGAAAAGGAAATTTGCAGAAGCTTTTCAATGTTTCTTCAAACTAAGCTACGTCTTGGTAAAATTGAACATCTTATATGTAATAAAGTACCACTTTAATGTGCTATATTGCCTAGTTTGAACAACTTTAGGACTCTTTGAACACACAAATTGAATTGTTCCAAATCAGGTCTCGTCCCAACGAGGAGCATTGTTGAGTTATATGTCTTTCTAGGGGTGGGATGGAGGTTTGTAGGGCAGGAATATCTTACATATTTCTTTCAAATTTCACATTCTCCATCGTTCATTGCGAATTCTTGCCGTGTCCACAAAGGAGGAGGAAGAGGCCGAAAAGGGGCTCCAAAGATTCCTTGAGGGCCGCTTAAAAACAATGTTGCACTCGCCTAGAACTGCCACGTTATGAATAGGGGCAAGAGCTGGGTAGGGGAGGGGGGTGGCGATGGGAAGGGTAGCACTGGCAACTGGGCGTGTTTGCATGTTTGGCCTACATTCTGCCGGCGCATACGTGAGTGAGTGTGCGTGAGTGTGTGTGTGTGAGGCTTATAAAATAAAATCAATGGCCAACGTTGCAATCGTTGCTCGTAGTCCAAACCGATGCCCGCATGCTCTCTCTCTCTCTCTCATTCACTCGCTCTCTCTCACTCGTTCTCCCTTTGCCTGGGCCGCTTCCTTTCGCTCTCTTTCACTCGCTCGCAGCTTTCAGTTGCATTCGTTTCGTTGTCCTAGTGACCTAGTTGCAGATTGTTAACCTCTGCGCCGACGACGACGACGACGACGAAGGCGAGGCAAGACGAGCGGAGACGAGGCGAAGCGATTGCCGAATCGAAATAGAAAACAAGTAAAAGTGCTGTGCAGCAGTTGTGCAATGCTCGACTAGCAGATACCCAGCCATATAGCTTACTTACTTAAGTTACAGGGTATTTAAAGACTATCCTTATGCAGTTATACTGGGAAAGATCATGAGAAAGCTTCACTTTACTGTTTAAGTTACAGGGTATTTATAGAGTATCTCTATGCAGATATACTGTGAGCATGCTTAAAAGTAGCTCGACTAGCAGATACCCAGCAAAATAGCATAAGAAACGCTTCCTTACTTAAGTTACAGGGTATTTAAAGAGTATCCTTATGCAGTTATACTGGCAGAAAGCTTAAGAGTAACTTGACTAAATTACTGTTACAATTGCAAGGTATTTACAAGGTACCTTTATGCACATATTCCTTATCAGAATAAAGTAACTGCTCGAGCATGCATTTTAATTAGAGGGTATACTACAGGGTATCAGTACCCTGTCATGCCCAAAGTAAGTTATATACAATTTTAACCTCACAATCCACACCTCCTGTGTCTCCCATCTATTCGTGCATACCCCAACCATGCGCACTTACAGGGTATAACGAGCGCCAGTGAGCAGCCTGCGTCGCTGCTGTTGCAGGTGCAGCTGCTGCTGCAGGTGCCGAAGGAGGCGCACGAGCAGCGCGCAACTAGCGAAAGTTGGCCAAGCAAAGCGCAAGCAGCAGCAGCAACAACAACAACAACAACAACGAGAGTGACAAATACAGCAACAACAACCACAAGAAGAAGGAGAAGAAACAACAACAAGAGCAACACATAAGTTGTCCTCTGTTTGTCCTTCGCGTCGCCGCCTGCGAAGGTTGCTCGGCCTCTGGGCATGGTCACATACATGCATAAAGCGAGCATAAGCACTGAAGATGCAACTGTAAATGCAGCGCCGACTGCAGGCAGCGACGTCAACAGCGCGGCGTCGCTAATTGTTTGGCCATGATTTCATTTCGATTTCACGCTCCATTGATTTTGTTTTGCTTTTCATTTTCGATGAAAAATCAGGCGCGCATTTTTATTTTGCATTTCCGCGTGCTAACTGACTCATCCCGTGTGGGCGCTGGAGGCGTGGGCGTGGGCGGTCTACGCGCTCTTGACACATAAAAACAATGACAGCCACAAGACGTGCCGACTTGCTGCCGCTGCCTCAGCAGCAGCCTCCGTCGCTGTTGCAGCAACTGCCTTGCTCCTCTCTCTCTCTCTGTCCCTCTCTGTGTCTCTGACATTGCCTTTGCCATTGCCTTTGCCTTTGTTATTGTTGCTGTTTATTTGGAATGCCAGCGACGCGTGCCAGCTGCATTTCAGCTGCGGCTGCTGCTCATTGACGCCGTTGTTGACGTTGACGTTGACGCTAACTGCGACGCAGCACATTTCAGAGCAAATTTGTGTATGGCTAAAGTTTTATGAATGAAATTATAAACGAAAGAGCCGAAAAGAGCAGAGGCAGCGGCAGTGGGAACAGCAGAACAGGCAGTGGGAGCAGCAGCAGATGCAAAGGTAGTGGGAGAAGCAGCAGCGAGGATCTCTTCAACAGCCGAAGGGAGAGCAGAGCACGAAGGCTGAGCGCACTTCGCACGAACAGCAGGCAGCGCAGCCAGCAGCACAGGCAGCAGCCCGAATGCAGGAGTAACCAAAGGCATCGCCCGCAGCCAGCGACATCGGCACGCAGCGCGACAGCCGCAGCAGCAGCAACGTCAGCAGAAGGCTCTGCTTTTCGCAGAAGCTTTTTGTGCTGGGGCGTCATTTCGCTTGCATTCGCTGGACGCGTCGGTTGGCAGCGTTGTTTTTGCTCTACTTCTCTCTCTCTCTCCTAAAGAGCACAGTGGCTCTGCAACTGTAGGGCATTCAAACTGTCGGCTTTAAAACTTTAAAACTGCCAAACAAGAGAAAAATAAAAACTGTTAGCGACGCGTCAAACTTAAATTTACAACAACAATAACAACGAAAAGGCGGCGAAGAAGAAGTAGTAGTAAAGTGGAAAGAGGAGGATAGAGGAATAACAAACAGAAGAAACATTGCATTTATGTACCATATACACTATAATTACGACAACAATTAGACTAACGGTGCACTGCCAACAACAACAACAACAACAAAAACTAGAGAAGCCGAACATATCAAAGGGAAAGTGCTAAAGACGAAGGTAAACAGGCAAAGAAGAAAGCAAGAGAGAAACAACTAAGAGGAGCACAATCAAAATCGCATTGAATCGAATCGAAATCAAAATCGAGCATTGAGCACAGTCAAACAACTGAATAATACGGAATATTGAGAATCAAAAACAACTACAACAACAACAAAAAGAAGCAGAAGAAACAGCAGAGGAAGCCGAAGAGGAAGCTAGCGGGTAGAAACGTAGAAACGTAAACGAAAATGAACTCGAAAGTCAACTCACTGGAGGAGAAAGTGAAACTGCCGCCCACGGAGACAATAAGCCGCTGTTATCAGCCGCAGCAGAGCAACCGGAAGGTCATACGCATCCTAACGGTCGCCGTCTATGTGCTCTGCGTCTCGCTGGCGGCCATTATGCTCTCATTGTATTACATATTCATATGGGATCCCACTATACGACCCTTTGTCACCAAGGCCAATCAGTGCGGTAAGTCGCAGCTCGCTCACCTTACCCCCCCAACCCCCTTTCTCCCCGTTCTCATTTACCTGCCACATTCTCCGGCCCCCTACCCAGCCCCTTCTCCGCTACGTCTTTCATTATTTTGGGGTCGCCTTGGCTCGTAACATCTCCGGATGCGAAACCAATCAACTGGCATAAAGGAGAGGAAGAGGTCAGTGCTCTCTCTTTCTCCCTCCCTCTCGCTCTCGCTCTCTCTCTCCTTCTGGTATGCACCATTTGAATTGCGGTCGAGTGTGGTCAACCGGCCCGGGGCCCATTAGGGCCGGACTCTGACTCTGACTCGCCGGAGTAGTCAGTTCTCTTAGTGCTAAATCAAACTGGGACACACAGCGGACCCAGTTGGAACTAGGCTACAGCTAAATTGCATGAACACTTCAACCACTTTCCCCTGCCATCTCACACCCCCCCGACCCTTCGTGAACACATCCTGCCGCCCCATTGGAATCACAATAACGGGGCAACCACACGGAACGTGCTGGGCTCGGGTTCGGCAATGGGGTGTGGGCGTTCCTGAAATGAGAGGGGTGTGCGCTGGGGAGGGGGAGGTGCATGCAGGAAGGGCGTGAGAGTTTCCTTTGTTGCTGTTGCTGTTGTTGCTGTTGCCGTTTTTCAGTTTTGTAAATCAACTCGAAATTGGGTCAATGGGCTATCTCATTCTCATGCACACACACACACACACACACACACACGAGTGCACCCAGACCTCCTCTCTTTCTCTTGTTGTGTGTGTGTGTGCGCGCGTATAATCTGCTTGCATGACAGTTGCGGTTCAGCTCACACATTGTCCCTAACTAACTATGAAATTGTTTGAGCTTAAAGTTAAGCGAAAACATTCACATTCACTAACCAAGTGAATGATTCACATTACTCCCAAGAATCCTCATTACACTTATTACCAATGAAGCAGAAAATTATTTTCTTTACTCAAGTCGATATTATAATATAATATTATATATACATATATATAAAGGCCCTTTACTTATTTATTATGGTATTGATGGTACTAACTATGGTTCATTAAGTATTTACTATGGTTTCAATGTACTTCTTGGGTTCATTAAGTTTCTATCTAAAATCAGCTGTTTCTTTACTATATATACATATATACTAAAAAATCTGTTGTAAGCCATCGGCGCTATGGAACCTTGAGACATTCCACTGTGAAGCTTTCGCTTATAGTTTGTTTGTTTATTTTCATTTACCTGTCCTGCTATGAATACTCGTATATTTCCATGTTGTCACGCACTATATAATTCATGATATTAGCCAGGGTGACAAACGCGACATTATTCATTGCACTATCAGCAGATCGTATCGATCTATCTAGGGAATAGGGTCGTCACACTGTTTCTGTGTGTTTAAATGAAAGTTGAAATGCAATAACCCTTTAAAGTAAAGTTGGTCCTTGTCGATTTCTCTCTAAATATTTAGGTTCAATAAGTTATAAGTCTTATATATTGTAATATATACCATATATATACCAAAACACTAACAGAAAGATGACAAAAATTATTTAATTATTATCATAGGATCTTTTGATTTGATTAGGATATGCAAAATTGATACCAAACTTTACCAAATTGAGCTCTCAGTATATCTTAAAACTTTTATTTTCAAGTTTACTCAAAAATATAAAAATATTTTGAGTAAAACTTGGAAAAAACTCGGATAAAAGGATAAAAGGAAAAGGCTCTAATAAGATTCTATTTTTTTCTCGTATATTAAAGAACATAACTAATCGGAAATCCTTTTTTATATATATTTTCATGATAATTATTGATGGATAACGGATAATGGATGATGACTGATGAATAACGTATGATTTATGATGAATGACGCATAATTACTGATGGATAATGAATGTCGGATAATGGATAACGGATAACTGATAATGAATATCGGAAATAAACTGATGAATATCGAATAATGAATGATGAAAATCGCTTTTTGACTGACGAATAACCTGTAATGAATAATGAATAACGGATATGAATAATGAATAACGGATATTATTTTATGGATAACGGATAATGTACAATGAATAATGGATAATGGATGATGACTGATGAATAACGTATGATTTATGATGAATGACCCAAAATTACTGATGGATAATGAATGTCGGATAATGGATAACGGATAACTAATAATGAATATCGGAAATAAACTGATGAATATCGAATAATGAATGATGAAAATCGCATTTTGACTGACGAATAACCTGTAATGAATAATGAATAACGGATATGAATAATGAATAACGGATATTAATTTATGGATAACGGATAATGTACAATGGATAATGGATGTTGAATATCGGAAATTACATGATGAATAATTCATGATGAATAATGAATTTTGACCGATGGATAACGGATAACCTAATTGGGACCGCAGACAAAATTGTGATACCCGAAAAAATTGCCATACGCCTACTCAACTCATCGGAAGTCAGCGCAGACCAGTTCTACAAGCAGATCCTCGAGCAGTACCGCATCCTGAGCCACCTGCAGCTGCAGCGCCAGCAGTTCCTGCAGAAGCAGCATCTGCAGCTGCAGCAGCTTGAGGCCTCCAATCGCTTCCAGGAAGTGTTTGCCACAGCAACCATCATACAGGCTCATCCGCATCCGCATTCCCGTGAGCCGCTCAAGAAATCCTTTGTCTCCAATTCCAACAACAACAACAATAACAACAACATTAGTGAAATAAGCCCTTATCGTTTGGAATCAGCCTTGGCGCCACCATCAAATTTAGACGTGACAAACGGCGTGGCCACTGTGCATCACATGCCCCTCGTACTGGACACATCGCCGCCGGCAGAGAACATGATGCACATGAAGCGCAAAACTCATCGCGGCCACTACAAACATCATCGAGCGCGTTCGGGATCGGGACAGAAGAAGCAGCAGCAGCAGCAGCAACAGCTGCTTGCCACATCGGGACTGGTGGCAAGCACCATAGCGCCAGCTGCATCGGCTGCCTTTGCACTGGGCGATCAGCCAACAATTGCGGCACCACATGGATACATGGACACGCCCCTCAACCCCCAGGCTGGCACCATTGTGCAGCAGCCACTGCAGCTTTACACATCGATGCCCATTCCATTGATCCTCAGTCCCAGCAACAGCGAGAAGCGTCCCTTGCACCACAGCCACAGCCATGTGCATGGCGAGCGGCGGAACGGAGGCGGAGGTGGAGTTGGTAACGCTGTAGGTGGCATTGGAGGCGGTGCACAGGCACGCAGACGCACCACCACGGCCACCGTGTCCGGCTATGATGCACAGACCTACCTCAATCCGTTCCTTACCGGCGAGCTGATCTTCGAGAAGTAAACAGTCGATGCAATTTTTTGTCATTTTTTACACAAGAGAGAAGCGTTAAATAGTTGGCCAAAACTACAGAGAGATATGTATGTAGGTACAGTTACTTTAGGCGTCTCGATGAGAGGAGTCCAATGAGGACTCTGTCATATCACACACACACACACACACAGAACTATACCAGAGACACTTGCACACACACAGGGCATCAGCAGCATCAGCATAGTTTCTCCGTATATAGTATCTCAACTCGGAGACTGAGGGAGATAGCAAGAAAGAGAGAGAGAGTTAGTTCTCCTTATTCCCTAAGTGTGCGACTGGGAGTACCGACTTCACCCATATACCCCACTTACAGCAAATCGAACGGGGTATATCAGTGGGTTTTCGGGTATTTCCTTATTTGGCACATCTCTAGCTAAATGTTTTATCGATAGTTGAACTATCGTGCTATCGGCAAACCCCAAAAATTGTGCTCAATTGATTTCGCAGCTGAGTTTTCGTCTCTCATGGTGCACCTAGTACAATACACGATGCAATGCCATACATATGCCGATACATAAATACATATATACCGATATATCGAACACTACAACAAACATATACACGCATACATATATACAATATAGAGGGGCATTAGTAATCAACCAAATACAGATAGAAACTATACGATATACAGAAAAAGAGAGAACCACAGAGCGCATTACTAAACACTGATACGATAGTTAAACGATAGTTAGTTAGGTACAGACTTGTATACATTTGTACCTAGACGGGACCCACTCCAAATAGAGCGTAACTCACAGCGGCAAGCAACTACACCCCACCTAGGACACTGCTTTAAGGCAGCTAGCGAATGCTACACCAACTACAATAATTAGTTTACTTTAGTCAATATATAGTATATCAAATAATTCCGATAATAAACACAATAACTAGAGAAGTCACCGCATCACCGCGCATCACGACTTATCACTGCATCACTGCATTACGGCATCACAGTATGGACGAGAGCGGGTTCGGCTTGGAAAAACTGCATGATAATTATATATATACAATATATATATATATGATATATATAAAGATTACAAAAAATTATATAGACAATTTGTATTTAACAGAGATTGGTAATCATAGAGTATGTATCAGTTATATGGTATTTGTACATAAGCAAAGCAAAGAGTGAGCGCCACTCAACAACTATATAGAAACTATAAAACAATACATATACACCAAATATACTCGATACTTTTATTCGGTTTTCAAAAATAACATCTAGCTAAATGGAATTTTGTGATTAAGAACAATATTTGCGTGTCACGAGAAAGTCACGCGTGCATCTCCAGAAGTAAAGTTAACGTTGTTAAAAGAATGCAGAACTTGATAACCCTGAAGATTCAAGAACACATTTAGTTTAATCTTCTTTTTTTGTGGATTGCATGCAAAGTTTTGCATGATATGCGAAATTCGTAAACTTGAACATATGAATAATACATAGAAAGAATATGGTATATTATTATGTATACTAGACATGTAAGAACGTACGTATATTCCCTGTACTGCATGCGTAACTGTACTCGTATAACGGATAAAAAATTATAAGGAACTGCAACTGCATGCGCTGCATCCCTAGCAAACACAAACACACGTTCATAACCCAATCAGATCTCATGTATCTCTCTCAGACACATTGAATACTACAGCAGAAGAATTGGATAAAAGAGAATTGACAGAAACAGAAACTACAACTATACACACATAGTCACACATTTACACTGCATAACTACATAAGTATATGGCTTTATGACATAGATTTGTATCCTGTATCTGTATCTGATGGACATATGTATGTATACACGTTATACTTTACGTGTACTTAGCGAATGAAAAGTGAAACTCATTTCGGCAATAATAAAGCATAGAACAAAGTAAACAGAAACAATAAAAATAAAAACCACTAAAAGCAAACTAACAAAACTTTGACTTCAATTAAACTTCGAGAACGATTAACAATTACTTTACCTAATGGTAAGAAAAAAAATGGGAAAGTGGTTTCGAGAAACTTTATAAAACCACTTGAATATATATACGATTTGGAGTAAAGCTGAAAGTTGGGATAGAAAAGGTAGTTGATAGATTTCTAGAATGTTTGGGTACTTCTAGAAATCTGACCTATTTCACAAATATTTGTAAGGTATTAATGGAATATTTACTACTTTAATTTCTTTCAATAAACATATTTCTGATTGTGATGAACAGTAAATAAAACTATTGTACATACTATATCAAAGGTTCAATATCTTGTAACATCTATGAGAGGAAACCCCATTAAGAAACAGTTAGTTTTCTTTGGAAATTTCAAAAACATGACGAATTTCACAACCAAGAGAAAGAGCATCTTCACTATTTGAATTGCTTTAAGTTTAAGGATTCCCAATGGTAAACAACAACATATATAACTTCCATATCATAAGGAACATCACAAAGTTAGAAACGTGCTGCTCATAGTATACCATATATCTTGAGCTATTTGTTTCAAAACAAAAATAGCAAAGATAAGATTTATTAGATGCTAAGCACCTCAATAATTGCGAATTCACATCCGATGATTCGCCAGAATATGGGATAAACCAGGCTTACTCAAACACAATAATATACCATATGTATGTACGCATTTGCTTGAGGATTTGGTATAGTCTAGGTGGAGATGGTGTGTGGGTTATTCTCATCTAATTTCGTGAATTGGCATAACTTTGTGGGTTCAGGGAAAACAGATATAAATGGATTGTAAAGTAAATATAAATAAGATAGACCACCCCCACTTAATTTTTTATGGGGGCAATTAGATCTGCTCCATGTAATGTGTTTGCATATGCCCCATATATATATATACTCGTATATAACACGGCTTATCGGTTCTATTTGGACTTTCACTTTTTCACAGCACTTGAAAAAAATTGCGAAGTTGTTCTGGTTGCCACCGATGATGATTGGGATGATCTAGGCAGGCCTATTCCTTTTTTCAGATTATCGAGAACTCACCGAGATCGTGATCGCAATCGATTACATAGCTTGGATTATCCATGACACTAAGGTTTCAATAGTTTCGTTTCGTCTTAGAATAACAAAAACGCGTCACAGACTCGGTGCAATATCGACTTTGCTTTAGAAGTTTCTACAGTGCCACAGACAACCCGTCTTTGATGCGACTTCTGGCGCTGTCGAATTTCGACTGACAAACTTGGTACCGCTCTCGACACCTTTTACCATAGTGTTTATCTGATGGTAGTGCTTCGCTAACAGTTATCATGCGAAAGTACAGATTACAATTGGGTTCTGTAAAATGACGCAGATCACAAAGCCGATTCTCACATAGCAAATACACGACTTAGAGATACCCTGGCTTATGATAAATGTAATTGGAAGGCTAATTTTACAACGGGGATGTAGCTCAGTGGTAGAGCGCTCGCTTTGCATGTGAGAGGCCCCGGGTTCAATCCCCGGCATCTCCAGTTACTTTTTTTTTTTATTTACAACATTTTACTCGATTTAAAATATGAAGTTTTTTACTTTTAAATATTATAATATATCATAATTATTTATTCTTTTGATTAGAAATAGTTGCTGATTGGATTGATTGACTCAAGAACAAGCTTAAAATGTGCAATATAGCAGCATATACCCTGTTATAATGATTATGTTGTATACTCGTACATAGATAGCTCACCGCACGAGCCCAACTTGATGATACACATTTTATAGCACGCGATATCAAGAAACTTACAGCACGGGCGACTAAGTGCGCTATAAAACATAAACAAGCACTTGGGAACAGAAGAAAGAACACAGTTAAGAACGCGACTCGAGAAGATTTACGCAAGTCAGCGCAAAGACTCTCACTCTCAGCAGCAGCAACTCGGATTCTCAGTAGAGTTTACAAAGCAAACAGTCGAAATTATTTTACATACTCTATGTAGTATATGCTGGGTCTTAAGTTCTTAGCCGCTGTTTACAGATCTTAACTAAACGTCGAAAACTTAACTTAACTGTTAGAGGTGCCTTCAAGGACACGAATCGTACAGGTTCACGAGGTATTTTTAACTGGGCATTATGAGGGTTTTGAATTCAGGTTTTATTATCGTCTAAACATTGAGATAATAGTTCGATATACAGTATTGATTTGCAAGAGCTTGGATTTTCATCGATTTGGATCTATAACTAACATACATATACATCTATGTAAGTATTTATTTTGAATATTTCATACAACATTTGGTATCGCACACAAATTATCGACTTAGGATTGATGTTTGTGTTGTGTTTAATTGTGTGTAATAGTTCAATTCTCGCTGATTTGTCAGAAACCTTTTTCACGCATGTCAGATCGATGTGTTCGTTTTCCATATGATATATATATTTAGTATATTCATATGTATTTTTATAATCAGTTTTTAATTTTAGTTGTTATCAAGATAACTTCAACGATGACTTGCTTTCGTTTGCTCTCTCTCTCTCTTTCTCTCTCGCTCGCTTTACAGATTTTCCGCACTCTTCTTATCTATGAATAGTACTTTGCACTTGCAATCCCCAACAATCTATGTAGTATTTATCTATTTATGTAGCCAACGGAGCAGATAACACTTTATGGATCTCTCTTTAAGTTTCTATCATAAATAACAAAAGCCAAGTAGTTGGTTTAGTTAAGACAGTTAAGACCTGGCTAATAGTATTTACAGCTAACAAGATTGGGTTCGTTGGTGGACTTAGGGTGTTAGGAATACCTCCGCATAAATAGTATATACAGATATACAGATCTATCATATTCTCATGGATCTCTTAACTTGGCACTGGCCTTACATTGATTTGGGGTAATTGTAACTTATCTTATAGATGTTTATGTGTATTTAGTAGTATTGTGAAGCATCCACACACGCACACACACACACACACACACACACACAGCAAAACCCACAACTGTTTTCCATAGAAATCAATGTTTATTAAAAAAATTCCTTTCGATAGTCAGAGTTACAATGTGCGACCAGTTAACACATTTCTTGTTGTAAATTGTAAAAGATATAAAAAAATAAGAAAAAAAAACAATACTATATAATAATAAAATAAATTGTCTTTTTCGTTAATTGTAAGTCAAATCAGGCAGAAGAAGAAGGAAATTAACTAATTTACAATAATAATAAATGAAGCACAGATTGCACTGCAGGAAGGGTCCCTAGATATATATATATATAGGTACATATATATATATATATATAAATACGAGTAGTATGTGTGTGTGTGTGTGTGTATCGGATAAGCTTGGGAGTACGTGTTCGTCTATACAAAGATGCAGATAGATGTAGATTATCTGAGATTTGGAAAAGAAGCCAGGTAGAGGAGATACGACTATGTGTGGTAAAGCGGCATTCATACAACATACAACATACAAGTGGCTCGTGCCATAGGATCCATTGGATATGCTTCCATATATATACATATATATATATATATATATAGTATATGTTATGTGTGTGCGGGCTGGTTGGGAGGTTCAACTCTACAACTAATCCGAACTAAAATTGAAATGGCGGCGTATCGCGACAGGTGTGTGGGCCCATTGGCGTTATGACCACGTGCAGGGAGAGCGTATTGCGCTGATTGCCCGTCAGATGGGGGCTCAGATGACGCGACGTATGCTGAAGCTCTTCGAACGGCAACAAGTTATCCAAATTGATGACTCTGGCGGAGTCTGAAAAGTATTCAGTGCGCTCCACCACCGTGCGAATGTGCGGTATCTTTGTCTGCACGCCCACTATGAGCACAGCAATCTGTAGATGGGAATGGAAATGGGAATGTATTGCATACTATATACTATATGATATATCAACTATCACCTTGAAACGTTCCTCTCCAATATTCTGATGTTTGCAGGTGACACGCAGCCGCACCGTGCTCAGAGAGCAGCCTGGCACATCCTCGCCGCAAACCATTTTGGCCATATCGTATTTAACACCCCGTGGATAGAACTCTATTTCCCAGGTCATGCTAGCATCTGTGCAGGAACAGAGAGAGAGCGTGGAAGGGCATATCCATTAGAATACACTAGACAAGCCTAAGAGAACCTACCGTCTTCCGTTTCGGCGATGTGACGTTGGGAAAAGAAGCAGGATACATAGTTTTTATACTCCTCGATCTCGTCAAAGTTGTGCACCTCAATGCCCACACTCCACGTGTCGTTCCAGTAGAGTCGGGGAGTAAATTGCAACTCCTCGCCCTCAGTGCGACGTACCTCACGCACATGATCCTCCTGGTGACCAGACTGATAGCTCATGCCAATGTGCACACGATCGGTAAGGAACTTCTTGTGATACTCGATGATGGGCGTGAAGAAGATGTGCGATAACTCTGCCGGAGTCATCATGCCAAATCGTATGTGTATGACTGTCTGTTCGATCATCTCCATGAAGGTGCTCGCCTTCTTTTCGGCACTCATCCCGGGCGTGGCCTCGATCAGCTCACGCCGATGGAGTAACCACGTCTGCAAGATCGTAAACAATTTGTACTCACTGGTGACAACAATGTCATTCTGCTGCAACAACAACTGCAGTATGGCCGGATCCATATCGACGAAATCCTTTGATTCGGCCACCATACCAAGGTTCCATTTGAGGAAACGCTTCAGCGTCTCGGTGAGATCATTATGCGTGGGCGTAAACGAGAGTGTATATTGCAGCCAGGAGACTAGATAACCACTGGTACCCGCCTTGGCCACATGCTTCATCATGTAGCCGACACACAAATCGATTAGGTCACGCACATTGTACTTGTCCGACAGCGCCAGCATGGGCATTACGGTCTGCAGAGTGACCTCGATGTGGCCCACATACAGATACTTGATGAACTGCGGAAAGACCGCCGAACAGCAGGCCTCCTCGTGTAGTTCGATCACATGCTTGCTGCACTCGTTCCACTCGGGATTCATGAGCATCACTTGAAAGACATCGCTGCTGGCGCATAGTATGACACGGTGTGCCGGATACTCCTTGCCATCCACCAGCAGGACAATGTCCGACATCAGTTGTTCCGCATAGAGATGAGCAATCTTATTCAGCACACTGTTGGCATCGATCATCTGCTGGAAACAGCAATGGGCATACAGGTGTACAAACACACAATAGATTTGGGGAGGCAAATCGGAGAGGCGAGAGCAGTTCAAGGACTATGCATACTCACTGTGCTAGCGCCATCTTGGGCCTCGTCCGTTTCCAAACACTTGCGTCGCTTGGCATCCTGGTCATCGTTGAGGGCAGTGGTGCCTCCTGCCTCGTTGCCAGCGCCGTTTGTTGCAGTAGCATTGCTTCCGTTGCTCCCAGTGCTGACGCCAGCATCACCAGCTGCACCTCCGCAAGCGGCGCCCCCAGCAGCGCCACCACCAACGGCACCACCTGCAGCACCATTGGCTGCAGCACCAGCACCACCACCACCTCCTCCACTGCCCGCGGGGGCGGCACCAGCAGCAGCAGCAGGAGCACCTCCAGCAGCACCACCCCCACCACCACCAGCTGCACCAGAGGCGACCGCGCCTCCGTTACTGTTTGCGTTCATAAAAAACTTTGCACTCCTCAGTTGCAGTTGCAGTTGCAGTCACTGTCGCAGTCGCTCCCCAAGCTTAGGCGATACAACTGACACTGACTGTAGGGAACTCCAATTTAGTTGTTCTGGCAGCACTGTTTGCCTACTGCATTACTCGGGCACGAGCTGCGGAGGACATGCCCAACTTGGTTAACATCAATTTCCAGCGATGGAAAACAACAAATTGCGTTTGTGTTGTCTGAGTGTGACCGTGCGTCTGCGCGTTGCAAATACCAAAGCAATACGTCAAGGTAACGTTGGTATACAGTGGTATTTTTTGAGCTTTGATAAGGGTTTTTTTCGTGTTTGTTAGACTGATAACGAATTCGATAATTAAATATGCATGATGGCTGTTGCTGGGGCACCAATATTTGACGGTTAATTTTAATAGCACACAACGAATAAACACGATTAAATTATATACAACTTTTCATAGAATTTGCCAACCAAAGTGACCAGTGTGACCAGGTTGTGAAAAGTATAATCACCACTCTATTGTTCTTGCTAGCTAATCCAACATTGGTTCGTGTCTTGGGTTTGCAGTGCAGTGCAAGAAGAAAATTGACTATCAGATTTTATTAATTGTAAAAATTGAAATTATCGGTGGCTATAATTCGTTAACTAGGCGAGATATTGAAAAATGTTAATAGATGTTTTCGTCCATTTCTTCAAGTTCTAAAGGATCTATCAAGAGGGTTTTATTGGCACCTCTTACTGTCAAAAATTAAATTATAACCGTTAACTTTACACTATTCTACGCTTTCGATAAATTAATTTACACATGATCCAAAACACCCCCTTTTGAGTATATTATGTTCGTAAATTTCTAATTCTTACCCATTTCCCGAAATCGATAGCATTGATAAATCCGTTTCGAAATCAATTCCCCTCTACTCAAATTACAAAACACACATATAACACTCAATATATTGTTTTATTTCAGTTATTCTTGAACATGACACACAACGCATTGATCATTTTAGGCTTAGTTAGTTAGGGTTTTGGGGATGGTGTGTGGTGGGGTGGGGGTGACTACGTCTAGTTATAACTACGCAAGTACATGGTGAATAAGGCACTCAGTAATCAAATTCATATGCATATTGATAATGATAATGATAACATTAGAATCATTTATCTCTTGCCAAGGTAGTTAAAGATCAATTAACAAACATGCATTATTATTATTATTATCATTATTATTCTTATTAGGAATTGAACGGGTTTTTAAGCTCTGTAAATGCTTCCTCTTCTTCTTCGTAATCTTCTTGAAAACAAAACGTATAATTTGCAAGTATTTTCTTTTTTGATTCTCTTGAATTGCTTTATATACATTGCACCTGTCTCTGGCTGTCTCTGTGTGAGTGTGTGTGTATGTATGTGTGTATTTGTGTGTTGAATGTATGTATGTACATTTATTTATTGCACTCTTAAACATTAACTTTATAAATATGTAGTATGTATGGTATAGTAAGTAAGAAAGAAGAACAGAAAAACTTGCAGAGATTTTTCAACATATTTCGAACAGAGCGCGCACACATTGTAATAAATAAACATGATAAAGGGGCACAGAAAGAAAGAATGAAAAAAAAATAGAACAACAATTACAAGTAGCTGCGCATACAGAATTCGCTTTAAGATTAGTTTTAGTTGTAGTTTTAGTTATATAGTTTTTATGTTACACAAGGCACGATTGTTGTTCCGTCTCGCTCTCGCACTCGCACTCGCACTTGCATACACACACAGACTCCTAGTACTGGTACCAGGGCTGGCGACGCACCCATTGCAGTCGATTGCTGGTCTGATCCGAGCGAATCTTGATGCTGGCACCCTCAGCAGCGCGCACCGTTTCCTTCACCTGAGAGAGAGAGAGAGAGAGAGGAAGGGGGAGAGAAAGAGAGTTAGTTTGTGGCCCAGGTATAGTTAGAGCTCGCTGTACTCACACTCTGCATCAGATTCTGAGCATTGCCCACCAACATGTCGGTGGCCTCGCGATCCTCATCGGATCCCTGTGCGCCCAACATGGTCGCCTTCACCGTGGAGAGGATCTTCAACTGTGTACCGATGGTCGGTATACGTTCGCAGACCTGCAGCAAATTGGTGCGTATGCGACGATCTGTGCACTGTCTGGCCAGCTCCTTGGCCAGTCGCGTCACATCCTCCGATGCTTCGGCTATCTTCTTGGCCGTGGCAATCAGTTCCCGCTTGCTGCCACGCGAATCGGAGAGCACCAGCTCGCTGAGACGTGCCATCAGGATGGCCATGCGCTTGGCCGCTGCAATGATCTCGTTATCCTTGGACGACCATTGTCGCACCTCCTGATGCAGTCCACGTGCCGCTATCTATACGAGAGAGAGAGAGAATGAGGGAGGGAGAGTCAGAGAGTTCTACAAGTTGCCTGCGCTGTTAGCTACTCACCAGAATGGGCTGATTGGCATGCGGCATAGTGCGGAAGACGCCCTCATCCTCATCATCGGTCTCCGGTGGAGGTGGACGCACTGGCGCCAGACCCTCGCGTGGCAGTGGCGGACGTGGTGGAGCGCGCTCGGCTGCAAAGATAAGAGATGTTAGTCGGGAATTATGTGGAATATTTCTTCACACCCACCATTCTGATTGGACAAATGCAGCGCACTCAGCTCGGGTATCGGTGGCGGCAGAGATGTTGGCAATGGCGGTGGCTGTGGCGGCGCAATGGCATCGCGCACCTCACGCACATCGCCAAGCAGACGCTGGAATGATTTCTTCCAGGCGGCGGCGGCAGCAGGATCAGCAATATTGGTGGCCACCAGTTTGGCATCGCCAACCATGGCGGGCAGTGAACGTTCCAGACTATTGGCAGCGGCATTCAAACGTTCCGTGAACTGTGGATCCTCCGAGTTGTCCGCCTCCTGTTTGGCCACCAGCAGCACACGATTGATCAGCCGTGCAATGTTCGATGTGTTGTCCACCATTTTCTGTGGCTGCCTGGCATGAATGGCATCTTCACAGAGCTTGGCATACACCTGCATATGCTCCTCAGAGGTCTTGATAAAGTCCGCGGGATCTGTGGCCTGATCGCAGAGTGTGCGCATGCGCAGCACCGTGTCCGCATATTGTTGCTTCAGATTCTGCAAATGCTCATCGGCCGCTTTGCTGGCGGGATAATTCATGCGAATGCGTCCCGCATTGATCAGTTGAGGTGTTAGGGAATCCACCTGTGCAGCTGAGGAGAGCAAGATCTCGGCAATCTTCTTATTGCCACAAGCGCCACCGGCAGCAACCATACGCGATGTCTTTGAGGCACGATCACTGAACGCCTGCAGATTATTCGATTTCTGATTGAAGTTCTGTTCCCTGCCAGGAGTGCCCTCGGGCAACATGACTGCCTCGGTGAACTGCTTCAAGGGTGTGCTCACATCCATGAAGTCCTGCACAATGCGATTGACCAGAGCATTCTGTATGGCCGCCTTCAGTTCGTAGAGCTTCTGTGTCAACTGTTTGGCAGCCTGCTTCGCTGCTGGCCCAGTACCGGCGGCCTGACGCTTGAGGCGCTCCACCTCATCGCAGAGTTGCTGGATCTCGGCCTTCTGGTGTCCAGGGCAACCTTCGGCAACCTTGCGACCCTCCTCGACAATCAGATTAATGGCACGCTCACCCAGACCGCCATCGTTGAGCTCAGGATTCTGTAGCCATTTGACTGCCTGCTCCAGGCGACCCTGTATGGTGTGTGCCGTCTGCTGCACTCCGGCCTTGTCCACACCGGACACTGCTTGGCGCACTAGACCCTGCAGTTCACCCAGACGCCGACGGATGCCATTGGCCAATGCCTGCACCTGTGGTGTGTTGCCCTTGCCATCCTGACGCTGCTCGCATAGTTGATTGGACATGGCGCTAATCTCATCGGCCAACTTGCGTATGGGATACGAATCCTGGGGCAGACAACGTTCGGATATTTCATTGGCATTCTCGATCACCTGACGCAGTGCCTTCTCGCCGACACCGCCGCGTAGAGCATAGGGATTCGATAGCCACTCGTTGGCTAGTTCCATTTTGTTGTTGATGGCATTGCTGAGTTTCTTCAGCACCGTGAGATTGTCCAGTTCGCTGGTGTCCTCATCGTAGGTGGTCAATTGGAGGACACGTATGATCTCTTGCAGTTCATCGCTCATGCGTGCCGATAGATAATTGCGATTCTCGGCAGCCTCCTCGGCTCCCTTGCCCTGTTGCTCGACAATGTGTATGTAGACCTTCATGCTGCAGATGAGAATGGGAGCCAGGGTCTTGACTTGCTCCAGACAACGCACGAGTATCTCGCTATGCACCTGATGCGTTAGCTCCTTCTCACGGGCGCCCACCTCACGCGACACTTTGCTAAGGCAGGGCGACAGATCTCTCAGGAATTGTACCAAATCCTCCATGGTGCCAATCACTTCGGTCACAGCCAGATAGTCTAGCACACGCTTGCACTCCTGAATGATCTTGCGCACCTCACTCTCGTCGAAGCAGAGCAGCAGCGAGGAGGTGCCCTGCAGTATGCCGCGGCTTCCATCAATCAGCTTCTTGCGCGCCGGCCCCGAATAGGGATCTGCGCGCAACATATCCGAAGCCTCCTCGAGCAACTGCGAGGCCGTCTCCACGCGATGCAATGCCGACGGCATATCCTGCTTCAGTATCTTATCGTCGGAGCTATTGATTGTATCGCGTCCAACTTTCACCAGATTCGCCACTGCCGCCGACACAACCTGCACCGGACGGCTGAGATCGGGCATGGCGTTGCCATCCTCCGCCTCCTCATGAAGTATGACCAAGCGAGATACCTAAATGTGAAAGAGCAAAGCGTAGGATGATTAGCAAAGCAGTCACTATAAATCGAAGTAGGAGCTTTCAATTCTATTGTACATAGCAAAAGAGCTTAGAAAGCTTTCAGTGCTTTAAGGTGCTTTCAAAAGCTTTTTGTATTAATTATATACGCCTTCTAAATATATAAATAATATATGGTATTATGATTCGTATTGTTTCCAAGCTCTAAGCTCTACTCAAAGCTTTAATGTGCCTTGAAAGCTCTTGAAAGTGTCTCAATAGCATAATTAATTGTATAGTGACTTATCTAACTTAATAAGCTCTGAGCTTTTATTTAAGATGAATATGCCACGTAAAGTTTGAAGCTTTTAGCTATCTGTTTCCTCGACGGCACTACGTTTATGTAATTTATATCTTATAATGCTCACAGAACTTGAAACCAGCTTAATTCAAAGTTTATATACTCATTCAGTTCCTTCGATAGTACTTCTTAAATGTGCTTTATATCTGATTAATGTTAAAGAAGCATCTAAGCTAAACCCTTAGTAAACGTAAAGCTTTAATGTACTTTAATTCCTCATAAAAGAATTATTTTGCCAAAGCTTTTGGGATATTATTTTATAATAATAAGCTCAAGCTTTCAGCTGATATTAAAATTGACATTATTTCTTACTCAACTTCCAACTACAGGTTCGTTAACCTTCAGTTTCATTTTGATTTCTACTCTATTCACTTTGTTTATTAGATTCTCCACTCATTTACTTTGATTGGCTCTTTCGCAGCTTAATCCAAGCTTGCAGCAAGTGTCATTGAGCCATGGCCATATGCAGAGCGTAGCGTAGTGTCCACAAAAGGGAAGAACGAACCGAAATACCCGAAACAGATCGAACGTAACGATCGATCGATGCGTGGGCAAACGAAACATGGCATTGCAGCTTGGACTTGGACTTGGACTTGAGATCACCAACTGATTTGCTATTTTTTCTATTCGAATATTTCTGCCCCTCCCCCTTTCCTACACTCTCTTTCTCTCTCTCTTTTTCTGTTTGCAATTCGCATTGTTATTTTCCCGCAGACATAAATTAAATTCTGGCAATTTTCCTGATGAATTAATTATGTAATTAATTTGATGCCTTCACGGAGCCTCTCTCAACCCGCCGCTACCGCAGATCTGACGGCATCGTTCTCTCCAACATGGGATTCGCTTGGGACATTTCTTGACCAATTTGGCAACGTGTCTAATTTTAACCTCCCATCTCAGTATTTCACTCTATCTATCTATCTTTCTGTGTGTGTGTTTGTATATCAATGTGTTGATTGATGTGCTGAATGATCATTTTTAATTCGTTTTGTTTGCGTTTTGCCATCCATTCACCTAGACCCCCCTTTCCCACCCAACAGCACGTCCCCCCCTACTCTAGAAGTTGCTTCATTAGTTCATCTGCCCCATCGCATTCGGGGTAGCGATGACTAATGCCCTGGGTTTGCTTTTTGGCACAATTTTCCCTCAACTAACAGCTTCAGTCATCCGCAACATCACCTACAGCTACAGATACAGCTACACCTACACCTTCTGTCTAGGACACCCCCCAGGCCCCCCTTTCGCCTTATCAGCTTGTCGGCTTCCACATACTTCTCTCTCATTCTCACTCTCTCTCTCTCTCTCTGGCGATCGCAATGATTTCATTTTGCCTCATAAATGTTTTCTTTTTCGTATTTTTCTTTTTATTTTTTCTATATTTTCTATGTGTGTTTTTTCATTATTTTCGTACGTTTTATGCTGCTATTTTGGGAACATGAATTACGCGCCCGCAGTTTTTTCTGCCTTCTCTTTCGCTCTTCCCTTCCTGCTCAATAGACGCCGTTTTCAATACCCTTTCTGGGGGGTATTAAAATGTTGTCAAGCGCATTAATGGAGGCATTAATTACTTAATTTTGTTTTCTGCTTTAAAACTATCGATAAGTCACATGCGATTGTTGACATTACTATTATTATTCAGATATTCAAGCACTATTATTTACAGTTAATTATATAGTAATATATGATTATTATTCCACAATATTATCCACTTTATTCCGTATATTATTTACCTAAAGCGTATTAAATCATTGTCGAATCTGTCGTTATATTTGCCACGAGAATCTTGTTTTCTTTTTTTGTTTTCGTTTGTTGTTTTTACTTAATTCAATTTTTTTTTTTTTGTTTGTCCTCTGGTTCAGGTTGATTTTATATCAGCCACCTTCTTCTTCTCTGCGGTTCTTAATATTATTATTTTTATTTATTTATTTCCCACCTAATTTATTTTTAGACCCTACGATTTGTTAAGTAACAGCAACGGATCTTAAAGTTTTTGGTTCTTCTCTGGTGTGCTCATAAATTGAGATTGGATTCTAAATGTAGGATGTATTATATATAGATACCAAGACAGATACAGATTTAGCTATATGCTATAACTACACATGTTACACAGCTGGCAAAGAGTTTCATCAAATTTAATAGCAGTATTTACTTGTTTTCAGGTATTAAATATATACTAAAAATACCAAAGAAACAAAAAGTACTTTCGCTATTTAATTACTTTTTAAAATATATGGCAATAGTTTTGCGTGGGGTGATAGTTGCTAGAAATATATCTAGAAAATTGGAGTGATTTACGATAAAACGACAACTACAGGGATTATTCAATGATGTCTATAGGATCCCCATGGGATTTGTTACCTTTTTGGGCGCCAATGTGCACAGTGGTTACAGCTATTGGAAAATATATCGATCGAAATTAAACGGAAACTGTTTTAAGTAGGTCTCTTTACACTTCCCCTGTTTCTCTCTTACTCTCTGCCTCTCTTACTCTCTTACTCTCTATACAGTTCTCTTTAATCGTGCTCTTACCTGTTGAGCAACAGGATCTAATATGCTCTCGATGGTTTTTGTGTGGAAGACGGGCATTTTAGTTACTTCTTGAGCTTCTCCTCAATGTGTGTGTATGTGTCTGTCGGGATGTGTATGTGTAAGTGTGTTTATAGGATATCTCCCTCTCTGGCAAGACAATTCAATGAGTTCTGAAATAAACAATCAAAAATTCATATTAAAAATTGTTCTACAAGTTAATCTTAAGTTTTCTTGCGTAGCAGTCGTCAAAATAGAAACAAGTTCTAAGCATATCGCTGAGTATGTGTATGTTCGTGTGGGTGTCTACTTGTGTGTGTGTAAATGTGTGTGTGTGTGTGTGTGTGTGTGTGTGTGTGTGTGTGTGTGTGTGTGTGATATCTCGCTGTTGATTCAGGTCGCAAGATAAAACAAGACACTGCCACCTGTAGAAACAGAAGCATTTATCCAATTTGAATGAAGCTGCCACCCCTTTCGCAAGACTCTACACCCGTCTGTGTAGAGTTGAGACTTTAGATTGTAGACTGTAGTAAATTGCTTCAATTTCAACTCAAATTGGGCCAGGCGTCTTTGCTAATTATTCGTTTTCAATTCTACTTTTGCCTTTTGCTTCGTTTCTTGCGTTCTTTGGCTCGGCTCTTTCATTAACGATGACGCACAGTGTGAGGTCATTGCGAGACATTTCTGTCCCACTGTTGTTGTTGCTGCCGGGGCAGACACCAGCTGAACTGATGACGCACTGTTTACAATCGTTTCGTGTCTTTTTGCAATACATTTCGCCCTTATTGGAAGGTTTCACTTTTACATCTTTCATTTTCCTCACCCTTCTTTGCTAATACTCGTAATTGGCCGTGATTAACGGTAAAAGTGAAATGGGAAAGATAAATCCGAATGGGGAAAAACGACATTGAAACGGCGGCGAGTTCCGCCTCTGCCAGACAGGTGGGAGTGAGTATGCGTGTGTATGGGTGTGTGCGTGTATGTGTGTGGGTGTATACGAGTGTCGGACATCAAAGCAAACTGGCGCCAAGGTGTTTGAAGCACCTTGCTAAAGAGAGAAATACTTGAAAATGTAGACAAATATGTATGTAATATGCGAACGCAGCAGAACAGCAAAGATCGCATACACTGAGCGAAGCGCAGCTCAAGTTGTTTTTGAATTGCAAAACTACATTAATTATCCACTATAAGTAATTTCTGTCAGTGTAGTTAATGTTGATTTCGAACCGCAACAGCAACGTTAATTAACAATAGAAGTAATTTCTCTCAGTGTAGCTATTTATAGACATGTGCACATGTCGATCATTACTTGATCGGATATCGATCGGCATGCGGCATGCACGCATTTCTATTGTGAAGCAATAACGCCACTTAAGGCGTTACTTTTCGATTGATTTCTGCAACAAAAACACAAATATATACAAAAAATTTGTAACAATAACAACTAAGATTGAACGATATAGCAGCGTTGCGTGTGGGATGCGGTTTTCCATTTATGGTAAACGAATTGTTGCAATACTAAAATGCCTATAGAAACAGCTATGAAAAACATACATACATGCACGCACACATATAGATACACAATAATGTGTTTACAAATGCCAAACAAACGGATATCGAACACAAAAACGGGTTAAAATGCGAAATCCCTTAAAAGAGTAAACTATTCAAAACGAAGTTCAGCTCATCGATAATGCAATACGCCGTTTTATCGAAATCAACATTGGAGTAAGGAGTTCAAATTTGTATATGAGAATTGTTAAAAAATACCAAAATTGCAACTTTACAACTCTCTTCCTATTTGCAAATGATTTGTTATCGATATCGATATTGGCAAAGAGTTCAATTGGATAACTCATTTAAATACTTATATATAAAGTGCTAAAAAATACCAGAATGGTCATTTGAATATCCTTTTCCTTATTGGAAGGCAATTGTTGTTTTTTTAATGATTCGTCACAAGCTGCGGTCACCCGCATTCCTGCTATAATTAAATGCAATAAACTAAACAAAATATTGCTGCTTTTTCTTCAACTCAATAAACCTGCCAACCCTTTTGAGTGAAGCTGCAACAGTGCTGGCAGACACCAACGTGCTGGCAGGCAACAACAACGTCAACAAAAACAATTGAGCTTTACAGCAGCGCCATCTACAGATGGGGAAGGGGATCATTTATTAATTGTACATTTGCTTTGCATTGCATTTTGATTGCCATCAATTGGGTACACTGTGTCCCCATACAGTCAGTTTCCCATCCCCATGGACCATGGACAAGTGGTCCCACAGTGGGACGCATTACAGCTTCTGGATTTGAATTTGAAGCACGATCGTCGTCAGTTGGCGTGCGCGTTGAAGATTTATGTACTTTTGTATGTACATACATACAAATAAAGGAATGCTTGTTTGTACATATATTATATTATTTAGGGCAGGCAGCGCTAAAGATTTAACGGCTTGGAAGAATCGCACACACACACGCACATGTATTTATAGCTCTGTTTTTGATTGTACACGCATTTAAGGTATGTTCACCAGGCTGTGCTTCTTACTAATTTGTTATTATTTCGTTCGTGCATATTTCGCTTATTCTCTTTTGCATTTCTTCGCACGTAGCAACAAACAACAGCTAGCCACCAACACTAGCACACACGCAACTCACACAAACAAACAAACACGCACACTCAACACTCTGCAGCAACAATTGGCTCACACACAACACATGTAAAAAAAACAAAAAGACAAACAAACACAAAGCCTGATGACAAATGCAATTTAGCTGCTGATTTACACTGATTTTTGACAATTGAACGATTCATAAGTTTCCTATGCACACATACATATGTATATGTACACATACACATATGAGTATGAGTGTATTGCCCGCTATTTACTTTAAACTTTGCCTTTTTCGCTTTGGCAGCGCGGTTTACTTGCTTGCCCGACTGTTCTTTAAATACTGAGAAAAAAATATGCGATTGGGGGCCACAATCTACCTTGCGCCGACGTCAGCGACGCTTTTGCCTTTGCTTTTGTTGTTCACTACGTGCTTCTTCTCTGCTTCTTCGCTTTCTGCTGTTGCTCTCTCTCTCTCTCTCTCCCTTTACCATCACTTCTGTGTGTGGCGCTCCACGCCAACATTCTCTCCCTTCTCATGGGTGTAGCCAGTGGGGGTCAGAAAGCTCTGGCTTGCGGTGGAGTTGTAAAAAGGAAATTCTTAACGAAGATAACCATGGGTTTAAAATGATTCACACTTAATGAATCGATCCACACTACGCCTGTGTTTGTTGTTTCTGTTGTTGTTGCTAGTTCAATTTGCTTATTGAATCTGCCTTTCGACCATAAAGCTCTCTTCTCCCTCTATCTCTCTCTTTTCTCTCCACCTGTTTACATGCTTGACATTTAGCAGACTCTGAGGCTAGCAGAGATCGAAAAGATCGATAACAGGTTTAATAAATAAAATAAAATATGAATAAAACAGAACATTCATATATTTATAAAAAAAAAACAACAAAATACCAGTCGCAACACATTGTGCAAAAAGCCAACGATCGTGAAGCCTGATTAAAATGAATTTTCAAACTACAACATGAAACGACTGTTAAACGACAGTGTTGACAGCTGTTACCAGCTGACATTTCTGTTAGAGCACAAATGTGGTCACTCTACGTTTACAGTATTTTTCAGTATTTCGTGCTGCCAACCTAGAGCGAAATTTGCGCAAAACGAAACTGTGCAACACCTAAATCAAATACATAAATATATATATACGTAACTCATACAAATTAATTGAAGGAAAATTGGAAAACTAAATGCTAAGACCAAAGCCAATGTAACTGATTAAATTTCTCTCACACTTTTATCGGAATGCAGAGCGAGTGTAAATATGTAAATCGCAACGCGTGTGCAGTGCAAGGCGAAACATAAAAAGCAAACAATATCAGCAGGCAGGCAGGCACAAGCAGTAGCAGCAGCAGAGAAGCAGAAGTGGCAGAGACCGATCTGACGTGAAAGAAAAACGACGCATGCAAAAAAAAAATGCCGCAGCCTTGCTGATAAATTAGCGAGAAGTGTTTAATTGCAAAAGTAAGCGGCGCAAACGTAAGGAAAACTATATTTTCCGCAGTTTTATAAAATTTTTTTACATAAATTTGAGCTACAAATGTATTAGTGCATTTGAGTGTGTGTGCGTGTGTGTCTCTGTGTGCGTGCGGGTGTGAGTATGAGTGCGCCGCAGCCGTATAGCGAGAAAGAGCACGCACCATAGTTGTCTACATACATGCATATAACTGCTATCGGTGTGTGTGTTTGCCTGCTTGTGTGTGTGCAATGTGCAGGCAAAACAATTTATGATTGTACAAAATTGCCTCAAGACTCAAGTGGTCCCCATATTACATAAAAAAAACACAAAATAAAAAAAAATCAAGAATCTAAAACTGCTCGCGTCGAGCCCCAAACTAAAAATTGCAAGCAACAACAAAAACAGCGGCTGCTTACAACTGCGACGTCGCTGTCGATGACGACGACGTCGGCAGCGTCGTGTGATTTGCTGCTGCTTTTTGTATGTGTATGTCCGCACCCAAAAATACAAAAATAAAAATAAAAAGAAATGTCCGCAAGCAAATAAACAAAATTAAATCAAATTAATTAACGCAAAATTAACAGACACGGGCACAATAAGTGAGACAAGAGGCTGTCAAATTAAATTAAAAAGCAACGGTACACAAAACTAAATTGTTTGCTGCCGCTGCGCTGCTCTCTGCCTCTGTGCGCTTCTAAGCTCAAAAAAGGCATAGCAAAAAGTGAAGAGACAAAAAGAAGGGGCCGAATGCAAAACAACCGACACCGAATTCACACACACAGCCATACACATGCGTACACTTATTTATACGAGGCTGCTGTTTGTGGGAACGAGACATGGCTGCCTTTGTGTGTGTGTGTATGTATGAAAAATAGGCGTGTAGCTGTTTCGCTTTTAAACAAAAAAGAATTCCAAACAAATCAAATACACATAGTTTCAAAAATTTAGCACAATGCCTGGGAAAAGCTGCGCTAATAGTTAATTTAACAAATCACATTAAAAATAAAAACAAAATCAAATTTGAAAACAAAAAAGGAAGCAAGAAAAAAAAACAGCAAAGTGCTGCAACCCTTTTTTTTTTTTTTGGCTTGCTGGGCAATAAATAAGTACCGCTAATGATTCCATTCCCATTATGAATTACGCAGGCACACATATGTGCTACTGTGTGTGTGTGTATCCACGTGTGTGTGTGCGTTGGATCTCACCATCATCATCTATGCGGCGGCCGCTTAACAAAACAAAAGCTCAGATATAATTCGAAGCTCTCCCCCCCTACCTCTCACTCTCTCTTTGGCATTTAAATGTGCGTAGTTCTGACTGGATGATGCACCGTTATTTGCCGCTCTCAGTCACGGGGGGAATGGCGGAATAGTGCCAAAAGAGCCAACGAAGAAGAACAAAAAAAATACAAATATTTTTTTTTGATAAGCGTCGAAGGCTCGTGGAATACTCAATGAGATATGAGAATGTGCGCGAGTGTGTGTGTGTCTGTACGTGTGTTAACGTGTGTGTGTATGTGAATCACTTGATCGATTAGAATGTGCAACTTTTATTTAAACAAACACAATGCACAATAATAATTTATTTATAATTCACATTCTAAATTTGCAGAGTGCAGCCGAAGAAGAAGGTGGAGGAGGACGCGAGAAAAGAGAGTGAGAAACAGAATTGACAAAACAACAAGAATACAACAACGACGGGCAATTCCCCAAGGCTCAAACAGTTGTCAGCGACAGACAGATAGAGACGGAGACAGAGAGATAGAGAGCGAAGAGTGGAGAAAGTGAAAGAGAGAGAGAGAAAGAGAGCGCTAATTGTTATTGTGCATAACATGAATAACAGAGATGCCATCGGCACGTCCTGGTAGTCTCAAAGATCCGGAAATAGCCGATCTATTTAATAAACATGATCCGGAAAAGATCTTCGAGGATTTACGCGAAATCGGCCATGGCTCGTTTGGTGCCGTCTACTATGCCCGCTGCAATCTCAACAAGGAGATTGTGGCCATCAAAAAGATGTCGTACACGGGCAAGCAGAGCCAAGAGAAGTGGCAGGATATTCTCAAGGAAATAAGGTAAACCCGTTACCCCATGTGTCCTATATATATTCTCATTCACTTATCAATTCATCTGTGTTCTTTAGGTTTTTACGTCAATTGAATCATCCAAACACGATCGAGTACAAGGGCTGCTATCTGCGTGAATCGACGGCATGGCTGGTGATGGAGTACTGTGTGGGCTCTGCCTCGGACATCATTGAGGTGCACAAGAAGCCACTGCACGAGGATGAGATCGCTGCCATCTGCCTGGGAGTGTTGAGTGGTCTCAGCTATTTGCATTCATTAGGTCGTATACATCGTGACATCAAGGCGGGCAATATATTGCTAACGGATAATGGTGTTGTCAAGTTGGCCGATTTTGGTAGTGCTGCCATCAAATGTCCAGCGAATAGCTTTGTGGGCACACCCTATTGGATGGCGCCCGAAGTGATACTGGCCATGGACGAGGGCCAATACGATGGCAAGGTGGATGTCTGGTCTCTGGGCATCACTTGCATTGAGCTGGCTGAGCGTAAACCCCCATACTTCAATATGAATGCCATGTCCGCACTGTATCACATTGCACAGAACGAGTCGCCCACGTTGCCGGTAAGAGTATTATTCGTCCCCTCTCCATTCCTATCATGCCCAGAGATTGATTCTTGATTTTCCTTTCTGTGTAGAAAAACGACTGGTCCGATATGTTCTGCAATTTTGTGGACCTCTGTTTGAAGAAGATGCCCGCAGAGAGACCTTCATCGGCCAAGCTGTTACAGCATGCGTATGTGACGCGTCCACGCTCGGAGACTGTTCTCCTAGAGCTCATTGCACGCACCAAGTCAGCGGTGCGTGAGCTGGACAACCTTAATTATCGCAAAATGAAGAAGATACTCATGGTGGACACTTGCGAAACTGAGAGCGCTGTCGGTGACACTGACGATCAGCAGGATGATCATGCGGGCGGCGACAGCAGTAAGAGCAATAGTATTACTTCCGAACACTCCATACACTCCGTGGGTGTATCGGCGGCTAGTAGTCAGGTGAGCAGATGACGAGGAGGAGAATGTATCTTAATTGAAACATAACTTAATCTTTATCTTTCTGTCTCTGTGTGTTTCTCTCTATTTCTCTCTACAGAGCTCCTCGTCAAATTCCATACCGGCTGCTGCACAGAATCACCATCATATCGGAGCGCATCATCACCAGCAGGCAGCCGCAGTGGCTGCAGCCATGCACCACCAGCGGGAGTTGCAGCAGCAGCAACAACATCTGGGCAATTGGGCAGCAGCAAATGCACAGCAACAGCAGCAGCAGCACAACCAGGTGGGAGTGGGTGCATCATCTGGTGGTGGAGGCGCTGTTTCACGCAACTCATCGCGCCATCGCAATCTGCCACCGCTGCCGAACATAATGCACAGCATGAACAACAATGTAACACCAACGAATTCGGCATCCGTTGTGCCTGCACCAGCACCAGCGCCGCCGCCATCGATGCTGCCACATCTCAGTGTTGGCATGGGCACTGGCACTGGTAGCAGCACTAGTGGTTCACCTGCTGGCGGTGATCATCGTCTTCCTGGACTGGCAACGCGCTATCTATCCACACCCGGTGCGCAGGCCTATATTGCAACATCGGCATCATCGCAGCAGGCGATCTCGAATGCGGTCAACGATCATGGGCCGAATAACTTTGCCACCATTCGAACCACGAGCATTGTGACCAAGCAGCAGAAGGAGCACATGCAGGTGCGTCACACCCACACACACACACACAAACACTTTTATTCCATATACATGTGCACAACAACAACAACAACAAGCAGAACAAAAACAAGGACAATTAATCCACCCACTGTAGCCACTGTAGTTGTAGACACTCATAAGCTCATTGATATCCATGTGGGGAGGGGGATCAATTGCAATCACAAGGTATCGATAACTGTGTGCTGCATACAACAACAAAAACAAGGACAATCCAACTTAGTTGTAGTTGTAGACTCTCATAAGTTCATCGATATCCATGTGGGGAGGGGAAACGATTGCGATTGCAAGGTATATCGATAACTGTGTGCTCTCATGTTCTCGCGCGCTCTCTTACTCACTCTCTTTACTTTTGCTTTACTTTGTATTTGTGTCCTGTCAGCAACTTCCCCTCGTTCATCACAGTTGACATTTCCCGTTGCCCACTCTCTCTTTCTCTTCCTTTCTCTTCTGCTCTACTACTACATGCAATCTTTGTTGTTGTTTATTGTTTTCTACTCTCCTTCCCGCATAACCAATAGGCGCGCTATAACTTCTATTCCCAACTGCGCTGCGGCGGCAGTGGCAGCGGTTGTTGTTTCTTCTGTTGTTGCAACCTGCAGCCTGCTGCCGCTGCTGCTGCTGCTGCTGCTTCTGCTGCTGCTACTGATACTGATGACTTCGTTGTTGGCCATGAGGAGAGCTTCTTCCAGAAGGGCAAGCATAGTGCAATACCAATGTCAATGCCGAGTGATAATCAATGTCCCTGTGTGATCTCCTGAAAAGACAAAATCAATAACAAAAACAAAAGCAAAACCAAAAATGTATTACTAGTGTGCAATAAGCAATATATAATATACATACGATGTGCCAGAGAGAGTCTTGTGTGTGATGGTGTGCGTGTGTGGAGTCTATGACAATAAATGCAGAAGAAAATAGAAATTAATTGTTTAAGAATTTCAATTAATTATTTACACTAAAATATACACACGCACGCACTTGCTACATACAGGCACACACACGCACTCACGCACACACTTGTATATTAGTTAATTTTACCTTTTTCAACACTATGCACTCGAAATTCTTTTTGTAATGCTGCCTGTGTAAACCGTTGCTGCTCTCTATGCTTTCACTGCTTTTCACACACTCTGGAAAACACTTCCACTTCGATTCGCTACTCTCACTCATTCTCTTAGACTCGCACTGCACTCTGCGCCTTGTACTCTCTCAACAGCAGCTCAGCTTAGGGCACATGCACACTAGTGACTGTTAACTGAACTTGCAGTTGAACTTATAAACGTCATAAAATCCTGTATATCAGAGGGAAGTATAAGATCACTTGACAGTCACGCAAGTGTGCGTGCGACCTTAAAGCTCGGCTCAAACTCTCTTTTTCACTCTCTCTTTCTATGAGTTTGCTTGCCATTTGACATACGGCAGAGCTAAGCGGAGCACACACAAAAAGACATTTTGTCTTTTGCTTTATTGCAAATTAGTTTAGAAGTTAATTGTTAATCATTGTTAACCGTATATTGTTGATAATTTTTTGTTTTCTTAATTCTTTATTAGTTATTGTACTGAACAATAACAAGCAAAGAGTACAAATTGCAAATTAGTTGCAAATGGTTTATTCCTGCTTTAATTTTCCTCGTTGCAACGAGGTTAGGGCCGACTGGTGGCTCAACACTGTTTTTGTAAGTAATACTTATAGAATATAATTATCACTTTATTGTTCTTGTTGCTGTTGTTGTTGTTGTTATTTGCTATTGCACAAATACATATACATATATAGAGAAACACACGAACACGTAGTTAAATTAGGATTGGTTTTCCGTATATTATATCACAAATCTCACTTCATATATGATCATTATTTGTGTTGCCAACGCAATTCCCCACCGTTGAAAAAATACAGGAGGAGATGCACGAACAAATGTCTGGTTACAAGCGTATGCGGCGGGAACATCAGGCGACCCTGGTGAAGCTCGAGGAGAAGTGTAAAGTGGAAATGGATACGCACAAGACGGCGCTGGATAAAGAGTACGATAGTCTTTTGCATAACTTTACCAGAGAACTGGAACGGCTTGAGGTGAGTTCTGCATAAAAGTGCTGATAGAGATATGTCCATCATTAATAAATGGACTCTCTTTCTTTCTTTCTTTCTGTTCCTAGGCCAAGCATCAGCAGGACTTGGAGAGACGCTCGAAGCAAACGACAACGGCCGAGAAAAAACTACATAAAGAGATTACCATGAAGCAGGAGGGAGATCGCAAGGTGTTTGATTTGAATCGCAAAAAGGAATACAAAGCGAATAAGGAGCGCTGGAAACGTGAACTCTCAATGGATGAGTCAACGCCAAAGCGTCAACGTGATTTAACCTTGCAATCGCAAAAGGATAATCTAAAGCAGCACGAGGCACAGCAGGAGCAACATATGCTGCAGGCCCAGAAGCAATATATTGAACTGGAGATGCGTAAATTCAAGCGAAGACGCATGATAATGCTCCACGAGCTTGAGGACCAGTTGCTGCGCGATGTAAGTAATTCCCTCCTCTTCTAAATTATATTTATATTCAATTAATACATATTCTATACAGGAGCTTAGCAAGAAACAGCACCAACTGGAACAGGCCCACGGCATGCTGTTAAAACATCATGAAAAGACACAGGAGCTGGAGTATCGCCAGCAGAAGAGCGTGCATCAGTTGCGCGAGGAACAGGTGGGTGTACCCTCCCCAGTATATGATAAATGATATAACACTTCTTACTCGACTCTCCTTCTCTGCAGATAAACAAGCAACACGACACTGAGTTGCACAATCAAAAAGACTACATGGATCGCATCAAGAAGGAGCTGCTGCGCAAGCATGCGCTCGAACTAAGACAACAGCCCAAGAGCCTTAAGGTATAGTAAAGATTACAGCTATCTAATCCCCACAAGAGAGAACAGATGAAGGCTAAAAATAGAAAGTAATCAAAGAAAACAACGTAAAAGAGATAGAAAACAGAACATTAGATTTTTGGTTAGAAAAAGGCTAAAATTTCATAAGTTCATATATTTATATTATTGCCAATGCTGTCTCTCGATACTGTCTTCATGGTTCATCATATATTAAAGATTTGCCTCATCGAAATCGAGCAATTTAAGCCAAAATTCTTCTGTGAGACAAACAAAAATAGAACAGACTTGCAGACATTGAGATTTGCTGAATAACAGGACAGATCTATCTGGGGGAAAAAGGCTGTCTTGGCAGCGCTGGTGTACAGTGTGTAATGGATAATAATTCTCTCTATTTCGTATCTTCTCCCCCTACAGCAAAAGGAGCTGCAGATACGTAAACAGTTTCGTGAGACTTGCAAAACGCAAACAAAACAATATAAACGCTACAAGGCGCAAGTGCTGCAGACGACACCAAAAGAGCAACAAAAGGAGGTTATCAAGCAGCTCAAAGAGGAGAAGCATCGCAAACTGACGCTGCTGGGCGAACAGGTAAGTCTTCCATATACCCTTTCTTTACTTTTCTCTTTCTAATTTCTCCTATGTTTCCCCTGCACAGTATGAACAAAGCATTGCCGACATGTTCCAAAGTCAAAGTTATAAACTGGACGAGAGTCAAGTGATCGAGTGCCAACGTACCAATGAGAAATTGGAATACGAACTGGATATGCTGACAGCCTATCAGAACAAGAACAAAAAGCAGGCGCAAGAGCAGCGCGATCGGGAGCGTCGTGAGCTCGAGAATCGTGTCAGTGTGCGGCGTGGCCTCTTGGAGAATAAGGTAGATGCAACTGAATGAATGCAACACAAATTGAAACTTTACTTTGACTTTACTTTCTTTTCTCCATGCAGATGGATAATGAATTGCAGCAATTCAATATAGAACGTGCCGAGCGCTTGCGCATCAAACACGAGAAACACGCTAAAGAATTGGAAGCTTTTGATAATGAATCAATAGCTTTAGGTTTCAGGTGAGCAGTAACACCAGTAGATACATTATCTATCAGATATCTGCATGTGTAATTCAATGAGTGAGGTATTCTCTCTCTTGATTGGTGCCTTATAGATAGAGTGCACACTCAGTCAGTCACTGACTTACTCAGTATAACATGGCATGCAGATCTCTGTTATCCTATATAAGTTCTTGCACTGATTCCACTTTATCGTTATCTTTATCTTTAGCACTTTATCGCTAGCTGAAGTATCACGCGAGAATTATCCGGATGAGGAGGGCAGTTTGTCTGGTTCCATGATTAGTTTAGCACATAGCAATAGTTCAACAAGTTTTCCGGCTGGTTCGCTATAGCATAGACAACAACAACAGCAACAACAACTCCAACAGCAACAAAAACAACTCCAGCAACAGCAACAACAACTCCAACAACAACCATATAGTAATATAAACTATTATAATTTTAATGGAAATTTTAAAACAAACACAACAACAACAAAAAATAGAGCCCGACACAAGCAACTATAACAACAATAAGAAGTTCAATAATAATGAAAATAATAATCAAATAATGACATAAATCATAAACCATAACAATAATAATAATAATCAATACAAAATCAATTGTCGTTTTTGTTGAGCAGCATTAAATATACAATAAAACAAGTCGAGAATTTGATAAAAAAAAATAAAAGATAAAACATTCGAGAGCAAGCACGCGACATACGTACACATACACACACACACACGTACATAAGTATTTTATAATCGTAACAAAAAATGTCGCTGCAATAATTTTTGTATTAAACCCGAATTCGGATTCGAGTAAAGAATAAATAAATTAAACGCAATAAACATAATACTATAGTGACAAAACCCAGCCAGATGATATAGTATGATATTATGTATGTTATATAATGCATATATATAACAGATATAACAGATACATATGTGTATACTATGTAAAACAACAACAACAAAAGAACATACAGGATGAGCATGATACATCATTTTAAATTAAGCCCCTATTGTCATACATTAAAGAAAAACAATAAAAAACATAAAACAAGAGTAACAACATGCAACAACAACAACAAGAACACGAACAGACAAGCAAGAGAATGATATACAACAACATACATTTACATATATACCAAAAACAAAACAACAAAAAGAAAAACAAAAACAAATTCTCTATATATGTATGCGAGAGAAACGTCGTTTATGTTTTTTTTTGGAACTAATTTGATATTATATTACCATAATAATTTAATTAATTTCTTTGTTATCCGAACTATTTGTCGTGAATTGCAACAGAAAAATGTGTTTGAAATGTGTTTTGTGATCGAAGACAACCAGCAGAAGGAAATGAGATTGAGAGGGAAGAAAATAAATCGAAAGATACGATCGTGTATTGTCAGAAGATTAAGATTGATAGAGATCCATCGAGTGAGTCTCGCCATCGTTGACTGCTTCCGAAACGCAGCTAAAAAAAAGAAGAAACAAGAGAAGAAAGGGAGAAAAAGAGATAAGCAAGCAAATCCCAATATCCTTTCCATGAGGACCAAACTGAAACATCGGACTGGAATAAGAATAAAAAAGATGCTTGTCGCCATTTTTGCATGTTGTTGAATTCGAAAATGTTCACAATTTTTTTACGTTACTTTTACCTTCTGACCTGCTATAATGATGATGATGATAATGGTAATGAGAGATGATATGATATAAATAATATAATAAAAATTAAAATAAACAAAATAACAAATAACTACAAGTAAGCCTATTATAGACTTAATTAATGCAAATTGCAAAATGCTTAGTCAAAAACAATAAAAATTGTATAGAAAATTAAATGCATATGAATGTTTAATTAATTACAATTTTTGTTTATTGTGAGAAGTTCTTTTTTGTTGTCGTATACATTTAAATAAATATACACACACTTACACTAACACACAACTACACACACACACACACCCACACACAGAAACACTAACACATACACACGATCACCGATCACAATCCCCGATCTTAAGATATAAAATTTAACATTTGTAGCAATAAAATTTTTAGTAAACAAAATGATAACAAACGAAAAGTAAAAAAAAAAAAGAATCCAAAACAATTTTTCCGTTAGCAATTAATGAATCACTTTATCAACTGATAAAGACGAGCGAAGGAGAGAGGAAGAGCGGATAATGGGTTAGATATGTATGGAAAAACTGATACTGGGGTTCCACTAGTATGATATATAATAATAATTCTATATACGATATGAGGATGATGACGAAATGAGGATGAATAATGCTTTTTTGAGTGTGTATAAGTTTTACTTTTATCGGAACAATCGCTGAAGGAAATGTTCCAACAAGAGACACGGATAAAAAGAGTGAAAGATATAGCATGCGTGGGAGGGGGAACGGAACACACACACAGATCATATGTAATATTTTTTATGTTTATAAAATTGTTTTTTTTTTAATTATTATTAATAAATTGTATTTTTGAAGTGGACAAAAACGAATAACAATTTAATTGATACACGTCAATAAAATAAAACCTAAAATAAACAAGAAAACAAAATAAAAAAAGAAAGAAAACTAGAGCAACAGTCGAGCGGCACGCGACAGTGGGATACCCTTGGACGTATGTTGCCATAATAAGTATCTAATTGTATAATATTAATGGTAAGCTACAAATTAATCATAACACTGCAGTGCGCTGCCAGCTTGCATCAATTTCGATACGTTGTCAATAATTTATCGCTGCAATTTTCCTAGCGCATGTAAATACTTGCATACATTTATATTCATTTACCACGCCACCTATTGGTTGAGTATTAGTATATATTTATGCACATGTATTTTCGGTAATTGACATGTGCATGGAATAGAAGAGTCGAGAAAAAGCTCGCGCGACGTCATCGACAATTTCTTTGCTGTTCGAAGGGTCGAAATGGTTTATCTAATAACTTTAGTGTTTATTGTCCGATCGGATTGCAATTTGGAGGATTAGTTCATATAGTATTTATCTATATTTATGCTAAAGCAGAACATTAAAAAAATGAGTATTTCGAATGTAAATCGCAATGTAAATCAAAATTGGCGGTTTGCGGGGGCGGTAGGCGTGTTATTCCAAATTGAAAATAAACTTGATCTGCGTATGGTATACAGGAATCTTCATGCTAAATTCGGTGTCCCTAGCTTTTGTAATAGCTGAGATCGGCGCGTTCATCCAGACAGACGGACATGGCTCAATCGACTCGGCTTTTGATCCTGAGCAAGAAAATATGTACTTTATGGGGTCTCCGACGCCTCCTTCTGCCCGTCCAAGGGTATAAAAACAAAATACAATACCAGTATGTATGTACATACACAGACTATGTACAGGGGTGGTCAAAAGTATTTACACAACGTGTTTTTTTTTTCAATTGTCAACTTTGATCTCTTATTGCTGACAATTTGTTGACAATTGAAAAAAAAACACGTTGTGTAAATACTTTTGGTCACCCCTGTATATGCGTTTTTCTATATATGCAGGCTGCAGGTGGACACGGCAATCAGAGCATTATCTTTCCAGATCCGAGATATCCATGAAGTCCAAATAAAATAGTGACTTTTCATAACCTCATTTTCTATTCTATTGTCTTTTCTATTTGTAGATCTATTGTATTCTCTGCTGGGCTTAAGTTCCCTATACAGTCTGGGGTCTAGTGTTTGGGGCTCTTAATCACAGAATTCGGAGAGCGCAGTACTTACTATTGATGTGCTCCACAAACCCACAGGGACCTGTAAGTAGTCCTATCAGGATTCTCACAAAATTCAATCTCAGCTTCATTATCTGTTTAAACGTCTTGAGGTTATTTGGGCGACTTAGATTGCCACAGGCCATGTGTTCGTGCCCAGTCGGAAATCTTTGTCTCTTCCTGATAGTGTATATGCATTTGTCACACTGTACACTTTGTTCCCGATTTTGTAAGTGAATCCTCATTCTTCGGTAAGTAGGTGAGTCCTGGTAACCAATGAAGAGAGAGTTTTGTTCTTTCCTACATTAAAGATTTTGGTTCCTCGCCTCCTACTTAGTTTATAAATTATCTAATAGTTATGCATGGACTATGTACATATATGCAGTTCTTTACGTTGCCTGATCCGGTCGCAAGGAAATGCAAAGAATTTTACGTTTTTCATTTTATTTATGTAACTCAATAAACTTTGCAAGAGTAATATATATATATATATATGTTGTATATAATATGCGATTAACTTGTATACACAGAGACGGAAGGAGCCCGCTTGCCAAATGGCATGTGTGTTATATGCAGGCTAACAACCATATAATACTTTATCGAAAACTGGAGGTATAAGGTATACCAATACACATATATAATATATAATTCGGTTAGTTTAATAAATTGATTCATCGTATTTATTAGGAATGTACTAACGAACGTTCTTTTTCCTTCTCAAAGAATAATATGCTCGATCCGGTAGTTAGGGGAATTTTCCCCCTTTTCTTTGGTATTTGTTATGATTATTATTTGAATTATTTTCATAGCTTGGTACTATGATTATTATTATCATTAGAGGAATGCAGGATCACCCTTGATAAATCGATCGAAAAATATTGCCGGCCATGACCTTCGGTATGGAGAAGCCATCGTTCTATGTCCGTGTATTTTTGTTGTGTTGTATTATGTTGTTTGTGTGTGTGTGTGGTGAATCATCGTAGTATGCGTCAAACGCAACTAACAGTCACGAATTACAAGTAACAAGTCCACTATAAATAATCGCGATCATCGGATCATCAATTTTATCCGAAATGCATAAATATCGTTAAAATTAGGAGTTATATTATGACGCGACATAAAAGATCATATTATATTCATATTCATATTCTCTCATGAGTCTAAGCGCGTTCGGGGTGTATATCATATCGAAAAATAACATTTATATAATCCGATATACAGGATGTGTAAAGAGATATAGATATTCAGGAAATCTATATAAATACATATACAATTGTAGATACACAAATATGCATAATATAATATATATTGATATTAAAGTGTATATTCCCATTTTCTTATTCCAAATCGTTGCATATATATTATGCATTATTATACATTATATAGGAATGCATAACATGTATGCGTCCTTAATCTAATCTCCTTTCTTGCTGCATCGTGGCCTCTTCGACTGTTTATGGGTGCGATGGCCAAGTGGCAGCTCCACCGCTGAACCATGTCCAGCGCTGCGCTGCTGCTTGGCCTGATAGATTTTGGGTCCTGGGCGTAATGAAATTGAGGCGTGCCGTCCGCGGGTCAAGCCACACTCGACAGCTAAACAGTACGCGTCCCAACGGCTCAGACGCTGTCTTCAAATATTAATGAGGCTATCGAGGAATGTATTCTTATTGATGATCTTTGTGGTGGCAATTACGAACTGCACATTGTTGTCCTCCTGGGCGGCCAAGAAGCGCAGCGCAGAAATCTCGGCGAAAGTGCACCCGCCGACAAAGCAGACCAGGACCACACGACGAGCATGCAGCAGCGACGCCTCATTGATGGTTCCAGTGCCAACAGCATGACGCCCTCCTATGCCCACAAGCTGCACCTGGAAATCCTCGAAAGTTGGACCTGGCAAATTGTTGATCTGACTCTTGAGAGTCTGCCAGCCCAAGGGCTTGAGAGAGTGCTCCACGAGGCGAGCGGTCAATGGGGCATAGAAGCTATGCACATAGCTAATGTCCCTCGGATTAATCTCAACGCTGTCCTCAACGGTCAAGTGAAGGGTCTGTTTGGGAGTGTAGGTATAGATGCAGATATAGATATATAAGATAGAGCAGATATAAATGGATATGATATTGAAATAGATAAATCAATAGATATATCTGTTAGATTTAGATATAGTTATAGATACATGTACACAAAGATAGATGTAAATATAGGTATACGAATATATAGATTTAGTAGTCGTGTAAACTGAAGTTTGCCGGATAGATTTTTATTATGAGTTGGAATAAATTTCCTGGGGGAAACAGGTGAATACGGATCGCTACCGTTGTAAAATAATTAATTTGATCAATCATTGCACGTAATATGCAAGAATTGGTCCAAAAACATGCCAAAGATATCCAAGAAAATTTCTTATTCCTATCGCATAACGCTAATCAGGTGGAAAAAAGATTAAAAAACACTCGATTGGTATAAAATTGGGATAAAATACTATAAATACTTTAAAATATATATATTATTGAGATACTCCTGAAAATTAAATGTATTTCTTTAATGAAATCGGCAAACTTCAACTTACATTATAGATGGTGTCCAGCCTTACCTTGCGCAGCACAGCATATGCACGCGACTCGGTCTGGGTGTACAGCAGTCCTGCCTTCTCCAGATTACTGATGGTCAGCAGCACCTCCAACCCATAGACCTGGGCCAACTCGCGCTTGTAGTAGTTGAGTACACGCTCCTTGAAGCCAGTGGCGGCGGCACACTGCAGACACATCAGACGGATCACATCGCGCAGCTCGGCACGACGTGCGATCTTGTCCTCAATATACGAGCAAGGCCTGTCTACATCGGCACAGATCATGAACTCCTGCTCGGCGGCGAGATCATCGTTGAATGAGTAGGCATTCACCTTTTCAGCAATCAACTCTGCGATGGCCGTGTGCTCCGAGGTGGCCCTCTTGTACTCCATGAGCTTGGACAAGCGCTCCACAAAATGCTTGATCTCCTGCACGGTCTGCTCCTGCCGGTTGACATTCATTTGCAATTGAATCTCGCGCACTTTGTGTGCCAGCATCATTCGCACCTCGTTGAAGTTCTTATCCCGCAGCTCAGCGTACAGTTCCTCCCCCGAGTGCAACATGATCGTCTTACGATCCCCCTCGCTCAACAGACGTTGCGGCTCATCGGTGGTCAGAGGACCTCCACCCCCGCCGGAGGTACCGGCACCAACATTAGCGGCATTCGCATTGTACGATGGGAAATGCTCGGCCGGAAGGCTTAGTTGATTCTGACGTATGCCATAGAACTCATCGATGAGGCCTTCGTAGGTGAGCTGAGTGGCCAGTGGAGTGAGCAGATCGATGCTGCGATCGAGCAAAATCAACTGGTCGATGGCACCCTTGTCCCCATTGTACAGCGACTTCTCGTCAATGGCCAACTGCTTGGCATGATCCCAGACCATCTGGGCGTGCACACCCTTACCGTAGATCTTTGGTATTTTCCCGTAGAGACGCTGCAGCTGCACCAAACCGATCGCGGCCTGGTAGAGCGACGTAGTGTCGCCATCGATCTTGACCTCGCGGAAAGCATTGGGCATTTCCATACTTACCACATCTGCATCCAGGGGCATGAAGTTCCAGGGCAACTCCTCCAGACGACCGAAGGCATCCCGGACCTCTTTGTCCTCCAGCTGCTTAATGCACAAGCACGAGCGACGGGGCACAAAGAAGATATGGTACTGCCTGGTGCCCTGCTGATGCCCATTGTTCTTCACCTGATTGACCAGCTGATCCATGAGAGCCACCTGAGGACGCATGATGTAGATGACGTTCTGCATGTCGCGGGCAAAACGCGTCTCCGGCTTCAGGGCGAGCAGTCTGATGTTGCGATCATTGAAGATCTTCGGTTTTGCTACCAGGCCGAGCGGGCCGATCATTGCCTCGTCCAGCACAATGATCTTGGTGCCTTCGATCGACTCGAGTTGCTGCACCAATTGGCGGCATGCCGACTCCTGCAGCAGTTGCAAATTAACACGTTGACTTTTCAAATACGGAAACATGACTGATCACCGGCTTGCACTAGTTGTTGTTGTTGTTCTTTATTGGTTTTTCTAAGTTGTTCACTGTTTTTTCGGTCTTCACTTTTTGCGTTGCTGCACTTGTTGCAACGCGTTGTTGCTTTTTTTCGGGGGTGTCACTGGTGACGAGCGACTTTGCAGCCGTCGCTGTGGATTTGCGTGCGCGCACCGTTGCACTTGTTCCTCGGTCTGGCTCTGGTTTAAAAATAGATGCAGGTGTAGATTAAGCTTGTGTTGCAACGCCCACGACAGACCGCAACAGCAGCAGCAAAGCGGTGCAAGCACAACAGCTGGTTTGAGTATGCGCAATAAACAGTGTGTGCACACTGATAAATTTCGATAATTTTTCTAAGTTAACAGAGCACGGCACTTAAATTGGTTTAACATAAATTAAAGCGCGTTAAATATTAATAACTATTATTTAATTATATCTATAATTGGCTGTAATATATAGTCTATACTACTTTGGTATATTAAATTAAAAAGCCTACACACTTTTGTTCGTTACAAAAGCTTTGTAAAAAGCTTTTTATATCGATACATGGAAATAATAATTGGCAATACCTGAGAAACATATTTATAACATTTTTACATAAATAAATAAATAAACCAAAATCAACAATATATGTTGTACAACTTGTGCAGCTGTAAATATGAAAATAAAAAATTTTAAAGTGCAGCGTAATTATCGATACATATATCGATATTCACGACTTAGCGATTGGTATTCGCGCAACAACCCTAGGCTCAACTCTATTTATTAACTAGCAACAATTTAAGCGTGTGATAGAAATTTGATTTTTCGTTCCTGACAACCTGTCAGAAGAAAGAGTGTGTCAAGGGAAAAACTCTCCCAACTGCATGCATAGATGGTATCAAAGAACAACCGTTTTCAGCAGAACGAACGTACAATGCAGCAACAACAACAACAGCAGCAGCAACAGCGTTCGAACGTGCGTGCCGCAATAGCACCGTACCGCAAGCCATTCCGGCCCCAAATACAGGGACAAACGCAGAACCAAATGATGTACTCATCATGCCAGATGCCCAGCGATCCACTCTACATAGACTTCAATAGCCCCGCACCACTGCCGCCACTGAACAAGCCGTCGGGGCCGACCATGGCAACCGGCAATGCGGCACCAGCTGGACCAACAGATGGCGGCAAAAAGAAGGGACTGAAAGGCAAACACCTCAAGGGCAATAAACAGCAGCAGCAGCATCAACACCAGCAGCAGCAACACCAACTGCAGCCGCAACAAATTCACAATTCCCAGTATGGTCCACATATGCACGGAGGCCTTGGCGGCGGGGGGATGGGTGATAATGGTTGGCTGCCGCATGGCAAGCAGCGCTTTCACCCGCCCAACAACAATCGTTTCAGTGGACCACAGCGCAATGGCTTCAACCGTTCGAACATGGGCGGAGGTCCGGCACAGCGTGGCGGTGCTGTTGGAGGCGGTGTGCGTCACATGATGGGCCCCATGGGACCGGGACCAGGGCCAATGGGTCCATGGGGCTGTCCAGTCGGGGGACCAGTGCCACCATTTCCTCCATTACCATTTCAAGCGCCCATGCCGCCCATGCGCTGCCCAATGCCACCGATGGGTGGGCCTCCGCCTCCGCCGCCGTTTATGCGTCGCAACGGACGCGGTGGCCCGCCATTGCCGCCACCATTAATGGGACCACTTGGCATGATGGGACCCCGTATGCCACCGCGCGGCCTGCCGCTGGGTCCTGGCGGCCCATTCAATATGGTCGGGCATATGAACGGGAAGATCAAGAAGCCGAATCCCAAACTGATCAAACAGGCGATCAAGGGGAAGAGCACCATAAAGACGCTAAAAAATCTGGTCAATCAGTATCCCATCGACAAGCCGTGGGTCAGCGATGAGATACGTGCCGTGCACGACGAGAAGCTGGACATCGAGAATCGACTGAAGGGCAACAAGGATGACGAGCTCTTTGCCCAGTTCAAGGTGCAGAGGGACAAGTATGTATCGATGTACGAGGCGGCACGCGAGGCGTATCTCAAGCAGGAGGCTGCGTCGGTAATGTCCAAGGTAAAGTTAATACTCATTACTCTCTCTCGCTCTCGCTCTTACCCTCAAGACCCCTGCCCCTCTGTCCACATCTTACACGCACCTTTGCATCATTCATTGCGCGCTCCGATCTGAGGATCAGTTTCATTTTACACTTCCCTCTCCCGCTCTCTCTTACTCTCTCTCTCTCTCTCACCCTCTCTTACACTCCTGATGTCATGCCCAGTTCGGTTTTAAATCTAACTTTGGTCGGGAGAGATCGCAGATCTCTCTCTGCCATTGCTTTGCGATTCTTGTTGTGATTAGTTAGTTAGATAGTTCGATATTGATTTCGATCCATTTCTGATCTCGTTGGCATACATACAATACATTATTCTCTTGCAGGATGCCAACGACAAAGAGAAACAGAAACAGACACAGAAACAGAAACAGAATGAGAAACAGAATATCAATTCAAATACAAATGCAATTCCGAACGCCGTAGGAAATGCAACAATTCCAAGTCCAAATAAGAATACAAATAATAATAATAATAATATCAATAATAAAACACAAAACCAAACCGAATCAAGTGCAATTCAGGCGCAACAACAAGACCAACAGCAACAACAACAAGAACACGAGCAGCACGAGGAAGAACCCGAACATAAACAAGATCAGATTGAAGATCAAGTTGATGATAATGTTAATGATAAAGAGTCCGCCGAGTCGAACCTGATCGAGGCTGCAAACTAATTAAAACACAAGCAAATATTTTCTGTTTCTTCGCTTATACACATTATAAATGATATATATGTATATATAAGTCTATATAGGATATGTATACATATATATCATATATCGAAGAGCAGCAAAACAATTGCGGAAAACTCAATGAAAACACAAGCGCCTCTCTTGTTTTTTGCGACTGAGAACTGAGCTTAATTACATTAATTACCATTAACAATTTAAAAAGGGTTTAAGAAACAATATATATATTGGATAATTCCAATGAAAAGCGTATCATCCATTGACCGCCAAGTCCAAAACTCAATTAAAAACAACAAAAAAAAAAAAATTACAAAACTTTGCGAGTTCTTTCCGAATTGTAAAATTGTTGATTGTAAATGTATTTTAATATAAGCCCCAGCGTGACGCGTTGTAATTGTCTGTTGAATGTTAAATGGAAAGAAACAAACCCAAACCATATATATATATATAAAAAGATCTATATTAAATTAAAAAAAAATACAACTGGGAAACAAAAGATATAATTAAATGAAGAGTTTCTTTTGTTTGCCAGTTTCTTTTTATATCCTAGTTAATATTTATTAATCACATTGCTTTGCGAGCATTTCCCTGCTGTTTTCTTATATATATACTATATCTATATAGTCATCATATATATAGATATGATCTATAGTTTTGTCCAGGCGGCGACAGCAGGGAAACGCTGCGAGATGAATTTACGAAAGCTGAAACTGTTCGAGTCTTGATTATTGATTAGACCTTGTAAACAAATACATAATATATATATATATAGTATATTACATATACATATATAATCATTTTGCTTAATTGTATTTTTAAATTAATTCTTAAAAACTACAAATTAAGATTGGAGTTTGACGATAACGAAAATGTTCAAGTTGCGATTTGTTTTTGTGTTTTTCTTTCTTCCTCCCTCTCCTAACACCCCCGCCCCCACTTGTTTCTTCTTATCCAACTCGCATCCTGCACACATCATCATCACCACCATCATGAGCACCACAACCCACCGTCCATCTATGTCTCTGTGTGTTGTCAAAAATTAGCATATTTATAAATCGAAAAGGAAAGCAAATTGCGTATAGATCAAATCAAATTGCAATTATTATGTAAATATTTATCAAAATATCGTGAGATTATGTAAATTTGAGGAACATACGCGGAACCAAGCGAACTCATCCCTAGGAAATACGATATAAACATATACATACCTATGTATACATATAGCACATTTGTACTCTAACCTAAATATACATATACACATTCATACAAAGATACACACACACACACACACACACACATCATCATTATCGCCGTCGTTATCTGTCATTCTTTGTAGATTCTCAATTCCAAGGGAGATGGGCGCAGATAACTGTATAAGAAATCATATCCGGGCAAAGCGCTCTCATAGAGAGACGTAGATAGAGAACTTTCGTTCTAACGTATCGATTATTTTCAAATAATTTTATTTATTTTCCGCATGAACTTAATTCATATCCTAACATTACGCAACCATTAGATAATAGGAAATGTTATCGATAGTATTGTTGCAATATCGTATAGTTTTTTTTGCATTATTTATTATACAGATAATTAGCATCAGATTCTTTATAGGTAGCCCTTCAAACTATTAGTCCACGGTAACGTAATGTTATCGATAGTTTTCTCTTACTATCGTTAAATTATTTTGATAACATCAAAACTTTCAGTCAACGTAACGATATCGATAGTTTTGTTATACTATCGTATAATTATTTGAAATTATGCAGATAACTAGCATCAGATTCTTCTAAGGTAGCACAACAGAATTTACAGCTAACGTAACTTATTGTATTCGATAGTTTAGTCGTACTATCGCATAATTATATTCAATTATCATACTAATAACTAGCATCACATTCTTGTTAAGTAGCTTGTTAGAACTGTCTCCAAGAGATCAATAGACAATTTGCAATACTATCGCTGCGACTATCGTATCGTATATTCCATGCACACCAACAGACTGCCAGAACCAAACAATCGATAAACTAAGAACTAACTCGACCAACTTGTGATTACCATTAGCTCTATGACTACAGCTAACATCAATACAAACATAAATACATACATATACACATAGATATATCATATCGATCTACACGATGAGCTGCGCCCATCTCTAACCTGGAAGATACTATATATCATATCTCAGCTGGACTCGGCCTCAACTGCAGCTGCATCTCATAGAGAATGCAAATGGTTCCGATTGATTTTCTTTCTTCTGCCTCCCTCCTTCACCTTTCCCCCTCATCCACGTTCTGTTCTCATCAACTGGATCGACTCAAATAAACAAACAAACAAATCAATGCAGACAATTTTGAATTGTTTTCCTTTTTGGGGGTACTTAGGGGCAACTAATGAGGCTGTTCCTCCCCAGATAATTGCCTAATGACGCCACTTAATCCCGCTGCAACAGTGAGAAGTGGAACACTTGAGCCCTTTGCATCCTCTATATAAACACGGCACCTTACCTTACATTGCGTATACGCAGTGTGGAGTGCAGTCAACATGAAGACGGTCTTCGAAAAGTTGACACCGAGTAAGCCCACGTCGAAGTTGGACACGCATAGTGCCGTCGCTTACCACTGGAAGGTGTGGCAACTGATGGGTCTTCTCCAGCCGCCGGGCATGTCTCGTCATTGGTTCATTGTACGCGGCATTGTGATCAATTTTCTTGTGACTCTGCTCTTCCCGCTGACACTGCTGGCGAAGCTCTTTTTCACCTATAGCCTGCGTGAGCTGTGCGAGAATCTGACCATCACCATCACGGACATGGTGGCCAATTTGAAGTTTATCAATGTATTTATGGTGCGGCGCCAGTTGCACGAGATACGAGCACTGCTGCAGCAGCTGGACGAGCGTGTCATGCGACAGGGTAACGTGGAGGAGTTGGCTGCCCTGCGTCAGGCAGTGCAGATGGCGCGACGCGGCTTTTGTATTTTCGCGGTCATCTTTGTGTTTGGCACCGCCCTCAGCTGCTTTCGCGTGGCCATTGCACAGGAGCGTCAGCTGCTCTTCCCCGCCTGGTTCGGCGTCGACTGGCGGCAGTCGAATATGGCTTATATGCTCATCTATGGGTATCAGTTGTTCGGCCTCTCGGTGCAGGCAATGCAGGATTGCGCCAATGATTCGTATCCACCTGCGTATCTGTGCATTCTCACTGGGCACATGCGTGCGCTGGAGCTGCGTGTGCGTCGGATTGGCTATGGAAAATTTGGGGAGCCGCTTCCCTCGAGATATCACAATGCCATCTATCGTGAGCTGTGCGACTGCATCAGAGACTATATTAACATATTGAAGTTGCACGATATCATACAGGAGATTCTATCGGTTGCTTGCATGGCACAGTTCGTCTGCTCCGCCACCGTGCAGTGCACGGTCGCGATGCACTTCCTCTATGTGGCCGATTCGAATGATAGATCAGCGATGATGTTGTCGGTGGTTTTCTTTGTCTCGGTCACGCTGGAGGTGTTCATCATTTGCTACTTTGGCGATCAACTGCGCACGCAGAGCGAGGCACTGCTGGATGCGTTCTTTGCCTGCAACTGGATAGACCAGTTGCCTCAGTTCAGGCGCAATCTGATCATCACTTTGCAGCGTGCCCAGCGACCGTGTTTCATCTATGCAGGCAGTTACATTGCCGTCACCCTGGAGACATTCGTGCAGGTTGGGCGAGAGAGTATTCAATGAGTCCTTCTTGACTTGTTTCTTTTTTGTTTCTTTTTGACAGGTCATGCGGCTCACTTACTCCGCCTTCACGCTGCTCTTGCGTGCCAAGTAAATGAGAAACGGCTGGCTATAAATAAACGATAGAAAAGAAAATTTGTTTTGTAAAATTTGTCTTCGTTAATTTTAATTTAAATGCAATGTGAGTGGCAGCACTTTTATATGGGCAGCATTGTGAAAATGGCTGCCAGGAGATATTAATTTGCACTGCTTGCAGTGAGTTAACAGTCCTCTTGCTAAAAGTTAACATGATTGTTCTTGCTGTGTGATAACGAACACTGCTTGCAGATAAATACATTAACAGGCCACGTTAGCTGCCTTGTTAGCGTACATAAGCCGAGACATGCGCCACTTACGATATTCAATGCCGCTGCTAGTTTACAGATTTAAGTGACAGGTGGCGCTGCTAGTAATTGAGAAGAAAGCTAAAACTGAGATAAATAAAAGAAGCACTTAAAAATGCCACACATTTAAGAACCTGTAAATAAATAAAAGTATGAAGTTGCAACTAATTGTAACAGTTGTTCCTATTTGTTGTGCGACGGATCAACGCCAAGTGGCAAGTGGGATCGTATTGGTTTGTGTCTTTGCTAAGGCAGTCAATGGCAAATTTTGTTAATTTTGTTTTTGTTGCACTATTTTGGCAATTTGTTTGCATTTGTAACAATTTTTTCTGAGTTTGTCCGTAAATCACACAACAGTGCACTGCAGTCGTCGTCCCCCAACCCCCGTTGCGACGCGCTGAGCATCATTAAATTACAAAACCAATTGCAGCTAGTTAGGAGTGAGTGAGAGGGATGGACAGCGCGAAGGATGAGAGGGGAGGGAAAAGAGTGAGAGCGAAAAGCAATTTTTGTGGCGGTTTTTCCAGTTGTTGTTGTTGTTGTTGTTTTTGAGGTTGATTGTGATTCTGATTTTGACAATTGGCTTTCGCAGGGTGCGGGCTGCGTCGCTCTTCCCCTTCCTCCCCTCGCTATCGCAGTGCGTTGGCTTTGTTGTTGTGATGGGCACATGACAAGTCCGTTTAGTATGTCACTCGATGCTCCGTGCTCTCGCTTCCCCTACCCTCTTACCCTCAGCCTCTGCTCTCTCCCCCCTCTCCCCGCCCTTCCCATGCTACACGGCAAGTGTCAACACAGCAATCTATTTTATGCATAATTCGCTCTGCGCCCTGCAAATGGTGTCATATGTTTTTATGATGGTTACGCGCCAGCTCCTGTCGTTCTTCCCCTTCCTTTTGCAACTCTCCCTCCTCTGTCTGTCCCTTTGCGGCCTTTGATTTACTCGCATTGCGCTGCAATTGCGAATTGTGCGTTGCGCCATTTGTGAATCCGTCTGCAATTAGCCTCGAAATTAGATTTGGCCACGTGACTCCTCGCTCTCTTCGCTCCGACTCCTTTATAGCTATCCTTCCACTGCCTCTTGTATTTCTGCTGCTTCTTTTGATTCTCCTTTTGCTACACCCGCTGGTTCTTAACCAGCTCCTGCGACTACTTCTTCTGCACCTACTTATGCTGCTCCTCGTAATGCTGCTCCTGCTTCTGCTTCTCATCAGTGCTTCTCCTTCTGCTCCTTCTTCACCTGCTCCTTTTCTTGTCCTTCTTCTCCATGTCCTCCTTCTGCTCTTGGCTTGTCATTCTTGTCCTGAACCCAGTAAATTTCTCGCGCCTTGACCTTCTTCAATTCCTTCTTCAGTTTTCTCCTGTTCCTGCTTTTCCTCCTCTCCTCTCTTTTGTACTCCTTCTGTGTTCCTTCTTTGACTTTTAATCATGCACTTCCTTCTTCTACTACTTCTTCTCTTATCAGAAGGTCCTGTTCCTGCTATTCAATTTATTCTACTCTACTCCGCCTACATCTCCTACTTCTCCAACTCCTCCTACCCCATCAACTTCCTACTCCACCTACTCCTCCTACTCCACCTACTCCACCTACTCCACCTACTCCACCTACTCCTCCTACTCCTCCTACTCCACCTACTCCTCCTACTCCACCTACTCCTCCTACTCCTCCTACTCCTCCTACTCTTCGTACTCTTCATTCTTCTAATGCTCTTGCTCTCTTCCCTTCTTCTCCCACTTCCCATAGTGATCTTTAATCTGTCCACCTCTAGTCTCTACTCTCCGCTCCTTCCTCTTTCTCTTCCTCTCCCCCTGCAGTTCCTTCTCTAGTTCCTTGTACCGCTCATGATTCCGTTACTCCTTCCGCTCTACCGCTTCTTCCTGCTCCTGATCCTTCCTCTGCGCCTGCCACTTGTCTGCTTCAAGGTGCTGCCGCTGCTGCCTTTCCTGCCCCGGCCACGCCCACATCCATGTCACGTGTTACATGTCAGCCACGTGACCGCACGTGCTGCCGCTGCCTGCGCTGGCAGTGCCTGCATTGCTCTGCTGCTGCTGCTGTTGCTGGCTGTGATAAGCGCGCGCAGCTTTGACAGTTGCCGCCCGCGTGCCACGTAGCGAGATGTCAAAGACCAGGTTAGGCTTTCCCGTTGCTGTTCCCAGTGCTTGCCGGGAATTGGGTTGCCAAAGTGACGCGCTGCCTGCCGCTCGCTTATCTTGATTTGCCTGACGGCCTGTCCGGGGCCGGAGGCAGCGGCGGCGGCGGGCAGCTCTCGCTAGGCGAACGCATCAACGTCAGCCTCAGAGTTCCAGCTACGCCCTGCGTTCCTTCCCATCCCCGCATGCCTGCACCCATTGGGAACAAAATCGATGGCTTTGTTGGCGTAAATATCTTAATTCGCCGCTTCGCCGCCCTCGACACGCGCTAATCGTGTGTTTCTGACATGAGAATTTTTGAATGTGATGCGACAGCCGACGGTAAAGGAGATGGAGATGGGAATGCAGAGGTAGAGGGGGCTGGGGACGGGTGACGGGTGACGCACCCATAAACCGTATCCCAATTCAAAACCGAAGCCGATGCCAACAGATTTCTCACACTGGCAGCAAAGAGCGCGAAGGGAATTACCCTTTCCCCTTCTTCCGCTACTACTTCTACTTCTCCTTTTACGTTTCCTTCTTCTTCTTCTTCTCCATTTACTTTTTCTACTTCTACTTTTTCTTCTTCGATTTCTACTTCTTTGTTTTGTACTTCTACTGATCCTTCTTCTCCTTTTACTTCCTCTTCTTCTACTTGCTCTTTTTCTACTCATAGCTTTTCTCCTTCTTCTACTACTCCTTTGTCTACTCTTCCATCTTATGTTTATCCGTGTTCTACTTCTCTTTCTTTTACTTCTCCTTGTTCTACATCTCCTTTTTCTTCTCCATCTTCAACTTCTTCTTCTTCTATTTCTCCCTTTATCCAAATTCTACTCCTCCTTATTCTTCTTCTACTTCGCCCTCTTCTATCTCTCTACTCTTACATACATGTATCTTCCTTAGATACCTTCTACATCTACTTCTTCTACCCTCCTTCCCTTTCTTCTTCACCTTTTCCTTGTTAAGTTCATTCTTCAATTTTCGCCTTGAAATTCATTATGTAGCATATATTTTCTTGATCAGCGTTTACACTCTAGTCAATATAGTCCAAGTCCGCTAAATCTTGTCCATATGAACACTTTTATCTCTGAGACTATAAGAGCTAGGACTATCATAGCTAACATCATTCAAAATCGAGACGTTATTTACCACATAATTAATATAATATACTATAATGATCAGTGCTCTTCTTCTTCCGGTTCTGTTTCTTCATCTCTCTTTCTCTCTCTTTACTTCTTTAGCATTCCCAGGAATAACTTTGTCCAAATAAAGCTGTAGATCTGCTTGAGCACCTGGCGCTTTCAATTCAGGTTCAAACTGGAGGCGTACCTCTTTTCCCTTTCCCCTTTCCCCTTTCTATCCGTCGCACGCGTCGTGGCGCGTCTAACAAGCCTAACCCAATAATAAAAAGAAGAGAACTGGTAACGGGTAACAGTTTGCTTGGACCATTAATACAATCGCTAACTGGGAAGTCAACAGGCGCTGAGGCAAATCCCATAAGCAAATGCCTCTTCCGGAGATCCCTTACCCCCCTTGCAGCCCTTCTCTGCTCCATCCCCTCGTAGCTCTGGCAGATTTGGCTTGCTGCAACCCCTTCAGAAGGAAGCTAAGCGCACTTTTATTTCCCAATTGCCAACGAATGTGCGAGTGTCAGTGTGTGTGCGTGTGTGTGAGTGAGTGTGTGAGAAATCGTACAAGTATTTTTTATTGTGCGAGTTAAGTTTGAAGTGTCGCTCTTTATGGGCTGCGCTGCTTGTCGCTTCCTTTCCTCTCCTGGCCACAGTCAAACCCTCAACGAACCCTTCCCCCCACCCTCTTCCTTGCCCCATCCCCTGGCCAGGTCGTCTGTCAGTCAGTTTGTAACCACGACGCACAGGCAGGCACACCGAGAGTAACCCCTAAATTGACCTTTAAAACTCCCAAATGCGCAATTTATCATTTCCTCACCAGGCACACGAGCAGGGGGGAAGGACATCAGAAGAGAAAGAAGGCAGGGGGAAGGCAGTAACTGATGGGTTCACTGTGTGCGTTGCTGACAAGAGTTGCCCGTATCCGTGCTCGTGCTCGTCCGTTCGTCCAACTGCCATCAATCGTTTAGAATGAAGAGACCCTCGACGCGGCCCAGAACGCATCAGGACTTTGGGCCCAGTTGCGATAACGATTCCGATTGCGATTGCGATAGCTGCTGCTGGCGGCAGTGACGTGGCGACAAATCTGATATCAGCTGCGTTACGAGACCAACGACTTAAGTCGCTCACCCACAAAAACCGCCAGCATGAGACACCCTCACTGGCACTACCCACCTTCTCCACCTTCTTCTCCTCCACCTCTCTAACCTCTTCATCCTCTCCAGCCCTCTAACGCTGTATCTTTCTCTCATTTGACCCTTTTTGCTGCGACACATTCGTTCTGCTCTACGTTGTCTCCTTGTGATCCCCACCTAGGTCGCACTCTATAAACTTCCAACGTATAAATTGTTCCAGTCCACTGAACTTTGAGTTCATTTTCGACTGAGTTAATTAAAATTTGAGTTGATTTTCGAGCTAGTTGAGAGATGAGTTTGGTATTCTGTGGTTGGTTCTTCTGGCAGTTTGAGAACTGCTTGAGGAATCTCCCTAAGCTAATACACGCTCTGGTTGCACAATGTTTTGATCTTATCTTTGGCCATAAATCTTGTGCTTATGGAGAGAAATAACGAAGCTTTTAAGATAACTATTATTTACCAGGACCTTTTCTTGATCTCAGAGTTTTGTAGATTCACACCTTTAAAATATGAATGTCTGTGAATAAAGGTCTTATTCTTGTTGTCTTCTAGCTCAAACTCATCTAAGACTTTCCTGTATAGTAGAATCAACCTCTTCAATTGTCCTGAACTGATATAAACCAAAGTGAAAATGATTTCAAAGCTACTATCATCTACTATCATCTACTAATCTCAGAATTTTTAAGGCTTAAGGCTCATCTCTCAGAATTCTTAAGGCTTTCCCTTTCATCTTCGTTCCCTACGATTAAAGACCTATTTCATGTTTCATTCCTAGTTCAAACTTGTGTAAGACTATCGCAGATATCTGAATATACTTTATTAAAATCATACTTCATTTAATATAACCTGAGCGCCTTAGGGCAAGAGAAGAATTCTTCCGAACTTAGACACTTGATCTTCGATCTCTTCTTGTTGCTTCCTAGCTCAAACTTATCTAAGACCATCTAAGATATCCTAGTTTACCTTATTCAATAAGTAAGTACTCAGCAATTGATTAATACTAGAATCTTTTCACTTATCTACAGTTTTATCCTGCTGCTTCTTCTGGTCCCCCCCCTCCATTCTCTTGTCCTTCCTTGTTCTCATTCTGTTGCTACTGCCAGCTTGAGCTGAGGATTTCGTTGCTCAACACGAGCTTAGGATGCACAGTTCGAAAAGTTGCCGCAGTTTTTGTTAGTTTTGGGCGTGCACGACAACAGACAACCAAAGGGGCGGGGCCAGGGCTGTGCCGTGACAAGTTGTAGCAGGTGGAGAGAAGAACATGTGCAAGCATGTAACCCATTTGGTATACCAACTTGCAACAGCAACACCAACACCAACAGCAACAACAATAGCAACAATGGCCAGTGGAACAGGGCGCACCCTCGTGGCAGGGCGGGTTACCCCCGTTGGGCGGGTTTACGAAAGGAAAGTGTGAACAACATTTTTCATAAATTTAACTGGCACCAAGCAGTGGCAGGGGAGCAAGGGGAGGGGCTGGCAGACAGGCAGAAGGAGGCGACAGGTCGCCAGAGCGAATCAAAGGGGGAAGGGGGTAGGAAAGGCAACAATAGAGCGAACAAGAGCAATAACAATAAACGATAGATATTTACCACAGCAGGAGAGCTCTAGCCAAGGCAGGAAGAAGGGTGCAGAGGAGAAGAGGGGAGGCGGCAGAGGGGGTATTCCCCTGTCTGGGCAAACGATGCAGAAAAAGTCTCCTGAGGTTTCGCATCGTAGCCGGGAGACAATAACAAACCAATTACAGTTAGATTGGCCGCATATTAAAAATCGAATGAGAAACACATCTGTCGCACTCCTGGCCCAGCCCCGCCCCCTTACTGCCATGCCCTGCCCTCCCCCTTCTGCGATATGTTTTTGGCAACTGTTTCAAAAAAAAAAAAAAAAAAATACTGAAGCAGGGAAGAACTGCAAGAGAGAGAAGAGACGAAAGCGAACGGGCGAGGAAGCCTGCTGTGACGGCGACGACAAAAACAGGGGCGGAACGCGCAGGGGTCGCCCTCATGAGAGGAGGGATAGGGAGGGGGGGAGCAGCGGGCGGGCCATACAACTAAAATAAAATATGATTATGAAATGATTATTATAATTATGCTGGCGTTTCGGCGTTTGGCAGCAGCAGCAGCAGCGGCAGCAGCATCTTCACAGATGTTGTTGCCGTTAACTGGGACCACGCCTCCGCCTGCAGCCCACGCCCCCCCTGTGCTGGCGGCGACACACAAAGCTGGCAAGAAACGAGGACAAGGACCAAAGCGAGCTGGTTAATAATAAGCCCGAAATTAGGGCGTGCTGCGGACTCACCGATACAACAACAACACTGACAACAGCAACAGCAACAACAGGGGCAACAGCAACAACAGGGGCAACAGCAACATATTCCCACATATATTTTCATATTTGCTTTAGTTGCGTGGGGGTTGGGCAAACCTTGTGAGGGGGCAGAGGGGGGCATCATCAGTTGGGGAGCCTTTTCTTGTGTATGTGTTCTTACTTATTATCTTGGGGAGGCGTTGAAAATCCTCTTAAGGTAAACTGTGCATTATTAATGACGCCAACAGGGAGTGAGGAGCACAGAGGTAGGGTGGAGGGAGAGGTATGTGGGAAAGCAACTGCTGGGGTTAGTTAGTTCGTCTGTCCCATCATCAGGTGAGAGAGAGACGAGTCACAATTCCCACAATTCCCTTTTCTATTGCGAATAAGTGAGTGGAAAAATCCTTCAATGCGCCTGGGTGGGGTCGTTAGCGGGAGGGGACGGGGAGGGGGGGGTGGGGCTGAGGCTTCCTCTTACCTCTCCAGCTGCCTTGCCAAGCTGCCTTTACAGTTCCCACTCGCCAGCTTAGTCTCCCCTTTCGATTACGTGTTCGGTAAATTGCTTGGCTAAAGTGGGTCAGATCACTTCAGGTGGGTTGTCTGTGCTATATAGCATGGTATATAGTGGGTGCTTAAGGTTATTATTGAGGTTATTTTTGTGTGTGTGTTTAATGATTTCCATGGGGAATTATCTTTGAACTCTAGAGGTACAATATCATATAACTTGATGAAATTGAAACTGATCTATTTATTTATTAATTGTAAAGTTAGAGAAACTTAACTCGATTTGCTTAATGTATATCTTAATCAGTCAATTTGTAAATGTCTATATATTGTTATAGTTACAGTTATAAAAGGCGTAATACTCTTTATCGGTAGATCCCGCTTAATCTTCTTGATCAGCCACAACAGTCCAGTCGACATAGCCAAGTCCGTCTTTTCATATATTCGTATGAAAATCTACAACTCTGAGGCTATCAGAGCTGGGACTAACAGAGAACAGATGATAAGATATCTTAGGAGTTTTATTTAGGAATTGGCAACGCCCCCTTTCGGCCCCGTAAATTGATAAAAACCTAATTCCAATCGGTATTTTAAAGCAATATCACTAATTTTTAGTGAACATACGAGTAGTAAGTATTGTATTACTATCTAGATTATTTCTGAATTTGGTTGCAAGCGGATAATTAATTTTTTTTTTTCATAATATTGTATCTTAACATCACAGAGTGAGAAATATTCTTAAGTATTACCAAACACTATAACAAAATAAGCGAAGTAATTAGTAAATAATTTTGAAAGGCTACTGATTTCCAAGCCTCCACCTACAAAGTATGCAACACAAAATACGCACATGTATTTATGTATAGTTATATATTTACCTATACCATATATCCTTGTATTTGTATATATATATATCTCTCTATCTATGATACCTTATGCCATAAATCTAGCATATAATCGATAATCGCTATGCATTCATGTACATATAACTTATAAAACTCATAAATCTTTGACATATACATACATACATATATCCCCATATTGGCATATAGAAAAACAAATATTAGATTTGTACGTGTATTTTTCTGCTATAAGATCTTTTATATCAAGTTTTCCATATTTAATACAAAAAAAAAAAAAAAAAAATTTATCGATATTGCAAGTTTTTCCTTATATTGTATATACTTTATACTATACTTATAATCCAAAAGCTAGTCTGCAATAAACTTAAAGAAGCTTTCAGTGTAGCTTTCACTTGAGCTTCCTCTTCAGCCTGCAGCTCCGGCTCCTCCTGCCCGCATTGATCTTCCGGCACATTTGATGTGAACAATCGCATTGATTGTCTACCTGCCAGATGGATCCGCAACTAATCTTTGACGCTGCCATTTGCATAAGCGTCAGGGCAGGTGAGGGAGAGGCAGCAGCAGTGGCAGGGGAGGAGGAGAAGGTTGCGGGTGCCAGCGAGTGGGAGTCGAGTGCGAGATTGCTTTTTGTTTTTCTTTTTTTTTTTTTTTTACCACCATCTGGCATTACACTAAATCCCAGTAAGGTAGCTGAGGTGTGCAAGGGGGTTGTCTTCCAAATCCCCACCTGCACCTCTCTCCACTGCTACTACTGCTACTCCCTTGGCCACGCCCCCCCACGTGCCCACCCCTTTGCTGACGAATGCTCTACAAAAAGTTCAATCAACTGGCATTTCCAGTTCGCAGTTCCCAGTTTGCTTCCAGTTGGCGTAACGCTGTCTAATAATTCACCTGCTCAGCCAGAGTTGTCACCCCCTCCCACCCGCACTAGCCCACTTACCTGACTCCCCATTGCCCCTTTCCCTTTTACAATTTGATTTTGGGCTTTCGTCTATGTTGCCCGTTTGGCACTGCTTAATTTTATAAGTAATGCAGTCGGGGCAGGAAAGAGGGAAGGGGGGGGAGGGGTAGAGAGAGCAGGGAGTGGAGGGGGGACGACTTGGAAACTGGCAACTTGGACTGCTGCCTTGTGATGTGGAAACGATGCGCATAAAATCAGCGGCGCGTAAGGAACAGGATGATGCAGAAAAGAGAGACTGAGACAGAGACAGAGATAGAGAGAGAGAGTCGAAAGGGGGAAGCTGAAGAGAGAGAGAGAGAGAGGTAGGAGTAAAGGGAGTGAGGGGCAGCTCGACACCAACTGAAGGCAAGTGGCAAGCAACGGTGGCGACTCGACGTGGTGCGCTGCCTTCGGTTTTGGTTTCGTATCAATCAAAACAACGCGAATGAAGCGGCGAACGTTGGACGGGAACCTAAGCCAAAGATTTGACATGGATCAGTAATCTAATACCAGATTACGTATACGCATGGTGGGTTCCAGTATTGCCAGCAACGCGCAGCGCTTCTCCGCCTCCTCTATCTCCTTCTCCATCAACTGCTCGCACTCGCCCTCGACAAAGTTTCGCCTTTGCCTGCGACTGTTGTGCAGTAAGTCACATACACACACACACACAGAGAGAGACACCCTTCACCCGTCCCCCAGAGCGATTACTGCGGTGTATCGGTTTGCTGACTGGCTGACTGGCATGAATGAATGGATGAATGAGCCCAGGCAGGCCGAGGAGTCGAGTCGAGTCGAGTCGAGTTGAGTTGAGTTGAGCAGAGCCCGACCTGGCCTGGGAATGGCAATGGACGACTATCTAACCAACCATCGCCAGCTACAGTCCGTTCCCCCCTGTCCGTTGCCCCTGTCTGTCCGTCAGTCGTTCTGTCTGTCAGTCAGTCGAGAGTTTATATCGATGATGACGGCGCTGATATAACTACAGACAGAGCCAGACATGAAACGTCGCTCGCTCGCCTGCCTGCTCGCCCCCTCCCGCCACACACACCCTTGCACACACACACACACAAACATAGAGAGAGAACCGCATACACTCCCGCACAACATCATCATCATTGGCGTTTGCAAAGTTTTCTGCTTGTTTGAGCCCGATTTCGGTTGCCGACTTTGGCATAAAGTTATTACTCTCCAAACTGAAGCAACCGAGCTGGGCCAAAAGGTAACCTCGCACTCGCCTCGGATCTCGGGATTACAAATGGCAGCACAAATATTTTTGCTGCTGCTGTGTAACTGCCCAAACTTACCCACACCCCAGCCAGCTCCTGCTCCTGCTCCATCCCAGTCTCAGTCTCAGTCCAAGTTGAAGTTGAAGTTGTAGTTGGAGTTTCTTATCGAACGCCGTCGGTCTGCCACTGTGGAGAATGGCACAGTGGCATTCACAATATTACCACTCACAATTCTCGGCAATTTTAATGGTATATATATTGTATAGAGTTAAAGATTAAAGACGATAATGATTCGAGATAAAGTTGTTCAATTTAATGGGGAATTTGCCTGAAAAACTGTTACGTATGTATGCATATGGACATGTCTTTGGGAAGACATATCTGGCTTATGATGGACATAAATCATATATATCAATCAATATATGATATGATATATGAATCCTATATACAATATAATATCCTGAATTCTATAAGTTTTGATTTATCTCCATTGGGTTCAGTTGTACAGAGGATGGCGAACGAGTCAGCGAAAAAGAGTCTTCTATTTTTTAAATGCATAGCTAATACGATACATTTATATTTATATATCCCATATCGTATATTGAAATTATACATTCTAAGAGTACCTATTATATATACTTGTAGCCGTCGACCATTGAAAATGTCCAAAAAGAGTATCTAACTTTATGCAAATTCATGTAACAGGCATATCGATTCGTGGCAGAATGCATAAAGTATATATATTCTTGTTCAGCATCTATAGCTTAGAGTCGATTAAGCCATGTCCGTCTGTCCGCATGTATGTCCGTTCATTTGAATGTTAAAATCTCAATATTTTCTATTGTGAGCCTGGGTGAGAGCGAGAAAATAATAGGTGACACAAGAAATTGCACAGATTTTGCTGTTTGGAATTATAGAGTCTTCAAAGAAGGGTTCTGTAGAAGAAGCACCTGCCTAAGACTGACTGACAAGGACTATATGCATAGTATATGCAGGAATACTATTGTAAGTGGATTATATATACATGTCTATAAACTTTATATAATAATATGATATGATATAATAATATGATATCAAGTATAACACATTATAATACATTATAACAGTATAACATCACTATGTACAGTCATATTCAGTATTTTACCTCCAAATATCTCTATAAATACAATAGTTGTGCAGCTTTATATTTTTTTATTATGCTGCTGTGTAATAAAATGCCTTTTTCTTCCATAGTACACACAACTCAAGCTGTGAGCCATAGATGGCTCTCGCTGATATATGGACTCCGTTCGGCCTGTGTGTTGTGTGTGTTTGCCGATGTTGTGTGTGTTGGTGCGTGTATGTTTGCGTGTGTGTGTGTGTGTGGCAGATATAAAGATAGACTGATAGGCTCAATGCTTGACAGAGTGCGGGGGCTGCTGCGCATGGGGCTGGGGCTGTAGCTGGGGCTATGGTTGGCAAAGCGTGGTAACCACCAATGCGGCCAATTCTCTCAGTGCCACACACGCTTGACATGCAACGCCCAAATCACACACACACACACACACACACACATGGCACATAAATATACATAAGCAGAGCAAGGGCCGGAGTGGGCAGGGGCTGGGGCAGGGGCAGGAGCAAAGACTGGGAGGCATGTCGAGGCAACTATATTTTGTTTATATCCGGTCGACATTTTTGCCGTAACTGGCAAAGCAGTAAGAATGCGACTGTTGTTGTTGTTTCCATTGTTGTTGCTGCTGCTGCTGTTGTTGTTGCTGTTGGTGCTGCTGCTGTTGCTGCTTATCGTTGTTTTGTTTGAATTCTTTCTGCAGTACGTGACTCAAAGGACATTGCAAGTATTTGTTGTGCAGCCAAGTTGTTGCTGATGCTTCGCTTTCTATTGGCCTGGAGCACACAAACACAGCAGCAACATACACAGCAGCAACACACCTACACGCCATGTAGCTTACATAAGCATGATTTGCCGTATGCGCTACGAATTTCGCAATCAATTTGTAAATCTGCAAAGTTATCTTTGATCTGCAGGTACCCTAACTATATGTTGAACTTACTCGCTATTTTCGAGTATAAATATATACGAGAACGAAGGCTAGCTTCGCCATGCCGTAGGTTCTATACTCCTGCGGGCTCTTAAATTCTCCGATCTGTACCTATATCTAAGGTGCCTATATCTAATGCACCTTTTTATAAGGTACCTATATTAAAGCTACCTATATATACCTAAATACCTATATACCTATATCTAAAGTACCTATATCTAAGGTGCCTATGTCTAAAGCACCTTTTTATAAGGTACCTATGTATATCAAAGCTACCTATATCTATACCTATGTCTAATGTACCTATATCTAAGGTACCCATATCTGGGGTACCTATATCTAAAGTAGATATATCTAGGGCACCTATATCTAAAGTACGTATTTATAAGGTACCTATATCGAAATTACCTATACCGAAGCCACGTATATATAAGGTACCTATATCTAAAATACCTATATCTAAAGTAAATATATCTAAGGTGCCTATATCAAAGCTACCTATATCGAAGGTGCCTATATCTAAAGTAACTATATCGAAGGTACCTATGTCTAAAGTACCTATTTATAAGGTACCTATATCGAACTTACCTATACCGAATCCACCTATATCTAAGGTACCTATATCTAAAGTGCATATGTTTACATATAAGGAAGCAAATACATATACCTTCTCGTTACTTAAGCACTAAAGCCTTCTTAGCTAATTTGAAGATAAAAAGTTCCAGCAGCGGCTGCAATTTGTTTTCTCATTAAATTTGAATATAACTCCCAGCTAGATTTTTGGCTTGTTTTCATTCTCATGCTCCTCTTTTTTTTAGCCATTTTTTGTGTGTGTGTAACTATTTGGCGTGATTTTTATCATCGCACGTTCCCCAATGGGGCCTTGAGCGATGTCTTTGTGTGCGTGTGTGATGTTTGTGATTTAGTTATACGACGAAGTCAGAATAGAGGATGAAGATGAAGATGAAGTTGAAGGTGGAGGTAAAGTAGGAGGTAGCTGAGCTTACCTTAGAGAGCCGTACCTTCTGGGTACATAATATCCATTAGCCATTATTTTTATGTACCTCGGTAGCGGCACAGCAACAATAACAGTGCATAGGCAAGAGGGGGGAATGAGGTAACGAGGGAACAAGGCATAAGGAACACAAACGAACACTCGAGGAACCATCGTAAAAGCAAAGCAATTTCGCATTCGCACTGACACTGACTGATATGCCACCTCCATAATGGAAGTGCTTGCCTCGGCAGCAGGCTACAGAGCTCTACGTCTCAGTCTCCATTTGTGGCTCCTGGTTTTTTATACCCAGCAAGAGATGCACAACGGGGTATCTTCGCTTTGTAGCGTCATCTTCTTAACAGCTGTAACTCTGAATCTTTTAAAGTTACTGTTAGTAAATTGCATACAAAGACTCAATTGGTGCTTATACAGATGGTATTCGTGTTGGAGTTGAGCTTAGTCTCTTTTTCGAGATATTTATATATATTTATATTTATTTATCTCAGTTCACAATGTAGCTACCTTGCTGAAAGTTGGTCTGTGTTGAAGTATATATAAGAGCTGTGGGGATATTAAGTTTAATAGTTCCTGTACCTGTTTTACGCTAGATATGAGCAAAAATATCTATATCTCAGTTCTAATTTGAGCTACTCTGCTTAAAGTTGGTATCTAAGAAGTCAGTTATAGAAGCCAAAGGTGTATCAAGTTTGATTGCCCTCGCACCTTTTTTGTGGTAGATATGAGCATAAACATCTTTATCTTAGTTCATATCTATGCTTAAAGTACGCCTGTGTGAGAGTATCTTTATAAGCTAGAAGCTTATTAAGTTTGATGCTATTCCAACTTCAAATAGCTGAGTTATAGATAGCTTTTTCTTTGCTTTACCATCCCAATTGATGCTGGGTATCTCTGAGTCGCGCTGGTGCGTCTTTGCTGCTTGCTTTGTACTTACGGCTGTCGACTTTTGCTGCTGCTGCTGCTGTTGCTGTTGCTGCTTTGGCTTCATACTCAGCCTCAGCCTCAGCTTCAGCTTCTTCTTATACTTTCGCCTGTCATTCATTTCTTATCTTTGGCTCTGGAGCTGTTGCTGTTGAATGTGTCTCTAGGCTGTCATTTTGCTTTCGATGAATATCTGCAGCACAGCACAGCACACACACACACACACAGGCACACAGGCAGGTCACACAGACAGAGACAGAGACTGAGTCTTCATCGTCAACGTGTAATCATCATCGTCATCAACATCAGCAACAACGACAACGACAACGACGACGACGACGACGCGAATCGTTGTGTTCCAAATAGCCTCATTGAGCCGGCTCGCTCAGCTCCCAATTCCCCTTTTCCCTATCAATGCCACGCCTCCGCCCAGCCCACGTTTGTGCGCCCACACACACACAAACACACACACATAGAGAGAGCACAAAAAACTTGAGCATGTTTGTATATGCGGCCTGGGAGTTGGCATTGCCTTTGCTTTAGCCATTGCCATTGCTGTTGTTGCTGCTGTTGCCAGAGCATCGAGAGCTGTTGTTATTACAACAAGCACAACTTTTTATCACCACTGCCACCCTCAAAATGCCAGTCAGCGTCGCATCGTCAACAGCAGCAGCAGGCAAACCGGGCTAACAGCATGGCTAGCAGGAGCAGCATCAGCATCAACCTCAAATAGTAAAGGCCACACGACCAAGAGATACTCAGCAATCTTGCTCAACCTTAGCTTGTACCTAACTTAGCCGTTTACAGCTGTTTTTCTATGAAATTTGGCGTATTGGCAGTTAAAGTTGTTCCTCTTATGTAGACTGAATTTGGTCCATCTAACTTAAATGAAATAAATGATATAATGATAAATATGTTATATATAAAATATGTTATATTATATAAAGATTTAGATAAAGTGAAAAAGAGAGAGAGAGACAGACAGCGAGAGTGTCATCTATGCCAGACAGAAAGAGGCATAAAAGAGATGCTTATACTGACTTGAGATGCTACATATTATGCAAGGAGATCTCTCTCTCTCTCTCTTTCTCTCTCTTTCTTATCTCTCTCTGTTTTATCTTAATATCTTTCTCTATAATAAGATACATAACTCATGTAGGTATATATATCATATCATGTATATACCCTACAGAACTATTCGCCATAGAGCAACATCAGAGCAGCAGAAATAGCGTTTGTCCTGGTTGTATGTCGAGCTTTTTTGGAGTTTATGGTCTTTGTCACACACACACACACACTCGCACACACACTCGCACACACACACACACGCACATACAATGAATGAATGAGAGACACGGCCATGGCAGCCAGTCAACTGTTATGTGCTCAGCCATTGAAACGTTTTATCAAAACTACCCACGGCAGCAATGAGGGAGTTGGAGTCCCTTGCCACAACCCCTCGCTCGCCTCTTCTCTCGGTCCCCCCCCTGCCCTCGCTGTCGAAGTCGTAGCTGTAGCTGGAGCCATTGGATAGCAATGGCTTTGCTGGCAAACCCATGCAGAAACAACCTGTCGTCCGACTCACACTTTCCCATTGCTCCCCACTTCCCCTCCAGCCTTGGCCCAAATGATGTCGAGCCATGTTCAGCAAGGGGCGCCACAGAAGTTGCAGATATCTCTATTATATACTGCTGCCAGCTTGCTATATCTAGATATACATACTTTAACTGGTATCGTATGCAACTTGAATATCAGTATCAGTTTAGTTAAGACTTCTTAACTTGCCAGAACTCTTTGAGCGACTCTCGCATGATGAGCTCTGTGTGTGTGTGCGACTGTTGTTGTTGTTGCTGCTGTGGCTGCTGTCGTTGTCTGTGTGTGCCTTTCAAGGGTCAAATTGTAAACGAAATACGAGCGTCGAGGGAACGGCATTGGCAGCCAAGTTGCCTGATTTTGATGGGCTGTCGACAACAACAGCAACAACAACAGCAACAGCAACAACAACGACAGCAGCAACAACACTGGGAACAAGGCAGGCAGGCCACAAGGATATGTAGGCGTCATCGCACTGGAAACTGGCAACCGTTGCCGGCAAACACACACTCACACCCACACCCACACCCACACCCTCTCACACTCACACTCACACTCACTCTCACACACTCAGAGTCGCATTCACACTCGGGGGACACAATGTTGTTGTCGATATGTCGATGTGGCCAGTTGGATCAGTGGAGCGTAGCAAGGACCAGATGAAGAGCAGTTGGAGGTCGGGCCTAGGTGACGTTACGGAATGGCCACGCCATGCGACGCCACGTACACAGATAAAAATCAAACACACATGTCCGAAAACAAGAGCTGAAGCTGATGCCGATGCCGATGCCGATGCCGAAGCAGATCCCTGAGAGCAGTGAGAGAAAATGGTCGAAGTGGACTCAGTCAATATGTAGGAAGAGTGACAGCTTAGCTGGGAGTAGTCTCCTACTCCTACTTCCTCTATCCTACTCCCTTCCTTCTTCCCTCTTCCCATAGGCAAGTAAACGGTACTTAAGCGAGGGAGATACGCATCATAAGGACTATCAGTTATATCTTTTTGGTTGGGTTACCTGTTTCGAATTGAACTTCTAACTAACTTAGGTTATATCTTTGACACTTTGTATTACCTTTGGAGCTCTAAGGAAACTACTTTCTTGATAGATCCTGTTCTATACAAGTTGGAAGCAATTGGGACTACCAACTTTCGCCGGGCTTAGTTCCTATAAGGCTTTGCTTACTTTTCTACGTTTGAACATAACAAGTTTCTACTTATATTGTTTAATTTATACCCTGTAACAACTCATTTGAAAGGTTGTTGAAGACAATTAAAGAAAATGCTGCATTTATGCCGACCTTAGATTTAAAAGGCGATTGATGAAGAATTGCAGTGCATGTTTTAAGTATTCTGACTCCAATTCAAGTGCTGCTTTCTATCATTCTACATCATTTCTCTATATACCTATACTACACATGATAATAATGAAGCTAATGTTAGCTAATCGGCTGTCTATCCAATTATTTAACAATTTATTTATGTTTTTATACATCATTTTATCTATTCATATATCTAACTCTTTATCTCTTTTTTCTATGTTTTTTTTTTATGTTTAATATATCTAACTGTCTATTTATCAACACATCAAACTTACAGTATTTCCGGTAATCAATGGATGGATCTATGCACCTATATATATTTCTTCTTTGTATACTTGTCCATATACTTGTCTTTTAACTTTCTTGCCATATATTATATTATATTTGGTTATCTTTCAGTCTGTTTATCCATCTATCCATATATTATATTATATTTGTCTATTCATCTGGTTATCTTTCAGTCTCTTTATCCACCTATCCATATATTGTATTATATTATATTTGTCTATTCATCTGGTTATCTTTCAGTCTGCTTATCCATCTATCCACATATATACATATATTGCGTATCCATTAAATTTGAGGAGTTCCGTTATCTATTAATATATGTATCAATATTTCTCTCTAGCTTTATATTTTTTACTTCATTATCATTTATTCATCTGTATGAAAATGTATCCATTGATCAGTTTAATTATCTATTCAACCTATTTATCTGTGTTAATATCTAACTAGGAATCCATTCATCGATTAATATATCTATTTGTGTATTTATCACTCTTTCTATCGATCTATCTTGTCTTTCTGTGCAACCCTCATTTCAATTGTGCAACCATTTATCTATGCCCCAATCTTTTTATCTATCTATGTATATCTATATTTGACAATTTATCTTAACTTAATTTTCTTCATAGAAATGTAATTCTCTGTCTTGCCATCCAACTTTCTGTTTATGTATTGTATATGGTATATTAAACAGTCAAAAAGTTTGGTATGCATTACATTACTGTCATTGCAGGATATCTTCACGTTCAGCAAACCCCGCTACGGATGGCACTCGCACTTGTTTGCTCTGCTGGAAGTATTTAGCATAAAATCGAAAAATGTATCCAACTTGGCAACTTCACATTCTGATTTCGTAGCACGTTTACGTTTGCCTTGCGGTAGCTTAAAGTATGGTAATTCCTTTCCCAGTTCCACCTCTTCCCAACCCCCCCTCCCAGCTTTTGTGTGTGTGTGTGTGGGTGGCGAACCACAAATGGGCTTTAGCCCTGCTTCGGTGTCGTCGTTGTTGGTGTCGATTTGAGTTTGGGGCTTTTTTTATGGCATAGATTATCATAATTATTGTAATACTTTTGCCTGGCTTGACTCTGCTGCAAACCACCCGGCAAAGCGACGCACACACAGTGGAGGGGGGGGGAGGTAGAGGGAGAGGGAGCTAGTCTCCCTTCTCGAGTCAGCCCAATCCAATGCGAACCAATCCAGTTGAATCCCAGACACAGAGCAACACCCTGAGCCCTGAGCACTGCTGGCTTTTTGGTGTCTCTCGTTGGGCTTTTGAGCTTGGGTGATTTGCATTATTTTTTCTTTCTTTTTTTTTTGTTGCTGTTGTATGTTTCATTTTCTTGCTGTTGTTGTTGCTGCTGTCTTCTTTACATATTTGTGCGCGCTTCGCTGGAGACGGAGTTGGAGAAAGGAAGATGAAGAGCAAGATACATAGATACATATAGATGACCTGTGTGGCATTAAGTTGTTGTTGCTGTTGCTGCTGCTGCTGCTGTGGCTACTGCAACAGTTACAACTCCCCCGGGAGCCGAACCCAAACATAAACCCAACCTGGGCGAGCTGTTAGCATCTGCTGCGAGGGCAGTGGGAAGGGAGGAGGGGGAGGGGGAGGGAAGTGAGGTAAAGCGTTACGCAAAACTACAAATTTCCTGCTCGATCATCAAAAGTTGCCGTTGTTGTTGACGGTGTTGCTGCTGCAGTTGCTGTTGTTGTTGTTGCTGTTGATGTAGTTGCTGCTGCTGCTGCTGTCGGCTCGCCCCCATGCGGCGCACTCGATCGATGACGCGACGGGGCAGCTCGTCTTGGCGGCTTGTCGGCGCTGCTCATCGTCGTCGCGCTGAAAAGATCAATCAAAACGCCTTTCAGCGCCAACAATGGCAATGATGAGTTTTTGATTGAGTCGAAGGGGGCCCACAACCAACATGATATGTGGTTATAGGCTCTAGGCTAAGGCACACATACACAGACATACAGACAGAGAGATACACACAGACAGTCGCATATGCAGACTCATTCGCATTTGCCGCCAAACAGATTGCAACATGTGTCCGCCTTGCACAGGGACTATGGACTACCCCTTGGCCTTCACGCACACTGTTTGCTGCTCGTCAACTCACACACACACACACATAGGCACACACACACACACTTACCCCGTGGAGCGCACTTGTGTCTGTTGCAACAGCAGCAGCAGCAGCAAAAGCAGCCACTAAACAAGTGACCCGAAGCACTCAACGACTGCATTCGCATTCGCACTCACTAACACACACACACAGACACACACACATAGGTAACACACGCACACATACACTGACTGGCCTCCTGCCTCTTCCCCTTCCCACCCCTTCCTTTCCTGCTGCGACTATTTGCAGTTAGCTGCTGCGTCCACTTCAGCCTGTTGGCACAGCCAGCTGTGTTAATGGTGTCGCCGGCGGGTGGCAGCAACAGCAGCAGCAGCAGCTAGAAGAGGGGGAAGGGGTTATTGTGGAGGCAACAGGGGGGCGCCATCGAGTGTCCTATTGGGCAGGAGTGGACAAATTGCTCTATCGCCATTAAACAGTGCTGCACAAACGTATTCACATTAGTCTGTTAAACAAAATAACGCAACAAACCTTTGCAGCATTCTGTCATTTGCCAGATAAGCGTATTGAGGGATTATGAGATGATAGTTATGGTTAGATAGGGCATATACAATATATTATAAGGCGAAAATTAGTATGGGTCCCTATGCGATGTAGCTAAAGGCACTTGCAGTAAGAAGTTACGAAGTACTATGGGTTTAAAGTGCCATTCCTGAGGTAAGAAGGGCATGAAGTGTAATGATATATCAGTGCACAAGTGCTTAGACAAATTGTGAACTACAAATATAAATATATTCTTGATAGATAGATAAAATGCTTAGTGACCTTAACATCATGTGTTTCAAAGTAAAAGAATTTTTTTTTTTTTTTTTATTATGAAAGATGATAAGTAACAGAGTTTTATATATAGGGAATATATACTATGGTATATATTATAAGTCGAAAGGTTGTGTGGGTACTCATGCGATCCAGCTAAAGGCACTTGCAGTAAGAAACTACTAGGTACTATGGGTTTAAAATGCCATTCCTGAGGTAATAAGGGCATGAAGTGTAATGATATATCAGTGCACATGTGTTTAGACAGTTTGTGAACTAGAAATATATTCTTGATAGATAGATAAAATGCTTAGTGACCTTAACATCATGTGTTTCAAAGTAAAATCGTTTTTTTTTTTTTTTTTTTGAAAGATGATAAGTAACAGAGTTTTATATATAGGGCATATATACTATGGTATATGTTATAAGGCGAAAGGTCGTGTGGGTCGCGATGTAGCTAAAGGAACTTGCAGTAAGAAACTACTTGGAACTATGGGTTTAAAATGCCATTCCTGAGGTAATAAGGGCATGAAGAGTAATGATATATCAGTGAAAATATGCTTAGACAGTATGTAAACTAGAAATATATTCTTGATAGATAGATAAAATGCTTAGTGGCCTTAACATCATGTGTTTCAAAGTAAAAGAGTTTTTTTTTTTTTTTTTTTTTTGAAAGATGATAAGTAACAGAGTTTTATATGGATTTCGTTAATATTAATGATACCAGAAGAGTAATAAAATATTACGTCAGCTAAGCTTAGACAGTTTGTAAAAGATAGGAAATGTTCTTGGCATTATGTTCTATATATAGTGCTAAGAGAGCTTCTCCCTGATGATTAAGAATGAGTGCGGGCCAAGGAAATAAACTAAAGTTGAAGTTGATTAATACACGGATCAATGCATAGATTACAGATAGATAGATAGTTATATTGTATATAGTACATAGCTTGATATATAATACATATATATAGTAAGTTAGATACCTTAAAGATCTGCAGAGTCAACTGGAATGCGTAGTAATAACATTCGTATATCAATTGAGTCTGGACCGCACTTGCACTTCCGTCTGCCAATCTGCTTGTCTGTCTGCACATCCTTCCCCTTCTCGCAGTTGCCCTTGCTCTGCTTCTCCCCCTCTTGCCGTCGCCTTGGTTTCCGTCATTGACTTTGGCATTTGGCAATTGCATTTAGCGCCAAATCAAATCGTCTGATAATCACGTTACAAAAGCCAAATGCGCTGAAATTAAAGACAAGAACCCGAACTCGAACTCGAGCCCACACAGCCGAATCCAGACCGAAGCACCGCATGTGGTCCTGGTGCGGCTGATGCTGGTGTTGGTGCTGGGTCAACCCCACAAAAAATGCCCAAGCCAGAGAAGGGAAAGGGGCAGAGGGAGGAGGAAGAGGAGGAGGAGGAGGAAAATGAAGGCAAAATGCAAAGCGAAAGCCGCAGTTAGAGGCAAAACAGGAGACAAGGACAAAGTGAACTATAGCGCGCCCTACACCCAACCCAATGCCACCTCACCCCAGTGCCCATCCCATACCCCTCATACCCCTGACCCCTGTGCCCATGTATGCTGTGATTTTCGGGCAGAATTCCCGCTGGGATCAGACGAAGAGAAGAGATGCGCCGCCGCCGCCGCTGACATCGCTTGGTTGGCTTTGACATGGCTCGTGTTTGTTTTGCCGCACAGGGACATGTGCAACACTCCGGGGCATACGTATATGTGTACATATGCCATCCAGTTTTCGAGTGTGTATTTCACGGCCCGTCGATCTCAGCACCAGCTCAGTCTGCCTTGCCCACCCCTCCCTTGTCCTGCCCTGCCCTGCCCTGCCAATTCACCCTTGTGCCACCCCTCGAACTCAAGCATACCATACGCACACACACACACATACGCACACACTCGCACACTATTTTGTTTGTATTTAGATTGCATTACTAAGCAAATTGCGGAAAAATTAGCGGCTGATTTGGGGATCATCTAATTACGGAGACAATCGCCCATATATCACATTACTTTGATTTTATTTCCCTGCTGCCCCCTACCCCGCCACTCTTGCGGCTGCGATTGTGCCATATGTGTCCTCGAAATGCATCTGTATCGTTTTCGATTAGCCCAGGCACCAGCGCAGGCAGAGGCCCTGGCACGGGGGATTGCCTCGGATCTTGGGACTGGTTTCGTTTCGGTTTACACTAGTCGGCATAAGTATTTTGACAAAATAAACGCTGCACATTTGTCAGTGAAACTTTTAAATGGCTTGATATGGTAGTATTGATTATTTTTTAATTTTTGTGTGCAAGTAATATGAACTTAAATATTAACAAACGAAATTTTTTTTATTGAAACTTAAAAAGATATAAACTTCTTAATGAAATATGATGATTTTTTTTCGGCATAAGTATTTTGACAGGCCTTTAATGCAATGAAAATAAGTTTAAACGAAGCTGGATTAACTCCTTATTGAAACAATTAGTAAAATATATATCCTCCTTTGGCATCAATAACTTTTTTGAGTCGGTCCTTTACTGAATCCACCAAATTGTGAAGGATCTCTGGAGTTATATCTTCCCAAAGGAAAGTGAGCTCAGAAATCGTCTCCTCTCGAGTTTTATGTAACGAAACTGTTCTTTTGCGTTTTAAAAGAGACCAGATGTTCTCAATTATATTTAAATCTGGACTTTGAGGTGGCCAGTCCAAGACGGTAACGCCAACATCCTTTAGGAACTTGGTTATCATTCTGGCTTTGTGGCATGGAGCATTATCTTGCTGCAGGATAAATGATTCCCCGATCAGCCTATCTCCAGAAGGAAATGCATTTTCGTTTAGGGTCGTCAAATATTGCCCTTGGTTCATCAAGCCGGATATGGGGACCAAGTCACCCAACCCATTATAGGCAACACATCCCCACACCATGACAGAGCCTCCACCATGGCTAACTTTCTGACAAACGGGCCGTCTTTTTTGCCTTTGCTGAGTAGGCAATCTTACAAAAATTTTTTGTTTTGACGAGTTATACTGGAAAGAGCTTTCATCCGTCCACAAAACACTTCTCCAGAACGACTTCGGCTTCTCTAGATGTTCCTTTGCAAATTTCAGCCTTTTAAGCTTGTTAATTTTTGAAATATACGGCACATCCTTAGCAATATATGTCTTCATGTCCTGTTCCTTTAAACGTCGACGAACTGTGCGCTCACTGAATACCTTACGTCCACTTATCGGAAGGCTGGCGGTCAAATTCCACTGCTTTGCAACAGCTTGGGGCTTCACAAGAGGATTTTTTTAAATTCCCGTATAAGGATTTTGTCGTCAGCGATCGTTGTTTTGCGCTTAGGACCTGTTCTTTTTAGGTTTTTTAAGTCATTATGTTTCTTAAACTTTTTAATTTGATAATACACCGATTGTCGCGACACATTAAACTCATTAGCAATGTCTTTTACTTTAATTCCAACGTTAAACTGTGCTACCATTGATGATCTAATAAATAAACTTAACTCAGCCTTTTTACCCATGGCTATCAATTAATTTTTTGTTTTTTATTAACGTTTAATATCCAAAAAAGTTAAATTTAAACAATTTTTGATTAACACGTGCTCAAAAGCAGAATACCATTTACTAAATGAGTTTGTCAAAATACTTGTGCCCAACAAAAATTAGTTGTCTGCGTGCATTCTTATCAGTAGAAAGAGAATGCAAAGGGTAAACCGTATAAAAATTGGCATTCTGTGTGCTAAATATTCATTCGTTGCTTTGCTCATCATCTTCGCACCGTTAGTTAACGGTATCAAGCACAAGGTAGGTTTAAAAGAAACAGACAATTTTGTCAAAATACTTATGCCGACTAGTGTAGCTTTGACTTTGCTTTTGGTTTTATTCTTATTTTAATGATACTGGCAACTTCATCATCGCTAGCATCATCATTATATCATGCAAATTTTCCAGCTGGCAAAGAAGGCAACAGCGGCGGGGAAAACGGCGAGAAAAGGGATCAACTGAGAAGGCAGTCAAAACTTTAGCTTGAAAGTTGAAAATGTTTCAACGTTTTGCACAGTTATTCTTGCTGATTACGCTGCCACGAGTAATGGGGACTGTGCACTTGTTGGCTCAGGAGATATGAATAGATAGGAATAATACTAGTGATAATATTAATGAAAATACTAATGATATTAATAATGATAATGTTAATAAATATACTTCTGATAATAATAATAATAATCGTAATAACATAATAAGCATAATGAAAATACTAATGATATTAATAATGATAAATTAATGAAAATAATTATGATAATAACAATATTAATAATAATAACAATGTAATGAAACCCGAATAATAATAGTAACAAAAAATACTTTTAATATTTATAATAATCAAATTAATGAAAATACTAACAAGAATAATTATAATAATAATAATGTGATAAAAATAATAATAGTAATCAAAATGCTAATGATATTAATAATTATAAATTTAATGAAATTACTAATGATAATCGTAATTATGATAAAAAAACAGTAATAATAATAATAATAATAATAGTAATGAAAATAATAAGGACAAATGTAATGAAAATAATAATGATGATAGAAAAAGATAACAATAATACAAATAATATAATTATTTATTATTATTGTTATGAAAATAATTTGAAAAATAACAATAATAATAGTAATGTAAAGTGAAAATAATCTTGATGACAATGATAACAATATGCATACTCAATGAGATATTACAAATAGTTATGATAGAGTTTTTTATACAAATGAAAACTCTTGTAATTGGCAGCACAGGTTGAGTTCATTACAATTTAGGTTGCTTGTGTCCAGTTGTCGGACCAGTAGGTTCCTCCTTTGAAGAGCACTATATAGGGTATTCCAGCATCGTCTTTGAACAGAGTTTTCCACGTTCAATTTCTTGCCACACAGCCAAAAATCCACTTGAGTAAAAGTTAAACAAGTCGAAAAAGGAAGCCACTGCCACGTCTACCCCCTCTAACGCTGTCTCTTACTCCCACTCCCCACTCTTTACCTCACTTCTGCTGTGCCTGTGCCTCGCAGCTTGGTACATTTTTGTTGTTGTATTTCCGTTTTTCAGTTTTTAACAAAACACTGCCATAGGCGATTTTCCAAAAATGATTTCGGAATGAGTTTTCCCTTTTCGCAAAAAGTTACAAAAGTGATTCAGGCATAAGCAGACAGAGAGACAGACAGACGGACAAACAGACAGACGGGGCGAGCTGACAGTCAGTCAAAATGGCTGCCAAGTTGCTGTTGCTGTTGTTTTTGTTGGTGCTGCTGCTGCAGCTGTTATTGGACTTCTTGCGCCCCAATGAAGCAAGAAGTCTTTGAAGACGTTTGATGCGAAAGTTGTTGTTGCTGCCGTTGCTGTTGCTGTGGCAGCTACCTGTGCCAAAGCTCAATGACAATTTCTAGCCAAGCTAAGAAAAAATCAAATACAAGCAGCTAGAAAGAGATGGCGACTGTATGACAGGGACAAAGAGAGAGAGAGAGAGAACGGGAGGGAGAGAGAATGAGCTCGCTAACAGGGCGAACCGAGCAGGAGCAACCGAGCGAGAGCAACTAGTCTGGAATAGGGGCTTCTGCGGGCTTAGTTCGAGCAGAAAGCATGGCGGGGTGTGAGAGAAATGGCAGGGGGAATGTAGATACAGGAAGAGGGGAGAAGAGGGAACTAGAGGGAAGTGGACTGTGGCCTGGTGTGGGGTGCCAGTCCGCCCATAGCTATTGGCAACGCAGCTAAATTTCTTTGACTGCTTTCAGCATGTCCTGCCACTTGAGGCCTCCTCTAGCTACTCCCTGAACTCCCCCCTCCTGGCTCTCTCCACCTCCTGCACCACGTCGTGCCTGGGGCTGACTGAGGCAAAGGCAATGAAACGCAATAGAAAGCTAAGGCCGCAGCTTGTTACGGCTGCCATTGGCCCGGATAGGTCGAGACTAACGCAACGACTGATGGCTCTTTGCGCCTTTGCCTTTGCCCTTCCCCTTCTCCTGCCACTCTCCTTGCCTTCCCCCTTCCCTTCGAGCACGTCTGTTCTTTGTCTTGTTTTGTCCCGGAGCCATAAAAGCCGCTAACATTGCTGTCATTCAATAGGCTCGAGTTTTAAACAAACTTAACACACACACACACAGTTGGCAACGTTGTACAAGTGTTGAAAAATGCCCCAAGAAACACTTCATAGCGAACTGTAATGGAATTAAATACGTAGAATAGAAAGATATATGCTAAAACATTTCTCAGTTAAATCAAGGAAGGCTTCTTTGAGCCTTAGTAAGTAGAAGCTCTGAATTTTAAATGAGTTTTCAGTTATATATAAGGGGAATTGAGTTAATGAGTGTATTCATTAATATCTGGTGAGCTGGAACCAAAAGTTGCAAACATAATTTCAGATTTATATTGCATTTAAATCGGAAAAGTATACTTTTATAAAATCGATCTATATATTTGAAACATTTAAGAACCTTTCATATAGCCTGACTATATAATAATCTACTTATAATACTTATCTTTATATTATATATTGTATATGCTTTTACATACATATGTATAGCTAAATAGATTATATTATATAATGTATTATATAGTAAATATAGTGATATAATAACGTTCATTTATAGAGAGTCGTCAGGGATACTATAAACTTTTCAACTTAAGCAGAATATCGAGGCGATCTGTCCTAGATCAGACATTTATATAGCTAAACATTCATGCATACTAGTTATGTATACTGTTCATATACTGCCTATTTATTCACATAAAATAGGTATGTATACTGGTTATATACAATTAAATCTTCTTGTACTGCATGAAAAGCGGATTTAAATGTTGCGGCTTTGAGGTTAGGTCTGCGTTACGCTTTGCAGCTGTGAATTAAAGTTGAGACTCGGCTTGAAATTGATGTTGTTGTTGAAGTTGGGATTGGGTTTAGGGTTGGGGCTGCAGCTGGAGTTGTGGGCGGCTGTTTCTGCAGCCTTGAGAGCCTTATTCCGTTGTGCGTTGCGTGGCGTCTTTGATTCGTTTCTTTGGATGCTGCGTGAAAAACTCATTCAAAGTTAAACGCAATTTTTCTCCCCCACACACATGAGTGTGTGTGAGTGGGCGTGCGTGTTTATGTGTCGGTGTGTGTGAACACTACTAACCCCCCTTTCCGAACACATACTTTCCCTACAGTTTACCTTGACACGCTCTATGGTTGCAGGGGATGGGGGAATGGAGCGTGGGAGGCAGCATGGCAAACGAAATGTGTATAAAAATAAAAAATGATAAAAGTTGGCAGATAAAAATTACACACACGCACACTCATGCACGCACACACACACGCACACACTCACACACATCTGCGTTACTCGCCAAATCACCTGCATACAAAATGGCGTCGCCGTCGTCGCGTACCAAAACTCAATTCCAACCCCAACCGACAACGACGACGACGCCCCAACAACAACAAGTTGAGAATTGTAATTTTTCTTGGTTCATTTCCTTTGCCATTTTCGTTTCGTTCGTTTTTTCATTCGCCTCTTTTGGTACTTGAGTTGCACAGTGGGCCGCATTTGCACGTAACGTGAATTTGAACAAATATTGAATGTATATAATATGAAGTTTCAGCTGATGAGGTAAAAGTTTCAAGAATACTATATTATATTATTATTAATATATTATATTATATAACTATATTAGAATATTATAATATTAAACTTAATTATTAATAATAACATGTACTATTTCCTAAATCATTTTAAGAAACATTTTTATGCAATTTTCTCGTGTTGTTCCGCCAAAATATTCCTGACTGTACTTTATATGTAGTCAAAAGTTTATAATACATTTTATATATATTTATAAATATTATTAAGTATAGATATTATGTTATTATATTATTATAAACATTATATAAAATTCTTTCTTATGTCTGTTCCTTATCTTAGGATCTAGGTATTCAAAATACCAAAAATATTTGTTCACATTAATTATGCAAGAAATCAGTGTAAGCTGTGCATGATCCCGTTGGTTTCGCACTCCTCTTTCATTTTTTTCCCATTCTACTGTTTTTTTCACTCTTTCTTCTGCTTCTTCCCGTTCTTTTTTTTTCTCTTTCTTCTTCTTCTCGCTTTGGCACTTAACATCTTTGGCGCTGCACCTTCGCACAATACTCGTCTGGCTCGTCCTCGTCGCTTTCTTTCATTCTTTGCTCTATTTACTTACTGGCCGACTCGTTCTGCCTTTGCCACGCCCTCATCCCCCTCTCTCACTGTCTGCTTTGGCAGCACGCCTTTGTATGTGCGCATTATTCCTGTGCCACTGTGCGTTGCCAGTTGTTGTTGTTGCTGTTCGACTACTTGGGAAATTTTTCATGATTTTCCTTCTATTCATGCGTGTGTGTGTGTGCATGTGTGTGTAAGAGTGTGTGAGCTTGTCTGCATTTTATTTGGCTACTTTCGTTTGGCGCTTAATGCGCTGCGATCGAGCTTATCGATTTGCCATAAACGTAAAAGCTAGCTATAATAGTTGCTATAAGCGACAGCATAATGCAAAAACCATAAAACGAGCTTAAGAATTCTCATCAATCGATAGTAGGTTTGCTTAAAGGCGAACTTAAGTTAAGACAGGAGAGCCGGAAGCCTGAACTTGGTAGCACCAAGCTCTGCAATGAGTAACAATGTTAGCAACAGACCCGGGATATGAAGAAGTTTAACCTGTGATTAGATATAACCATGAAATCAGTTTTAGCTACCTGATGTATTATAATGTCTACTAGACTTAATATTTCTAAAAGGGTTTGCAATAAATCTAAAATAACAATAAAATCCTAACTAACATCGAAAAAACTGCAAATTTAGATACCTAACCTCAAAATATATATAAAAACAAACAAAAAGTCCTTGGAAAAATAGAAAAAACAGCTCGATTTTTTTTAACTTAACATAATATATAAAATATATCATCATTTTTGCCAGTTAACGATTTCTAACATCAAAATAATAATGAAAGCAAGCAAATGTGCTTTGAAGTAGATCAAACATTATCCAAAGGATCTTAAATATATTCGAACTTATAAACATATCTGCAAATAAAGTAGTTCTAAGCTCAAAATAAGTACAAAAGTCTAATAATTGTAGAAAACCAACTCCCATTACTTAATTGTATTTAATTATTGCAAATTTATGAAAATATTTTAAGATTTAGCTTTTCTAACCTGCAAATTCGTCTAATATGCCTGCGAAACAGACTAGAAAGAAGTGCCAAAGCATCTTAAGCTACTATAAGAATTGATTTTATGGTATAGTCTATTGAAAGAGAAACAGATTGAATTCTTCAAAAATCAATCCTTTATAATTTAGTTTTTATTTGGTTGTGAAGTTAATTTCAATGAGGCTTGTGTTCACTACTCTTATCATACTACAATATATATTAACACTAAAATATCTCTATATATCTCTTTACAATAATACTATACTATAATATTTCGTATTCCTATTCGTAGTTATTATCCGATACTGTAGGTTACTCCTCCTATTCAAATTCCTTTTGGGAGTGTCCCACTTGAGTCTTCATGGCCAAACCCGCGCTCTGTTTGACTTTCTTCGCGCTCGCTTACTTGTTCCCGCTTCCGTCCTCCCTCTCTCTCTCTTCCCTATCTCTGTTTTCCCCCACCTCTCACCCACTTTAGCTTCTATTATTCTTGTTTTTTCCGCTGTTGGTTTCTTTTTTTTTAGCTCGTTTTTGTGAATTTTCTTGTAGAACATAATTTATCTGTTTGTAGAACGAATGATTTAAGGTGCATGTTATACGAAGTGTGGGCGCAACGGGCAGGAGTGAAGGGGGGTGGGGGGTGTGGGGATGGTATTGTGCTGCGCATGAAGAGCTGGGCGTGGCGGGGGAGGCCGTGCCAGAAGCGGTTTGAGCGAGATTTGGCGGATGGCGGTGACTGTCGCGAATGCAATTTAAATATTTGCATTTGTTTTGGAAATGGAAATTCATGGCACGTGTAATGCGTTCCCCAGTCCTTCCCCCCACTTCCCCCTTACGCTCTCTTCCCTCCGCACAGTTAGCTGTTGTTGTTGTTGTTGTTGTATTTGCTGCTTGGTGTTTTGTCGTGTGCTCGTGATTTCAACGGGGGCCAAAGTATCGCGACCTTAAAGCTTTAAAGCGGCAACGCTGCCAGCTGCAAAATTGCATTACACGGTAATTCTTTTTCTCTGCCTCGCCACCCTACCCCTGCTCCGCCCCTCGGCCCCTTGCTCTTCTTTATTCAACACTCTTTTTTTATATGTTTTTTCTTACATTTTATTTTGCGCGCTCTTCTCGTTTTCGCAATGAAATTGAAGTGCTTGCTGGGGGCGGGACAACGGCGAGGAGGGGCGTGTCAGGCGACGTCGCAGCATTTACAGTTAACTTCATAAAGAAAATTTAACGAGCAACATCCTGTGCATGGGCAGGCAAGGAGAGTCAGAGAGGGGGAGGTGGCCCCCCAGGATGACGACAACAAGATAAAATGCATGCCTAGAACTGGTTCCAGGACGACAAAATACATTACACGATGCCCCGAACAGGGTTGGGAGAGGGGAAGGATGGGGCAGATATGGGAATGAGAATGGTGAGAGGAGGAGGGGGGAGGTGGTAGCTGTACAAGGACACACAAGCAACCGGCCAAGCAGCCAGCATGAAACGGTAGCAAATAGAAGCGCAGCCAGTGCCATCAGCTCCTCCCGCCTTGCCCCATTCTACTGCTACCCAATCTGCACCCTCACAGCGCAACACATGCAGAGCCAGCTGCAAATCCCAACGGTGATGGCGAGGCCAGGACTTGGCCAGGACGAGGCTGCCGGGCTGCCAATCCGGTGCAATGGAATCGCAGTTAACGAGTTTTGCCATTTTTATACCCTCGCACAGGCAACTTTGTTGCGCATGTCGCACTCAAGCTGCGATGCGAACAGGAATATATAAGTGAAGAGCAGCTATAGATGGGTTACATAGTACACTAGCTGCATACAGTCTATAGCTTGGGCAGCTGCAGAAGGAGCTTAGATCATACAGTGCTGATCCGATCTAACCTCGAAAGTGGAAGGAGGTAGGGTATGAAGCCACAGAGCTTTGCTTTGTTATTTGTTTTGTTGCAGTTGCGCGAGGCGCACTTTGAAGCGGCAAAGGAGAAGGAGGAAGAGGAGGAGCAGCAGCAGCAGCAGGTTGCACAGGAGCAGGCGCAGGAGTAGGCTACATAGAAGGAGGCTGGCAGCAGAGAAGGCACTCGGCGAACCCATCAGCCTCACGTTCTACATATATTCCGCTGTCTGTCTGTCTGTCTGTCATGTCAGTCAATCGCCCGCTCCAAGCTTGTTCAGTTCCGTCTCCAGTCTCTGCCCTTCCTGACTGCCACATTTTTTGTTTGGGCGACACAGCGGGTTAGCCAGCGTTGACGTTGTCAGCGCTCGAGGGTCTAGTTGGGTGCTTGACTGCTTGCCTGGCTGGACAGATAGCTGGTAGATGGATGGCTGCCTGCATGACTCGATGGCTGGAGGGATGCTGCTGCTGCCCCCCTACCCCCCTCCCCACATCACTCTATGCGCTGGCACTGCTACTCTGGGGTGGAAAATGCGAAAATTCAGTTATGAATTCATTTCGAATTGAGGTAACATGATTACCGCTATGATGATGCTCTTCCGCTTCAACATCGTCAATATATTTCGCTTGAGCTGTGTTTATTTACGTGCCTGCTCAGGAGCAGGGGGGGGAGGTTGGGCAGGGGCAGATGGGAAAGAGGCCACCAAATGAGCTTTTGCCACGCAAAGGTGCCGTTGCTCAAATAAACGAACGCCTCGTTGAATTTGTAGAAGCAGTAGCAGGGGGAGAGGGAGAGCGAGTGGGAGGAGGAGGAGGTGCAGCCAGAGAGAGAGAGAGAGAGCAGAAGGCACAGCAGCAGGGGCAGCAGCAGAGTCAGAGTGGAAGCGGGATTGGGAACTGTAGCTGAAGACAGAGATGGAGTTGGAGCTGGAGCTGGAGCTGGAGTCAGTTGGCAATGGAGGAAGGTGCAAGGGAGCCGGGCTGGGGCAAGCTCGAGTGGTTGTTAAGTGGGGCGACGCAGACGATGGTGATGGCGACGGCGCGCACATCTACAAAATGGCTGTCAACAACAACATGGCGTATACGCGTTATGAATACGTATTGCTTGTTTATACACACACACAGGCAGTGTGAGGGAGAAAGTGAGTGAGAGAGAGGCAGATCTCTCTGTGTTTGTGTGTGTGCCACCCAGGTGGCTCTGCTTGCTGTGTGGATGCGCCGCCGGCGCTTCAAGTACTTAAAATTTCACACTTTTTTTTGCTGTCTTGTTTCCTTGTTGCTTTTGTTGTTGCTGCTGTTGTTGCTTCTGTTGTTGCTGCTGTTGTTGTTGTTGCTGTTGCTGCTGTTGCTTGTTTAAAGTGAAAAAGTTGTTGCCTCAATTTAAAGTTCGGCTGCAAAATGGAATAGGCTAACTTTGATTGGGCAGCAGCAGCAGCCCGTAGATAAGAGGAGTGCACAGAGTGCGGGGAGCAAGGGGGGAGTGCGGACTGTGGCAAAGTTTTTGGTTATATGAGGCTCAAATTATAAGTTACTCGCTGCTGCTGCTGCTTCTGTCGCTGTGTTGCCGCAAATGGGACGTGTAATAAGCGTCCCAAAAAAAAAAAAAAAAAAATGAAGCTGAATATAATGAAAACCATTTGACCACACTCCGGGCCAGTTGATTAGAATTTATACCTGAGCTCTAGGCGGGTGCGGTAAGGAGAGGGGGAAGTGGAAGCTACTCGAATTTAAACACATATTTAAACCTTAAATATTTCCCTCTCTCTCTCTCTCTCTCTCTCTCACTAGCCCCCTCTCCTTCGCTCTTCTTCTGGCCAGCCCTGCACTGTGTGTGCTCTCAGCCATCCGCAAATTCGTTTCCGACAACACACACGGCGTATGCGTAATGCCAAAAATAACCAAAACACAAACCCAAACAGTGCGACACAAAACCTCAAAGCCCACACACACACACTCGCACACACACACACACACACACATGTGTGCCTGCAAAAAGTAAATAAATATGCTAATAAATTTTTCAAAATAAATCTGTAATAGATAGAACAGATATAGAGATACAAAATAACCGAGCAAGCAGCAGCGTCAACTAACTGCACACAGCTACCTCTGTCCCCCCTCCCCTTCACCCTCTCTCTCGCCGGCAGTGTCGCAGTGTGTTGCTATCTCTGTCTCTGTAACCAGGCAACATGGGAAAAGTTTTTAATCCACGTTCGGAAAAATTTTTCACACAAATATTTACACAACTCTTCGCTCTAACGATTTGCGCAAACACGAGACATACACACACACACATACAAGCGCAATTTTTGATGCCGATAAGCACACACTACCTCACACACACACACACACGCACACACACAGCCACAGTTAGACAGACATTTTAATGTTTGTAAAGCTTTTAAATGCTTCACACATAAATTTTTGCTTTCCGTTTCCTTTTTGCATATTCCCTCTATATATATGTATGTGTGTGTGTGTGTGTGGTTGTGTGTGCGTGTGAGTGGGCGTGCGGGGCAAATGACAAAACAAATAATAAAGCACTGCGAAAATAAATAAATGAAAAATTGTAATAAGAATTTATGATATTTTTAGAGAGACAAAAAACTGCCGACAAGGCCGCCAACGGCAGCAGGGAAGGGGCAAGGGAGGGTGTTTGGGGGGTAGAAGCTGTAGCTGGATCAGCTGGATAAACGAGACAGACACACACAGAGAGTACAATCTGTTGTTGATTTTCATTTTTGCTGTTTGTCTGCTAAACACAAAACAAACAGAAAGCGCCAACAAATCTCGCAGCGATGCGAACCGAAAGCCGAAATGCCGCACGGCAATTTGCCACAGGGGCACAGGCCACGGTACCACGGGCTCGCGGGGCAGGAAGAGGTTGCCAATCGAGGGGAGAACGAAGGATGCTGGCGAGGTTGAGGGCCCTCTCAAATGGGGTTAAGTTACTTCAAGTGAACATACGGAATTTTTATAGTGTCAGTTGGAGTTTTGAGAGGTTCTTTTTATCGATAACTTTAAGAAGACTTAATGAAGTTCCTTAACTTATCGATAGCTTATACAATAGATGTCATTTTGGAGAAAATCAAATGGATTTCATAGAGATTATATTGTTATTTAAAAAACTTTAAAAACTGAATTCATTTTTTATGTTATGATACATTTAAATCATCTAGATCTTAACATTTTTAGGAATTTTTATACCTGTGGGAATATAACAAAAAGTATGTAAGGATTATTGTATGAAAACCTGAATTAAGTTTTGAAATATTAAAAGAAAACTTTATCAAAAAAAGTAGTATAGTAATTCATATATATTTTTCAAATACCATACAAATCGGATAGTTCTAGCCCATAGTTTTCATAGAAACAGTTACAAATTTACATTTTCCAATATCTTAGGATTAAAGTGTTAAAAACTGCACTAATCTTTGAGATATTACAGTAAAACTCTACCAAATGAAGAAGTAGAGACCGCTAACAACAACTCTAAAATTTGATCAAAATCAGAGTATTTTATCATAAAGTTTTCATAAAATCAGTGAAAAATCAAGAATTTTTTGCCATATTGATATCTTATTAAACCGTTTAATACTATATATGTTGCATATACATTATGTAAACAATGATAGTAGTGACAGCGTGATAGTACAGATGGCAATGCTGCAGAAATCGTTGCAGGCAACTATCGATAGGTTCAGGGTTGCAGTTGACGGGAATAATCGAGTAGTGAAGGCAGTCGTTAGGTTGAAGTCAATGAATTAAGTTTAATTGGAGTTGACAGACGTTTAGAATTGAGATGAGGAGTTGTCAAAGATTAAGTTGTCACAAAGAACTTTTCGAAGAAAGTGTTTAAAAGGCGGACAAATCGGTCAGCCTTTTAAAGTTGTCGATCGGTCATGTCGGACTGTCGTGTTGCGTTCTGTTGCGAGGATCAGAGACTAGCTTTAATTAAAATTAAAGTTAAATATTTGTTTTAACTCTACACTAATGTTCAATAATATAACTATATATATATGATTTAAATTACAAGAATCTTGACTGCTTCTTGTTTTTATTACTTTAACTAACCTAATTTCTTGTTTTTTTTCTTACGATTTTGATGATTTAAAGTTTTCATGATTTTATAGTCTTATTTTCTATGAACTCTCCCAATTAATAAAATACTCATATTATTTTTAGACTGCTGCCAAGCGGACTATAAATAATTAACAACTGATTGTTTTCGGGATTCGCAAATATTCTCGCTAAAAGTAGAAAAGAAGTATAACAAAGTTTGTCGCAAATGAAGCGACCAAAATGACAAATGAAAATTGTTATTACAATATTTTTTCCCCATTTTCTGGGACACATGCCATAAAAGTTGTCCCAGCAGCAGAGCAGGGGTGGGGCAAAGGGGGTGGGCTAAGTCGGGGAATAGCAACATAGTTTTCTAAGGGGATTCATGGGGGGCAGGGAGGCACTGTTGTCTAAATTGGCCACCCAAATAGACAACAAAATGAAATAGTCATTGATATGTTATTAAATATGGCGTCGGTTGTGCAAACATACACTCACACATACACACACACACACACCCACGATGAGGGGGAAATAACATAAATTTATGCATATATATACAGACAGTGAGAGCATTTAAAGATATACAGCAAGAGATATGGCCACAAATTCCCATACACGCCCATACACACGAATGGCAGTCGCCATCACCCCTCTCTCCATCTCTCTCTCTCTCTCTCTCTCTTTCTTCCCCTCCCCCACTGTGTCTCTGTCTCACTCGTCAGTATTTGCTTTTGGTTTGCTGTCTGTCGTTTTTTCGCATTGTTTGCTTTGATTTTATTACGATTTTTGTGTTGATTTTGCTTTTATTGCAATTCAATGTGAATACTTTGTTGTTGTTGTTGCTGCTGCTGTTGTTGTCGCTCGTATTGTTCTTGTTGTTACACATTTGTTTTGCACAAATTCAGCAAAAATCACAAAACCGCACAAAATGAGCTTAGATCAACAGAAAAATAAGACTAAACAAAACTGAGCACAGAGAGGGGAAGCCAGAGGGAGAGGGAGACAAACCAGACAGACCAGAGGCATTAATATACAAGTAACAACTCCTTCCATTCACCAGCAAAGCCACAGTAACAGCAACAATAACAACAACATCAGCAGCAGCAGTAGCAGCAGCAGCAACGAGGAGGAGTAATAAAAATTCATAATACATTTGGCATTGTTGTTAGATATCCATTTCATCTTGAAGATCATAAAAAAAGAGTTTTATTGTTGTTGCAGCACCCTCGCCACATCCCCCCCCCCCGAAAAACATCTCGCAAATTAGTTTTAATGCCTCGTCTCGGTTGCCTTCGAAGTCTTTCATGGATCGTGGTGGGGGAACCAATCCAAGACAATGCGAAATGTAAACAAAAGCTGAAATTAAAGTTGCATTTTAAGTGAGTGGTTAGCTACTTGTGACTTGTAGAGGAAGGAGGGTATTCGAGTCATTTCAGCTGATTGAGATTGATTTGAGCTTGAGGAAACTTGCTTTAAAGACAACTATATGGATATATGAAACAAATCAGGTAATTTTGCTCTTGTTGTGACTGTCTTTATTTTATTATTTATAAATCGATTACATTTCAGCATTGCCACCTTGTTATGCTTATTCTATTTTTAACAGGGTTATCAGCCCTTTACGATATTATTTTAGGATTATACTTGTTCGTGCTACTTATAGGTAGGTACTCTTACTATAATTGGTGCTATAATAGCAGTGATAGCAAATGATTTAAATATATAAACACTCAGATAGAATATGATTTATCACATGAGAGTTTACTTTTTTGAAATGCAATAAATCTACGATCTTAATAAACAACATACAGATTTGTCAATTTTATAATGACAGCATTAGTTTTTATACGTACTTACTTACTTGCTTAATTAAGTGTTTCAATTTTTAACCATTTTCATCACTTTTTTGGAAGTTCCTGTAATAACTTCAAGACTTAATATGCGATTATCATTATTATTTCTTTTCTATCTATCTTCCATTACTAAAACTATATTTAAATGGTCCTTGAGCTTAGAAATGTACATAGGAGGATTATGTTAATCAAACCTTGACTCACAGTTGTGTGTGTATTTAACTTGATTGCCATAAAATAGCAACTACAATTTTATATTCAGTTATATCTTTAAATCCAATAATAATTATACCCTTCAATCAATGAAATTGGTCACAAAAGGTCATACAAAAATTGTGCAATTGTATATAAGCAGCAGGAGGCGTGGCAGTACCCAAAAAGTATAAATAATCAGAAGTCGAGGTATGAACGATGTATGTCTGTATGAACGTCGAGATCTCGGCTATTAAAAAAGCTAGATTCACCAAATTTGGCAACTTAGGTACAAAACTTGGATGCCACGCCCCCTGGCTACGTAAATCAATAATTTGTGCTAATAGAACAAAGAACTTGAGGGACAGCAATCTGACTTTTATTACTCATTTATGGCATTAATCATCTACTCTAATGAATAGAAATGATATATATTTAAAAGATAATCCGTAACTCTTTGAAAATCAGCAAAGCTGAAATGCTTTAATTGCAGATATGCTTGTCTTTGATTTTAATTTGATTTACAGGGGGTTTTCTAGCATTTTCAAGTTAAATGCTTTTAATATGAAAACTTGCCTTGCGTCATTGTAGACTTCCGCTTCCCCCTTTCTGCCGCACTCCCCCCTTGGAAGGGCTGGTGTTGGGTCATCAATTAGATATTTGTAATTTGCATTAATTTCAATATTGATGTGCGGCATTTCATCAAATTGCAGGCGTGCAACAACAACAACAACAATTGCACAACAAAAAGAGAGAGAGAGGGAGGGAGAGGGAGTGAGACGGAGAGAGCGAGGGAGACAGCAACTGCAAGGTGAAGCGACCTCGCCTAGTTCGAGCTGCATGTAAATTTGCCGCCTCTTGCCCAGTATCTTAGTATCTGTATCTGGCGAGTGTGTCTAAGTATGTGCATGTGTGTGTCTGTGTGTGTGTTCATAACTCGTGTAATAAAGCTGTCTGTTGTCGCCCGCAACGAACACGTGTCAGCGACACATATCGACAACAGCAACAAGAGAAGGGAAGCGGAACAAGACAAGCAGGAGGCGGAGGAGGAGGAGGGGAGGAGGAGAAGTACGAGATGGGAACATGGAGAGTGTGTTTCGGCCCACGTAAAAAGCCATAGCCCGATTCGGTTCGACTAGGGCCCAACCTATGTAGATGTCTGCATAGATTGAACTAGATTGCGCCAGACAGAGATGGAGATGGAAACGAAAAGGGAGACGGAAAGGAAGAGGGAACGGGAGAGGAAGACGGAGACATAGCGACAGAGATGGAGTTGCAGCTGGAGATGGAGCAGCACAAAAGAGGCACCAGCAGGGGAGGAGAGAAGGATGCCTGCTTTGCTGGCTGTGTGTGCGAATACGAATGCGTTGTACACATGTTTGTCTTGACTGTGAAATGCTTTGCCTGACACACAAGAAGAGCGAAGAGATGGGGGAAGGAGAGGGGCAAGGCAGAGGGACGACACTGTGGCTGAGCGATGGGCGCTTCATTTGCATTAAATAAGCTGAAATTCAGCAGCGGCACGCTCCATTAAAACGCTTTATGCTCTGCGGTCAGTCGAGCAATCCCAAGCAAGCAGAGGGTCCTGTGAGTTTCCCCAGAACGCCACAGCGCCTGGCTGGGAAGGGGGGGGAGGAGGCAGCTAACCCAAAGCGAATGCGCTTCACTAAAATCATGCGAAATTATCGTTTAATTAACCGTAGCACTAAACGCTCCATCTGAATGGCAACCCTGGGGTAGTACCGGGTACAGGGTACAGGGTATCGGGTACCGGGTACCGGGAATTGGCAATAGGGTACCGGGTACTGGCTATGGGGAAGCATTTTTTGTTGTTCTTGCTGCTCTCGAGTGCGTCGAGTCGAGAGATTAGTGTAAATTGATGTTGTCCCTGTTGGCGCCGTTGCGCACGAGTGAAGTCCCAAGAAGCAAAAGGTCAAACGCCGCTATATGCGATTCTCATTCTCCACAAATGCTAAAGGATGTGACGTGATGGGAAAATCTCAAGCAACTTAAAATATTTCTATATTTATTTATTTACACTAAATGTGTTATATAAGCATATATTAATTTAATTTAAAAAAACATAAATTTACTTATATCGTATAAAGCAATTATATAAAAATCTTTAGAAACTTTAAATCTATGTAGAGAGAAAGATTTCATATTAATCATATTATTTTTTTGTTAGCAATGTTTTGACATCACTTAGATAACTATTTGACGAGATGAATATATAGAAAAATTACAAAAATAAATGTTTTCTTATGAGCAATGTTTTTTATATCCAATTTTTAAAGTAAAAATCGTTAAAGTTTAATTTAAAACTTATTGAGGTTTCGAGAAGAAACAATATAAAGATTTATAGTTTAAGCCCTAATCAAATTTGTAATATATACATATATTGACTTAATTTAAAATATATAATACATAAAATTAGAAATATCATATAAAGCAACCATATAAAAATCTTTAGAAACTTTAAAACTGTTTGCAGAGGTCAAAATATAGAAGCATTTCATATTAACCATATTAATTAATTTAAAAATTAATTAATTCAAAGTAAAAATCTAAAAATCTTTAAAGTTTTATTTAAAACTAATTGAGGTTTCGAGAAGAAAATAAATAAAGATTAATAATAGTTAATAGATTAATACTAATAGATTATTAGTAACTTTAGTCAAATATTTGAACCACATTATTATATTCTAAGACACAAATAATAAGAAATAAATGTATAAATCTCATATTATGCTTATGCTTAGCAATGCTCATACTGCTTTCCTTAATTTCAAACGCCGTTCTCGGCGATTCTCAAAGGTATGTAATGGGGAAAGTCTTAGGAACTTAGGTTTCCAATGTTTAAATATTTGTACACTCATAATATACAATATTATACGATTTCTCTGTCTTGTCTTATTTAGTTCACGACTCGTGCAAACTGTTTGTGCAACCCTCGTTGTGGTTGTGGCCAGCTGAAGCCTTGGCTTGCTCGTCGCATGTCCAATTGCCAAGTACAGGGCAGAGCTGAGGAGGTGGACAGGGGGAGGGTAGCGTTGTGGGGAAGCGTCACAAGGTGTCAAAGTGACAAGCCGTAATACATTTTCGTAACAATTTTCCAACGGTTTTTGGTGTCATTTCGCTGTGCGGTGTCGGCACACAGGAGCAGCACAAGGCAGAGGGAGGTTGGCAGAGGGGCAAGCTGGGGAGAGAGAGAGCGAGAAAAGGGTATTGAGCTGGGCCTGGAGCTGTGTGCACTCGCATGTGCATGCGACACGCAAGTGCCGCAGTGCCACGACAGTCAGCCGGGTAGGCAGTCCCCTCCCCTTTCCCCTCTTTGCCACTAGGGGGGAGGTAGCTAACGTAGAACGGGGGCATGTCGGGCGACCACATATTGAGCTTATCAAATATTAACACATTTTGCTGCAGCGCTGACACATGCGGGTCCGGTCCGGTTCTCGTGCTACGCCTGCGCCGTTTGCGTCGTCGGCTTCCGTTGTTACGTGGCCTGTTCACCCCCCCCTTCCCCCCTGTTTTCTGTCTCCCTTTAACCCTGTCACTGTCACAGTCACAGTGGCAGTTCCCTTGTGCCGTCTCTGGCCCCTCGCCGACTTGGACATGAGCATGTCCATGTTCATGTCGTGGGCTTAGCGTGAAATGACATTGCGTGTTCTCACAATGGAAACGCGGCCAACAAAACGGAATACTAAACTACTCCAGCAAATGCTGTAATACAGAAAATACTGAAAATACTAAATAAAATACTGCACACACAGTAGCCAAGTGACGTGCACAGCAACTCGTATATCATCCAAGCCAAGTGGCACAAGAAGGAGCACAGAGATGGAAGTATAGACGAGGGGGGGGGAGGCAATTGGGGCCAGTTCGAATGGGATTCCCAGTGGCTCTGGCTGAGGCTATAGATATAGCATATATATGTATGTACATATTATATAGAGTTGATAGATAAATGTCTCTGAAGAAAAGGCAGCTGAATTTGATTGGCTTTCCTCGAGGGAATGGGGAAGGGGAAACGGAAACTCTTGTGGCAAAGCACTTGAGCAGTTGAACTAATAAGCTTCACAACAATTACAGCTGTTGTTGTTGTTATTGCTGTAGTTGTTTTTGTTGTTGTGGTGTTGCTGTTGCTGCTGCTGCTTTGTTTTGCCACTTGCAGTTGCTTCGTTTTAATGACAAAACACACAAGGCACAAGACACAAGGCGAGGCGAGGCGTGGCAAGGCGAGGCGAGGCACAGCTAAGCGTAATCGTGCCACATTCCCCCGAAAGCCCCTCATTCGCCTGCTCGTATAGCCGACAACGTGTCAGCGCTTGGACGTTGTGAAATCTTTTTGTGCCCTCGCCTGACACTTGGCAGACACGGACGTAGCTCCCTCGAAATTGGAGTAGGTTTGCGTGTCAGCAGCGGCAGCAACGGCAGCTACAGTAGCTGCAATTCGTACACCACACACACACGCACACGTACACTGCTTGCTAGTCGAATTCGGATTCGGATCAGGCTCAGGCTCGGTTCCGTTCGCTTTGTGGTGCCTTCTGCTTCGTGTGCGACGCTTTTCTTCTTCTACAACTTGAACTTTTCAATTTACAAAGCCTGCGTGTCTGTCTGTCTCTTTGTATGTCTGTATGTCTGTCTTTCTGTATGACTATCTGCCTTTCTGTATGTCCATAGGTCTGTATGTCTGTATGTCTGTCTCTCTATACATATGTCTGTCTGACTGTCTGTATGTCTATCTCTCTTTCTGTATGTCCATCTGTATGCCTGTCTATATGCCTGTATGGCTCTCTGTATGTTTGTATGTCCGTCAGTCTGTCTATCCATATGTCTGTATGTTTGTATGTATGTCTGTATGTCTGTCTCTCTGTATGTCTGTCTGTATGTGTGTCTTTCTTTTTGTATGTTTGTCTCCATGTATGTCTATTTGTCTTTCTGTATGTCCATCTGTATTTTTGTATGTCCGTCAGTCTGTCTCTCTATATGTCTGTATGTCCGTCATTATGTCTCTTGTATGTCCGTCTATCTATATGCCTGTATGTCAGTGTGTCCATCTGTCCGTCTGTCTGTATGTCCGTCTCTGTGTCGGTCTGTATGTCTGTCTCTCTACTTGTCTTTCTTGTCTCTCTGTCACTCTTTCTCTAACATTGATTCCACTTTGTCATTAATAGTGTGTCCTAAACCTTCAAATGAAAAGGTCGGTCTGTTTGTCACCAAATTTCATGTAATACTAACTATTCTGAACAGATCTTGGCATACTTCAATATTAAAAGAGTTTTCCTATATTGTTTTCCACCTTCTTTGACATAAAACAAAATATTCTGAACAGATCTAGAAATATTTCAACATTTCACGGAATATTCAAACATTCAAATTCGTATATTTCTGAAATTAGTTGCTGAAATTCGACAGATTATGGTATAGTTAAAAGATATATCTCAATTAAGTTCACATTCATATAAATATATACATATGTCATATGCCAACGGATATGTATTTCGTAATGGAAGACTTATTCATTATACAATAGTATTATTATTATTATTTTTTTCCATTTTTTTACTCAATATTGTTTTGATATTAGGTTTGTTTTGAATTGTCGGCATTATATCAAATAAATTTATGATATATCTATATTATTATAATATGGGCAGTTTACTATGATTGATATAACCTTTTTAACTTGTTTTCAAGATTCATTTTAGGGTTTTAAAAAGGGATTTCAAAAACAATCAAAACTTATTCTGCCAAAAAAGGTTTCTTAATTTTTTGTTCTAAATATATCGATTGTTCATATTCCCAAAGTACTTTTACTTCAGATTTGGTATTTTTGGCTTATATACTATTGGTATTATTGGTAATGAGCAGTATTTTCGACTATTTCCATTGAATTTAAAGAATAATGAGAGCGTTCGTCGTTGTTTGATTTGACCCTATAAACAGTAATATTGTCATTGTTGTTGTGATTGCTTAAGTTGTTGTTGTTGCTGTTGTTGTTGTTGCTGTTATTGTTGTTGCTGTTGTCTGCGCTGTCTTTCGACAGCTTCAAATCAAACATAAGTTGGCTGTCATTGCGTGGCACGCACACACGCCACATTCAGTTGCAACTTGTGCCCCTCCACCCGCCTTCTTCACCTGCCCCCACGCATAGCCAGTTGTTTTTTGTATTTGTGAATGAGTCACAATGAGTCGCTGTGGCAATTGTGAATGGGAGAAGTGAGTGAGGGGGAGAGAGAGAGAGAGAGGGAGGAAGGAGGAGAGAGAGGGATTGTGAGTTGAGTTGCTGCCGCATAATTGACTTGGCTACAGAAAAATTGAGTCATTAGGCGTAGTGGTCAGGGCAATCAGGCAATCAACGGACAACCGACAACATCAACAACAACAGCAACAACAACAACAACAACAACAAAAAGTAACAACAAACAATAACAAGCAGCAACAATAACAAACAACGGCAACATTGGTTGCCATTAAGCGATCAAAGCATCTTTAGGATCTTCAAGCTATAGACCAATTCTGTGGTTTTGCGTGAAGAGAGTGGGAAAGAGAGGGAGGGAGGGAGAGAGGGAAAGAGGGAGAGGTAGGCAGCCAAAGAGAGGAAGGCAGCAAGACAGAAGGGGAGAACTAGAAGCAGCTACTCAAGTAAAGCCCCGCCAAGTTCAACTTAACCTAAAAAGCGCCTTAAAGAGATGTACTGAAAGTGGGCACACTGTACATGATTAAACATGTCCGTGCATCTGCGTTATTGTAAGATCAGCAATGGCACTGCCGGGGAAGGAGGGTGGATGATGACGAGGCTGAGAGCACGCGTGACTAACTAAGCTGCAAGTTCGGAAGCATTTATCACAAGGCTGCCCCCCCCCCACTGCTCCCTCTTCTGCCTCTCCTCACTCTTGGCTGCCTTGCTCTCCCTTTCTCCCTCACACTCATGTTCCCCCTCGCTCTCGCACTCCTCACTCTTGACGTGTGCCATGAGTGATGATGGAAGCGGCGCAACTAAATCTTAATCTGCAGCTTGAAGATGAAGGCAGAGGGTCAGGCAGTGGGGTTAGGGTTGGGGGTGTGTTGAGGTGGTCAGACCTTGCTCTAAATGCCAATTTAATGTTAACAAATTCATTTTTGGCGACAAACGGAAACGGAAGCGGAAAGGGACACGCAATGCACTGTGCAGGCAGAGGTTAGTAGTGCTGGTGGAGAAGGGGGAGGGGCAGAAACATTCCCTGCTTGACCAAGCCATGTGATGTGACCATCAGTCAAGCGAGCATAGGCCTTGCCACTGTCCCACTGCCTACCCCTTACCACTGCAACCGCCCCTGTCAATGGCACTGCCACTGGCCCCTTGGGGCAACTGCTGGCCGTGCATCGTGATGCGGCCTATGCGGACTGTGCTGCCACTGATAAACGCACGTCACACGTCAGCTCAGGGCAGCAGAGGCAGAGTCCTTTTGCCTTTGTGGATTGATGGCCGGACAGATTGAACGTTGCACGTTGCATGTTGCAGGCGTAGGCAGCAGGCAGCAGGCAGCACTGGGCTGGGCGCGCTGATGGACGTTTAATATGCGTTTTAGACAAGGATATAGCTTCCAGTGCCAGTCTGCCCCGCTCTCCCACACACCCACACTACCCCATCTCTCTCTGTCTCTCTTTATGTGTGTGTGTGTGTGTGTGTGCGTGTGTGTGCGAAGTGCAACGCTTGCCTGGGCACGCCTTGCTGCGTTGCGTCGCCTCCATTTTGCAACGCCTGCAAATGTATTTTGGGCAACTGCCGTCGTTGGGCATTGCATTCGTCATGGCCAGCCAGGGAAAGCAGCAGCAACTACAACAGCAGCAACAGCAACAACTACAACAGCAACAACAACAACAGCAGCAACAACAACAACTGGCATTGTTTGGCATTAAATGCTATCATGCTGCCGTGTCCAGGCTACATCGCCATGTCGCACATCGCATCCATGCAGCACACACACACACACACACAGACATATACACATGTGGCATATTGTGTGCCCTGGTACGCACTGCGTTGTGCATAGTTTGCCTTGCCCTCTGACCTCTTCCCCCCTGCCCCTCTTCGTCACTTGTAGTTGCTCCTTTCTTGCTGCTAGGTGTGAATGCGCGCACATGTGTCGAACAAAGGAGCACAGTCTCCTCACTCTCACACTCACACACTCACACACACACACAAACACACACAGAGGTTGACCCCTCACGCCACCCACTCGCACACAACGCAACGCTTAAGGTACGCAGTTCCAGTGCGCGCTGCAGCCTCGTCTCGAACAACAACAACAACAACAAAAACAGACACGCATGTGCATGTCCACAACATTAATAATCTTGCCCCGATATTAGCCACGCATATTAACTTTCGTATGTGTCTGTAGCAAGCAGCGACTGCTGCTGTTGTTGTTGTTGTTGCTCTTGTTGTTGTTGTTGTTTGTTGTTGTTTCTTCTGTTTCGTCTGTGCGCTTAAAGGGCAGCGTGTAAGCGCTTTTAACTAAGCAATGTGGACAACACACGCACACACACATACACACACAACAAACACACACACATATCCAACACACACACATACATATACACACTCACCTACCTCCCTCACACCCCACACAGGCTTGAAATTGTTGAAAAGTATCCTATGTGCCCTTTGCAGAGCTATTCCTAAGATACAAATGTATCTTATAAATACTATCTTTAATGGTCAAGTGAAATACAAGTGCAAAGGTATCTATAAGATACTGCATGTATGCAAAACAACTATATATTCAAGTAGAAGTGCAAAAGTATCTATAAGATACTGATGATTCAAATAGTAGTGTAATGTATCTTAGTGTATAGTTCAATTACAAACATATGTATGTTATAATAGCATCTCAAAGATACCAAAAAGTCCTGAAGATACAGCAATGCTTATACAGCGCAAAAGTATCTGTAAGATACTGCAAGTATACAAAACAACTGCATATCTACGTAGAAAATCAATTGGTTTAAGTATCTTGAAGATAGCAAGAAGTATCTTAAAGATACCAATGAGACTTTATGATACTGTAATCATGAGTAAATTCAGTTACCCGACCAATTTCAAATCAAAAGTATCTTAAGAATGGAATGAGAGTAATATCTATTAGATACATTTAATAATCTGGCATATATGTGTCTCCAGAGACCTTATAAAGATACTATATCTTCCTCGAAATGTACTCATTTATTGTAGTAACAACCTGCAATGGCATCCCCTGAAAATATCTGAAAAACAAATAAAGATCGCACCCTGTATACCGAGTATATAGCATAACCCAGCTATATAGACGCACAACGAATTGTTTGGAAAATAATCAACGCATTTTTATATATATTTTTTTTATTTTTATATTTTTTATATTTTTTTTTTCCCATCAAAGTTTCTGCTTCTATCGCTTGTTGCTCTTTTTCTTTTCATTTTGCATCGTTTTTGCCACTGTTTCTTTGCTGTTTGTTAACAATTTGTGTGTTTATTGATTCTTATTGATTTGCATTGCCCGCCAGTTTTATCAGCTTGTGTTTTCACATGCCAAATCTAGCGGGCTTTTGTCATCTTTCTGCTGTATCGGCTTCATTTGCGATGTTGTTGTTGTTCTTGTTGTTTCTCTGGTTATTTCCTCTGTTGTTGTTGCTGTTTGTTGTTATGTTGTTCTGGTTGTTGTTGTTGTTGTTAATAAACTTACGCATTAAGCTAACACTAAATACTTTTTACAATAATAATAATTATAATAATAATAATAATAGGTGTAATAGGGTGATACGGCCTCAAGTCCAAGGGGCCCATCCACAATAATAATAATAATAATAATATCGATGGAAAACTCAAATCGGTTAGCTCTTCTTCCTCTTCTTCTTCTTCTTCTTCTTCTATACTTTAGTAATATATAGAAATTTATATTTGTTTTATAGCTGTTGTTTTTCTTCTTTCTTGTTGTTGTTGTTGTTCATGTTGTTCATCTCGATTTATTTGTATTTCTTTGCTAGTTTTACATTTTGTTCATGATATTACATTTAATTAGGTTTCGTAAATATTTTGTTTTTTGTGTTTTCTTGATTTCTTACTTGTTTTTATACTCGTTTTTCTTATTTTCGTTTATCATTTTCATTTATTTATTCCATTTCTTTATCATTTTATCATTTTCATAGATTTGTTTATAATAAATTATGTTGCTTATAGGCTAGGACCACAAAAAAAAAAAAATAGTTAGCTATGTGTGCTGTTCTCTATATAGCTTTATATAATATATATATATATGCGCCTCTCTCTTCATATTCAAGTATATATATATATATGCTGTATATATACTATATAGGTATATATATGTATATATAAACTTATTCACTAGAAAACTACACAAGTACAATGCCTAGTTACGTTTATGTTGTTAGACAACGATTATAAAATATGTTTACTTTTCCTTCCGTATATGTATAATAGTAATAATAATATAATAATAATAAAAAAAAAATGCTATGAAAAAATGATTGTTTGCAAACCAAAAATCAATCGGTTCTTCGAATTATCAAAAATGTGCTAATTTACAAAAAAATAATATCATTATTTTTTGCGTTTTTTCTCTTTTGTTTTTTTCTCCTCTTCTTCCTTCCATCCATTCTTACTTTCTTTAGGCTACGTATTTTTGTTTTCTTGCTGATTTTGTTTATGGTTTTCTTTTTGTTTTTACATACACATACACATAAATAGTTTATTACAGACAAGACAAGTTTAGTTAATGTATTTGATTTTTGTTTTTTTTTATGGTTTTTTAGCATTGTGTTTAAGCATTTTCTGCATCTGCTGCTCTTCGTTTAGTTTAGATTGAAAAACAAAAAAAAGGGAAATATACATATATTTGTTTATGTCATATATATATATATATATTTATATTTATATTTATATTTATATTTATATTTATATTTATAGTATAATATATATATTTATAGTTTTTTATGTGCAGCGCCCATTTCAATGTACATTAAGAGATTTCGGATGTTTTTTCTGCATTCATATTCGATTTTAGTATTTTTTGTTTACTGTTTTTGTTTTTGTTGTTTTTTTGCTATGAATTTTTAAAAATAATTTACAAATATTTTGGCGCAGTCATCGACAAAAAAAATGGTACTAAAACAATAAACACAATAATAATAAAGACAACAAAACCAACAGCTGTTTTTTGGCCAAAGGCAGCGCGCATTTGCCAGTGCGATGGAACGAGAGAGGGAGCGAGGCAGGGCAAGTGTCGTATGCTAGTGTGCGATGGTGGGAGGGGAAGTGCAGTGCAGGCCAGCCAAACACGAGTCTCTCCTCTCCGCGAGAGCGAGAGCGAACGCACTCATACACACACACACACGCTAACACACTAAACGATGACAGGCGCTCGCGCTCTCGCTCTCTTTCGAAGCGCCGAACATGCGACTCGCCCTGCGCCAGAGCGAGATGACAGCTGTGTGCGCGCAGTGGGCGGCGGCAGCGACGACGACGAAGCTTTGTCACTGCTGCTGCGGCTGCGACAGCGACTGCTGTTGCTGCTTTTTCTACTCCTCCTGGCATTGTTGTTGTTGTTGCTGTTGGTATTGCTGCTGCTGCTGCTGCTGCTGCTGCCGCTGCTGCGTGTAGGTCTTGAGAAACAGCAGGCGCGTTGCCAACTGTTTTGTATATTACCAAACAAGCCCTTCATTTTGCATATTCTGCGGTTCGCTGAAGTTCGCCGAGCTCATGAACTCGGGCGATGCGGTACGCGGGCCATTTTGTTGTTGTTGCTGCTGTTGTTGCTGTTGCTGCTGCTGCTGCGTTTGGCTGGCTGCTTGTTGCGCATTCTGTGCCGCCTGCTGCTGCGCTTGTTGCTGCGCTGCCGCCTGTTGCAGCAAATGTTCAGCGGCATTTGGCGGCGGCGGCGGTGGCGGCCCCACAGCCGTCTGCAGCTGCATTGGCGGTGCGCCCGCCTGACTCAGAAATGTTGACTCGGGCGTCAGGCCAAACTCATTCACCATTGGGATGGGGCCGCTGTGATCCATTGGTCCGCCTGTTCGAGCGGGAGAGAGAGAAAGAAAGAGAGAGATAATTAGTGGGAGAGTTCAATTATAGGTTATGTTTATTGGGTTTATTTTCTTAGCTGCGTTTTCTATTTGAAACTGTTTTTGTTGTGTATATGTTTTTTTTCTATTTTTAATATAGTTTCTTGAAAAATAGTTTTTTTTTCTATTTGAACCTTTTTTTTTTAATAGTTTAATATTCTTTTCTCTCTTAAGTATCTTGAAAACCGTTTTTAAAGTAAGAGATCTAAGATCTTTTTTGACCTTATATCGTTTATTGATATATTTACCTTTATTTTAGATTCAAAACTGATTGTTTTTGATTATTAATATTTTCAACCTTTAGTGAAAAATAGATTATTGATCTATTAAGCTTTGTTTTCTTTGTGAAACTACTTTTTGAATTTTACTTTTTTAACATTATCTTCTAAACTAAAAATTATGTTTAGCTTCGTTTGGTTTTTTTTTTTGTTTATCTTAATAATTTAAGCACTCTTTTCCTATTTGGGTTCCTTGTAAATATTCACTGTAATTAAGTGATAAGGTAAAGCTTTGTTCCCAGTTCCTTTAAGAGCTTATCACTCTATGTAATAAATTTACTGACGATGTACATTCTATATATACAATAATTATCTTAGGTAGATTGTAAAATGTTTTTCAATTACTTGGGGAATTTTACTTAAAATAACAAAGGAAATTTATGATGAATGTAGAAGAAAAACTGAGAAATTCCTCGAAATATAATTGAAAATTTCTCTAAAAATATGAAACTTATAGATTTTAGAGTTATTGTTTATACAAGAATGCGCAATTATAAGCGGAGAAATTCCTCTTAACTAAATAAGAAATAAATAAGAAATTTTAAAAAATTTCTAAAAGCTGAAGGTAAAGCTAAAATCAGCTACTCTGTGTTAAACTTATCTGCATATAAGTACAACCTAACCTAGTTTGTAAACCTTATAAATAACGATATATGTTTAAAAAGTTGGAGCTGTAGCTTACCTGGCGCATTGAAGGGCATCGGTCCGCCGGGATGGCCGGGAAAGAAGGGTCCATCGTGCGGATGGAATGGGCCACCATAGCCGAACTCGAATTTAGCGTCTGCTGCAAAGTAGGGGAATCCGGGACCATCGTCTAGCCCGCCCGGCGAGAGATTCATGGGGAAGCCGCGCATTTTGCGCGCGCCGCCAAAGAAAGGCGGACGACCCATGCTGGTGATTTGCTTCATGCGACGCTCCTTGGATCGCTTGTTCTGGAACCAGACCTGTAAACAGACAGAGAGAGAAGCATTGAGTATATGTGTGTAAGAGAGAAAGAGATAGAGAGACAGAGCGGGGGGCTAGAGGGGTGTACATGTCTAATTGTTGTTGCTGTTGGGCCTTGTGCCTTGTGCATTTTGAAGCTACCGCCGCCACACCGGGCGGCCGCGTTGCAAAATTAGCCACAACCCGATCAGGTCTGGGATCGGGGATCGAAATCGAGGAGGACGTTCTCTCTCGTTTTACGATGTTCTGCATCGTTTCGGGTGCTCCAGAAGCACCGTGCACAGCATGCAAAGTAATAAAATAAAAACATATTTCAAAATTTTTAGTGGCACCTTTTCGCTCTCGCTTCCCCTTTGTCTCCTCATTTCTGTTTCGGTTTCGGTTTCCTTTTCGTCGTATACTATACTATACATATATCTCTCTCTCCGCTGTGTTTTTTGCATTTTAATATTCATATCTTGGACGCGTTTTTTAATGATCTTTTCGGTCTTTCGGTCAACGAAACCGTTTTCTCTACTTCGACTTGATTTTTTTCGGCTTTGGTTTTTTGTTGTTTTTTTTTTTTTTTGTTGTGGTTTCTTTCTGTTTTGGCAAAACTTTTCTCAATGAAATATTTTTGATTTATGTCTTTGGGATTTTTTTTATTTTCTTTTTGGCATTTTAGCTCATTGCTGTCCCCTCTACACCCCCCTCCGTGCCATCTGCCTGCTGTGTCCTTTACGGCGTGTGGAGTTCTCTCTTTCTTTTGGCAAATAGTTTCCAATGAATTTAGCTTAGATACTGCTGGTTTTTGGCCTGCTTTGGTCTGTTGATGCAGCTGTTCCCGTTGTCTCTCCCATCTACCCCCCTCCATTCCCCCTGACTGGGCAATTTAAGCGTGAATTTTAATGATGAGCGCCGCTGTCTGCAGTTCATTTGAATTTGTGATCATTTTTATGAACTCTCCAGAGAGCACAACCTGGCAAGGGATCCTCTGCCCCAACCTAGACATGCATATGAGGCGAGTCAGGTGGTGGCCGAGTGAGGAAGAGGTGGGGATGCCAGGGTTGCCTTCATTTATAAACTGACATCTTGTGGCACAACGAATTTCGCTAGAAAATCGTTAGGCTGTGAGAACCGCGAAGACTGCACAGACTGAAGACTGTAGACGGGGCTTCAAGTCAGCTCAGCTGTGTGTGTGTGTGTTGCGGCTTGCAGGACGCAGCTAAAGGAAGTAACATGCTGTGCGAGCCAAGAAATTCTAGTAGATTCTCCCGACGTTGACGTTAAGTCCGGCGGCGTGTCGAGCGATTTGCGGGAAACGTTAGTCAAGCGCGTAACTTTTGACATGCAAGAGACAGAAGAGGCAGAGAAGAGGGGGAAGTGTGGCAGAGAAGAGAGGCAGATCCAAAGTGTAGTATTCTAAAGACTCATTACGTGACGTAAGACAGAAGAGAGTGAGTTCAAAGAGTTGAGGCATTTGCGGACCAACACGACGTAATACATTACGTTGATTGAGATGTGGATATAGACCTAACGTTGTGTAAAGTATCTCTGTTAGTCTCTATGTCCGCTTGTCTGCTTGTCTGTCTGTCTGATTATTTGTCAGTCTATCTGCTTGCCTGTCTGTTTGTCAGTCTGTCTGCTTGTCAGTCTGTCTGCTTGTCTGTCTGTCTGCTTGTCTGTCTGTCTGCTTGTCTGCCTGTCTGTCTGTCTCCTTGTCTGTCTGTCTGCTTATTTGTCTGTCTGTCTGCCAGCTTGTCTGATTGTCTGTCTGTCTGTCTCCTTAACTCTTTGTCTGTCTGTCTGTCTATCTGCTTGTCTGTCCATCCTTATAAACACGTAAACCCCAGATGGCAAGATGTCTTATTTTTACAAGCAGCTCAAGATCATTTCAGAATTTGTCCACGCCTACTTCTGCCCCGTTTAACGTTATCATTTGTACATTTACAACATTTTTTCTGTTCCAAGTAACTAAGCCAGTGCACTTTGGCTTGCATTGAACTGTCTGGTAGGGAACACTTTAATTCCACTTACTCAGTTAAACTCATCTCTGCTCTTGTCATCTCTTGCAGCGTACGTTATTAGGCATAAGTGTGGTTAGGATTGATCTATCTCGATTTGAACTTCGGCTCGAGTTGTTGCCACATTTCAATTACACGTCACGTAACCGCAACGTAATGACGTATAAACGTAACCACAGTCGCGACACAGACCTTCCCTTTCCCTGCTGGCATTGCTACCCCTTAACCCTTGTACGCCTTCGCAATGGTCTCGCAACCATTTGCCAATGGCAGTATGTAAATACGCGTGTGTGTGTGTGTGTGTGCTGGGTGTGTGTTCTCTGCTATTTGCCCCGTTTGGCCTGCGGTCAGACAATTTTTCATTTTCATATGTGCAACAACAGCAAAGGCTGCAGCATACAAAATAGAACTACGCAAAGAGGGGAGGGGGAGCGGAAGGGGTTGAGAGGTAGGGGAGAGGTTGGCAAAACAAGAGCACACACATACACACACTTACACACACAAGGCAAACAAAAAGAGTGCAGCTAAAAAATGCATTCACAATAGTTTTGCAGTTTGTTGCATTTATTTGCTCGATTTATTGTTGTTGTTGCAGTTGTTGTTACCCGTGTTGTTGTTGTTGCTGTGTTGCCTCTTGTTCGCAATTCTTTTTTTTTTTGTATTTTGGCATTCTTTGTTGCCATTGTTTTGTTACATCGACAAAGAAAAACAAGCAACAGAAATGGCGAATGGCAAAGAAAATGAGAGAAAAACAACATTGGCGCACAGCCTGTGGGGCGGGGCATAGCAAAGGGGCAGAGGCAGGGGAGAGGAAGTGAAGAAGTAGTGTGGGGCTTGGAACAGGGCAGGGGCAAAGACTGGGGCAGAGACAGGGGCAGTGCAGGCGCGGCAACCAGGTGAGCCAAGCCAGAAACTTCTTTGATAAAGTCTTCAACCTTTCTGGGATTTCAGCCTTGCCATAAGCCATACTATATATGGTATACTATGCCATAGACCATACAATATGGCATACTATATGCCATTCTATATGCCATACTACATGCCATACTACATGCCATACCATATGCCATAACATATGCCATACTATATGCCATACCATATGCCATACTATATGCCATACTATATGCCATACTATATGCCATACTATATGCCATACCATATGCCATACCATATGCCATACCATATGCCATACTACATGCCATAATATATGCCATACTATATGTCATACTATATGCCATACCATATGCCATAACATATGCCATACTATATGCCATACCATATGCCATACTATATGCCATACTATATGCCATACTATATGCCATACTATATGCCATACCATATGCCATACCATATGCCATACCATATGCCATACTACATGCCATAATATATGCCATACTATATGTCATACTATATGCCATACCATATGCCATACCATATGCCATACCATATGCCATACTATATGCCATACTATATGCCATAATATATGCCATACCATATGCCATAACATATGCCATACTATATGCCATACCATATGCCATACTATATGCCATACTATATGCCATACTATATGCCATACTATATGTCATACTATATGCCATACCATATGCCATACCATATGCCATACTATATGCCATAACACATGGCATACTATATGCCATTCTATATGCCATACCATATGCCATACCATATGCCATACTATATGCCATACTATATGCCATACCATATGCCATACCATATGCCATAACATACTATATGCCATAACATATGCCATACTATATGCCATACTATATGTCATACTATATATAATCAGCAGACTGGCAAATCGAAGCGCAGTGCAGCTCAAAGGCAGCCACACAACTTCGCAATCTCTGCGGGTTCCATTTGCCTAAACTCCTGCACAAACCTTTCTTTTAGCCCCCCCCCAGTTCTTCCCCCTGCCTCTAGCTTTGCACTCTCCTCTACTGCACCCGCTCAATAGTGTATACAATTTATATTGCAAGTTTTTCAATTGTTTTTCCAACTGCTTGCGGCAAAATTTTCGCGAAATACAATTTTTGTTTTTCTGCAGCAAAATAATTTTCAACTATGCAAACTGCCTGAACTGCGTGTGTGTGTGCGCTGTGTGTGTGTGTGTGTGTGTGTGTGTGTGTGTGTGTGTGTGTGTGTGTGCAAGTTTCAATTTTGAGTTTCGTATGTTTATTTGAGCTGCGAAAAGGAAACGCGCGAGGCGAACTTGATATAGATATGATGATGAGATGAAAGACTGCCTTTGGATGATGATGATATAATATGCTACATTGCTGGAGTTCTCAAAATTGTCGGCTGCAATTTGGCTGTGTAGAGAGAGAGAGGGCGGAAGAGTAGGAGAGGGCACATAATATTTTATTTCCGCACTTCGGGGAGCAACAGCCGAAGAAGCCGCAACAAGAATGAGAAATTTCTTTCCAATTTTCGCTCGAAGCTTTCAACAGCAAATTTTGAAGGCGGCAGGCGGCAGGCGGCAAGCGGCACTGCTCGGCAAAACATTTGAACATTTAGTAAAATTATAGGTTAGGTCCTGACATAAAAGGGCAAACAACGTAACATAATGACCGTGGTAGCAATCAGGCTCAGGCTCAGGCTCAGGCTCTCTGGCTCAGGTTGAGGGGCTCAAGTTCAGCTTCAGCTTGAGCAACATAACAAAATGATTATTGCGCTCTTGACTCGCGGAGGTGCAGGTGGTGCTGCCCCTGCTGCCCCTGCGGCAACTGATGCTGCTCGAGGTGGGCCAGTGCCGGCGGCTGCCACTTGGCAGCTTCGTTCGCCGGCTTTGCCTCGCTTCGATTCCGGCGTTGTGTTGAAAATTATAGCAAATTATGTTAAACGGCAGCCGGCAGCAGCAGCAGCAGCACAGCAGGCGGGGGTGGGGTGCCGCCTCTGCCTGAGTACCCGCCCCCTTGCCCCACCCACCGTTTAGCCCCGCTAGTGGGGCCCCCATTAAAGAGCTTAACATACAATTTGCGGGGCCGCCAGTCAAAAGTCAAAGTTGCTTCATTGTGACCCGCCGCCGCAGTTCGATTCAGTTGGAATACAGCTGAATTCTGGCGATTCTTCATTCTCAATTCTTTGTTGCCGATTCTTCTTTCGATTCTCGCTTCGAGTGGAGAATTAGAGTGAGTTGTGCCTTGTCGCCTGGGCAAATGTGTGTCACGTATTCGCGGGCTGATTGACATGATTTCGCGTTGATGGCACCGATTTGTGGCAGCGACTCTACCCCTTTCCCCCTTCCCCACTGCAGATTATCTCCTTGTTGCCTTGTCTTAATTGTTGGCGTAGCATTGCATTCAACTCTCTTAGCTTAGATTGTATATGTGTATATTTGGTGGATGATGATGGAGGAGTATCTTCTGGCAGCTTGAAGAGAGGGAATTCTTTGTGATTTGACTGCAATCAGGCAATCGATTATGTCGATATATCTGCCATCTTGTTATATACATACATCTCCCATCTACCTTGTTATATAAATATACATATATATATCGGTATATTCTAACTTAATTTGTCTTCATCCATCTCTGTCTGAATACATCTCTTTCTGCCGTTGTCTACCTCGATATATATATATATATCCCTGTCTTTACATCTATATCCTTATATATAATATCTCTATACACCTCTGTCTAAATTTATCTATCTCTTTCTTCTTCTGTCTAAATCTTCCTCTATCTACCTCTATATGTATATCTCTATTTATCGATATACCTATCTATCTCTTTCTATATATCATATATGTTTATTTATATCCATATGATATATTGATATTTGCTTATCTCTATCTGTCTGCATCAATCATCTTTTTATATCTACCTATCTATCTGTCTATTAACCAAGTTATCTATCGATCTATTTGAATCTTTACCATATAACCTCTTCCGATCTGTATCTCTTTCTTTCTCCATCACTCTGATTTTTCTCTCTTTATTACTTTCTTTATATTAACTTTGTCTTCCTGCATTTCCTCAGTATTCTTTCTCCTCTCCTTATCCCTAACTATCTCGCTCTTTTTCTCTCCCTGTCTTGCCCCTTTTTTTCTTTCCAATCTCGATCTGCTGCACTTACATATCTCTGATTAGCTCCCTCTACAATATATTGTATTATATTTCTCTCTCTTCTTCTGCCTTTGTTCTCCCATTTGCGCCTGCTCCGCAGTGACGCAGCACTTATCGCTGCGCTGACCACGCCCCCTTTGGTTGGGCTATATTGGGCGCAGATGACTCGGCTACCGCGTAGCGTGTAGCGACTACCGACTGCGCGTACTACAAGATACAGATACAACTGCGGGCCGCAGATGCAGATACATCTGTGAGGCGTGAATTCGCCTGGGCTCAGGTTAACTGATAATTAACTTCGACTGCTGTTCTTCTCTCTGCTCGAGTAGCAGTTGTTGTTGCTGCTGTTCTTCTTCTTCTTCTCCTTGTTGATGTTGTTCTTCTTCTTGTTGTTGCTATTGTTGTTGTTGTTGTTGTTGTTTTTCCCATAGTTTAGTAGGTGTTGCGAGGGCCTTTTGGCTCCTTGAGCCGCATGACGCAGCAACTTTGGCATTAGCAATGCGAGTTTCGATTTCAGTTCCTCTCCCCACCCTCCCCTCTCTATCTCTACCTCCCTCTCCCTTTCCCTCAGTCACTCTATCTCTGTCTAATTTCGGTTTTAACCAAAAACGGCGCCTCACAAAGTCTTCCCCGACGAGAATTAATAGCGACCTGATGAGTTGTTGAAATTATAATTTTCAAAGGGGGTAAGGGTAGCACCCGCAAGGGGGAAGGGGTGAGGGAAGGGAGTCGGTAGAGGGAGGGAGGTCAGTCGGTATGGGAGGCCCAAATTGCCTTGTCATGTTTGCGCAGGCGCCGCCCCGTCAGCCCCAGCTCAATTTCATATAATGAACGCAGTATTGCTCTCCCTCTCCCACCCCCTCTGTCTCCCTCTCTCCCTTGCCTCATAAATGCGTTAAATTAGCCGCTTTTGTGGTCATTTCAATGCTTCGTTGTTCGTTTGTTTTGCTCTAATTGCTGTTGTTGTTGTTGTTGTTGGCCAAAAATGTATAAAGATAACAGAGAGAGAGAGATAATTAGCCTCGATCGATCTCGAAGAGTTACGTCGATTTCTAGCCTTTTTCTGGCCATAAATCGTCGAGAGCAATCAAACAATTTCCGCTCAATTAATAAACGCGTCTTTGACTAATTAGTGCAGCGCGATCTTAACGCCAGTTCCCCCCACAGTTCCCACTCGCCTTAACCCTTTGATGCCCCCCTCTCCGTACATCATGCTCTTCCAACGAAACACGCGTTCTACGAGCATCTGATTTAAGATTAAAAAATTTGTCAACTTCCGTGGCCCAAAATGCAAATTGTGCCGCCCCGAAAATCCCAAAGAAACCGACCAAAACGAAAAGCAACAACAAAAACTCCAGAAAGTCAAATAAAAAAAAAAAAAAAAAAAAAAAAAAAAAATTATTATAAATCGCCGCTCAGATAAAACAAAATGTAAATCAACTCGAAATGCTCTCGAAATTTGTCTGTTGACAAATAAACGCCTCTGCACATGAGTCTGGAGAGGGAGTGGGCAGCCAAGGAGTGAGGAGGGGGGGAGCGGGGCGACTGTGTCTGGCAGGTCGCTGGCTCTGGAGACACTTGACAAATGTCTCGCTGCGTCTGTCGCTCTCACATCCGCATCTCTAGACGTATCTGTATCCGTAGCTGGAGCTGTATCTGTGACTGTATCTGTATCTGTATCTGTAGCTGAGCTTTGGCTCTGGCTTTAGCTGTATCTGTAGCTGGCGATCATCGCCGAGTGGCGCCAGCCGAACGCACGCCACATTAACCGGGGCCCTCAAGTCGAGCGCGACGGCGACCGTCCGTGTGATTTGCCTCCCGCTGCCCAGTCCCCTCTCTCTCTCTTCTGCCCCTACCTTCCCTCTGTCGCTTTATTTGTTTATAATTTTTCAAAGCTTAGTTTGTTCGTCGCCGCCGTCAACGACGACGTTGGCGTAAATGGAGCGCACACATTAAAACAAAAGCTACAAAATCAAAATCCCCCCCAGAAAAATAAAAACAAAATAAAACCGAGAAACCGAAAAAATCCGAAAGACTGAAAGACTGAAAGTCCCACGAGCTTCGCCCATAAAGCCGCTGAGAGTGCGGGCCCGATCTCTAATGGGTGATCCATTCGGGGCAGCTGCGAGCACTGCGGCAGGTTGCAGAGCCGCACCTGATCGTGTGACATTGCAAAGATTTGGTAGGCGAGTAGTCGGGGAGACTAAGAGGGTAACGTGATTTAAATGCAGTTTGTGGGGACTATTATAAGTGAGTTATGCATAGGATAATTAGGGTAATATAAGGTATAAGGTATAAAGAGATGGTACAAAGAAGAAACAGTAGAAGAGTAAGAGAACATGAGATTTGGATAGGAATCTTCAATAAACTCTAACTATTACATGTAAACTTCAACATAAGAAGTTATACATGGGATACATATGGTATAGATAGTATATATATTGAAATCAAATGTGTAACTTAAGAAAACTGTGAAGCTTTTGAGTGACTGAGAGCCATTAACTTATATCATAAGAAGATGCAGATTATTATTCTTTGACTTTGTCAGCAGTACCTTCAATGAGCTCTACCCACTGTAACTATACTTCTGTTTATTGCAAATATATATAGATATATAGAGATAATATTTGCAACTACAAATATATATTAACAAGTTCAGAGAAAGAGTGTCTAATAAACTAAGAAGTTGCTGAGTATTTCGTATGATTCTGCAACTTTATATGCAGCACCTTCACTACCTTTAATCAGCTCTACCTTCTTTATCTTGATCTAGATAGATTATATTGGGATAGATCCATAGTGCTGTGACTCTAAGCCAGTAACTAATATCAAAGGAACTTGCTGAGTGTTTGGAATACTTCTTTGACTTTAGCTCTACCAACGCTACCTTAACCTCCACGCATTCTATACTTCAGTACAAGTGCTATGACTAAGCAGCTGTAAGAGCCTCTTAACTCTAGATAAACCATATAGGGGCAGCTGTTATACACCCAACTGCGATATCTGTTTCTTTCTCAGCTTTCTCGATGCGAAGCACCCTTTATATTTATTATATGTCTCGACTTAAAGTAGGTTTAAGTCGTTTTACAAATTGTCGGCCTATAAAATGAGAGCGATAGGTGAAGCAGTAGTAGAGCAGGAGGAGGAGAGAGGGGAAGGGGGAGAACAGCGCAAGAGGAGGTAGAGGAAAATCAAAACTTCGACTTCGACTTCAACTGCGAGTTCGACTTTGAGTTTGGGCTGCTGTTATGATTGTTATTGTTATTGGCCATTGTTATGGGCCATAGCCCAGAGAGGTGGGTGGGGCTGGGTCATGGGCAGTGGCTGTGGCAGAGGGAGCGGGGGAGGGGGGTGGAGAGAGTAGGTTATGTACTATTGTTATTGTTATTGCTGTGCGCTTTTAATGTTAATGTTAATGTTAATGTTGAAAACATGTCGATGATTTATTTGTTGTTTGCGGCGGCTTGTGGTCGCGTTGCCGCTACCGTCTCTCCCCTTCGCAGCACTTGCTCCATCATTTGATAAAGTTGAAAGTGGGGAGCGCAATTTGCTGCTGCTGCTGCTCGGGTCAGCTGTCAGGTCAAAGTTCAGACTGCCAATCGCAGCCAAACGCCGCGAGCTATGCAAATTGTTACCAGCTCCCTTTCCCTCTTTCTCCCATTCCCCCTCTCTTTCCCCTTTCCTGCTTTTGCCACTTGTAAGCAGTGTAGTTGGCCTGGAGCGGGAGGGGGCGTTGCTGCTGTTGCTGCTGCTGCCGCCCGCTGCGCGCTGTCGGCAAAGTTCTTAAGAAGTTTTTGTGTCACGCTGCTTCTGTCTGTGTGTTGTGTCTGGCCCCGTTGCTGCTGCTGCTTGTTGTTGTTGTTGTTGTTGCTGTTGCTGTTGTAAAATTTATTATAAGTCGCACAGCATGCGGGGAGCTGCCACAAAAGCCGTTGGCCCTTTTCGATTCTCCAACGCGCTTCACATGGCTTCAATCGCTTTTTGGCGTTGACATTTTTGTTAGACGCGCCTGCCCCCGATTGTGGCACGTTGCAACGCTTTGATGCGCCAGCAGCAGCAGAGCAGATCAAGTTACTCAAAGGGCTACGCAGCAGTCTATCTGGGAGTATCTGTGTATCTTTGTATCTTCATATCTACGTATCTTTGTATCTTTGCCTTCTAAGCAGCTGCGACTGCATCGATTTTTGGCTGCCGACTTTTCCTGGTACATGCAACAGCGCCGACTGACTGACAACTTGTTATTGGATATTGTTGATTGCCACAGCAACAACAGCGACAACATCAACAACAACAAGTGCCTGTCAGCCTGTCACACTGTGCGAGTTTTAAAGCCGCGCGAAAAAAAAAACAAATAAAAATTCGAAAAAAAAATGCAACATTAATGAAGATGCAAAAGTTGACAGCGCACAGCTGTGTGTGTGTTTACCAGTGTGTGTGTGTGTGTGTGTGTGTGTGTGTGTGTGTGTGTGAGCGTAAGCTGCTCCAGCAAGGCGATTAAGTCAACGTCAGCGACAGCGACGTCGTCATCATCTCCGTTGTCGTCTGCGTCGCCTCCTCTTCAACTCGTTGGCATTTGTCACTTTCGTTTAGATTTGAAGAGGGCAGCAACAACAACAGCAAGCAGAAGGGTCAGGGGATCAGTGGGGGTAGGGAGGGGGGGGTACGAGCTGGGCATAAAGAGGTGTTGATTGTGTCACACTTGTCGCGTTTAAAGACTCAACTAAAACTCGCGACATGCCGCCCGAAATATCCTTTAACTGTAACCAATGACACATCAAAGGCGGCGACAACAGAGACAAAGAAAGAAAGAGAGAGAGAGGGAGGGAGAGAGACTGCGCGTGAGAGGGGAAAGGGGAACCCTTGACTGCGCCTGCGTAATCCCCGTTAAATGTTTCGTTTTTCAACGTTTTCATTTCTTGTGGGAAAACAACAAGGCAGCGAAGTGACGATCGCCAAGATTGGGCTCGTTAAACAGCTGTGTGTGTGCATGTGCATGTGTGTGCGTGAGTGTGCGGGGGCGCGGCATGAAAAATTTGTAAGTCAAACCTGTTGAAAATGCGCTGGAAAAGGGAAAATGCTAACGAAGCGAAGGTGCGCACAGAGAGGCCTGTCTCTCTGTCTGTCTGTCTGTCAGTCGGTCTGCCCATCCCCCTGTCCGTATTGAGTTGCAAGCATATGCTGCGGATATCCTTGACAGGAGCCGAACAGATGCCGAGTGGATCAATCGTAGCACGAAACACGATTACGTTGTAATCATCGAGAAAGTGAGAACAGGAAGGTGTCAGCGGGGCCTCAAAACAGATGATGAAATTGATCTCATCTCGGAAGACTATGGAAATTGGGCAATATGTAATGCACACCAACCATAAGTACACAAATTATGGGATGTATTGAATATAGAAATCAGAAAAGCAGATTAAACTTGATATAAACCAGCAGGGGCTATATATGTGAAGTACCTATTCGTAGGTGCCACTTCAAACGTAGAAGCCGTTGTCAATTATAAGTCTTATTAATTTTATTTTATTACTAATAGTGCTCATTAAAACCTAAATAAATCAGCAGAAGAAACACCTTGTATATATTACTCTGCAGAAGAAACGCTTTAGGAGTGCTTGTCCCTTTATCTAGAGCATAATATGCTTAAAGTTCCCCATAATAATTGCATAATCAACCTAAAACTAACGAGTTAAACATTTCAGGGCACCGAGTTACTGGTTACTTCTTCGGGCTTAACGCTTAAAGATTATTACGATCTTTATTAGGGCGCATTTTGCTAATCTTCAAAGCTCTGACACGCCACTCGGGGCCCTCATTACTATGCATAATGGGGCTGGCTCTGCACTTTCCATATGTAGATACTGCACTTAGCCCTCTTTCCGTATGTTATCTACCTTCCTCCCTCCATTTCACTCTTGCCGTCTCTTTCTCCTTCGCATTTTCACGCAAACTCGCCATAAGAATGCTAATTGCACAGTTGAGGCTTTATCGCATGTTAGCTAACAGTTGCGCTTAACATGCCCGTTCTCGGCGCTTCTCATAAGCAAAGCGAGCGCTGTTATAATGTTAAACGCTTTCGCTGCCTGTTTTTAATCACTTTTCATTCGGTACGGGGGCGTTCTTCACTCCTCTTTTTTGGCCTTACTAATTTTTCTCTCCTGCCTCTCGGGGTCGTCTTGCTGTAGTTAAAATATTTGTTGCCTTTGGACCTTTTTTTTTGTGGGTTTTATTTTTTTTCTCGTTGATTTTTGTCGATTTTCCTTTTTGGTTTTTGGCGCAATGAACTTCCGTTTTTTATGCGCCCCCGCCTCGACTTTACGGGCTTAAGTTCATTTTATTTTTTATTGTATTTGGTTTGTTGTTTTTACAGGCTTGAAACCACAGTAAATTCCGCAGCACAAGAGCGAGAGAGAGAGAGATAGAGCGAGAGAGGGGGGGAGCGAGCGCAATGAAGCGTTGCAAGGCGGCAAACGACGACGTTGAAATATCGTGGCCGACTATTTTTATGATTTGGTTTTAAAAAGTGAAAAACAACAACAAGAACAACAACAACAACAACAATTGGAACTCGCCCCAGAGTCGATGACTTTGGCTCTGCTTTTGCTTTAGTTTAAACACTCGCAGCGCGCCTAATTTATGCCTTTTTTATGCTGATGAAACGCAGACAGAGACAGACACACAGCAAGAGAGAGAGAGACAGAGAGAGAGAGAGAGAGAGAGAGAGAGGGAGACAGGAACTGAGTTGCGGCAAACCCAGCGTCACATGGTCACTTTGGGGGCCAGAGCTGAGACCAAACCCAAAGAAGTCGCAGAAACAGAATCGGCAAAGCGCAAAAATTTCGTCTTAGTCGGAACTAAGCACAGACCAGGCATATCATATGGCAAAGCTTGCCAAACGCATATGGTATGGGGTGCTTTTTGAAACCAAGCACTGATAAAGAAAGAATTTCTACGTGCTACCTTTCAGCAATACCTTTAGAGTGTTAATAGTCTGTAAAGCAGTTAGGTACCTTAATGAAGTATTGCAGAGCTGAATAACTAGGATAGTTTGTTTTGTCATGCATTGTCATTGAATGCCATAAAGACAAGCTCAATACTCAAAAACTCTGTCAGTTTTAGGTCAAAAAGAAATATACCTCGTATGGAAGACCTTTCTAGAATACATTGTTTGTAGAGGACCTTTCCAACACCTTTATTGCTACAATTTGCTATTTCTTTGCTGGCAATTTGGCTAGTTTATGTCATGTATAATATATTCTATTAGTCTATATATGATATACAAATAATTTCTAATTGAAATAAAAGCCAGTTTCCTTGATTAACTCATATGATACTTAGGAACACCCTCTTCTGATCTATTATTTATAGAGGACCTTTTGAACACAAACTTTGCTGATACCTTTGCCAATTTGCTTTCTTTTGCAGAGCATTTTAGCTTCGTCTATTCGCGACTGGCCAAGACCTTTCCCTGGTCGGTACATCTCCCCATTGAGTTTCGGGTAGAACAAATTGTTTATGAACTGCAGCTGACAGTTGCATTTGTTCGGTTCGGCTGTCGGTTACGCCTGAGCACAGTTGCAAACGCGTTGGGGGCAGAAATGGAATGGAATGGAAATCGAAGTCGAGTTCGAGTACGAGTTCTGGCAGGGAAACTCACCTGTATCACGCGCATGGGCAGTCCCGTTTCCTTGGCCAGTTGCTCCCTAATATGGCGTGTCGGTTTCGGTGTCTGATTGAATGCCGTTTTCAGTACCTCCAGCTGTTTGGCCTTGATGGTGGTGCGGGGTCCGCGTCGCTTTGAGCCGTTTGCATCGTCGGGACTTTTGTTCTCCGCCTGAGAATCGCCGCGTCCATCGGGATCACCGTCCAAGGAGCCCTGCGAGGAGATCAAGTCAAAGGCATGAGTTGCAGAGTACGGGAGAGAGAATGAGAGAGAGAGAGAGACGGAGTGGGAGAGGGAGAGAGAAGTAGAGGGAGTGCGCGCTTGGTAGTTGGAGTGAGATATACGAGCTCATAATCATTTGCCAATCATTAATCAAATGGGGCTGACGGCGGGTCTACAAAGTGGCGGACGAAGCCGTCGCTTTCCCATTCCAGGGCCATGTCCATTCGATTCCATTCATTACTTTGTATACTGGCAAACGGAAACCTGTTAATGATGCAAGCGAGTCCACGCTGGGCAGGAGGTACAAGGTAGGGGGAGGCAGATGGAGAGGTAGCAGGGGGGGTAGAGACTGAAGAGCCTCCACTAGCTTACCTGATCGGAGTCGTCATGCGTATTTTTACTATCGGTGCTCATGCTTTGTACTGATATATCCGAGGTGCCCAGCGGTCCACCCGCTGAGTCTGGCCCATTCGGGCCGAGCACGCCCAATCCCAGCGCCGGTCCGCGCAAATGTGGCGGATCATCGTCGTCTTCGTCTTCGCTCGCTGAACCCATTAATGAATCTGTGAAGGAGAAACAGAGAGAAAGAGAGAGTTGTAGTTGGGAAATCTCTTAACAAATTGCTCAACAATGCGTATGGAAAGCGAGCAAAGTGAGGGGGGTAACCCAAAAGCCACTTAAAATACAATTGCAATAAATAATATTTGTGCTAGGACTAAGCCGAAAAGGACGACCTGCTCGGTCCAACGACGCACGGCTGGAGTCACGTGTCACCATTTCATGGTCTAAGTAGCCCCCACACCCCAGTCTGACCCATCCCCCTGGGGACACGTGTCAAATGCAGTCTCGGGAACAACCGACGATGCCCGAATAAGTTGATTAAGGCAGTTCCTGCTCCGCTTATCGCCGGCTGCCTGCTGCCATGCAAAATGCTGACACGCGTCCTTGTCATCCTGCACTGCTCCAGATAAGCGAGCCACGCGGCACCAGAACAAGGTGACGCATCTCGCAGTTCGCATATCGCGTTGAAACGTGTCACTCAAAAACTGGCAACGATTCGAATGTCTTGCGCCAACCCTCGCCTGCAGAAATCTCTGCGAATCTCGTGGCATTCTCTGGGGAACCTGCCACCTGATAAAGGGGCCTGCAATCTCTTCTCGACACTTGCCAGCATTGAAAACTTGCCGAAAATAAATTACACTTTATTATGCATAATCTAATCCGCACCAGATGCGACCCGCAAAGGGGGTGTGCCACGAGGTCGAGGGTAGCTTGGAGAGGGTAGCGTGGTTCAGCTTTGATTCGCTGCCACACAATATGCCTCGAATTTGGCGCCAGACTGAGAGTCATTAGCCTCATGTTCGGTTCCAGTTGCCCCGTGCCTCCCTCCTCCCTTCCGACTAGTTGTCCACCTGTCACTCAGTCAGCTGAAAGGGAAACGTAGCGAGTGTAGAAGAGGGAGGGGGAGAGGGGGAGGGGAGATGGAGCTTAACGCATTACGAGTCGAGCTGTCTCCTGCAGCGGAGCATGCAAATCCCGGCCAGATGATGACCATAATGCAGCTGCGCGTATCGCTGGCCAAATCGCAAGTGACGAGCAGGAAGCGACCGAGGCGCTTTGATTCAAACTTGCTCGGGCATTTGCCAAAGTGAATGTGAATGCGAATTTGAGTATGAGTATGAATATGAATGCGAGTGCGAGTGCGAATAGCTGTGTACTCAGTTGATGGTCAGGCGAGCGAAGTTTAATTGCAATCAGCGGAGAGAACTGCTGAGCGCGCTCAGACAGCGGAAAGAATCGCCGAGATTGCTGAAGTCGGAAACGAGAAGAGACGCCTTCGAGCTGACAACTGAGGAACGAGCGTCTTAGAAGGTAGTTAGAAGTGTTACGGAGAGAGGTTAAAGTGAGGTTGGGAAGAGCTTAGAAGTGAGGTTAGAGAGCTCTAAGTGAGGTTAGAGTGAGATTGAGAATAGTTTAAAAGTGAGGTTAGGGAGAAGTAGAAAGTGAGGTTGGGGAGAGGTAAGAAGTGAGATTAGTAAGAACTTAGCTGTGAGGTTAGAAGTGAGACTGCGAAGAGGTTTAAAGTGAGGTGGCGAAAGGCTTGAAAGTGAGGCTAGGGAGAGGTTGCAAGTGAGGTTAAGGAGTTATAAGTATACTAGTGAGAGGCACACAATTAGTGAGGTTTGTAGCAGAAAAGTTAAAGAAAGAATCTTCTACAGAATCTTGCGAATTAATGAAAAGAATGATAGAATAGTAAGAGAATAAGGGGTAGAGAAAAGGGTAGAGAAACAGTGGAAGACAATGAAGAGAGAGCCCCAAAGCGTTCAACTAAACAATCAACTATTTAATGCATATTTGAGAGAGTGCTATAAGAAGAAACGAAAACAAAAGACGCAGTGCTTCTGCAACCCTTTCTCGAGGAGAGATTCTAATTGCTCTGCTCCTCACACTGCAGTACTTTGCTTATCTTTCCGTAGAGGGTTACCTCATCGACGCATTGTTTCACTGGCCACTCTTCGTATAAACCGAGAAGAACCGCGTCGTCCTTTGGGTACTTGTCAACCGTCTTTAGACGCTTATCCAGCATTTCTCATCTAAATCTCCCAGGGGTGTTTACGATCTAATTTCAGGTTTAAAAGAGCGTCAGGTGCGCGCCACCCCTCACTCGATTGCACTTCTCAAGCGACTCTCAATTGACCCGCAGCAGCACCACCCAACGCCCGATCACCCAACCCAACCAACCAGGCAACCACTAAACCGTTCAAGCAACAACAACAACAACAGGAAAAACAACAGCAGCTCGAAATGAAACGAAACGGAAACTTGAAGTGTTTACCAGCATCGCTTACATGTCGCCAGTTGACAAAGAAATCGAGCTAACCGGGACGGGAAGAACCCTGGGATCACCACCCAATATGGCACAGTCTACAGACCAGACTCGGTTCCATATGGGCGCTTTAAGTTGTTGTTAACACATGTTAATAAACACGCGACCATTGGGAAAACGGAACAAGGGCAGAGGGTAGCGCAGTACAGAGGGTTGTCAGTACCAGTAACCGCTGCAGCAGCAGTAGAGACTCTCTTGAAGCATCACTCAAATTAACTTTGAAAACCATTCAGGAACACTTCATTTGATTGCCACAAAAACCTTGGCTGGCTCGGCTCACAGGACTCTGCTGTTGTTTGTAATTGTTGTTGTAGCAATAGCAATTATGCCATTGACAGCGGCAGCAGCAGCAGCAGTAGCAACCCCCTCAGCCGTACAGCCACCCCCAGAAGTAGAAGCAGCCATAAAAGTTCAAACATTCATTTCTCGCTTAGGATAGAATTATTTTTTTGCTGCGGCTGCCTCTTCTGCTCGTGTTTTTCTTTTTGTGTGTGTCGCCAGCTCTTCCGCCCCCTCCCCACTCTCGTGACGCCTCTGTTTGACTAGCACAAACAGCAGGGGCAGCATCAGCATCAGCAACAGCAACAGCCAGCGGCGTCCTCGAGGAAGACGCACAAGTGCAGCGCCAGCTTCGACATCGACAGCATCCTTGAGCCTTGAGCCCATCAGTTTTGACTGACAGCCAGGCAAACATAAGGACAAACAGACCAACCGACCAACAGACAAACAGACAGATGGACACTGTGCCCAGTGTGCAGAGTGGGGTGGGGGGTATAGCGACGGAGGTCGCAGGCAAATAAGTAAACAAAGGCGCACCGCCGCCCACTTGCTTGTTTGCATAGTCAAGTGCGATGTTTGGCAACGCATCTTGCAACAGTTGCGCGATACGCCAGTTGCCACGCCCCCCCCGCGAAAGCATCAGCCTTCCTGCTGGGTACGGGCAACCCTCTCAGCCTTGTAAAGTGCCTGAGCGCACCTGTTCGAGCAGTACCAGCTTCGTATTGCCTGAATGCTGCTATGTAGTTGCAGATTTAGATGAGTTGTAACCTATTTATAACCTAGAAATCAGTTAGTTAGACAGTTAAGATGAAGAGATATGGAGAGGGAATAGTTAGAAAATTGTAAGTAGTAGTAAAAGTAACTATAAGTAGGTAAAAGTACAAATATAATCCCAAGATTGTAAAGTCATTAACTGGTAACCCTGTTAGAATAAGACTAAGCACAATAGTGTGGCAACGCTGTAATGTAACCTACGAGGTTACTATACTATAGGTTACTATACCTCGTATAGTAACAGATCGCAATTAAGTAGGTGACAATAAGAGCGTACTAAAATATTGTATATGCATCTTCGAAATATTTTATATTATATTATATAGATATTCTAAAGGTACTTCATGCGTATTTCACCAATTAACCCTAGAGTTGCCAGCTTTTGAAGATACTACAATATGTACCGTAGAATGTTAGAAAAAGTAAGTTACTGGTATGGAAAAAAGAAAAGAAGAGAAACATAGACTTCAAAAAGATTAAAACTGATTAAAAGATTAAGCTGAAGACTTTCAATAATTCTATATTATGCATATATCTCTATATATCTCTACATATCTACATCTCTTTATATTTATCTCCCTCTTTATTTTGGCATCTGCCGTGTTCGATGTTTTGCGACAAGTGCTCAAGTGGCTCAAGTTGTGCCTCTTCTGTTTTTCTAACATTTTCGACCCCATGACGGGGTTGGGCTTATCCACCCACAGCTACCCCTGCCCAGAGCAAGCAAGGGGGCAGGGGCAGAGAAAGGGAAAGGGAAAGGGCATAGACAAAGCGCACACACATTAATTTCGAATTAGTTTTGCATCATGTGTTTCACGATGCAGAAAAATCGACTGGCAACCCTCAACGGGGCAAGGTAGCGGGCGGGGCAGGGGCAGGGCAAGACGATGCTGCTGCTGCTGCTGCTGCTGATGCTCCCCAGGCAGGGAATGAATTGCCAGAGCTCAGCTGGGACTGCCGCAGGCATGGGGCTGGGGGTTGTGAGACGGACGAGGGGTGAGGGGCGAGGGGCGATGTGAGACGAGTTGAGGCGATGCGCGTCGAGTGCGGACCGTGTTTATGGGCAACTATTAAGTGCACACAACGTACGCGGCATGAAAAATGCGGCATGGACGTGGAACAGATCGCTGGATTTTCTACATGAGCGCATACTGAAAGTATCCGTGAGTCGCCGTCGCCGTCGTCGTCGTCGTTGTTGTCCGCATCTTCATTCATGCAAGGCATGAGGCAGAGAGAGGCAGAGAAGGAGAGAGAGAGAGAGAGGGAGGAGGCTGCGAGTTGCGGCTCAAGTTTGTTGGCTGTAAAATTAGGTTAATTCCTGTCAGTGCGTTGCTGATTTGAATTGTCACACACACACACATGCACATACATGCACACATAGCAGGGGCACACACACTTGTCTGAGCTGGCCACACTGCACCAGGTGGCACCTAACTCCAAGGGATTTGCAGCCTGACTCGACTCATTGACGGGGCCGTTGACGCTGCACCCGTCTACAGCCAGTCTCCAGTGTCTGCAGCTGGCTGTCTCCAGTCTCCAGTCTTCAGTCTTCTGCTGTCTGCAGTCTTCGCACCGCTCTCGCACGGCTTAGTGCGGCATCTCTAATCCGCGTGCCTGACTCCCCATTTGAGATGTGATATGTGTACTTTGTGTTCGCTGTCCCGCTACCTCTTCCCATCTCCCCTTCTCTTCTCTCTCCTCTGCTCTTTGAGTACTCCTTCTCTTCTGGCTTTCATTTCGCAGAGTTACGCAAGAGTTGTCACTGCAGTGCTTATATAATCGGCAACTTGCGATAAAGACAATCGTCTTGCAGATATCACAACAAGCTTAGGCAATAAGAAACTATAGATGATGTTGATGACGATAAAGATCTTGATGGTCTATGAAAGTCGGCTTGGGTTGAATTTGTAGTCAATGAAAGAAAGAACAGTATACCAAGAGGGAGTGAGAGAGAGACACACTTTGTACTAACTTTGTTCTTTTATGGTATAACTGAGGTTTTAAGAACTTAGTTGAACTGAAGCGGGAATCTATACCGTAGTTTTAATTGGGAACAAGCTATTATAGCATTGAATATATATGAATTTGATCTACCACAGCATATGGTTGACTTAGTTATTATTATTTATTTTTTGTTGAGGTTAGATGTACTGCAACCTTAAAGATTTGTAGTACCCCTTTGATTTCCTTGTCTAATTCAGTTTTCTCTGTTAGTTCTTTAAATTTGAGTATAAAGTTGCCAGATCGAAGTAATTCATTGGCTAATTCGTATTTTAAGCAATGTTAAGACACCATATATTGTATATACTATACATAATACCATATAATACCACATATAACAGCATTAAATACTAAAACAACCTGTCCAGGCAAGTCTTGTGAAGCCAAGAGAGTCCTTGAGCTTTGTCACGTTGTGCCAACTCAACACAAAGGAAAAGAACCTTCGAAATAGTTTCAAGTGTACTTCATGTGTGTGCGAGTGGGAGAGGGGGAGTGGGTGTGTGCTGTGCAAGCAGTGCAAACAAATCTGCAAGCAGTGCAAACAGCGCAAGTTTCTGTTGTTGTTGCTGCTGCTGTTGTTGCCTGTTTCATTGTCATTGTCATTGTCCTTGCGTCGAGCAGCGCTGGCAGGTTTATTTGTCATGCAATTTATGCTTCAACGCCTGCGTTTCATTGTTGTTGCTGTTGCTGCTGTTGAGAATTGTGTGCAAAGTGCAGCGTCAAGTTCTGCAAGTGCCACAAAGAGAGCTGAGTGTTGGCAGGAGAGTGGGGTGGGGGGGTGGTGGCGTAGCAAGGGTTTCTCTGGTAGTTGGAGACGAATCAGCGCGAAGAGCTGCAAACTGTGAACTGCGAACTGTTCCTGACACTTGCCACGCGCTGCTTTGTTTGACGCGGACGAAGAAGGAAATGCCGACGACAGACGACGCCGACGCCGACAGTCGACGCCAGCAGAGAGCCAAGGCAACGCGGCAAATGAATTAAATAAACGAATTGCCGTTGTTCTACAACTATTTGCGAGGGTGCAGCAGCAGCAGCAGTAGCAATACAAGCTAAACAACAACAACAGCAACAACAACAACAATAGCCGGGAACGACAACAAATACCACAACAATTTGTGACGCCGCATCAAAGCATGAAAAACGCGCCACGTCGCAACCAGCAAAAAGGGAAACATGGCAAATGCCAACGAAATACAGTGGAAGAGAAGGGAAGGGGATTGCTCTGGGCAGGGGGAGTGAGTGAGTGGCAACTTCATTTGGCAGTGCAACCCCTCAAATGGGGCAGAGGGAGCAGGGGGTTGGCGTGTGCGTGCCTGCTACACTTTACACTTTACTGAGCATGCCAAGTGGCTGTGGCTACACCAGAGGGAGGGGGGAGGGGTGTACCTCAGCAGGTGGGGTGTGGGTGTGGGTGTGGGTCAGCTAGAGTATTTGTCTATAAATTTTAAATGCTGCACGCAACACACAAATCGAAATTAAGTGCAAAACTTGCACAACAAACACTGAAGCGACAAACATCCTGAAGAGAGACAGAGAGAGAGGGGGGAAGGGGGAAGGCAGGCAGGGAGGGCGGTCAGGCAAGTGACAGACAGTCAGTCAGTTAGGGCGCTGTCAGTCACTGCGCTGGACACTCATTACGCGCTGTGTGACCCGCACTGTGGCTGACCTTGACGTGCGACGGCAACGGCGACGGCGACGGCGCCAATTGTCGCTCAACTGGCACTAAATGCCAACAGAGACGCTGTCTAACGGTAAACGTATAGCAGTCAAGTCTGTTGCTGACATTTCGCTTGAATCGGGCATGTGAAAGGGTGGGGGGACTGTGGTTAAAGGGCATTACTGGGAAGAACCTTAATCGAACTTGTGTGAGGGAGGAAGAGAGGGGAGAGTGGGGAGGAAGACACTGCCAGACAAATTTACCAGTAATCTATTTATATATACAATACATGAAGTAAACTATAGATAAACATATGTCTATATGTCTGGAGCATACATAGTATGGAGCCTTGAGACCTATCAAATCAATGTGTGGGTTTTCATTGACTCTAGAGTCAGTCTCAATATATTTGGATTGTACACTAGATGTATAGAGTATATATATATACATATATTAAATACAAATCTATTAGTATATACACGAAGTAATCTATATGTCTATAATTATATGGCAGACATTATATATGTATTGTATATATAGTACAATAGTATATTGTTTATAAATATGCTTGAACCTTTTGAGTCTAAAGGCACTATCGATTTTATTGTTTATTAATCCATATATGTATAGATACATCAGGAAACATGATACATATTGATATAGGATATATGTACGTACATATATACTTATACAGCAGACACCTTAATACCTATCATGGATCAATATGCTTGCAGCTTTTTCAGTCTAGTGACAGTCTCACATATATTTTTCATGCCAAGCTATCTATTTATAGCTTTTAACTGGCAGCTAACCTCTGGTGATACCGTACCTATCTGAGCTATCACATATCACATAGTATATACTGTTCATTTTCACAGCTAAGCTTGCAACACCCGGTGGCAGACAGCAAAAGACTCATCTGCTATTTATGGCCAATTAGAATCGGGCGTGAACTACATCAAGCACATTTCCCCAGACCCCCCTATGCCCAACTTTGCACTACCAGCCCTACCTCTACTCCTTCCGTCTTCTTTCTGTTCTTCTCACTCTTCTGTTCACTCTCTCTCTCTTTCTTTCTCTCTCTTTCTCTGTCTCAGTCTCTTCCTGGGCAAACCCCTTCGAGACAATGTTTTGATTGGCATTACGCGACTAAGGCGCGGTAGTGCCTCAATTGATAAAGGTCGCTAAAGGTAACTTGAGGTAAAGGAAGGTAGACGGCGGTTTTATGGTTAGGGAGAGGGTGAGGGGATTGGTCTGCAACTGTAAGCTTGGCTGTAGTTTTCTTTCTGGCTTTGCTGCCTGTTTCCTTTTCTGCTCTTGTTGTTTTTTCTCTGCTCGCTTTTCATTTTGTTTGCTTTGTTTTTCGCTGGGTTCGCTGAGCCTCAACGCGTTCGGTTACCTTTTTGGGTAACTTATTGTTGTTGTTGTTGTTGCGGCTGTTGTCGCTTGTGGCAAAAGCCGCTTGGCAGCAACAGCAACAACAACAGCAACAACAACAGCAGCATCAAGAACAACAGCAACATGAAAACCGGCCGCATTTGTGGGCATTTGTAAAGTGATCCTTTTTGCCCATGTCTGGGTTTTACGGGACCGCAGGACCTTTTCGCCTTCAGTGGTTGTTGTTGCTGCTGCTGCTGTGGCTGCTGCTGTTGTTGTCCCTGTCGACGTCACCGTTGCCTAAAGCAACAGGATTTTCAGCCAACGCGCCCCGGCAAACGCGTTGAGCTGTGCCAAAAAGGATTTACGGCTGCCTCGCTCGCTCTCGTTCTCTCTCCCTCTCTCTCGTTCGCTCTCCCACTGTCTGCCTCTCCCTCCCTCTCTCTCTGTCTGTATTGTACAATAATTTAAATGCGCTCGGCTCTTATTTTTGTTTTCTTATTATTGTTGTTGTTTTGCCTGAAATTGATACCAAGTTGCGCCTTTGGCCCCGTCTCGCTTTCGCGCTATCTCTCTCTCACTCGCACTCTCACTCTCGCTTCTTACGCATTGTGTTTTCATTGTTGTTGCTGTTGCTGTGTGTTTTCTGTTATTCTTTCATTTCAACGCGCCCGCAAAAGGGTCGCCCCAAAGGTGTCTCAGAGAGAGGGAGTTGAGAGTTGAGAGAGGGAGAAACAAAATGGCGAATGCTGTGCAAACTTTTCTTCTAGAGAATACGTAGATTTGAAATGATGTAAGTAACAATTTGGATTCGCATTTACATTTTATAAAGGAACAAGAGTAAATAGTAGAGGGATAGAATGGGAGAGAGTAAGATTCCATATATGTTGATCTTAGTACGGAACAAAAATATATATGGGGATAGAATGTTCTGGATTGAAAATATGCTTATTTTGACTGTAAATTGAAAGGCAGAGAAGCTGGAAAAGACTCAGAAAGGAAGGGAGACAAAGAACGGTGGACATATGAGGTAATACTAAGTATATATGTATATAGCTCAATCAAGGTATAACATGATATAGTACTCATATATATATATATGTATATTATATATTAAAGCATGGGGGAACTTTGGTAGTGTAAGGCGGGATGACATATATACAGACCAACTATATGGAAAGCACTTAAGTTGAGAAGTAAAGTAAGCTAGATTTTATGATGGAATAAGAATATATAGTGCTTATATAGATTGATGAATGGATTTACATCTGCAGGCACCAATTATATGGAAAGCACTTGAGTTACAAGTGAAGTGAGAATGATTTTATGATGGCAGAAGAATATATAGTGTCTATATATAGTGAGGAACGGTATAGGAGCGATATATACAAAACAAATGCAGGCATAGAAAGCAAAGGAAGCCAAACAAGATATAAAGAGATAGATAAAAGAATAGACAAAGAAACATATCCAGTTGGAGTAAGTAAAAGAGTAAGGGAGAGGGACAGAGTAGGCAGCCAGTCCACATTACAGGGTATACATGTACACATGTGTTTGTGCCCTCTAACTTTAGTTATGAACTCTGCCTCGTTCCCTCTGCCTGGCAAGCAGATTTCGCATGTTTGTCAAGCTGCTGCTGCTGCTGTTGTTGTTGTTGTGCGGCTTAAGGAGCAGCAGCAACAACAATCTAGGGTATACTTTGTCGCATATTGAGCTCGATTCGTTTATTTAATCCGTAAAAAGATCTGCTCTCGGCCACAAATCCCCGTCCCGAGCGACGTCGTCGCATAATCTCTGCCTGGGCCTGGGCGCGCTTCGCTGCTGCCGTTGCTGCTGCTGCTGATCACTGATCTATGAATGCGCGCGCGCGTGGGCAGGTAGACAACACCAACAACAACAACAACAATCAGCGAGCTATGCTGAGCCGACAACAATTGACTGTGTGCTGCGTTCCCAATTCCGAAAGCGATACCGATCCGCGCTGTGGCTTAGGTTCGCTTTTCGACACTTTGTTTGGCACGGTTTAAGCCAATTGTTAAGCGGGTAAGGGGAAGGGCATGGGTAAGGGGGAGGGGTTAGGAGAATAGACTGTGTGGCAGACGGGACTGTGGTCGGGGCATGGGACTGTAGACTGGTGCACTGTGGACTGGGCAGGGCCATAATCCCAATTGACAAAAGTCAACAAAGCGCATCAATTCATTTGCAATTCATGCACATGAAGACGGATACATGTTGTTGTTGTTGTTGTCATTGCTGTTGCTGCATGAGTTGTTGCTGCTTTTGTACGAGTTGTTGTTGCTGTTCGTGTTGCTGTTGCTGTTGCTGCCTTGTTTCCTGCCTGCCAGCCTGCTGCGTGTGGTCCTGGCATTGTCAACAATTTGTCATGTGGTCTCAGCTATGGGCTGGTGGGCGTGGCAGCACAACTAATAGACTTGTTCCAAAAAGAGGCGCAGCGGGCGTGGCCCCGCTCAAGTTGCACTGCCCTTTTTTCATATATATATATTTTCATTGCATAATCGTGAAAGGATTTTCATTTCCACACGAACTTTCGCTGCACATTCTCGCATGATCCCTCCCTCTTCCTCCCCCTCCTTCTTCCCCTTCCCCTTCCTTGTCGGGATTTTCAGTATTTTTGCATTTTTCAGCATAGGTTTTCCTACAATTTTCCAAATGAAAGTAAATACCTTCAACTCAAATGGCCTTCGCTTGATTTTCCCCAAAATGTTCCCAATTTTCTTTTGCCTTTTCTTTTCATTTTCTCCTTGTTGTTGTTGTTGTTGTTGTTGTATTTTGATGCCTGTCAAACATATCAATTTCAAAGCAAAATACGGAAAAGCGAAAAAACTATTTTGCACACGCAGATGCAATCGCACACACACATACACACTCATTCATTGATATTCGTTCTCGTTTTTGAGTTTCGCAGTCATTGTTATTACAAATTGTTGTTGTTGTTCTTGTTGTTTATACATAAATTGTCTGTCAGCGTTTTTTGCCTACATAGATTTTTGACATATTTCCATGATGGATTGCAGCTACCCCCCTCCCCCGCCTCCTCTTCCCCCCTTGTGTCGTTCTTGTAGCTAAATAAAAACATAAACAATCGATGGCAAAACAGACCAAAAAATCGAGTCAAAAATATAAATCACAGTCAAATTTGTTATGCAGTGTGGGGGTAGGGGGAGGGGAGGTGCAATCGCGGGGAAGGTAGCTCGTTCTGTTTCCCAAATTTATGCCTGCTTTGTATATATAAGCTATATAAGTTGGACAACAACAACAACAACAACCATGACTGTAAATCGATTAACACATAAACGAATTGCGCAAAGCGCAGGCTGAAGAAATACTTGCATATACCCTGTAAAAGTCAAGTCAGGCGGGGCATATAAATGTATATATATTTTTTAGTGTCTTCTATATATGCATACCAAATTTCAGCTGTATCGATAGAGATTTGAGGGATATAAATGAGACAGAGTTTAACTTCTTCTTCTGAGATGCAACTTTATACTTTGATCTAACTTCTTAAAGTAGTTTTCATGAAGGTACTGCTGTATCTACTGCTTGTTCCACTCGTTTTTTGGCTGTCTACCAAATTTCAGCTGAGTACGTAGAGAGGTTAGGGATATAGTTCGGGTAGAGTTAGGTTCTTTTTAAGTTAAACTAAAGTATACTCTAGAAAAGAGTTGCGTAAGCAAGTACTGCTGTCTCTACTGCTTGTTCCACTAGTTCTTCAATTATCTTCTAGATTTCAGCTGAATACATAGAAAGGTTAGGGACATAATTCGGGTAGAGTTAGGTTCTTTTTATGATGCAATATGTTATTGACTTAAGTATTGTCTCTTTTACATTTTCCACTTGTTCTTCATAAATCTTTTAGATTTCAACTTAATACATAGAAAGTTTAGGGACATACTCGTAATTCGGGTAGAGTTAGGCTCCTTGTAAGTTACAACTTGATTAGTACCTTAGTATGCCCTACAAAAGTGTTGTGTATGCAAGTACTGCTGTCTCTATGGCTTGTGCCTCATTACTCTACCTTTTGTCAGCTGTGTAGGGTAGTTAGTTGTATGTACATACCCTGTATACCCTGGCTTGTACCTTACACTTGCCTCATTCCTTGACTCTTTCGCATGCTACTGTCAAGATCGCTGCTTATCGACACACTCAACTCGATTGGCTTTCTCGTTCTGCTCCTCAACCCACCTGGGTATGCTCGCCTACTTTGCATACCCTACTTGAGCAACTTTATGGGCATAAAATGTCCGAGCATAAAGAAGATTTTGCGTATAAAATTTTAAACGATTTGCGACACTAATAAATAAGTCGCCCGATTCGCAGGCCATAACTCTTTGCCGCCAGCTCCAGACCCGGCCCCATATTGAGGCGAGGCAGGGTAAGTTGTTGTTGTTGCTGCTGTTGCTGTTGTTGTTGTTGTTATTGTTGTTGCTGTTGTTGCTCTTTATTTATTTATGCTCATTGCGTTTATCATTCGTGACATTTGCATAGCGCCAGCAGCGCGTGGGCCAACAAGAGACAGAGAGGGGGCAGAGAGAGAGAGAGGGAGAGAGAGCGGAAGAGAGAGAGAGCAAGAAGAAGACAGGGGAAGGCAGGCAGAGAGACAGGGAGCGAGAGGGAGAAGGAGAGAAACGCCCGTGAAATTGTCACAGCCTGCTGATTTTTATGGAGACTTCTTGCGGAACAGTTCCACATAGCCCCCTTGCTGCCCCTTGCTGCCCCTTGCTACCCGTTGCTGCCACTGGTACTGCCCCTTCTCCTTAGACACTTCCACTGCTGCCGCTTGCCGTTTAAGAACTGCAGCAGCAACGGCAGCAGCATTGGCAGCGGCGTCGCAAGCTTTATGTGACTGTAAAAATCTGCGCAAATTTATGCGCAAATGAATTGTGCATTTGATGGCAGCTGCCGACGCAGAGCAGCCCAAGCAGGGAGGGGAGGGGAGGGGAGGGAGAGTACAGAGTGCAGAGTGTAGACTGGGAAAAGAAGAAGGTAGCCCAAGTGGGCCTCACTTGGTAACTGGAAGCCAACTGCCATTAAATATGTCGCTACGGGCAGGTGAAAAGTTCGTCCGCAGTTGCAAGTTCTCTCTCTCTCTCTCTCTCTCTCTCTCTCGAATATTGGCTAAATCTCGCTCAAGGGCAGAGTGGGTACAGTTAATGATAAGTAGTCTGATATTGTGCAATATCTTTCTGAAATTAGGCAATATTTTCTACTGTATTTCGACACTTCCAGTCGAAGTTGTGGCACATACGATGAGGCGCTCTCAGTCATCGATTATAATTGCCTGAGTTAAGATCTCCAGTTTCGCAAGTGAGACTGCAAAGCGAGGCATGAAAATGCATTAGGCTTGACCCAGTTAACTTAGTGGGGGAGTGGAGTGGAGAGGTGGACAGAGGGGGAGTGCTGAGGTTTGCGATAAGGTTTTCCCCGGCTGAGTCAGAGTTGGAGTCAGAGTCAGATCGGTCGCAGAACTGAGTCACAAATTGGGGGAACGGCGGCAAAGTCGCAACTGGATTTTCATCTGTGGAAATTAGTCATGCATGCCAAATAGAATGAGGCAAGAGAGAGAGAGAGAGAGAGGGAGAGAGAGAGAGAGTGCACTGAAAGAGAACCTGAGCAGTTGTTTTGACTGGCTGTTTTGGCTATTATTGCGCTGTTTCATTTATAGCCGCTATTTAACGTTTTTTCAAGCGAAAAACTTTATTTTCACGCGCATTACGAGAGCGCGTCAAAGTCGCGTCTCGCCACGCAGAAGTTAACCCAAAAAACAGCTAAGCAGCTCTACCTCTCCCTCTCTCTCACTCACTCTCTGTCTCGCTAGCAGTGGTAAAAGCCCATTAAAAATAGCTTTAAAGTGGCTGTAAAAATAAAGCCAAACTACAAACTACAAATAAAATAAACATTAAACATGCGCACCAAGTGCGGGCTTCAACTCCCCGACTTCTAGCTCAGTTTAAGGTGGGAGGAGAGCGGGAAAGAGGCAAGGCAGTGGTATTACAGGTAAGCTTGCTTCCCATATGAGGCAGGTGCAGAATCGCACAGAGGTAAAGCCAAATAAAAGGCTGAAATTGCTGTCAGCAAAGATTTTTTAGCAAAATTTATTTTCAATTTATATTCGAATATTTGTTTCATGTCAAATCAATTTTTTTAAATGTTTTTCAACACCTATTTCTTGTCTAATTTAACGTCAAATTGTGTATGTATTATGCAAAAATTCCTAGAATATATTTAAGTATTTTTTGTAGTATTTTTTCTATGGATTTTGTTAAATATTTCTGTAAATCATTTTCGTATATTTTTCTTCATGTTTCTCTAGACTTCCCTCTAAAAGAATTAGCCTTTTTTTTGGGAAAAAAATGTGAGAAGGGCGTAGCGGGGCGTGGCATGCGAAACGCAATTTGCGCAAATAAAAAGAGGGAAAATGGAATGCGAGCAAAAAAATTTAAGAAGGACAAACAAAAATTGTGAAAATGCAAAGAGATGACAGCGCAGACATGTGACTGCCTGCCTGCCTGTGTATGTGTGTGCGTGTGTGTGTGAGTGTGTGCGTATGTGTGTGTGTATCACAATAACAACTGCAGTAGAAACGGGAATGGGAATGCAAATGGGCAGGCAACGGGGCAGGCAGCGGGGCAGACTGTTTGTCATTCAGTCAGCGATGCAGGCAACCGCAAAGAGAAGCTGCCACAGCCGCAACATGTCGGTGCAAGCTGTGTGTGTGTGTGTGTGCATATGTGTGTGTGTGTGTTTATGCATATGTGTGTGTTTCGCTTGTCAACTTGTCTGTCAGTCAAAACTAACAAACTAATATGAAGGCAGCGAGGAAGGCAAGAGAGACGGGAATCAAGTAGGCAAACGGAAAGAACTAAGACACGCATATACTCTATAAAGATGAAAAAAAGAAGGAAATATACAAGACATATACAGGAATATATATAAATCACATATAGTATAGTATGTGGCCAATCTATTTGCATATATAGCCAGCTATACACAGACAATTTCCAGCAGCAGCAGCAGCAGCAGCAGCAGCAGCAGCAGCAGCAGCAGCCACAGTTGCCAAGTTGTTGCCGCACTCTCAACGTGGCTTAAAGCTTTAAAGCTTAAAACAGCACAAGAATCTCCCCCATCCCCCCTTACTCCCACATACTAAACTGCCATTGTTGTATTTTATTTATGGCCAGAGAGCAAAATCAGCAGAAAGAAAAAAAAAAAAACTGAAGCGAAATGGAAGAAGAATTTTCGAAAATCGATTTCGTATTTTTCGCAATTCTAAGCTTTTAGCCAGCTTTGTGCGGCCTTAAGCCAGCTTCATGCTACAATCCCCCTTCCCCTGCCTGGCCCCTACTTCTGTCAGCAAGAGGCAGCCATTTGCCGGCATCAAGTACGCGCGTGTGTGTGTGTGTGTCCAACTCTCCTCGCTTGCCACAGACATTTTGTGCACAAAGCTCTGCACATTTCCGTTTCCGTTTTGTATACATAACCTCAATTCAGCATTTTGGCACAGCGCCGCCTGCCACCAAAGGCTGCCCCACTCTGTCCCCCACTCCCCCCCTTTCCCTCTTTTCCTCTTCCTTCTCTTCAACCTATGGCAAGCAATGCTCTGCTCTCGATTTGAACTCTGTCAAGCCCACAGCCCCAGCCCCCAGTTGCCTGCCCTGCCCATCCTCCACTTGATATTCCCTCTCCTCTCGCTTGCCGCCTCTTTCCTCTCTGCCCCCGCCTTCTTTTGGCAGGCAGGCAGGCAGGCAGCCTTACAAACGCCACCTGCAGCTCCCTGGCAGCTTTGCGTGCTTTTGGTTTCGACAGTTGGATTTGTGCGGCGACCTCAGAGCAACCCCCAAGCCGCAGCATCCCCCCCCTCTGACTCCCCCTGTTGCTGCTGCTGCTCTCATTCTTTTGGCAAGCAGCAGCAGTAGCAGCAGCATCCATGGCCGCCGCAGAATTCTTTTGTTTCGTTTCGTTGAGTTTCTATTTTTTGCCACTGCCTCAGTTGTTGTTGCTGTTGCTGTTGCTGCCTTAGTTGTTGTTGTTGGTGTTGTTGCTGCCTTGTTGTTTTCTTAGTCAGCCGCCAACGCCAAATCCGCCAAACCACCCTGTGGGGCTTAGTATCCGTCAGCCACAGCAGCAGCAGCAGCAGCAACAACAACCCCGTCTAACACGCTCTGCCTCTCGCTTCTTCTTACTCCCCCTCGCACTCTCTCTTACTCTCTCGCTCTCGTTTTAGCCTGAGTCTTTTCTTTCTGTCTTTCCTTTTTTTTTTTTTGCTTGCGTCGCCGTCGACGTCAACGTCAGCGCTGCGTTTATCTCTGCGCCAGAGCCCCAGGGTTGTTGCCATTGTAGTTGGACTGGGGGGGTGGCAGGGGGACGGGGCGGGGAGGTGCTGGCTTCGCTTGGGGTTGAGCGCCATGTTTTGCAGCGCGACAGTCGCCACGCACCAGTGGCGCCCTCTGGCGTCTCGTGCCATTTTTTCTTTGCTTTGCTCTGCTCGCTGCTTTTCAAAATGGTTGCCCATGCTTGAAATATGACACGATTACACGTGATGGCGCGGGGGCAAGCAAGGGGGGGGTGTGTGCGTGGTGTTGTGGTGTATGTGGTCACTGGGATTTTGGCTGACAGGCACAAAAAAGGCAGAGAAGAAGGGCAGGAGGAGGGGGAGAGGAGGGGCAGAGGCGCTTGGGCAGTAAATCTCGCAACTGGCGCATCTTAACGTGGCTTAAAGTGAGAAAATGTTGCTGTTGTTGCTGTTGTTCGTTTCTGTTTTGTTGTGGCTGGCACTTAAAAGCGAACTTTAAGTTCAACTTGCCACAGTTTATGTGGCAGCAACAGCATCAACAGTGCAACAGCAACGTAATGTTTGATTGAAGAGCAACAACAAGAGCAACAATGATGTTGCTGATGAGATCTTAAGATGCTGTTGATGAGTTCGCCACCCCTTCCACCCGCCCCCTGCCTTGCCTGCCCCTTCCCCTCACTCTTTGGCCTGTTTAGTGGGTCGAGAAGTCGCTCCAGTTTTAACGCCCAGCGGCCTCGTAATGCGCCCCAACACATCGTCAACAAACACTTTGATGGAGCTGCCCCTCCCCACCCCATCCTCCTGGTCTCTCTTCTCCTTCTCCCTCTCCTGTGTTAGACACTAAAACAGTTATTGTTGTTGCGACCCTTTGAATGCTTACGAGTTGCCATTAAAACGAAATCGTTGCCCAACACTCATTAAACAAGGCCCGAAACCGAACCCAAAGTGAACCCGGAGTGAGCTCAAGACGAGCCTGTCGACAGGTGTCGCATTCGAGTGATGAATGCATGTGAATAGATTCGAGTATTCATTGCATTTTAGTGCTCATTTGCAGCAGTCGAGCAATCAATGGGAAATCATCAACAAAAAGGGGATAACGAAGAAGACTGTGTGAGTGTATTCATGTTATGATTCGAATACACTCATACATACACTCATGCTTGCACTCACTTGTCGTACACTGCAAGTAGGTAGTACAAAAAACACACGTAACTCATTCATTCATTAACTTACTCATTCGAATGCATGTGAATAAGTTTGAGTATTCATGAATTTTAATGTTCAGTGTGCTGCAATCGAGCAATCAATGGGAAATCATCAACAAAAAGGGGCTAACGAAGAAGATTGTGTGAGTGTATTCATGTTATGATTCGAATACACTCATACATAAACTCATGCTTGCACTCACTTGTCGTACACTGCAAGTAGGTAGTACAAAAAACACACGTAACTCATTCATTCATTCATTTACTCATTCGAATGCATGTGAATAGGTTTGAATATTCATGAATTTTAGTGCTTATTTGCAGCAGTCTAGCAATCAATGGGAAATCATCACCAAAATAGAAGTGTCGCTCATGATTATGTGAGTGTATTTGAATCATAACATGAATACACTCATACACAGATTCACATTTGTACTAAGTTGTTGTTGTCTGCAAGTCGTAAGTGCATAAACACACATAACTCATTCATTCATTCATTTACTCATTCGAATGCAAGTGAATAAGTCAAAGTATTCATTGCTTTCGACTTACATTTAATCCAATAAAGACTGAGTGTTGTGTGAGTGATGTTTGATTGTCGTCTGAGTGCAGTATAAGTTTACTCGTTACTTGTTTGCATTTTATTCATATGCACTCACTTACAAATTCACATTTGACTCACTTATCAAAATGACTCTAAAGTTATTCATTCATAGTGAATGAACTAGTGAGTGCTGAGATTCATTAAACTAAGTCTGAGTGTATTCATGGAATATTCGCACTGTATTCATGCTGATTCAAATAGACTCACACTCATTCGATCATTTGCTAAATTGCCATACCCCACACTCACTCTACACTCACTCTACACTCACTTCACACTCACTCCACACTCACTCTGCACTCACTCCACACTCACTTACTACAAACACCTCGAATAAATCATTCATTCACTCGCAATCGCATCGCACACCGACACCGAGTACTCACTTGATTTACGGCCAACCCAACGGGAGAGTGAGTGAGAGAGAAAACAGTGAGAAAGAGAGAAGAAGAAAAAGAAGATGGCGACACTTCCGTCGCTGCTCACAAATCAAAGCCATGTTTTATGCAAAATAGTTGGCAACGCAGTTAACCAAATGATTTACGAATGCCTCCAGCATTAGAAGAGCAAGAGGAGGAGGGAGGGGGGCAGCAAGGGCAGCTGTCACTCGCTTATCGCTCGAAGTATCAGAATATATAGCATATATATACACATAGGAAGGTTCTTTTTTTTCTCAAAATAGACGCAAATTTATTGTCGCAAACGGGCAGAAAAATCATAATAAAAATGCGCGAGAAAGGCGGCAACTCTGACCCCCCTTCCCCCTTTCCCTTGCCCTTGCTTTGGCCTGGGTCCAGCTCAGCTTCAGTTGGGGAAGCTGCCGTAGGTTGTGGGCTCTTTTTGGGGTCGGGTCGCTTCGGTTTTGTGGCTGCGTTGCACGTATAAAGCAACCCGGCGAGTCATAAAAATAAAAAATAGCCCAAGTAAATGTCAAATAAACTTTAACGGTTTTTCTTATTTTTCTCTGCAGTCAGCAAGGGGGAAGGGAGATGGGCTGGGGGGCCAGGGGTCACCACACGCAAGGTGGCCATAAAGTTGGTTGTTGTTCTTGTTGTTGTTGTTGTTGTTGTTGGTTGCGACCAAAAAAACCGCCACATAAAATACAACAAACTGACCGAAACGAGCAGCAGCAGCAGCAGCAGCAACAACAGCAAGAAAACAGTTGCAAAAACTGAAACTGCAAATAAAAATAGTCCCTCCACACACACACACACACACACATACGCACACACGCAGCATGGTCAAGCGAGGGTGGAGGTGGGGTAGCCACACATAAGCCACATATAGTATATACTGTATACGGTATTATGTGCACCGCCAAACGACAACCGTAAATCTGCGGTATTTTTCATGTGGCCATGGGGCAAACACAACGGCAGCAGCAGTGGCAGCAGTGGCAGCAGTGGCAGCAGTGGCATCAACAGCAACAACAACAACAACTCGGCATATAACAATAACAACAGTTGGTAAGCTGGAAGCTGAAAGCTGTAAACTCTAGAGGGCCTGGCTTGAACTTTGCCATTTCAACTGCGTGCTGCAGCTTTAATGTGGCCAGGATGTGGCTTTAAAACGGCCAACAGCAGCAGTAACAGCAGCACTAACAACTCTAGCTAACAACAACAACACAAACACAATAGCAGCAGCAGAGCTGACTGACTGTCTGCAGCTAGAGCCTGAGTTTGAGTTGGTCAAGTCAAGTAGGCTGGCAAATGTTGCTCGCAATGCGTTGTTGACCCTTTGTCCAAGTAGGCGTAGGCAAGACAACAACAACAACAACAACAACAGCAATAACATGGGAAACATGTGCACAACATGCGGGTTGCTCTTGTTGTTGCTGCTTTACAGATTTAGCTTTTTATATTTATTTGTTGCTCAGCGAGTTCATTTTGGGGTCATTACAATTTGCCACAAGGCAAAGGGAGTATATGAAAGACTGTCTATATATTTGTGTGTATGTGTGTGGGTATATGTGAGAGTGTATGTGTATGTTTATAAGTGTGTCTGTCTGTCTGTGTGTGTGTGTGTGTTATCAGTCGCTTAATGTGCTAACAAACATAACAAGCCAAATGAAAACTTTGTCAACTTTTGCCAAAATGGACGACAAATGTGCTGAATATGTGTGTGTGTGTTGTGTTTGTGTATGCTCTATGTGTGTTATGTATGAGTGTATGTTGTTTGTATGTGTGTGTATGTATACATAGTGTCTGAGCAGATTGGCGCGACAAATGAGCCTGGCAATGCGAGAATTAAGTAGCTGCGAACGGCGCTAAGAAGCGACTGATTATGGCTAAGATGATGCTTGAAGCGATTGCGAATTACAAGCGGAAATAGATGGACTATCTGGAATATGTGTAACTAAATGTACTATATGTATATACACATATATATAGAGATATATACATATTGAAATATGTGCAGAAAAGCAGCAGAAACTATTGAATTGGCAACTACAGCGGAAACTATATCAAATCACCTTGGAAAAAGCGTTGAGCTTGCAACAAGCTGCACTCTAACTGCGAGCTTTGACTTATTCTGCGCTAGAATGTGCTTCAAATCAACTGCAGCAAATTTATGATGCATTATTAACATTTCAATGCACATTTCAAGCACGTTTGCCTGCAAGCTTTAATGAGCTTTTAAAGCTTTGTTGTAACTTAAGTTAATTTGTATGTAGAGCTCATGAAACTTTTTTGTTCGCATAAAGTTTTTAGTAACTTAGGAATTTAGCACATTTTAATGCGCTTTTAACAGTGCTTAATTCCTTCTCTAAATGTTTAAGCGAGCTTTGGCAAAGCTTTTTAAACACTTAATTTATTGTGTATGCAGAACACATAGAACCTAATGCATTGTGATAATTTGAAGACGACATGCAAGCGCTTTTAAGCTCACTCACAGTCTGGCTCAAAGCTTTAATGAGCTTTGTCAAAGCTTTGACAGAAACTCAGCTTGTTTTGCAGGCAGAACTCATAGAACTGACACAATATACTTGCCACAAGGCAGTCCATCAGTGTCTACTCTGTCGCTGTTCTTCGCCTGCTCCTCTCTCTCTCGCACTCGCTCACTCTCTCTCTCTCTCTTTCTTCGGCACTTCTGCTTGTTGCAAAGCAATTCTTTTGCTCAAGCTTCACGTCTGGCTTATTGTCTCTGGGCTTGTTTAGTGATTTATTATGTTTGTGGCTTATCTGCTGCGCTCTCGCTTGCTCACTCACTTACCCACTCTCACTCTCCCTCTCTCTCTCTCTCTGTTTTTCTTCTTCTTTCTCTGTTTTTCTACCTCTCTCTTACTCTCACTGGTTCACACTGTGTCTGTCTCTTTTGCGCTCAGCGTGTTGATTTATTTTTGTCAGCTGCAACAACAAAACTATTGCCATATTTATTGTCTTCGTTGTTGTTGTTGTTCGTTGTTGTTGTTGTTGTTGTTCGTTGTTGTTGTTCTTGTTGTTGTTCTTGTTGTTTATCACCCCGCAATGAAGTTTAATTTATATGACAAGCAATAAATTAACGCGTGCAACTGCCTCCGTTTTTCTTGCCTTTCATCATCGACTTTTCCACGTTTTTCTTTTTCTTATTTCTTATTACTCGTTTCTGTGTTTTTTTTTTTGTTTGCCACCTCAGCCTGCGCTGCGTATACGCAATTTTAGCACGCACACACCGTTTTGCACCGACGGCAATCGCGCCGTTCTGCCTGCGCTAAGTGAAAAATCCGTTGCACGTAATTAACGCAATTAAAATCAAAACATTAATGACCTGCGCTCCGGTCCGGCTACGTCGGCGTCGCAGTCGCAGTCGCCGCTGCCGTCGTCGTCGTCGCCGCTGTAGTCGCTGCAGTCACTGCTAACTTCAGGCCGCGCTGCTGGCAGCGACGTCAGCGTCAACGAGGACGCCAGCAGAGCAATGGGAAAGAATTTTGCAAAATAAAATCGAGTCAAAATATGTCACAGCTGCTTAATGTGTTTTAATTGCTCACAGTATGTGGGTGTGCGTGTGTGTTTGTGTGTGTGTGTAAAATGCTTGCCTACTTTTTGGGGCAGCAAGTGCAGCATTTAATTGTGCGTGTGTGTGTATGTGTGTGTGTGTGTAAAGGACACAACAACACACGCAGCCATTTTGTGGCTGAGAACAAGGCAAATATTATTGCCGACGTCGCAGTCAGCAGAGTGCTGCCGGCAGCGACGTCGCTGCGCAGACGCCAGGCTGCTGCCGCTGCTGCTGCTGCCCACGTTCGGCTGCGTGTGTGTGTGTGTGTGAAACAGAGACTGCAGTGCGCAGCTGCGCGGAGCACGCGCTGCGTCGTCTCGTTCTCCGACGTTCTCTGCTTGGCTCCGCCGCCGCTGCTGCTGCTGCTGCTGCGCTGCTCTGCTCTCAGGGGCAGCTTTCCCCTTAGCGGGCTGGCAGCGACAACAAAAATGGCAGCGTTGAAATATTTAACGCCGCTAAGTATGCTACGAAAATATTTTGCAAAAGCCAGCTACAACAACAACAATAAGAACAGCAACAACAACAACAAGAGAGAGAGAGAAAGAAAATGGTGTAAACTTTAAAATGATTGCAAACAAAGATGATGATGAAAATGAAAATATTACGCGGCGCTGCTGAAGGAAATTCGAGGCGTTGCTGCGTGTGACAGCCCCCCCTCTTCCGCCACAGTCTGGTAGAGAGAGGGAGTAGGTGTAAGTGAGAGAAAGAGGGAGAGAGGGAGAGAGAGAGAGCGTGCTCTTAAAGCTTTAATTGCCCTTTCATAATTATGTCGCTGCGACCAATGTTGAAACAACAGCAGCAGCAACAACAACTGAGCAACTTTAAAGAGAACTTTAAACTTCAGAACAGACAAATTTCGAGAGGGTGGGGGGAGGTGCAGGGTTAAGCGGTTGTGGTGGGAGTGAGTTGCAGTTGCAAAATATTTAAGTGATTCAAGAAAGGAAACTGGAGCTGGAAGATGTCAAAATAAATCTAGACAGGCCTAGTTGTGAGTGTTGGCTAACAGTTTGAGTGTTGGATAAGGCTTTCCTATCGTTTCTATGTGTTAAACAGACGCAAGAAATAAAGGGCACGAGTTGGCCATATTTCAAAAGTCAAATTACTCAGGAACTTAAAATATGCAGTTTAAATAGTTATATTTAAGCAGTGTTGTAAAACGAGGGTTTACTAGGGGACTTCAGACTAACCTCGGCTCTCTTTACTTACTATATTACTCAGAAAAATAAACCATGATGCACAAATTTGAGTATTTTTTTAGTGTTGTAAGACGAATACTGTTTAGTAGTGTTGTAAAATGAGAAGTCTTTACTACAGTTCACACTAAGCAAGGCTGGTTTCAATATATTTTGCAGGCATTGAAACAGAAGTATAATACAGACTTTTACGTATGTTCGCCAGTGTTGTAAAACGAGTGTTTTATTATAGTGTTCAAACATAAGAAATCTATACGTGACTTCAAACAGACTTCAACAGTGCAACAGAAATGTAACACAATTGAAATGAAAGGAAATTCAGGTATGTTTTGCCAGTGTTGTAAAACGAAGGAATGTCGCTAGACAAGTTGAATTAGTGCGTCTAATAAAATAAGTATCTACAATAAAGTAGCGCAGAGGAGACCCGAAACTAAAGCTACACACCCTTATACACCATCAGCTATTTATAATTCCTAGCAGTGTTGTACAACAACACAAAAACTTTTTAAATGTGTCTTGAATCGCTTTAAGCCTGCTTCGAGCTGAAGGAAATTGATGTGCTTTGCCGGCAGGTTTACTTTGATTTCAAGGTAGACGCAATGTTTGCCCCCCCTGAGTGTGTGTATGTCTGTGTGTGTGTGTGTGTGTGTCTGTCTGTCTGTGTATGTGGGTGTGCGTGTGCTGGCTGTGTTATCTTATGCATGACTTTGCTTTATTTATGCGGCGCTTTGCGTTTTATGTAAATATTTGCAAAGCATTTAACTTTCGAGTTGCCAAACGCCCAAAATGTTTGCCCAGCGTTGCCAGATTACGCAGCATACACACAGGCGAAAAGAGGCGAGAAAAAACTGGCAAACTGAAACAGTCTAAAACAAAATCAACACTGCGCATTATCGGCAACAACAGCCAGAGAGGAGAGACAGAGACAGAGACACAGGCAGAGGCAGAGGCAGAGACAGGCGCAGGCAATGCAGAGAAGAGGAAAGGTGGGGAGGGGAAGGGGGCTCTGAACTAATATCAAGAATTAGAATAACAGGCGCAAAAGTTATTCCCACGATAATTTGAATGGCAAATATTTCTATATCAAACTATAAACAATTAGTGCAAACAAATACGACGAACGCGACGTGGCCGAAAAATTAAAATATTTGCCCAAAGCGGCAACAAAAGCAGCAACGGTGCAACAGCAAGGGGGCAGTGGCAACAATTGTGCTGCAAATTGCGCCTAAGTGTACCCAAAGCGTCAACAACAGAAGGCCAAAAACTCGCTCATCCCCGTGCTTATTGTTGTCCACGTGCAACGCGTCGTATGCGCAATTTTGTATTTATTGCTGATAGCATTAGAGCGGCACAGCAAAGGGAGGGGGTTAGAGTAGAGGGGCGGGTTGTCAAAAAACAATAGACAAGGCTACGCGCTAGTGCTGGACATTGTTTCCCCTCTCCCCTCACCACAGCCACTACCAGCCCAGAGGCGCGCAATTAGCAGGGATAGCCCCCAGAGTTGGTTTTGATTGAGCGAGAGATTTACGATTTACGATTTGCCTCGATGCGTAACTGTATCTGCATATCAATGTAGCAACATATATGCGTATCTGTGTATCTGCATATCTGTATCTATGTCTGCACTTACCGCTCAGCGAATTGTGGCCGCAGGATGGCGCTTTGCCCAGCAGATAGTCGTCCTTGCAGATGAACTTATTGTCGTCCAGCACGTACAGCTGCTCCCCAGTGCTCAGCTGCTTGCGGCAAATGCAGCACGTAAAGCAGTTCAGATGGAACACCTTGTCGCGCGGCTTTCGCACCAGATCCGATGGTGCAATGCCCTGGCCGCAGCCGCTGCACTTTGTGCCATAACGTCTGAAGAAATGAGGAGTAGAAGTGGAAGAAAGTTAAATTAAATATATGGCAAGTATTTGAATGAAGATCCTATTGTTCCTTTCAGTGCATTAGATATGTTTAGTAAATGTACGATACATATTAGTTATATATATTAATATATTAGTATCTATGTTGAGAACTGAGACTATAGTGGAAGGTTTAAGGCTATTACAACTCAACTAATGTCAACTCAACTGTCAACTGTTTGTTAACGTTAAATAAAATAAAAAAAATAAATAAACAAAAAATAAAATAAATAAATAAATAAATAAATAAATAAGTAAATAAATAAATAAGTAAATAAATAAATAAATAAATAAATAAATAAATAAATAAATAAATAAATAAATAAATAAATAAATAAATAAATAAATAAATAAATAAATAAATAAATAAATAAATAAATAAATAAATAAATAAATAAATAAATAAATAAATAAATAAATAAATAAATAAATAAATAAATAAATAAATAAATACATAAATAAATAAATAAATAAATAAATAAATAAATAAATAAATAAATAAATAAGTAAATAAATAAATAAATAAATAAATAAATAAATAAATTAATTAATTAATAAATAAATAAATTGCTCTCAAGTATTCTGGAAGTATTAAGCAATTCTGCACTGAAAAGACTATCAATTCAACTATTGAGAAAACTAACTTAAAACGTTTACTATACTATTGTTATCAGTCAGGCTTCTTTTCAATCAGATATTCTAACTCTAACTATTTCCTACTCTGCCCACATATGCTCGTTTTCTATTGCTTGGCTGATTTCAAATCTATCCATAAGGAATATATTGTATTGCGTTGGCTCTCAACTCTCGACATGCTCAGCTGGGCGACCCTTTGCTCTATTGTTGTTGTTGATTGGCTCAGTGAGGCCGGAGGCTGCAGTCCATTGAGCCAAGAGACCCGAGACGAGACCTTGATTGGCCTTTGCCTGCTGCTCAGTTGACCCCATCAGTGCAACAGTCTGTCACTCTGTCCGTTGGCTGCATTTGATTTCATTTGATTTGTGCAGGTGTTTTGCATGTTAATTGATTTCGCTGGCTTTTCAGTTTCTTCTTTTCTTGTTCTTCATTCATTTTATTTCCTTTTATTTTTGTATTTTTCAATTAGAAGATTTTCTATGCCAGGTGAAATCAAATGGAATCGCACAAAGGACAACGAACAACGAACAGCGGACAAAGAATGAAGAGAGTGAGAGAGAGAACGTTGAGTGGAGAGTGTAGAATGGAGAGCAGGCACATGTCACTTGGCACTTGGCTTTCATTCTTGGCTTAATTGCTCTGCCTTTGCTTTGGTGATTGATTTGGTCGAGCTGTGATTTGGTCGCCCATTACTTTGCATTCATTTGCCTTTGGCAGCAGCTCCACTCCCACTCCATTGCTGCTCCTTTTGTCTCACCTGAAGAAATCGTTGCGGCAATACAGCTTGGACTCCCTGCTGAAGCATTTGTCCGTCAGCGGCTGTAGGCACTCGCAGCATCTGACGCAGGACGCGTGCCAAGCCCGCTCGAGCACATTGAGCAGAAATTTGTCCAATATCGGCTTATTGCAGCCAGCACAAGGATCGCCAACGCCGACCGGCGGCTCGCTGCGACCTGTAAGAGAGAGAGAGAGAGAGAGAGAGAGAGGGAGAACTGTTAATATTATATATAATGTAGTGTGTGATTAGTATTAATTTAGGCTTCAACAAGTTGTGAATTAGAAATAAATTGGTAACTTCGGCAGAATGAGAGAAAAATCATGTATGAAAAAAACTTTCTTGTTAAAATTTTTCATACCCATAGCTAATGAGCACCCTCACATTGATATTTGTGCCAAAACAAGCTGAGAACTATAAACAAATTATTGAAAATTTAAAAAAGGATAGAATGATTGATATAAGCAGAAAAATAAACTAACAAATTCAAAAAATATATTATTCAAATGACCTTTCATTAGAATTTCTCACGCAGCTTTCAAGCATTGCGCGCTTAAACAAGTTGCGAATTAGAAATGAATTATTGAATTTCAAAAGATGAATGGAAATATATAAATATATATGTATTACAAATATATATTACAAATATACTAACATATTAAGTAAATACATTAAACAAATTCCAATTTTTCTCCGTGGCTTTCAAGCACTGTGCGCTTAAACAAGTTGCGAATTAGAAACGAATTTTTGTCAAATGGAGACGAAGCTGCTTAGTCGCCTGAGCATTTACTTCTTACCCTTGCAGAGTATTTAACTGTTTAACTGTTTATCCAGTTGCGAGTTAAGCGACTTTTGAGGTCTGACAACAACAGCGCAATTAGCTGGAAGTGAAAAACACGCCCCCTGTCGACGGGGCTTTGTTGACCTTTGTGCTGCACAGAGGCAGGGAGAGATGGAGAGAGGTGGCAAGGCCAGAGGAGAAGGCGTCAGAGTCGGCATTGGAGTCGAGACTCGTGCGCCAAAATCCTTTGAGGCGCAAATTAGCACCTCGCCGCTGCCTCAAGTGGGGGGTGCTCATTAAGCATGCACCCATGTGTGTATGTGAGTGTGTGTGTGCGGGTGAGCAAATGAGCAATTCTTGGCTGGGCGCAAACATTTGGCGTGCACTGTATGTGGCGCAGCACACGAATTTGCAAATGCACAAAACTTACAAGTGCACAAAGAGAGAGTGACTGTGTGTGTGTGTGTGCGGGTGTGTGTGGGGAATTTACACCTGCAGACTTAGATAAATTTGGCCAGCACACACACACACATACGCACGGCACACAGTGGCAGCTTCCCGGGGGCTGCCCATTCATTTGCACCTTTCACACCCGAAAGAGAAACCCAGAACCGAAACGAGTGTCCGACTGAGTGGCATATTTGCGCACAAGTGAATAACTTTGAATCGTGAATGAATCAAGTTGAAGTTAAAGTTGCAGCCACAACGCACGTCCACCCTGCGGCCAGTTGGGGCTGTGGTGGGCGTGGCGCACACCCCGATAACTGCAACCGAATAATGATAGACGCCAAGCACGGCCCGAGGGCTGCGCTCCTGCTCCAACTCCAGCTTCAGCTTCAGCTTGAGCTCCCGCTTCGAACATAGTTCACACAGTGCAGTCAATCTTCAGGCCACACCCGCCTGCTGCCACTCCCCCCTCCTCTGCTACAGTCAATCAGTCAATGAATGAGAAAGAGCGAGAAAGAGAGAGAGATCAAGAGGGAGGCAAAAAAATGTTAAAATAAAATATACGAGGAGAAGTTGTTGCGCCCGCGGGGCATATTTAAGTCTCGGCACCGCCACAACCCATGTATGTATGTGCATGGGCGGTGGTTGAGGGGGGCGTGTCTCTGCTTCAGGTAAGAGCCAGCCAGTCCGGCTTGTGTGTGTGTGAAATTTATTTTCATTCAAAAAGTTTTGCACTTTATGTGCTCAAGCAGTCGGAATGAGTCGAGTTCGCAGTCAAGTCAAGTGGGGGCGTGGAAGACGAAGGGGGCAGGGTGTGGTGGCGGGGGCGTGTAGCATGTGATGTCCTCACATCCTGGCCAAGACAGTGAAAGAGAGAGAGAGAGAAAGGGGGGGAGGGAAGGCAGAGAGGAGCAGCGAGCGCATTAATAATGCTATTAAAGACGAAGCTTCTCGCTCGTTGCTCATACGCCCCGAGTCACAGTAGTCAAAACGTGGACAGACGATCGGGCTGAATGAATGGACAAATGATGGAATGAACAGGCTGACAAACGGATAGACAGACGGACAGACAGGCGGACAGACAGGCCAACGCTCTCCAATATAAATGAGCGACTGACACACTGATTGATTGACGAATTGACTCATTTTGCAAGAGGCCAACAGGCAACAGCAACGACAGGAGATACGAAGATGGAGACTGAGAGGGAGACGGCAAGGAAGTGGCGGCACTGCAGACGGCGGGGGGGGAAAGTTTAGCGAGCAGGCCTCGCATATGTCAAAATTGACGGATGTTATCAATCATTTTATGCCGCTGCAGACAATTTTTAATGAAGGTTATAGACGTTTATAGACGGACAGACAGACAGACGGACAACGAAGAGGACGGAAGATGGAAGAGAGGAGAAGAAGAGGCAGAGGCAGAGACGGACTGAGGACAGAGGCAAAGGCAGAGCAGCAGGCCTGCAAAAGGCTTTCGAGCTCAGGTTAAACGGTTGCCTCGTCAGCCTCATCAGTCTCATCTCTCGTATCGTACGTCCGCCTCGCCTCTTCCTCTGCATGCTGCTCATACTGATACATATATATATATATATATATATAGCATATATATATGTGTGCATATCTTTTATATATATTATCATAATGCCCTTTGTGGCAGCTGCTGCTGCAAATTCATTGACTTGGCAAGGCTTAAATGATTTGGAAACAAGCAGCTTTGCGCCTTTCTATGGGCGTGGCAGCAACTGAAAGGCTGGACAGCTGTATTTGCTTTATTTTTGCTAATTGAGAAGCTTTAAAGCTGCACGAAAAGGCAGCTAGCAATATGCTTTGCTTGTCTCTGAAAATAAACTCAAAATATGCAAAGGATTTTTAACTCTCGATTGAGTTTTAGCTGAACTTTCAAGAGCTTCCGATGGGTTCCACGTACTTTAGCGAGCTTTCATCAGCTCCTTAATTGAAAGTTTCGCTTAGTCCAAAGCTTTATCTTAGTGCAACAAGCAGAGCATTAACAATTCGTTATGTTGCTGCCGTGCTCAGCTGTTGCTGTTGTTGTCGTTGTTGTTGTTGTTGGGTTGTTCGGTTGTCGCCTTTGTCGCTGCCTTCGTTGCTTCTGGCGCGTTTTTAAAACGCGACAAATTGTTGTTTGCAGACGCCGCCGCCGTCGTTGTCGTTGTCGTTGTCGTCGTTGCGGTGCTGCTGCTGCTGTTGCCGATGTTGTTGTTGCCGCTTAAGTGTCGCAATTTAAATATTGTTGAGTGCACTTTTGGCTACCGTTGGCCATTTATTTTGCGCTGAAATTTATGTAACGATGTGGAAAAATTGCCGCTACTGCAACTGCGGCTCGCAGGGCAACTGCTCTAGGCGACAGCAGGCAACAGGGGGGGAGAAGAGGGAAGCAGGACAGAAGAGAAGGAGGGCAGAAGAGCAGTATGCAGGGCAGGAAAGGACGGCGTAGCAAGTGAACAGCAACAACAGCAGCAGCCTGTGCAAATGTGTTGCCTCTCTCTCTCTCTCACGCTTCCTCTCTCGCTCTCTCCATTGCCCTCCACTGCCCTCTCTCTTGCCTTTGCCTGTGCACTGTGGCTGCGTGCAATCGCAATCGCAATCGCAGGTTCATGGATCTGTTTTGGCCACTGTGCAGCCATTGACCGCGCTGAGGCAACTGCCAAGGAGAAGAAGCAGTAGAAGGGGGAGGAGAAGAGGGAGAAGGAGATGAAGAAGGAGCGAGGCACGTAGAAAGCATTTTGCACAACATTTTCCGCGCTCAACAAAAGCCCAATAATTGTGTGTCCAGCAGGCTGGGCTCGAGCGGAGTCGACTCCCAGAGACCTAACTGCATTTATAATGCAACCAGAGATGGAGACGCAGATGGAGACGGCGACGGAGTCGGAGCAGCAGCAGCAGCAGCTTCTTCATGGCTCGCTGGGCTGGGCAGGGCAACACCCAAAAGGCCAACCCAGAAAGAGGCGAGCGTGGATGGTCGATAGCAGCAGCAGCAGCAGCCACGGCAGCCACAGCAGCAGCAGCAGCAGCTGCCTGTGCAAAACAATATAAATATACAATACAAAAGCAACAACAGCAACAACGGCAACTGGCTGCAACAAGCTGCAGCAACTTTTTGCTGCGCACTGTGAAAAATTCATTCGACATCAGTGCTGCAAAATCAGCTTCAGCTGCAGCTTCAACATTTTGTTGCAACTTGCCCAAAAAGCACTTGCTGCCTGCGCCATGTTGGTCACGCCTATGCTGCATATAAATCCCCTCCCACTGGCCCTGCCCCCTTCCCCCCCTCGTTTCATCCCCCTCCACCTTACCCCCTCTATAAAACGTGACTAAAATGTTAAAGCCGCAAGCAAGAAAATCCAAACCGGCAGCAGCAGCAGCAGCAACGGCAGCCGTCGCTCAATCGCAATCTCTTTTTTGCGCTCTTTCGCCATGCACTTTTTCCTTTCTGCTGCTGCTGCTGCTACTTCTTGTTTGGTAAATCTTATGCAAAAATCCAAATGGAAATGCAGCAAAAAAATCACGAAAAATGTTGCAAGGAAAGCAAAGCAGAGCATAAAGTGGGAGAGAGGTAGATAGAAAGGAAGAAGGAGAGATATACAGCTTTATCTTTCGCTGTCTTTCTCCCTCTCTCTCTCTGGGGTTATGGTACGTATGTGCTGCATTTGGTTATACGTGGCGTATGCGTAATGCTAGCAGTAGCAGGTGAAGGCGAGCGAGTTGAACTGACCCAGCTGACATCTCATTTGTGAATGCTAATGAGCAATGTGGCCACGTTGAGAAGCGCCGAGAGAGGTCTAAATATACTTGCAGCCACTTTTGCATTGAGAAGCGCAGAGAGAGGCGTAGATGGTTAACAAGAGGGCAGTCAGATGGGGCTATATGAAGTGCATATGTCACTATGTGGCATTATATGGATCTATATGACAGTTCGTCGCTTGATCTAGTATGATATATGACACTATATGACACACTGATCTGATCTGGTCTGATTTAGCATGATATATGACACTATATGGCATAATATGGCAGTATATGACAGTATATTTACACCATATGGGACACTTATCACTTGATCGAGTAAGTTACATGCACTGTATGGTCCTATATGACATTATATGGCACTATATGACACAGTATGGCACATTTATTATTTCATCTAACATGATTTATTCAATTTTTACCACTGCATAGTACTATATGGGAGCTAATGGTACCATACAGTACACTTGTTGATTGATCTTGCTTTTGTATGTACTATATGACATTATATGTCATTACAAGGAATTATATGGTTCCATATCGCTTGATCTAAGAAGTTAGATGCACTATAAGACGCTATTTGTCAATATATGGCCCTATATGACACAATATGACACCATATGACGATATATGACACACTTATCGTTTGATCTAGCAAGTAGCATACACTGTATGACAATATATGGCAGTATACAAAAGCATATTACTCTATATGGCACACTTATTGCTTGATCTAGCATGACATATGCACTATATGGCACCCTTATTGCTTGATCTATCATGATATATAGAAATATTATATTTTGTGTATTCTGCTTCCCTTTGAGCTTCCTGAGCTGTTGTCACCCAATTTACATTTCACATTTTGATCGGTTGTCTGCAGCTACTTTCTCATCTCCCTTTCTCCCACTTCTGCCCGCTCCCCCCTTTCTCACTCTTTCTTTGATGCGGGACCGACGACTTCTGTTGCTGCTATTTTTAATGCGATTCGTTGCGCCTGATTTGACATTTTGATTACATTCACCGCGCTACTTTGCCTTTGGGCTCAGGCAGGGCTGGCAATTTAGTAACTCACACACACTCATACAGCCGTGCACACACCTCAAGTCCGTTCCGGGGCAATATTCAAATTCGTGTATAAATGTAGAAAAAATCCATAAAGAATTTCAAATGTTGCGTTTCGCGGCTGAGGCCAAAGTTCGTCATAGTCTACAACGTTTTCGTGTTGTTGTTTGTGTTGTTGTTGTTGCTGTTGTTATGGTGTGCTGTTGTTAATACGCTTGAAATATTAATACGAACTTAACACCTATTTCTGTGGCCTTTTCCCCGACGCGTCGTTGTTGCTCGCGTTAAACTTGTTAACATTTTAATTACATAATTAGTTGCGATATTAGCGCAAAATATTGAATATTAATGATCTTCTTCGGCTTGGCCAACTCGACGAAACAACATCAAAGAGGCGCTTAACCCAGACCCAACCCAGCACCGCCAGGAGCTGAACTTAATTTGACTTTTTTTTTGGGGCGTGTGGGTGGAGGAGGAGGTGAAAGGAAACTTTGGAAAAGTTTTGAGTTCTCGTTGTGAACTGAGTGAGAAAAGGGTTTGCATGGCTTGTGTGAATGGGAAGTGCCAGCGAGGCTAAAGTTGTCTCTAAAGATATAGGTACATGGAGGGAAATGTGCAAGGTTTATACTATATATATTCTCGATCTGCATGAGTAGACGAGGCGATATGGTTTGTTTTGCTTGTGTAAATGGGAAGTAGGAAATGTATCTTAATTTACAGCAAACGATTTAGATGGGGATGCGCAAAGTTTAGGTATGGCATAGATATATGCATATATATTCTCGATCAACGTGAGTAGACAAAGTGATATGGAAAATGGTTTGTTTTGCTTATGTAAATGCAAAAGGGTTGACGGAAAAATCGAGCTCAAAATGTATAGAAGGAGTAGCAAAGTAAATGTGGTGTATGTAATTATATATATTCTCGATCAATATGAGTAACCACGACAATTTGGCTCTTTGCAGTTTGTTAAAACTTAAAGTTTGATTTTAATTTGCCAGTTTTATCTCATTTTCTACTCCCAGATTGATTTGCCATTCAAATCTTAAAAATTTGATGACTTTTCCATATTGAGTTCTCAGAAATCATTTCAAAACCTCAAAGACTTCTGGTTTTCTTTGGCTTCAAGTGATTAAGTGTGCCCATGATTAGTAGAGTAAATAAATCGTATGAATTTGTTGTATTATGTATCGTGACTAAGGCAGATTTTTAATATATCCAATAGATGTTTCAGTGTTGGTTAATGCACATGTTTTATGTACCTTCCACTAAAAGATACTTCAGCTATATATTCTAACGGTTTACAAGATTTAGCTGTGTTATCTGCACGATGATAAATGATATATGATATGTGGCATGGGGTACACACAGAGCTATTTAACGAGTTTCTGTTTTGACAGTTCTTCAATTGTTGTCTCTTATTTCTCCTATATCTGTCTCTCTTTCTCTCTCTCTCTCCCTATCCTTGCCTTCTGTCTTTGTTGCTGTAGTTGGGGGTTTCAATGCGCTTCAGCCATTTTTGCCATGTAAATTTTATATTTATATTTTGCTACACACAATCTCGCTATTGTTGTTGCTGTTCTTGATGTTGTTGTTGTTGCTGCTTTTATTTAATGCGCACACAAGATACAAAATACGCCTCTTTTTCTGTAACTCATGCATATAAAGTATCTGCTAGATACACAAGCGCACAGAACGACATGAAAGTGGCTCTGCTTTGTTGATGCCGTGAGAGGAAGAGGGTGGGGGGGGGGGTTAAATGGGAGGGGAGCAGGCTCGACTTGGACTTGCAGTGAAGGAGCTGTAGCTGTGGCTGTGGCTGTGGCTATGGCTGTGACTGTGGGCGGGCAGAGACCGAGACCGAGACCGAGGCCGAGCAAGAGCGCGAGTGCGAGAGCGAGTGCGAGCTGGATACACAGAAGCCATCGTCGTCGTCGTCATCGTCGTCGCGAAACTGTTTACTTTGCCATTATATTTCCAAAACCAAAACCAGAGGCGGCGGCGGCTGCCAGCTCTGCCCCCTCTACCCGCTCAACCACCACGTCTACCTCGCTCCTCCCCCCTCAGTGGTGGCAGGAAAAAAAAGCGAAGTGAAATAAAATAAAATAAAAGTATCTGCAGCTATCGCTCTTTGCCTATCAGTTGCCTTATATCTGGCCATGCCCATCAGACCCCGCCCCGCCCTCTCCAGCTACCCTGCTCCTCTTGTGGCAACCCTTGGTGCCGTCGTCGTCGTCGTCGTTGAACAAGTTTGTTTTCTTCTTGTTGCTTTGTATTAAAATTCATGTTGCGTTGCAAAATGCGAATGCGAGAGGGAAGCGCAGCAAGGGAGACGAAGAAGGCAGCGGCAATGGCGAAGGCCGGCAAACAAAGCGACAGAGAGAGAGGGAGAGGGAGTGAGACAGCTAGCGTAGGGTCTGCTGCGAATTCTTCTCTGCTTGGCATTGAAGATGGTCTCCGCCTGCGCCTCTCGCTGCCTCAGCTGGACACATCAGCATTTCCCTTGTTGCTCAGCAGGTTGCGAGTTTTCGTTTTGCATTTTCTTCATATTTTCCAACTGTCAAAAGCTACTTACTCGTTGCTTGCCCCCTCCCGCCCCTGCCTGCCTCCCCTTCTTGCCTGATCAGCCAGTCAACATGGTCATTAACATTTCCATTTCCATTTCCATGCGAGCTGCAGCTCAAGTCGTGGCCCTGGCACAGCTCCAAAGTGCCCAGCCCCCTTTCCCGTGTTCCATGCCCCATGCCCCACCACCTCCCTTTGCTCATTCTCATCTTCATCGTCATCAGTCTGGCAGCCATCGCCATGAACATTGTCGTCAGGACGCACAGATTTTTATAGGCTCGAGAGAGTTTTTCATATCAACAGTAGCAGGCAGGCAGGCGGGTATGCGAGGGTGTGTGTGTTGGTGCGTGTGTGTGTGTGTGGGTGTGTGCGCGAGTGGCAGTGTGCGACCTACAGTGGGTGGTTCGCCCACTCGGCTGGCTCTCGTGCTGCCTCGCCTCGTCTCGCATTGCTTCGTGTCGCCAGCCACGTTCATGCTCAGCTGTTGTTGTTGTTTGCGTTTGTCAGCAGACAGATAGCCAATGATAAGCCTTAGCGTATGAGTGATGTGCTCCCGTCCTATCCGAGCCCTTGTCCCAGCAACGCCTGCCACCCTTGGACACGACCTGCAGCCACCCACCCCCACGAACACACCACAGTGCAGCCCATTTGTATTCGGCTTGACGATTTCATTGTTTCTTTTTTATGTCCCCCATCTGCTCCCTCTCCCTCCCATCTCCCCCTCCTCCTACCCTTCTTTCATTTTATTCTCTCTGCGAAAATACTTTTTAAGGCTGCCTAAAGCCAGCTAAGTAATATCTAGGGAAACAAAGTTGATTCCCCAAATGGAAATGAATAACTTGAGAAATAATATTCAGATAGAAAATAAAGAGGGATATATTGTGGAAAGATATAACCATACCATCGATCATAGATTGATTTAACATAGAAGAATATATCGCAGATAGATAAGACAAATATATCATTCGATGATACATCAAAAAATGATAAATAATAGAGAGATATTATTATAAAAAGAAGTAACACACACGTGTAGATAGATATATTATCCATAGATATATCAGAAAAAGATTTATCATAGTTTAAAATTATATATCATAGATATATATATATCAAAGATCAAAGATAAAAATATCATAGTTGGATATATCATACCACAGATAAATATATCATATATAAATATATCATCATATATATATATCTATGTATATATCATAAAACGATAAATCATAGGTATGTGGACCACAGATCGATATATCATATATAAATATATGTTATAGAACGATATGTCATAGGTAAATACATAATAGATCGATAATATTTTAAGTAAATTTATATCAGACATATATATCAAAGAGCATATACCAGATATTTCTCAGTTAGGCTCATACATATGCAAAGTTTTCGTCATAGAGTGAACAAAGCATGCAATGAAGAGACCTGACTGCAGTAAGATCCCTTCCTTTGCCAGACAACTTGGAATACTAAGTATACACCAAGTAAGATTACTACAACAAACTATATATATATACTAGGTAAATAATACTAAGCTCTGATAAAGTGTATAAACATCCATAAATATTTTCTTCTGCTCTCTTATCCCCAAAACCCTTTCCGAGTATTATAAAATCAATTATAACACGTTATCTGGGTAAGTTCCAGGAACATCATCATGAAATTTGCCTAAAGCTCAGCTATATAATAAACAATTGGATTTATATACAAACAGATACTGCTGTAGGCTGGAACAACAATAAAAACTTGCCAGTTTCTAGCTGCATTTAGCTTTTTTCTCTGTACAATCTGCAACAATCGAATTATTTGTGCAATGTCTGCGTTGAACAGGCCAAAAAGCATGAATGGTAGACGGAGAGTGGAGCACACGATAGGCAGCTGATGTGCTGGACACTGCAACCCCTGCACCCTCCACACCCCCCTTCATCGACGTGCCTGCGCTTTGTTAGAGGGTATGTTATGGTGAGGCTGACGTCGCTGACGTTGCCTGTTTATTTTGTTAATATCAATGGAGCCAGCGCGCCAAGTACCCTTTAAACGCCTCACACACACACACACACACACACACATAGGCACACTGTCCCTCTGTCCCTCTCACACTCTTTCTGGCTTTCTCTTACACTCTCTAGCCACACACACCGTACAAAATGCTGCTGAATGGCAACATTTGATGTGGTCGCTGGGGTCGCTTTGACACTGCCTAGCGGCGGCTACACACACTCACACACGTGCACACACATGGACACGCACTCACACACACACACAGACACTTGCGCATAGAGCTGTAGCTGGCAGCAGGCTCATTGATTGATTTTAAATGCTTTTGGTGTTGGCGATTCATTAAAAATTTATGTTTTTGTAAATTTGCATTTTTCAATATTTAATGTGGCAGACACTGCAGTTGCCCGCACACACACACACACACACACACACACACGCAGACAAAGGACACTGCTGTCCCTTCCCCCTCTTACACTCCCCCTCTGCTCACTGACTTTGACAGCGTTTAATGCGATTAAAGGTTTAAAGTTTTGTGCCAAATAAAGCGTGCAGGGTCGATCGAAACTGCAGTCGAGGCGAATTCAACGGCCTCAATTCGCCGCAATTTTCCAGCTTTGACTTGTTAGCTGCTCCACAAACATGCAGTCGGGCATTTTCTTGGTAACACAATATTATGCATATTATAATTATGCAACCGCTCACTCTCTCTTTCTCTCTCTCTCTTTCTTCCTCCTTTGCAGCTCCTTTCTCTCGCTGTCTTTGTCCGTGCTGCATATCGATGTCTTTTAATTGGTTTTCGCATTAATTTTGCAAATTTATTGCCTCAGAGTGTGCACAAATGTTGCCCCGCCCGCCCCCTGCGCCTTCCCCCTTGGGCCACGCCTCTGCAATGCAATTAATAATAAGCAACATTTTGTGATACATTTGCTATGATTTCCAGTTGAGAACGAACTGAATTTCTCTTATTGACCGCAATGCTTGGCTAACCTCGCCTCCCCTCCGCCTCCCCCCCATAGTCTCCTTCTGCCTACGCCCCTGGGCAACGCACTGGGCCATTAGCTACGTAAGCTGCCGCCCCCCGATAAGCGCAATTTATGCGCTGCTCCGATTTCAGCCTCGCCCCCCGCTTCCCTCTGCCCGAAAGTCAAACAAACCCAAAGAGGGAAAAGCGAAAAAAAATGCAGAAGAGAAAAATCACAGCAAAGGGAAAATGTAGAATTACGCGGGGAGAGAGATGAGAGAGAAATTTCTTATCGCCATATCTCGGGTTCAGTCGAGCGATTTTGTGACAAAGCATTAACCTTGAATGCGACTGCACGTAGCACAAGCTTGCCTAACCCTCCCCCTCCCCCCCCCTTCTGTCACTGCTCCTTGACTACCCCTAGGAGACAGAGAGAGGGAGAGTGTGGGGGGGGGACTTTGTGGCAAGTTGGGGTGGCAAGAAGTCAACCGACGACATCGCTTATCGCCACCAGCATCAGGAACAGAAACAGGAACAGGAGCTGCCTCTGCCTCTGCCTCTGCCCTGTGCCCCCTGCCCTCTGCCTACTGCTGTCTGCCTGCGTCGCTGCCTGTAAATCTTCCCCCGGCAACGATAAAGCCTGCAAATGTGCAGCATCACAGTTAACTGGTCTCATGTGGACGGTTTCGGATTTCAGCGAGAGATTTCCGATTTTTGAGATAAACCAAAGCGTGCCAGTTGCTCTAAATGGATCTGCAACTGGGTGAGGTTTAATAGTCCCATATATAAAGTGAAGTACAGCTGGATCTGGGGAACCTGCACTTATATATGCTGGCGAATTTTGAGTGGTTTCTATATCAATTGTATTGCTATAGGGGGTATTAAAATGGTCCGATTCCGAGAGTTTATAATTTTCTTTGCAATTAGAAGAAGTTTGTAGAGAAAGGCAAGAGAGAGAGGCAGAGATATATAGACGGATATATATATATATAGAGAGAGAGGGAGAGAGAGGGAGAGAGAGGGAGAGGAAGCTATATAGAGAGTTTCTAAAGAGAGTTAGAGACAAAGTGGGAGAGAGAGAGCATATAAAAAGAAAAGAAAACAGTGAGTGAGTTAGAAAGAAAGATAGATTAAGACAACGAAATAGAGAGTTAATCAGAGAGTGCGTAAGAGAGGGAAAGAGAAGACAAAGCTAGATAGATAGTTACAGAAAGAGAAAGAGAGAGCTGTTAGGTGTGAGAGCAAGAGGGAGAAAAGAGAGCCAGAGCAATTGATCTATCTATTCTTCCTCTTCATCCTTGCATGGTTCGGTTCAGCTTGGTTCGACTTTGGTTCGGTTCAGAGGCGACTTGGTCGCGCTGCAATTCGCTTCGGTTCGTTGCCAAGTGAATTTCACATTCGCCCCCTCTCTGCTCTCCTCTGCTCGGGCAATGTTGGCGTTGCCGCCCGCTGCTTCTTCTTTATTTTGCTTTTTTAGTAAGTTTATTTTGTTCACCTTTTCTTACCGCATGTTTTGTTCGCGCTGCGTTTTGAAGTTTTGCCGCAAATGGTTTGGCAACAACAAACAAGAAGAACAACCGCAGCAACAGCAACAACAACAACAACAACAGCAGCAGCAGCAACAACAACAAATAAGCACGACACGTGTAGCGCGCGATTTTGATTAATTAATTTGCATACGACGCATTAAAAAGTAAAAACGCGCCTTGAGTTGCTGTTGTTGGTGTGGGGCGCCTGCAACATGTTGCCGCTGCTGTTGACACGCCGCCAGCAGCAGCATGTTGCCACAGCAGAGCGATAGCTATAAATGCCGATTGTCGTTGCCGTTGTTGCCGTTGCTGCCGTCGCTTTTTGCCGGCGAGTTTATAATGCAGCCATAATCAAATTAATAAACGCACAATAAAAACGCATAACAAATTGCCGCTCATTGAGATCGAAGAAGCGGCAGACAAAAGAGACAGTGGCAGAGGGACGGGCAGCGGGTGAGGAGGGGGGACTGCAATGGAGACACACAGCACAGCGCAGCAAGGCGAAGGTGTTGCCGTTGCCGTCGCTGTTGTTGCTGTTGTTGCAGCCGACAAGCAGCGACAGCAGCAACATTACACGCATCATTATGTTGAGCGTTTTTCGGTTATTGATGATATGGGCCCGCTTCGAGACTGTTTGGAGATCCCCGAAGATCTCGATGAAGTGCCGCCCGCACCACCGACGCCGCAGCGATCGCTGTCTGCAACGCTTCAGTTGCTGAGCGAGGGAGAAAGACAATGAAGGAAACTCACATAATACACACACACATGCACACACACAAACACACACAAACACACACAAAAATGCACACACGCACACGCACACACACACACGTGTGCAGTAGCTTCGGTGCACCCCACAAAAACATAAAGATCTATTGTGCCTGATAAGAGTCTTCAATTCATGATGTTCTACCAGAATTTAATGAGTTTTCTTTAGGTTTTCTAATTATTAATGCATGTTGCCAACTTAAATAAGTAAAGAATAGTTGGAGAAGTATTTACCACGCGTATTTGAATGATTGAGGTAAGAGCAAAATATATTTTGATCAAGTTATATCACTAATATACACATCAAATATATAAAGACCGAAAGACCTAAGGAAAAAATGAGTTTGACATCATGTCTCTAGGCAGATTAACTCGATATATATTCGATAGATGTATGCAAATAAATGCTAAATAAGGCAATTCAATTGTAGAAATATAGAGTGTTATCTCCAATAAAGAACTGCTGCAGTAGATTTTACAAGAAATGCTATATAAGAAAGTTTAGCTATAGATTCGGATGAACAAAGTTTGTTCCTAATCATTCTGACTGTACACTTAAGGAATCAGATTTTCTTTAAGGCATTTCTACATTAGATTTATAATAAAAAGAACTATCAAATGCACAACTCTACAGTAGATGCAAAATATAATTAATTAATTAATTAATTATTATATAATACAATCCAAGAATTGCGACAATTGATTTATACAAATATAGAAAGAAATTTTCCACTACAAGGACTGTCCTTAGATCTCTAGAATTAAATTGTTTAATTCTGGATTTGTTATGGATTTATATAAATACATTTTCCAAAAAGAAATTTCTCTATAGATTTATAGAAAGCAAGTTTCAATGAAGAACTAAGAATGTAGATGTATATAATATAATATGTTAAATCGAATTCCCTATAGGAAACTTTAAATGTATTTTCTATAAAAAAAAAGTTCAATAAAAAGCAATTTGACTGTAGATTTATAGAATGAAATTCTCGACAAGAATTTCAATTGTAGATTTATTGAAAATATACTGCAAAAAGTGGTTCGATTCTTGACTTAAAGAAAGACATAGCCAAGACTATATAGCAAGAGCATTATATAGTAAGACTCAATTATAAGCAAGATATATGCCAAAACAAAAATGCAACTGTTGGACCAGAATATATATTGAGTGTCAACTGTAGTTCTACTATATAGTAAGATCAATGCATTTAAATACAAGTTGCATAAAGCATTGTCTTCTCTATAAGTCCACTCAGACGTGCGTCAAAGGCGCCTTTAATTAGCCTCAGAGCGTTAGCGACAATTGTGTCGCCTGGATGCGTCTGTTGCCGTCGCTGCGACTGCGTCGGCTGTTGCTGTTGCTGTTGCTGCTGCTGTCGCTGCTTGTGCTGTTGCTGTTGCCGTTGCCGTTGCTGGTCGTAGCACTCGTAGCACTCGGAACTAATCGCATTTAGCTGCGGTCATCTGCGGCGCGATCGTTTTTCTTGGGCGCGTTGGTTCCAGCCGAATGAGCAAACCGAAGACAAGAAGAGCTGCGCACTCCTGACTGCGACTGCGAGTTGGAGTTGGGTTAAAGGTCATTACCAGGCCCCTGCCCTCCCCTCTCTCTCCCTCTCTCTCTCTTCCCTGTTCAGCTGCTGCGTGAGAGCGCGTCAAGTGGCTCAATTGGAAACTCGCTACAAATTGTTGCTCGTTTTTATTGGTTGTTGTTGCTTTTTATGGCTTTGCCTGGTTGTTGTTGTTGTTGCTGTTGTTGTTGTGTGTTGGCTGGCTTGCGAATCTTTTTTGGTTATAAATCAATTCCTGAGGCTGCGGCTACCGTTTCGCAGCGCCCGAAAGCGGAAGAGTTTCGCAGTTTGTCAGTTTGTCGAAATAGAAATAAAAGACGGAGAAATAACGCTAAAACACTCTGGGCAAGTGTACGATGGGACGACGACTTATAATTAAACTCCCCTCCGTCTATTTCCCTTTATTTATTTGACTTTTTATTTAGCCTTTTTTTCGTTTTTGTCTCTGTTTTTGTTTCTGTTTTTTTGTTTTTATTTTATTTTTATTCTTTCATTTGATGCTTCATTTCGATGATCCACACGGCGTGGCAAGGCGAGTCAAGTGTACAACAACCTGTTGAGTGCACTTTGTTGTTGTTGTTAGTGCTGGCTTTGTTGTTGTTGCTGCTGTAGTTGTTGTTGTTGGTGTTACTGGCGAGGCAGTAAATCAAGCCAAAAAGGCGATAAGCCACACAAATGAATTGTGGGCCAAGCCGAAATGGTCACAGACAACAGCAACAACAACAACTCGTACAGCAACAACAAGAGCAGTAACAGCAACAACAACATCAGCAGCAACAGTATCAACAATAGCAACAACAATCACTCGCACAACAACAACAATAACGATAAGTCACAAAAAGCGCAATAGAACCTGTTGATGATGTTTTAAGCCTCCCCCTCTCCGCCTACACCCCTGCCTACACTCCCTCGCCACCCTTTCCCCCTTCACACTCTCCATACTCTGTGAGCGCCCTCAAGTAATATTGAGAATTTGTCGGCTAGTGAATCCGCTCGTGGACTTTCCGCTGAAAAGTGTCTGTGCTTTTTGTTTTGCTGTTGTTGTTGTTGCTGTTGTTGTTGTTGTTGCCGTGCTCGACGTCGAGTTGCTTGCACTGAAATTTATGGCGTATAAATTATCTCACACGTTGACTATTGACAGCTTTAAAATAATCGTAAAACGGCTAAGAAATCATAAAAGAGCCACAGCGAGAGCACGCTGAAACCAGAACACAAACCCCGCTTACCCTACCCTCCCCCCGCCCGCCGTCGCCTCTGCTCCCTACCACACACACCAGAGCAGGCACAGGCGGCGGCACAGCGAAGCCATTCAATGTGAATTACTATTTCAGCTTCAAGCTAAACTGCAAAAAGACAAAAACCAGCTAAGAAAAAAAGCTAAAAAAAAGCGAATTGCGACTCTCTGTCAGACAAGCGACGACGTTGGCCCCAAAGCGTCGTCGTCCTATGTGGCCATGTCGTGGCATAGGCCAGGCCCCCCTACTGTCCCCTACTCCCCTCCTTGGCAGTCCACGTCCCTGACTGTGCCCCCATGCGCCAAAGCCGCCTGCACAAAATGGAAAAGTTCCCAACAGTTGGGGGGCCTCATAACTTGCAGCCAGCCAGAGACAGGTCAGCTCTGATGGCCAACAAATTATTTCGGCTAAGCCGAAAGCGAATCGGCTTTGGCTTTAGCTCCATAGAGATCCGCACAGATCGTCGCTCATGGCAGCTCGGTAGCTATCGAGCCTCGCTGCGATCTCTTTTGTTTCTGGCCAAACCAATCGAATCAATCATCATAAAGATCAACGCCAAGCGACAAAGAGATTTGCACAACAAATTCAATTTCATTTTCAGGCTGATAAGGCTGTGCTTGCCTTGGCCAAAATATATATATTGTATATCTTAAATATAATTTAGTTTGAATACAATTAAAAGCAATGAAGAGAATATAAACATAGGTACGTATGATATATTCAGAAGGAGAATAAATTAGGGGAGTATCTCAGAGAGCCTCATTGATTATTTGTAGGAGAAGATCTCAAAGAACCTTAATGGTTATTTTTAAAATTGTGCTTAGGATTTTTCCTGACCTTTAAGATCTTAGCATGATATTTTAATGCATATATGGAAACTAATACAAGTATAATAAAAATATAGTATATGATTCAAAGTTATACTATATATGTCTTCTAAGCATCTGTTACATAAATGATTTAAAGAATCTCCAAAAGAAAGTCAATATATGAGTTAAAAATATGTTCAAAGGTTTTATTCTACAATAGAACTTTTCTAAGGAACTTTGAAACGATGTTCAGCATAAATTCAAATACTCGATTATTGAGAGCTTGTAATAAAGCTAAGATTTCAATATAAGTACTGTTTATATTATAGCATATGTGATATTATTTATGAAGATATTATAGTGTTCAGGCGAACTTTATTTACAATGATAAAAAGAAAAAAAAATATTTCAATAATTTCAAATTTCAAAAAAGTTCATCAATTCATCATCAGTGAAGACTTCAGCATATTTTATTGAGTACTTTAATAACACTTTAAGAAAGTAATAGAAGTATAAGGATGTATATTAAAATTAATTATAAATCAAAGAATACATTCTTTAATCTCTATATAATGAACCCTTGTAAGGAATTTAATAAAAGAGTCTTTAAAAAGAGAATTCAAGTAATTCAATTCAAGTAATCTAAGTGTGCCTAAGTTAAAGAAACTGTTTCAGTAGTTATTACTACAGAAAACTGTCTATATAAGTATATATAAATCCTTTTCTCTCTTCCTATTTCAAAAACATTTGAAGAAACCTTTTACAGAATGCAGAAAAACACTCCATATGTTCTTCATTCTCTCTTCTTTGGCTAAAGAACAATTTAAGTATTTATTTCCCTTGTTTTTTGCGGCCTTCAAAGGACGACAGATTTATCTGTAAGCCCAAGAAGTGTTTTTCAATTTGGAAAGAGCAAGTTATGATAGGTATTTAGCCATATTTACTTAGTTGGCTGCAAATTGCGGCCCACCCAGGGGAAGCATTCTTGGGGCATCTTCAGGTAGTCCTGACTCCTGTTGCTGTTGCTTTGTTTTGCATCTCAACGGCTCATTATGCTGGCTAATTTATAGCTAAAGCCACACCCATTTCGAGGCAGGCATCTAACAGAGGCGATGTTGAGCAATTCTTCAGGCTAAACACGGCAGCAACAGCAACAGCAGCAGCAGCAACAACAACGGCTGCCGGCTACGCTTTTTGCCCAATAAATCAAAAGGCAGCCGAACAAAAAGCTATAGAACTGACTCGAGACTAGCTTTATTTTTTGTCTATTCTGCGCTGCCAGCAATTGTTGCTGCTGTAGTTGCTGCTGAGGCTGCTGCTGCTGTAGTTGCTGGTTGCTCGTAAAGCGACTTGAGCAACTGTTGACCGTAAAAATGATGAAGAAAATGGCGCATAAAAAATGTTGACGTACTTGGAACCCGCCGTTGACGTTGACTGCGAGATCAGGCAATGCCAACGACAGCAGCAGCAGCAACAACAGCAGCAGCAGCAACAACAGCAGCAGCAGCAACTTTTGTTGCAAGCGGATGCCTGCGGCAGCCTGAGGCTGCCTTGGGGCAACTGGCCATTCCACACATCATCATCATCATCATCGTCGTCATCATCTCCCTCATCATCATCATCATCGTCAGGACAGTCATAAATGTTGATGAACAGCAGGCGAACTGTGTTAAAGGCGTTGCTGAGCTTTTGTTGCTGCCGTGGCTGCTGCTGCTGCTGTGCAACGGCAACAACAAAATTGAAAAGATGCAACTGGAAGATACTTGCAACATAAAAAAAAAAAAACGCAAGCAGCCTGCAAATGTTTTATGACTTTTGGCTGCGCTTTGTTCTATGTGCAGAGTTGAGTTTGCTCCCAACTAGCGACCCCAGCGACCTCCCTCCCGCTTGCCCCTTGTCCCCACCACCCTCTGCCGGCACCCCTGTCTGCTGCACATGCCCAGCCCGTTGACAGCTTTGACTTTTGACTTCTGGGACACCACGGCACGCCCCCCTGGCAGCCTACACTCGCAACGCCTGTCCAAGCGAGGCCGAAATTTATGAGTCGTCAGTTGCCAAGTTGCCAAGTTGCAAGTCGCCAGTTGCCAGTTGCAAGCAGTCAGTTGCATGCTGCAAGCTGCAAGTCGGCAGTTTTATGGTCCGCTTTCAGAGAAAGAGAGAGGAAGAGGGAGAAAGAGTGGGAAGAGAGAGAGAGAAAGGGATGGAGAGAGAGGTGCATGCACAACACAAATCAGCAGGCAGCAGGCACCATGAGGCATGCCACATGCAGCAGGCAGGCTTACAAATTTGTTGACGCAATTTGCTGTGCATTTTGGCGAAAGCGAAAGAGAGAGAGATAGAGAGAGAGGGGAAAATGCAGCAAAAACGCCGTCGGGAAGAGGGAAGAAAAATAAAACAAAAAACAGTAGGAAAAACAAAGGAAAATCAAAAGTTTTTCGGCTGACATTAAACAGTCAGCAAAAGTGAAAATTTGACATGAGAGCAAATGAAATAAAACAAAAGCAAAACAGTCAAACAGCCAAACAAACTGCAACAGCAACAACAACAGCAACAACAACAACTCGAACAACAACAAGTTGAGGGAAAACAAGAAGAAAACTTTTGACAAGTCGAAGGAAACTTTTTGCCACGAGGCGAACGCGAGCACAAAATGGGCGCAAGCGAGGGGGACAGCAACAGCGCCCAGCCAGAGAGCGAGACACAGATAGTGAGACAGGGAGAGAGAGAGAAAGAGGGGGGGGGCAGCTGCTGCGACCCTGCAGCAAGTTCAAAAGTGCAAAACTTTGCTTCATGCTTTAACCCAAAGCATGCGCCACAATTGACGGAGACAAAAAGTTTCTTGGTCTCTGGCCAGAAATACAAAATGAATGTGTGTGTGTATGTGTGTCAGTGTGTGTGTGTGTGTGGTGTGCCTTAGCCCAAGCCTGCCCCACATCAGGAACGAGCTAAATTATTCATACGGCGATGTGTGGAAACGAAACATTTAAAATTTTCGAAAAATTTACTTGAAATTTATCTTAGACTTTTCAAAAACTGAAGGCAGAAGTACCTAATAATCGATATATTCGATAAATCTAATAATGATCAATAGCTTTTACTAGCTTGTTTAGTGCTACTAACATTATTATTGAATATATGAGTGATATTCCTGAATAATTAATGGTATTCCTAGGTATACACATGTATGTATGTATGATATATCTAGCATAAATATAAAAGAGAAGCTATAAAACTTTGTGACATTCAAATATCTTTCTATACAAATTATAATAACAAGCAGCAGGGAATAAAAATAATAATATTTATATCTTAAAAGATATTGTAATATACTATTCGATCTGTAGATGAGAATCATTTACTAAGTGTTTATATATCTAAAATATATCTTTACATTTTATAGATATATATTTGAATGCAAAAATTTGCTTTGAGATATTTCATGTTTACTGATCATGAAAAATGTAGATAGATATAGATAATTCAAACATATTTAACTCAAATTGAGTTAAGAAGTTCCTTTGGAATTCCGATAGATTTTTTAAAAGGCATTTCAGATATTTAAACATCTTAAATGAATACACAGATATATGAATATTTTACAAATAATAACTCCGTACACGACCTATACCGAATCAAGAAGTTTCACTTTCATTTGCCCATATTATTTTCAAAAGGTATTTCCGATTTTTAGAGATCTTTTTCTAAAAAAATATAAAAATCAGATAGTTAAAATAGACCAAATAGAACTCTGCCCTTGCCTGTATCATTTTGATGAAGTATAGACAAATACTGCATATGTATTTCAGTTATTCAAAGCCATTTCCCAAGATCGTTCCAGTACCAATGAATTATACTCCAATTGCAAACTATACAACATCAACAAGTTCTTTTGAGCTAAAAGTTGTCAGTTCCCAAGAAGCTATAGATATAGCCAAGTGATCGTCACTGATCCTCGCCAGGAATGAGATCTTCTCTCCAATCCTCAGCAACTTGATAAGAATAAGTATCGAATTGAGAAAGGTTCCTCTGGCTCGAAAAGGTTACTATGCCGTACCCAGCCCGTATCAGTGATCTTGGGATCACAGCCCACATTTCCCAGCGTATTCCCCCACCTTGTACAGTGGGTGATCGATGTAAACTTACCGATATTGTGCTGATTTGTGTGCAGGACCGCGCCGAATGCCATTAGATCCTTGACGGGAGGTGCTCGGCTACCGAGGGCGGCAAAACCGTCGCCCAGAAATGACGCCAGCGCGACAGCCCTGAGGGGCGCTTTGGATGCCTCGGTGAGAATTTTGTTATCGAATATATCGAAGCTGGGGGGCGATATGGTGATGGTCGCGATGATGAGGCGATGATGGCGAAGGTGATGGCGATGAAAGGATGCACGCACACTCGCGGCTAACACACACACACACACGCACACACACGAGCACCCACTCAGGCACAGACAGATAGAGTGAGTGAGGCAGATAGAAAGAGAGAGGGAGAGAGAGAAACAGAGATTGCTTGAGCTGGATGTGGAGCACGTGTGGTGTGCCTCTTTCTGCCGGCGGCAAAACACGCGACAGCTGATTCTCTTCTCTTCTCCTTTCACTTCGTTTCGTTTCGTTTCTTCTCTTTCTCTTTCAATTTTAATTCGTATTCATATTCGTATTTGCTGTTGTTGTTATCAATGTGTTATTATGTTTACTTTGTGTTGTTGTTGTTGTAATCCACTTGGCACTTCACTGGGTGCATCGGTCGATCGGTCGAGGCGGAGCTTTATCGGCTTATATCGTATTCCTTTAAGGCTCAAGAGACACACTTCAAAAAAAACTTTGGCAACAAAAAAATCCAAAACGGAAAAGGCCGACGCGAATAAAGAATGTGTGATGCAGGACGCGGCGCGACGAGGAGCAGATGGAGGAGAACGTTGAGGAGAACGTTGAGGAGCACGCAGAGCAGGTTGGTGGTGCTGTCAGGTGATAAACACACACGCAGTGGCAAACACACAGTCAGCTGTTTTCAAGCTAAATTTCAAACGGTTCTCGCTGTTTGTTTTTGTTTTGTCTCACAGACGTCTCTGGTTGGTCTTCAACGGCAACGGTAAACGGTAACGGTATCGTCGATGGCGATGGCGATGTCTCGATGTCGATGTCTCGTTGTCAATGTTGTCGATAACGATAACGGGCCGCAACATGCGAGCGCACCACGCGAACGTCAAACAAAAACTGAAAACGGCGACGGCAGCAGCAACATCACAACGAGGCAACGAGGCGAGCCAGCAGAACAAACTCACGCTGCGTCGACAGCGACGGCGACGCGGGCAGAGCGAGCGAGCGAACGAATGGCAATGCAAGGCAAGGCAAGGCGAAACACGCAGCCAAACACTAACTGAACCGGTACCGAGCCACGAGTCGCCGATACCTGATGCTGCCTGCCTGCCTGCCAGTCGCGCTGCCAGCTGCGCTGCTCGCCTCGCCTCGCCTCGCCGCTCCTCTCTTCGCCGCGCTCTCTACTGCTTGCGCTCTGCTGCCTGCTCGCCTCGCCTCGCCTTGGCTTGCCTTGCCTTGCTCACTGTCTCTCTCTCTCTCTGCCTCTCTCTCTGCTGCTCGTGCCTGGCCTACCCCTTCGTGCTCGTTGGTCGTGTACGAATCGCATGCGCGCTCACTCACACAGGCACACATACACGCACTCAGCATGGCTCGCTCAATGGCAAACAATTTCCCCTTCCCATGCCAAGCGCATGTGTTAGAGCGAGACAACTGGCTGTGCTGCTGCTCCGACGATTGCTGCGGCTGCTGCTGCCTCTGCGAAAATAGCAATGGAGTCTGTTGCTGACATTTGTCGCAGTCATCGGCTGCGGCGACAGTTGCCGTTGCCAATGCTGCTGCTGCTGCTGCTGCTGTTGCCTGCCAGTGCTGCCAGTTCTGCCTCTGTCTCTGCTGCTGTCGACGTCGCGACGTCGTCGATTGCGGTTAGAAGGGGGCGTTGCTAAGCAACTGGTTTCGGTTTCGGTTTCGGTTTCATGGCAGAGCCGTCACTGCAGAGAGGATGCGCAGCAGCAGCAGCAACAATAAGAAGAAACTGCCTGCTGCCTGCCGCCTGCTGCTGCTGCTGTCGTTGCTGCTGCTGCTGGCGTCGCTGTTGCTGGTTGGGGCAGAAAGTTTGTCGAACCAATGGCATTTTTCAAAGTGACATTTGGCGCTTTTGCTCTTGTTGTTACAGTCACGTTCACACAGCCCCTGTCTGCGTATGTGTGTGTGTGTGTGTATGCGTATGTGTGTTGTCTCTCTGTCTGTGTATGTATGTGTGTGTGTGTGTGTTGCCTTGCCAAGGTAAAATATCAAATGCTTTTGCACTGTCAACTGTTGGTCGCAACTTTTCTTTCTTTCTGCCTGCCTTGTGTTGTTGTTGTTGTTTGTTGTTTGCTGCTCTTGTTGTTTGTAGTTGTTGCTGTTGTTTGTTTCTTCTGCTGCTGCTGTTGTTGCTGTTGCTGTTGTAGCTGCTGCTGCTGTTGTTTGTTTCTCGTGCTGCTGCTGCTGCTGCCGCTTTTGTTGTTGCTTTGCTCTTGTTACGCTTTGTGCAAACTTTGAGGCATTTTAAAGCACAAGTTTAAGCAAGCGCACATGACAACAACAACAACAACAACAAGTATAACAACAACAACAACAACAACAACAATAACAACAATTATAACAAGCATAACAACAACAACAATTGGCATTGCTGCTGCTGCTGCTGTCGCTGTCTGCATTTGCGTCTTGTCAAAGGCAGCGGAAAAAAAAAGCTGAAAAGAATTCGACGCCCCTTTGGCGTTTTTAACGCATTCAAGCACAACAACAACAACAACAGCAGCAGCAACAGCAGCAAGACAGCTATGCATGCATGTATGTGTGTGTGTGTGTGTCTGCAGTGTATTTTGTATTCCGACAGCGTTCGCATTTCGCATTCAACGTGACATGGTAATAAGCCAAAGATCAAGCGCAATAAAAAATGAGCAAATCGGCAAAAAAATACGCAAAAAATACCAAAAAAAAATGGAAGAAAAAAAATAAAAAAAAAAGAAAAAAATGCTTACAAAAAATGCTAAAAAAAATGCCAAACTTCAAATAGGGAAGCAGCAGCGACGGCAGCTGCTTTGACACTCCGAGAGCGAGAGTGAGTGAGTGAGTGAGAGAGAGAGTGAGACAGAGAGCGACAGGCAGAAAGAGAGAGCAGACACGATAGACAGGCAGCCTGAAGCGCGAGTGCGAGTGCAAGCGAGAGAGCAATAGCGAGAGTGAGCACTCGTTGTTGTTCTTGTTGTTGTTGTTGTTGGGCAGTGGGTGGCGTTATCTCTGTCTGTGTGCGTGTGTGTGTGCGTGTAAGCGCCATTGTCGTTTGCTGCCTGCTTGAAGAGGGGCAGGGGATGGGGGTAGGAGAAGAGGAGGAGGGGGAGGAGGGGTGGCAGGCTAAGCGAGGTGACGGCGCTGACGATGCTTACTGAGTGAGTGGCGGCTGCTGCCTCCGCTGCTGTTGCTGCTGCTGCTGCTGCTGATGGCAACGCAGTCGCGCCTTCGACTTCGACAGTTCAATGGGGGAGTGGCAGGGGGGAAGGGGGAGCACGGCCTGAATGTGAACGTGAACGGAAACGGGAGCGGGAGTCGCAGCGCCTTCTGTGTATTTCCTTTTTATACATTTCGTGCTGCTCTGTGCGTGTGTGTGTGTGTGTATGTGGGTGTGTGGGAGTCAAAAATATTGCACATTAGGGTGTTAAGCTGTGAAGTGCTTGACTGCCTCCGCCTCCACCCCCGCCTCCCTCTCCTTCGTTGCCTGTCTTGGTCCTGGTTTGGTTCCCGTTCTGCTGCTGCTGCTGCTGTTGGTTCTGCTGCTGCGCCACATTGAGCACGTCTGTCTGACATTGTCTGCATATGTGTGTGTTTGTGTCCGTATGTGTGAGTGTGCGTGTGTGTGTCTGTATTGGCGCTTGGGCCGCGTGCGCTCATTTGTCTACATGTTTCACTTGTCAATATTTTGCGTGCCACTCACGACTCACGAGTGACCAGTCACGACTCACGGCGCTTACCTGTCACATTGTTGTTGTTGTTGTTGTTGTGCTCACTGCAACTGTTGCATTCAATGGCGGAGGAAGTTCTTGCAACAGTTAAGATTTCCAATAGTTAAATAATAAATTGAATATATACATATTGAATATAATACAGAGAATATATATCCTATATGAAGGTCTACAGTAAAATACTAAAACACATTATTAACAAATATTGTTTATTGTATTCTAATTCACTTAATAAAAAAAAAAAAAAAAAAATTGTATTCTAATAATCAAAATTGTATTATTAATAAACTAAAGAATCTCAAACAAATCGTTGCTTTATTTATTTTATAATAAAAGTATTTTAATAACAAGCACGAAAGCTACAGTCGAGTGTGCTCGACTGTGATATACCCGCTACCCAACTGACCTCAACGTTTTCGTATATATATACGTATATATACTTATATTTTATAGCGTAATTTATGTTGCATACTCTAGGGAGTAAATTAGTAACTTTTATATTTATTTCTTAAATATCTTCACACTTATAATAATATATAAAACTATATACTTAAATATCTTCAATGCTAATTATCCGATCGCAATTAAATTTTAGGAAGTGATTTGGGTGTTGAACGTTATTATGTTTACCAAAAATGAACTTTTCTGCATTAAAATTACGCTATTAATTCTGAATTCGAATTCACAACAAATTTAGTATCTCTTGCTTTTATAGTCTCTGAGAACTTGGTTTCCACACGGACGGACAGACAGTTGGCACAAAGTTATGATATGCTTCTACATATGCTAACTATAGATTATTATTATATCGTTATCATCAAAATGTATGCAAATCCCTAAAGTTAATACGAACTGTATCTTTTTGTTTTAGATTGTTTTTCTTGGAATCGCTATAAAATATCTAAGCAATAGTTCCCGCTCTCTCTCTTTTTCTATTCTTGTTTTCATTTCTTATTATTGTTTCTTTATCTTCTTTCTTTCTCTTTCTTTCCCTTTCTGTTTGTTTTTTTCTGTTTCTTTTTCATAATTTTCTCACCGCTTTCTAACGTATTTTCTACTTATTTTCTGTATTTCTTTCCTTGTTCCTATGCTTTTTTCCTTTTCCATTTGTTACATGTTTCTTCCACCTTCCACCTCCCCCAGCCCCTTTGCCTGTCTATGTTTTTCCACTTACCCCTTTACCACCATATCAATTCTTTGTCCACTCTGTCGAGTCCTCACTGTATTATCCCACAACATTAGCTACTTATGTCGTAAACACTTCCGAACTCAGCTGCCGATTTGGGGGTTTTCCCTTGTTTCAGCTCTCCTACTTCTTTTGTTGTTGTTTTTTAAGCAAACATCTCGCGCTGTAAGCAATAGAGGAGAAGTGGAGAGACATAGGAGGAGGCAACTGCTCCAATTCGAGTTGCAGCTGCAGTTTCGGTTTCAGCTTCAGTTTCTTTTTCAGTTCTGGTTCCCATTCCTGCCCCCTCATATCGGGCATAACAATCTGCGTGCTGCACATCCATATCATTTGGCCAGAGGGAAATTACCTTTACTCTCCCCCTTCCTCTCTCTCCTTCGCTTGCTCTCACTCGCTGTCTCTGTCTGCAGCCACTTGGCCTGTGGGGCTTCATTTGTTCTAGTCGAGTCGAGGCAAATGTCAGTTATCAAAAATCGCAGGAGCAAACAAACAAGTAGCAAGAAAATGTTGGCCAAATATGCATGATAAGGCCGGGCACCACGCCCCTGCCTGGCACAAGGTGGTGGTGGAGGAGGAACGGGAAAGGGGGAGGGGCAGTGCCTGTTTGCCATTCGATGGCAGCAGCAACAACAGCAGAGCCAACAAAAGGCGCAACGCGCCATAAACTTTTGGCTTTGGCTACGCGAACGAGGCAAACACAAAGAAAGGATGTGCAGCAGCAGCAACGGAGGGGAACAAGCGGCAGGGGGGGAGGGGGTGGTAGCACTAGCAGGAGTCAAGTGCCTGGCGCCGCCCCGCAGTCACGAACCGAGCAAACACGGCAAAACGGACGCGCCTTGTCAGCCCCCGTTGCAAGTGGAAGCCGGCAGGACGACGAGCCATAACCAGGACGACGACGACGACGACGGCACTTGGCGATCGCAGTGCTCAGATATGCAAACACACGCGCGCACTACGCCTGCCCCCTGGCTCCCTCTTCCACTTCCACTTCCTCTTCTCTTCCCTCCACCCTCGTTCTTCACCCACACAACAGGCAGTGCAAGCAAGACCTGAGCAAGCTGAAGAAAGCATAGACGCTTTGCATATCCTGTATGTGATTATAGTAAATGTGCCATAAAGATTTATAGCATGTTTGTTAGTGACATAACACTCTTTTGCAGACATTCTGAACAAAGTCAAAGTTAACAGTTTTATAGTAAGTGTGCCATAAAAATTTATAGCATGTTCGTTATGTTGGTCAATGAACTTCAGTGATATAACACACTCTTCTTAACATTGCGTAAAAACTTTAAATATGCTATAAAGTTTTATAGTTAATGTGTCAGGCAGATTTATGGCATGTTTTTTTATGTTTGTCAATGTGCCTTATAAGTCTGTATACCTGTTTGCTTTCAAAAAGGATACATTTGATATCCTACAATTTATTATAGTTATTTTGCTATAAAGATATGGTACAAATATGTCAAATCGACCATAATTGCGATGAACTGTTAACATTCTTATAATTTTCTCAAATGTGAACAAGTCTTCATTAAAACATTATGCTAAAGGCTAAAGTGCACAAAGTACATTTGATATACAGATTTATGGACATTTATAGGACATTTTTCAATATGATTTGATAAGTTGAAAATATTCACTACTTCTGCAAGGAGATAACACACATTTTAGATATGGTTATCATTAATATACCCCACCACAAGTCGGGCAACTCCCCTGCCCCTCACTAGTCCATACAACCCCATCACTGCCTCTGCCACGTACAGGGTATTGCGAGCAAATCAAAGCCAAGCTAAAATTTGCGAGCGCGCGCTTCGCTGCTGTGTTGTCGTTGTGTGTGGGCGGTGTGTGGCAGTGCCACGCCTAGTTGAGCGTTGAATGCTTGGCGCCACTGCAAGAGTTGCAGGGAGCAACGACAGCAACAGCAGCAGCAACAACAACAACAACAACAACAATGCGTTGCTGTTGTGTGTCACTTTTGCTTGTTTGTTGCGGAAAAATACTTTTTCCTGAGAGTTAAGTTCAGCTCGTGGCAGCGCGCTGCGTTTGTGTGTGTGTCTATGTGTGTGTGTGTGTGTGTGTACGAGTTGGCATTGCACTGCTGTGGCTGCAACAGCTGCACATGTGTCTTGTCTGTATTTGCGTCTCGCTCGCTCTCGCTCGCGTCGTTGTCGTCGTCTTTATTCTAATATTTGCGATTTCTGATTTAGCCAGCGAGCGTGCCACACACACACAGTGCTGCCCCTCTCACATGCCACACACAGGCACACCACTCCCACTCTTCTTCTCCCTCTCTCCCTCTCTCCCTCTCTCTCTCTCTCTCTCACTGTCTCTCACTCTCGCTCTGTTGTCCTCTCGCACACACTTCCTGCCTGATCTCCGTTGCCGCTTTGTTATTTGTTTTGGCAACATAAATGTCACTTGTTTGCGAGCTAACTTTTGCCCTCTGACCTCGCTTTTCCCCCTGTCTCCCACTCTCTACCCCTCTCTACTCCCCTCTCTACTCCTCTCTCCCTCTTGCTGTCTTGCCCCGTTCCATGCTGTCTGTCCATTTACGGTATCTTTTCTCCGTTCTGACATGTTGTCAACTTCACGTAACGTCATTCATTCCAAGTTGTGCGACATGCATGCCCCAAGCAGAGCAGCCTTTGCCTCCCCCCCTGTCTCTCTCTCTCTCCTCCTGCCACCCTTACCCACTCTTCCCCTCTCTTGCTGCTGCTTCCCTTTGGCAAGTTTCGCCCTCGTCTTCAGCTCTGGCAACTATTTCAGGCTAGGCTTTTTCCCAGTTTAGTTTGCAGCTTTAGAGAAACCAAAATATAGAGAAGGGAAGGCAAGAGACAGACAGACAGATAGAGAGAGAGAGAGGGAGAGAGAAAGAGAGAGAGAGAGAGCGTTAGAGAGAGAGAAAGACAGATCTGTGCTGGCTCGCCTTCATTTAGTTGCGTCAACAATTCAAATTTAAATTTCCTCGTTCGTCGTGTCCTTCTGATGGGCACATGTAGATATTTTTGACATGACTGCACACACAAACACACACACACACACACACGCACACTTGTACACTTGCACACAGTTATTTATGGTCCAGTTTTGAGTTGACTTCTTGGCGCTCTTATCGCGTCTGCCTCCTGCGTCTTTGTAATGTATCTGCATCTGTATTTATGCCTTTATATCTGTATCTGCACTTCTATCTGCCTCAATCCTTGTATGACTGTGCCTATATGAGTGTGTACCTGAGTGAGTGTGGGTGTGTGTGTGTGTGTGCTGCTTTGTTAAATTAAACTGTGAACATTTTGCGCATAAATTACGAACATGTCCGCAATTGTGCTTGGCTTGTCCAGTTTCTTCACTGTAGTTATTGCTGTTGTAGTTACAGTTATTGCTGTTGCACTTGCCACAGTTTGTTGCACTTGCTGTTGCTGCTGCTGTTCTCGACATACTTAACTAGCACTGTAAAGTGCAGATTGCAGTCGCCCTGTTCTGTCCTGGCTCAGCCAGCTACCTCAACTATATTAACAGTATAGCATTCCTTATCAAGACCAGATTTAATACCATTATGAGCATTCGCCTATTGTCCTTTGGTGCACTGTTCATTTCTATGGGGAAACAACAATGAGCGCTTTCAATTAACTTTGTTATCGATATTCATCTGATGCTGTCTTCGGCTGACCAGTTTTGAGCGGATTAGCTAATTGGAATTCAGTCCTAGAGCTTCACGATTTAAGTTAAATAGCTACACTGCAAACTTACATATTCATTGTAGTTACATAGTGTCTCTCTGAGTAAGAGAGGGATTTGTCATTTATTTGCCTCGAAACATCATTTTAATAGTTTTAAGAAGATAGGGATAAAACCACTAAATTACATTGGATTAAAGAACCTCTCAGTGGCAATGTTTTCCATTGAGGGGACTAGATAATTACAAATCACAATCAATAAAATTGTAATCGATTACCTATCGTTACATGAGTTGTATCACCAGTCAACCATATATCATCTCACACAATTGTCACTGTAGTTATTGTTGTCACTATCATAATTGGAGAAGCTTTGATCTTTCCTCCATCTCATTCTGTCCTTGCCAGTATTCCCAGATTATTACTCCAAAGTGTGCAGCCTGCATTTATGTATCTTTATTCCTGATATTTTGAAGGCGTCATAATGTTCATAGAGAAAAGCGGCATTAAACTTCTTCATATATAATATACTCGTATATGTATATAAAGGTCATGCGTTTGGTCGTTGGTTAGACGATGAATCTTCTCTAGACCCGGAGTTGAAATCATTCCTTTAAGTTTGTCAGTTTCTATAACTATTCAAGCTGGAACTGCAATATCACTATTACACAGGGCTGTAAAGGTTGCACAATTGGGTATTGATAATACTCGTATTCTATATGATTTTAGAATCACTGTTAAGAAGACAATCAATTGGTGTTCCCTCTTTCTCTTTTTTTTAAATCATCTTTATAGGTTCCATAAATAATTCCTAAATCAGTGAATGAAATATTAATTTACTACTATACAAACTTAATCTGTATATTAATTAATATAAAACATAGATTGCAGTAGCTTCTCAGATCGACAGAGATGAATATCTATCACTTTCTTTTTTCGTCTTTTTGTGCTTTACCTTCATCCTTTCTTGATCTTTACCTCATGTCAAACAAACCATTTAAGATCTTGGCAAATCTCGTTTAGTTTTACTAGTATAACATGATATATATATATATGTATGTATACTACACCTTCTTAGAATTCTTCTCAACTTGCTGGGTATATACTTTTTGCTTTTGTTTTTGCCAATGGCAGCCTTTGTTGCTATTTTCTACTTGTTGTTGCTGTTGCAACTTTGCGCCGGCCACAAAGAATAATGTAAAAAGTTGAATATGCATAAAGTTTCATTCATTCACACCCCCTCAGGCACCCATCGCCTCACTCTTCCCCCTCCTCGTCCAACAAAGTTCTTCGTGTATTTCACTTTTGTCGAAAACTCGACGCCGGCAACGAGAACAGAAGCGATTACTAAAAAAATAAAAACCAGAAAGAGAGAGAGAGAGTGAAAGAGAGCGAGAGAGGGAGAAAGTCGGGTAACTCAGTGGTAGAGGGGAAGGGGCGTGGAGGAGGCAGCAAGGTGTTACAGCCACATAAATGTGACAAGATTTATGTTTGGTTTTCCGGCTGTCTGCTTGTTAGCCTAAAAGTTGCCTCCCATTTTCCCCCTCGTCTCCCCCTCCCCTCATTCGTTCTATAGAGAACAAAAGTAAATAACTGAAATATTTTGTCAAATACATTTCCCGTGCAGAGCGAGCAAGCAGGGGTGGGGAGGGGGGAGCAGTGTAACACCCTGTGAACTGTACTCGTCCTTTGGCTTGTTTCATGAGTTTTGGTGTGCAAATAAAATGGCAAATCCCTCACAGACTTGACAACGTTGCCGGTTAAAAACTGAGCTTACCTATCCAAGCAGAGCCAAACGATGCCTGAAACCGCAAACTAACCGATTGCGAGAGTCGCTCTAAAGAATTAAGAATTAAGAATTAAGAATTAAGAATTAAGAATTAAGAATTAAGAATTAAGAATTAAGAATTAAGAATTAAGAATTAAGAATTAAGAATTAAGAATTAAGAATTAAGAATTAAGAATTAAGAATTAAGAATTAAGAATTAAGAATTAAGAATTAAGAATTAAGAATTAAGAATTAAGAATTAAGAATTAAGAATTAAGAATTAAGAATTAAGAATTAAGAATTAAGAATTAAGAATTAAGAATTAAGAATTAAGAATTAAGAATTAAGAATTAAGAATTAAGAATTAAGAATTAAGAATTAAGAATTAAGAATTAAGAATTAAGAATTAAGAATTAAGAATTAAGAATTAAGAATTAAGAATTAAGAATTAAGAATTAAGAATTAAGAATTAAGAATTAAGAATTAAGAATTAAGAATTAAGAATTAAGAATTAAGAATTAAGAATTAAGAATTAAGAATTAAGAATTAAGAATTAAGAATTAAGAATTAAGAATTAAGAATTAAGAATTAAGAATTAAGAATTAAGAATTAAGAATTAAGAATTAAGAATTAAGAATTAAGAATTAAGAATTAAGAATTAAGAATTAAGAATTAAGAATTAAGAATTAAGAATTAAGAATTAAGAATTAAGAATTAAGAATTAAGAATTAAGAATTAAGAATTAAGAATTAAGAATTGGGAATAGAAAATGACAATTTACCCATCTCACTCTTTCCCCCTCTTATGCTAGAGGTCTCTGCAACTGTTCGATCGACCCTCGCTATGCTGGCAGTGCCATAGAAAATTGCTGTGCGCTGTATCTGGGCTTATCCCCTCTGCTGCATCTATGTAGGTAAGTTTTGTTCTATGGATTTTGTTATTATGCTTTCTTTATTTTGCTTTTCCCCCATTCTCTGTCCCCCTCCCTCTCTTGCCGTCCCTCTGTCTCTCTTTCGCTCTCAGGCAGCAAGGAAAAATGCTGGAAATTTATGCTTGCACACAAAAAATGCTGAAAGTGGATACATTTACACTGAGATAGAGATGGAAATGGAAATGGCAAAGGGACAAGGAAGGTAAAGGAAGTGGAGAAGGGGGAAGGGGAGAGAGAACAAGGAATGGTAGTGGGAATGGAAATGGAGACGTTGCTGCCTGCCGGCCTGGCCTGGCTACGTGAGAATTATTGTGGCAGGCGAAATGGGCAAAAGGATAACACACGTAGTTGCCCAAGCTGAAGAAGGCCCCCAAACTGGACTGAGGAGAAGATGGAGGCAAGCAGGCAGGAAGGCAGGAAGGCAGGGGGGCGTGTCAGAGGCGAGGCGTCGAGTAGCTGCATTCCATAAATAAAAATGGCAAAATGGCGCACAGAATGCCACATGCCGCATGCCACAGCGACACCGACAACGACAGCTACAGTTACAAACGAAAGCAGAGCGAGATGGCAACAGAAAGAGACGCACAGTGAGAGAAAGAGAGAGAGAGAGGGACAGATAACGAGTAAGGGATAGAGAGAGAGAGAGAGGCACATAGAGAGAAAGGGAGAGGGGGAGTGGAAGTGCGAGTGAAGCACGAACGAAATCATCATGAATGGCGAACGTGACACAAATGACAAAATATCAGCCGACCAGGCAATGCCAATGCCTCCGCCCCCCGCCCCCGTCTCCGCCTGCTCCGCTGCTTCGTCCTGCTGCATGCCGTGTCCATGACTATAACCATGGCTATGGCAACTGTCGCTGCGCTGCGTTGCGCTGCTTGAATGCCAAACCGGGCAGGGACATGCAGAGGCAGTGGCAGGCGGGCGGAAGAGGAGGCAGCTTTGCGGCCCAGTAACCACAGGCGGGCCAGCTTTCTGTCTCTCTGTCTGTCTCTCTGTCTGCCGGTTTCGGTTTTATGTGGCAACTGTGTGCGCTGTGTGCAGTGTCAGCTCATTGTCCACTCAAGCTCGCCCTCGCTCCCGCCCCCAAAAGACAATAATTCAGATTTGAGAGCAGCATAGCCTGTGCTGCAAGTCACGGCTTGTGAGGCGTTGCCAGTTGCAGTTGCAAGTTGGCGTTGCATCTACAGTTGCCTGTCCGTCAAAGATATTGTATGTGGCTACATGAGTATGAGTCTTCTATGTATCTATGTGTGTCCCACGCATCAAAGTAGCATAAGGAAATGTGCACTGGCATTATCTTTGCCCCTTTCTCATCATCTCACTCCCGCTCTCTCTCTCTCTGTGAGTCTCTTAGCATTTCTCTCTCTCTGCATTGATTTTACATTTGATTTGTATAATCCCTAACAATGTTAATAATAAGGGGAAGTGTTGAAATTATATGATATACACAATATGAAAGAATGTATAGGTAGTTTAATAATACAAATATATACAGACATAGAGGCGTGATATATAGTATATAGATATAGCTTAAAGACAGTCAGACTTAAAATAGGAATAAACTCTTACTCATTTCCACCCACTTCTCACAGCAACAACTTACAGTTGATTCTCTAAGCTTGTTTTAAACTTCTCCAATTGAAGATGGAGTTGAAGACACTTACGTATTATTACCATATGCATTATATATAGCATATTATATTTATTGTATATATATGTAATTAGATCAACATTTGACTTGGAAATATAAATAAATATATATCAATTTTGGAAGTCGAATAAACAATGAAAGTGCATGGAAAGTCAGTCTGGAAGTTTTGCCAAGTAGTAAGTGACAAATCAAGCGAAAATCGACGGGAACATTGATGCTGATCATGAATATATAACTATATAAGTGTTTATAATAATATAAATAACATATAAACGTTTATAAGCATATATTTAAGCAAGTATATACCATGTGATGTACGCTGATATCACGTGATGTACGCTGATATCATGTGATGTACGCCTCATGCATCAGTTGATTAGCTTGATGTGTTGCAGTTGTCCTTGAAATGGCTTCAGTGCAGACAAGCACACACACACACTAAGGCTTCAGTCAGAGACACACACACATACACATGTTTTCACACTTTCAGACGTACTCCCACACACACACACCCACACACACCCACGTCAGGCAGCTCGTTACGTTTTACGCGCACAATTAAAGCCGCGCAAAATTGTTGCCTACTTCGCTGGGCAGGGGTACGCAGCGGGAGGGGGAAGAGCGAAAGGGGTAGACAACTGTCGACTGCATAAATGATCAGAGCAACAACAATAAACGCAATTTCACTGCAAATTGTTATTGTTGCGAATTTATTAGGTTTTTCGCCAGGTAAAAAGGCAAATGTCGAAGCCGACGAACATGTAAGTGGAGCTGTGAGTGTGTGCCAGTGTGTGTGTGTGTGCGTGAGTGTGTGTGCATGTGTATGTGCGGTGGTAAAGCTACAGATAACCGACTAACTGACGGACAAACGCAACGAACTCTGTTTGTATTTTGGCGCGACCCAAAGCCAGACCCAACTCCCTGCCTGCCCCCTGCCCCCTGCCTCCTGGGGGTACTCTGGTGCTGCTGCTGCTGTTCAGTTCTCGGCTGGGTTAGTTTTTCTGTGCCATTAAACATTCCATGGATGCTGCTGCTCCTCTGCCCAGACTGCTGCCGCTGCCGCTGCTGCTGCTGCTGCGGGCTCAGTGTGGCTTTTATGGGATTTGATTTCTAATAAGCGGCAAGCGAGGCACGTCCAGCAATGGCAGCAACGGCAGCAGCCACAGCAGGAGCCATTTCAGCACTGCCCCCTGGACCACTTTTCCCTGCACCCCGCTTCTTTCGCCCCTCTGGAGCACTTCTCTCTGCTGCTGCTGCTCGGGTTATTCGGCGCTTTTTTCTTCTTCTTCTGGCCTCGCCTTCTCCTTCAGCTCCTCCATCCCCTTCTCTTGCTTCTTTTTCTGGTTACGTTGACAGCCATTTTGTAGCTTGTGCTCGTCTAGTTGTTGTTGCTGCCACTGCTGCCGCTGCTGCTGCTGCTGTTGTTGTCATGTGTGCCAAGTGGATTTCTCGTTGCGCAGAGAAACTCAGAAAAATGACACGAGCAAAGCAAAAAGAAAGACAAGAAAGAACACGCCAAACCAAAAAGAAAAAAAAAGAAAACACAGTTTGCTTCTCGCTTCATTTTTTTCTGCTCCTCTCCCTCTCTCTCTCTCTGCCTTTCCCTCCCTCTCTGCGCACTGGCATTGCTGTCTCTTTTCTTCTTCTTTTTTTTTTGGTAAGGTTGCAAAAAGCTAAATTGAGTTTTTCCAACAACAACGATCTCGGAGGGAAGCATGTGTGTGCCTGCCTCTGTGTGTGTGTGTGTGTGCGGGGGGCAAAGAGATAAAAGCAGCTGCCCGTACTGGATGGCAACGCGTACGTGTTTATGGCCACGAAAAGTTGCCGAGCAACAACAGCAACAAGAGAAAATGCAACAAAAAACATTGCGAAAAAAGTGCAAACAAAAGGAAAACCAAGAAGTAAAGGTTAACAGCGGCAGGGCGATAGTTGTATACCCTAGAATAAGTTTCTTTGGAAGAGACTTGGTAACTTTGTGCAATAATCTTTACTTTTCGTCTGATATAGCAGAGTATATATATCAGATTCCTGTTCAATTTGAGGCAGCATAAGTCATAGATGGCCTTATAGGCCCCTTCTATAACAGCCATAACAGCAGTATATCAATAATAATATAATCTAATATGGGAGTCAGTATATCAAAGTACAATTAAGGAGTCAGTAGATCAAAGCATAATATAGAAGTCAGCTTTGAAAGACCTATAAACAGCTGAATGAACTCATAAAGAGTGTGCTATAAAGTGCAATATCTGGCAATATATTGAGAAATACTTTACTGGAGCTTAGCTTTACGATATATCAGACTCATCCGACATGTTTACAAGGTGCAGCAAGTATATTATGATATATGTATAGCAAGTATATCAAGTTCAGGGCTACCAAGCTGCCTCCCGACAAAGTGGTTATAACCCAAGTTAGAGTATCGGGAAACAACAAACTGAAATCAGAAGAAAAATGTGCGCAGCGTAGCAAAGAAACCAAACGGAATGCAAAAGGAAGCGAGAGAATGTGAATGCGAATGCGAATACCCATGTGAATACACTCACTCACAGCGAATGCGCTGCATTTGCACTCGCCTTGCCGAGCAGGTCGAGCTGAAAGGAAAACAGCGCCCCGAGGAAAACAATAACAGCTCCGAGCTCGAAGCGAAAATGCGCTGCAATTGCAATAAAAATTGCAAGAGGAAGAAGGAGAAGAGGGGAGGAGAGGGAGAACGGAAGAGAGAGAGAGAGAGAGGGAGCCATAGAGAAGCCATTTAAATAGTGCGCCATCCAAATCGAATAATTGTTGAGTGAGAAGTGCGAAAGCAATAAATGGAATTTGTGAGATAAGGCAAATAACAGAATTAGTTATCTCTATTCTTCATTCTCCATTCTCCGTTCTATATCCCTTAAGCATTATCCTTTAACAACTATCCTCCATCCTTTAATATCTATACTTTGGTATATATCCTTTATCTTCATCTTCTATTTTCCATCCTCTATCTTCTTTCTTTTATCTTTTCACTTCTATCTTCTATCCTCTTACTTCTATCTTCTATCTTCTCTCTTCTATCTTCTATCTTCTATCTTCTATCTTCTATCTTCTATCTTCTATCTTCTATCTTCTATCTTCTATCTTCTATCTTCTATCTTCTATCTTCTATCTTCTATCTTCTATCTTCTATCTTCTATCTTCTATCTTCTATCTTCTATCTTCTATCTTCTATCTTCTATCTTCTATCTTCTATCTTCTATCTTCTATCTTCTATCTTCTATCTTCTATCTTCTATCTTCTATCTTCTATCTTCTATCTTCTACCTTCTACCTTCTACCTTCTGCCTTCTATCTTATCTCTTATCTCTTATCTCTTATCTCTTATCTCTTATCTCTTATCTCTTATCTCTTATCTCTTATCTCTTATCTCTTATCTCTTATCTCGTATCTCTTATCTCTTATCTCTTATCTCTTATCTCTTCTCTCTTCTCTCTTCTCTCTTCTCTCTTCTCTCTTCTCTCTTCTCTCTTCTCTCTTCTCTCTTCTCTCTTCTCTCTTCTCTCTTCTCTCTTCTCTCTTCTCTCCTCTCTCTTCTCTCTTCTCTCTTCTATAACCTATATTCTACCTTCTATATTCTTTCTTTTATCTTGTCTCTTCTACCTTTTTCTATCTCCCCTTTCCTCACTTCTGAGGAGATCTCACTACCATCTCTTATCTCTGTCCCTATCTCCTTCTCTTTTTTTGATATCTCCACCATTTCAATTGTATCCCATCATGATAAAGTCGCAAGTAAAAATCCTGTTTACTTAATGCCGCAGGGCACAAAGTCTCTTGGACGAGCTCCGTCTACGCATATCCTCGTCTTCTTCCCCCTCTTCCTGCTCTTCTTTTCGTTGCCAGTTTCTCTTTCTGTTGGCATTTATTTATTTACCCGAAGTTGTCTCGAACTTTAACAAGTTTTTATGAAAATTATTTATGGAAATCCACATCGTATGCATCGCATGGGACCGGCACTTAACCGGGCCAAGCGAACTGTGTGAACAGTACGAGAAGAGGCTACTCACTGCTCTCCATCTTTCTCTCTCTCTCTCTTGAGCACACACTATGCCCGTCTCTTTCTGGCTATTGAACTCTCCAGTCACTGCCACTTGGGCCGCTGCATATGCTGCTGGGCTAAGATAATTTGCAATTTGTCTTGCCATATTAAAAGTATTCTTGCGCAAGAAATTAGATAAGACTAGCACAACAACAACATAAGGAGCAACAGCAGCAGCAGCCACAGTAACAGCAACAGCAGCAACAGCAACTCGAGCAGCAACAACAACAACTCGAGCAAGAAGCTGCAACACGTTTGCAAAGCCTTTTGCCGTCGGCCAGTTTGCAACTGTCCAACCGCAAATGTTAATCATACGCAACGTTGTTCGCACAGGCACACACACACACACACATGCGATTGGTCGTATATTTGCCCAAGTGACAGTGCCATGCGCCACTGTCACTAAGAGCGCAAAACTGTAAGTACTTAAGGCAGCTAAATATAATTAAATATTTAAAACACACACACAACAAGCACACACACACACACGCACACTCGCACACACACGCAGGCACTTTGTCGTTGCTTAGGGGCAACGCTTAATAACGTTTTAATGCGTTTGACAAAATTTAGCTGCATACTTGCAGGCGCAATGGCAACGGCAACGCTCATTAAATGCAGCAAATCAAAGCAACGCCAACAACAACTACAACAACAACAACAAGAGCAGCAACAACAACAATGCGAATGACAACAATGTTCTCTACGGCTGCCAGCGCAGTGAAACAATAACTCGATGCGACACAACGAAGTGTGATTACCCTTTCGTTAATGCAGTTGAAACTAGCTTGAATTAAGCTAGAATTACTGCTGGCTTAGAAAAAAAGATTAATTATATTTTGAAGTTCTTTAAATAAATTAATGAGCATTTAACTAATAAATTAACTAAAGTTAACTTCGATTCAACATATTGTTTTGGACTTAAGAGGAATCTTTATATATTTATATTATATAAATAGAATAGAAAATATTTAATGCCTGGTAAGGTTGGGTTTTAGCAGGATTACTTTTCACAAGCTAAAGCAAGAATCTTAAGATAATTTTTAACTGCTTTCGCTGCATCATATATGTAAATAAACAAATAAATAAATAATGAAATTTTTAAATATTTAAAAGCGTAATTATTCAATGAATAAATTATGCAAAATTTAAATTGCTGTATAATTAAAATTTATATGGTAAGTAATTAAGTGAATTAATAAATGAATAAATAAACACATAAATTAGTTAATTAAATAATAAAAAATAATTAACTACATATATTTAAAAAACATTAAAAAATATGAATATTTAAAAAAATGATTGATTAATCACTCAATTAATTAATTACTTCATTAATTATTTAATTAAATCATTAATTATTTAATTACATCATTAATTATTTAATTACTTCATTAATGAATTATATATTTAATTCATTTATTCATTATATTAATAAAGTATTTCATTACCTAATAAATAAATCAATTAATTTACATAATAAATTAAGAAATTAATAAACTTAATAGATTAATTAATTTAATAAATAAATAAACTTCATAAATTAATAAATTAATTAACTTTATAAATAAATATATAAATGCACTCAACAAATAAATAAAAAAATTAATTAATAAACTTAACAAGTAAATAAATTAATAAATCCCTTTAATCAATTAATAGAAAATAAATTAATTAAGACTTTTAATATCTTACAATATTCCCGATGTTAAGCTTTATTTATTCTTTTGCACTTCAAGTTTTCGATTGTACCATTACAAATTACTATATAAGATCACTTAGAAGTGATTTATAATGTGTATGATATAGGTTTTTATTATATAAGGATTAATTACAATTTAAATTCTATAAAATGAATAAATAAATATATGTATAATTATGATAATATTGTGCTACAATATGAATATGATTGATGATACTTTCTATATATCTCCAATTCTTATATTAGGCATTCTCTTCTCACACACTCCCAGGCTTCTCTGCTGTTGCTGCACACTCAGCCGCATATGCCCCGCCCTGTGGCAAGGGTGCACTGCTTTGAAGTGGCCAAAAGTGCAACTTAGTCGCAGTTGGAGGCGACACAGGAGGAGGAGTAGAAGGGGAAGAAGGAGGAGGACACAACTTCATGCTACTATGCGTGGCCAGGCTCAGTTTGAGGTCCAGTGCCACAATAACAATATATGCTCATTCCCTTCCCCTCGCCCCTCTCTCTCTCTCTCTTCCCCACTCCTTGCCTGTGTCTGTCTCGCTTGCAAACACACACACGCACACACACACACACACTTAAATTACCTGGAGGAAATTTTATGAGTATCGTCGAGCAGCACTTGCAAGTTAAACAGACGCTTCCTGTGCCTGCCGCTGACACAGCCACAGCCACAGCTCATGCCACACACGCCATGCCACAGCAGCCGTTGCCGTCGCAGAACAAAGACGAGTACAAGGATGAGTGCAAGGACGACGACAACTCGACCCTTTGCCACATGTGGGCGGGCATGTCCACTCCCCCCCCCCTTTGCCACTCTATGTCTGTGTGTGTGCTAATTGTGTATGCAACTTGTTGCATCGTCGTGCTGCTTCTGTTTTTGATTCACACACACACGCACACTCCACTCTTATGCGCAGCCACAGAGCTTTGTTTGCATACACACACACACACACACACACACGGCTCGTTGTTGTTGTTGTTGTTGCTGTTGCCTGCGCTTGTCTCTAAGTTACATTGCAAATGTTAGTTTTGTAATTAGAAAATTTTCTAACGGTCCAGCGAATGTGATAAGGAGCTGCCAACGATTCACCAGACTGACGAGCAGAGAAGCTGGGCAGGGATGGGGGGGCGGTGGTAGTGTTGCACACACACTCACACACACGGATTCACACACAGCTTGTGTGACATTTATTAGCTGCAACTTTTTTCATAAATCAAGCGGCAAAACGCGCATGCAAAAGTTGCACGATGAACAGCGAGAGAGGGAAGGGGATGAGAGGGAAGGAGTTGAAGGGGAGGTAGAGAGGCTGGTAGAGAGCAGGAGGTAGAAGAGGGAGGTAGAGAGAGGGAGGTGGAGAGAGGGAGGTAGAGAGAGGGAGGTAGAGAGAGGGAGGTAGAGAGGGGGAGGTGGAGAGAGGGAGGTATAGAAAAAGAAGGTATAAAAAGGGAGATATATAGAGAAAGATAGAAAGAAGGAGGTACAAAGAGGAAGGTAGGGAAGGAGATAGAGAGAGAGAGGTACAGAGGAGAGAGAGAGAGAGAGAGGGGTACAGAGGAGAGAGACAGAGAGAGGTATAGAGAGGGAACTGCAGTGTGCAGTGTGCAGTGGGAGTGGATAGTGGCTAGTGTGGACAGTGGGGAGTGGGTAAGGGGCAGAGCTCAACTAACATTAAAAGGCATTAAAAGCGTAACGTGCCATTAAAAATCTCAGCGAGCAATGGCAACTCATAAATCAATCTAGAAACCTCTGCTGCACCCTCTCCTCTCCCCCCCCTCCTTCCTCTGCTCCCTTCCCTGCTACAGCTGCCTGCTCAGCTTTCGGGCAGCGGTTTCTGTTTCAACTCATTTGTCGGAGCTGAAGTCGCGTCGAGCCTCGGCTCATAACTCAGCAGCGTGTCGAGGTTGAGGCCGAGGCCGAGGCCAAGGCAAGGGAAACGAAGTTGCAGTTGCAGTTGCAGTTGCTGGCAGCTGGTAGCCGATTCGGACTACGTGTGATGGACTGCCAGCAGCAGCAGCAGCAGCTAGCGAGGCTGCCAAAGGTTGCCGATGCTGCGACACCAACAGCAGCGCCATCATCGTCATCATCGACATGGCCAAGCGCCGAGCTGTAGATTGCCCATGGGCGGCTACTCGTCATGAGAGCACAACAACAGCAGCAACAGCAACAGCAACAGCAGCAGCAACAGCAACAGCAGCAGCAACGACAGCAGCAGCTGGGGCAATTTAACGGAAGTTGCAATTTGCATTTCAACTTGACCGCAGCTGACCGAGCAGACGCGTCGCGACGGTCACGTGCGCCGCCAGCTCGACGCGAACTCAAAGTTTGCCATGCGATGCGACGCTGACGCTGGCGCCATTTGTGATTTGATGCCGTCGAGCGGCGAGCAACGCGGCGTATGCGTAATGAGCAGACAAAGAAACAGCAAATAGAGGCAGCAAAGTTGTCGTTTCTTTACCACTAACAAAGGGTACATGCACTCTTTGAGCCAGCAAAAGTACTGTGTGAACTTTATACTAGGGAAGGTTGCAAGATGTATACAAGATATAAAGAGATATAAATACATAAGAGTATTATACAAGCTATCTTACCATATTATATCATGTCAAATCATAAAATCATATCATATTATATATATACATATATCATTCCCAAAAAATGAAGATAGGGACCTATCACTACAATAATAGGTATCATGAGTATGATAAACATTCTGAGTTGTATTTCTATATACTTATAATACTAAGATAAGTGGGTAAACAATAATCAGAGGGAGTATGTTAATAAAGTCAGCCATGAGCTTAATATGTCTTTCCCAACTGAATAACAAGATGCAGTTCATATCGAAATGGTAGAAATGGTCTAGAAATGGTCACTTATTTCTGAAGTTGCTCAAGGAAGTGTAAGAAGTATAAAAGATCATCATTTGGAGGGCAGTAATTGTTGGGTAAATCAAAATATAAACGTTTCAAGTTTAAAATTATGTTTCCAAGTTCATTTCTATCGATTTATAAAGGCAACAATCTTTTTCTGCGTGCAACAAGAAGACATATTGTCAGCAAATTTGATAGTCTATTAGCATTCAATGCGCTCATTCAAAATGCCTCAGACTATACCTTAGTACTCACCTGCGAGTGTTCACTGTGCTGTATGTTATACAAAGTATATGCTCCAAGAAAGTGTAGCAATTCAAGAGTCTTTCATCTCTCTTTTAGCAGCAGCAAGGTGGGGCGGGGGGTGAGGTTGCCAAGTTTGGTACAGGCGGATACAGTTTATGGGAACTGCGGCGATCGCCCGTGGGTTTTTCAATTTTCCGCTAATGCAGCGCTGCCTGCTCTGTGTGTGCAGAGTGTACAGTGTGCGTGTGCGTGTGTGTGTGTGTGACGTTTTTCAGCTTTCAGCGATTGCATGTCGCATTTGAGGGAACGTTTTGCGTAATGCGCGCTCGACTGCCCGCCCGCTTTTATGGGCCATTTCGAGCGTTTTGGCCATTTGTGATTTGTAATTAGATTTGCAGTCGACATTAATGGGCAACAGAAGCTGCTGCTGTTGCTGGCCAAGTGTTCCCCAGCTGTCTGCCCCCTGCCCGCACCCGCCCCCCGAGTGACTGTTGCGCAACAAAGTGCGCGGCGGGACACCTCATAAAACGGCACTAACAATTGAAAATTCATTAGAGACGACGACGGCGACGACGGCGACGACGACGACGACGACGACGACGACGACGACGACGACGACGACGACGACGACGACGACGACAAGTGGCAAATGGCAAATGTAAAAATGGCAAATGGCAACGACAACAACAGCAACAACTAAAAAAGTAACTCGCTGCACGCACTGGAGAAAAACACACACAGTAAACACAGAGAAAGGGGTGAGGAGCAGTGGGGAGGGAGGGGGAGGGAGGTAAGGAGTTGCAGGGGAAAAAAAGCGAAAAGCTAATTAGCCAAAACGTTAACGGCTTGACGAGAGCCAGAGCTATGAAAAGGTTCTGCTAATGACCTGCTGCATAAAATCCTCCAGCGATGACGGCGAGGAAGGCAGCAGCAACTGCCCCAAGAGTCAATAACACTCGACACATTGTAGACAACCTGAACGGGGCACATGTAACAGCAACAGCAACAACAACAACAACAGCAACATGAACAACAGCCCGACCAAGACAACAAGCAGCTACTGACACCCGACACCCGCTGCTCCTCTCTTCTCTCTCCTCCCTCCTTTCTCCTCTCTTCTCTCTACTCACCATACTCGCCTGCTCTTTTCTCCTTCACTCCCAGGAGTTAACTGTCTTCTCTTATCTGTTCTATACCCTCCACACCCTCCTCTTCTCTTGCCTCCTTATCTTTACTTTCCATGCTCGTCTATTCTTTCCCCCATCTCTCTACTAACTACACTCCTCTTCTCTTTCCTCCTGCTCTTAAGTCTCCCGCCTTCTCTTTCCTGTTCTCTCCTCTCCCCACACTCGTGTTCACATTACTCCTTCTATCTTCTCTCCTTTCTTCTCTTATCTGTTCTCTCCTTTTTCCTCACTGCTCTTCTCTTTCCCACTCATCTTTACTATACGTATTGCTATACTCTTTCCCCTTTCTTTCTACTCTCCTGTCTTCTCTTCTCTTACCTCCTTCTAAGTAGTCTCCTCTTATCTGTTCTCTCCCCTGACTCCTCTTCTATTTCCCCTTCCTTACTCCCTCCCCTCTTCTCTTCTCTCTTCTCTTTTCTCCTTCTCTCCACACATCTCTCTCCTTATTCGCCTTCTCTCATTCCTCTTCTCTTTTTTAACTCCTCACTAAGTACATCCTAATCACCCATCAACTGCTTAGCAGAGAAAGTTGGCTATCATAATCGCATCTCGAGCTTAGGAGTTCTGCATCTTCAAAGTAAATACGAAATAAAGTTGAAGAATTCAATAACAATAATTAAACCTATAAAGAAGAACTTTGTTTACTAAAGACTGCCACATGTGTCCCAAATAGGTGTCTACATCAAGATTTCATACAACACTTAATACAATATATACGTCAAATATGATGACTGATAATCCCCATATCTCCTCAACTATGCAGGTAAAACACTTGAAATTCCTCCAATATACTGCTATAGCATTTGTCTATCAATGTTCAAAATTTTCTCAAAAAGTAACAACAACAAGTGTTGGAAAAACGCGTATCAATGGCCGCACACTCCAATGGCTCGTCGTATACAGAAGAACTCGCAGCCTTAAGCTCTGCCCAATGCACAATTTGCATATGAAGCTTATTCACTGGAAATATATGCATCTGTATAGTGTATATATCTAGCCGATAAGTTGGACAAGCCAAAGCTGTGGCGGATGAAGCAGCAGTAGGAGGAGGGGGAGGAGCAGGAGGAACACAAAGCTCGCACTAAAGGCGATATGTATCGATAAGCATCGAACAGCGTATTATACGAACCGAACCAAATCCAGATGCACAAAAAACCTTAGCTGCCCGCCTCAATGGCTGCACACACACACACGCACACACACAGCTTGAGGAAAACTTGGGGAATAAAAAGAGATGAAGCTGAAGTCAAAGTCGCAGCCCGACAGAATGAAAAGAAGGCGCACACAGGAAATAATTTTGAAGAGCAGCGAGCCAAACAGCAAAAAGAAAACGAACACGAAATAAAAGAAAAAGAAAGGAAGTAAAGCAAACGTAGAGAGATGAAGGCAAACCAAACGAAAACTAAACCAAAACCAAAGCCAAGACGAAGAGCAAAACTAAAGCCAAAGAAACATTGAAGAAACTTTACGTTTCGGTGGCACGTTTGAATTGCCAACTACTGCAGGGAATGGGGAGTGGCAGGGGCAGAGTGCAGGGGGGATCTGTTACTGAATCGGTTATCCACATTGCAAGGGGCCAACCAGGTTCAGGTTCAGCTTGTGGTTCACAACGGCAGCGCAGCGCAGGCAGAGAAAACAAACTTCCAGAAGTTATTCAGTTCGCATAACGATAAACGCCCATCGTTTTATTTTGATTTCGCGACCGCCCCCCCTCCCTTGCACTACCTGCCTCTCTCCCTCTCTCTCTCTTTCTCTCTCTCTGTCCCTCTTGCTGTGTAGACTCTGGTATAGTTTATATTCTGCTGCGTTTTCAGATATGAAATTATGTTTATGGCCCGCTCGACCGCTGCCTGCGCGTTGCCATTTGAATTGCACTTCGACTATTCACAAGTTGCAACTGCCACAGCTCTTGCTATACTTGCTATACCCTGTAATGGACGCTCAAGAGTGTGCTGGATGCGTAGATGCAGTAGGCTATGCAGATAGAGACCAGACCAGAGCAAAGTTATCTCAAAATAACATCTTTTCATAGATTCTCTTTAATGAAAATATCTTTGATGGTCTCAATAACTTCATAGATCGAAAACAATCAAATTTCTTCATCTATTTTGTAGCTTTGAAACTATCGATAAATATTATGCATGTTATCGATAGTAAGCATTCGAGAAAACTTACAAGTTAAAGCTGCAAAGCCATCGATATCAATATAAATATATGTTAGTGAACCCTTTCAACAGATTTACAGTAACTCATACTGATTATGCTATAAACTATAACTACTATATAGTAAGAACTGTTTCAATTGATCTACTAAAATAACTATTGTATATAACTAGATTAAAAAAAATTTATATATGATATTTAGAGTAATAATATATATATTTATAGTATGTTATGTATATATATTTATGTTATGTTATGTATATAGTATGTATGTATGTTTATAGTATGTTATGTATATATATATTTATAGTATGTTATGTATATATATATTTATAGTATGTTATGTATATATATATTTATTGTATGTTATGTATATATATTTATAGTTATAAAATTTATTATATTTCCTAAGGAGATCGTGCTTGTTTAACTGACTCAACTTATCTATACATCTCTGTGCCATAATCTAATAAAGCATCTACGAACTGGCTTAACTGATCTTTTAACTGCACAAAAACTTACACTGATTATGCTATAAACTATATCTATATATAGTAATCGAGTTAAAAATCTTTCTTATATGGATTATGGCAGTAAAACTATTGCAACTGATCAATGTTATCTACATATTATGCCTTATCTTACTAGATTGTGCTATACACTATACCCATCTATAGTAACTACGATCTGTTTCAACAGCTCCATCTATCATGCTTTATCTTACTAAATGATACTCCAGTATACACTCCATCTATCCACAGTTTCTGTAGCATCTCCTGCCTGCTGCAACTTCAAGCACCTTCCCCCACTTACAGGGTATCTAGTGTACACTCTCTTTGCTCTTGTTGCCGCTGATGTTGTTGCTCGGCGCATTGAAAATTGCTTGCGTTATTTCGATTCGAGGAGGCCCCAATCGCAGTCGCAGTCGCAGTCGCAGTCGCTGTAAGTCGCTGCAACCGCAACCGCCCGTAATCACGCCGCGTGCTGCTCACGTAGCGGCGCGGTCGAGAGGCAGGTCGAGAGTACCCCATGCAGCAGAGAGATAGACCTCGCTCGCCAATACTCGATCCCCAGTCCGCCTGCTCTGCCATGGTTCGCGGGTCCACCTCGGCAAGCACGTCGCGGCGACTGTTGCTGCTGCCACTGCCGATGCTGCTGCTGCTGCGGCTGCTGTTGCTGTTGCCATCTTTACCTTCACTTCAATGAGGACATTCAGCGCACGTTAACTTTTCGCTCTGACTGTGCTGCGGCGCGGAGTTGCTTCTGTTGCTGTTGCTGCAGTTGTTGTTGTTGTTGTTGTTGTTGTGATTATCATTATATCTGCAAGATTACCAATTATTTGTTGTTGTTGCTGCTGCTGCTTGCACTATGCGCACTGCTTTGTCTCTCTCCCTCTCTCTCTCCCTCCCTCTTTCCCTCTCTCTTTCTCTGTCTGGCTTACTGGAGCTCTGCGCACTTTCTGGTTATTTCTTATAATTCGCGTTAATTTTTCTTTTAAAATGAAATTGCATTGGTGCAGCAGCAGCAGCATCGACAGCACCAGCAGCAGCAGCAGCAACGGCAGCAATTGCCGCTCCTTTCCCGCAACGTTGTTGTCTCGATTATGTCAGTCGTGTGTTGCCTCCTCTTTGATGTTGCTTGATGCTACCCAGCAACAGCAACAGCAGCAACAACAGCAACAACAGCAGCAACAACCTGCAACAGCTTCTCTCTCCAACTGCCAAACTCGGCGTTTAACTTGGTCCATTCATACAGCTCGCACTAATACGAAAGGCATTATGTACTCGTATACAGCATACCCCATACTCCCCATATCCTACCTCCCTCCCCCCTCCCCTTCTTGCAAGGCACCTGTAATAGCTGCTTTGCTGCGGTTCAGCTTCGGCTTTGCTTCGGTTTTCGTTCCGTTTTCGTGCATTGAACTGCGCGACGAGCGTGTCGCACATTTTGGCCACTGGTCTTCAGATAAACACAGAGATGGAGATGGAAATGGTGATGGAGATGGCATATAGACGGAGATGGAGATGGAATAGAGATAGAGATGGATATGGAGACGGACATGTATATGGAGCAGGCAGACTTGACTCGGAGTAGCTTCATTCCAGATATTTCTTTAATTACCTCTACAGATTCATCTTTCGATAGATCGAAGACGTTCTGATGCCTTAAACAAACTCGCAACTACAATATAAAACTATCGATAAGTCTTCTTAATGTTTTCTTAATGTTTTCTAAATGTAAAATCGAAGAACAGAAAAAGAATAAGATGAAAACTAATGTTCGAATACAAATTGAGAACTATTCAAAACTATTCAATCTATTTTCCCTATAAACTCTATTAAAATATTTAAAAATGTTCTCGATAACTTATCGATAGTCTTGCTTTCTTTATAGAGTATTTGTTCTGTATTAACTATATTGTTCTATTGTGAAAAACAACTAAAGAAAGTTGCAAAACTATTGATCAAGTACAAATTTAGAACTATTCAAAATATATTCAACAGCTTTCCCTCATAAATGCTTTAACTTATTCAAAAATATGCTCGACAATTTATCGATAGTCTCAATGATTGAGCTGTAGCTCTATAGAGTATCTCTGTCGCTGCAATTGATTGGCCTTACACTCTGACCTCATCTTGCAAATTTCCTCTCATTCTCCTTTTTTATTTTCCTCTTTTTCTATTTATCACTGCTAAACAGGATACAGGATATCTGTCAGTCGATCAATTTCGTACGTGCTGCACATTTTCATTTTGTTTTTAATTTTTTTATTGCTTCGTGTTGATGGGCAAAATGTATTTTGTCATTATTGCCATAAATAAATATTTGAATTAACGAGCGCTGGCGACAATGGCGACTCGTTGATGGCGATGACAACAGCAACAACAGCAACAACAGCGGCAACATCAGCAACATCAGCAACAGCAATAACAACAACATTGCTGACGACAACAAAAATAATAATAACAATGGCAACAACTATGGGAATAACCGCGCTACACATGCATTTATTCATGTATTTATGCACACCGCGTATTTCCCTGCACTTCCCCTGCACTTCCCCTGCACTCCCTGCACTTTCCCCGCATTACCCTACGCTTTTTATTTATTTTCCTTTTTCTGTTTTCCTTGTTTTCTTTCTTTTTTTTGCTGCATTGATATCAACATTTTTTTTTCGTCTTTGTGGCAATTATTTTGTTTTTTGCAGTTGTCGCTGTTTTTTGCCCGCTACTGTTGTTGTTGTTGTTGTTGTTCTTGTGGCTGTTTGTTTTTGCAGCTCTCTGGTCCATTTACAATAATAATAATATTAATAATAATAATAATTTTACGCCTCTGCTGCCTCAGTAAATATTTGAATTTTTAAGCATATGCACATCAAATTCATTTCGTGTTTTTTCCATGTTTTTATCGTTTTCCACCTTCAGCTTTTTTCACTTCTCGTTTCTCATTTTCATATATTTTTTGTGGTTTTTGTTTTTGTTGTTGGCTTTGCCCCACTGTCAGTCCGTATTGTGGCACACAGTCAATGCAAACAGTGCAGGCCAATATAGGAATTACATATTTATTTTCAAATTGTCCACTCTGTGCAGAGCCGATTAAGGGTCAACTTTACGGGCCTGCACTACGTGTCATAGATGACACATGCTACCCATGAAATGCTGAAGAATCAACAAGAAATGTTTGACGATACAATATACCAACTTTCATGAAAATTGCGTAACATATACAGTGTGAAACCTGTAATCGGCAAATAGGTTTAAAGGAAATAGGTTAGTATATGAAAGAGTTTCAATTCATTGCTTTAGCATTCATTCTACCTTTCTTTTTTATTATTATATAGATAAATAATTCACATGTCATTATGCCATTTATATTTATAATTATCTGTATAATACATAAATTATATCTACATATATATTCCTGTTCTGCAAAGCGTCGTTAAGATCGTCGCCTTTTATTTCAATCTGGAATCGATGAAGCGAGCGCTCAAATTGAATTATTTTTGTCGCTAGTTGCACAATTTATCTAATCACAGCTATAGCCCCGATTAGTTGCCGATTACAGGGTATGCGAATATAAAGTATCAACCGCAGTCGCCCTTTATTTGACTATAGTTGCGTGTGTTTCATGTACATTCGTGTACATATGCCATGTAAATGTGGCATGTAATGTTTGCGAGCACACACGCACACACAAACACACACACACACATTCAAACATGCATATTCTTTTATATTGCACATAATGCAAAGTGAATACAAATAAATGCATAGGAAGCCCAAGTGTGTGTAAGAGTGTGCAACTGTGTATGTGTGTCTATGTGTGTGAGTGTGTGTGAGTGTGTTTGTGTGTGTGTATTGGCTTGCACGGGATTAAATTGTAATTACTTTATTACTTAATAACAAAACCATTCATGCCGCTGAAGTTATTAAGCGTTTTTTCACTCCCTCTCGTTTTTTCTCTTTCTCTCTCTCTCTCTCTTGCGCATCTCTTCCTCTCACACTACATTCAACTTTAATTTCCATTTGATTTTTACTGCAAATAATAATTTATTAAATTAAAATATATATTAATTCCACTTTAATCGGGCAATCATGCTGAAACACTTTCCGATTCCTGTTGAAGTGCATATTTCATTAGGGGTATTCCATTCCCACTCCTTCTACCCCGTACTTATGCAGTTCAACGGGGGGGATCTAATTGAAATGCTTATTTTATTAATATATGCATTCAACAATCGATTAATATTCGATAACATCATATCACTAGTTTGTTTTAGTGTTAAAAGCTATTCGAGATCATTAAAATTTTCTTGGGAAAGTTGATTAGAGATGAGATGAAGAATTAACAAACTGCTTATATACATACATATATAGTATATAAATTCATAATCAGCATTGAATGTTCAGTCGATTTAGCTATTGCTTTCCATATGTGTGTCCATATATCCACTCGTCTGTCTGTCCATATGCTCGTCCATCTCTCTGTCTGTCTGTCTGTATGTCTGTATGTCTGTATGTCTGTATGTCTGTATGTCTGTATGTCTGTATGTCTGTATGTCTGTATGTCTGTCTGTCTGTATGTCTGTATGTCTGTATGTCTGTATGTCTGTATGTCTGTATGTCTGTATGTCTGTATGTCTGTATGTCAGTATGTCTGTATGTCTGTATGTCTGTATGTAGGTATGTCTGTATGTCTGTATGTCTGTATGTCAGTCTGTCTGTTTGTCTGTTTGTCTGTTTGTCTGTTTGTCTGTTTGTCTGTCTGTCTGTTTGTCTGTCTGTTTGTCTGTCTGTTTGTCTGTCTGTTTGTCTGTCTGTTTGTCTGTCTGTTTGCCTGTCTGTCTGTCTGTCCTCCTGTCTGTCTGTCTGTACTTCTGTCTGTCTCTCTGTCTGTTCTTCTGTCTATCTGTCTGTCTGTACTTCTGTCTGTCTGTCTCTCTGTCTGTTCTTCTGTCTGTCTGTATGTCTTTCTGTTCGTCTGCCTGTCTGTCTATCCATTGTCTGCCCGTGCATCTGTCCATCTATCCGTCTGTCCGTCTGTCTTAACACACAAATCTCAGCTATTATAATAGCTAGAGATGTCAAATTTGAACTTAAAGAGTCATTGTATCCTACGCAGCATCAGATCATCTCAAATATTGTCACTATTAAGTGACATCTAACACATACAAATGAACATCTGTTCAGACCCGGAACGTGGGGGCCAATCTGTATACTTGCCAGTGCATGTTTCTTTCGTACCGCATTCAATCATGCCAAAGTAGAGGTAGAAAAATATATTACATTTGTTTTACACTGTGCCCAAGATCAATTTAAATCAACTTCTGGAAAGAACGTGTGGTAAATAGATTGGAATAGTTGCAAGACTTAAAAGACTGCAAGTTATGGACTTCAATCTAAACCTTAAGAGCTTGAAAGAAAACCTGCTCTGTCTTGCGAATCAACCAAATGTTTTGACTGCAATCAACGCTAAGTACGACTAATTAGACAGGCTGACAAGGCAGCAGAGGAAAAGAGGAAAGAAACAGGCAATAAATGAGAGTAAAAGAAGAAATTAAATCGCAATATTTTATGAGAATTATGTGGCTTGCATATTAATTGAATAGATTTCGTTGGTCCGGTTTGGCTACGTGGCTCGACTTGTGGCTGCCATTGCAAAGGGGCGTGGTAGCAATGCTTTTTGCATGCATGCATACCTACACACACACACACACACACACTGGCACACCATATGCATTCGCAATCAGTTAATGGAATCTAATAAACGTGCGCGTATCTTACGGCCACAATCTAATCGCAGGCGCACGACGACGACAACGACGGCGAACCGAAACCGGGAACGGGACTGCAATGGAAAGGGGGGGCAAAATGGTACCGACATTGGCCGTCGGGAGACAGGGTTGCGGCTACTGGTGACGGTGTTGATGACGCTGCCAGTTCGGATCCCTCGCATGCAATCGACAACGCCTCGCGAAGCGACGCCGGCAGCAAGGCCACGACGAGACGTCTCGCTGCTGCTTCAACTCCAACTCCCGCTCCAGCTCCCGTCACTGCCACTGGCATTGGCACTGCAACTGCAACTGCAACTGGCAACTGCAACTGACACTGGCTGTGGGCAGTGGGCACCGCCAAGTGGCGGGCAACCTGCAATTAAGTCACACAAGGCGAAATGGGAAATCAGGTAAGTGGCATGCGGCATGTGGCTTGAATTACGCAACGCCAATCGCCGAGATCAGCCACTGCCAATGAACGTTGAATGCCAACCCTGCAACTGGGAATGGTTAAATCCAAAATGGAAGACAGCGAATCACAGTAGCATCCACTTCCAATTGTCCTCAACTTCTCCATCAGGTTGACCAAATCTTTGCAAGCAGTTCAATCATTCTATTGCAAACTTTAACCTCAATCATACATAGTATGTATAGTAATATGTATGTATTGTTTATATTACTCAGTTCTACCAGTTCATTGAAACACTTTTAATATCACAACTGGGAACAACTTTGTAGAACTGTAGATCATGCTTGAGAATCTAAAGTTTGTTTATGAATTAATACCCTTGCAAAGGGTACATTAATTCTGACCAGAGTTTTCAATGCATCTTGGCAGACATCACCGACCCCACAAGGTATATATATTTTGAATCAGCATCAACAAAGGAATCAAACTAAAACTGTCCGCCTGTCCGCCTGTCCGTGTGTCCGTCTGTCCGTGTGTCCGGCTGTCCGTGAATTCGTGTGTCAGTCTATTGCAACACAAACTAGTCTCTCAATTGAGGAGCTAACTTAGTTAAGCTTATAAATAGGTTGGAACAAGCCGATTTGGTCCGATATATAGTATGTATATATGCCATACAAACTATCGACCAATTTTTGTTATTTTTTAAGATATTGTAACAAAATTTACTACATCGAACTTTTTCTATATAACCATATAAAATGTCATTAAAATCGGACTACTATAACATACATATAGCTGACATAGGAACAATCAGCCGGAATTCCGGTTTTTGTATGATGACTTGTTCTAATATTAGAAATAACTGAACTTATCAATGCCTATTAAAGTAAGACATTATATTGAATATACACATTTAATTCTGCACCATTATACATAACTATTATTGGAAAGATCGGAGAATATAAAAACCTGCTAGAGTATAGAATCTTATGTATGAAAAACTGAATAAAAATCACATTATTATATGTTTATCATACTTATCATATCATATTGTTCATACTCTTTAGATTCATCAAAGATTTAATCAAGCATTAGGGAACAAACTATTGTAGAATATTTTCTTGTTCACTCCGTTGGAATATGAAATAAGCTTTTTATTCTATTTTATAACTTATCTAGTGCTCCAGATCAGGAATATATTTACTTATTGATATATGTCACGCCTTCTTCTGCCTGTTACATGCATTTACAAAAACGGTCACCTTTTTCTTTGACCACATTACCAAGTTCATTGCCCTGTATTAACTATCATTTAAAAGGATTACTAACAATGTTGCTCAATCATTTCCGCTGCAGAATACATACATATAGTACATATAACATATATATTTAATTAATTCTTCTTTTTTTAATTCTTTCTATAATCTTCAAATAATTTCGAGCTTTCTCATTATATTCCTGTCATCACTGCGATCTCATCTCCTTGTCCTGTAGATTTAATAACTTTCTTAAGCAATCTCTTCTCAGTTCTAGGAACTAACTAGATTCTCATTTCGATTCCTTCTTCAAGAAGTTTTTCACACTCGTCTCACATTGAAGTTCTATTTGTAATATTCTGAAATTGCAGTTTGAAATTGCTTTGGAGAATGCAACGCGTGTTGCTCATTTTCAATTTCATTCTTTTTGACAACTTTTGTGACTTGTGACGTGAGTTTTTCCGTGATTTTTGATGAGATTTTTCCCGGTTGCCCATTCCACATTCCCATTGCCGTTCACAGCGTTGCATTACTCTCTATCTGTATCTCTATCTCTGCTTCTCTGTCTCTTTCTTGTTGTGTGTCTTTTGCGGTTGTTTTTGTCTCTCATTAAACATACAAATATTTTGCCGTGAATTTGTTTTTGTTGTTCTTTTCTTTGCCCCCCAATCTTGTTGCCATTGCTGTTGCTGTTGCTGTTGTTGTTGTTGTCAGTCTCTGGGATCGTTTCGCTGTCGCTTAAAGTGTCAGTTTTGTTTCGTGTTCGCGTCAGTCAAGTCGCCAACAGTTTTTCGCTCTGATCTAAAAACCAACAAGCGATAAAGTGCACCAAACTGCGAGGTGGGGGAGTAAACAAACAAACTATAGCACTACGTACACTATAGATGTGTATCCACATATACATACACCCGATAGAGCCGCCTCCCCGTGGCATAACCGTCGGCACTCGAACTAACTAACTAACTGTCGCCTGTCGTCTCTCTTGCCTGTCGCCTGTCGCCCAACTCTCGCTGCCTCCTTCACGTCTCTTCATCTCCATCTATAGCTCCCTCTTCCCCCCCTCCCATCCCCTCTCACTCCTCTTCCTCTGCTCCTCTCCTCTTTCCCTCTTCAGTTGCTTCTCCATCTCTGCCAGCTGGCGAGCTGTCTGTCTGTCTATCGAGCTGCCTGGCATTTGTTTGCCGGGGCTGTCCATCTTTTTGTCACGAGTGCTGTCTGCCACGCCCACAACGAAGCGAAATTAGTTTGGCAGTCGAGCCACAGATCGCTGCACAGTGCCACCAAAGTGTTTGAGAACTGGCGCATCAAGAATGATTCCCATTTCAAATAGAACTTGTTGGGCTTCTCATTCTGTTAGTAGAATATTCAAAGTGATATGTATAGGGCTGTTGCTTCATATGACCTATTAGACCTATAAGGCATACAATATGTGTATAAAAATATCATGTTATTATAAAGTATAATATATTTTACAATAGTGTATAGTTAGTATAGTATATAGTATATATAGAGTTATATATTTACTGTGCTGGAATTGGAATTGTTGGCTCAGTAGTGGCTGCAATAGATCAATTGCAAACCATATCATATAAGGTCAGTGCATAGCATATTATAACAACAATTTAAACAAATCATATATCAGAACATATCGTATCATGTTGTATCATATCATATAGTATCATATCTTATTATATCGTATTATATCGTATCATATCATATCGTATCATATCATATCGTATCATATTATATATTTAGTATCATATCATATCGTCATCATGTCGTATCGGGCAAACAAACTCTTCCTGCGCTCTTCTATGTAAGTTATCCCAACTTAACTCTTATCCCTTCTCCCACATTGATCTCTCAAGCATTCTATTTATGTACCCCCTCATTCATGCAGTTCTCTTGCATACTCGTTCCACTGTGCAGACTTTTGGTTGCGGGACTCGTTAATTAGCTTAGCTAAAAACGACGGCTGAAAATCTATTCCAAATTTCATTTTTGTTTCGACTTTTTCATTTCGTTCGCTTCTCTTTCTCATTTTTCTCATTTTTCTCGTTTTGCCATTTGCATTTTTTTCCGCCATTTGTTTGTTAACTTTAAGATGCAAAGGCGATAAAAGCCGAGGGCAGCGAGGGCAACAACAATTAACAAGCGCGACAACAAGCAGGCAAAGGGCAAGGGAAAGAGAAAGGGAAAGGGAAAGAGAGAGAGGCAGAGGCAGAGGAAGAAGGTCGTTGTGTGGGTGGATTTTTGGGTCAGAGCTCGAGCTCGCTGACTTCTGGCTGCGGGTGCGAGCAGGTCGGAAGGGTGGGAGAGGGAGGGGGAAGGGTGTGAGCAGGTCGGGCTGGTCGGGCTGGTCGGCTTATCGGCACCGAGACCATCTCAATGACTTACTTAATCACATAGAGCAAATCTGGTTACAGGATATCCGCCGTGCACGGAGGCCATCAACATCAACAGGCGTTGACGACAGGACAGGACCTTTGGCAACACCAACACACACAGACACACACACGGAACGGAAGAAGGTACGTAGACGAGTGCGGGTACGGGAGGAGGGCAGAAGGAGGCACACAAATTGAAGCTCATCTACTTAACGCGGCTCGCTCGCGGCAGGCAACGTCGTCATCATGACTACGACGGCGACGCTGTCCTGCGCTCATCGTGTTGCCATATCCTGCGGCACAGTCGTCGCCCTCACACCTCGTCCCGCTTCCACACACACTCTCCCTCCTTCCCTCTCTCCGTCCCTCTCTCTCTCTCTGTCCCGTGCTCTGCTGCTGCGTGTGCGTGTGCGGCGGGTCTAAGGATAATCTTTGGCATAATTATTACAATGTCACCATGTTTCGCCTGTCCTGCTGTCCCTCTGTCCTGCTGTCCCCCTGCCCCGCTCTGCTCTGCTGCAGTGTTGGCCTGTCCTTTGCTGTGCTGTGCGTCGTCCTGGCTGACGCCTCTCGCAATTTTTCTGCTCATCGCCATCATCTCATTTATTGCTTGCGGTGTTTGGCACGTTCCCTTGTGGTTTACAGCGTGAAATAAGATTTTCCTATGACCAGGCCCAGCACCGCCAGCGTCACCATGAGCACCACCACACACTACCCCCAGCTCATCCAGCACCCCCTACCCCCTTTCCACGCCTTTTCACTCCGCCTGCTGCCTCTTCTTTATTATGATTATTTGCGCTCGTGTGCGTGCCCAGTTGCCAGTTGCCATGACCTCAGCCGGGCCAGCTCTGGGCCATCAAATGGCAAACACCGTACCCCACTTCCCTCCCCCCCCCCACTCCAGTGGGCGGTGACCTGCAACGTCAAGGGAGAGAGAGAGAGAGAGCGAGAGAGGGAGAGAAGGATTTGGCTCCAGGTTCAAGTCGCCAGTCCAGATGCTTGACACTTGCCTCGTCGCCATCGTCGTCGTCGTCGTTGTCAGAGGGGCGACACTTGACACACGACGCTGACAGTGTGTCCCTGCGTGTGCCCATCCCTGCGGCGTCCCTCCTCCGTCTGTCTGTGCGGTCACAGCGCTTCCTTTACAACTATGTCCTGCTCTCGAGTGCGTTGATGCGTGTTCACTTCGCCTCTTTTTCATCTCCTGCCTCCTCTTCTGCTGCAACCTCAGCTTATTCCTCTTCTCCAACTGCAGCAACTGAAACGCCTCAAGAGAGTAAATATTTCTAAAGCAGAACACACGACACAAGCAACAACAACAGCAACAACAAAACAACTGCAAAATAATAATAATAATAGTAATACTTATGAGCTCAAGAATTGTCGTGATTTCTTCCAACTTCAGGCTTTAAATACGAAATTCAACACATTTTTCTACTTCTCTTTGGAAGTTGGGGAACTGCCAGTGCCTTTGGAGTACTACAACAGCGCAGAGAAGTACTATATATATTCATTTTGGCTAAGCTCAGCGAAACTTCAAGTCTGTGGAAGTTATGAAGTACTTTAAACTGTGAAACAGAGAAGTCATTTACAGTTAAAATATATATTTGCGCTGTAAAACAAATGAGAAAACCAAAAAAAAAAAAAAAAAAAAACATATTAAATTATATTTAATAGTGAACTTGTACCAACTTTTAGATGAATTTGTCTACACCCTGTAAACCAAAATGTACACTAAGGTATTTAAGGTATTATATCATATCTACTGGCAGTGTAAAACAACTGAATTTTTACTGAAAAGATACGTTCATTTTAGCAGAATCTCAGTTAGTTCTTCTTCGAAGTAGTAGGCAAGGGAAATGTGGAAATTAAGATTAAAAATACAAAAAAAAAAAAAAAAAAAACTGTGCAAATCGTTGATGATATTAAGCTTTTCTATTGTACAATACAAGATACTTATAAAGCATATATATTATATGTTACATATATACGTGAATGTGCCTTACAGCTCCCTAATATTATATTGGGTTAACCGCAAAGAAACCGATGATTTTGCATACAAACGGCGTTGACAATTTTTTGAACGGCTTATGACTCTGTTATTGCATTTTAGATTTTATCAGTTATGAGCTGGCACTTTTAGCTTGCTTTAGAAATATATAATAATGATAGCATAAGTATATTTCGATTCAATTTGGTAATAGGAAACTAATACAAAGTAGCACCTTACTTGAAGCACCTTTAGCTACATTATCTACGAGTAGTACAATATCGTATACACCAAATATACTTCAACTATAAAGAGAGTTTATTCTTAAAATAGAATACAAATACAATCTGAAACTACTGACAACTAGTAGAAGTGAAAGCAATACAAATCACAACAACACATCAACGAATTCACTCGATATACGAGTAAACATGTTATCAGTTGACGAACCCAATACTACTCTACCTTATAGAGAAGATTGATTCAGCCACTGTGATAAGACTTAAGCTTGAATGCGAAAACTATGGCGTAATCGAAGTGGAATGGCAAACGAGGCTTAGGCGACTGCAAGGCAAACAAAAGTCAGTGAAATTGAGCAACAAAAAGTGAAAGAGGTGGAGAGGGTGCTGACTCAGGTAGCTGGCAGTGAAGCTGCTTAAAACCCTTTTGTGGATAATGAAAGTGAGGCCGATTTGCAGATAGCAGCAGAGCAAACGAAACTCGTGTCCGGCTGTCCGTCTGTCCACAAGTCTGTCCATCTGTCCCACTGTATGTCAGTCAAGCGACGGCGGCACCCGCACTTGGCACTCGGGCTCGACCCACGGCACGCTGCAAAGCGGCTTGACAAATGATGATGAGCCGCACGCGCAGCGGCAACAACAACTACAGGAACAACAGCAAGCAGAGCTACAATTGCAACAAGCAACAACAACAATAAGCAGACTCTGGCTCTGGCTCTGGCTGTGGCTTTGTATGCAAATCACCGTTGACACTTGCTGCCGTTGCAGTTCTCAGTCTCCGTCTCAGTCTCAGTTACAGCTACAGGTAGAGTCGGCGGCAGCAGCGACGTCGGCAGCGTGGCAAGTACAAAGTGCAGTCAGGCAGCTGTGCCTCTGCCTGTGCCTGTGCCTCAAACTAAGCTGTCGGCTTTAGTGACAAATCCACTCGCTGCAGCATCCTTTGTCAGCCACTGTGCGGGTGTATATACATATATGTGTGTGTGTGTGCGGGTGTGTGCTGTGTCATGTGTTCCCATCTGTGGCATGTGGTCGCTTAATGCTTAATGCGCTTTTCGCATATCGCACAAAATGCGAAAAACAAAACTTATCAACATTTCTGCCCCGCATTGACATGTTCACACCTCAGCGTCAGGTCAATGAAATCGGCTCAAACTGAGTGCGTGTACCTGGTGGTTTCTGTGTTGCCCGTATACCCTGTAATATATTACAGCTGAAGTGTACTACACCTAGTGTTGCGTAATGCTGTAAGGATTAAGGTAGCATTGACATGTTCCATGAAACTAGTGCTAGATTAGCTTTAGTATCTTTTACAGGGTATTTTAAAGTCAATTGACATTTTCTTAAACATACTCAATATATACTGTGTGAAGTTAGGTGCAAATACTCATGGTTATTCTTTATTTAGAGACACTATTCAATTACGATATTCAGTGATATTGATTACTTCTGGAGCAGATATGGAATTAAGTAACAAATCTAGTATTTATATCATAAGAACCATATATATTCCTATATATATATTATATATATTCAAGCCTTAATTAACCCTCCGACTCAATGCAAGAGTTTACTGAAGTCAATTTCAATTAATATCGTATTAATTGAATATCGTTTTTCAGTCTTTGTAACACGCTTTTTATTGCTCGTGCTCTTTCGTTATCACACGACCGATCAAAGCCAGTTGACAGTTTTATCTTTCTGAAAAAAACCTCAAGAAATCAAATGTATTTTCACTGAAACTCGCTGAAAAAAAGCGAAATATTCCAGCTTGTTTTTAAACATTGGTTCTTTGATAGTTGTGCTCAAAAAATATGTTTGAAATGCTTAATTGAAAAACTATTGAAAGCAAGAATAGAGTATCAAAGTGGAAGAGAAAAAGTCAACTAAAGAAAACTGAGGTAGAAAGTAATCAAAGAGAGTCTCAGATATATGTTATATATAAAGTACGGAAGAGATCTATCGATTTATTTACTATATATATACCAAATAGGGTTGTATGCTTGCGAAGAGGGGAAGAGTATGCAACGTGCGACTTGTGACAGTGTGCAAAAGGCTCTTTGATCTGTTTTTATTTAACTGAAAATTGCATTTTGATAATTTGGAGCAGAAATCGCTGAAAGCGAAACTAAACTGCAGTTGACATTTTAATTTTGTTGTTTTCGAAATTCGCGGAGCGCGTCAAAAATAAATAAAAGAAAAATGGAAAAATATTTATTAAATATGCGCATCACATGAATTTGATAACGTGTGTGGAAAAACCAAGTGAAAAAACACACATCGACAGCATCAGGCAGCACAGTGCGTGCTAACTGTACTATGCCAAAGTACGATACCATCGTAATATATCGTATAAATGAATGAATTGCAGGTGATCGTAGAAACAAATCTCAAGTGAAAATCCAACATGAGTTTTAATTCGAAAACATTAAAAAAAAAGTAAAAACAAAATAAAATAAAATATTAAAACCCCAGAAACAACCAATTCTTCCCTTTACCCGATAGTAGCCGATAGTTTCTGGTATTCCATCACTTGTCTAACAATTAAATAAGTTCTTCAAGCTGTAAATACTTTAGATTTTTAACTGACACCTTGTTTATTTTCACATTTCATATTATTTTACGTGGCACATGGCATATCCAATCCAATCCAATCCAATCCCGGCCACAGATTGACGAGGGGCGACTGACGAGTATTTGAATAATTTACTCTCTCTCAGCAAACATATAATTTGAATTGCAATTTATTTATGCTTTTTTAATTTATTTTCCCCAGTCACTTTTTTTCTATGTATTCTATTTTCTATTTTCTCTCTCTGTCTCTCTCTCTCTCTCTTTCTTTTTTGACATGACACTTAAATGAAGCAACAACCATTTTTATGACAGCTCGCCCCCTAAACTAGAAGCCAGCGTGATTTTGCATTCCGTGGGAACGGGGATGGGGGCGCGGCATGTGCGATGGGCGGTACCGGGAATGGTTGAAGCCTCCCGTGACAACTCATCTGCATATAACAAATTGACGCATCAGCAATCCACTCACACACACACGCACACAGACACGTTTTACATGCAAGCTGATGACAGCTACTACATGCTCTATAAGGCAGATTTTCTTCTATAACAGACCTGTCTTAGGGATTATATAGATCCTTAAATACATGTATCTGTTCCGAATATCCTTGAATATTATTTAGAAATATAATTTATTTATTATATTGATTTAAAATGAGTTTAAAAGTATTGCAAATTAGTCAGTTAGAATCAAATTAAATTGATATAAGGAATATACATATACTTATATAATATATAGTTGTATAATATATTTCTATAATAATTAATTAATTACCAATTCTGTGTTCGTTAAATATCATTCATTTTTTAAAGAACTCCAGTACTGACCTCAATAACAGTGTCTAATGCACATGTGCTTACATATGTACTCGCTACATCTACATCAGTTTCTATTTAACATTTCTATTTCAATATATTTGGTTTGTGCGCGGGAGAGAGAAAGAGAGAGAGGGAGATAGACAGAGCTGCATGTGAAATTATTTTAATTTTCAATAAAAATGCAAATATTTTATTTATAATTCTGTGCAATTTTTGCGTATTTTTTACAGCCGCATTCAATATGTGCGTATGCCACAGGCCGCATGCCACACACACACACACACACACACAGACACACAGATATGCATAGCATAGCAAATTGTAGAAATTTCATCACATTCATCGCTTAACATGGTTAACAACTCGTCTAATGCCAAATGCGACATTTGGACCCAAAGAACTGACCCAACGGGCAAATGATTGGCAATTTGAAGAGTGCCTCAGCGATAGTACGATAGTATTTATCGATAAACACACTATGAGTTATATATATGAAGAGTTTTTATTGCTTTGTTCAGTTTTCATTTGTTTGCACTTTTTTAGCTTCATCTTCTTCTAATTATGCTTTTCTATCATTTGTCTTCATGAGTACCCCCAATTAATGCCAATAGTGTTTAATAAAATATTTGGAAATTGCATAAATAAAGAATTTGTGCTTTATTATAATTGATAATTATTATTTAATTAATATTTTATTTATTATCTAATTATTTATTATTATTTAATTTTTAATTATTATTTATTTCCTAATTATTTCAAAAATATTAAATAATTGAATTCAAAAATAAAAACATATAAAAATCCTTTATAAGTTTGAAATAATATTTAAAAATACTTAAAAATCTAAATAATATAAATTATTAATTATTATTTTATTTCATTATTTTGATTTATCATTTCAAAAAGGTGTCTGGCAAAAACCCTTTCAAAAACAGTCTAAACATTAAATCTGCACACCCATTTCTCCTATAAGACTCCCAATTAAAAAACAAAAACATGTAAATTTAATAAAGTCAGTTCAAAAAAATTATTCAAAATTATATTAAATTATTTGCGATGAACAATTGAAAAGGAGATAATAAAATAACGAGCAATGGATAAGTCGATTTAACAGTTGATTGAATGGAATTAATAAACATATAAATATCGTGTGTATTATAGAACATAATGCACACACACACACACACACACATACGAAGTAAATGATATATATAATAATATACATACATTATGATATTATTAATACTAATTCGTGCAGGGTGAGCTGAGTTTAATGGCTCATTCACGGTCAGGTGGTGCCAGTGTGATAAGCATTGACCTGTGTGGATGACCTGCACGACAGCAACAACAACAACAGCAACAACAACCTATGCAAATTTGAAACGCGCAACAAACGGAAACGGAAAACGTTATACGAATATAGACAGGTGAAGGGGGGCGAGAGAGAGGAAGAGCCAGGCGGATGCACGTAGGTGATTGCTAATTGTGTGTGTGTGTGTAGCTGCATATGCCATACAGCATCCAGCATATACCATATCAGATCAGAGAGTCAGTCAGTCAATTAATATTTTGTTAATTTTTTTCTTTCGCTGCCACAGTCGGAGGCAGAGTCAAAGCTGAGGCTGAAGCTGAAGTCGAAGTCGGAGGCGAGAGCTTGGACTGGCTCGTGTTATGGTCACATCAATTTCCAGTTCGCTTTCATTTAAATGTATTTGTTTGCATAAATAAACAGAGCCAGCAACGCCAGAAGACGCAGCAGCAACAATAAATGAATGGCAAAAGGCAGAAAGACAACAACAACAACAGCAAGAACAGCAACAACAACGGCGACTAAACAAACGTCAAAACTTTTAAAATTTCAATTTCCGGTGCAGACAGCAGTCGGGGGAATCTCTACAGATCGACAGAGACGAAGAGACAGACAGACAGAGAGAGAGAGAGAGAAGGAGAGAGAGACGAAGACAGAGACACACAGGTAAAGGTAAAGGCAGAGGCACAGACAGGAGGCTGAGCGACCTGTTGCCCATTCATAAACGAGATCAAAAGGACTCGCAGTGGGAATTGCGATTCTGCGGGCCTCGACTTCGATGCGGACGCGGACGCGGACACAGCAGGCAAGTGCAGGGCGCGAATTGTGTAAAAATCAACGAAATTAATTTTATTTTGATATTTGTGCAACAAATTCCCCAGCGAAATTATCACAACAAGCTATTTTTCAGACTCCACAACAACAGCAGCAACAGCAACAACAGCAACAGCAACGAGAGCAGCAACAGCAACGAAAGCAGCAACAGCAACAACTCGCCGTGCTTGCTGCACGTCAAATTTATCAAAAGCGACAGCCGTAAGAAAGGAATCAGCTCGACTTGGCCACGCTCTGCCCTCTTCCTTCTGTTCCCCCGCCCCCCTCCCGCCTCTTCTTGCTCTCCTCTCCTTCTTCTCTTCTTAGTGCACTCTGACAGACGCGAATAACCTTGGCAAAGTGTGTGCGAATCAGCTTTGCTATTTGCATTTACTCGAAATTAATCAAAAACACTTTTGATTTGTGATTTCCTGCTGCGGCCGTGGCACAGACAACATTGCAACGTTGCCACACTCTACCACAGTGATGTGAGATATGCTGCAAGCCAGCAGACTGCAGCCTGCAGCAGCTAGCAGGGGTCGTCCTCATCCACGATCTCATCGGCTTATTGAGTTGCCAAGCGTATCAGCCGAGCTCTGCACGAGGCGATCAACTGACCCAACGGCAGGTGGCGCCACATTGAAGAGATATATATCGAATGGAAACTGACCCGTAACGAACTTTAGCTTCAAGGTATTTAACTTTAAGGTTGATCTTTAAGACAAGACGCAAACTCCACTCAAAAAAATTTGCCGTAATCTAAATAAATATCAAATATTGCCAAAATGATCTCTAAGGATCTTCAAACTGAGCATAAGAAAGTAGTAAGAAGGCAATATACTCGTAAATACATTACAAATACAATCATGAGGGCATATATATCTTTATATTTATATATATATATATATATATATATATATATATATATCATTATACTTACATACTAGAGAGCTGCGCGACCATTTGTAAAGCACAAAAAAGTATTTTTTTTTTTTTTTTTTATTTTTATTATTATTAAGTGAAGAATCCGTACATTATAATATTGTATCTTAACATCACAGGGTGGTGATTCTTAAGAAGTAAGTAAGTAAGTAAAGTAATTCTTAAGAATTACCAATCACCATAACAAAATAAGTGAAGTAGAGCACATAAAAGTACTTCATTTTCTGATACTTCGCTAAACAAAGCTTCAATGAATGAAGCTTCATTTCATTGTTCAAACAGAGTTTTTCTCTGGAATAAATATATTTTCCAAGAGCTAACAGTGAATAAAACTAAATTAACAGAATAATCCACTGTTCTTATAAACACTTTAAAGTCATAAGATGTTTTTATATCATTATCTTAAGCTGAGTTCACTAAACTAACCTAAAGACTTAATCTTCACTGCTGTCGTACAGTAAACCCCATATATATTGCTGAAATTGAACAATATATAAAGCCAGCAAATGCAGCTGCAATTCTACAAACTTTAACCTGCAGTTAACTGAGTTAACCAACGGTTAAATGATGTACAAGTAACGAAAGCGACCTAACTTTCACTGCATTAGGTTAGGTTAGTTTAGAATAGGTTAGGTTGGGTTAAGGGTTTTCTGGCAATTGCTGTAGAATTGAGTATGGGACACACAAACACGCACACATACATACACACACAGAGGCAGAGAGACACACACACAAGAAGAGAGAGAGAGAGAGAGAAAGAGAGAGGGAGAGAGAGAGCGAGCTGAGAGTGTGGAAGGAGGGTTAGATTATCGCAAGTTGAGTAGGCAGCGCAGTAAAAGACAACAAAAGCAGATCATTGATGGCAACAACAACAACAACAACAAGAGCTGTAACTGCAACATGGATGAGTGCTCGCTCATTGTCGCTTGCCGCAACTCATTTGTGGCTTGCAACGCTACAAAGCTAATGTGGCATGATCAGCAAGGCAGCCAGATTGTCATCGCAGCCAGCATAAGCAAGAGTAAATAGTGCGTGAGTGTGTGTGTGTGTGCGGGTGTGTGTGGGAGACAACGCATCATTGAACGATGCTTGGCGCTTGATAAGCAGCGCACTCGACTAGCAGCGCGCCCCCAATCACTCGTTGCAACTGTGTGGGTTGTCAGCTCTCCCCTTCTCCCTCTCTCTCTCTCCCTCTCTCTCTCTCTTTGTATCTCCCTCTTGCTGTCTGTCTGTCTGTCTGTCTGCCTTGTGGCCTGTTGGCACCCTAACTTTCTGGCCTGTTGCCTGTCTTCGCACTCAGCGACAAAAGATAAACAAAATGGCGCCCTCTGCCGGCCATTGGCTAAGTTATGGGGCATACTGGCATTGGACTCCGTCTCCAACTCCAACTTGGACTTTGGCAAAAAGACACACAGCATGCAAATGGAAATGCAAGCGTGCATCCCCCTCCCCCTCTTCACTACCCTATCTCCCAGTTGCCCTGCGTCTGTCTGTCTCCCCTCTCCCCTCCCCTCCCCTGTGGGCTGCCCCTGCACCACGTCTGCAGCTGACATGATATACGCTTTGATGTCTCGTTTTTTTGATAAAGTACTCAATCTATAAACGCCAAGAGCAAAAACGAAGAGCCGCTTTGCGCACTCTGTCTCCCCATCTCTGTCTCAGTCACTGTCTCTGTCTCTGTCTCTGTCCCACTCTCCCTCTCTGGCACTCTGGGGCCGTGGGTCAGTGCAAAAAAATGATATGAATTGCCTGCTTGCCTGGTTGCCCGACTGGCGACTGGTCCACAGCAGAATGGAGAACGGAGAATGCAGCATGCTGCATGCAGCATGGAGAATGGCACGGGGAAAAAAAGGAAAAGTATAAATGAAGATAAAGAAAAAATGGCGCACTTGCAACTCGCATCAAAGGTAAACACTCCACACCACAGATGACAACCCTAGCCCGCAACCTGCAACTTGCAACTCGCGACCGACGACCGGCAACAGCTTTTGGCTAATTCGCGGGGCAACAAAAAGCGGCAAAGAATCAGAGCTAAAACGCGTGCATTCAACAGACCGAATTGGGGTTACCCTTTCTTGAGAATGAATTGGAGAGAGAGTATGCAGATACTCGTATGTATATCAAATACTTATTCAGGACGAGAAAACAAAAAGAATTGTATCTTTAATATTTTACTTGAAAACCGAATTGCAAATATTAATTATCGATTTGCTTGGCAGGTGGGCGTGGCAATGAATATTTAATACATATTATATCTGCGTAGCATATATAGCAACCGTCATGCCAAATTTGGTGTCTCTTACTTGTATAATAACTAAGAACTCTGCGCTCATACAGACACACAGACAGACAGATTGACGGACAGGATTTAAAAGACTTGGCTAGTTGATTTGTGCGGCCTGCCACGCCTGCTTTTTTGCCTTTTACACACATTTGCACAAAGGTTACCAAATGGACAAGCGAAACGAAGGACTCTTCCTCTGTGGCAGGGTATTCGCAAGCCAAAATGTCATTCATAAATCATACGCAACGATGCTGTGGCTGCGGCTACGATTTCATTGCGATATTCGCTTTGGTTCTGCTCTGCTTTGCCAGTTTTTTTTTGTTGCCTTTGTTTTGTGGGCCCGTCCTTTGCCCTTGCCTTTTGCCATTGCCTTTGCCTTTGCCTCCTCTGGCTTTGGGTCTGTTCTCGTTGCACTTTACACGCGGAGCGGCGCGCGTTGCCTGCGCTTTAAATCGATTCGCAAGCAAATTAAAACATTTCAAGATTTATACGCACAACTGTCAAAAAGTGCTCGAGTTCGTTTATCAGCGCAAGGTAACCCCCCCCCCACTTCCTCCTCCCTTTTCCCACTCCTTTACGACTTGCTAAAACGGCTCTACCTTTGGCTATGCAAGGCCTCTTCGCCCCCCCCTTGACTACGTCCTTGCATTCGCAATCGCAAAGCACTTCCGGCATTCAATTTGGGAACTTTGCGCGCTGGCACAAAAAGGGCACAGCAATCACAACATACACTGCACTAGATCTGTCTGCATATGTTTATATATGTGGCTATATATGTATCTGTGTCTGCTGCACATGTATCTGTATCTCTATCTGTATCTGCACGCACTAAGCCGCGGGTATCCGCGTCGCAAACTTTCGCTGCGTGCAGAAACATAAGCCAAAAAATTGGCTTTAACTTTTATGATTTTCATGATGAAACTTTTCGAATAGCAAAAAACGTACAAGAGAATGGGAGGGAAGGGGATGTTTAAACTACATTGTGCAATTGCAGCCGCGAAAATGTTGCATAGAGAGTTGTGTGATAATATTTTCGTACAAAAGTCGAAACTGCAAATGAAATCATAACTTCATTTTCCCACCTCAGTTTCAAATTCGTTGAATTTTTTCCGTATTATGGCGGGTGCTATAAAGCATATATAGAATTCCAATTCTCCCTAGTTTGACTTTAAGTTTTTCTATAACTTAGTTTAGAAACAGACGCAAGCACATCTTCAAAATACTTTTTAGTTTTATTTAGTATTTTTTTCTAAAATCACGTAACATTTCCCATGCAACGCCATCTGCTGGCAGCTCATACGTACTAACGCCACAAAGTAGGCAGCGCTTAGCCGTGACTTGCACAAACAATCACTACATACGATATTGCCATTTACGATAAGAGCTAACAGCGCTAAACTGCTTGCACTGCTTGGCAGTTTAAATGTCTCGAGTTAAGTGTGGAGCAAAACTGTTAAAAGTGGAGTAAGATATCAAATTTAAAAGATGTTCATTTCAAGCAGTCGCATTCAAGCAGTAACTACTAAGCAGTTTCTTGAAACCAACGGCATCTCTTGTTTGAATTTGAATTTCCAATTGCGGAAAAACTAAGACGATTTTAAAGTTTTATTTTCTAATTCTGCCAGTATGAGGTAGAACGAATTCGTAACATGTACATCGGGAGAACGAGAGTAGCTCTAAGTTTTCAGTTTTCTAACAAGCTAAAAATTTAAATTCCAAAATGATTTAAAAGGGAATCATTAAGAAGACTTTTAGAAGACTCCAAGCAAGGGTACAGATTCTTTAACTATTTACTATAAATACCCTGTAATTCCAACTTCACCAGGGTGCCCAAGTTGCTGCCCAATTCGCTCTGCGCGCCTCTTACACGTGTAAAACGAGAAGCCGTTTTGGCTGATGGGCAAACAAAAGCAGAAAACCGTTAAAGAAGAAACCTAACCGATATTCTGCTGCTTCTTCTTGTCTTCTTCATCTTCTATGCCAGAGGAAAACTTAACGCTTGCTCGCGCTGCGCCCGAAGACGCCGACGTCGACGACGAAGCCGACAACACGCAGCCAAAGCCAACCGGTTTACATACACTGTACTAGGGTAGGGTATACTCAAATAATTAAGCGATTTGAACTGGACTGCCTTCAAAAAAAAACTCTTCATAAATAAAATAAAAATACGAAATAATGGATAAAATTATAGAGTATAAATAAATGAAAATAAAAAGTGTATTAATAATAGGTATTATTACAACATGCATCAAGTAATTTTTATAATCAATGTGGCCGTTTAAATACTGAAATTATCTGTAATCATTATAATAACCAATTATTTAGACATTTTGAATGTTCTCAGTAAAATTATTTATTTTATGTAATATTTTTTATATATTTTACATCTAATTTAAAAATAATAAATAAATAAAAAGAAATACAATTTTCAAAATGATTTAAATAATTAATATATTATAATAATTAATATTTTTTTTTTAAATATACAAATTAATATTATATTTATAATATATAAAATGAATACATTTTTAATTCACATACTCGTACATTTTATTCATATTTTCTATTATTTAAATACGTATAAATTAATAATATTTTTTATTATTATATATTTTATTTTTCTTACCGAAAATATTTTTAAGTGTTGACTTTCATTAAAAAAATAAAAAAAAAAAATAAATTAAATAAATAAATATGTATAATTTAAGTTAGTTGTAAATTCCTTTGTCGTTGCCTTCTGCGAGCGTATCCCGCATTCGTTGCAACCGTCGCGTGGTTCTGTTTGGCGTTTTCTCTGGCTAACAACAACAACAGCAATGTGGCGTCGCTGCCTTCTTGTTGTGGTGTTTTTGTTGTGCCGTCGCTTTGTTGTCAGTTTGTGCGCGCTACTCGAAGACGAAACAACGAAGCAGCAAAGCAACTCAAACACACAAAACACAAAACAGAAAACACCAAAACAACGAAAGGCCGAACAAGCGAACAACAACAATAAAAAGGCAAACAACAAATTCAGTGAATGTTTAACTCTTTTTTTTTGCATTATTTTTTTGTTTGTTTCGAATCTAATGTCCTGCGAAAAGAGAGAGAGAGATTGAAAGCGAGAAAGTGACGGAGAAAGACGCGTGAAACAGAATACAGAAACGCGAGTGCGCGCAGGGGCAACAACAAGTGTGGCAAGTGCGGCAAGTGGCAAGTGGCAGCTGAAGAGAGGAGAGCGGAGAGTGGAGGCAAGCGGCACAGAGAGCGGGTAAGCCAAATCTTCCAGAACTGCCGTTAGAACAGCAGCTTAAATATTTCTAAGCCAATTTGCGATGTGTGTGCGGCGAACAATGTGTATGACGATCCAAATTTAAGTGTGTGTGTGTGTGTGTGTGTGTGAGAGAGAGAGTGTGTGTGTGTGCCACATATCCATGGTAAACAATCAACAGCAACGGCAGCAAGTGCAGCCGCAGCCGCTGCATGTGAATGAATCTTTCTCTCTGCGCTGCAACGGGTGAAAACTCACTGCCAGCCACGCCTACCTTGAGGGGCGAGAGCAGTCTGTGTAGGCTGTAAACCACAAACTCCACCGATTTATACGCCGATTCAGCGAGAAGTAAATTTGAGACACCGAATGAGAATCGCATAGATATTTAGCGAGTGTTGAAGCTTTTCTAGCGGATGTTGCAGTGGTGTTTCTAATATCTAGGAGGTGTCAAGTTTAATGATCACAGTCGAGAGAATTTGCTTTATAGCATAGATTGATAGAGATAAAGATAGCACAAACAGAACACTACTGGCTGAGAGATGACACAGCATAGTCTAAATTATTTTAATTTTAATAATAACTTGCTATAAACTTGCTATAAACTTGCTATAAACTTGCTATAAACTCACTATAAATCTGCTATAAACTTGCTATAAATATGCTATAAATTTGTCATAAATGCACTGCATCTGTATGGCGATACAAGCAACATAGTAGTCGATGCAAATTATATCTTTATTGAACATATCATTATAGCAAAAAATGATAAAGATTAAGATAGAGTTAAGCGAGAGCTATTTATTGAGAATTAGCCTATCAGAGAATAAATAAGATAAGCACTTGCAATATGCTATGTGATTGCTATAAACTTACTATAATTTTCCTATAATATTGCTATAACTGCATTGCACTCATATGAGACAAGCAACAGTCTAGAAAGTCGCACTTGCCCAGAGCGCAATAAGATATGCATGCAATAGCTATAGGTACATACCATACACATGCACATACATACATATACATATCTGTATATATGTATGTATGTACATGTGCTTAGATTGCTATGTAGGTCTGTCGAGTGCATAATCCAGCAAAAGGGAGCCCCACCGACATGCCTAGCAAACTTAAAACTATGCAAATTTATGTAGAAATAAAGACAAAGACAAAGCCGCCCAGTGTGAGGGAGAAAGACAAAGAGAGATAGAGGGAGAGAGAGAGAACGCTAGCTTGCTAAGCTGAGCATCTCAACACATTGAGAATTGCATAGAGAGGCGCAGCAAGTGGCGGCGGGCAGCGAGCAGCGATCCCCGGAACGCTTGAAATGACTTTGAGACTCGAGACAGTTGGCCTGGATTTTTGGGTTTTGCTGGTGTTTTTCCTCATTTCTTTTCTTTGAGGCTTTTCTCTTACTCTTCCTCTCCCCGTCTCTCTCTTTCTTTCTTTTTCTTTTGCGCGCTTTGTGCTTTTGTTTTACTTTGCTTTGTTGCTTTTCACGCTGCGCGCCAAGTGAATGCGAAGGGTCACTGGTTGCAAAGGCAGGGGGTGGCAAGAGGCAGCAACAGTAGAAGCTGAGGCTGAAACAGCAGCAGCAACAACAACAGCACCAACAACAGCAGCAACAACAGCAGCAGCAACAACAGCTTCGTTGGTCGCATTAAGCCAAGAAATCGTTGTCTATTAAGGTTTGCCTGGGTGTGTTTGCTGCTGCTGATGATGAGTGTATGTGTGTGTGTGTGTGTGTGTATGTGTGTGTGTAGGTAATTAAACAGACAACATCTGCAGTTCGATTCACAGGCCACGCTGCTGCTGCTGCTGCTGTTTCTGCTGTGGCTGCTGCGGTGCGTTGCAAGCTTTATTTATGACTTGACCAGTTGCCTCTGCCCGCAGGAGGAGGCGCAGAGTGCAACCAGAAGGGAGCTGGGCGCGATGCAGTCTCTGGCTCAGCTGCACAAAGTGGAAATCAAGTTTAGCGCGGAGGGGGGAGGGCAGGAGGCAAGCGGGGGCTGTGCGGCGTGTCCAGCGGCTGTGGCAATTTACGGTGCAATTGCCGCGAAGAGGCACCAAATCAAGATGTTGTTGCAAAGCCTGGAAAATTCTTCGACACGAACAACACACAGTCTCCTTCAGTCTCTCTCTGTGTGTGTGTGTGTGTGTGTGTGTGTGTGTGTGTGTGTGTGTGTGCACATTTTACTCAGCCTTTTGCGTTATTTATTTTTATCAGCGTTTTTCTCTCTCGAGTGCAGGCAAGAAACAAGTTTTCCTCGCTTTGGTTTTTCCTTTTGGCCAGCTTTGGTTCTGGCGATAAACCCACGTTGCAATTGCTGTTGTTGTTCTTAGCTGGAATTTAAAGCCGCATGCTACATAGACGAGGCAACAACAACAACAACAACAACGATGATCTTTATTATTATTACTTTTATGGCTATTACTATTATTATTGTTATAGCGCGCGGCGCAAAATGTCAAATAAATCATGCGATCAACTCAGTTTTGCATAGTCATCTCGTCTAGCGAGTTTCCTCACTTGGCGATCGACAAAGGGGGGAGGATTGAGAGAGGGGCAATGAGGATTGCGCTTGGTGCTGTTCTTGTTCCGTTTGCGCTATTCCGATTGACAAATTCCTCGTGGACAGTCAACAATGCCCAAAACTATGTGCTAAATATGCCAATTGAGATGGCAACAATGTGATAGACGTTGATGCTATCGAGTTGTCGATAACTGTTGTCAAAGCAGCTTATACTTTAGGTAAACTGTTAATGTTATCGATACTATCGGTAGTCTTGTTATGTATAAATATGTAAATTATCGATATCATGTACTATCGATACATTTGTAGTATTGCAAGCAATGCGATAGTTCTTGATGTTGAGTTATCGATAACTGTTGCCAAAGTAGATTATGATTTAGGTAAACTGCTTATGTTATCGACACTATCGATAGTCTTGAACTGCTTATTTTATCGGTACTATCGATAGTCTTGTATGTTTATAAAGACTTTCGATATTATTACGGCATAATAATGTCGCTTCTATCGATAGTTTTATGGCATTATTTTAAGTTTTTATATAAACTGTTTATCGATAATTTTAAAAACATTAATAACATTTAAACGGGAATAAAGTTTGATTTAATTTAACGTTATCAAGAGTATATATCAGGATAAATGTATAGTCAGCATAAGAAATTGTACTGCTTTAATGCCGTTGCTATAAAGAGTGTCTACACTTCCCTATTCCCCCCCCTTCACTCTTTTGTATTTTCAATTTCTATCGTATTAATGCCATAAAAACTCTCTCAACTTGCTAATTTGAAATCTTGTTTACTTTATAGCCAAATAGATAGTACCTTTAGCCATAAACCGATCGATTTATTGCTCGAGGGGAAACTCAACGACATTCCCAGGCTGACACATTTTGCCCAATCCATCATCGCCCTGTTAAACTGGCTTCGATGACATTCCCAGTTGAAACTTTCGCATAGCTTTAGTTTTATAGCAGCCCATCGATATGCAAGCCCTCTCTCCCTCCCTCTCGCTCTCTCTCACTCTCTCTCCTTCTCTCTTGCTTTGCAATCTATTCGCGTTGATCTGTCAAAATCAAATAAAACAATCATTTAATTAGCAACCCAAGCAAAACAGTTACCAAACTCAGAAGAAGCTGAGAAAGGTGAGCAAGAGAAGTGACAGAAGACGAGGCACAAGTAACAGAAGACGAGGAACAAGCAACAGATGACGAGGTTAAAGATGATGAAGAAACGAGGACGCCAACTTCCGCACGCTATAAAAAGAGTAGAAGAAGCTGAAATTCAATCTGAAATTGGGCACTTGGGAGGCTGACAGCGTCTGAGGCGTTGTCTGACGGGGCGTTACCTTATCGGGGCGCTAACTTTCTAAGCATTTCAAGATTTTTAAAGTGTGCAAATATTTCCATATAGAAAGTAAATGAAATTTCTGCGCACAAAATAATTGCCACAGATGCATGCAGAGAGTGAGAGAGACAGGGAGACTGTGTGTACTTGCTCGTTAATGTACACAAACACACACACTCACACACACACACAGACAGGCACACACCTGTACGACCTACACCTGCTACAGCAACAATGCCAAAAGGTCTGCGCCGCCGTCGTCGTCGTCGTCGTCGCATTGTCAACGGGCAATCAGTGAAAGTTAAATCGAACAATGCAGTCGCCTCTTCTGCTTGCGCCTCTCCCAGCGCACACACGCTCTCTCCCCCCTCTCCCTCTCTCTCTCTGTCTCTCTAGGCTTGTAGGTGCGCCGCAGGTGCCATTGTTGCTGCTGTTGTTGTAATTTCACACTCGCAACTGGCAAAAGTGAAAAGAATCTCGCAGCCAAAAAGCTCCGCTCACGCACCTAAAGAAAGAAAGAAAGAAAGAAAGAGCAAAAGGCAAAGGCAGAAGAGGAAGCTGCCAAAGATGACGAAGCCACAGAGGGAGAATAAGAGAGAGAGGGAGACTGGAGGGAGGTGGGAAGAGCTTCATCAATTTAATTAACGCGCGTGTGAAGCTCAACAACAACAACAACAATGGCAACAGGGCATAACAACAAATTTGACAGCGCTGTCAGCTAAACAGTTAGGCCAAAGCGTAGGCAAAGACAGAAAGACAGAGAGAGGGATGGGGAAGAGGGGGGGGGGGTAGGAAAGAGGGGGAAGAGACATTAATACCATCTAGACACGCATGCGAGAATACCCTACAATGAGCTGCACATGCAGCCACGAGTAACCCAATTCGCTTAAGCGAATTCTTGACAGGTGTGCAAAGTAAGCGGAGGAAGACATAAAAGAAAGACAAGGCAAAAAGAGAGAGAGAGAGAGAGAGAGAGCGAGAGGGAGGGAGAGAGAGAAAGACGGAGAGAGAGAGAGAGAGAGTGACAGAGTGTGGCAAGGCAAAGAGGAAGAAAGACTGCGTCATATAATAAACGTTTACTAATTTGAAGGGAGAATGCTCCCCCTATTTGATTACGATATGGAGAAGAGGAATCTAAGGGGAATATAGGAGTAATGTAAGAGAAATATAGGAGGAATGGAAGAGAAATATAAGGGGAATATATAAAGATTACATCTCAATCCCATCTTCAACTCTTCACTCTTCACTTGATAGCAACTTTGTAGATCTATAACAAGAAGAAAGAGTTGTTCTACAGTGGCAACAACAGAATATTTTATTGTTGCCACTGTATAGTTCTGTTACGATATAATCAAACGGTATACTTATGATCTGATAACTATACTTTAGTCATACCTTACTATTGATTCATACTTTAAAAGTACTTCTACTTTATTCATACTCGTAGATTTCATACCTCATTGTGCTATACAACCTTGCATCGTCTGCTGTCCCTGCTTCAACATGACTTCAGCTGAAACTTGCCTTCAGTTCGATCTCTTGTGTTCATGATCTTTAGCTTAATCACTTCCAAAATGGGTGCAGTAACATGTTCAAAAGTTCAGAGATACTACACTCCTTACGCAAAACATCGAAGGCGATAAAGTAAATCATACGAATAACGAGCATGGCATATCGAACGGGGAAGCTTCGCTTATGTGGCGACTATATCTCGATATATGTACGATATATCGCGAATATCTCAATATAAATGAGACTGTTATTTGATCTTTAATCGTTTCGAGCACTTAAGATTAACTTTGAGTTCGCTGGCAGGTTTGACGAGTCCAAGTGAAGGCAGCAGATGAGTACGAGTGGGAAGAGGAGGGGGTGCAACTGAAGCTGAAACAGAATTCCCTGTTGATACGCCCGCATCGAAGAGGAGCAGGCAAATTACAGTTATTTCTACATTGAACAACAGATATTTCGTTAGATACTTTTCTGTTTCTCTGTTGCTCAGTCTTCCAGCTAGTTTCCCCCGTTGCTTCTAAGGGGGTATTACATGCAAAACGCGATTTATTGAAGGTGAACGGAAATGTGAGCTAATTTTTGAATGATTAATGCGTTTTATGCGGCTCGCGGACCAAAAGTGATTTACTTTAATTAATTAAATGCCAGCAAATGCTAAGCAACAACAACAACAGCAACAGCAACAAGACTGACAACAACAACAACAGCAACTGTTGCTGCTGCTGCTGCTGGTGCTGCTTACAACAACGTTTAACGTTAACCGGGCACATGGAAAACGAAGCCAACGAAGCGCTTAAAAGTTTCTTGACCTTCACGGCGCCGTTTTCTTTGCGCAACAACAACACCAACAGCAACAGCAGCAACAACAGCAACATCCACAACTGGCAGCAACAGCAGCGACAACGACAACGATAAGGAGAGCTGTAACATCAACCGATTCATAACTCACGACTTTCGCGACAATTTTCACCTATAACTCATCTAAATGGTAACGAAAAACCCGCCAAAAAGGCCAAAATGCCAAACCTGTTGACGGCGGCCACAAAACATCAGTATTTTTTTTTTGCATACTCTGTTGAGGGGTTGACTGAAGGTGGGGTCTGTGCACAGTCTGAACATGTTTGTGAGACTCGAAAGATTGATGATATACAATATATATATTGAAAGAGAAAGGATATATAGTATGCGACTAGTAATGGTTCCATTTTTTGCTCTATATTGATGAGTAGCTATATCCTTTTTCTCTTTCTTCATCTATCCCTCTCAGTACAGAAAGAAAGACCTTTTTTATTCACTCTCAGTTAATTCTATTCTTACTATATTCTTGATCACTGCGTGACTTTTACCATCAAGGAGTATTTCTCTGCATATCACTCTCTCTATCTCTTTATATCTCTTACTTTATTTTTCTGTCTTGATGTAGTACTTGAAATATACATAGATGATATATCAGGATAGAGGAAACTTATAGTGACAGTTCGTCCTGCTTTGGCTTTCTATATATGCTATATGTTTCTTTATTTCATCTCTATCTTCATCTATATTATGCTCAACATCAAAGACAGCACTTTCTCATTCACCTTCTTCTTCATGTCTTCCTGTCTATCGATCTCTCTGGATGTTTCACTATCATGAAGTATTTCTCTTCAATCTCTGTGAAATTGATAGCATATTGGAAGAAAAAAAAGGATATCATTTAGTAACGGTACTTGGTATTTCTTACTCTGAATTATATTTAATTTAATTTAATTAATTATATTTTTCTTCATTTATTCCTGTTTGTGCAAAAAGAAACATTTTTCTTTTTCACCTTCAGTATCTTGTTATTTCTTTCTATCGATCTGTCTATCATAAGGTTTTTCTTTTCTTTTTTATATAGCTCTCTTCCCGCCTCTTTTTTGCTATCTCCATGTCCCTATCTTTTGTCACTGTCTCTCTCTTGCTAGTTTCTCTCTGTATATCTTTTCTTCTCGATCTTACTTGGTATTTCAAAGTAGAATCTTAGATCATATATACCAATCTAAGTTAACACTATCCATTACAGGGTATTCCAACAGCCATTGCAACTCCTCGCCAACCTCAAATTTGTTCACTTGCTTATGTTGTGTCGCGCAGACTCAACTTACGCTGTGCTGTATTCAAAACTCGGCATCCAGTAGGGGCACTCGATTAATTGGAAATTCGCTCAGATAATTCGATATTGTATCGCGGGCTTCGCATGTTAATTTATCGCATAAATTTGACAATTTTATGACAGGACATTTTATTTCGTTGTCGTTTATTTTTCACTCTTTCCAAATTTGTTTTTTTTTTTTTTGTTTTCTCATTTCTTCTGTTTGCGGTCAGCGTCAAAGGGGATGAAAAATAAATATTGCAAATGAAAAAATGAAAAAGACGCTTTTTTTCGTATATTTTTTATGTGCATCATTAGAAAGTGAATTGCGCGTGTTGTTGGAGTTGTTTTATCGTTGCTGTTGTTGTTACTGGTTTGCTGACTGATCGGCAGCACCTTTCTCTTAACGAGAGAGCGAACCGGGCAACAACAACAGTAACAACGAAATCCAGACGAGAAAGAAAAAAAAAAAAACGGCGCACTGCCAAAATCGATTCGTTTCGCTTGGCGCGGCCAACTTCAAGTTGTAGTTGGAGCTGCCCGAGGTTGAAGTGGTTTGTCTGCGATGGGAACGGGATTGCGCTGACTGGACAGTGGGCAATGGCGAGTGGGCGTGGTCGAAAGGGAGCTGGGGGGGGGGCGTGCTGCGGTGTCTGCAATTTTATGAGCAGACAAATTAAATGCAAATTAACCAACATTTTGAATGCTAAATTAAAAAAAAACTTATCGCTCACACACACACACACACACAGTTGCAGCTGCGTATAATGTACACTGTCAACGTAATTCGTTGTGCTCTTTAACTGACAGAGACAACTTTGATGGACAAAAAAGAAAGACAATTAAAGTTACTGCGATCAAGGATCTTCAAACTTTGGCGATCGTTGATCACTGAACTATGATCTAGAATACCTGAAAACTTATCTGTTATCTCCAATGTGATCAGCCCTGATCCCATTATCTATCCTGCCTGATCTGCGATCCTCGAACTATGATCTGGTAGCCTGCTGTCTTCTATCTTCGATTCTCATTATTCAAGTCGATCTTCAGTTGCTCAACAAGCATCACCGATCCGAAATATATAATCTAAAATGTTTGATCATAGCTATGATCACTAATCTGTAATCCTTAATCTGGTTAGCCCTTAACTGCGATCCTCCAACTTCGATCTGCGATCCTCAAACTACGATCTGCGATCCTCAAACTACGACCTGCGATCCTCAAACTACGATCTGCGATCCTCAAACTACGATCTGCGATCCTCCAACTACGATGTGCGATCACACTGCCTTCTATCGATCCTCATTTTTTAAGCTGATCTACAGTAGCTGATCAAGCATCACTGATCAGAAATGTAAAATCTAAAATACACGATCATACCAACGATCACTAATATGTGGTCCTCAGTCTGCTCATCTCTGATCTGCAATCCTCAAACTACAATCTGCGAGCATACAATCTTCTATTATTATTATTTAATCTGATCTACATATGCTGATCAAGTATCACCTATATGTGATCTATAATCTAAGTAAAATGCCTGTCAGTGATCCTCAATCCGCTCAGCTCTGATCTGCCTTCCGCGATCTATCCTTCCTGATATGCGAACCAACTGTCTTTTGACACCGATCCTCAACAGACAAACCCACTAACGTTGATCGTCTATATCCGATGCCCGATTTAATCTCCGATACCCAATCCGCAACCTCCTGTACACAATTTGCAATTTCCGATCGACAATTTCCTATCTATCCGATCCGCAATTTCCTTTACCTCAACGCCTGTCTTTGATCCCCTCCCATCTGCGATTCGCGATCATTTATTATCATGTGCCGCACTGTCAAATTGCCTTCACCTAATGTGGCAAATGTGTCGTATGGCAATCAACAACTTTGAGTCGAGATTATCAATACAACTAAAAGAACAGCGAGATGTAAGATATATATAGAAGAAGAGAACAAGAAGAAGAAGCAGATAGAAGATATTCATATCAAGTCAGATCTGGAAACTCATTAATAATCTTCACACTGAATCTTCTCAATTTCTTATAAATTTTAAACTGCTTCTCTAGTTCAGATTTGGACTGAAGATTGAGCTCAGATTGGGACTGGACTGTGGCTTCCATGACAGCCATAGTTAGCCGACTGTGAACTTTGCGCCTTAATTAAATGTTAATACAACCACTTTCGGTTTCACGGGGCCATAGCAGGGACTGGGCTCACAGTCGCAGTCGGAATGGGACTGAGGCTCGACTTGGACTCGGACTCGGCTCGGGGTAGTTGGCCATTAACGGGCCAAGTTGTGTTTCACTTTTGTTTTCATTTTCATAAAAATTTCATTGCTGTTAAGCAGGTGAAGCGAGGAAGAGTGCGACACACACAAAGAGAGAGAGAGAGAGAGAAGGAGAAGAAGAAGAGAGGGGTAGGGAGAGGGAGCGACGGGTGACATTTCAATGTTTCTCAGGCGACATGCGACAATTGAAAGTGTTGTCAATTTTATTTTTATTTGCGGTGACTTTTGGCTATGGTTGTTGTTGCTGTTGCTGTTGCTGTTGCTGCTGCTACTATTGCTGCTGTTGCTGGTGTGGCTGCTGCTGTTGCTGGTGTTGTGTGTCCAACAACATTTGGCGGCCATTTGGCTGCTGCTGCTTCAGATTTCCGTCATTAAAGTCATGCGACATTAATCTTAGTAGCTCGACGTTGTTGTTGCTCTTGTTGTTGTTGTTGTTGCCTTGTTATTTGTGCTTTTTTTGATTATCATTTCGAACAGTCCGCCGCGCATTGTGCTATTATTATTATGATTATTTCGCATTGTCTTTTGACGGTCGCCCAACTGGGCCCAACGGTCACTCGGACAACCAGTTGACCCGCTGCGAAACATGTCTTGCACTCGCCTCAGCTCGTCGGCTCGTCAGCTCGTCAGCTCGTCAGCTTGTCAGCTCGTAAGGTTTTTCATGCCCGTTTTCGTTTTCATTATTTGCCAAGCGAAACAAGTTTCGGTTACACCGAAAATGACAGCGTAGGGCGGGGTGGGAGAGTTGTTCGATGAGAACTGGCAGAGCAAAGCAAAACCTCAAGTCATGTGGTAATCGAAGGTAGTGCAAGGCTAGTGTTCTATATAGTATGCTGATGCAGTTGCAGGTGAATGTTTGTCTAGATATGCTAAAGATAAGTGGAAATTCTTTAAGTTAAGACTGATCTGGAAATAAAATAAAAGTAATCTAAGTTAGATTGTTCTCCTTATCTAATACACACATTACTTTAATAGGCATTCGTACTCTAGCTAGAAACCCTAAGCCTAAGTAAGCCACAAGTCATATCTAATCCACATACTATAAAGCATTGCCAACATTTCATTAAGGTCTTCAATTGAGACTCTTTTGAGCAATGCCTCAATACTCGCGCTATCTGTAGTACCCATTGAACGCCTGCCTGACTAACTATGCCACATGTCAGTCAGACTTTGTCGCACACACACACATACGAGTATATCATACTGTATCTGTCTATAACATGCAATTTATTAGCCATCTTAGAAATAATCCCCTGCTGTAGACATAATGAAATCATTCAGTCTTCATAGTCGATTCAATCTTCGATTGTCTGTCAAATCTTGACTGATGACCCCTTGTGGCTTCGACCCAGTTGCAGCATCGCACAGCTGTCGATTGTCGCTTTAAGCCTTTGCTGCGCTGCGAGTCAAGTGTAGAGTGCGCATAATTCACTAGATATCGGATCATATTTTGACCTTTTCAGCGCATTAAACAAAATGGTTTCTTTTTTCTTTTTCATACTACTCGTACATAAAAGGCCAATCAAAAAAGAGTCGTGCAGTATTTGTCGTTGTCGTTGTTGTTGTTGCTGTACGTGTCTTGTCTTGGCTTCTTCGACTTCTTCAATGACCCACTAACTCTGTTGGTATCGATACGGAGACAGAGCGCGGAAGTCATTGAAGCTGGCAACAACAAAAAAAAAATTGATTTGTGATTTGGTATTTAAAATATACTTATGTTGTATTTATGTACTCAATTTGGTATTTGGATTCGACATGTTTAACGCATTTAAGGCAATAACTGTGCGACCCATCACCCCCATCCATTCCCCCCTCCCCCTGCACCCCTTGCTGTCTGCTCGCTTTAAGGTCGCATTTATCGCTTTGTCTATCGATAAATAAAGATGATGGGATTAGTGTATTTTATAACAGTAATTGATTATGTTTGTTTGCAGATAGATCAAAGGCACTATCTTAGTTAGGAGTTTGACAGAGTTTATAGATACGAAACCTTTGCATTTCTTTTCATTTCATTACATTTGGAAAATTTCTTCTGCCTCCTTTTGCTTCTTCTATTGCTTTCCCTCTTTCTCTTTCCCTGTATAACTGTCCTTCTTCTTTTGATCTTTCCTGTTTTATTTTTGGCTCTTCTTGCTCTCACTCTCTTGTGTTCACTCTCTATATATTGTACATATCTTTCAGATTCTTTTTTCCTTATCCATCTATAGATGTTCAGTTTCTTCAGGTCTTTTTATAAGTTTTGATCTTCAAATATATGTTTTCATTGCTTTCTCTCTCTCTCTCTCCTTCAAATTCCCCTTTGTCTCTTTCTCTCTCATTCTCCGTCTCTTCATCTCTCCCCCTCTTTCCTTCTTCTTTCAATTCAGCTACTTTATATTTGTCTCCCTCCTGCACAGTTTCATTAGAAATAGCTTTTGGCAATCATTTGCCATATCTGAGGGTATAACCAAGGTGCCCCTTACTTCACACACATACCCACACACACACACACCTAAAGGTGTATTCGCCTCCATTCTTCGCACGCATTTTGCATGCTCTACATAGAAATCTATCGCGCAAGAATGCGAACAAGAAAGGCGCGGCAATTTAGCGCACTTCATGCACAGCTTTATCTGTCTCTCTCTCTCTCTCTCTCCTTCTATTTATGTATTTCATGACAGCAGCAATTAATAACTTCTATTGTTGTTGTTGTTGCTGTTTGTTGTTCTGCTGCGGGCGGCGCTTTTCATGCGATAATTTTCAGCTTCCGCAATTCGAAATATAATGGAAAATTTGGCAATCGCAAGCGAGGCAGAGCATGATTCATGAGTTTTACCAAAAGTCTATTTAAACTCCATGATTAGCGCTTTTTATAGGGCATATATACCCTGTAAAAAACCCATACAGATGCACCTAATCAGATGTAGAGTGGAAAAATGCTAAATTTACAGGGTATTCACTTGAAAATAACATTCTGAGTTGCTTAGTTGGATGAGAACATCGACAAGGAATGTTGCAAAAATGAAATTTAATATATGCAACAGCTACAAAATATTATTCAAATCGCAATGAGATAATACCTATATATATCTCCACTGCATGCATACTATATATATTCATATTCACTTTATATATATTCATGCATAGTATCTCTATTTAGGCGTCAAAACTCTCAATTAATATAACGATGATTTATAGAACCAGTTGTGGTTCGGGTTTGGACTCGGGTTGTTGCTGTTGTTGTAGTTGTTGCTCGAGTTGGTATTACGCGTACTGCGTTACCTTGACCAGATATTCATCGTAATTGAAAAGTTCCCACAGAGACCGACGAAGTACACTCGAAAAGCGAAGCCAGAGCAGCAGCAGCAACAACATCGACAAATCATTTCCCGCTTCGAATGCGATTTCAAGGCGAAACCTTTCAATGGCAGCGAAGGGTGCACGCGCAGGGGGCGTGCCCAGAGGCGGCACTGTGTAAAGCAGAGTTAAAAAAAAACCCCAAAAAAATAAAGAGTCAAAAAACAGATTGATAACAACAGCAATCACAACAAATGCGCGAAGGCTACGCGATGCTGAGGTTGAAGCACATCGAGGCAGAAGTCGAAAGCTTGTCGAGAAGCTGAGCGGGAGATACCCTGTAAAGAGGAAGGAACTCCTGAAATCTTAAAAGTATATTAAATGTTTCGCCTAGTACTTAAAACTTATCGCAGAATTGTTATCGATTTGGCTTTGAATTTGCTCTTCCACACGCACCTAGTGAGCAGCTAGAGTGCTCCCTATGATCATCTAGCGACGCAGAGACTTGGACGAGTTGCAGCCCACACATGCAATTAAAGCGGGCACTGCCGTAACGGCACTTTGGGACCCTCATTTCGAGGGCATTGCACTCCCTCGTAGTATAGTAGAAGCAGAAGATAAGACAATTTACACTCGTGCTCACGCTAAGCCCCGCTATCGATAGTTGCGATAGTTACCATTACTTCTTTTGTCTACTGTACGCTGTTATCGATAGTTCGTTGTAACCATCGTTGCGTGGAAGAGAAGAGTGTACTTTTATCGATTAATCATTACGACTATCGTTCCATGGAAGAGAATAGTTGGTTTTTATCGATAACTAATTACAACTATCGTTAGTAGTGCTAGCAAATGTGTAGTTTCGATATCAGAACAGTCTTTGCTCAGACTAAGAGCTACTATCGATAATTGCAATAGTTAGTACTCTTAAACGACAAATGGCCAATTTGCTGTTATCGATAATTTGTTGTTATTATCTTTTTATCAAAGAGAAGTGTTGGCTTTTCTCGATAACTCATTACTAATATGGGTACAAGTGCTAGGAAATGTGTAGTGTAATCGATAACAGAACAGTCTTTGCTCAGGCGAAGACCTGCTATCGAAAATTGACAATATGTTGTTATCGATAGTTTGATGCTACTAACTTTTCATAGAAGAAAGTGTTAACTTTTCTCAATAACTCATTACTACTATCGTTACAAGTGCTAGCAAATAAGTAGGTTAATCGATAACAGAACAGTCTTTGCTCAGGCTAAGAGCTGCTATCGATAGTTGCGCATTACTACTTCTGTTGCACGTACGCAGTTGTCGATAACTCACTGAAGCTAACATCACTTGCAATAGAAAAAGAAAATGTTATCGATAACTTGTCTTTATTATCGTAAAAGTTTAGTATACTCGATAACTGAACAAAGTGTGCAACTATTATTGTTTTTAATGGTAAGGGTACAATATAATCGATAACTCGCATTGACTACACTTATTTGCGATAGTAAAATGCAAATACTATCGATAAGCAGCTTAATTCTTCGCTCGTATATATACTAAATGTGACATACTATCGATAACTCTTTCAAAACTTTAAATGAGCCTATATAATCCATAAATCGTCGCAGATTAGCGCTTGGAAAGCTCTTAAAGCGAGTCAACGAGCCAAACCAACTGCAGCTGATCGCAACAACTTAGCGAGACTTGCATTATCGACACGTTTTCAGGAAGCGAAAAGCAAAAGTGTGACATAATCACGAGTAATCAAAGCGAACAATAAAGCAGTCGACAAAGTGCTCAGACGACGACGATCATGATAGGCGGCTTCCAATGGGGGGATCAATGAGTAAGGACAGACAGACAGGCGACGGACAGACGGGCAGGCGGACGGGCAGGGAGACAGGGCGGTGCAGAGAAGCGAAAACCCAACGCGCATATGAAATCATCTGCGGTTGAATGCAGCGACTAATGCCAGACAATTATGGCCATTACGAGGGGCACATTAGTCGAGCCGCATCGAACCAGGCCAGACCGGGAGCCGGCAGTCGGCAGCCGGGAATCAGTAGTCGGCAGTCGGGCTGGGAGTGAGTGCGATACTTACCCAATTGATATATCGATTACCTGGCAGGCAAACACTTCCCCATGCGAGCTACTGCTACCATATCTACCCAGGTAGTCTAGTCTATCTTGGGCTCGATTTGCAGTACCCACTACCCAGTCCCAGTCCCAGTTCCCAGTTGCACTCTCAGGTGGGGTTCGAGTCGACTGCGCACGATATAAAATAATAATGGAAGGAGAAGCTAAAAAAAAAATCGAAATCGAAACCGAAACCAAAACGCAAAGTGTACGCAAATATAATAAAAAAAAAACCTTAATTACAACAACAACTGCAAATGAAGTCAAGCAAAACCTCAGACCCAGTCGTCGGTGCGAGTGCTGACTGACTGAGTGAGTGAGTGAGTGAGTGAGTAGTGAATCGTCTGTTCCAGTTCCAGGCAGTCAGGCAGGCAGGGCTATCGTATGACCGCAAGTGGATCCATTCAAGCATTGCGATCATGTTTTTTTTTTTTTTTTTACTATGTTTTTGGCACACACCCAGTGCAAAAACGTGTCGACAGGGTGGGGGAGGGGGTACTGTGCAACTCTTGGAGATGAGAAGAGCAACAGGAACAGCGCCCTAGCTGGGCCACACTGTCCATTGTCTTGTTTTTGCACTCGCGCTCAGCTCTTCGATTATAATGATGTGACGCCGCCAATGGATGATGTAATAATCTCAGGCCCAGGCCACGTAATCATCAACTAAACAACAGAAAGAGCAACAACAATAGCCCAAGCAACTAGGCAACTCTGCTTAATTTGTTTACCCTCAATGCGGTCGCTTGATGAGACTGAGACTGAGACTGGAACTGTGACTGAGACTGAGATTGAGACTGCGACTGCGACTGGGACGGAGATGAAGATGGAGACGCGTCGCTTCCTTTTTTGGCTTGTCTTGTTTCTTTCTCGTTTTTTTTGCTCAGTTTCGGTTTCAGCTGAGTTTGATTCGGTTTCTTTAGCTTTTGATTTCGATCGTAAAACAAAACTTTATAATGTTAACTCTCTTAACTCTCCAGCTCTTCACTGCTCACTCTCGTCAGCGTGTTGACTCTTGACAGGTTGCTGCACTTGTCGCCGCGGGCGAGCAACAAATGTTGTCGTTGTCGTTGTCGCTGCCGTTGCTGGCAAATTGAAAACTTGTCGCATTTTACGAGCCTCAAATATGTCTGTGGGCTTTGAGTTTTACATTTGATTGTTCACAAAGTTATTGCAAACTGCCTTTTTTTGCCATGTCTTTTACAGTGTGCATAATGTCAGCTGATTTCATAATGTTTCGGTTTATAGAGTGGGTTCTGTCCGCTGAGAAAATAATGTAGCTAAAAGGTTATATAAGATATGTATAAGATGTATGTATATGAGTATGCCGAAACATAGAAAGTAAGTTGGTAAAGGTTTCGAAATATATACAATGCCTGATCTTTAAGGAGTTTAAATGAAATTATATAGAAATAATATATATAGATGAATATATAAACCATTAATATAAGATGTATGTATATTATACATTATATATTTCTTTGTTGTAAAATATCATTTTTTTTTTTTTTTTTTGAAATATAATGAAAGAAATGTTCGATCTATCATGCATTAAGCTCAAATATATGTATGAATATAACATATATATTTTAATATAATATCAGGCATAACCAGAAAGAAAGGTTACATCCGATATGTCAAAGATACTATACCCTGGCAGGTTCCTATATTCTCCGATAAGTTATTTCTAAAATCCAAGCTGGTCTTCATACATAAAATTTCATTCCAACCGATTGTTACTATGGCAGCTATATGTTATAGTGGTCTGATTTTGTTAAAATTTCATATGCATATTATATATGTAATAAAAGACCGATGTAGTAAATTTGCTTGCAATATCTTACAAAATAACAAAGATAGGAAAATAGGTTGTTTGAAAGCTAAACGATATATCGGTTAGATACGACTCGTGTCAACTTATTTACAACGTGCATATGAAGCATTACTGAGAATAGTTCGTAACAGACAGACAGACAGATAGGCAAGGCTAGATGCTGATTAAGAATATATATACAGTATAAGGTCAAAGATGTCTTCAAAGATGAAATGCAAACTCCCAAATATACCCTCTGCTAGGGTATAAAAATACTTTATAACAAGTTAAATCGATTCAATATATAATTCTTCTACTTCTTTCCCCTCTTCCCCTTAGAATTAGTTTGTCAATCTTCCTATCGACTTGGGGAGTGCCGCTTGTCTTAGCAATGTTCCCATTATGGCCCAAACAATATGATATCATGCGTAATTGACAGACAGACACGACTTTGCCACGGTCTGTCAGCAGCAACATGGTTACAAAGACCTAACGTAAGGTCTTTTTTGTTTCTTTTTTTTATTGTGTATTTTGTTGTTGAGGTCTGCTGCGATTGTCATCCTTGGCAAATTGTTGTTTGATTTAATTAACACTTGACTTTTAATTAGTGCAAATGTGTGAATGTTGTTGCGTGGTAGTTGTTGCTGTTGTTGCTGCTGTTGCTGTTGCTGTGGCATCGGCCCATTGTTATGGATTCGAAAGAAAGCGTGACTTGTGCTTTCAATGCACTCGAACAATACAAAAAGCGCGTCCATCGAGTCTATCGAAATCGAATAGGTTTCGCCTACAAATTTCATAATCGAATGTCGTAAGCGTCTGCATATTTTTCGAGCAATACTCGAGCACTATGTGAACTATACACACACACACACACACCCCCAGCAAGTGCCACACCCCTGAGCCGCCTTCTAGCTTAAAGAATTCTCAGCGCGAGCGCAGTGTGGGCGTGGTATGCGGCAAGTTGCGACTGGGGAGGGGCAACAACGCGCCGAGTAGCAGCTGTTGCTGTTGTTGTTGTTGTTGCTGCTGTTGTTGCTGCTGTTGCTGCTGCTGCTGTTGTAGCTGTTGCTGTTGTGTTTCGGTGTTTCGAGTTGCTTTTGTTTTTTGTACTGGTTTTTCTGTCTTTTTCTATTTCTCAGGTTTTACCCACGCCATGCTAGACAAAAGACTTAGGAAACGAACTTGCCCCCAAGACAAGTGATGCAAAAAATGTGGCACAGCAGCAGCAACGATAACAACAACAGCAACAACAACAACAACAACGAAATGTGAATAGGAACAAAATGTTGCAGCGAATTAGTTGCGCGTTTGCTTGTCTTGTTGCTGTTGTTGTTGTTGTTGTTGTTACTGCAAGTAGTTGTTGTTGTTGCTGCTGCCGCTTCTGTTGTTGTTGACTCAATTTTTGCTGCTGTTGTTGTTGCAGAACAAACCGCTCATTAGGCGCATTAACTGCAACTGTGCTTTGTAGTTGTTGTTTTAGTTGTTGTTGTTGTCATTGTTATTTGCAGTGTAATTACCCGACAAGGCGCAACTTTAATGTCAGCTCAAATGCCCTACACACATGCACGCAGACACGCACATACACACACACACACAGACAGACACAAACACACGCGCTCACAGATGACTTTGCCGAGGGCTGCATAGGAAGTTTTATTTCAACTCCCACTTTATCATCTAATAAACTATTCAACTATTTTCACTTCAAGTCAAGTTTTGATTTATTCATGATTTATTATTTATTATATTTATTTAAATTGATTTCATGAACAATCCTTGTGCCTTTCGCCCATATCTAACATTTCTTTAACCATTTCCATTTTTCATGGATTTGAACGAATTTCTCAGCATTTAAATACATTCTTAAGGTAGTTTCGGAGTTTCGTGTAAAGTTCTTCTAACATGAAACTTTCTGCCTTCTATCCAAATTCCACTTAACTTGTTTATCGATATCTTAACTTAACTTATCGACAAAGCTTCATTTGCAATCCCTAATGAATGATACACGAATGACACGACACATATCACATTATTAAAATGCATATTATACATGACATTAAGCATATTATATTATTTATATAATATATAGTGTATATGTACATAATATATGACCATATATCAAGATTCTAGCTGCTGTACAAGCTAAACTCTGCAGGTATTTCAAGCAGATATTCTTATCTGTTTCTTATGTTTCTTATCTTCGGGTCTGTGGGTACTGTACAATATGAGTAAGGAAAGCTAACCTGAAATTGCTTTAAGGTTTTCATTTCAAAATATTCTAATTAGGACCGATAGTTGCTATGTTATAGTGTTTCTTATATGTTATAGTAGACCGATTTCAATAATAGTTTGACTGCTTTTTTTCTTTAAGCTAAACAGAAGATAAAGTAAGGTTAGTTCTTGGCTATAATGCTACTTTTATTGCACACTCATTCTTATAAGTTATCGATTAGTTATCGATTATAGTAAAGTATACTAGCTATAGTAGAGCAGCTCCATCCACACTTGGCTGACCTTCTTTTAAGCATGCTAGACTATATTTCACTACATTACGTTAATCGAATAGTTATCGATTGTTTGCTACTTTGCAGGATATAAATTTACTTTGAGTTCCTTGCATTTACAGGGTATGCTGTAGGCACTCATGCATGGCTGGCTATTTACTGATTATATTCCTATCAATATAATTTAATCGATTAGTTATCGATTGAACTATAATAAAGTAGTATAGATAGTATAGTAGCTATAGTAGAGTAGCTCCATCCATGCTTGGCTGACATTCTTTTGAGCATGCTAGACTATATTTCACTACATTATATTAATCGAATAGTTATCGATATATCAAGTTTGATCAACTTGTATTGTGGTTTATTTCTAAGTAACTTCCGTACATAGGTATAACTCTTCTTCTCTCTCGCTCTCTTTCGCTATCTGTCCGTCTTTGCATTCACTGCCCAAATAATTGTGATTATATGCATGATTTGTACTATATATAGTATATGTACTATATATAATATACAAAGTGCGCTGGCAATTCCCGCGCAGTTCAAGTGTCAGTCGAGATGTGAGATTAGAAAAAGAGTCGCAACTAATTTGTGTGCTCGCTGAGCAACTCTTCCATTTACAGCTAAGCAACAATAGTAACTAACTAACTAACTAACTGACTATCGCATGGCCAGTGTGTGTGTGTGTGAGTGTATGTGTGTGTGTGTCACATCTGTGGAAGTGGGTGTGCGGGTGTGGGAAAAGCGCAGTAAAAGTGCAGCATCTTCTCGCAACACGCTGGCATTGTGTGGCGGAATGGTAAAGCGGGAGGGAGAGAAGTGGGAGGGGAAGGGAAGTGGTAGGAGCTGGGAAGAGGGAGGAGGAAAGGTGCATGGGACATGGGGCATGACATGAGAATTAGGCACTGCAAGCGCAGTCAAGTCGGAAGAGAGCTCTAAGTGTGCTAGATACACTCCTCACACACACACACACACACACACACACACTCCTCACACATACACATGCACGTGCAGTTAGCTGTGTACTTGCCTGCTATTGTTGTCTTTTTCTATTGGGGTAACGTTCATCACGTTTGTCGATGCAATTTCACAGATAACTGTTTCTTCATGTTTGCCACTCGTGCGGTTGCATAATCCGCCAGCAGTGGCAGCAGCGCCAGCACCAAACCAACAAAACAATGCAAGCGCTTTAAAATGCCGCAATTATCTAACAACAACAACAGCAGCAGCAACAGCAGCAGCAACAGCAGCAACAACAACTGCGACTTTTGGCCAATTGCTTCTTGCGGGCTTCAGCTTCGGCCTCTGCTCAGCAGCTTCCTCGCGTGCTGCCCCTGCCAAGCTCTGCCCTGCCCCAGTCCAATCTACATCCCCCACTACCGCACCTCCCCCTCTCCCCTGGCATGTGGGTCACAGCAACTGTTGCTGCTGTTGCTGTTGCCAGAATATAATTGCCATCGGTTTGTTTATTTTTGTACTTAATTTCTTAAATATTTTTGCCTCCCCCCACCCTCCCCTCCTCCTCTTCTCCCCCTTCTGTGTCTGGGCCATTTTGCCATTTGCGATTGCATTTTTTATGACGCTGTGAGGGGCTTGTTATGACATTTTTCTGCTATGTTTTCTGTTTTTTTTGGTGTGGCATTTGAATGATTGCTTGACATTTTGTCATCGCTCGATTTATCGCTGCATAAATTTCCAAATATATGTAGCTATCTCTCTCTCTCTCTACCTCTACCGCTATATTATATTCTCTCTCTTTCATTCATTCTCTATCGAAATATGTCAACTAATTCTCTGTTTCTTTCATCTTCTCTTGCAGTTACCCAACTGAGCGCGGATTGCTGCAGTTTGTAAGTTTTGTGGCTTAGATTTGGTGTTTTTGTGGATAGGGAATTATATTTGTATTTTATAGGTAGTTTTTGAGTATTTATTTAACTAATATTGAACACACATACGTTCCTAATCCCCAGAAATGATTAAGATGATGATAACTTATGGATAATGTTGGTTAATCAAAGCTGACCTTATCTCTTCTTCAATCGACCGTTCTGTACTTATTTTAAGACCTAAAAATTGTTTAATATTTGTATAGAACAGATTTAGCAAGGTGTCTATGGTACCCCCTTACAAAATATAAAAAAAGTTTCACCTTGTCTGCCTAAAAGTCATACAAATCAAATTGAAATCATTTTCTAGACCAATTTAACCAAATTAGACCGTATTATTTATTTTTTTTTTATTTATTTATTTATTTAACGTCAACTAAAACAGTCGACATAAAATTAAAATTAAATTATATTTTTTAAATTAAAATTAGAAATATAAAAAAGAATATAATAAAAGTTTAAGATTTAGATTTTAAAATTAAATTTGATAATAAATCAAAAATTTAAAATTAATTAAAAATATATATTTTTAAATTTAGGCTGAAATTGAACACTCATTTCAACTAAAAGCAAACATGTGTTAATATTATATCACTAAGACAAGTAAAACGTACTATGAAAATGCACTTCAAATACTTTCTGCTTCAAATTCTGTACAATAACAAGCTTAAACCAATTTGCAAGTAATCAGTCTCCGTGCAAACCAAACCTAACCCAACTCGAGTGCAACTTAACCCTTTGTTGACCAGATAAGACACATAACTGTTCTTGCACTGACATGAACTCAAATACCAAAGATAACAGCAACAACAACAGCAGCAACAACAACAGCAGCAACAACAACTGTAACAGCAACAACAACAACTGCAACAGCAACAGCAATAAATTTCCTTTTAGCTTTCCCAACGATAACTCAAAGTTCATGCGAGGGCCGCAAGAGAAGGTTCGAAATATCATGCAAGGGGGACAAAAATGTTTTATGCATATTTAAATGCATTTTGCATAAATTGTGCCATTGTCATGTTTGCAAGTTGTTGTTGCCGCGTTGCAGTGTCGTTGCTGTTGTCGCATATTTTCACATGATTTCCCAAATGCATTCGACAAATGCGGCAACAACAGCAACAAATGATAATAATGCAGCAACACAAAAGGCGCATTAAAATGACATACAAAATATTTGGGCTTTAATTTGTTGAAACAACCAAAACAGCAACAACAACAGCAACAACAAAGCCAACAACAGCGTATAGAAAGCTAATGTTAATGAACCATTTTTCAAAGACAACAACAATAGCGGCAAATGGCTGAAAATGTGCGCTAAATGATAATCAACAAAAAGACAACAATATGCACAGTAAGCGCTGCAACAACAACAACATTATTAACAATCACAGCAACAACAAATGCCACGCTGCGCATTTAAATTGAAGTTCAGCTTGCCAAGTTGAATGTGTTAAGCAGCGTCAGCAGGAGATGGAGGGGAGGAGGAGGGGCGCCACTTGATGGTTTGTCAAGTGGACACTTGGAAACTACAGCAACAAATTAAAGCAAGCAGCAGCGACAACAACAGCGACAACAAAAGCAATCAAAGCAATCTCAATGCATCATTTGGTTTTCCCATTGTGAATACCCTTAACACAGAAAGCGAAGCTGAGAAAGAGAGTCACAGATAGGGAGAAAGGAATACCATACTCTGTAGTAGCTCTGTAGCAATGCCGAAAATGGGTGTTTACAATAACTCTGATATCCTGTAAGTGCAACTCAGAGTATCCTTGAAACTTGCAGGCAGCAAGCAATCGATAACTAATCGGTTAACGTAATATAGGCAAATATAGTTCACCATGATACATAGGAGATCAACATGGGTGGTTATAGCGCACCCTCTATACCCTGTAAATGCAAAGAACGCATAGTTAGCTCGAATTTTACAAATGTCAAGCAATCGATAACTATTCGATAGATAGCAAAATGATCAGCAAATGGCCAGCCAAGCATGGAAGGCAAGAACGTATCATGTATACCCTGTAACTGTAATGAACTCAAAGAAAACTCGCATCAGGCAAGCAGCAAGCAATCGATAACTATTCGATTACCGGACATACATTGAAAATAAAGTGCAGCACAATCTATAGATAGTCAGCTAAGCATGCATGGCTACAGCATACCCTGTATACTCTGTGAATCAAAAGAAATCAAAGTTAGTTCGAATTTTGCAAGTAGCAACCTTCGATTAATTTATATTGATAGGAAAATAATCAGTAAATAGCCAGCCATGCAAGAGTGCCTACAGCATACCCTGTAAATGCAAGGAACTCAAAGTAAACTTGTATCCTGCAAAGTAGAAAGCAATCGATAACTATTCGATTAACATAATGTAGTAAAATATAGTCAAGCATGCTCAAAAGAAGGTCAGCCAAGTATGGATGGAGCTGCTCTACTATAGCTAATATACTTTACTATAATCGATAACTAATCGATTACTTATAAGAATGAGTGTGCAATAAAAGCAGAATGATGGCCAAGAATGTTGGGCTACTTTTTATAGCTTTTATACCCTTTAAAAGTAAAAGAAACCATTCAAACGAACTGACAATCAATTATCGATATCCATGCCGAAACTCAATACACATTAAGTATACCATAGCATATATGTATGTATAGTCTCGCTTCACACACCTGTCGAAATCTCCCGATCACCCTCTGCATCGCTGCCCAATTAACGAGCTGACGAGCTGACGAAACGCACTCGACACACGACACTCGACTCGACGCGACTTGAGTGCCGTGCCGACCCTCTGTGAGGTGCCCAGCGCGCGCTCCTCACTTAACTTTCCACTCAGCTCCTCTTCAATTGCAGTTTAACCTTCAACATTTCTCAATGAAATTTCACATTGAGCCAGAAAACGGCCAAAACAAAAGCCGGCCAACTTATCTACATGTGTGTGTTTGGCATTTCTGATTGACATCGAACTGGACTCTCAATGCTTGTACCCCCCTCCCCCCTCCTTTTCCCCTTATACCCCTGTGGGTGAAAGTTGTTAGCCTGTCATGGCGAGACCTCGTTGAATGTTTAATTGCTCAGCTCAGTTCGGTTTGGCTTGGCTCGGCCTGTCGAATTGCTGACCTTTTGGGCCACGTCCTTCACACAATCAGCTGCCAAGCTACTCAAACTGCTCAGGTGTTTGCTGCCTCACTTGTCTACCTCTTTCACCATACCCACTCCCACCGCGTATACCTCGCTCACCTTCTCCTTGTTGTCGCCTTTCTCCAGCCACTTTTGCATGGCAGTTTTGTTAATTTTTTCGATAGGTTTCACAGCCATTTTTGGCTTGATTATGCGAGCATACGAAATTGCCTATCTGGTTGGCTGTCCGTCTATCCGTCTGCCTGTCCGTCTGCCTGTCTGTCTGCCTGTCTGTTCGCCTGGCTAGCTGACTGGCTGGTAGCACATATACTGCAAGCTCGCCTCGACTGCATTCGGCGTCAACTTTCATTGATTTGCTGGCTTGAAATATGTGAAAAACAAACACAAACGTGCCTCCCCCCCCACCACCACTCCTCGTGCTCTTTTTCACCACAAAAATACCACGAAATACTAAAAACTGAAAACCTATCGAGACAATTTCACTTTTCATTGTCTCCAGCTCGGTGCAAGTTCGTGCCAGCAAGTTTGTCGCCTGAGTCTTTTGTTTCGCTGCGCACAATGTCCTGCAATTGTCTAGGGTTTGGCTGTGTTTTTGGCTTGATTTCAATGGCTGCTTGCTTGGCTTGTTTTGGCTACCGCGTATAGAAAGTTGACCCCCCCTCACACTTCTCTCCCATTCCCACTGCCACCGGCAAACGTGCTCCTAATTGGATAGCCAAGCACAAATCACAGCTAAACATTTTGGCTGCTAATTTAATCAGCTCTCAAGCGCCTCAGATAAAGATCGCTTTTGCGTATTTAAGCAGCTGTCTGTAGATTTTATTAACGAGCTGTCGAAGATGTTGTAGATAACATGAGATTAGGCGGACTATGTGAAGAATCTATTGTGATTCTATGCATGTACAAGATTTAGTAAGTTCTTCAAATGAGCTTAGTAAGAGAGAAACTCCATGAGGTCTGAGAAAGAAGACAGGGGATAAACTTTTATACTAAAAGGTAAAGCAAGAGATACCTATAAATAGAAAATATACATATATTATATACGAGTATATGTATCTCCAAGTACCTATACTATATTATATTCCCTTGAGATTGAATATTTAGAGAGAAAATCAAATCAAATGCTCGGACCCTCTGCTGTGCCTAAATCTAATTTACGATCATTGAAGGCTCATCTGCCACTAAGCTGGCCCAACTTGGGAGACCCTTTGTATACCCTTACTTAACTGTAAACTTAGTGAATTCTTCGACAACTTTGTTTACATTCTAAGCCTGAAGACGAGCTCAAGTCAAGACAAAGACAAAGTCGAAGCGTGGGCGCAGCGCGTCGTGAGTGACGACGTGCGTGTGTGTTTGAGTGTGTGTGTGTGTATGAGCTCCATTTATGGCTGTAAGCGGATCGTTACCGTTACTTCTGACCGGGCCAACAACGCATGCAAATTGCGTGCATGACAACGACAAAAGCTAAACAAACAACGACAGCAACTAAAGCTGAGCCGAGCCTGATTGATTGGAAAGGCGCGCACGCATCTGAGTCAAGCGACCCACGCGACACGGGGAGGGGGAAAGGGGGGGATGAGTGTCGACTATTAACCTTGATTCGCAGTACCAACGATAGACAGGGCAATGGTGGCAAACAAAACAAAACAAAAGACCCAAAGCGAAGTCGTGCAAATGAAGTCATTTCAAGTACAGAAACGCGTCAATTGAGGGCAATCGTTGTCGGTCAGCAGCGAGAAAAAAACAGTGTTAAAACACCAACAACAACAACAACAACAACAGCAGCAGCAGCAGCAGAAAAATACCAAAAAAAATATGAAACCATTCTCTTCTAGGGGGACCGTCGCAGGCCAAGGCATTTGATCTCTTGAGAGCAGATCAGGTGCGACGAACGATTGTTAGAACCCACAACTAGTTGAGCGGAAATCGACCCAACATGCTACCGACCCGACTGGGCAAATACTTTTCGCTTGCACAATAATCGATAAACCACGAAAATATATATAATGCTGTGTCTACGTCAACCCCGAACCGGTTGCAAAACGATACCCAACCAGAAGCCAATTTCAACAGCTAATAAGCTTTTCAATTGAAATAATTGAGCACTTTTACCAGTTACCAGTTGGCAGGGTATATGCGATTGGTCGTTCATTTCATAGGGTATACAACTGGTATACTATATATACTGTAGTGTAGTCTGGTATAAAATAAATACCAAGTGATGCCACCTTTATTTCTTTCATTTATTCGAAACCAGTTTAGACATTTAAGAGATGTATCTACGTTTACGAATACTCTCAATAAAAAATACTAAAAATACCAATAAATTATACCAACATACATACATAAATATTGTGACATATGACATTAATTGTTTTGAAATAATCTCAATTTAAAAGCAAAATTAACTTAAAACTTTTTGGTATTTTTCTAGTATTTTTAATGTTGCGATATATTTTCTATTATTTCAGTTCTTATAGTGTAAGTAATTAATTAAAGTATTTCATATATTTATACCCGTCGTTTTCAATGGTTTAAAGTAACATAAAGAAAGAACCTAATAAAATACCATCAATAAAAATACTATCATACAAATACTAAAAATTTTATATTAAGTAGAGCACATTACAAAATAAGTAAGCTCAAATTAAAACCTGCATTCCTCCTTAGTATTTTTTAGGTATTTTTTTATATTGTGGTATATTTTTTTTTATTTTAATTTTTCATAATGTAAGTTAGTAATGATAGTACTTCATATATTTATACCCGTCGTTTTCAATGGTTTTAGATAACCTAAAAAACATTATTAATTAAAATACTAAAAACACCAACAACTTTATATTATACAATACTTAAATAGCGTGGACAAAATAAGACGTTCAAAATTAAGTTCAAATTAAATCATTCAAAACTTCGTGGTATTTTTAAAGTATTTTTTTAATATTGCGGTATTTTATTCTATATTATTATTATATCAAATTTCCATAAGTATTACAGTATTTCTTTTCTTTTTTAATGTTTGAAGGGTATACAAATATTTGTTGTGTATTTTTAAAAAATTACTATTTTTAACCGTTACGTTCTCTGGTATTTCCCCCAATATGTGGTATATACTAAAGTGATTAAACTCAGCACCTGCGAGATCTGAGATCATTTTGCTTATGTGCCCAATAAATTTCCCAATTCCAAAACTGACAGAGCGAGAAAGAAGAAAGACTCCCATTAAGATTTGAATATCTCTCTAGCTATTCAATTGCGATTCATGTACACACACATACACATTCTACAAACATATATGATATGTATATATATATTTAATTGTTTATACATTTATTTATATATCTCGGATTTTGCTTATTTTGACTGCGCTGACCTCAATTCAGTGAGGCAGGTTTCTTTTCTCCGCTTATGCGGTAATTTATTTCTATTACTTATTGTTTTTTTGTTGTTGTGGTTGTTTTTGCTTATTGTTAATTGAAAATGTTTTGTGTGTCTCTTGTATATCTCTCGTGTTTATAAGTTCGCAAAACCAGCTCCAAATCCTGTCATGACATCAGCCCCAATGATGGGAAAGACAGCAAAACGGGCGTGCAGGCGGGCAGGGCAAACCAAACCGATCATCATCATTATTGGCATTGGATTCTGAGCCAAAATAACATAATACCAAAAAAAAAACCCCACAACAACAACAACAACAACAAGAGATACATAAAAAATTAAATACATGTTTTAAATTTGTGAATTGCCGCGAGGCGAATTGTTTAAGAATCCACACGATGCTTTGTCTTAATTTTGTCGTAAACGAAGAGCTGAAATGGCAATTGATGCCAGCGAGGGTTGTGCGAGCAGTTCTTGAAGAATGGCAAGCTGAACTGTGTCAACTGCTCGTGCTGCCCTCGCTGCTGTTCACTTGATGATCATGTGTAATGCGCACTTCTCTCTGTGTCATGGTATCGTCTTCACTTCTTGAGGCTAGCTCAGTATCTCACACTCCCTGCTGCCCGCTGTCTCCCTCCCCCCCTCTCTTTCTCTCTACTGCTGCGCCTCTTTCTACAGTTGTTGTCTGGCTTTTTGGCTTTTGTCAATTCATTGTCAACAAGTCAGTGAACTTGGAACGAGGCAGCCAACCAAATGGGCTATCGGGGTACGGGAATACACAAGAAAGAAAGAGAGAGAGAGACAGAGGAGGAGGGAGAGAGAGAAAGAGGGGTATGTGTGTGGTGTGGCTCTTTCTTTTACAAATAATTAACATAAATTAATAGGAAATGAGTAGAAAGAGCGCATACAGTTAGAGAAGCTCAACAAGTTTGTGCCTTAAGTCTTTTGTTTTATCTACATATAACCAACCATATGTATGCTATATACCATATACCATACGCACCTGGTCGAGTTAGTGTGTCTGTGTGTGTGTGTGTGTCTGTTGCATAAGCTCGTCGAAATCTCGCCCAAAGTTATTTATGGGACACTACACAGAGAATGACGTAGCTGCGAATTGCCAGCTGGGGATGCATTGGATGCATTGGATGCATTCATCGTCTCGGTGTCAGCCAACTAATCAGCACCTGTCATGCGTGCAACGCAATCAGGAAGCAAAAAAGCCTAACCCACCATGGCGAACAGTCGCAGATGGAGTCGAGCCGTAATGGCCTGTGGCGGGGCACAGCCTCCTTCTGCTGGTGGTGGTGGTGGTGGTGGTGGCACGCCTACTCAGCCTACGATGTGATGTGATTAGGTATGCTTTTTTATGGGCTTACTCACTCATGTACACGGCGCATGTCATGATGTAATGCTTATCTGGGATACCAGGCAATGAGGCAGCTCAAAAAAAAACCAAAAAAAAAAACAGGCTACAACTCTGACCCACCCATCAATAGATAACTAATGGATGTGCCAGTCGAAACCGTAGAGAGCGGGAATAAGCATCATCATGAGCATTTAATCGAAACATGCGAGCGGAAAATCCCCCTAGATCATTTATTATTATGGTAAAGCAGAAAGTAGTTGAGCTTTATTTCTGCCATAAGTGGCAAGAACTTTCTTTCGCACCTACCTCACTCGCTCTCCCTCTCTCTCTCTCTCGCTCTCTGTATCTCTCTTTCATGTTTTCTACAGCGTTGCGATCATTGATCTCATTGATCTTGCCGCGCCGTATTTATGCAGCTAAGCAACCATTCACCCGTTTTAACTCGACGTATTTGTTGAACATTAAACAAATTATTGTACAGACAAATTTTCTATTTATATAAAAGATTATTAAGTGAAAGTGCAGTGATCGATCCACACACACACACACACACACAATGGCAAACAAATCAATTTCAAGTGTTTCTCTCTGTGTGTTTGCATTATTCGATACATTATCGATCTGTGTGGTATCGATTAAAGCGACTCATGTGCGATCAGATAATTAAGCTTGCTCAGTTGGACAATCAATTTGAAGAATCTCTTGATCGTGTCGATCATAAAACCCTCAACTTTGCATATTTATATGACTATATCGTATATCGTATATGATCCTCTTCATCAGGCACTTGCCGTTTGCAGGCGGAAATTCCGCAAGGCAAATAAAAGAGAAAAACGCTGCCTCACTTTTATTGGTACCATCGACTATATATGTATGTGCATATACACATGCAAATCTGTTGATTATGCATGCGCATAGCGATTATTTTCTATGACACACTTGGCGACTCTAAAATCAGAGTGGAGAGTCGAGAGTGGAGAGTCGAGTGACACCCGATGCCATGTGATTAGCTCTCGCGTCTTAATCATTGGCTGCGGCTGATCTGAGGCGCCGCCTCATATGCCTCACATGCATGCACGAACGTGTCTGCGTGTCAGCAACGAATTGAGGCTTACAAATTTCATGTTCGTTGTTATACAATCGATGCGATACAATGGACAAGGCCATTGATGGCAGGGCCACGCCCCCCCAAGCCCATGAAAGAGCCTTCATCCATAGATAAATTGATTGATAAGCAAACACACAAACAAACAAACAAACGCACAAATCAATCAATGGCTCACTAATTGAGCTACCAAGCAGTCGCCGCTAGGTGCCGCTTTACGTAAGAGTTTACGTTTCTTGGTTAGTTTCTAGTATCAAGTTGGACAATCTTTACGCGATGTTAACGCTTCGTAAGTTCGCAATTAGAGAACCTCAAGACAACAAGAGACTAGAACTTTAAGGTGTAGTTGTTGTTGTTGTTGTTGTTCGTCTATCCCAGCTATCTAACATCTGGCAGAGCTGAGCTTAACTACTCTGTGCTTAGCCGAAATGAAATGATATAATTACGTTGCCTTTACTTCCTACTACAATCCGTCAACCTCATAAACAAGCGGGTACTTACAGTGGCCCCTCTTTCTACCCCCCCTCCCCTCTCTTTCTCTGGCTTTTTATTCTTTTCTTTTGTTTTGCTTCAAGAGGTTTCTCTCTCTCTCTCTCTCTCGGGGAGCGCGCGTGTCTCTCGCTGTTAGGGTCAGAGTACAATTGACGTTATGACTTCTTTATTTGCTGCTTAAGTAGCTTGAACTGTGCGCCGATTTCCAGGAAGCTTCACAATTGACAGCACACGCCTCATGCCACATGCCACATTCAATAGACTCAGGTGTTCAGCTGCAAAAGCAGAAGCACAGCACAAAGCACACATGCAGCAGCAGCAACAGCAGGTGTAGTTGCAGTTGCCGAAGGAACCAAGTGCAGAAATACGTGTATAGCTGCAGAGATGGGCATAGATACAGATACATAGATACATACAGGGATACAGAAACGGGTAGACGGTAGAAAGATAGATAAAACACATACATAGATAGACTGATATAGACAGATATATAGATGCATAGACAGATATACAGACATACGATATATGCATATGTTGATAGATACACAGATACATATGCATATATAGATAGATACATGCATATATATATTTAGATATATAGATACATTCATATTGTACATTGGGATACTGGGATACAAAGATAGAGGGAGATAGACAGAGAGAGAGAGAGAGTATAAAAATATATATACATATATAACTACATATATTCAACCACAGATAAATCTATCTAATAAACCATCTTCACACAGCTACAGATATAGGTGTAAGACATATATAAGTACACTTAAATAACCCTAGGTATACATATATTGCTTGTTCAACACAGTTTACAGGGTAATAGTCACGCAGTCTTACCTGCTCTACTCGTACATATATAACTATATATATTCAACCCCAGATAGATCTATCTAATAAACCATCTTCACACAACTACAGATACAGGTGTAAGACATATATAAGTACATCTAAATAACCCTAGATATATGTATATTCCCTGTTCAACACAGTTTACAGGGTATTAGATACGCAGTCTTACCTGCTCTATACAGATTAACAATGTTCCCAACTGCAGATCCCAGACTGTAAGCAGCGCCAGCAGGAGCAGCTGCCTGTATACACATGTGTTTGTGTGCGTCTGTGTGTGTGTGTGAGTCTGTGAGTTTGCTTTCTTGGGCAGTGCACGCTGGGCACTCCCACATGCGTTTTCACCTAATCAATCGAAATGGTCAATCAATGAGAGGCCTCGCTGGGGCCATAAAGGGGCCGCCACTCTGGCAGGCAATTTATATGCGCTAATCACATGAAATAGATCAAACTTGAGAGGGGCAGAGAGAGAAAGACTACTGGGGGAGAGAGAGAGAGAGAGGGAAAGGAGAGAGTGAGAGAGGTAGGTAGGTAGAGAGGAAGATGTAAGCAAAGCGTAGCAAAGCGAGGCGGCGATCTTCGGTCATGTGGTTTGGGAGCTGCGTATTAACGGAATTTCACTTGCTCGTTTGCCAGCTAACTGTAAGTACGTGTGTGTGTGTGGTGTGTGTGTGGGTTGCCAGATTGCCAGTTAAAATGTTTTAATTTGATTTTCTTTCGGTCTCTTTGCGTTGCACTCTCACCGAACTTGGGAATCCGAATCGGAATCGGAATCGAAGTCGAAAATCAAAGTCGATTTGGCATTGGAAATCGACATGGGTGGGGTAAGCTAAGGGGTAAAAAGCGGGGGGGGGACTATTGCTAACTGTCCAGCACTGAGGCTGATTGGTTTTGCCATGCACACACACACACATACACACACATACAGACACAGGCGATCCGCCTAATGATGATTACCCACTTTTACCCGGGCCACATATAAAAATCAAAAGCGGTTTAACGCGTTTCACGAGAAGAGAGACCAGAAGACGCGGCAAGAAGACTGCAAAAGACTCAAAGACTCGACAGCCTGGAAGACTCGCTGCGACTCTCCTCATTGCGATTCAATTAAAAGCGCTTAGCAGCTGCAGCAGCCACAGCCACAACCAGAGACAGCGACAGCGGCAGAGCTTGTCGTTGCTATCGCCATCGGCTCCTAAGGCCGATCTCTGGCGAGATCTCTCGCCACCGACACCAGGCAGGCAATGTCGTCGCACCCAAAAGAAAGCCACCTTGTTCCGAGGCCATTTTCGCTCGTGTGGTAGCTGCCAGCGACATTGAGTGGCTGCTGCCGCCGCATGTGGCATACTTGGCGTGGGGCGTGGCAGTGTTGCTTCTTCCTTTTGATTTAATAGCACAGCAGCAGCAGCAGCAACAGTCGCCGTCGATCGGTTTCATATCGCGGCCTTGGCCAGCAGACAAGCAGGTGGGAGGGGGATGGGGGAGCGGGAGAGGGAGAGAGGGGGAATTGCTGCTGCAGCTGGCTGGCAAGCAGGTCTATAAAAGCTTTCGGGATTTCACCAAAAAGCGTTGAGAAAGAAAATCAATGCGGTCACAACGAAGTCGCAATGCGCTTATAATTCCCAAGCAGTTCAAGGAATGTTCTCAAAAATGTCCTCCAATAACGTATCGTATACGATATATTTAGCTCGTTTCGAGCCAGATGGGTTCCTAATATTTATGGACATATTCGCCACAATATCATGACATATGTACAGCATACAGTGGTGCCCAAACAACGTTAGTAGCCATATCGATAAGTTATCGATATTCTTAAAAGCAAATATCGATAACATCGATTGTTTTGACTTCATTCTCATCATTTTTATAGCTCATAGTACTTTCGAATAATCGAAAGTAACTATATTAATGATTTATCGATGTTCTGAAATGCAACTATCGATAATATTGATTGTTTTGACCTACATAAATTATAATTTAATCTATGTTTCAGCATATTTACAGCTTATCGGCTGTCAAAAAATCGATAAGAGTCAAATCGATGGGTTATCAATGATTTATCGATTTTCTAAAAAGCAACTATCGATCATATCGATTGTTTTGACTTTGTAATACAAAATCAAATATATATTTTAACATACTTACAGCTTATGGGCTGTCAAAACATCGAGAGGAGTCATATCAATAGGTTGTCATTGATTAATCGATGTTGTTTTGACTTTTTAATACAAAAATAAAAGAATCAACGTATAGGCTGTCAAAACATCGATAGGAGTCAAATCGATGGGCTATCAACGATTTATCGATGTTGAGAAACGCAACTATCGATAATATCGCTTTTTTTTGAGTTCATTGAAATAATACAAATATCAATCGATGCTTTCAAAGACATTGATCACTTATTTACTGCCCATTATCGATAGTTCCCTCAACAAACAGCTCAGCTTAGCTCACTGCACAAATACCCTGTAAAAGCAGGCAAATTACAATGTGCAATGTGCTCGCATAAAGTTTTTATTATTTTTTTGGCTTTTCCATGAGTGAAAAGTGAAATTCCATGGCAGTTTCTCTGTATGAGTGTGTGTGTGTGTGTGTGAGAGTGTGCGATTATTTGATTTTTTTTTTTTTTGGGGTAGGCGGCACCAATGAATGGCAGCGATAGCATGTCAGCGGGTTAGCAGGGATTTGTCAAAAAGAGCTGGTGAAATCTTTCAGATTACACTCGATGTTGTTGCTGTCGTTGATGTTGCTGTTGCTGTTGCTGTTGCTGTTGCTGTTGCTGTCGTTGTTGCTGTTGCTGTTGCTGTCGTTGTAGTTGATGCTGTTGAAGTTATTTCTGTTGTTTGCTGTTGGCTGGCTACAAAAACGTGCTGCAAGTGCTGCAACTCAGCGCTTCAATGCGGGCCAACAAAAATAATCGCAATTCGCTGACCAAGGTCAACGGCGAATTTCAGCAACAGCAACAACAACGAATAATGAGTACTCGCACAGGTATGACGGGTATGCATATCAATCGAAAGTTGCACACGTATACACACACACACACATGCATGCACACCAGCACACATACATGCACATATATTGTACATATGTTTTGGCATGTTAACATGAAGATATCTCACGATATTAGAGCTTTACCTCGAGCATATTTCTTGCACATTCTTGACTGTGCTAATAGTGCAGCGAATGCTCGACTGGCAGATACCTCTTAGTTGCAGCTCAAACAGTATGGAAGACTATATACTCTACAGAAACAAATTATACTGCTGTAAATATATTATATTATATTATATTATATTTTACTATATAGAATTATATAAAATATATATTTATATATTTTTAGCTCTATAGAATCCTAAACAGTGAGGCACCTATTCAACTGGTAGTTATGGTTTAGTTAGAGTCTCTCCAGGCTCTTCTTACTGTGCTAAGCTTTCTTCAATTATCTTAACAAGGGCCCTCATATCCAAACATATATATAAAATATATATTTTAATATTTTTAGGTCTATAGAATCTTAAGTAAGGAACCTATTCAACAGGTAGATGTTTTAGTTAGAGTCTCTCCAGGCTCTTCTTACTGTGCTATGCTTTCTTCAAATATCTTAACAAGGCATGGGGGGCCCAAACATATATGTATACATACAAGTACAAACATACATAGATCTTTCTAAAGAATCTCATACACAAAAAAAAATACTATTTTTATTTGTAAGTAAAGCGTACAAAATACACTACAATAAATACACTACAACTTTAATTGCGGAAATGCGTCGTACTTAATAGTGAAGACACAAAAGAGTCGAGAGAAAAAAAGGCACATCATGGTACATTTCATTTGATAAGCCTTCATAATCATTGAAGAACAAAACAAAAGAAATGAGAAAGAGAAAGAGAGAGAGAGAGAGAGGCAGAGGAAGAGAGAGAGGTATACTAACTGAGTTTATGACATTCTCCACTTAGAAGTACAAAAGATGAGATAAGATACACTGGCAATTAGAGTCTGCAGCGCATCATCTTCAGCAGGCGTAATTAAGCAATTAATCTACCTGTATTTACAGCCAGGTAGCTGCCTCTACCTAGGCACAGCTCAGCCACAGCAGTTGCAGATACAGAGACAGATACAGATACATACGTGTATGTATGTAGTCTTATATGGGCAGCTCTCGAAAGTGTTTGTTTGGTGAAGGTGTAAGGAAAATCGACACCTTTTCTCCACCTTAACCAATTGGCCAAAATCTTTGAGCATTTCCGTTTCCGTGGCCAAAAGCAACAACAGCAGCAGCAACAACCACACACAACTTGCATGATTATATAGATATATAGAATAATTTGTGCAGATTTCACTTGGCCACAGACACAGTCACAGCGAGAGACGGCCAAGTTAAATGCCAAGTTTGTGTGTGTCTGTATGTGTGTGTGGATGGAAAACTTGTAGAATGCATAGAAACGGCGACGGCTTTTCAAAGTGTTCAATGCTATATCAATAACAACAACAACAACAACAACAGCAGCCGCAACAACAATAACGACAACCGCAGCCACAGCCGCAGCAACACGCTGCCTTATACACCTGTCTAAGCCAAAAAAAAAAGCTACAAACTGGCAACAAGAAGAAGAAGAAGAACAACAACAACAACAACATGCACTGGCCAGGGCCAACAACAACACGCTGCGCCCAAAAACCCAACAACTTTTAATTTCAACACATTCCAAGCCAAAGCGACGGCAACGGCGACGGCGACTGCGCAGCGACGTCTACTCAGTACGTGCGACTTGACTTTCTTTGCGGCAACAAAACGAGTATGTGCAGGCGCGTCAGTGTGTGTGTGTGTACCTGTCCGGCACAGGCTGGCAAGCAGCGTCGCCAGCGTCGCAGCTAAAGTCAGTCGATAGCAAGCGGCCAAAGCGTTGAGACGTCGCAACGTCTGCTGGTGCCTTCTCTGCGCGTTAACGCGTTCGCAACGTAAACGTAAAGCAAAAGCAGCAACAACAACAACGACAACTACAACACACTGAGAGAGAGAGAGAGTCGCGCTCTCTTTAATTCATTTTTGTTACTGTGCTAAGGTGTGTGAGTGCAAATCGAAAGAGAGACTAAGAGAGAGAGTGGGAGAGTGAGAGAGGGAGAGTGACAGCGCGCTCTCTACGCTCTCTTGCAATTACCGTTAATCAAATAAGTTTTGTAGAAATTTAAACGCTGCTGCTGTGTGTGTGTGTATATGTGTGTGTGTTGGTGTATTAAACGGTTCATTGATCGAGTTCAGCTGAAATGGAGCACTAACAACAACAGAAACAACAATAGCAAAGGCAGCCAAACAAACGCAAAGAGAGTCCAAAATAATAAAAAAAAAACAGAACAGTGCAAGTGCCAAGTGACTGTATTTTTGTGTGTGTTGCTGTATGTGGGCCTCATTTTGTGGTGTCTTCTTCAAATACGCTTAACCCATTTTAATGTGAACACGAATCCAATAAGCAAACCGAGCAAAAAAGAGCGACAAAGAGAGAGAGAGAGGGAGAGAGAGAGAACTGCGAAAGAATGACAATTGCGCGGCTTCTAAAAACAATGTCTAGCCGAAAGAGGGCGCTGTAACAACAGCAGCAGCAACAACAACAAAAGCGAACAACAGTCGCGTCTGCGCCGCAAAGAAAGCATATGAACAATCAAATTCTTAGCGTACATGCATGCGCACAATTCTATGCACACCTCAAATAAAATACTTCAAATACTTAAACCATCAAAATATCGATCAATCAAATACATTGTTTAATAGAACATAATACTACAAATCTAAATATGCCCATTGGTAGTATTACCTATTATCCTTCAGTCATGGGAAATTGTCCTAAAAGAATACAACTGTGTGTTAATGTTTGTCAGAGATAAAAGTAGGCGTATCAGATCCCACAAAGTACATACAAGTACACACACATACATATTCATATCACAGATGAATAGGCGCGTCTATTCAGCCATATTTGTCTGTATGAACGTCAAGATCTCAGCTATTATAAAAGCTAGAGTCACAAAATTTGACATGAGGGTTGCGATATACTATGCGCAGATAAAGTTTTATTCAAATTTCGTATAACAGAGCCACCACTTGCAAAAATTAATAATTTTATTATTCAACACGATTTGGCAGTGACTTGTTAAAGATATAGCTTTCTTCTTTTGCCTTAACATATGTACATCTGTAGTTTGATGGTTATAATAATTTGTTAGCTGGTTACAATATAAACCTATCCTACAAACCATTCGGACAATAAACACTGAACTTATTCAAGTCAATATATCATCTCGCTTTATTTGCTTTATTTTAATATTGTATATTATAATTAAAGATTTATAATTTGCAAAACAACGTCAACTGTCATATGAAGTCACTGCAAACATATATCAATGATTCTTCACGTCTTTTTTTTTTTTGTATTCACCTCACAAAAAATATCCCAAGCACGATCAGCTCATTACTCGCTTGTTTTGCTTTAAATTACCACCAAAAATGTTCTCAGCCCCCATAGCATATCAAATACCAAATAAATACACAGCAAACTGTGAAATACCAAATGTCAAAAATACAAGTTTCAACCAGATTTCCCAATCAACTCAACTGATCCAGCTAAATATCAAATTTAGTCGAAAACTGGTAAAAAAAAAACACAAACAAAATAATTTATATCCATGTAGCGACTTGTTTCCGATATCGAACATGATTCATGGATTATAGCAATTAAGACAGCAAATTGTGGTATTTATTTATTTTGTTTTGGTATTATTAATTGTTTTCACAAAACATTTGGGGTTTCCAAATGTTAGTTAAATTGGGCAATTATGTTTGTCTTCCGTCATGGGGAAGTTCTTGTGATTGATGATAATCTCCGTTTCAATGGTTAGATCATATGCAGCACCGTTTAATGATTATATATATTTGTATATGATGTGTATAATGTGATAATTGCGTTGCTTCTTCTGCTGTGCAGAACATAACCTCAAAAAGTTAAAGCTATAAATAATGACGAAAGCAAACAAAAAACAGTCCTCAAATATTGCAAATTGAGTGTTAATTCTGAGCTAAGAGATATGCCGGAACTTGGTATGCATATGGATTAGTAGATCGTACAATACGATTTATTTATGTAACAAATAAGAATCTTCTTTAGTTCTTCGAAATATCTCGAAGGTGTTTTTCCACTTTTTTCAAACGAAATAAATTAAAAAAAATTTTTTTTTTCTTTCTTTATCCTCCTCTTTTGAGGTTAATAATTTCGTTTGTTTAGCAGCTTTTGCTGTTGTTGTTGTTGTTGTCGTTCTTGACTGCTTTTGTGTCATATGTAAATTTTGAAGGCACACACAATACTCGTATGCCTGCCATATAACATTGATAAATATGTATCTTGCTCCCCAACGGAGCAAGAATACGTTCGAGATACGAAACGAGATTCTGTGGTGGCCTACGCAAGATGTCGCACAACAAGTTGTACTGGCTACCATGGGTCGATTATGAATATTATTGAGAAGATACACTAAATGATGGTATATATATACTGTATATGGCTGTGTATGTACCTCTACATGGTAGTATAATACCGTTGTCGGCCTGTGTCGGCCTTCTTGTTAGTCCCACAAGTTCTACACACTGCAGCAGGTTTCGGCATTTGAAAATCAACCGTTAGAGGCCCGCAATCATGTTCGAACATGAGCATAAATACTAATCGTCTAACTGATAGTGCATCATGTACATACATGTACTTGTATGAATGTATATGTACCTTGTATATCGCACGGATCTGGATGCTGCAAACAGCCTTAACGAGTTCCTGATCAATCAACATTCCACACGCTTCTGCCATCCGACACTAATGCCCAATGCCATAACCGATTCGGCCATGGATTATATGATATGTGATCTGTGTGCATGTTGATCCCATAATCAGCATGCACATTTCTCATTGCATCATGCCGCTTGGTTGCATGTTCTGCCTGCTCAATTCTAATGGATGTTCTGGCTGACTATACATGCGCCCATTAGCGGAGATAAGCTTGCGAGAATGTGGAGATCAGTGGGGAACAGTATGAAATATTTGCACTACATGTGGTGAGAGAGAAAGAGAGAGAGAGAGAGAGAAAAAGAGAGAGAGAGAGAGAGAGAAAAAGAAAGAGAGAGAGAAAAAGAGAGAGAGTAAAAGAGAGAGAGATCAGCAGAAATTCTACACTAAAGAGATAAAACATCTTGATAATAAAATCAACTGGAGACTTATTGTTCCATCTGCTCTTTTATAATATTCAGAATCTTTACTTAAAGAATGTGGAAATCAGAGAACGAATAGATCCTCTTTACTCATGCAAGCATTTACATTGAAAATCTTTAATACCTAATTCTCTTTTACTACTTCCTATTTAGCTACTGTCTAACTCAAGAAATATTGTCTCATTGTGCTTGGCGAAAAGTTCTCCAAGGAGTTAATATATCTTTTAAAACATTCCAAATCGTTTTTCAACATTCCTTAATGTTCGGCAAACAGTTCTATATTTAGTTATCTTCCTATATTATCGCATAAATATGAATTACACCATATTATCGTAAACTATTGCCGGCTATTTGGGCAATAAATTGCGCTTTATCTTTTGATTTTTTTTTGCTCATCTTGAACTGAACATAAATTCTGTTGCAGATGCTCGAAACTGGCAACTGAACGATAAATCGAAGACGCTCAACTTGAATTATCTAAATTGATCACACAGTGAGTGTGTGTGTGAGTGAGAGAGAGAGAGAGAGACAGAGAGAGGGAGACAAGATGGCGCTACGCTTGCGTCGGGACGTGCAGAAGGCCTCGTACTATGTGTGGTTCCTGGGCGCCGAGGAGGCGAAGGGTCTGCGTGGCGCGCGCGTCATTAACTCAGTGCTGCCGTATCTGGTGGACAGATCACGCGGCCAGGAGCCGCTCAAGGTGACGCTGCAGGTCTCGCACAAGGGCATCAAAATCGTGCAGGTAAGTGAGCTGAGCTGAGCTAACCTGAGACACGCCCCAGCTGGGCAATCCCTAGCTACCCCTCCCCCTCCTTCCCTGTCCACTATAACTGACAGATCTCTCTCCCTCTCTCTTCCCCCTTCCTTGGCACTGCGTTTAGGGCTCGTCGAAGCATTTAATACCACACAGTGCCATAACCAGCTCCGTGCAAACCGACGACATCGTCGCCTGTGTGCTGCTCCTCTACAATCCGGCCACCAAGTGCCCCCTACACGTGCACGCCTACCGTTGCGACTCGGAGACAACGGCGGAGGCGTTGCATCTACAATTGCAGATCTTGATCAATCGACCCGACAATCAGAAGCGATTTGAGGAGCTCGAAACAAGGTGAGTGCGCACACAGTTTGACTTCTCTATATATAGCATAGTTAACTAACTATATAGTATAGTTTAAACAAACACATATAATATGGTATGTATATACATATAATCATGCAGTCAGAAAGACAGACAGTCAAGGCTCAATTGACTTGACTAATTGATCTGGATCAAGAATATATAGTCAGTCAAGTAACTCTTTACACATATATATATGTTAATGTAATGTCTACTGTATATACTTTATGCCTACTTCTGCTTGTTGCACACCTTTCCACAAACTTTGTATACCTTTTTTTTGACCTTTTTCTATAGTTGAAGGGTATCAAAAGCACAAAGAAAAGGTTAACGTAAAGATCACATTATATTAGGCCAAGTAAAAAGTTCGTTTAATTGAATGTATATATATTAGGATATATGTTCAATATAGATATACGAGGTGTGTTCAAAAAGTAAGATGACTTTAAAAATTTTGCGGGCAATGAACTTTATCGATTATCGATTTTTTTGTTTAGTTATGTTGGTACACTCTTCCCGAACATCTGTTCCAAGATTCAAGTGAATGACATTTTCTGTTTGGTTGTGAGAGGCGTAAAGGTTATAAGTGTTTTGCGTGCTCGGCGATTTTTTGGTAAATTTTGACCAAAAGAACCGTCGCATGAGCAACGCTCAAGAGCTGTTGAATGACGTCAACGATGAACCGAAGGAACTTTTCACTTGACCAATATACCATAGATATATGTCCAAGTAAAAAGACCGAACGAACTTTTTACTTGACCTATGTTAGGATATATGTATGTCCAATATAGATATATGTGCAAACCATTGCATAAACCATATACCATACCACAGACACCCTGTCTATTCATATATTATATGCCAGCAAATGAAATACACTTGCAGATCTATCTGATACTAGGTAAATAGATCATAGTAGACTTGCTGCAATCGTCTTGATAAGATTTGGCATTGATAAAGTTCACATGCAGCGCCGACTTTCGGCTAGTAGGGGGAAATCTCTTGAAATGTACCGCAAGTTGCAAGTTAATTGGCCTGCCGCACAGCAAGCAGGAAGCGAGTAGGCAGCCCCAAGTGGCATGCAACCGCCTTGGCCACTTAGACACTCCATTAAACGGCGATGGCAACTTCTGCTGCTGTGGCAGATCGTTACATTTGCTGCTAATGATAATGACATCGAGACGAAGCTGAAGATGAAGTTGCAGTTGCACATAGAGAGTTCAAGATGCAGAGGCAGATGCAGTGGCAGATGCAGATGCAGATGCAGATGCAGATAGAAATGAAGATTGCGCCCGCCATGGCTGGTTTGGCACTTTCCCACGACCAGCAGCAACGGCACAGTGTGACGAAGTGCTGTCACAGTGCATCCTTAAAATAATAAATAATAGGGGTAGTCAGGCAGATAATATTCTCAGTAAATATAACATGATCAACTCGTGCGTAATAGTTAGAAATGTGCATAATAATTATAAAGTTCCTAATTCGTTCCCATAAAGTATATTTATGCTCTCAATCATCTCTGCCCATCTTTTTGTCTGTATGAACGCCTATATCTCAAAGACCATAAGAGCTAGAGCCATTTAACTCCATGACAGCACTTGTGGCTAGTGGAGTGTGTCAAAGTTGTGCTTGGAATTTGACCACGCCCCCTTATGCCCACGTAAATCGATATAACTAAAACTGTAAACCTAATTTTAAAGCTAGAATGCACATTTTTAATATATTCGATAATTGTCATTGCACAAGTGATTACCGAAAATTAAGTGACGATCTGTTGACAAACATAGAAGTTGTTCAAGAAATGGATGCACATATTTTGCTGATAAAAACATATGTAGCACATATGTATACTATATGTAGTGTGTATATCAGACTATTTCTACTTAACGAAATAAGTTTACTTTACTTTACTTCATCTCTTATTTATACACATATCTCCCATCTTAAGTACGCTACATCCTAACCTCAATCTTTTCTCCCATTACCAGATTGGGCATTTTGCCGCCCATCAGCGCTGGCCACAGCAACAACAACAACAACAGCAGCAGCGTGACAGACAAGCGACACGATGCCGCACACAAGTCAACATCATCGTCCTTGTCATCACATCACATGTCACAACAACAACAACAACAACATCACTCAAGTGCAGGGTATTCGCAGCATCATCAGTCGCAGTCGCAGTCGCAGCGACGTCACGAGACATCGCCGAAACGGTTCAGCAGCTCGCTGGGCAGCGACACTGGGAACAGCACACGCGAATCTGAGTGCAGCGAGGAGCATGTGGGCGGCCTGGCCAGTTCACCAGTCTCCCGTTCGCCGCCGCATCATGGTGGCAGCAGCAGTGGCGGCAACGGCAATGGCAACGGCAAACATCACTCGCACTCGTTGCACGCTCACGCACACACACACGCTCACGCACATCCGCCGCTGACGGCGCAGCAGAACAGCGACCTGTTTGACTCGCTGGCCGCCGAGCTGCGGGCCAAGCTCAATGGGAACGGGCCGCCGCTGTTGCTGCCGCCGCGTGACTATGACACCGTGCATCGCTCCAAGGGCAACCTGACGGCCATCGAGCTGCGTCGCTGCCGCAATGCACTCATTGTGGGCGGCGCCGGGACGCCCAAGGGAGCAGCAGCAGCTGCTGCAACATCGACTGCAGCAGCGGCGACTGTGCCGCCCACCAATGCGAATGGCAAACAGGTGTCTTCGCGCGGCTCGTCGGGCATCGGATCTGACCTGGCGCCCAGTCCGGAACGGCAGGAGCTCAACAGCTCAAGCGGTGAGTAGAAAGCAAGCACAGAGTCGACTTGTAGATACCCTGCACACAGTTTAGAACAATGCAAAGACTCATTAACCAACACTGAAGGTATTGAGGTATAGCTGAGTTGAAGGTTGCCACATACATACCCTGTACGCTTAAGGTACTTGTATGGGGTATGATGTCTTCATTGAAAAAAAAGGATCTGGAATTAGGTCAAATTATAAAGTAAATATAAGTCCCAACATTAATATAAGGTAAAGTTCATTTGGGTTTAAAGACAGAGAAAGTTGATGATTATAACAGATATAGCCGACCTTTGCTAATTATGTTTCGTTATATTGACTTTTCGTTATATTGCATTATATTGCATTATATTTTAACATTCCAGATACTTAACAATTGATTTTAAATAAAATTTCGATAGCCTGAAAGAAGTTTTAGGAAGCAAACCTTTTTAAAGCGGTAAAAACAAAAGTATAACTTATTTATTATATATTTATACTGATCAAGAACATATATACTGTTATCAAAGTAAGAGTTAAGCACTTATAATTTTAAAACATTTCATTTTACTTAAAAAATAAATAGAATAATGACTTATGAAATTCAAATATATTGAAAGAAAAACAAGAAGCAGAAAGAAGGAATACAGAAAATGATTACAATGCGAAGATAAAGATATTCTTCTGTTTTGATAATAGTGTAAAAATATATATTTCCTTACATAAGATACCTTTCGCTTTTGAGTATAGGGTATAACAACCTGTAATAAATCGACAAAAGGGAGATGTGATCCTAATTAGATTGATATATCATTCATATATTCCTTGTACCATCAGAGTATATTAGAGTTTCTACCCCCTTTCACCTACTGAATGCAGGGTATATATGTAGGCAGCTGAGTCCCCACTTTACTGATCTACCTCCCCACTCCGCTCTCTTGCAGATGACGAACACTGGTCGAATGAGGCGGACAACTCAGTGATCGCACTGAAGCCATCACAAATAGCACTGCCACCGCATGCGCAGCTGAAGAGGAAGAGCGCCGTGCAGCCGCCGGAGGACAGTTACCTGCGCGACCTGCCCGCCAAGCCGTATGTGCCGCGCCAGAGTGAGCGAGAGCGCACCAAGACGCCGGCATCGTCGAGCAAGTCGTGGTCACGCGAGGATGAGATCAAACCGATCATAATGCGTCCAGCTGACTACGATGCCAAGTTCAATCGAGTGATGCAGCTGGAGCCACAGCAGCAGCAGCAGCAACAGGCGCCAGCAATGAAGCACGAGGGCAAGCTGCGCGATACCGATAAATACAATGAGATCAATCGATTGCTCAACAAGAAGTTATCGGCGCACGATCGAGATAGGGAACGGGAGAGGGAGAGGGAGCGAGAGCGTGTCAAGCAGCGTTCACTGCACGATGATGAGCTGCTGCTGGATGACTTTGATGACTCGGATCCGTGCAGTGAGCCGGCACAGCAACAGCCGCTGTCCATGTCGGGCGGCTATCGCAAGGAGAATCTGACGGACAAGCAAAAGTTCATGGAATATGCCTCCAAGAAGCAGCAGCAACATCACCAGCCGGTCAAGTCGTATGCGGCGGAGGAGGCGCAACGCTATGGCGGCAGTCGGCATCGGTATGTGGATCCCGCCGAGCTGCCGTTCGAGCAGCAGCAGCTGCCACACAACAAATATGCTGCAGTGCATCGTGGAGGAGCGGGCGCAGCGGAGCAGACGCGCAGCAGCAGCAGCAATAATGCAGAGCGACGTGAGCGGCACGAACGAGATAGGGAGAGGGAGAGGGAAAGAGAAAGGGAAAGAGAAAGAGAAAGGGAGAGAGAGAGGGAGCGGGAAAGGGAGCGGGAAAGGGAGCGAGAAAGGGAGCGAGAAAGAGAGCGAGAGCGTGATCGGGAGCAGTCACGGGATCGCAATCCCTATCGCGAGGCCGAGAGCCTGCCATACATCCAGAGCATGGAGAAGATGATGAAGTCGACGGGCATGCGCTATGGCGATGACCCGCCCACCAGTCGTGCCCCGAAGCCAAGCAGCCGCGATGGCGATGGCTACCACCTGCGCGATGCGGTGCCCAGTGCTGGCGTTGGCGCACAGGTTTCGCCACGCGAACGCTTCCACGATGCCAAGGACAAGTTCCGTGCCATGGAACGTCATGGCGGCAGTCGCTATGATTTGGATGAGCGCGACAGCAGCAGCGCTGCCATGGCAACCGCTGCCTCCGCTGCAGCTCCCGCACATGCCACATCCGATTACAGATCATCGTCGCGACGACGACGCGGCTCAATGGAGCCACCCAACAGCTACGAGCAGTGGAGCGACGAGGATGATGAGGCGCCGGCACGTGGCGCGCCAGTGCCGGAGCAGCTAATGAGTCGTTCGCGTGCACGTTCCCGCGAGCACTGGGAGCAGGAGCAGCTGCAGCATCAGCACCAGCGACATGGCCTGGAACGGGAACGAGAACGGGATCGTCGCGAACGGGACTATCCCATGCGACGCAGCGAGGAGCCACGTGAGCACGAGGCATATCGTCATGAGAGGGAGCGAGAGAGGGAGCGAGAGAGGGAACGTGAGAGGGAGCGTGAGAGGGAGCGCGCATCGCAGTCGCGTCATCAGCTGCGCACGCATTCGCGCGAGTACACAGAGCCGGTGAATGGCGTGGGGAAGTCATCAAGCTCGTCGCGCCACCACGCCGAACGTTATCCATCGCCAGCGCCAACGCCCAACAGCAGCAGCAGCAACAGTGGTGGCGGCACAGCAGCTCCGACAGCCGGCAAACCCTTGTCCAGCATGCCCAAGGGGTATCGCCACAGCTATGCGGAGCCAGTGTTTGCACGCTCCGGCGGACGCGTCGGCCTGGCCGCAGTCAATCCCTACTAGGGGGACAACGGTGGGATCACGTACGATAGGCATCAATATACTCAACTGTACTGTAAATTACAAACACACACACACACACACTCGAGAGGGGAGAGTGGGAGGAGGAGGAGGAGGAAGAGACAGAGGGAGATAGTTCGAGCCCCAATCCATGCGCCTCAATGCCGCCAATGGGACACCAAGTGCTCCACGCCGGGTAGCGCCTGTAATTATGTGCCTTCTAAATATGTTCTACACATACATATACATATATATATATATATATATACACACAGTATATAAGCCGATATCGTGTATATCGAACCGAATCGAAACACTGTTTATCGATTGCATTTTTTTTGTCGAATCGTAGCCCTAAGTCGTGCGGTTGATTGGTCTTTAACCCCTATACATGGCATACCATATACCATACTATACATATACTATATACTATATATACCATATACTATATACTATATGTACATGTATCTATGTATAATCCAAGTTTTTTTTTGTCTACATACATCATATCTGCTAAATCGTACTTATACACACCTTATATAGCTAATGTATTCAATTGTTATCAATTTGATATTTGCATTAATAAAGCGCTAGTAGCAACAACAACGAGCAAGATTACGGAAGGTTGTACTTATTTTGCGGTACTGAAACTGAATAATTATATATAACAAAAATATAATAAAAAAGGCTACTTTCGGCACGCCGAAGGTTTCATATCCTTGCAGGTTGCTCTCTCATCCGATCAGTCCAATACTATTCATATATAATGGTGCAGAATTGAATGTGTATATTCAATAATATGTCTCACTTTGATCGACACTTATATATTCAGTTATTTCTCAAAACATTTCTTGATTCAAAAACCTGCATATGGGCCGATTGTTCCTATGGCAGCTATATCTTATAGTGGTCCGATTTTGATGAAATTTTAAACGCATATCATATACATACGAAAAGGCCGATCAAGTAAATTTGGTTACAATATCTTAAGAAATAACAAAAACCTGCCGACAATTTGTATGGAAGCTATACGATATATAGGTCAGATCCGGCTCGTTACGACTTATTTACAGCGTACACCAATAAGAAGCATGAGTGCCAAGTTTCATCAAGCTAGCTCTAAAAGTCTCCAAAAAAGGCTGCAACTGGCTGATCACCCCAACAAATCAGGGTAATTTTTAGTAAAGTTACTATGCTCATGGGTACATATATATTCGTTATCTAGGTAGATAAACCTGAACATATGTACATAAATAATGATTAGGATAGGTACATATGCATGTTATATCATCTGGTTCGATCCAAATTGTAGAAGGAACCCACTAAACACTTTCCAAACAGACTACACGACCCATCACTGCATGAGGTGCACAGACTTAACTTTTTTTCCCGTCACATCGCAACGAAAACAGCGGAGAGCGGCAATCTAGCTTTTTATTTAATTTCAAACCTTTCATCCGCCAGCCGTCGGATGGCGCTGTGGTTGTTGTTGGCCATGCAAGCAGTGCAAGCAGCTCACTGCTTACTTAAAGAGCTCTGTTAGGTATAAAACAAGCAGTTTTTCATTTGCAATAACGGCAGTTTTTTTTTCATTTTCAATTTGAAATTGCGGCTAAACCAAAAATTCTAGCGATTTGCGATTTTTTGCAATTTGTTCCTTTTTTTCTTTTTCAGCAGTAGGCGAGTTGCCCAGTTTGTATAGTTCGCCCTGGAGGCGGCTGCAAAGTTTTGGCTGTTTTTTTTCAGCTTCTCTCGATTTTTTAACGATTTGAAAAATTTAAGGGCGCCAGCGGGGGCGTGGCGGGTCAAAAACGTCTTTTTGACAGTGAACTGTTGGTATCAATCAACTGCGCACAAAAGTATGCAATGAAATCATGTATATTATAAGATTCTTTTCAAAAAGACTACAAGTATGCAATGAAATGAACCGAACAAATAGTGCTACCAATTTCTGTCAGATATAAAAACAAAAAAATAATAGTAATAAATAAAATAAATAACTAAAAAACACAGTAGAATTCAATACGTTTTTTGTATATATTTTAGTCACCGTAGTTTCCCCATTTTCATGGGAAGAGGAGGCAATCCAAACAAGGCAAGATCCAAGCGCAACTGCGAGAGAAAGAGACAGAGAATGACAGAAAATTCCGGTAGAATTGCGAAGCTTATTAACACACATACATTCAGCTGAATATAGCTCGACTTTAATGATCCTAAGTAAACCACTCTGTGTTCTGCCAGTCCTAACAATCCCAGCAGTCCACAATCTTTGTGCCAACTGTAGCACTAGGTTTACTACTTCTCTATCTGTCTCTTTCTATTTGGTTGAATCCAGCTTCAGATATAATGCACACAACATACAAACCCATTCTTCTTATTACAAAAATAGATGAAATTGGATCATTCATTGTATAGATAGATAGACCATTTCATAGATTAGACGAGAAGACTTATAAGATTTACGAAGAATTCCCCTTGTTACTGCAATAAATTTCCTTTCAGCTACGGTTTTTTTTGTTTTACATTTTTATTGTTTAATTTAAAAACTTTTTGTTTGGTTTTTCACAATAGTTCTTTTTTTAAAGATTTTTTTCAAAACAAAAATAAAGAAGAAAAATATAGTTTATATAATCTATGCTTTTTTTTCCTTTTTGTTGTCACTTGTGTTTTCTCGTTTTCTTGTTTTTTCTTTTGTTTTTGTAATAATATTAATTAAAAATATTGTTTTTCTTTTTGTTTGTTTTGTTTTTGTTTTGTTTTCTTTCGCAAGTTAATTTAAGAAACAATTAATCAAGTTCTTATATAATTATACAAATTTAAAAAAAATAGTAATTATATAATAATAAAAATAATATTTATAACGGGGAAAATGCAAATAGCTTTTGTTGTTGTTGTTGTTGTTTTTGTTGATTTCTCTTCTTGTTGCTGTTGTTATTATGGTTGTTGTAGTTGTTGTTGCTGTTTTATACTCTCTTCTCTCATTTCGATGCGCGCACAAAAACGACAAAGAAATCGGATCCATGGGGGGGGGCGTGCGTAACGGGGCGGGGCAGGGCGAGAGGAATGCAATTCGCCGTATGTGCAGTGTGTATATTGAACTTTGCGACCATTTTACAATATTGAGTGGCGTGGCTTGCGCGGGGAAAAGGGGTGAGGGGAATAGGTGACTAACTGATTGATTGATTGGTTGGTTGATTGATTGATTGATTGTCGTTTAACACGAGACTGTCAAATGTATTGGCAGTTGTGTCTTCGATTTTGTTTATAACGCTGCGCTTGATATTCTTCTCTCCATAATTCCACATGCTTCTCTTCTAGGTATTCTCTTCTTCTGCTTCAGTTTCTGCTTCTATTCCTGTTTCTGCTCTTTTCTTCTGCTATACATACACGTCGCGTAGGCTCATCACATACACAACAAACAAAATCGGTTGCGGAAATATAGTTATATATGCATATATCTTCATAATCATTATAATTATCTGGAGGGGCTGGTGTTCTCGGGTGTGTGTGTGCGAGTGTGAGTGTGTCTGCGCGTCGAGGTTGTGGTGGAGGTGTTGGGGGCACTTGGTAGGATATAGGAGGAGGGATATGGAGCGCTGCTAGTTAGTTTTGGGGGCGTGGGGCTGCAAGGTTTACATGTTCTCGAACTGATCCACGCGACGCTTTGTGTTGCCCTTGCGGATCTCACGCAGTGTCTTGTACTTGTCGCGTCCCTGGCGAACATTCTCGCGATGAATCTTATCGTTTGCCGTCTCTTTCGTTTCGTCGCGCGACTGCGCCAGATCTTGCTTGAGGGCCTAGAAAGAGAGGGAAAAAGTTAAAGTAAAATAAAGAGAGAGGGAAAGTAAAGTATTCAAGTACTCACCTTGAGCTGATCGTGCAGGCGCTCATTGCGCTCGGCCAGCGTGCGTCTATCCTCAATTGGATCCTTGATATGCTCGTCCGTGTCCAGGTCGCGCGACACATCGCCGCCGGCATCGCCATTCGTCAGCTCCTCCTCGTTCTCGTTCTCATCCTCGGCCACATGATGATGTTGCGGTGTGGTAGATGCGGCAAGTAGAGCAGCGGCAGCCTCAGCCTAAACGAAAGACAGATGAAGAAAAAGATGTGATTAGCAACAGGTAAAGAGAGAGAGAGAGAGAGAGAGGGAGAGAGAGGGGTATTTGGTTTACCTGTTTGCGGCGTGCCTCCTCAACCTCATCCTGCAGACGCTTGGTCTCCTCATCCTTGGCATTGACCTCATCCTGAATGCGCTGCACTTCCTGCTGCTTAGCCATAATCTCCTCCTCAAGCTTGGCCTTCTCGACAGCCTCCATGTTCTTGGCCTCCTCGAGACGCTGCAACATCGACTGCAGCTCCTTCTGGTGCAGCTCCAGTTCATCCTTGGCGGCCTGCAACTGTTTCAGTTGCTCCTCCAGACGGCGTATCATCTCCTGCGCCTCAAGCAGATCGCGCTGCGAACGCTCCATTTCCTCTTGCATTTGCTTGAGTCGATCCTCGTATTCCTGTTGCTTCTTCTCAGCACGTTCGCGGGCTGCCAGCGCCAGCTGCAGCTTCTCACTGCAAAAAAGAACAAGATTCATTTAAGTACCGCAGATTGCAGATTGATTGAATCGTCTACTTACCGCTCCTGCTGTTTGGCATTCTTCTCTTCACGCGCCTGCGCCTTCATCTGCTGCACATCGATCGTGTCGGGCTTGCGACGACGCATGTACAGCTCATGGTTGCCCATACAGAGGGCCAGGATACGCTTATTGATGCGAACACGTGGTGCAAAGAACATAAAGTCGGGTGCCTTCTTATCGATTGGCTTAATGATGAACTTCTTTTCAGAGAACGAAATGTTACGAATTTCCGACCATGGGAAACCGATCTTGGGCGTTAATCGATCATCCTGCTCATAGATATTGAGGCCGAGTGCATCGACACCCAACCATAGATCGGTGCCCTTCTTGTTGCGTATCTCGAAATAGTTAACACCATACATCTCCAGATCCTGTGCTATCTTCAGATACTCCATCATGGCATCTTCACGCAACATGCTGCGATGCTCTTGCCACCAGGTCATTATCGATTGCTCCCATTCATCCTTGGACATCTTGTGCTGATCGATAACACGCTGTGGCAACAGGCGATCGTTCGCTAGGAAACCGGCTGTATGGTTGGTTTTATTGTGATCCCCATGACGCGCCTGTACCGCATACGAGGCCAACAGCACCGACGTTTCCGGCGGGCAATAGATCTCGTCGGTCAATATGGCATTCTTCACTTGCAGATAGAAGAGTCGCAGTGTGATATCCTGTATCAGTTCATCAGCCACATCTTCCGGATAGAATTTGGCACGGAATCTGAATTGCAAGGGATTCTCCTTTTTAACATCCTGATTCATAACCTGTACAACAACAAAACAAGACATCAATTAGTTTCCAACAACTAGCAACAAGTTCTTTATTCAGTTTCTTTTCATTATTCAATTTGTTACCCTTACAGAAGTTTTTAAAGAAAAAGAAACAGATCGAGCTATAGTTTTAGTATAATCTGTTCTGGTCTGCAAGGATTACATTCGCTTTGGCACGCCAAAGATCCAACAATATTCAAATATTATTCTATATTAGTTGCCCTTTCGTTACCCATGTGGAAAACGGCATTGATCCAGTCTGTGGTGATATGAGACATAAGTTTGGTTTGATTTATTTTTTTGTTCAAATTGTGCGGTCAATGTAAAAAGTGCGCAGCATGTTTGATAAAGAATCAGTTAAAGATCAGATAATGTTAGATTCATATATATATTAAACAACTCTATTATATATAGTAAACAACTCTATTGACTATTACGGGCATACAATGTAGCCTAGAGGATTCTATTTCTACAAAATACAACTGATTTTCTAGAACAATCAAGCGTAACTATTTCTCAGCGAGGTCTGTAGGAGGGGGGAGAAAGTGTTTTGAATTCTTTTCCTCCCACCATATCATCGGCATCGTCATCCTCCTCGCTCTCATCCGTCTGATTGTGTCCATTTCCATCGGCTGTCTTTTTATCCACATATTTCTTAACGCGTTTCAAATATTTGATTGTCTTTATGGCCGGCGATTCGGGCTAAATAACACACAGATGATGCGTATATATATCTAGTATTATATCTGAATTTATCTATAGTCTATCCTAACAATAACTTAGATAATAATGCTCGTGTTCATGTTAGCTTGCAATAGTTACCTTTTTGTATAGCTTAATCCATGTGGAATCACCCTTTGAGTCCGTATACTGCAGACCAAAGAACCAAACCTCACGCAGACCGATAGTCTTGACCACCTGATCGAACAGTTGTTTGCCCGTCGTTGTCGACTGAATGGCGAACTCCAGTTCGGCGTCCATTGTCGTGACGCGCACATTTAGCTGTTAATATCACAAAAAAAAGACAAAGAAATCATGAGTTAGTGTGAAACTATAGAATTATACATAGATTAATGAGGATATATAGTATTATCACCTATCGATAGTAAGGCAAATAATAATGATGATAAAGCACTTTCACATTTAAAATTAGTTTTAAGTACGTACTGACCAAATGGGTTACTAAATGATATTCACAATTATCGACAGTAAAACAGCATTTGGCACACGCTTATCGATAGTAAAACAACGATTACAATAATCATATCTTGAAGTGATTGTAAATGAATCGTTAAATGTGAAAAGCCAAAATCCTACAAATAATTAAATTCATAACTATCAATAGTAATACTAACAATAACCACAATTTTATCGATAGTAAACGATTTCAAACCAATCGTAACCTTTGCATTTACCAAATTTCAACGAAAATGTCAACTAGTATACATAGCTATCGATAGTTAATCGATTGATTTTTACACTTTTATCGATAGTAAATCGATAAGATCGTATAAGCCAAAATCGATAATAGTAGCATTTATTATTAGAGTATTTATTATTAAAAACGAATTGCTTTCAAATTCAGCACTATCTTCGACTAGCCAAAGTCCAACTGGAACATATTGATGACATTTGGTATATATCGCTGGAAATTCGTACCAGCTTCAGACACGTCAATATTATCTACAAGTAAGACAGGTAATTGAAATCCTCGCTAAGCATCACGTGTCCATTTCATGTGCATTTTATCAACTCTTTCCTTGCCTTTCTTTCAGTCTTCATGCAGCGCGCATTCGTCAAACCTTTCGCCCACGCGCTTTGCATATGGTCAAGTGACACACAAATACATACACACCCGCACACACACACACTCGCACCTGTGCAATGAACATGTGACACAGTGAGGCGGGCGGGCACCGCTTCGGTTGGACTATCTGCGCTGTTGATGTCATGCTTGATTGCTTCTTGCCATTTTCCAAAACTGATTTTCTCCTCTGACTGTGTGCCAGCGAGAGAGAGAGAGAGGGAGAGGGGTAGAAAGAGAGGAAAAAAGAGGGAGAGGTAGAAAGAGAGGGGAAAAGAGGGAGAGGTAGAGAGAGAAAGTCCTCAATTAGCCTACGGACACGTGCAATGCTCACATGTTTCATGTCTGTGCCAAAAAAAAACAAAAACACACTCCCTCTTTAAATTTAATTGCCTTGTTATCGATCTTTAATTATCGCCTATCATAATCGTTTGTCTGACTGATAGTCGTCAACTTTTCCCTTTGTTATATAACATTATTTTTTGTCTGCAAACATTTTGTACTCAATAGAAAATAGGTTGTACATTAGAAATAGGTTGTTCCTCTTTTGCATTTACGCAAAACGTCATCGATAACTTGCCTGTTATCGCACAAATGCAAAAGGGCAACAATCTGAGGAGTTTTTTAGTTGGGTTGGGCAGTCTTTTTATTTATCATATATATGATATATATGATATACGATATGATATTCACAAAAAGGTGAACACAATACAGTCTTCAATTCGTTTTTCTATTCTTTTTATTATTATATTATTGTCACAATTGTTACTGTTGTTATGTTTCACTCCTCCGCCCTCTCTTTCCTTCTCACTCTCTCTCTCTCTGTTTTTCCTGCTTTGTGCTCTTTTTTCGCAATGCAAATCAAACGTGACACAATGCAAGGAAATTGAAAACGTTCATTTCAATCCAATTAACGTTTTTGGGTTAATGCATGTGTTGTTGCCCGGGTCTGTGTATCTGTGAGTGTGTACTTTACATGTATGTGAGTGTGAACAGTACATGTATGTAAGCATATACTGTAAATGTATGTGAGTGTATACTGTACATCTGTGTGTGCACTGTACGTGCATATAGCAGACATAACTCAGTCAATCGCTGAATGTGCCCCACTGTGGCAACGGAAGCGGTCGCATAACCAACCAGTTGATAACTCTACTTGTCCCGCCTCCCCCCTTTGGCAACTGCGATTTGTCGCATTTTGATAGGCGGCTGCTGCAGCGCGACTGTTGCATGACAAATTGCTCTCAGCTATAGCAAAATGTTGCCCGCACAACAAGTATTTTTGGTCAAGACGGAAGCCATAAAAAAATGCAAGAAAAACCAAATTCGACTTAAAAATAATTGCGAAGCTCGTAAACAAACAGAAATCGATGAATATACGATGTAACTATCGTATATCGATGCTTATACTGCAATTGACTTGCAAGTTATTCAATTTAACTGGAAAAATTAATGGAAACTGGACAACAGGCTGGGGTACCAAGAAAGAGAGGGAGAGAGAGTTGAATGTGATACCCTGGAAACTTTCCATGTAATGCCAAAAGGTATGCAAGCTAGACAAAATTGCAAAATTACTTCAATTGCGTATAGTACTGGCAAAGTTATATACCAAATTTGATGAATTTAACTGGGCTGATAGCAGAGATCGACAGGTATCAAACACTGCCTCTTTTTAAATCCGAGACTCTTATGTTCTTCATTCTCATTGCGGTAATCGAAGCTAATACAATCGAGTTTACTTAAGTTTATGCATCTATTCGAAGTATATCATGTAATTCAAAAGATATGCAGACCTAATTTCCCATGTTTTACAAAATATATGCAAGCTAGACAACATTTGAAAATTACTTCAATTACGTAGATTATCTGGAAAGGTATATACCAAATTTAAGAGCTCTATCTGCCTTAATAACAGAGATTCACAGGTATCAAGCATTAAGGCATGAAGCAGAAGCGCTATATCTTTCACTCTCACTGTACTCCACTTGGATATGCCCTCTATTTGGGATTTCTATTGCCAATAGGGTATGTACATAGTAAGTAGTTTCAACTCTCAGTTAAATATGTCAATCTTATGTAACTTTTTCAATCGTTTACACTAAAGTACACTAAATTATGTCGCTTACAATTGATATATGGAAATGAAAGGAGGATTGATTTTCCATTTGGAAAATGCTCAATAGAATTTACCGTTTTGCGCTTCACGCTGCTGCTGCCGTAGCGCGATAGACGCGCCCGGCTGTCGGACACGACGACCATTTTGGGCAGCCAGGCGTTTTTCAGTAGCCTTTGAATAATTACGAGTTTCACTTGGCGCGTGGCGCCGCACACACACACGCACACACAAACACACTCTACAAGAGAAAAAAAAAGCCAAAGACTTTTCCACGCGATTTTCAATGCGACAAATGTAGCGCGTTGTTTCGTTGTCCAGCGGCAACTGAGGAAAATGCAAAAGTTACCATTGGTTTATTTTTTTGTTCCAACTTAAGGGAGAAATCGAACGCAGGCAGAATTCAAGTAGAGCACCAGAAGGGGCGGAGGGGCCTCTTTGACACCCACAAAGCAAAACAGACAGCGACAACGTCGACTTTGCTACCTCCTCCTCTACCTGCCCCCGGTCTGTCTTTTCTATAGTTTCTGCTGTAGTTTCCCTACCTACCTAGTTAGTTAGTAATTGTATGTTAATTATGCCCCGCTTAAAATAGACAGCACAGCTGTCCAAAGTGACTAAAACTGACTGTCCATGAAAAGGTCAGCTATGGCATGCGAGACATGGCTCTTCCCTTCTCCTGTTCTCCTCTACTGCCATGCCCTGCCTCGCCCATACCTTCCTTTGGGGGCTCGGCCAGGGGAAACAACAAATCAGCGTCAATCATACGACGCGTTGCCTGTCAGCTCCAATCAAACACTGCAATTGGCCAAGCCTACAAAGGTAAATATAACTGCCAAATCGGAGGAAGTAGAACGGGACGGGGAAAGTGGATTTTGATTTAGCGTGCGCTCACAGTAAAAAAAATCTCTAGAGAAACTAGAAAACTTTAATTTTCTGTTCAAGGAACCGGAATATATACTATATGGGTGAAGTATAAGTTATATATAGTGTACCAGTATTTATTGACTATAGAGAAATATAGAGCAGATCTATACTATAGTTCGATTTCAACTAATACTATAGTGAAAGAAAGAACAGAGCTATACGAGTACTGTAGTTAGATCTTAACTTCTACTACATTGATTTTTACTTCTACTGTGATGAAATATAGAGCAGATCTATACAGTAGTTAGATCTTTACAATTGGCAACACCTGTTCCGCTTATCGCAGTTAATAATTTATAGAATTTAGTTCGACTTCAGACATATAGAGCATATACTATAGTCTGACAATGACATTGAAAACGTTGACAGATTTATTTGGCGCTTCTTCGCCACATGTCACCATCGTGTGCCTCCTCTCTCCCTGTTCGTGTCAGTGGGGACTGTCAATCAATTTGGAAACTAATTCGACTCTCTGTGCCTCGTCCAAGCTGTCAACTAATGGACAGCCCGAAAGATATCCAAGAAGCAGAGCCAGAGAGAGGGAGAGATACATAAGTAGAAGAAGACACAGACATCGACGACGTCAAGTGCATGTCTCCTCGTCGTATACGTCATCTGTATGAGCTCTTTGCCATATCATCACGAATTGAAAACGTCAGAGAGATAAAGCAAAAGGAAATTTCACAAGTGATGACGTCGTCGTCGATGTCTTCATCATACGATGACGTCTTTGAGATTATTATTGCATCATATGCTGTGGCACTGCTACTGCTACTGTCAATCATCGTTGCGATAAGATGGTTTACTTCAGGTTACCCCCTCCCCCCTCCTTCACCTCTCTTGGCATATTTATTTATATTTTAATTTCTTCTTCGTCCGTCGTATTTTTATTTTGTTTGCTTCTGATTTTTGATAATCTATCATAATTTACAAGCTTCGATTCAATCGATTTGTTGTTGGTTACTGTTATTTCTTTCTCATTTTAGCTTTTTTTTATCAGTTAACACAAACACGAAATGAGTTTTTCATTAATTTAATTGCCTTGCGCGCTGTGATTGATTGCATAATGAAATGGAATTTCAATTTGCCGGCAAACGACAGCAGTAAATTTGTGTGGGGTTCTCTCCTCATCAAAACTTGCCGATAAAAGGTGAACAGATTTATAAAGATTTTCACTGAAGCTCAATGACACAATTATATTTTTGTTTTATAGAATTAGAACATATATTCAGGGTAGTTTCCCTTCAGTTTATAATATACCAAATTGAATTATAAAACACTTCTTGACTTACCGATTTTGGCGACATTTTGCTGCTTGTCTAATTCGCCCAGTTGTGTTTAGAGTGGGAATTTTAACGGGTCTTCTACTTCTTCTGTGGCACAAAAGTTTTGCACGTTTCTATACTGGTTCAGACTGCAATAAAGAGAGAGAAAGAAAGAAAGAGAGGTTATTAGACTGTTTGAAGACTTGTGGGAAAAGAAAAAAAGAGTTCGTAATGACTTGAGAAAAGTTTAAGGCGGAGCATGGTCCATTGAAAATCGAATATTCTGAAAAATACATAAATTATTTTTTATTTTAATTGTATTTTTAATTTGTATTATTTTCTTATCTTTTTTAAATTTTATTTTTTTTTTGTTTTGAATTTCTAATTCTTTTTTGAAATGTTATTTATTTTGTATTTATTTTTTTTTAAATTTGCTTTTAATTTTTTTTTTCATTATTAATTTTTTTTTTTAAATTTTTTATTTATCAATTTTTTTTTTATTTTTTATAGTAATATATTTTAATCCATTAAAATATTATTCAACATGTTTGCAAAACATTTGTCATTGGAACATAGCGCGCCATATAGCGAATAAAGAAACTGCAAATCGAATCATAATTCTTCTATATATAGACAGAGAGAGAAAAGCATCTTTGACATTTACACAGAAAATAGATCACGTTATACGTTATATGCTATCTTGGTTTATTTCGGTTTTCACCTGGCACTGTGACAAGCAAAAACCCCCTCTGTGGTGGTTCCCTCTCAAAATCATGTGCATTCAAATTAAACTTGAAATGATGTAGAAATTGTTGTTGTTGTTGTTGCCCTTCAAAAGTGTTGATAAAAACGAAATAAAAAAATGTCTTCTATCGTTTGCAGAGCGGAAATGCAAAAGATTACGACAAGTGATTGTAAAGGGTTCTTGAGAGCATGAGAATGAACTTATCGCCAGAACTTCCCCCTAAAATAAAGAAAAGAACACACTCGACAATGAGTATCAAGTACATGTTTCAATTTTTAATGAGCTCAACTCATAATGGGGGCAGCATCAGCGCCTCAGCCTCTCTCAGACCACAAAGCGCAAGTTTGGACCCATAATCGTCTCGGGTCTTCAAGTAATTTCAACTGTGCTTCCTCTTCCTCTCCATTTAAATGAAATGCTCTTTGCATACCCCGCGTAAACTGAGTCTAAAGCATGATCATTGAATCGATCTTTAGAGTGCAAAGTCTTTAGAGGGTAACTACTAGTCGTGACATGCATACATATCTCGCACATTGAAGGTAAACATCGTATATTGTTTTAATGAAAAACCAATTGACATTTTGACACATGACATTTGAGATGCGTCGCGCGGCACTTCAGTGACGTCACACATACTCCCAAGAAGACGACAAATTTACAATAATATGAATATGATATGATATAAACCCCCACTCCGTGTTCCACTCAAGGGGGTACATATTTCAGTTTCGAATTCCATCGAAATGCAAATTAATAATCATTAGCTGCAGACATTCCAAATGTTGCGACTTTTTGTTGGGTTTGGTTTTGCACAAATTATGACATCATGCGCGAGGAGACTTTATTATCGCTTCTGCGTGAACATCGAGAGTACACACACACACAGACACACTCCATATACCATATATTATATAACTATATAAACATATGAGAGAGATTATATACTGATGTGACTGGTCGTATGTGTTTATCATGTGTTTTTGATAGTATGCCCAAAGTGGTTAGCGAGGAAAAGAGAAGATTTCCTGCGGAATTCACATGCGGGAAACCCTCGAAATATAGGTATATATAACAATTATATATAATATATAGATATTACAATTACCAACTCTTCAGCAGACTGTATTGCAATTTGTACACTACAGAATTACTTGAACTTCTTTAATTGAAAGAACTCCACAAAAGCACAAAGTTACCAAAAGTTATACGATTATATATAGAATTAATGATGTTCTTTCCCCACCAACTTGTACAGGGTATGCCAACATCGATACCTTGTTTCCTTTGCAGTATTGCTTCATTTATAACGTTATTTATTTGCCCTAGAGTCGAGTGGCTAGACACACATAGCCCCCATAGGTCTCTATACACAACAACCCCAACCATATACTTAACTTCACAATGAGCTCATATACTGTAAACGAGTAAAGCTGAGGCTCTAATCAGCAGCAGCAGCAGCAGCAGCGACAAATTCCTTAGACTTGTATTGAAAAATGTTTGAATGAATCATTGCAAAGGTAAATACAGCCAGAGCTCTCTCTCGCTCCCTCTCTCTCTTTGTCGCTTTATGCGTCATTGCGACAACTTCGGATGATTACAACATTCATAACTAACATCGAACGTAACTGGCTTGACAGCTGGAAAGAGCTGGAAAATATCTATTGATGTTTATAGCGAATACCTTGCATGGGGACAAAGATATAGCCTTAATCTTTGGCATACACATAGTTTAGCTTGTTTTCTATAGATTCTCTGAACTTTATTACAATCGACTCAGAAACATACAAGTTATTCACGATTTCCATGGGGTATACGACAGTCGCAGAACTGTCTAGCTAAGGAACGGAAGCCACAACGAGCACAAAGCAGTAGAAGGAGGGGAAGGAGGGGGCGACAAGGGGTTAATGCTAAGCTTACAAGTTTGCCGACAATAAAAGCGGAAATGAAAATGATTTGTCATAATGTACGTAGAACTTAGACACAAGTCTATCGAATGTACTATCGATAGACATGCCACGATTTGCCTTTTTCCAGCTAAAACTGACTAACTGCGGATAATATTGAGAAATTTACAGAAATTCTGAAGTTTATCAAAGTAAACTGAAAAATTTTTATACATTTTTCGGTATACTTCATTAAAATTGATCGATAATTGAATCTATCGAACTGAAAACTGCGTGTGAATGATCATAAATGAATGATATTATATTTCTGTTTAATATTCTCTATTTTAAGCCTTTTATTTGATAAATTTCTTCGTTAACGCTTTCTTTGGCATTTTTCGTTAACGACAGTTAGATTTGGTTCTCTCTCTCTCTCTCACTCTCTAAGGTTTTACATAATTCGAGAGCACGCGCAACATTTGCCCATTGTCTTTGTTTATGTTTGTCTTTTAATTTATCCATTAACTGCATTTAATGAATGCAAAGCAAGAAGCAAAGAGCAAAGCAAACAAAGAGAAGGTAAATGAAAATGTAAAAGCAAATCAAGCAGAGGGAAAAGCGGTGGGCAGGGGGGGGAGAAGGAGCTGAGCACATTTACTGCTTGACCAGCGGAACCAACTGAGAGGTAGAGAAGGAGAGAGAGCACATTGCGTATGCGCAACACGAAGCCAAACAACGATAAAGAAGACAATACGTAAAAAGCGAAAAGACAACAACAACAGAAACAACAACGAGACTCGCATCTCGGGGCACGAACGTGTTCGCTTTTACTTTCCAAGCCGCGCATAATAATCATTATCGTCATAATAATCGCAATGAAAATAATCATAAACTGAAACATTTCTCATAAATAGCTAAATATCTTTTCTCCCTCTCTCTCTCTCTCTATCTGTCTCTTCTCATTCTCTCTCTCTCTCTCTCTCTCTATCTGTCTCTCCTTGCTCTCTCTTTCTCTTTCTCTCTAGTTTTCTTGCTTTTAATTTCAGCAATTATTTGTCTTTTTCACGGCGCGTTGATCTCGCTGCGTCTAGCCTGCTCCCTCTCACACTCCCCCTCTCTTCCTCTCCCTGCCCACTATTTCGTCGTCGTTTTGTGGTCAATAATTAAAATGGGGCAATCAAGCGAACGAACAAACAAACGAACCTAGAAACGTAGAAATCTCTGACCAAGTAAACTGTTTTTATTTTTGCTTTTTCTCTTGCTGTATTTGGCCTTAAGCATACCCTGTAAAGCAGTGGAGGCAGCACAAAATGTATGACACATTGTAAAACAGTAGAGGGAGTAAACTAAGTCTAGAGTTGGGCAAGCAGACAGAGAGAATGAGAAAAGATAGAGAGACATTTAATGCTGCCTGCCAGTCTTTTCCCCTTAGGGTATCTCTGCGTCATGCACAACTCTGCGCTGCTTACGAATTTTCAGCATGAGCACAGGTAAAGCTAAGGCAGAAAGAGAGAGAAGAGGAGAGGGGGAAGTGAGCCACGCGGCTTGGCAACAAATGTTAATTACGCTTTGAAAATATTTTTACAGTGCAGCTGTTAATTATATTAGACAAAACCAAACGAAAAAAAAAAAATTCAGAGATGAACGTTTTAACTAAATTTCTATAAAAAACTTAACGACTGTGTGTGTGTGTGCAAGTGTGTGTGGATTGAGAAGCGGCGGCACATTTGAGATACAAATGTGACAATTTAATGAGGCAAATTAGGCTTAAATGTTCTTGATAGCACGTAAAGAAAACAACAACAAGAAAGACAGCAAACAATAACAAGAGTGACGGAGACAGAGAGAGGTAGATAGCAATAACAATGGCTAGAGAATTAAAAGTAACAACAACAAAGAGAAAAATAGAAATAATACAAACAAAAGCAACTGTCAGAGCAACTCTGAGAGAGAGTAGAAGGAGGAGGGAGAAAGCAGGAGGGATCTATAACCCCTGCCCTTGGGGTAGAGCAGATAGCAGGAAGTGGACAGCGGGGGGAAAGAGAAGGGAGCAGACGAGGCGCTGCTGTCGAGTTTGGAAGCTGGAAATGAGCGAAAATAAAAACATCAACGCCGGCAAAATTATTAAAACACAACACGCAAATATGTTTATAAAGCGAGTGTGCGTGTGTGTGTGTGTGTAAATAAAAGTCTGTGTGTGTGTGTGATTTGACATTTGCAAAGTCTTCTGTGCGTTTATCCCAAATTGCGCCAACTCATTGAAACAATTAGTTTAATGTTCTTTTATTAGTTTCTCATTCAAAGTTCATACAGACTGAGAAACGTTGGCGAACTAGAGGAGAAAACATGAAAAAGATAAGAAGGAAAGGTGTGAAGGAAGAGAACAGAAAGAAGAGAAGGGGAACGAGTAAAGAAGGTGAAGTAGATAGGCAGGAGAAACTACTTATAGGAGAGATGTAGAAAAGAAGAAGAAATACAGAGGGAAGAGAAGTAGAGAAGGATAAGAAGTAGCTAAGAATGAGAAGAAGAGAAAGAGATGAAGTAGAGAAAAAGTAAAAAGAGAGAAGGCTTTGAATTGCTTAAGAGCCACAAGATAAAAGCAAAGAGAATAAAGTAAGCAACATAAAGAGAGAGATACATAGAGAAAAAGAGAGAGAGAGGTAGACAGATTAGGAACGAGAGAGACAGAGTAGGAACATGAGATACAGAGCGAAAGCTGTACGTAGTAACGTTTACGAATGCAAACAACAAAGCAAAATTGAGTAATCAAATGTTTCCGCTTTTTTTAGCTTCCTATTCTACTCCTGCCTCACCTTATTATTCTACTCCTGCATCTTTCTCACCTTCTTCTTGTATTCCTCTACTCTTTTTCTACTGCTGTGTCTTTTTCTTCTGCTGCTGCTACTTCTTCTTCTTCTAAACTGTTTCGCGTGCTGCTTTGCTAATTGTTTCGATCAATTTGACAAACATTTCACACGTACAGACAGACAAAGCCACGACATTGTGTTTTTTGCGCAAATACCCTGTATATAGCAAACAAAAGGGTATAACTTAGAAGCTACAAGTGCCTGATAGCATTAATTTGGCATACGAACTGACTGAATACCCTGTGTACCATTGTATACCATATATACAACTGTATACCCTATATATAAATTTTTTACCCTATATAAAACTGTATACCCTACATAAAACTGTATATCCTATATACCACTGTATATCCTATATACCACTGTATACCCTATATACCCTATATACCACTGCATACCATGTACAGATTGAATATCTTGCAAATGCCAAAGGAGTTCGAAAGTTCATTCCACCTTTGCACTCTTACAGGGTATCTGCTAGTCGCAAGCATCATTCACTTCAGTTATTTTGACATTTTTTCGACATTCTTTTGACAATTTTTCGCTTGTTTGCGGCTCAATCAATGGAAAGTTTTGCCACCACTAAAACAGGGTCCGGCTAATTTGAACGTGGTGTGTAGTACACGTAGTACGTAAAGCATATAGTAATATCGTGCTCGTGATAATCTCAACTGGGTCAAATTACATAACAGAAAGAGAGAGAAAGAGAGAGAGAGAGGGGGGAGAGACGTGTCGCTTATCGGTGCTGGCCACGTAAAGTTGCCGCTACGTGCAATTGAAATTGAAATTGAAATTGAGATCGCCTCGATATATTACATGTCAGTCTCAGTCTCTATCCCTGTCTCTGTCACACGCAATAGGCAATCAAATTAATGCACACGTTTTACACTGAGAGAGAGAAGGTAAAAAAAAACAATTGTAATAAAATTTAGTTTGCTTTTTTGCTTTTGTTTTACTATTGTTGTTGTTGTTGTTGTTTTTCGATTGTTGTCAACGTCACTTCCGTTGGCAACAATTCTCCCGTGTGTTTGTACAATGAAATCATGTGCATATCTTATCAAACAAACAAACACACACACAGCGAGAGAGAGAGAGGTGAGCACTAGCATATTAGCTTTATAAAAATAATTTATATCAGCATTTTTATGCGGCCCCCGCCCGAAAAGTGGCCCCAAAAGAGGCGCGAAAAAAAGATCCAAAAACAATTACAAATTGGCAAATAGACAAATGAAAAAACAACAAGGCGACAACACACCATACATATGTACACACCACACGCACTTTGACAGACATTTGGGGCGCATGTTTTGCCATGTTTTGCGCGCCGCCGCCTTCGCTGCCCATGTCTCTGCTCAGCCTCTGCTTTGCCTCTGCCTTATCTTTGTGCAAAAGTAGTTAACGCACACGCATTCTTGGTCTTAGTTCCACTCTCCCTCTCTCTCTCTCTCACACGCACTCTGCAAGGCAAAGAGTGAAGCTGTGTGGAAGCAGTGCAAGCAACATTAAAGAGAGGCATTAGCTTAGCGAGCGCTGCTTTAAGTTAGTTTTATCCTTTGCTGAGAGTAAGCTCAGTACAAGTACACTTAAAGAGAAACTGTGCTGCTTGCTAAGTAAGAGCGGAATGCTATCTTTGAGTGTGCTTAGGCAGCGCTGCACAGAGTCCTTTACAGAGAGTACCCTAACTGCAAGTAGTGCAAGCAGTGCAAGCGCAAGTGAGAGAGCGTGCGCTGCCCAGTGAGAAAGGCTGCGCTGCCCACTTAGTGAGAGAGGGCTGTGCTGAGCGAGAGACGGCGCTGCCTCAGAGAGAGACTGCACTGTCTGCATACTTAGAGAGGCTGCGCTGCTTAATGTGAGAGTGCAGCCGCTGCTTGCTAAGTAAGAGAGGCAGCGCTGCGGGTTATCCTTTGCCAGCGGAGCAGAGAAAGAGCTTAATAATGCACTCGCAGCGCTGTTCAGTTATCCTTTAGCAGCGCAGCAGAAGAGAGCAGCGCAACCGAAATTCTGTTTGCAAATGCGTAAGTGGGCAGCACAGGACAAGGCGTCGTTGCAGCTTAACTTTCGATTTACAGCAGATAAATATCTAAACCAGCTGTGGCCGTGTGTGTATGTATATTATATGTGTGTATGTAAATTATGTGTGTGTATGTGACCATTTATATGCAATTATTATAAAGCTTTAGCACTTACGAAACGACAATTTGTGCATGCAAAAAACCGTTTGCCGTGCAATTTAATGATGCAACACACACACACACAGAGAGACATACACACACACATAAACTACCGATAGAAACAGACAACAGACAGCAAGAGACAGCCTCATCTCTGGCCATTTTGCTATTATTTTTATTATTTGCAACTTATTTTTATGACAGCCGAAGCAGACGTCGACGTCGACGTCAACACTGACGTCGCAGTCGCAGCAACTCGTTAGCTAATTTCATTTCAGCTGCCAACACTCGTGCAAATATTAATCGTCAAGAAAACAACAACAACAAAAGCAACAAAAAACCCCATAGACAATAGAGACACACACACACACTCCAATAAAAATGAGTAAATAATATGCGTGACATTGAGTTTTGAGGTTATGCATACCCGATATGCAGTCGCTAAACCGCCAGGCAGCACTTCAATTGTTGCCTCAAGTTTCCGTTGAATATACCAGGCACACACACACAAAGGCAGATGTGCACCTGCATGGCATCTGTGGAGCTTATCATGCCCCATACTTAATTGATTAGACCAATATACAATATTGGTCTCTCTCTCTCAATATATAACCAAATTGGGGCAATCCTGACTAATATAACAAATCAAGCTATGCCCCTGTCGACTTATAAATTGCTTCGATTGATTTATGAAAGCGAAAGCGAACAGGGAGACAAATGTGATCAAGAGAAGAGAGAAGAAGAAACAAAATGAAATAAAACACGAGCGCGTCACAGCTGTCATTAAAACAACATTAAAACTAAAGCAAACAGTGGCAACAAATTAAACTCGCACACACAATTCGATAAAGAGAGAGAAGCTCTCACTCTCTCTCTCTTTTTTCCCGCAAGACAGTGTTGTAAAAGGTGTTATTTGTGTGGCAACTTTAGACAAAGTTCAGCAGTCTCAAAGTCAGAGATCTCAAAGTACACGTCGAGGTAATTTCAGAAGGTTAAGCATATAAGTGTACTACACATAATAATGTTGTATATCATATCTAGCAGTAGCTAAAGATAAAGATATAGACAATAAAGTTCCAAGTTCTGCGACTATATGCAAATAAAGTGCATTAGCAGGTCTGAGAAGGTCTTGATTGACACAAAAGTAGATATAATATAAATACAGACATTTACACATAATAGTCGTATAATAAAGATAAAGATCCAAGATCTAAGTCTATATGCAACTAAAATTCAGTATTCGAGTATATTATGCAGCCACTTTATATATTATATATATAGAAAACTACACATAATAATCGTATTATATAGTTAAAGGTGCAGATCCATCATATACAAAGACAGATATAGTAAAGAATTCCAGATCTACCACAATATGCACGCATACTCCGATTTACCCTGATAGATATAATTTTTATAACATATATTAAATTTAACATCTTATGCCATAAGAATCATTCAGTAGCACAATACAGAGCCTATATGCAACTGAAGTTCACTTTACACTGATAGATAAAATAAATTTATCGAAATTACATATATCATGCCAGCTCAAACAGACAATATTATCGTAATAATATAAACTTTTATGGCATCTAATGGATTATGGCAATCTTTATAGCCAATTTCCCATACAGAGTAGCATAACAGGTACCTTTCTCTATGTGTGCGTGTGTGTGCGTGCGTGTGTTTGCTTTTTTATGTTTTTATCACAATGTCAATCTGGCCTAGACTGAGGTGTACCTACATATAAACGATGAGTACACAAAACAACTGATTCATCAGCGACAAGCGCCGTTAAATTAAATTGTTTCCACCTTGACGCATGCAAAAACAAACAGAAGAGAGGGAGAGAAGAAAACTGGAAACACACAAAAAGGAAAAAAAAATCAAAAACATTTGCACACACTTTGGGGCTAATAACAGCAACAACAATTGCACAATTAGTCATTTCATCAATTAATAATTAACTATTTTTAAACGTTTGATGAGCTCAGATTTTTGAGAAGCGCAAAGAGAGGCGCGCGCGTTCATGGGGGAGAGAAAGAGATAGACGTGTTAGGCAGAGGCACGTTAGAGACTTATCGTAGGCTTAACACCTTGAACTTTGCAGTGCAAGAGCGAGACAGGTTGAGTGAGAGAGAGGTTGAGGTACGTGCACTACGTGCTCTTTTATATGAGCCTCGTGTGTGTTTGTGTGTGTGTGTCGTAGCAACGAGCATTTGCATGCAATCGCGAGTTACACCTGTTACAACAAGACCGCAACGAAGCGAAGCTCTAAAGTCGCTACTACATTAATATTTTTGGTTATCGACTTGCGACGTGAGCGAAAAAAACAACTGAAACAGCAACAACGACAACAAAATAATAAGAGAACCTGTTCAGAGAAGAATGTGTTCTTGTTGTTGGCGCTTTTTTTTTAGCTATTTGCTTTTGACATTTTCGCTTTGATTTCGTGCTAATGACAACAATAATGAATCAACGGTATTGCAAAAGGGGGTAAGATGCGGAGCTGGAGGAGAAGGGAAAGGGACGGGTGCCGCGACCTGGAGTAGAAACATCTATGTAAATGAGGTTTTTTTTTTTTTACATTTTATTTTTTGCGCCCGAAAATCAATGAAGCGTCGTCAAGCGAAACACAAAATGGAATTCGTCGGGGAGATTAACTCATCGAAATGCTTTTAGAATCCCCACTCTGCGTGACCTTCACAAAGATGTTTTATCTCTGCTGTGGATACATTTGTAATTCTTCTTCTTTTTTCTGGGTGCGTCTGAAGCAGCAAATTTACATAGAAAGAGAGAGACAGAGAGATAGAGAGGAGTAGCAGAGACTGAAGAAAGCTGCAAGACAAAAGAAAGCTGCGGAATTTTAGCAATGCGGCCAACAACGTTGATGATGGCCAATGGCCTCCGCACATCAAGGCCCCCACAACAGCTTTGAGCTAGACATGTCTCTACTTCTCTCTCTCTCTTACTCTCTTCTTTCTCTTTCGCACTTGCATGTCGAGTGCACTTTTGATAAAAAATGTAGCTACGTTTAAGCAAATGTTTCAAATGTTGTTGTTGGTCAAGCACACTTACAAACACACACACACACTTAATCACATAAAGCTTAGGCTAATACCGACTAATATTACAAATTAAAAAGCCACTTTTAATAGCTTGAAACACGCGCATATTGCATGCCGTCGTAGTCGCTTATTTCTACTTCATTCCCCTCTCCCTCTCTCTCTGTCTCTTAAGTGTGGGGAACCCCATCATAGCTCCTTCATAACTCTCATCATGCGATGCATTTGATTTTACCAATGTTATGTGATCTCAGATGCATAAATGATCTTCACTTGTGATTGGTATGGTAATCCTAGGCATCTGAGCGACATGAAACAGTAGAGACATGAGAGCGGGGTTGCCAGATCAATCTTTTTCCGGAATGTTGCAGAAATATTTGTTTAGATTGAGATATTTCGATTAGAACCATCAAAATATTATCTATAAAGCATGAGAAATAACATGAATTTACAAATTTATGATATTTCAGCCTCTTTTCAGCTAAAACATATGTATTGTCCTATTTTTGGTAGTTTTCTACTGTTCTTAGTTTTCCCTCTTGTTTAACCATTTTTTTCAGTCTTAATCGCATTTCTTGAAACAAACATGTTTCTATGGAATGGAATTGTGTATATAAATTAATGCTGCACGATAAAAATAGCTTCTTAATGGTTCCAATTCCGAATCGTTCGGCTTATTTCTTTAAAAAGTAACCCTCATAGAGCTCCTAGACCATATAGACTTTTTTCCTTTCCATCAAATTGTTGAGATTTGATGATTAGAGCACTAACAGCCTTCGTTTAGGGAGTACCTTTTAGATTATCTCTTTTATAGCTCATATTTATCATATTTTTCAAAAAGACCTCTCTTCTGATGCTTTGTAGCTCTACGAGCTCAGTATGTATGTATCAAGGGTATCTCTTGGAGCTCCTTGTAGAAACTTCTTTCTTTTCCATTCTGTTGCTTTATTGCAATTTGTTTCGCATTAGTATCCACTGTAATTTTCACTCGATCTCAAAGATGAACTGAACTTGTTGTGTATGCGTGTGTGTGTCTTCGTTTGTGTGTGTGTGTGTATATGCTTGGGCTTTAGTCTCCAAAATGGTCATGATTGCATTTTTACTGTTAGTCGCTCTGCTGGCCAAACAAGTCACAGTTGCCGCCACCAACTCAGTAAAAGCTGCGACGCTGACCGCGCTGCCTCTGCCACTGCCTCTGCTTGTGTCTCTCTCACTCTGTCTTTTCCTCTGCCGGCTGTCTATCAACTTGTTTATGAGGCGCTTTGTCTCTGTTTCTATGTCTCCGTTTTATAAACCTGACTGTCTGCGCTGCTGCTGCAAGCGTCGCAGCTGCGTTTGCTGTGGCACTTAGCCGTGTTGCCATTACTTGTTGTTATTGTTTTTGTTGCTGCTGTTGCCTGGTCAGATTTGCTTGTTGTTGTTGTTGTTGTTGCTGCTGCTGCTGCGGCCTCTGCTTGTCTAACGCTTTTAGAAAGTATGTCAATTTAGAAAAGCCGTTGACTGGACAACACCAACACACACATGCACACACACGCACACACACACACGCACACGCACAGTGGGCCGCAGAGACAGGCTCTGCTTTTGTTTGTGCATCTGCCTTTTACTGTTCTACTCTTTCTTTTCTTTTCTTTCTTGTTCTTGAGTCTCAATTTGTATACCAACCCTTCTTACACACGTTGTTCTTGTTACTTCTTGTTCTCTTTTGCTGCCGCTCTTCTATTGTTGTTTCTTGATTGCACTTTGTTTTTCTTTCTTTTCTTTTGCATACACAACACACGAAAAAAACAACGTTAACGATATATATCGATATATTTTACACGAGAAGAAAAGGAGAAGGAGTAATTCGATGAGTCGAAAGTCAACAAAAACTTTTTTTTTTGCGTCTGCTTGAAACGAGCGCGCCGTCGCGACTGTCTGAACTGGAAAGCTTCCGTTGCCGACGCTGATGCCGCTGCCGCTGTGTTGCTGCTGCGATGCGATGCGACGTGAGAGCGCACGTATGGGAGAGAGAGAGCGAGAGTAAGAGAGCTTTGTACAGACGCGTTAGCAAGTTTGCTGCTGACTAAATGGCAAATTTTCTAACAGCGCAGCTTAGACAGAGAGGGAGCGGGAGAGGGAGAGGAGAGAGAGAGGCAGTTGTTGTGCGGTTTGAAGATATCACATAGCAAATATCTTCACACACACACAGACAAGGCACAACATATCAGTACTAGGCGAAGGAGTAAAAGAGGGAGGCCGACTGGGGTGAGAGAGGGAGGGGTACACATCTAAGCTCTCTCGTGACTCATACTTGTAACGAAGCTTCACCTCAAGCCGAAGCTGCGCAGCTGCAGGTGCAAGGTTGCGATCGTTTGTGGCTAATAAACCAAAGTCGACTCACACACACACACACACACACACACTTGCACAAACATACAGCTCTAGTTGTGGCTGATAGCGTCGGGCGCGGCGACGATCACAACCCAATTTAGAACATTACGTAGCGCCAACAAGCACTCTGAAATGGGTTTTATCAATTTGGTTTCTTTTTTTTTATTTTTTTTTTGCTGCTTTTGGTTTCCAAAATTGATAAAAACAAATAATAAAAGTGCCGCAGCACGCAATCAGGCAAGAACAAACACGCACACACACACACAAGCACATTCCTCGCTATTAATAAAACTCAACATGACAGAGCTTTTATTGTTTGAAGAAGGATCTCTTGAGCGGCGAATTCAACTCCAATTGAGAACACAATGAGCCAATTGAGTGAAAAGAAGAGAAGAGTGCGTGTGTCTTATTGTCTGGCAACTCTTGCCTTATGCAGTGCAGACAATAAGTGGGAGGACAATGAGTCAAGGGGTGAAGAGTGGCAACTCTTGCAGACAATGCACGTGAAAGAGGAAGGAGTAGGATAAGTACAGTGGCTCATTGTCTGGCAACTCTTGCCCTAGTACTCTCTTTACTCCTTGCACGCACTCTTCTCCCACTTCCACTCCCACTCTCTTCCCTACATGCAGACACACACACTCTTCTCCATCCACTCCCACTCTCTTGCTTGTGTTCACTTTCAAAAGTAAAAGCTCTCCCACGCAACTTGAATGTTGAAATTGTGCAAGCGCAAAAGAGATCACAAGCAGCGGCGCTGACGCTTACGCTGACGTCGACAGCGACTGCACGCAATGCTTAAAGACTCAGATAAGATAGCAGATAATGCAGACAGCAAGAGAAGGAGGGAGGGAGTTAAAGAGGGAGGAAGAGAGGGCGGACGAGGAAGATGGGGGGTGCGAGTTGCGCATTGCTCTGGGGCGGTGCCGTAGGTCGCCTGCCGTTTGACCCACTAAACAAGCGGACAACGACGACGACGTCGCAGCAGTAGCACTAGAGGCACTTTTTCATTTCATTTCTTTCTCCTTTATTACTGAAGTTGATTAATTTCTTACACTTTAAGTGGGTGAAGGGCGATTCTGATTGGACAAGTAAAGCGATGATAACGCAGCAGTTTTAAGGCGTTGCCAAATGTGGCTGCAAGCCATGTTACACACACACACACATGCACACAAATTGCAACTGTTCATAAATATTTTCACTTACATGCAAATTAATGCAAAGTTAAAAGCGCGCGCTTAATACGAGAAAAGCTTTATTGCTCTCCCTCTCTCTATGCTCTCTCGCACTCAACGAGGTGCACTCTCACTTGCACACGTGCAAAAAAAAACCATGTAAAACACTCACACTAACACCAACAACAACAATCACAGTTGCCTTTTTTTTTTTTTTTTTTTTTTTTGTTTTATCTCTGCTCTCTGCGGCGCTGTCCGACGACGCTGACTGCACGTACCGAAAGTCAAATGCGAAATGAGCAGACGCGCGCGTCGGCAGCGCGTCGCAGCGCAGCGAATGCGAGCGCAAAGCACTTTTTATCTGTGTGCAACGAGGGGAAACGGGAAGAGTGGAGAGAAGAGCAGGAAGAGGAGAGAAGAGCAGGAAGAGGAGAGAAGAGCAGGAAGAGGAGAGAAGAGAAGAGAGATGCTCAATACTAAAATTTTTAATAGCAGCAGCCCGAAAAGCAAGTCACGCGGCTGGCTTTGGTGCCGCTCTCTCTCTCACTTACACACACACACACACGCACACAATCTGTAGAATGAGAGATCGTAACAAGTGTCAGTAGCACTCAGCAAGGTGGCAACTCTGGCGCATTGAAATTTAAACGTTTTTCGCTTGCATGTGTGTGTGTGTTACGTAACACGCACGCATGTGTGTGTTTGTATGTATTACAACTCTACGCGCTCTGCTGCGCTCTCTCTCTGTCTGCGCCCGCTTAACTAGTCAAGCATAACGTGGTTAATTTACATAAAATACGGTACTACTATATATAATCATATTACCAACAACAACAGCAGCGCACACTTGTTGCACAGTCGCAGCCTCCCCCAGCAGCGACTGCGCAGTCGACGCATGAGCAAACAAAGTGAGTGAGAGTGCACGCAACGCGACTGCGCAGCCGGCAAATGTACGCTTCATGGCCAAGCAGCACACGTGAGAGAGCCAAGAGAGAGGGAGAAAGAGAGCGCATAACGAAAACGAAGAAGTATATATATTTTCAAGTTCGAAATTGAAATTCGAAATGACGTAGACGTCGCAGCGCCAAAATGCAAATTCGCTTGAATTTTGTTTATCGTTTGCCTTAAAAATATATAAATTCGCCTTCGCCGCGAAAATAAACTCAACAGGCGGCCGTTGCTGATGATGACGTCAACGTTGTCATTGTTGCTGCTGCTGCGGTCGACGTCGCTGCTGTTGGTATTGTTGCTTGTGCAAAAAGTTCTGCGAATTCAATGGCAAATGCAAACATAAAGCAGACACAAAACAGGCACCAGAGAAGACGACCAAAGTGAATTAACATTGTAGGCGCATATTAGAGATGTGCGCGTAACTCACGACCGGATTTAGATAGAACGCATGCGTGGTGCGATAAAACCAACGTCAAAAAGATATTTAACTAACTCAACGCGAAATGAATCAACATCCGTTATTATTTCCGTCCCCCCTCCCCTTCCCCTTCTCCACCATCGTTCTTTCTCCCTCCCAAAGCAATTGAAATTCGCTCACGTGTTCACGATGCTTACCTGTATATATTTTGGTACTCATCACTTTGTTTTTGCGCCCCAATAAAAACAAGAAGAATCAGAAGAATAAAATATTTTTTCGCACAGATTGGCAACGCTGGCAGCCTGCAAACTGGTTTTAGTCTCGAAGCGCACAAATAAATCATAGAAAATAAGGTGCTAATTGAGAAAGAGAGAGAAAGGGAGAGAAAGAGAGACAGAAAACGTGTGCGGACACCTTCCCGTTTTGGGCATGTTTCGAAAAGCTAATTACGAATCGTTCTACTTTTAACCGATAAATCAAATAATGAATGAACGCACACACGCACATACACATACGCAAAGCGCGCTCTCTTGTGCACAGAGGAGAGAGAGTGCGCAAGAGAGAGAGCCAGTTGCGCGAGTGAGTAAGTGAGAGCGAGCGTAAACAACAGAGGACGCAGCATCCGCTGCCGCAGTCTCTGCCTCTGCCCGCTTCCTTTGGATCGCTTGCCTCTGCCTACTTCCCTCTGCCTCTGCCCACTTCCCGCTACCACTGCCTAATTCACTCTGCCTCTGCCTACCGCTCTTCCAAAGAGAGAACGGACGCTGTGCTGCTGCGTTACCTTTGGTAAAAATGGGCCAAGCGCGCGCAGCAGCAGCAGCATCATCCGCAGTAGCAGAGGCAGCGACATCGGCAGCGAAGCTTAGAACGAACTTGGATGCCCTCATAGGCTTTGCGGTTTATTCGTTTCTTTCTTTCTTGTTACCACAAAACAAACCGTTACAAATGGCTTGGGAATGTATGACAGAATGGGACAGCGACAGGTCTACTGTGCGTGTGTGTGTGTGCTTGGTAAAAGCAGCCCAGCGAGGCATAAAACTAATAGAGAAGTTAACAATGCCGACTTCTAACTGGAAAATGCGCCTTTATGCTAATGAGATAATATTGTATGTTGCCCGCACACACACAAACATACACATACGCACGCACAGGGCGACACATGATAAAGACGGAAGTGAGCGACGACCTGCAGACACAAAGAGAACAACAAAAAAGAAAGACAGTAACACAATATGCGCTAAGACGGCTACGTCTTGGCTTCAACTGTATGTGTGTGTGTGTGGAAAAACTTACGACGCTGCTGGAAAAACGGTGGTTGCGCCGCACGGCGGCATTGAGTGCAATTTTCACACGCTTTGCAACAATAAACAAAAAGGTAACCGCTGCCGCCGGTGACGTTGACGTGATTTATGGCAGCTGGCGGTGGCACACACATTGAAAATAATTCTCACAATTTAAGGCGTGCGTGCGCTATCTCGCTCACTCATCAAGGCAAAGTCAAGCTTTGAACTGGATTTCAAAAATTTAACAGACTTTTTGGCGAATTTGATTTAAACGGCGGCGAAGAGAGAGACACAACACACACAAACCTACACATTGAGCGCGCTCACTCTCACTAACTCACTCTCTCTCTCTCTCTCCCTCTCTCTGTATTTCTTTGTCAGTGGGCTTGTTGTCAGCGCGTGTTTTAACTGGTAAATACAGCTAACATAACAACAATAACAATAAAAATTAACAGCAAAATTGTCAGCAGGCGCAAAATTGGCAATTTGCAATGGCCAAAAACAGAAAATGTTGACACAGCAGCACCGGTTAATGACTCACTCAAACCAACTTCGCACTCAAGTCGCGGACTCTCTCTCTCTCTCTCTTTCACACAGACACGACGTACGTGCGCCTGTATGCAACTGTGTATGGGGAAGAGGAAGAGTTGGAGAAGGAGGAGAGGAGACACTGACGCCGCGCGCACACCGGTATTTCAACATTGCGTTACACACTCATTCTTCTGTTCTTTGCTTTCTTGCTTTTATCCCACTTTGCTTTTATTGCTGCATGATCACACAAAACGAATATATATTGTATATATATGTATGTATATATGCATTGCATATACTTTGTGCACAAACATACATAGGTCTAAGGCAAGAAAAACCAATTAACTTGGCCTGAACGCTCACCTGCAATTTTGGCTGACACCGGCACACAAAGTGTTTGCGTGGAGTTTAGTTCGTTTCGTTCGCTTCTTTACTCCCTCCTTCTTTGCTTTGTATCTGTTTTTGTTTTATGCACACACACAAACCACCAGAGAATACTGTCGCTTTGTTTGTTATTGGCTATAAATGCGCAGAAAGTCACACAAAAGATGGAACGAAAAAAAAATAATATAATAAAAGTGCTTCAGTGGCGCGGCGGGCAGCACAAAAAGCACAAACATTAATTCGATGTTGTTAGTGCTGTTGCTAGTGCTGCACCGATAGTATCGATTGTATCGATAGTTGTTGGTGTCACCCAAAGCACACGATAAAAAGCAAAAGCAACAATTGCCTTTTTCGCCGCCGGCGACTACTCTGCACAGTGTGCGTATGTGTGTGTGTAAGCTATTGGGTGCCTCTTTGCGGACACACATGTATGCATATGTTAGGTATCCACATATATGTACATGTGTGTGCGTGTGAGTGCCGTTTTGCAGCTTGTTGCGCTTTAATGCGCCGGAATTTAAAACTTACAATTGTTTCGCTTGGTCACAGCTTTAAACAAACTGCTGCCATTAAACGCTATAAATATCACAACTGTTTTTGTTTTCCTATAAAACTAGGTAAATACAGAAATGCAACAATACGCACTGGCGATCGTTTGTCTCAGAGATGGCCAACAATATCGATAGGGCGAGAGTTTGAACTCGATACTAGTGGCCGATACATATTTAAAATAGAATTGTTTTGTTGCTATTATATTACAACAAAACATTAAAAAAAAGAGAAATACAGAAAATATTTCATAAATGTCTATACAGTTTTTTTCTTTCATTTCTATTGCATTGCCATACACCCACAAAAAATCGCTCCGACCGCCACAATCAATTGAAATGAACCTCTGGCGTTGCCACCTGTTAACCACTGGGCGGCCGGCACCCGGCATTTGAAATATGTCGGCCAAATGTAAATTTAGAAATGCAAAAAAACAAAAAAAAAAAACCAAGAATATAAAACAAAAGAAACCCAATTTATTTAGATTCAATCGAGGTGAGTATCTGACATCGAAAATAACTTAAAATGCACGCAGCATTTCATGCTGGGGCCCACTAATTTTGTACTCTTGGAGGTCACACACAGAAAGAGAGAGGAGAAACAAAGAGAGGCAAAAAATATATAAAACACTTATTGAATATAGTAAAAATTAAGCTGACTCCAGGGCAGCTGCCGCTGCACGCTCGCGCAGCAAACGCTCCCGACTGTCCTGAGGATTGAGCAGCACCTTGACCAAATGCTCCACCGTGGGACGCTCTGCAGTGCAGAAGACCTTCAGCCCCAGAGCCTCAAGGGCGCGCCGCGTACTGGGCCCGATGGCGACCAGTTTCCACTGATCCGGCACAATCTGATGCGCCTTGAAGTACTCGTTGGCACAGTTGACGCCGGAAGGAGAGAAGAACGCAAGGAACTCAATGTTCTCCGCCTTGAGAGCCCTCTCCATGCACTCGCCCAGCTGAGGATTGCACTTGGTCTCGTACACTTCGCAGGCATCCACACAGAATCCATTCTCCGACAGCTTGGAGAGCAGCGTATCTGTGGCAAGATTGCCACACGGCAACAGCAGTGGCAAGTTGCGTGATCCGTCGAACGTGTCCACAATGAAGTCACCCAAATTGCGCGCATTCCCCGTCTGTTTGCCGTGCGTGAAGAGCTGCTGCAACGTGGTCAGCGCCAGATTGTGCGTAACCTCGCCGACTGCATAGTTATGTAACAGCTTCCAACCCCCAGGGAGTTCTGAGTGCTGCAGTGCCTCGGCACAGGCCTCCACGCAGCGGGGACTGGTGAAGATGATACCCGCATAGCGGTCCGGTTCCATTAGCTTTGCCCGCAGCTCGACGAGATTCTTGAAGCCAAAGCTCAGCGTCGGCACGAACAGCGGCTGAAAATTGTGACCCAGCAAGGTCTCCGCATATACCTCTGTGCTCTCCGATTCCGATTTGAATATAATCACTGTCCGCTCACGATTTGCCATCGGAAGAGTCTTTGTTGTGCTTCCTGTTGTTGTTGTTGCTGCTCTTTGACTCGTCTGCTCTCTCTTTCACTACGCTGCGTTACGATCTGTTGCCTTTTGATTTTCACGCCGACTGCAGTTCGCTTTTCCGGCCAAAGTTTTCCTTCGTCTTCTGTTTTTCTTTCTTTCTGTTGCACTTTCCCACAACAGCTGTTGCTGCCGGCTGCAAGAGAGCGCCGTAGTGTTGCCACCTGTTGTTGTGCTTTGCCGGCTTGCGGCTGGCAACGCCACTGCACTGGCACAGTGGCCACTGTTGGTGTTGCGGCGTTCAAAAGTTGTTGGTAAGCAAAGTGGTGAAAACAGTATGAAAAACAAAGAAAATAAAGTTTGTCTGAATGTGATTTTTGTATTTTCTTTATTATTATTTATATTCAGTATTTTTTTTTATTTTATTGTGTACTATTGAGAAAAGAGATTAATATTTGAATAGAAACTCACAGTAGCATAGGAAATACAACTGGATCTTGTTACAAATCAAGAAAGAATATCTTGTGTATATTTTGTACTACTGTAAATAAGAGAAAAAAAAATTAATTGGGAAAACCGAATGAGGCTTCGGAGAAGAACAAAAAAAAAAAACAGCTCGATGTTTGAAATGAAAAAAAAATAAAAATTAAACACTGAGAAATCAAATAAACAAAGTCAGAATAGAGAAAAATTAATAAACTTTATTTGGAAATGAAAAAAAAATTAAAAATATGATAATGAAGAATGTCAAGAACTAAAGAGAAATGTATTTTTAATCAATCAGAATAATTTATAATTATTCATATTGCAATAAATAAACAATAAATTTAATTATGCATTTTAGAATATTCGAATATAAATCAGGAATTACAGGAATGAGAAATAATTACGTAAAAAGTGATAAAAATGTTAAGAATATTAAATTATGCAATAACTTTAGTATTTCCCGCTCTATCGCTTTTGTTGAATATAATATCCATATCAAGTTTCTAGTGGAATCTAGAAGAAGTAATGGGAAAGAATAAAGAAAATAAAAAACCTGTGGAATAAGACATGGGTTAAAGACCATGTGTTATAAAGTGGAAAACCAAAAGTTTTTAAGTTTTCTTATTTTCTAATGCAGAACTGAGAATTCTTCAAATTTAAAGTATCCCGATTTATATAGGGGACTCACAGCAAGTACTATACAAAATTTCAAAGTTCTCTTTAGAGCCACAGGGATTTGGGGAATTTTGTGTAATAAGTCAGAGTATATTCCGTTTTAACAAGTATAATAGATTTATTTAGCAATAACTTAAATGCGTGTGTACCGGAGTTAAAAAATGATTAATTGAATAATTGCGATCACCAGCTAAAGTGTAGAAATCCGCTCCTTCTATTCTATATCCCAAAAGAAGATATATAGGGTATTTGCGCACTTGGCATACCCTGCACGAGGAAGAGCGAAACAGAAGTATAAAGAATTGTGACTAAATTCAATGAGGGCTTCTCCCCCGCCTTATCCATTATCCATTGGTCTTTGGCATCCCGACTGCATTGCGATCCATCCACTTTCGCAGGAGATCCCCGGGGCGCAACTCGTGCTGCAGCTGCTGCGACTGCGCCGTCGCGACAGAGCCGACCCGTCCGAAGCCCATCTCACTCTGTGTGGAGTAGGGCGAGGGCAGGGGGGCGGGAATACGCAAGCCACGCTGCGATGAGTCACCCCAGCCGTAGTCGGAGGTGGCAACAGTCGGCGCTTGCAACTGCTGTTGCTGCTGCTGATGATGTTGCACGTTGCCCCAGAACCCTACAGTGCCTGTTGCTGCCCCCGGCCCATTGTTGTTGTTGCCCGTTTGGGATTCAAAGCCGGAGGATTGCGACGAGGTGCGTGAGAGTTGTTGCTGCTGCAGCAGGCTGGTCGTGCTCGGCTGCTCCAGCAGATCCGTCAACGGACTGTTGCAAGTGGCTGTGGCATGCACCCAGGCACTGACCTCCCCGTTGCGCTGCTCCAGTCGCGAGGGCAGCAAGAGACTCTGACGTAGATTCTGCTGCTGCTGCGGCACTGGACGCCGGCGCTCATAAACGGAGCCGGTGGCACCTCCTTGCTGCTGCCAGCCGTAGCCAGTGGGTGCCACACTAGGCGCCGTTGCTGCTTGCCACGGACCTTGCTGGTGGTGCTGCTGCTGCTGATCGTAGCAGGGCAACAGTGTGCGATAGCTAGGAGTAGGCGAGGCCAGTGTGCGTTGCGAGGATAAGTGCAGCGAGTCCAGTGAGAGTACAGAAGGTGCCACCAGCTGTGGCGACTGCGGGGGCGAGGGTATGCCACGTGTTGCACGTTGACTGTGGCTGAGATTGTTGTTGTTGTTATTGTTGTTGTGGTTGGTGCTCGCTGCACTGCAGCTGAGCTGTTGACTGAGCAGGCTGATGGTCTCGTCATCATTGATGCATTCATCCGCACAGAGTCGATGGAAACTGTCCCCGACAGAGTCATTGTGCGCCAGTTGGAGCAGCGTTTGGTCACGATTGGTGAGCAGCACGAGCAGTGTCAGCAGACTCCCGATGAGCTGCAAAGAGAAAACAAGAATTAATTGACGATTCTTTCCTTCCTCCCGCCCCCTTTCCCGTACTCACAAGCAACGTGCTGCCCTCGAGGGGCACCTTCTCCGCCAGCGTTCCCTCCGCATAGATACTCCACAGCAGCAGCAATCCGGTGAACCTGCTGAACTTAAGTCCGTCGCGTATGTTGTGCAGAAAACTTAAGGCCAACATTGCATACGGATAGAGGCAATTGTAGCAGGAGGCAAATGTGGCCTGCTGTGCCTGCCCCTGGCTGAGTCCTCCCGAATAGAGCAACAGTTTGCCCAGTGTGCTGGCATACAGACGCACCTTGTCCACACTGGGCTGATCCGCCAGCAATTGTTGCACGTAGTGAGCCAGCACATGCCACAGTGTCAGTACATGTGAGTAGATAAAGTAGAGTGCCTTGCCCAGAATCTCGCCCAGCACTGAGGTGAACTGTGTCCGCGTTGCAGGCTGCAGGAAGAATAGCAGGCACAGTGTATTGCCCAGGGTGAGCCACCACATGAGACATTGATAACGTTGCAGGCGACGTTGCTGTTGCACACGAGCCAAGTGATTGAAGTGCGGCTGCTTGAGCAGAGCAGCAGACTTGACTACAAAATTCAGGAACTTGGAACCCAGCACCATCTTCTTCTTCTCGGTGAGCACTTGGCTGACATGACGCTCGCAACTGTCGCACAAACGGAACTGTTTCTCCAGCTGCGCTCTGGGTTGGATAAGGAGAAGAAGGAGGACACATAAGTTGGCGCCATTCGAGCTCTTGTTGTACTTACTTGTATTGCTTTAGTTCCTGTTCGAAGCGGGATTCGTTCTTGGGCTCAAACTGCGCCAGTTTCTCCACCTTGAGACGCTGCGCTTCATTGCAATGATCACAAAAGCCGTTGCCAGCCTGAGTTGCTGTCCCTCCGTTCAATTCGTTGTTGTAATACGAATTGGCACAAAAGGCGCCACCACCGGAGCCGCCACTGGTGCTGCTATTCCTCGACTGCTGTTGGCTGCCATGGGATCGCTGCAGTATATCACGATTGTAGTCGCCATCCTTGGTGAATCCATTGTACTGTTCACAGTGTCGGCATATCCAGCTGCAACGTTCCGCGTAGGGGACGCGTGAGTTGATGTTGCAGAACCAACAATTCACTTGGATATCGTAGCGAGAGCTGAGCAACAACAAGAACAATGATGATGATCAATGATAGCCATGTGGTAGATTCCGTCATCCCCCTACTCTACAACTTACCGCACATTTATATATAGCTTGTGGCCGAGCAATGCGGTAACAAATACAATTGCCAAAATTGGTAACACACTGGCGGCAAGCAATATCAGCATGCTCTGCATGATTCGGCAGTTTCTTTGTCTCCTTTGATTAGTTGCAGTTATTATCAGTCTTAATTCAATTAATTAACTAATGGAAATGCTCTAGCACGTGCATAGAGAAAATCCGGCAGTGTTCGCGGTTAAATCTATGTTTCTGTTTTCTCCTCTCGCTCCTCTCTCCTTCTCTCGTCGTGTTTCGCGTTTGTTTGCCGTTTATCGGTAGAGGCGGGCTAAGTTGGCAAATTGCCGGCATTTATCGATAGATTGCGGGTACACAGTCTGTTGGGTAATGAAATTCAGATTTAAATCAACTTCAAACTAATTAAATTACTTTAGTAAACATTTAAAAATATTTTTCAGTGCCAGCGAATAAATTTATATCTTTAATTTCTATTTTTTCTTCTTTGAGAGTAGGAATTAGTCAATTACTACTGTAAAAATTTGCAAGATTGCCGGATCTTATCGATAGCGGAGGAATTTAAAAAATACCTGTTGTATCGAAATTTTTATGAAACGATTCCGCTGAATGGCAAAAATATATATACGTTCAGTTTAATAAAAAGTTAAAAGTTGTTTTCAGCAGTTGTTTGTTGTACAAAGTTTTCTATGATTAGCTATGTGTTGGCTATATTAGCCCGATCTGGCAGCCCGCCAATTTTCGGAAGCAAACGTTACTTCCACGGTGACATTCGCAATTGGCTGTTTACAACACCTACTTACACGAATGAATAGTTTTGATTTTAATATTAAAATCCATATTAAATAAATAAATATTGAAAATCATGCAAAACAATGCACTTGCAATCGTTTTCATTCATATTATTCATATTTTAAGCGCATTTCATATTATTGCGCCTATTGACTCTGTTATCGATATGCACTCATCGTACTTATCGCACTCACACATGTTGCCAGCTGGTCACATTACGTAGCAGACGTCAACAGGCGAATGTCAACTCAGACCTAACTCATGTGTTTTTTTTTTTTGTTTTGAAGCCGCTTGCACGTTGCACGTGTTTAAAATAAATTCGATTTGAATAAAATAAACTAATAACAAAAGCGGAAGACAAAATGCAGCACGACGATGTAAGTAGTGTAAAGCAATAAATAAATGCAATGTATAATTGAATAAATTACCTTGCAGGTTGTTTGGAGCATCATCAACAAATCCTTCTGCTCGCATAAAGTCAAGTAAGTTGAGGGGGTTACTAGAAGTGAGAGGGAAAGAGGAATAATAACTTTTCCCTTTTCAGGACGGATACGCGTACCTTTTGCCGGCATGAATACAATCTGACAGGTCTCTGCACACGTCGCACCTGCCCGCTGGCAAACTCACAGTACGCAACGGTACGGGAGGAGAAGGGTATCATTTATCTGTTCGTGAAGACGGCGGAGCGGGCGCATATGCCTAGCAAGCTGTGGGAGCGCATCAAGTTGTCCCGCAACTTCGAGAAGGCCATCGAGCAGATCAATGAGAATCTGGTATTCTGGCCCAAGTACATGATAGCCAAGAACAAGCAGAGATTCCTCAAGATTACACAGTATCTGATGCGCATGCGTCGCCTGAAGCTGCGCCGCCAGAAACTGATTGTGCCACTCTCCACGAAGATCGAACGACGCGAGGCACGAAGGGAACAGAAGGCGCTGATTGCGGCCAAGATCGATAATCATATCGAGAAGGAGCTGCTGACACGTCTCAAGATGGGCACCTACAAGGATATCTATAACTTCTCGCAGACCGCATTTAATAAGGCACTGGAGGCGGAACATGTGGAGGAAGATGAGGAAGAGGATGAGGAGGAGGACGAGGTGGAGCACGAAATGGAATTGGATGATGATGCGGCTGAGAGTCGTCGCGAGGCTGCCGAACTGCGTCGTGCACTGAATGAGAAGGACGACGAGGATGAGTTTGTCGAGGCAGATACCGAAGATGAGGAGGAGGATGATGATGACGATGATGAGGAGGAGGCGGACTACGACAGCGATTCGGGTCGCCGTGAGGAGGTCGAGATGGACAGCGATTTCGCGCAGTCCGATGAGGATGATGATGATGACGCCGATGATATTGAGGTGAGTTATCGATTTATCGAAGGAGAGTAGGAGCAGGTGGAGTAATATTTATTATTCCTACACTTTAATTGGCAATTTGTTGCTCATTAACATTATGCGCACCAGTGAGACATACACGCTGCGCAGCAACAGCGCTGACGGCGCCAACGTCAACGCCAACGTTCTAAGCTCCGATCGTTAAGTTCTCGAGCAGCAGCCGCAGTCGGCAAACGCGCGCGCGCGCAACTTGACGAGTTTTTGAGTGACAAATTGCCAAAAAAAGAACAATAAAAACAGTGTTAATTAACGTTTCGCCGCCTTTCGCAGGACACCAAAGTGCCGTCGAAATCTGCCAAACAGCAGCAGCCAACGAAAAAGAAGTCGAAAACAGACGCCGCCAACGCAGCAGCAACAGCGACGCCGCGTCGACGTGCCAAACCGAAGCTGCAGCTGGAGTATGAAATGGAATATGAGAATGAGGCTGCTCCAGCACGGAAAATGCGTCATTAGTCAGGTAGAGAGAGAAAGATAGAAGAAGGAGTACGAAGAAGAAGGAGATGCAAAGAAAAACACAATTAAATTTTACGCAAATATGTTTATAATTAATTATAGAGAAACTAATTAAATATAATGCAAAATGTAAGAGAGAACGAGAGAAACTTAGTGGACGCCAAACAGAAAGAGAGCGCAATACAACGAAAGTGCAGCTGTGTGTGTATGTGTGTGTGTAAGTGGCCAAATATGAACTTGACATTGAATTCGCCGCCGTCGCTGCTGGAGTTGCCGTGCTGCTATGCAATTAAAATACAACAACAAAACATCTGTAAAAAACCAGTTCTAATTGGCAGGTTAATTAAATTAATAGTTTCGCTTTTGTATAAAACAATTGCGGGGCTACTTCCATACATATGTATGTATATATGTATAGTATATATCTGATATATATTTTTATGTGATTTTTCACCAAGTTCAATGCAACTGACGGCGACGGCAACGCAGCCAAGGCCAGCGCTGTTGCTGAGCCAGCTTTCTGCTACTGCGGCTGCTCTGCTACTGCATCGCTACCTGTCGCCAAATAGACCAAAGGTTCTGTTTGCTCCAGTCACACACCTGAGAGATTTGCCGCAATTAACAGCAATTGCCTTACAGCTCGTCTCGTTGAGTTCACCAAGGAGAGGAGGGGGTCAAGTAATTTCGAGAGAACTCTCAAAATTGGCGGAAAGTAAAAAAAAACAGATCCACGTTACGTGACAATTTAATTGCATGGCATAAATTATGGCAGCCCCATAAAGTTTGCTATAAACAAAGGGCTCCAATTGATTGATCTACACATAGAAGTATAGTACTAAATGTGTAGAGTAAATCAAACACATCAGTTAGTGTGCCATACAATAGATTTATGGGACAACTCATTAGTGTTGTCAGGAAGATTTTCTTGAAGATTTATCATACATATATGAGAGATTTTTAAGGGAATAAAAAATAAGTAATTTTTTTACATTTTCAATTTAATAGGAGATTAGCAAAGAATAGAGGAACATTTGCTTAAAGAATATTTGAGGGAATACAGATACTTTCAAAAGAAATATTCGAATTTGACAGATCATGGGAATATTTGCGTTTGTTTACTGATATTAATTGTATTCCTAAAGGTTTTTGGTAATATCTCGTCTCTACAGCCATCAAAAATATAAAGACTTTTGGGTCTTTATAATTACAAGATAAGGAAAAGAAGTCTAAGAGAAATCGGCGATTTCATGAGAAAACGACTGCAAGGAGAGTTCTATGCTCAGCATGGATACAATATATGTATCTTATAGATCCCCAATCAAAAAAAAAAATAATATTCCTATATTCTATACCCCTAAACGGTGTTGCCAGAACCTTTGAGCTTGGCGAGATCGAGGTAATCAGAAACATCCGTAGGAAGTTGCAGTTCCCATTGTTAGACCCCATTTTAGAGTAATACGACAATGAGGTTATTTGTATATATATACATACATTATATTATAATTAAATACAAAAAATTAAGGACCTCATTCGATCGTAGTGTTGTGTAGAGCGCCGTGGATGCGATGCAGTCGTGCTCCACTATCACACTCTCTCTCCCTCTCTGTTTCTATTTATAGGCTAAGATGGTGAAACGAAAACTAAAATTGGAGGTGGGTGGGGGGTACACAATACACAATGAGTTCGAGTAAAAAGTGGGGAGAGTGGGAGAGGGGGGATTCTTCAGTTAGGGGGTTAGCTTCTCTTCTCTTCCGATGCTTGTTTGCAGTCACTTTTCCTTCTCTTCTCTCTCTCTGCTTCCTTCTAGTTTTGGCTTTCGTTTGTAGTTGTTCGTCTTGTTTTAGGCATTCGGGCTGAAGGCCGCCTGGCGGAGTAGTACGTAGATCTTCTCCTTGATCCAATCCTTGTTGTACGGGGCGTAGGTGTTGGTGCTCTTCTGATAGACCAGGCAGCTTATATCGATTAGGGTATCGATAAAGTCAAACAGCTGGCTAATATCGTAGGTGATGGTGGGCGTGTTGGGATTACGTCGTTTCAGATGCTCCTCGTAGATCTTGCAGACGCCCTCCATGCACTCGTTGACGCTCTCATAGTCGCAGTAGGTGCGTGTCTCCGGTCGTGCCCCCGGCTGCACCAGCAGAATCGTGTGCGACATTTCTCCCGCAATCTTTCACTTCCTCTCCCTCTCTCTCTCGAGTTTATTAGCTGCAAGTGGGAAATTTACTCAGTTTATGTTTCAGTCTCCTCTACCGCTTCTTGTTGTACTCACCAAAAAAGTCGCAGGCCGTTGTTGTCCGAGACTAAGCGAAAAGTTTGAAAATTCGCCGTCACAAGGCGAAGAGACACTGCAGAAAATTTAAAGAAATAAATTCAATGTAGATTTTCGCTTCCTCTTTTGCTTCGTTTTTCTGCCATTGTTTTTGCCGCCAGACCGCACACGCACACACACATACATGCATACAGTCGCCGCATGCAGCTGTGCATCATTTGGTGCCGTGTGCAGGTGTACTCTGTGCACTGTATTTATACCCTAGCATTTGTTCTAGGTACTTCACAACTTACCTGTGATGTGAGAAAACCAATAGAATTTGCTTAAATCACTAGTTTTTCAATTGTTATAAACGCATTTTTCACAGCTTGGTTGGGTCTGCTTCTTCCTCTTCATAAGTTTGTGTGTGTGTGCACAGTGTTGGGTAAATCATCGGTGACAGTGCTGACAAGTATTGAAATGCTTTGGGTCTGGCAGCATTGATAACTGAACTGTGGCGTTGCCAGATCAGTGGTTGTTTAACGAACAGCTGTTTTAAACTGATCGCCGAAATGGACCAATTGAAGCGACAGCGACGGCGGCAGAGGCAGCGACAGTATGGGGGGTTCTGCAGCAAAGCGAGCTGTGCCGTCAGCGTCGTGTTGTCGTCATATAAGAAAATTGAATAGTTGACGCTGTTGTTGTTGTTGCTTCATATTGTTATTGTTGTGTTGTGCGATATTTCTTATGACTGCAGCCGCCGCTCCGTTTCTTGCGCCTTTTCAGCCACCGCCGCGATGCGCAAGTGAAATGCAAAGTGAAGGCGCAGTCGCAGCCACAACTGCAGCCGCTGTTGCTGCCGCTGCCGCAGCGCAAAGGCAGCCTAATGAGTGTTTTGTGTGTGTGCATGTGGCACAAACATTTTAATTGGGAAAGAGACTCACATACACATATACAATTCATTTATATATATATATATATATTAAATCTCAAGCACATTACACACAGTTAATTGCGCTTTGTTGTTCCCTCGCCGTCGTCGTCGCCACCGCCGTCGCTGCTACTGCGCTGCCCAACGCGGCGACGTACGCACGCGTGTTAAAAAAGTTTTGTTTCGCCGCGTCGTTCGTTCCAATAAGTCGCGAGTTTTTGTTTTGTTTTTTTTTTGTTGATTTTTAAATATTTATGAATAAACGCAATATTATTTTATTGTATTATTATTTGTTGTTATTGTTTCTGTTTTTGTTTTGTGCTCTGCTCAATGTTCTCCGCTGCCAATGGGAAAATCAAGGCAAGCATACAGCATCCCCCTCCCACACACACTGACTCACCTACACACACATACACTGACACACATGCATGTGAATTCCAATAGGTCTAACAAGCTTTGCATTTGCAGTTGCCGCCACACGATACGGATGCGGATGCAGTCGCTGCCTCGTCGACGCTGCGCTGCCTGCTGCACGGACCCTTTCGGGATCTGCACTTTAATGTGTCCGATCATCATCGGATTATTCCCGTGCACGATGTTGTCTTTCTCGACGATGTTGAATGCAACGTCAAGCCGCTTATCTACAGACCCGTGCTGGCCGAGACGCCCACTCTGACGCCAACGGCGGCGACGTCGACGTTGAAGCCAACTGAGGCTGTCGCTGCGACTGACAGCAGCAGCAGCAGGTGAGTCTGCGTCTGTGTGTGTGTGTTTGTATACATGTGTGCTTGGCCTTGAACTTGTTATGCATATTGTGCGTTGTCTCTATCGCTCCCACTCCCAAACCCGTTCACATTTGAAACTCTCACTCTCTCTCTCTCTTATTCTGTCCCTCTCTCTCTCTGTCGCACTCATTCACACATACGCTCCCACGCACTCGTTCGCCATCCAATCCGAAATTGGCTTGACAGCTCCTCTCTTTCATTAATTGCGACGCCGGCGGCCAAAAAAGCACAGTTAGAACTGTGACGGCCCACGCAGGCAGAGGCAGCTCGGCGAATCGAATCGATGCAAATGCATTGCACAGTGCACACAAAACTGGGGGTTAAAATCAACAGCAACAACAATAAAACAACAGCAGCAGCAGCCACAACAACAACAACAACAGAAGCAACAAAATATGGCATTTTGCAACCAGTTGCAATTTGCATGTGAAATGGGCAGCTCTATTTTGTGAGACGCTCTTTCGCATAACCAAAACCAAACCAAAAATGCGACTTTTGCAACTATTTTGCAAATACAGTGTGCTAATATAATTTGTATAAATATTTTAAATTATAGCATAAATATTTATGGAATAAATTATTGTAGGCAAAAGGTTTTTAACTCCAAAAAGGCTCTTTAAATTTTCTTATTAATTGAATAGTAGAAAAAAAAAGTTTCTTGAAATCGTAATATAATTATGCTATTAAATAACAATTAAAATTGATAATAACATAAATTAAAGTAATTTTCTTTCTATTTCGTGTCTGTTTTTAAGTTTTTTATCTTGATATTTATTTATTCATTGAAAATTGAAATTGTGAAATTAGGTTACTATAGAATTGTTTAAATTTGCAAATATACAAATCGATGCCAAAAAATTTGATCAAATTTTATACAATCACAAAACGTTTTAAATCAAACAAAAACAAATATTTAGAATTTCGATTCGTCACTAAGGTTGCTATAAAGCTGATAAACTATGTAACTTAAATATACAAATTAACCAAATTAACGCATTTTTTTTTTTTTTTTGGTGATTATTATTATTAAGTGAAGAATCCGTACATCATAGTATTGTATATTAAAGCACTACGGTTGCTATAAAGCTGATAAACTATGTAACATAAATATGCAAATTAACCAAATTAAAGCTAAACTTTTTAGATAATAGATTTTCTTTTTAAGTCGTTTTCATATTTGATTATCAATTAATTTTTGCCATAAAAACAGTTATACAATGTGCGACTCTGTAGCAAACTTTGCAGTTTATAGTACATTGGAAATATTCTTCAATATTCTTATTTTCTTATGTTATTCTTATTTTCACTAAATTTATTTGCAAGAAAACTTAAGTTTGCCATAATAAGCCAAATATAAATTAGTTTTATTTGCCTTTGCTCTTGTTTTATAGCATGTTCCTTATAAGGAACCTAGTTCGTATAGCACGTATGAAAACACACCTTAAATTGCAGCAAACAACCTGAGATATTAGTTCCCATGCCATCGCTTATCAAGCAAGTTCGCGACAACTTGGCGATCTTTATAGCAGAAAGTCGGTCGGGTGGGCCTTGTCACCTGCCAGCAATTAGTCATGTTTGACGAGCGTTTAAATGTGCACTGATAACAGCGACAAGCAACAGTAGCAACAGTAGCAACAACATCACCATCATCACAATCTCCCCTTGTCTCTGCTTCTCTCTATCTTCCTCTCATCTTCATCTTGCTCAACGTCATCGTAATTTAAATATTTATATAATTTATATGTGTTTTCCGTGTGTTCTTCTGGCGCAGTTGGGGGGCTAGCCAAGTACCTACAGTTTCTATACAGACTATATATATAATAAATATAATGCTAGGCTCATTTATGGCTCGTGTGTGTGTGTGTGTGTGGGTAGAGAGTTTGGGTGAGTCTTACTCAGATTTCGCAACGTGGGCTGCTTATCAAGTTCCACCGCGTGTGTATGTTTTCTTTATTTATTTACGTCTCTACCTCTTTATTTCTGTCCTCCCTCTTCTTCTTTCGCACTTCCAAGTGTTTGTTTACTTTGATTTTTGTTCGTGTTTTGTTCTTGCTTTCAGCAATTAGCCGCGCATCAGAGGCGGAAGAAGCTTTTTGGCGCGGCATTAGTCACGCTTAGATTCAGTTCTGGTTTATTGCAAGAGAGAGAAATCCACACCGTCATAGCTGGCCAGTCTATTATTCTTAAATAGGTAGAAAGCGCACTTAAGTTGGAAACATCTTCAATGAAAGCTTTCAACTGAGCTGAATTAAGCTTGAAGATGTAACGAAAGCTCTATAAAATGAGGATATTTGTAGAGCTTTGATCGATTTACATGATAAGCTTTTAAGCTGCTTATAAGCATTGAAAGCTAAACAACTCAAGGATATTTGCATCACTTTAATCCACTTGCATGATAGAACTTTTTTAAGTAGAGCATTTTGTTGAAGAAACTTTTGAATAGAAAGGAGTGAGAGAGGGAAAGAAAGAAAAGAAGTTTAATCTTTAACTTCTTTATAGTGTCCAACTGAGACGAAAGCTTTCATCAGAGCTTCATAAAGTTTGCTGCAGATGCAGCGAAAGCTCAAAAACTCGAGTATATTTTTTAGGATCGAATTGTCCTTTAAGCCAACGGGAGCTTTTTGTTGAAAATGTAGTGAAAGCTTAACAACTTAAGGATAATTTACCATTTTAAGTAATTTGCATGTAGAGCTTTTAAACCAAGTATGATAGAGCTTCCTCAAATAAGGAATTCACTTTAAAGAGAGGAGATAGCAATAGAGAGAGAGAGAGAGCGAGTGTAAGAAGAGGGAGATTGAGAAAGATAGATAGATATATAGTTACGGAGAGACAGACGAATAAGTCTTTCTATTCTATCAATATTCTCTTCATACTACTCCCGCACAATGCCGGCCAACACTTTAGCAACACTTTGTGAGACTTCCGCATTTAGTGCTTTTCTGCTTCGCTTCTTTGCCTGCGTCTGAACCGACTGAAGGTTGCCTCAGTTGACACCTTTGTCGCGCTGTGGTTATTATTGTTTCTCTCTTTCGATGTTTTCGTTTTTGGGTTTATATTTTGTCTCAAGATTTCTTAGTTCAGTTTCATCGTATCTTCGTTATTGGCCTTGGCAATGAATGAGTCGAGACGAATCGCAGTTGCAACGAGGCCGGGCATCTTGGTGATTCGTGGCAGGTCAATTAATGCGCGTTGCAGCTAACTCGTTTGTCGCACGACACTCGAGATGCAGCAATAATTGTCTATAATTGATCTAAGTAACCCTCCCTGTCTCGTTCCACTCTGATTTCTTGACATCGTTTTGGTTGCCATTTGCATTCATCAAGTGAACGAACTTGGGTAATGTTTGTTTGGTAGATCTAGAAGTTACTTTAATCTATTTATATTAACATGTATTAAACAATCACATATGTTATGTATATATGTTACTATATCTATTGTAAATACTGGAAAGTATTTGAAAATTTGAAACAATTTTTGTCAATTCTATATTGCTATAATATAATATTCTCTCCCATATTATAATATTCTCTCTTTAAGTTAAGATAATCTTCCCTTCGTATTACATAGATAGATTGCCCAGCCATGAACATACATATATATTTTAGGTATATATATCAATATGAATTATATATAAATAAATCGAGATTTACTTCATTTTGATTAACCAAAAGAGCAATAAATGTGCTTTGACTTTACGTTGAACTTGCTGAGGTTGAGTGAATCTGCCGAATGGTATATATGGTATGTTTTATCATTTGTTCTTATGTGTAGGGTATCACAAATTTGCGCCTTGACATTGAAATAGCACATTAAAAGTGCGCGCTACCTTTGTTTCTTTACTCGTCTCGTCTCGATTTGATGATTCTTCTTTTGGCTTGCCGCAAGCGGAAGTCGACCAAACCAGCCTAAACGACCGAAGCGAGCGACTGGCTAATAATTGTTAATAATTTGTTGTTGTTGTTGTTGTTGCTGTTGCTGCCGTGTCGCTTGCTTGCAAATGACAAACTAATAAGCCCGTCGACGCTTTGAGCCAGCTTCAAAAATCAATAATAACAATAGAAACGGCAGCAACAAAAACAAGAAAAGTAACAAAAGCAACGACAACATCAAAACAAAAGCAGAAACGAATTCAGCAACAAAAAGTGACTGACTCTTAGATACGCTATAAACTGGTATATACTCTATAATGATACATATCTAATCTAGTTATGTATCTACTTTATATATATTATTCTTCCTTCTTTGGTTGGATTTGCCTTGGCAGGTAGGAGATACTCTTCATTTCTGGTTATATAAAGAGATCGAGAAAGATATAAAGAGACTAAGCAAGAGAGAGATAGATAAAGCGAGAGAGACAGAGAAAGATGCATAGATAGAGAGAGAAGGAGCGCCAGATGAAGCATCAAAATTCGTCTTTAAACCGATTTTTTATGTTATTGGACAAATTTCAGTGGATATATTACCCTGTGAAATGTTGAGTGTCTAAGAGCTCAACATGGCTCAACTTGACTTTATTCGCATTATCTTAAACTTATCTAAGTATTATATCCGACATTTTGTATACATATTAGGTCAAGTAAAAAGTTCCTTCGGTTCAATAAAAAAAACCGAACGAACATTTTACTTGATCTAATATATATAATATATCTAATTTATATATACTTCGACATATATCTATATTGGACATATATCCTAATGTATTAGGTTAAGAAAAAAGTTCTTTCGATTCAATAAAAAAAACCGAATGAACTTTTTACTTGGACATATATTGTATCTGAAATTTTGTTCAAACTCTCATAAATTCCTCAATAATCATCAGATTTTGGTCGTCAAGGTCATTTTATTTATGGTTTATCTGCTAGATTCATACTGCATTCAAATTTTAGAAATTTTGAAAAAGTGACTTTTTTGAAAAAATCCCCCTTACAAAATTTTCAAAATTTTTTCATAAATTTAAAACTTAATTTTTTGACTTTAATTCATAGAACTAGTCATGACTAATATAAAATATCATTCTAAAAGTGTTTCCGATAGAAATTTTGTAAAATATCAATAATATACCCTAATTCCAGATGTTCTAACTCTCATAAATTCCTCAATAATCATTCGATTTTGGTCGTCAAGGTCATTTTATTTATGGTTTATTTGCTAGATTCATTCTGCATTCAAATTTTAGAAATTTTGAAAAAGTGACTTTTTTGAAAAAAATCCATGCTACCCCCTTACAAAATTTTCAAAATTTTTTCATAAACTTAAAACTTAATTTTTTGACTTTAATTCATAGAACTAGTCATGACTAATATAAAATATCATTCTAAAAGTGTTTCCGATAGAAATTTTGAAAAATATCAATAATATACCCTAATTCCAGATGTTCTAACTCTCATAAATTCCTCAATAATCATTCGATTTTGGTCGTCAAGGTCATTTTATTTATGGTTTATCTGCTAGATTTATTCTGCATTCAAATTTTAGAAATTTTGAAAAAGTGACTTTTTTGAAAAAAATCCATGCTACCCCCTTACACAATTTTCAACATTTTTTCATAAATTTAAAACTTAATTTTTTGACTTATATCTATACTGGGCACATATCCTAATATCAAGTATTATCGATATAAAGCCAAAGAACAACGAAACCATCAAGTACATTTCCTATCATAAATCAATCAACAGATTAAAGATTACAGATAATAAAGGGGTCATTTATGGATAGATATGGCATAAGTTAATTGAAAGTTATAGACATATATAACAATATTGAAAGATATATAGTTAAAGCGATAGAAATACAGACATGCTTGTAGTTAAATAAAGGAAAACAGAGATTAACAGAAATATATTTAAATGAATATAAATATATTTTAGAGAAAAGTATATATGCAATATATGACAGATATGTATGGTACAAAGGCATGTATATGGCATGGTGGAGAGGTAATTGCACACGCAGCCCTGATTTTAGCCAGTTTTTGGCTGCGTCGCACTGGGGCTTCCGAGCCGAGTTTTCCAAATGGCCGCCAAACAATGTCGCCCCCAAAAATCGCTGACCCCATTTAAAAATTTGCAATGTATGCGCGACTACGTGTCCAAGTGTGTGTGTGTGTGTGTGTGTGGTAGCTAATTGAATTAGCGTCAGAAATCACCTGGCGGCCTTTTCGAAGCCCCACCAAGTCCGCATTGAATGCTTTGAACGCTACTGCCGGTCGCTTGATGACCACTGACGGCGCCATCGCAGCGCCAATTGCAGTTGTGGATGCGTTCGGTGCAAGTCTTTACCAGGTGTCAGGCAGCAAGCTCTGTGTGGCGTCGCGTTTCGTGTTTACAGCAACGAATTCGATAAACGATCTCGAAAAACAATCTCGATAAACGATCACAAAGAACGATCACGAAAACGATCTAGAAAACCCTTTCTTCTTTTTTTTCACTGTGTCTGTGTGTGAGTGAAACAGAAAGAGAGATAGAGAGAGAAAGAAAGAGAGAGCGAGTGAAAGAGATAAGCTAACAATGCCGGAGCGCAGCATAAGTCAACGTGATCTCGACGAGATCGAGATCGAAAGCGATGAGGAGGACGAGGAGCTTGAACAGGGTGTCGGTTTGCCAGTTCAATCGACGCGTCGACGTGGCATTTCCCCCTCGGATGCTCGTGGTCGTGCTGGTGCCGGTGGGGGCGGTGGGCGTGGCAGCACTAGCAATCTGAGCAGCAGCAATGGACCCATGGGCCGTGAGGGCCGGGGAAGAGAGCGTGAACGTGACCGGGAACGTGAACGGGAAAGGGAACGCTTTGGCAGCTACGACGAGGATGAGCGACTGGATGACGATGAACGCTCCGGGGACAGCGATGAGGAGGATGACATCGAAATGCTGGACTAGTGAGTGCTGCCCATTGTGCTTTTAATTCAATTAGTGTGCGTGTGCGTATGTGTGTGTGTGTGTGTGTGAGCGAGAGAGGGAGACAGAGGGAGAGAGCAAGCATAGCATTTCTGACTTTTATGATTATTGTTGCCGCCGTGCGACGCTTCAGTCGAGTCTCCTCTACCTCCTCCTCTTCTTGCTGTCCACCTTCCTCATCCACGTTAGTTTCCCCAGCCGTTTCCCCAGCCATTCCCCTATGACCTCCTCCCACGGCATTTTCATGGCTTTTTTTTTGCTCTGCGCGCGCTTTTCAATTAAAAAATTTCTTAAATGGATTTTCTTAATTCCAGAAGCGCGAAGGTTATACTTTATCGTTGTTGTTGTTATTGTTGTTGTTATACTTAACTGTTGTTCTTGCTGTTGTAGTTGTTGTTGTTATTGTTTCTCTCGCTTTTAAAGGTATTAAGTTTCAACGCCGTGCAGCAAAGATTAGTCGGATTATTTATATGCTGGCGTTAAGTCAGCTGCTCGGAATTAGGCTCCATCTGCCCCATCGGCCTTCCTTTCTTTTTTTTTAGATATATTTTGATTTCTGTGTCCATTGATTTTTCCTCAGTTTTCGCGTTAAGGGCAAGGTTACGATTAACGGAATCTAAAATTAAATTAGCTAAATTAAATTTTTAAAATTAATGGAGAGATCTAAAAAGAAGTAATCTCATAGAGCGTAATTCAAATTGAATAAATTATAAATTAATTAATAGTTAACTATCGAGATTATTATTAATTAATTTATAATTTATTCAATTTTGATCCAAACTATTTAAGTTTTGTTAAAATTATAATTTTAAAATAATTTGCATATATTTTAATGGAATAATTTATGGAATTAGAAAAATTAGGTACATTTTGAGCTGCTTTTTTAGTTCCTCATTAAATTCATTATAATTAACAATACAAATTAAATTAATTTGCATAGTAAAATTTTAAATTTAAAACCATTAATTTCAAAAATTAACAACAATAACATCTTATGACCTATTTTGTTTGAGATTAAATAAGAAAAATTAAGACCAATTAGGGAATCTAAATGGACAGACAGATAAACACATAGTCAGGCAGACAAACAGACAGACAAACCGCCAGACAGACAGACAGACAAACAGCCAGACAGACAGACAGACAAACAGACAGACAAACAGACAAACAGACAGACAGACAAACAGACAGACAAACAAACAGACAAACAGACAGCCAGCCAGACAGACAGAACAGAACTGATTCTTGTGCCTCAACCTAAAGAAATACCATGAGTTTAGTTTTCTGCACACTTCACTTAGCTTTGCTCTTCACAAGTCGACCCACCTTTATGGTAACCGTTAAGCGCTGCTTAGCCGACACATTGTGTGTGCTACTTGTGGCCACCAGACGATTTGGTCGGTTCTCCATTAAGCTGCACGGGCTGCAAAGTCAACTTGCACATACCCTGCTTGGCAAATGGGGGGGAGCTCAAGATGTGGAGATCTTCCTTCTAAGCTACATACTCAACGTACTTGAATATTATCTGAAATCCCAGGGTAAAGTCATTTCTTGCGTCGACAGTCTGTTCAGGCACTCAGGCACCCGCTAATCCCAGAGCTAAGACTTAAGGGGTAGCTACCTTCCTTTTTAGCGAAACTTTAAACGTTTTGCTGGCAAAATTGAAATGTTTTAAGTTTTTGTGGTTGAAAGAGAGTGAAAGAAACAGACAGAGAGAGAGAGAGAAAGAGAAAGATAAATATGGAAATTCTTAACGAACGTTATGAGATCTGCATAGATGGGAACTTGTGTGTTTTATGTTTATGCCTGGCTTCCGACTGCCTTTACATGTTTATTTATAAGGCAAAACGTTGTAAACTGAAAATGCTTGTGGCGGAGATGGAGCGAAAGAGTTGAAGAGAGACAGAGAGAAAGAGAGAGAGAGAGAGGAAGAGAGAGGTAGCAAGAGCGAAGAAATTTAATTTATTATGCGTTGGCAAAAATTTCTCAAGGTTGGTCGAAAAACGGCAGCGGCAAAATGGCGAATGTTGCGAAAAGGCTAAAGGGGATGCGTGGTAGCGAGAGGGTGACTAATTTGTCACTTTCGGTGGCGAAAATGTTTGTCTACTTTGAGGCGCAGATAGTGATGAGAGCGTGAGTCAATAGTAGGGGGTTTAAGCAGGTCTGTAGAATTAGGGCAGGAAATTCTTTATTTCTGATGAAAATCTTTCAAGGTGAACATATCATGTAGATATATTTCTAATAACTCAACTCTGTATGTATTCCTAATTTAATGCTATCAAAATCGCGACAGATATCTAAGGATATATTCGAGACTCTACGACATATATCGGTCACGCATTCACACTCTAGGCTGGGCTGTTAATGATGATGATAGCAAGCGTTACTTGTACTTTTAGTCGTGTTTATGGTAGATCTTACGCCCAGCTCTACCCCTTTGCTCTGCGTCACCCTCCTGGCCCTTTGGTGTTTCACAATTTCGGGGTGCGCTTTTTGTCATGCTGCGGGCGCTTAATTAAAATTAATGAAGTACGTCGGCTTTTTATCCTTTTGCCAGACCGAATGTATAAAGCTTGCCTCATTCCATGTACCGTAGGTACGCGCTGTACCCCCATTCTGTACCTCACCTAACCTTACAGTCAGCCGCCGCTTTAAGCGTCTCCAGCATTCTCCAGATGGCGAGGCTCGACTTCCAATGCCGCTGTAAATATTTGCGTCTGACTTTATTTTAAGTCTGTTAATTGAGCGCCAGCCTCTGTCTGTGTCGTGTGTGTGTGTGGGTGTGTGGGTGTGTGGGTGTGTACCATGTTATGATTACTGCTTGAGCCTATCAGGGATGAAGGAGCAGGAGCAAGAGACCTCAGTTGAAATGGAGACGGCAGTTGAAGTGATAAAAGCAGTGTCTTTCTTACTGTCAGATTGACAGACAAACTGACTTACTGACAAGCTGCCTGACAGACAAACTGATAAACTGATTGACTAGCGGAAAGACTGACAAAAAGAATTTTGTACTTGTTGTCAATCTGACAAATAAACGGACAGGCAGACTGATATACAGACAGACCAAATAACTGACAGACAATATATTTCACTGACAGATTGCTTTGTTAAGTGAGAAGCTGGCTGATTAACTGGTTCATTGACTGCTTGATCAAGTGACAGATGAACTCAGTGAACAACTGACAGACTTTCAGACTGCCAGACAAGCTTACAGATTGATTGACCGACTGCCAGACAAACTTACAGACTAACTGACCGATTGCCAGGCAAAGTTACAGACTGACTGACCGACTGCCAGACAAAGTTATAGACTGATTGACAGACTGGCAGACAAGCTTACAGACTGACTGACCGACTGCCAGACAAACTTGAAGACTGACTGACCAACTTCCAGACAAACTTGCAGACTGGCTGACAAGCATAACGGCAGATTAAGTCACGAATTGACAAACAGACTGAATTATAGACTGACCAACTAACTTATATACAACACATCTGACAGACAAATCAACTGACAGATTGTCTAACTTGCAGACTGTATGACATATTGACAGACAAACTAGCTGATCGACAAACTGAATGACTGACAAAAGAGCAGACTGTTTGCCTGCAAGCATTTTATTTTAATTTTCGCATACTTTCATTGCGTTTTCACTGGTTTCCACTTTCACTTACTCTGCGATACTCAATTCATTCCACGCCCAATTGCCCTTTGAGCAATTAATCATAATTTCCAAATTGTTTTTCACCAATTTCCTTTTTTACTTTTGTTTGCCTTTTGCTTGCTCGCTGCACTGCACTTTGGCCTTGAGTTGCGGGCTGCCACTGCAAGTTGGGGGCAAACATTTGCGCACGGCTCATACAGTGCAGAGAGTGAGGGAGAGAAAGAGAGAGAAAAAGAAGTAGCAGTGGATCGCAAGCAAAACAAGTGAAAAATACTTAAGCTGAGTGTGTGCAAATGTTAGATACCCTGTAGTGTACTATATACTTGATTTTGATAAAGCAAACGCATATGCACGATATAGTGATTGCTTATAGTATTAAGTTATCATAGAAAACCCTAGACTGATTCTTCATATGTTTGAATCTTGTACAGCTGTATAAAATGTACATTTGCTCTTCCAATTTATACAGGATATATTCATTGCATATGCACTCGCGAGAGTCTGTTTTACGATACATATGTATCTATGCATTTTTAGTGGGTAATATATTGTAGTATGTTACTGTCGCAGTTGCAGCAAATGGAATAGAAGCAATTTATGTTGCAGACTTGAAATTATTTCGGGCAGAAGAACCGAACTAAAAAAGAAAGCAAACCCGATATCTCATGGTTATAAATATATATCGTAATATTGCAAAGATAAATATGTATGTGTGTGTGGAAATGGAAGCAGGAATCCTAAGATTTCAAAAGATAATGCTTAATAGACACTGGTAGTCAAAGGTAACATACACCAAACCACACTTACACACACACACACACACACATACACATACACACACTCTCACACTCTGTTCCCCTTCTCACCATCTTACTTGTTGTCTCTTGAATCGCTTTTCTGGCTCCATCGCGATGTGGTAAATCTTTAATGCAGGCTTCATGCTTGAAACTTCTATACCGCTCTCTCGCCTACACTCACACACTCCCTCTCACTCTCTGCACAGGTTTGCTGCCACGAATTTTCATGGCACAGCAGATGCCACAAGCCATGCCACATCTCGGGCCGCATCTCAAGTAACCCACAGCATATGAAACGCATGGGTTACTGCGGCATAAAGTTGCAACTGGCAGCAGGCAACTTGCAACAGTTGCAACATTTTTCCCCTTTAATACATAAAAATGCATCTGTTGGCCCTGTACAGGGGAGGGGAAAGTGAAGGCCATCAACAAAATGCCAGAAACAACGAAAATGTCCAAAAATTTGGAGTGAATATGCGCTTTGAAATTGTTGTTAAACAAAGCCATGAAACGCCAAATACTTTAGCTGCATCTTCCCTTTGACTTCACTTTTCTAGTACGTGTGGTGTGTGTGTGGGTGTGTGTGTGTGGGTGTGTGTGTGGGTGTGTGTGTGTGTGTGTAGTGTATGTGCTTTCGCAAATACCTCATTTATTTTGTTAGCTTGCAAACTATTTGATATGCGCTATGACCAAAAACCGAGCTCGATGGACAGCAGTGTGACAGCTCAGGTATACCCTGTTAAATTTAAGAAGTTATTATTGGAAGAGTGAGCCTTTGGCATACCCTGTCAACCTAAAGCACTTTCAGATAAGTACACAAGAATAAGGTATATCTACGTTTTTATCAACAATTTCAATAACTAATTACTCTTTATTTGAGTTGTCTAATCAGCAAATAAATGATCATTGAAATCTTTAGGAATCTAACAAATGAACGTTAGTAAGATACCCTTCAATCAATATAAGCATAATTGTCTATTGCCTTCTCGCACGTACACATACCATCTACTACTATACTTTAGAAATACTTTAAAAACTTCTGTGTTTATTATCCGATCGGATTGATATTTGCGAACTAAGTTAATAGATGAATATTAATCTATATATATGTCGAAACAAAAACTTATGGCTTAAATACTTTGCTTAATAATTGCAAATTACCGATTCGCTTGGGCGGTGGGCGTGGCATTTAAAATTTGAAATAAACTTGATCTACGTATGGTATACAGGAACCGCTATGACATGTTTCGTGTCTCTAGCTCTAATAGTTGCTGAGATTGGCGCGCTCATACAGACAGACATGGCTCAATCCATAGTAATAGTGAACCCGATCAAGATTAACTGTGTGGAGTCTGTGTGTTGGTAAAGTGGCTTTTGCACATCACTTTTTTAAGTGCATATCGAGCTATAGTTGTATATATTCCATAATATCTTCTATCATGCCTTTAAAATTGAATTAAATTCATAAAATTTATCACATATTTACAATATGCTTTTCTCTCTTTTGTTTCGTTGCAGTGATACGTGAGTAGCCCCCAAATCAGTCTATCTGTATGGTAGATATACTACATATGTAAATAGAGTAAGCGCAAATGAAAAGGAAAAGCAATTAGAATATGGTCAGTAAATCAGGTACTTAACATGCCAATTAAAATCGTAATTTAATTTTATAACCCTAAAAAAAACCGCACATTGTGGTTGCACGTTTATTACATTTCATTCGATTGCGAAAAATGTATTGAAATGCCGGCGGCCCCAGAAGTCTGGGTCAAAATGTCAACGAATTAAAAACTCGGCTTCATAATTGCAATTGTAATTAATTAGGCATTGTGCAAATTTAATGAAAGTGCGAACGTTTAATCCAAAATAATTGTAAATAAAATAAAAACATACGAATAATTGTCAAACGAAACACGCAACAAATTGTACATTTCTATAAAACAAGATAACATGTGAAAAACTTCTAGATACTCTATCAATTATAGCAAAAACTTGAAATGTGAAAAGAAAAGTGAAGAGTATTATCATAACCTATTGCTATAAGAAAAAGCTGACTAACCTACAACCAACCTACAGTATATGACCTATAGTGTTTTCAAATTAACTTTTACTCATTATATTATATATTATTATTCTACTGTCTTAGTCCACCACTAAATACTTATTGCTTCTCCACTCCCAAAGGGTATCTCAGTTTTAAGGTGACTGTATAACATTAGGCTGTCATTTTATGTGTGCCTGCGTATTTATATATTGTAGAATTTCGTATATTACGATATATGCCGACATGCGTGTAAACACACAAAGACAGACACTTTCAGAGAAACGCAAACACATCGGGGGCAACATTTGCGTCAACCTTTCCACCTGGCACGCCGCCATCGTGTCAACCATTGTAATCATATTTTTCTCCTTACAAAACAACAATAACATCGCATAATACAAAGTGAAAAAGGCAGCTGGGATTGCCAGCGGAAAGATGTTGGATTATGGCGTCCGAGTAGAAGGACGAAGGCGAGACAGAGCGGGAGAGAGAGAGAGAGGAAACCCAGGTTGCCTGGGTTTGCGCGTCAAGGCGACTTATAAAAATCTATAGAAATTCAATGGCAAATCGCCTGTAAATGCTTCTTCTGCCTCTTCTCCGCCCCGCCGCCAGTAGGGATTTCTTTTATTTTGCTTAACACTTAAATGGGCATATTAAGGCGAAGTGATGTGTTGTTTATAAGGAAGTTCAAGAGTTCTTTCTACAAAAAAGAGTGTAGCATTTTATGTACTTTAAGACGAAGGCTTTAAAGTGACAGCTGGAATCTTTAAAGAACTCCCCTAGGAACTTGTATGTAGCAAACGATGGACAATTCACTCTTTTGCAGGCTATTTAATAGAGTTTAAAGGGAATATTTTAAGGATTTAATATACCATTAAAGCATTCTATGGAGAGGAAAAGCAAAGGCATATATTTTCTCAATAAAATATTATTATGATAATATGCCTAAGGAAGAAATAAGAAAAAATCAATCATCTCTAGGTATTTCTCACATGTTAATCGATTCAATATATATCGTAAGCATTCGTTTGTGTATCCTTTTAATATTCATTAAAACATATTTAAGATCTGCGTCGTGTTCACCTTTCGTAGTGTAGACAAAATGCGTGCGAATCTTGTTATTCGTATCTTGTTGTTTGGGTAGCTTCACGTTACGCATACGCCGCGTTGTCGGTCGATGTCAATCGCTTTTGCAGGAAGTTATGAAATTGATATTATTGCATAATCGTTGTTGTCGTTCTTGCTGTTACCCACAAATTGCCGCCACGTTTGGTTGTTTATGTGCTACTAACATGATATTCAGCGCTAAGTTAAGATTCTGATCGAATGTAAATCGAAATTGAAGTATGGCAACGCCAATCAGTTGTTACTTGCCAGAAGGGGAGATGGTTATCTATTGTTCATGGTACGGGTAAATGGAGGTGCGGCTGTTGGCATTCAGAATTTTTCGTTATATTTTTGACATTGTCAGCGGGTTTACAGTTTTCTGTTTGTTGCTTTTCCTGCTGCCATTGTTGTTGTCCTTGTCTATTGAATTTAAATTGCATAACCAACGAAATTCAGTAAAATGACCAAAAGGCAATCAAAATATATGTATATTTGCAGCTGGACACTGATTGTTATCCTCGCTACATGTTGTTTTTGTTATCCCCATAGTTTTTTTTTGTTATTGTTTTTGTTTCGCTGTGATATGTTGTCAATATTTCGCTGTTTTGGCATTTGATTAGTTACTTTTGTTGTTGTCCTTTTTTTTATTTTCTGCTAAAATAAATAACGTGTAAATAGATTGTTGTAGCTAACGTTGGGCGCCAATGGCAATAAGTGGCATGCAAATTAGTTAGTTTATTGGAGCGAAACAATTTAAAGTGAAATATTGTTTTGAAAAACTTTTAAGCTAAACTTCGATTACATTAGTTATCTTTTTCTAGAGGCTGTATGTTTATAATTTCACCCTACGTTGGGCGCCAAAGTGAACAATGAAGTCTAGAGTTTGCCTAGATTAGCAAGTTACTGTATGGTTTGACTTAAAAGTATTTTAAGAGACCTAAACCCTGACTCCTGTTAATTCTTTAGTGGATTCTTAAATTGACAGGCCGATAGACAGACGGACTGGAGCAAGGTTACGTTGGGCGCCAATAGCAATAAGAGTTGTTGTAGCAAATTAGTTTCGTAAAACTAAACAATTCAAAGTGAAATTCTGTGTTGAAAAACCTTGAAGCTAAACTTCGTTAATATTAGCTTCTCTAGAGGTTATAAATATATATATAATTGCACCCTACGTTGGGCGCCAGAGTAAATAAGAGAATTCCTATGGCTTGATTAGCAAGTTGCTGTATGATTTGACTCAAAAGTAATTTAAGAGACCTAAGCCTAAATCCTAACTTCTGTTAATTCTTTAGTGGATTGTTAAATTGACAGGCCGATAGACAGACAGACTGGGACAAGGTTACGCATATCATCAACGCACGTTGAAGCTTTATAGGGGGAACAGATCGCAGCAGCTTCAAGGACTTGACCTTCCATTTCAAACTTATGTGCACCTTAGGTGTTCGTAAAATCTCTATATTAGCTAAGTACAAATTCGTGCAATAATAATTAGGAATCTCATATCGATTGGGTCGTGTGTGTCGCTTGCATGTCTCACGTGCTTTGCGTGCCTCGCATTCGACCTGCAGCTTCGCTCCGTGGGGAACGCCATGAGCAAAGTATGTTAAGAAGGAAGGTGTCCTGCCACAACGGTGTTTCATCTTAAGCAAGCAGCCAGCCAGACTCAACCCATGCCATGCTGGCTTGCCCCACCATGGGTATTAAATATGTAAGCGCCTTAAATATTTAATATTACGCATACGACATGTTGCGTCAGTTTGGTGTACGCCCGTTGCGGCTGCCGACATTTAAATGAATTTTCAATAATTTTCCTCGCCGTTTTTTTCATACTCCACACACACACACGCACACACACCACACACTTATTTATATAGGCATATATATCGTTTGTATTTTTTTTTTGTTACTGTCGGTCGGTCGCAGCAGGCGATTTCGAGTTGAGCGCAAGCACTTAGCGCCTGCCTGACAGATAGAGGCGCAAAGCAACGGGAGGCAGACAATGGGCCTGAAGGGGGAAGGGCAACACGGGGTTACAGCTTCAAGTCTATGCCCAAAAAATACCATTTGTGCAAATCTAATAAATGGCAAACCGCATTAGATTCGACAAGAGCAAGAGCGAGCGAGAGGGAGAGAGAGAGGTAGAGTAAGATTGAGGTAGAAGCAAAACTCCGGCACCAAAGGGGGCCTGACACGGCAGCCCGCACGTGTCAAATGGGACTGGGTCACAAATTTCATTATAAAGCAAGTAAGGCGAGCTAATGTCTAGCTAACTTGGCACTTTGATACCCTGCAGTCCCTGATAACGCTCTGAACTCTGAAATAATGAGATGACTAAGTAAAGAGGAAGCTCTTTATACCTCTAGCTATTGTCATTGCAGAGATCGAAAGGAACATCCAATTCAGTACTTATCCACTTCATATATTCAAACTGAATATACCTCCGGCAACTGTTGCAGGGTATTCTAAGCGAAAATATAAGAAAAACGTGAAGCGTCGCGCATTGAAATCCCGCGCGAATGTGTGACACGTTCCTCTGTTTGTCGCTGTCGTTGCTGTTGCTGCTGTTGGAGCTGCTACTGTTGTTACTTTGGGGATTTGCCGTCGAAGGACGCAGCGCTACGGCATAAGCGTCCGAACAGTCGCGTTGTGTAGTTTAGGCCAAATTAACATATCACACAAGCCACAGCCGCAGCCATCGTCGCCATGGCCAGGCCAATCCTTGTGGCAAGTCCGCTTTGCCTCTGCCTCAGCTGGATTCTGTCACTGGCTCTGCCAGCCGCTCTGCTTGACTTGTCACTTTGAGCCGACGCCAAGGTAAGCACACACACTCACTCACACACTCACACACACACAGACACACATATGCATGCAGGCATGTCGTGGGGCCTCGTCTTTGGGCTTTCGTCTAAAACCTGTCGCATTCGCTTTGGGCTAACAGACAACTGCCTGCCTCTCCTCCTACCCCTTGGCCTCATCACCTCCACCCCAACCCCACTGTGAGGGCCATGTCACGGCTCATATCGCATTTTACCGCCTGTCCGGGGAATGCGTTATGAATCTGTGTGGCACAGAAGTCGCTACCTTTGCGGTGCCTTTTAAGGCCGCACCATGTAAGCCAACACGAACCACTCGGGTTGAACCGGTTTGAGGTGTGTTCACAGCGGGCAGGAGGAGCTCATATACAAGGCACACAAACGTTGAATATAAAGAGTACCCAATTGCCAAACTGATTGCTTTTTCATCTTACAATGAACCGGTTCATGAACCGAACCACAGACGGAAAGTACATAATGTTCGCAAAACAACGCGAATTATATTAACATGAATGTATATACTTGATTTTATAAAGATTACTCACTGGGTAAGATAATTGCTAAACACTATTCACAATGAACCGGTTCAGGAACTCAAACACAGACTACAATGGGAGCTATCTGATTAATGCTTTTGTTAATATAGCTATCTCTCTTCACTGTTTTGAATTGATTAAATTAAAAAAAAAACCGGTTCATGAACCGAACCCCAGACGGAGAGTACAAATTGTGTACGAACGTTGTAAATTATATCTAACATGAAATATATACTAAATTATATGTACAAAGGTTAAACACTTGGTAAGCAAATTGTGCTGTTTATGCTGAACACTTTTCACAATGAACCGGTTCAGGAACCCAAACACAGTTTGCCAGCATTGTACTACAATGGAAGCTATCTGAACAATGCTAGTACATTGTCGCTATAGGTATCTCTCTCTCTCTCTCTCTGCTGTCTTGAATGTATTAAAGTTTTCGAAAAAAACCGGTTCATGAACTGAACCACAGACGGAAAGTACAAATTGTTCGCAAACAATGTGAATTATCTTAACATGGCAAGACTTTACTGGATCGTCTTGTCCCCCTCTCTCGCTCTGTCTTGCATTTTATATATGTGTGTGTGTGTATGTGTGTGTGCGTGACACACACACTAGCACATTACATTTTGACAGTCGCCGATAAGCGCACAACTTTCAGCGCACACAATTCCTACAATTCCTTTGCGTTCTTTTGTTCTCAACTGCCGTTTGCCTCCGCTTCCTCCACCTACATTGCTCTCCATGCCAGGCGTTCCGTCACGCCCCGCACTGGCTGACACATTGCAGAGCTGTCAGTGTGCGGTTGCATGTGGGTCGTGCTTACTCAGTCTGTGTGGCGGGGAGTACCGGGTTGAGGGGGCGATTAGTGTGCATGCCTTTTAACCGAGCAGATTAATGAAATTGAAATTGCATTTATCGTTGATAGCCCAAACATCCAAACAGTGCACTCAATTCACCTCTCTCCCCCCCTCTCTCTCTCTCTCTCTCGCTCGCTCTGTTCCAATGTCTCCTTTCCTTCTTTATGATGCCAAATGTCGCGCCATTTTGTTGTGACACGCCCCTGTTTTTGCGCTGCCCATCCATTTGAAACAAAGCGCAAAATGATTCATTGTGTTCTATGAATGCAGGTAATATTTTTCTCCCACTCGCACACACTCTCCCTCTCTTTCTCACTGTCCAACTCTGTTTTTCTGTTTGCTTTTTGTTAATTTTCATTCTTTCCATACTCTCTAAAGATTTAAGCGAGAAAGTGAAAATAAATATTAAAATATATTTGCAGGGTAAAGTTTCTTACTCACTGCCGAATTGTATATGCGAGTATGTTGAATAAAAAGTTGCTTCTCCGGGAATGGACGATGGTTTTTAGAATTTCAACTATAAGATATATATACAATTTTTAAATACCCTACATTAGTAACTCTACGTAACCTCAATAACTATACTTTGATTTGAAATATGTATCGGTTGCACATCCTGGAAGATGTGCAAATTTCATATTGTTTTCAATTAGTTTACCTATGTATATTCTGTAGTCAGGGTATTTTGCCGTCAAGCTTGTGCAACTAATAGATATTATTATTATCATTACTGTTTCTCTGCTCGGCTCTTGTTGCTGTTGCTGGCTTTGTGGCATGTTGTGGACAGACAATAAAAAGCATTTCATTTGAATAATGTGAAAACATTTTGTTAGATAACGTTGCCGTCGCCCCTAACCATATTTTTAAACTGCTCAACTGACACACTGAATACTAGCTAGCACTCTCTTCTACCTACCTCTCTCTTTTTCTCTTTTATTTTTTTTATCTATCTCTGTCTGTTGCCGTAAATACATGTACATAGCTCTCTTTGTCGCACTATCTGTTGCTTTGCCTCGCATCTGCATTGATTGCCCATTGATAGCAAAGAGGCAGACAGGCAGACAGACAGACATGCAGACAGACAGGCAGACAGACAGGCAGACAGACAGGCAGACAGACAGGCTGACAGACAGGCAGACAGACGAAGGGGCAAAACAGAGAGACAGGCAGACTAGATAGACAGATAGACTGGCAGGAAGGCAGGCAGATGGATACGATGACTGGTTCATTGTGCCATTAGCCCGAAAGCCTGCGAGCTACCTAAATTACAGTGCCTGTTGACGAAAGTGGAACAGCTACGCCCCGGAAGGGCATATTTTCTGGAATACTTATAGTATATAATGTAAACAGTAGCTTTCAAATGGTTTGGAATCAAAGATTACATGATTTTTATGAATAAAATAGTTATGAATAGTTTTTATTCATATTTAAAGGTACTTATGGTAAATAGTTATAACTTATGAATGGTCAATTCACTATATTATATTCGCAAACATGTTTGAGCATTTAATAGTCGTGGGGACTTTGGGACTTGGGTTCCGTTTCGCGTGCCTGAAAGTGTGTCACGATATTTCATCTATTTTATATTTGTTCGATTGCACTGTCGTTTATCAATTGGGAGCACACATACATGAATAATTTGTGGAGCCAGTGCCCTTTTGCTTTGGCAGGGGGGGAGGGAGTTGTGTGGAGTTTGGGGTTGTGGGCGTTGCCTTTGGGCGTGATATAATGTGGTCCGAGACTGCCGCGCAACTGTGTTAACCCAAAACAAATAATTACTTCATTGGAAAACGGACTTGTGGGCCAACCGATTGTCGCATAATCGATTAGCTTAGTAAGTGATCGATAAACGGCAATACATACTACTTAGTTGGCGGGACTAATGATGTTATGCTCGCTCATAAGCCGAGACACGTGTCTTATTAATATAATGCCTTAAATTGGAAGCTCGACTTATTAACGCAACGAGAAATACAAGGTCGATTAAGAACTGTGGCAATCGATGTGTGGGCAGCGAGGCGATAGTCACATTGAATTGTAGTGTGAGAACATTTGTTGCGACGCAATGTGTTCCTTTTATCGAACTGAAAGCTAGTAAGAGCAAATTACTGTTTGACAATTGGCAATTTGAACGAATGTAGTGTTGATGCATTGTTATCGATAGTCACCATAGATGAATTGTTAACAATTAGTCATGTTAGAAAACATTTTACAAATCGATTCGTACACCGAATCATTGTTAGTTATCGCAGATGATGAAATACAAAAATCTTAATGTTTTGTTATCGATATTACCGGTATCTATCGATATATCTAGAAGTACGAACGCTAAAACGCAACACATCTATCTACTTACCTAACCCAACAATGAAATGCTTGACCTTCAGGCGAAATTGAAAAAAGTCAATTTAAATAACTGCACATAAAGCAAAGCTTATCTCCGATATTTTACGTTCTGGGCTGCATACCAAAGCGACCTATAAGTAGCGCTCGCAGCGCATTGCTGAAGCCAGTCGAAATATAATTTTAAACGATGCGTTTTTCACTTTTGCTGCTGCTCATCGCCTGCTACGCGATTCTGCCATCACCTTCTAATGGTCAGGAGGTAAAGGATGACGAAGCCGCTAAAAAACTGATTGAAGCTGCACTGGAGAAATATGGACTTACCAAAAAACTGTTGCCCGAGACAGTGGTGAAGGACATGGAGATGAAAAATAAGGAGTTGCTACGACTGGATGAGGCAATAAATGGCGCAGCACTTGGTTAGGTGTAAAGTTAAGCTTACGATTTGTCGCAATGCAATAAGCAAATAAATGTGCTTGCCAAAACAGTTATGGCTGTAAGAATCAGGCTAGTTGAATCATTAAATAGAGAACTTGAGCCAGTCATTGCGAACACAGACATAGGCACTGCTTCTTAATCGGTCTAACTCTATCCTGGCATTATATAAATGCTGTTTGTTGCATGTGTGTATGTTTCGACTTCTGTAGATTTGGTTTTTATTGTAAATGAGCTTCAAATAATCGATCAACACCGTAGACTCGTACATTAATAGCCTGCAAGTTTACCGAATTTGAGTTAAAGCTTGAAAATATGATAAAATAGCAACATTCTATTTGATTATTATCGATATATCAACCATTCATATGATTACAAAATTTGGAAATAAGCTTTTTAGGTGTTTATAGGCAATTCTTTGTAGCAGTTATCGATAAGAAAGACCAAATTCGTTTGTGATCGATTAACTTATCAAAATTGATTTAACACGTTATGCGCACACGCATATGTACATGCTAATATAGATAAATAACACTCGACCTTGAGGCGAAATTGAAAACAAAGTTATCTAAACACACATAAATTAAAACGTATCTGCACATAAATTAAAGCTTATCTACGATAATTTATGTTCTGGCTCGCATAGCAGCTATCGATAAGTATGACCAAATTCGATTGTGATCGGTTAACTAATCAAAATTGATCTTACACGTTATGCACACACGCATACTCGTACACACTAACATAGATAAATAACACTTGAACTTGAGGCGAAATTGAAAGCATAGTTATCTAAAACACATAAATTAAAGCTTATCTACGATAATTTATGTTCTGGCTCGCATAAGAAAAGCCGAGTATAAGTAGCACCCTTAACGAATGACTTCAATCAGTCAAGAAAGAATTTTAAACAATGCGTTTTACACTATTGCTGCTGCTCATCGCATGCTACGGGCTAGGGCCATCTACGTGCGCTATGAGTGTGAATCAAAGTTCAGTTCAAAACCAAGTGCAAGGATCACTGATAGCTTTTGGACTGGACGAGGAGCATATGTCCAAGATAGTGGTGGATGGGATCGTGGCAAACCAGACTGTGGCAGGACGTCTTGATCAAGCCATGCATGGTGCAGCACTGGATAACGTTGGGTTAAAGAATAATCTTAAAGCAACGCGCAAATAAATGCGGTCGCCACAAGCATTATGGCAATAATAATCGATCTAGTTTCGTAACTAATTGAAAAAATAAAAACATGTGGCGGCACCTATCCAAGGGGATAGGTATACCAATATGTATGTAATCAGTAGCACTTGCAAGTTTTGGCTATCGATAACAATCTGCAAAGCGAAGTTTATTTGCAACGATATATTGTCATCGCATATCCATGTTTATTTCTCGAAATGGGCGCAATTGCAGCTTCCATTATATGACGATTGATCGTTATAGATCTCAACGAGATAAGACGAAAATAATCAGTAAAGTAGGAGATATAGCCTCCGATAAGTATCGATTTGTCAGCTATTTAAACTATAAGGATCAATTGTCACATTTTGGCGCCTCAAAACTGCACTCTCTCCCCTTCAATCGTGCCTTGTTTCCGATTATATCAATGTTTGTCTGATGACAATAGTTAGTCGCTAATCAATTACACACTAAAGTTTGTAATCGAAGAACACTTGCGGATGCTGTTATCGATTAAAAAACGATAACCTTTAATAGATCTTGCTCTGCCTTAGTATTACTCCAAATAGTAACCAAAACTTGTCCGATTATTATAGCCATAAAATTTAAGGCGAGCGCATTTATTTGCGTATTACTTTACGATTATTTTTTAACCCAACGTTATCCCAGTGCTGCGCCATGCATGGCTTGATCAAGACGCCATGCCAAGTCCTGGTTTCCCACGATCCCATCTACCACTGTCTTTGACAAATGCTCCTCGTCCAGTCCATGTTCTTTCAGTAATTCTTTCACTTGTCTTTCAACTGAAGACTCATCCACATCAGCAGCTGATGACAGCAGCTGGTAGCATGCGATGAGCAGCAGCAATAGTGTAAAACGCATTGTTGAAAGTTCTTTCTTGACTGATTGAAGTCACCCGTTACGGGTGCTACTTATACTCGGCTTTTCTTATGCAACCCGGAAAATAAAGTCTTGTAGATAATCTTAAACTTATGTGAAACTATTTTAATTAGCTTTCTGCGATACAGCACAACTTTAACTTCAATTTAGTATACATATCTGTGTGTGTGTGTGTGTGTGTGTGTGTGTGTGTGTGTGTAGATGGTCTTTACAGCCCCTTTTCGACCAATGATCCAGCTGCGACTCAAACTGGGGTCACTTCTTTGCAACAAGCAATTGTCATCACTAATACATGTACATTAATCGAACTGTCATCGATAAATGCAATTATCGCACCTACTACTGACTACACCAACAAAGCAATCGTTGCGATAACAAATATATATTTGTATAATTTCAATTAATGCCAAGCAAAATTAATAGGCAAACAATAGAAATGAGCGATAATACCGAATTGAGTGAGCAGCGTGAGCGTATCGATAATGCACTAATCAATGCCGTCGACGACATCGATCGCGAACATTTGCGCAAGCTGCAGCTGATCATGCATGACTGTGCGAAGCGCTGCTGCGCCGACACAAGCGGCAGCGCTGATGCTGTGCAACATTGCGTCGATCGCTGCCAGGCACCATTGACACGAGCTCGCTGCTATGTGCAACAGGAGTTGGCCGAGTTCGAGTCACAGTTGGAGCATTGCATGCGCGAGTGTCAGGTAAATGACTCCAATGTGGCATGTGGCGGCCATTCCGATCGCTGCTCGCTGGACTGTGTGGACAAGTATGTGGCATTTCTGCCGGAGCTGCTCAATACAATGCGGACGGCGCTCGAAAAGGGACTGTAACGAACATGTAGACACACACGCACACACACACACACACATAGATAGACAGACACACACACAAGCACACCCAGACACAGATATGCAAAATTGAACTTGAAGTTGTGGTGCAACGCAAAAAGTTAATTAAAATAACTTATCTACAAGGCTGTATGTTCCGCGTTGCATAAGAAACGGCGAGTATAAGTAGCACCCGTAACGGGTGACTCGAATCAGTCAAGAAAGAATTTTAAACAATGCGTTTTACACTATTGCTGCTGCTCATCGCATGCTACGTGCTGCTGTCATCAGCTGTTAATGTGACAGATGTGAACAAGTGGATCGATGATGTTCTGGAGAAACAAGGACTGCTCAAAACGCTGGCCGAGACTTGGATGAATCAGGTTGTGAAGAATGACAAAGATTTGCTTCGTCTTGATGAAGCAATGAATGGCGCAGGATTGGCCCAAGGATAGATCTAGGATTAGATAGATCTAGGATTCAGAATTGTCAGATTTTCAAGGCGCAATGCGCGCAATAAATGAAAAGAATGAAGAAGAAGAAGAAGAAGGTGTAGCAGCAGTAGTAGAAGAAGCAGACGTGGCTGCGCCTGTTGTCGGGCAACAACAAGTAGCTGCTGCTCGTAATGTGCCAACTGTTGAGTTTCCTTCCGCTTCCGCAGCGGCAGCGGCAGCGGTAGCAACAGCAACAGCAGCAGTGCCAGTGGCAGTGGCAGCAGCAGTGGCAGCAGCAGAGGCAGCAGCAGCAATGCTGTGCTTGCTCTCGCTCTCGTTCTCACTTACACATTAGCAGTGGCCAACACAGACATAGACGCTGCTTCTCACTCTCTCTCTCTCTCACTCTCTCTTTCTCTCTCTCTCTCTCTTTCTTTCCTTGTCCTTCTCTCTGTCAGTGTTTTGCTCTCTCCATCTCTGGCCGGCTCTGTCGCGCGCGCAAACAAAACATTTCACTATGCCGGCATCGGCAGCGACGACCACGCTGACGATTGCCGAATATGCCGCAGTCGGAGTCGCAGTAGCAGAGGCAAAAGGCAGAGGCTGAGGCAGCCGATGGTGTTGGCGCTGCCGAGCACGATTGCCTCGCTGCTTACAGGTGTTTGTCTTCGCTTCGTGTGCTGCTTCGGCTACTGCTGGCTCGCTCGCACATGCTCCTCGGCTCGCCATTCTTGCTCTCTTTGTCTTCTGTTTGTGTTTTTATGGCGCTCTCGCCTGCCTACCTTCCTGCCTGCCAGCCTGCCTGGTTGCCTGCCTGCCTCTACTTGGGCTGTGTGTGCTTTATATTCCTGCGACAGCCGCGCTATCGCATCAGTTTCATTCGAACGCTCGACAGGGAAAGTTGTGCAGCAGCAGCAGCAGCAAGAAGAGCAGCAGCAGCAGCGGCAGCAACAGCAACAGTGGAGCAGAGACAGCGATTCCGACTGCGACTGCGACAGAGCTAGAATCAGAATCAGAGCAAAACCGAAGCCAAAAACCGCTCAACATTCTCAACTCCCTCTTCAATCAGTCAACATCAGCATCGAATTCTCAACCACTGTGAACATCGAGCATCGATAATACCAAAAATAGAAACAATAACAACAACACTATAGAAACTCACTATTAACTACTTTTTTTGTTACTGTGCAAGTGCAGTGCTAAAGATCCAAAGAAAACTTCTACTAAGCATTCAAAAAGTTCATGTTTATTTAAAAAAGATTTTTCAAAAACTCTCAAAAAAAAAAATAAATAAATAAATAAATAAATAATTAAATAAAACGGTGTAAGAACAAGCATCATTTAATTGTTATCATTACAAATCAATTCAAGTAAAACTATATTTTACATTTAGCGCCGAAATAAGTAAAAAAAATCTTTCAACTTTTCCTGTCGAGTCGGCAAATTTCGATACACTTTGTTGTGTTTGTCTTTCGAATTTCATTTTTTTTTTTTCACGGTGTTACAATTTTTTGATTGTTTACGCACAAAATGTGCACAAAATTCTCGTTGGACTCGAACGACTGAAAAGTGCGTCGTTCTTAGGACACATTTGTGCTAAGGTAAGTACAATCGCAACCCTCTTCTTATGTTGATTGTATTGTAACTTGAATCTATTTCAAATATTTGGGGAAAAAGTGTGTTGAATGAGTTTTGTTTTTCGTCAAATTTGCAAATGTGTTGAATAGTGTGTGTGTGTGTGTGACTTTTTGCGCTAATTTTCAAAATTGAATTCAAAAATTCGATTTTTGTTTTTTTTTTTTTTTTATAAATGACAACGTTTTATTTAAAGCCCTTAACTGATCGTCTCAGTATACAAAACATACATTCAATGGGTGTTCAAGATGCTGTTGAATTTTTATAATTTGTTTTTTTTAATTTCTCGACAAATTTTTGGTTTTTTTTTTTATTGATTTCTTGTAATTTTAACGTACGAAATAAAAACGAATTTCAAATAGTTTTACTATTGGAATTTGCGAAAGCAATTAATTAAAATGGCTTTGTTTTGCTGGGGCTCATTTGGGTGCCATCGAGAAACTGCTGAGCGATTTTCCTTAGCGATTGCCTTCCCCCCCGTCGACCATCACGTATACGCCGCGTGTGTCTATTAAATGCAATCGTTCTAGCGGTTCCGCAAATTGGCAAACTGAATGAAAATTGCAGGGAAATGGCAACAACAACAACAACTGATGAAGCAACAGCAACAACATCAATGCGAGCACAACAATACACACAATATTAACGCACATTGCAAGTTACACGAGACGATCGAGGGCAGCTCAAGATCTTCTGTATTAAAGGTAACAAAATTTGATATTCTTGAAAATTTAGCGCATTTTTTTGTTTTTTTAAATTTTGAACAAGTTTAATTTTAATACGAAAAATAATCTTTTCTAAAAGAGATAAGATTTGACACACGAATGAAGTTGAATATATTCGTTTTCAAAATTATTCTCTTAGCCCTTTTATCAATTTCAAGATATATAATATATATATAAAATTATATATGTATATCAATATATAATATTCAAACTTAATAAATCTTTTGAATTATATATTCAGGCTTATAAATAGTATTTCATGATGTATTCACTGTAATTCATATTTAACTCTATATTCAAACATATATCTTCATGATCTTGACAAAGTAACTGTCCAAGTTGAGAATAAACTTGTCAAAACCATTATCTAACTAATATTCAAACTTAATAAATCGTTTGAATGATATATTCAGGCTTATAAATAATATTTCATGAATTGTTATGAATTATATTTAACTCTATATTCAAACATATATCTTCATGATCTTGACAAACTGTTCAAGTTGAGAATAAACTTGTCAACAGCAAAGTATTCGACAAATCAATGCAGAACTATTCAATTATTCATTTCTACTAAAATTCTATAACTAATGTGGCACACCTCGTTGAGCTGAGCTCAGTCAGTGGCTTGTCAGGCATCTTCTCAGGTTTGCGACTGGGTTTGCCTCGTTAACCAAAGTTCGCGTGTCGCTGCCTGCTCAGGTGCACAGTGATGTGTGTGTGTGTGTGTGTGTGTGTGCGAATGCAATTGTGTGTATTATGTTGTATGCACTGTGTGTGCGTGCGTGCATCCTGTACGTGTCCTTTTGCTAATCGCTGCGTTCAAAGTGCTACATGGGGAAAAAGTGCATCGTCGCTTTTGGCGCGTGACTGCCAAAACTTGCACCAGCAGCATCAGTGGTCTAGACAGGGTAACCGACATAGCAGACAGAAAGAGAGAGAGAGAGAGAGAGAAATATAGAGAGAGGGAGAAAGAGCCCGCAAAGTGGGTACATGTAGTAGAAACGACAAGTGGCAGGCGCCAATTGAGAATGAGAACGAGCGTACGATCTTTGATTTGGCATTGGCATGCGGAAATATGTGGCGTATACGTGTTATTTGCAGCTAGTTGCCTTTTGTGCAACCATGAAAAGTTTTCTGCTAGTTGGTTAACTGCGCTTTTTTCTTTCTTACATTTTACTGCACTTTTTGTTCATTGTGCGGTTTACCTTTCCTCTTTTCATTTCCCTCTTACCCCATTGTAAGCCATTTACTTGTACACTAGCTGAAGGGTGCCGCTGCCCGCTAGCTCTTTTATGCTGTTTTCTCAGTGTGAAAACCTGTTAAATAGCATAACTCAAGCGTGCGGAAAACACACACACACACACACAACCATAGAAACACATGCAGAATGCATCCGAAAATGATTTTCATTTGATTCGCATGCGGAAACATCGAAAGCACATAATGCGGATTACAGTTGTTCGTGTAACAGTTAACTACTACTACTACTAGCACACAATCCGTAATCAGTCTCGGTTCATGTCGAGTTGGGGTTCTTTGCCTTCAAATATTTTGATTGAAGGCTGGAGATAAGAGTAGAAAGATTTCTTTGCATTTCACTGTTGAGTTTCTGAGTTCCTATTTGGTCAGTCAATGTCAGCCCTAGATCATACTGTGGCCAAATGATTGACGAAACTTCATTTCGTACAAACATTTTCCAATTATTCTTGAGCCTATCTCAACAAATCTAACAAGCAAGTCAACTGTAACTGTAAATTGAGGGTTCCCGAAGATGAAAACTAGCTTATCAGTTCTTGAAAACAAAACATTCATAATACATCAATTGCTTTCCCAAATAAAAGGCAAACTACGAATATTAAAAAATTGTTTTATCTACAGACTTCTTATTCCTTCTTATTCGTCTTTCATTTTTTGTTCTTTCTTCATTTATTTTTTGCTTTGCTTCGTGGGCTGATAATTTCAATTCTCAAGTTGTTGCTGAAGCTTATCGCCGACTGTCCATGAAGCGACCCAGCTGTCAAGTTGTTACAAATGGCCCCTAAGTCCAGTTGAGGGGGGTCAGTTAAGGCGTCTAGCAAATTATCAATATTATCAACATGTGTGTTTAATGTCGGCAACGCGTGCCCCAAAATGCCGAAACTTAAACCAGCTGCCTCGAAATGCTTTTCGCGAACGTATCAGATGTATCACAGTCAGCCGGACAGCCGGACTGCCGGACAGCATCCGCAATCCGTCGATATATAATACACAATACGCATACGTATAATGTACAGCTAAAATATTCGGTTACCCCCTCTTGTAAGGAGCAAGTTTGACCCTTTGTCTGAAGCTTCCTGCCTCATTCTCACTTGCGTGCTACCCTCGGGTCATTTGCTTCGGCACTGGCACCTGCACTTGCAATTAACGTGCGCTCAATCAATGCCTGCTTAACTCCGGCAACCATAATCGACCTTTAACTATTGAATTGCACTTTTGACTCCACTCCTCTGTGAGCTTCATTACTGAGCTTAATTACTGAGCTGGACTAGGGGAACAACTGATGGCTAACAAGGTGAAGAGAGATAGTTTAAAGGGGAAAGGTCTTGGTTTCTCTTTAAAGATAACTTCATCTGCGGATTGCTTGCTGACCTTAAAGAATTTCATATTTAGTGAACTTTTAATGAACTTTTAAAATCTTTTACATAGATTACTCTTGCGTTTGTTTCGTTAACTGTTTCCCATTCAAATACGATAGTTTCCCAATAGGTTTGTTTTTATTAAACCCTTGCAGGGGGAATATTAATTTTGGCCAGGAGTTAGGACACATCTCCGACTCCATAGAGTATATATATTCTGAATCAGCTTCATTAGTCCATGTGTCCGTCTGTTGCAAACTAGTCTCTCAGTTTTAGAGCTTGGTATACATGCTTTTTATTGCTGCACGCTGTAAAAAAGTCGGAACGAGCCGGATTAGACCGATATATCGTACAAACTATCGGCAAATTTTTGTTATTTGTTAAGATATTGTAACCAAATTTACTAAATGGCACTTTTACTATAAATATAATATGCGTATAAAATTTCATCAAAATCTGACCACTATAACATATAGCTTTCATAGGAACAATCGACTAGCATGCAGATTTTTGTATGCAGACCAGTTTTAATTTTAGTAATAACCCAACTTATCAGTGTCGATCTAAGTGAGACATAATATTGAATATACACATTCAATTCTGCATTATTATTGTATATATAACTAGTATTGGAACGATCGGAGGATATAAGAACCCGCAAGGGTATAGAAACTTCGGCATGCCGAAGGTAGCCTTTCTATCTGGTATATCTTGATATAAACTATATTTATATATGTATGTTAGAGAAATGCTTCGGGAGAAATAGTTTTGGCTTTTCTCTTTAGAGATAACTTCATCTGCTGACTTTACAGACTGCCATACTCCATTTCCGCTACGATAGTTTTTCAATTGATTTTCCCATTTAGTTCTCAGTTTCCCTCATAATTTTTTGGCAAGTCTTGACTTCTATAGATATATATTATATTCATGCAGAACTTTAAATTTTAATGCCAGAAATGTCGCGAGCGACTTACACTGACCTTAACTCTTGACTTGCAATGCGAGTTTAATGTGGGAGATACACAAACAAATACATAAATGTACATACATATATGTAGTATATATCTATATACAATATATATATCTACTATACTATATATGTGCATCTATTCTTTTCGTTTCGTATCGTTTCTTTTATTTCGAGTTGCGTTGAGTTTGCAAAAATTCACATAAAATATTCAATTTCCATTTTTATGTACGCTCTAAAAAACAAGAGAAAAGTCAAATAAAAATACGTACAATACATACCCATACACACCCATACCCATACACACCACACACAAACTCATAGAAAATGAGAGAATATTCAAAACAAAACACAAATTTTCGCTTGTTGCGTCCTGTGGGTGTTCGCTCGCGGCGTGACTTGTGACGGTGTGGGGAGGGGACAGTGAAAGTCGGATGAGGGCAGGTGAAGTGTGCCGTGGCAAGGCGAGACGGATACAGCATTGGCGGGTTGCTGTAGTGTTTGGCATACGCTGAGGTGCGTGGCGAGGCGTAAAAACACATGCAGCGCATTTGATTGCAGATTGTGTTTTGTAGAATATGAAATGCGAGTGTGTGAGTAAGTGTGTGTGTGTGTGTGTGCATAGTATTGCAATTTGCAGGGTGCTGCCAAAAAGTTTACGTTGCAGAACAAGCAACATACAAAAGATGCAAAAACAAAAAGAGAATTCCATGAAACGAAAGTCAAACTTGAATTGAAAATTAAATAAAAGCTTAAAGATAATCATGCAAATCATTTAATATTTTATTTTTTTTATGATGTACGGATTCTTCACTTACCATAATAATTATTATTATTATTAATAATACCATAATAATAGTAATACAAAAAAAAAAAAAAAAATTTTTTTTCAATCATACCAGTAAATGTTGTCTGCAGTTGATAAGCGAGTTATCGATATCTTTCTATATCAATATATATATATATATATAAATACACACATCGCATCAGATCGGCTTACATTTTCAACAGGCCTAAGTGAAAAACAATGTTTGACTCTTAGCTCTTTCAGCCCTGGAAAACAAATCAATCAAATCGACAGGCCCGACAATTGAAACTAACTAATCAACTTCATATAATAATTATATTGTTTTCTTTTTTCTTTATCTTTTTGTTGTTGGTTTTTTTTTGTCAACATTTAAATGCCACGTAGAAAACTATCATATGTTCTATGGCTGCATTTTGCTTTGTTACGTTTTCGGTTCTAATTGCGTTTTGTTTATCGAGAGTCTGTTGATGGCGCCGTGCATGGCAACATGACAATTAATTAGCTTATTATTGTTATCGAAATATGCAAAAACATAAACCACGTCGTGTGCCTAATTAGTTCAGTGATGTTTTTATTTATTTTAAAACGAAAAAATAGTTAAAATAAACAACTAACAACAGCCAAAGTAGAGTGCTTTCGACAGTAGGATACGCTTTGCTTAAATGTGCGATAAATATTTTAATTCGCAACAAATTCACACTAATAAAAAAAATCTCGTTAACTGGTTGGCATAGTGATCAAGAATATATATATATATATATATATTTATATATATATATACTATATTTTCAATATAAGCGAAAATAGAAAAAAAAAACAAAAGCACGAAAGCTACAGTCGATGATATACCCGCTACATACATGATCAAGACGATTTCTTCTTCTTTAACATCTATGTTTTGCGTACTTTGTGTTGCATACTTTCAGGGAGGTGCTTTGAAATCAGCACATATATAGAATTTTTTAAATAACTTCTATCCTAATTATCCTATCGCAACCAAAGTTTCAAAAATCATTTGTGCGTTCATAGTAATTGTGTTTACTAAATATAAATTGTCTTGATTTACATTAACGGTTGCAATTCGGTCTTTCGGTCGAGTTAAGGGGACGGAAAGGGGCGTGGTAGAATTCCAAAGCAAACTTGACTTGCGTGCAATAATAACACATATTGATACCGAATTTGGTAGCCCTATCTATTATAGTCTCCGAGATCTATGTGTTTATACGAACGGGCAGACAGACAGACGGACAGACGGGCAGACCGACAGACGGACAGACAGACTGACAGAGAGACAAACAGACAGACAGACTGACAGAGAGACAAACAGACAGACAGGAGTACAGGAAGACAGAAATACAGACAGACAGACGGACAGACAGTCAGACAGACAGACAGACGTGGCTATATCAACTCGACTGTTGATGTTGTTTAAGAATGTTTATACTTTGTGTGGTCTGCCACGCCTCCTTCTGTCTGTTATACAGATGTTCGGTTGACACAAAGCTTTTATACCGTGCTACCCTATAGGTAGTGGGTATAAAAAGTATTTGCAATGTTCACAGAGTATAACAAGCTGTGTGTGACAGTCTAGTCTGCTCAATATTTTGTATTCCAATTGGGAAAGTGCTGAACGTGCGCTGATTGACTGTTGCTAGAGCAATTTAGCGATATTAAATAAGCAATTTTATGCTGAGAATATTTAATTAGCGTGTGCATTCACAACCTATTTTCAATTTTGTTAAAACGCCATTATATAACTTATTGCCACAGCGAGTGTGATACTGTTGGAGTCCAAACACCAATATTTCTTCTCTTTTACACAACTTGGTTAGGGTCGTTCATATGTTACTGGCTGTCTAAACGAATCTTAAGGAACTTTTTAATCAACTTGTTGTTTTCGTTAAGTTTTGCTTAAGTCAGCTTTAATTAAGTGCACAGTTATCTACAGATAGTCTCTGTCTCTCTTGCTCCCCCTGTCTCTTGCTCATTCATTCATCATTATCTTAATCTCTGACAAGAGTTTGCAGCTTACTTTGCTCAAATAGTCGCAAAGTCGTATGATATCTTTGCGAAGTTTGTTTGCCAAAACTTCTGGGGATACAAATTGAATTTGTCGTCTCTCTGCCAAGGCAAGGCAAATACTATTAACCTTTGCTGTACAAATATAACTCCATTTTTCATTCATTTGAATCAGTTAAGCCCATGCTCGAGTGAGGAGCTACTGCTTCTCTACTTGTTCCGTTTGTTTGTTTGTTCGTTTGTCTCACTCTGTCTCTCGCTCTTAAAGTGTTGAACCAATATTTCGAAACTTGGCAGAACTGTCGAGTTGACGTTTTGTTTTCGTTTTTTTTTTTTTTTGGTTTCGGTTTTTAGAGGCAGCCCAAAGTTAAGTGATTGCTGTTTTGGGGGTTAGTTGTTAGTTAGTTAGTCGGGTTGTTGCTTTGGTGGCGTTGTTTAGCTCCGACTTTGGCTGTCAGGTGGCTCTCAATGGCCAATAGCTGGCTCTGTTTATGCTTCGCTCATGCCTAACTCATTCGTTAGGCTATTTATGAACCACTGGCGTGCCACACATGGCGTATGCTTTATGTGCTCGACAACATTAAAGGGAACAGGAGCAACAACAGCAACAACAACAACAGCCATGACAGGCATCCCGTTATTAGGCTTTAACAGGCCATAGCAACCAGGCATGTTACCAAGTCCGCTGGCGTATCTAACGTAGTTTGCCTAAGCAATTTGGCACTTGTGCGCTTTATGCGAATGCTTTACAGCCCTACAGTCACTGCTGTTCCAGCAACGGACAGTGGGACCAGTTTCGCATCAATGAAAACTGTGAAATCGCAGCTGATGCAATTATGGAACAAATTTACAGTGCACTGTGGAACCAAATGATGATTGAAGTCCTGTTATATATATTGATTTAACAGCATTAACCTGAGCCAACTTAAGATTATGGCTCTACTGACTGTACCATGAAGGCACTCGTTACTTGTCTTTATAATATAATTAATATACAAGACTTTCTTCAATTGAAGTTGCGCAACAATTTCGAATTTATAAACATAATTAGCGCACGATAAATTGCCGTCTATTCCCACTGTGCAGAACACGGAAATGACAGCAGATATCACACAAGGAGCACAGCAAGCACAGGCCGGGAGGCAGCCTGGCAGGATGTGCCATATGTGGCACATGTGCTTAACTGCAACTGTCGTCAGGCACGAGGCAAAGGAAAAGGGAGCCAGGCAGATGCGGGACAGGTGAGGAGGGGGGGAGGGGGGTGCCGAATTGGTGTGTGGATCTATTTGCATGCAAGAGTGTTTGTAACAGTCGGCCAATGATAAATGCAAATAGGCGGAAAGGGAGTAACGCAATATTACGTATACGACATGCGTGACAACATTGAAGATGATACAGTGTATGGCCTTGACATTGGTCAACATGTGCCAACGACTAGTCTGATTGACTAACTGACAGACGCGTTGATAGACGCGTTGACAGACAGCGTGACAGACAGACAGTCAGAGGAAGGGAGGGAGAAAGCGATTGGGCGTCTAAGTGAACAATGAAGGCACGCAAAGTAATCGCTAATCGTTAATCGAATACCCAAACAATGTTTTTCTACTCTTTGTTTTGGCTTCTTCTGCTACTTGTTCTGCACGTTATGCTTTTTGTTTTCACGGTTTGCCTTTGTCAAACAGACGAACGCATTTATTTAATAAACATAAAGCTAAAGCCGATGACGAATAAAAAGCGTCGCCAGGCGAACGATAACAAATGTGCAGACAAATGTTCTGCTAGTTTCCCTTTCTTTCTCTCTCTCTCTCTCTCTCTCTCTCTCTGTGTGTGTGCGTGTGTGGGTCTGACAACAATAACAACAAATGAAACAAAACGAGTCTCTGGGGAACTTGTCGCGTGGCCTTTTCATTGTTATAGCTGTGATCAACAGCAGGCGACAGTCGCGACAGACATGGCATTTTCTTTACTGTTTTCTTCATTTTCTTTTTGGTATTGTTATTGTTGTTGTGTTTTTTTGATTTTTACTTTTTGTTTGTGGGCTGACATAGTGCAGCTGGTGCTGCTATTGCCGTTATTATTATTATTATTATTATTGCTTAGTTCTATGCCGCAAGTCCATTGACATACATGGTCTGTCTGGCTGTCTGCGGGTCTCTCTGTCTGTCTCTCTGTCTGTCTGTCTCTTTGTCTGTCCGTCTCTCTATCTGTCTCTCTTTCTGTCTGTCTCTCACTCTCCCTCTTATCTATCTATCGTTCTCTCTGCCTAAACTTGACCTAAGACACCGACAAGTTTCTTGCCCGTCTTCCTCATTCTTCTCAACAAAAGTTTCGCACAGAAATGTAAATTACAAAACTTTTTGTTAAAACAAAAAAAAAAAAATATCAACAATGCTGACACTTGACTCGCGCTATATATATATGCATATATATATATGGGTAAATAATAATCGTAATCTATATGTACATATATTATGCGCGCTCCGATTAATATCGGTTGCAAGTTTTCAATTGTCTGCGATATTAAGTGATGTGTGAACTCTGAACTTGCACAAGATTCAGTTTGATATGTCCTTCTATGTAGGCCCTATATATACTATATGTGGTATATCTTCTCAGTTAAGGTCAAGTTGGGCCAAGTTGGCCGTTTCACTTGAGTTATTTGAGTCTATATGCACTAACTTTGAGATCTGCAAGTGTTGTTCTACTTGCTTATTTAGTTTCTTTTTTGCACTTACCCTATAATGAATAGAACAGAAGGTAGAGTTGCTTGGATGAACAGTAGAATCTCTTGTTGCTTTTATGTGGTAATCCTGCATTGAATCGGTCATGCTTGGAAGACGTTCTTCCCATAATCTTGCAGTTTATTTATTTATTTTGGCCAGCAACATGAGGGGAGGAAAGGACACATTTCTAACACTATAAAGTATATATATTCTGAATCAGCATCATAAGGGGAGTCGAATTATTTATTCAGTTTTAGATCTTTCTTGCTGAAATTTGGCAAATATACTTCTTACGATATACTATCGGTCGAAATGCGGATTTCTTTGTGAAAACCTATTGTTGAAAATCGAAGAAGGCTTTCTTTATGAAAACCTATAATTGAGAATTGGAGAATCAGATATATAGGAGAGTGTACCGCCAATAAGATCCACACACTAACTAACTATCTCAATTCACATGTTTTTATGCAATATTACATAGGGTATGTAAGCTTCGTTATGCCGAAGGCAACTTTGCCTTGCTGTTTTTGTTGTTTTCTTGATGTTTTAAGCAGTCTATATGCAAATTTGATGAGCTGCCAACATTGCGTTGTCTTGTCTCATGTTTAAGCCCAGCTTTTATGAGTGTGTGTTGACTGCACACACACACACACACACATACTCGCACACTGAGTCACAGCAGCGAGTTGGCAATCCGAGTTGGCCTGAGCCTGTGACTTGCCTTGGACTCTTTGTAGGCATTACGTGCTCAACACTTTTACTTCAATTATTCATGCAGCATGAAACGAGAGGGGCGTGGGGTGTGGTAGGGGCAGAGACGAAAGGTCAAGTGTGTATCACATACGGGTGTGCCTATGTGTGTGTGTGTGTGTGTGTCTGATGCCATGTTTGTGCGAGACTATGCAATTAAGCAGCCTCTGCAGGGACAGATAGACGCAGGCACTGTACGAATGGCACAGTGATTGTGAGAGGGAAAGAGAGATGGATAGACCTAAGGGAAGTAGGTGCAAGTGAGATGGCAACATGTGCATATAAATTGCTTTGATGCACATATGCAAAAATCGACATGGTCAACGAAAGTTGTTAACCAGCTGCTACCAGCAGAGCAACTAGGAAGGATTTAAGCCATAAACACCCACACAAACACAATCCCACACACACGCAGCTAGTCACGCCTGTGCGTACATACACATGCAATCACGCACTTATAAACAATCCATCATTCATTTTTGCCTTTTCATTGAGCTTTCTCTTTCTCTCTCTTTGTCCCTTTCTGTCATTCCCCTTTGCTCACTTGAGCACATATAGTCTCCAGCGCTTACACACTCTTTATACACACCCATGCACACACAAACATGCAGACACTTGCCTTGTCTGAGCTGTTCGAACTGAAGTAATAGGCTTAAAACGGCACTTTTATTTTCATCAATTAGTTTATTGATAGCCCAAGGTAAACGGACTTGCAAACGATTTTGATACCTGTCAACTCTTCTTCGTGCCTTTGTGTGTGTGTTTGTTTTGTGTTTGTATGTGTGGTGGTGTGTGTGTATTTTGTAATTTGTGTAAAATTGTATTTATTTGCCTAAGTAGACTATTTGCCTGCATAGCCATGAAACATACCAAGCCATAGAGAGTGCCAACAATATAATGATATACTATCGAACTAAGAAGAGTATCTTCACAGTTTAGAATTTCTTATATTTTATGAAATACTTTTTATTTGATATACCAAATGATAAGGAATTTCGTAAATAAATTCTACGTTTATAGTCCGATTAGATTAAGATTAAGAAGCAGAACGTTATGACTTGAATATGTTGAGCTAAATAATCGTAAATTATTGATTTACGTGGGCGGTGGCCGTGGTACCTATCATATGAAATAAACATATGACAACAGAGGATACACTGGAATTTTCATGACAAATTTGGAGTCTCTAGCTCTTATAATAGCTGAGATCTGTGTGTTAATACATATAAGCAGACGAACAGACAGACATACAAACAGACAGACATACAAAGAGGCATACAGACAGACAGACATACAGAGAGATAAACAGACATATAGACAGACATATAGTTATGCAGCCAGATATACAGAGAGACAGACAGAGCGACAGACAGACAGACAGACAGACATAAAAGCACACTGACAGACAAACAGACAGACAGACAGACAGACAAACAGACAGATACACTGACAGACAGACATCTCAATCGACTCAGCTAATGCTTTTGAGTAAGAATATATATACTTTGTGTGGTCTGCCACGCCTCCTTCTGGCGGTTACATTTGCACAAAGTAAGCATAGGTACCCTCTTATGACCTATGTGCTGCTAATAGGTTCAGAGAACCTATGGCAAAATTGAGCAAAATCAGAAAGTTGAATTGTTGCTTGAACAGCTTTTCTGGAAGGCAGAAGGGACTCTGCAACACCTCCTTCTTGCTGCCCCCATTCACTCAATATTCAAGTATAGTAAGTGTTCTCTGATTTACTCGGACATTCGTTGTGCTGTTTGATGAGGTTACCGTCCTTGTACTCTGCTCCAAATGATGTTCGCTGCAGTTGGCCTAAGTGTCTGGATAAAAGGCAGCTAAATTCAATTTTCAGCTTGATGTCACTACTCTAGTTACCCAGTTAGACTAGTTTCCAAATGGAACTGTTCAACTAGAGCATTGCCATCATCCACTTGAAAAAATAGAAACTTATGCAGCGCTTTGAGTGGCCCCACCGAGTCAAGACTTTAAACGACGGCACTTTACTGCCTCCCTCTCTCTCCCTCCCTCTCTCCCTCTCTCTCTTTAAGCGCAAATCACACAATTTGATTGTCCCTATAAAGTTCCGTGTGTCAGGTCCAGAAGCAGCTTCAGCTAAACTGCGTCTAACCGCAACAATAATCAAGTTTAGATCGATTTGCGGCATCCTTTACGATGTGAGTACTCAAAGGTTGAGCAATTTTGGCCTTAATGTTGATGCGGCAAATAATTCACACCCAGGCGGCCATACAGGGTGTGAGGGAGTTGAGGCAACAATATGAGACAAGTTACAGCATATTATGGTATAAGGATATATATTGGCAGAACTGTTAAGATTACTTGAGTCTGAAGCAAAGAATGAAGAACATTGGTCACTACACTTCTATCCAATTAGATTATATAGTTTAAGCACCTTCTCGAAGAGAGAAGTGTATTTCTTGAACGGCGTCTCTTTCACTTCTGTTCACTCTTGTTTATTATCATCATTTACGCTTTGCGTTGTCTTTTTCTAGACTTCATGGCACACATTTAGATCCTGCTCAAGTTTATGTGTGTGTGTGTGTGTGTGTTGATGTATTTGTTTTATCTGACACTATTTGACGGCTTGCTGGCATCTTATATAGTCGTAAAACTCGAAAAGATTTATGAGGCATTGAACTGTGCGAGCGAGACGGCACTTTGTCAATTTGAAGTGCCTTCTCTTTTGCTCGTTTTACACAATGTTGATGTTGCTGCTGCCTTTGCATGGCCAAAAACTAAACTCGAATGCAATTTATCAAAGTTAGTACAAGGTATATAAATAGAAAAAAGCCAACAAACGGCACAGCACAACAAGTGAGGTTGTCTGTTGAACTAGCAGATACCTCGCAGGTAGTTCAAGTTATATATAGATATATAGTAAGAGCCTCGGAGCAGCTTAGTTGAAATGATATCAATAGACAACATTTGATGTCATCTTTGATGAGCATCCCTCAGTTGCTCAGCTCTCTAGGTACCTCCATCATATCATGCATACTCTTTCTGAACTGCTACACATAGGGTATCTAAGGAGATGGCATATATATTGGAAAATGGCTGCTTGCGCGCTACTTTAGCCGCGTTGTCTGTCGACTGTGTTTGCGGAACCCGCGAAAAAGTGCTGCCAACTTTTGTTTATGTGCTGTTGCTGTTGCTATTGTTGTTGTCATCTTCTGCACTTGTTGTTGTAGTTGTTGTGTTTTACTTTTATTATTATGCTTGGTAAATAGTTGAGAACAGCGGGCGGGCTAGCTGGCTTGACTGGCTGCGAGCTTTTAGCTGGCATCACAACTGTGTCCAGCCCATTGATTGTCAATGTCAGCAGCAACAATAACAACAACAACAACAGGAGCACAAACAACAATAACAACAATAGTGACTACAACAAGACAGCAATCGCTAGGCATAATGATAAATGTGTATTTTATTTAAATGCGTGTAACATTTGGCGGCTCCATCAACAACATCGTCGACTCATCATCATCATCACCATCACCATCACCATCATCATCATCATCATTATCATCATAGTCAACATTATATCGTAGCGTGCATTGACCGCAACGTGGCGCAGGCATTCGCAAAGCGGAAAAACCCGAAAAGAAACGTGAAATTCTGTATGAAAATCAACGACAAATTGTTGTTTGGCTAATAAATTACGCATACGACATGTTGCAGCCAACAAAAACTTATGCAAATGAATAAATATGAGTCGAAAATTCGTTTTCACACACACACACAAACACAGAAGTGTATCCAACTCATGTATCCGTGTTATCACAGCAAAGCATGATGAGGCTAAAGAAATCTTATAAGCGAAACTTGTCTTATTATCACAATGTATTTTGCTTTGGTTTGCCAAATATTATTACAATATTTGTTATTGTTATTATCTGTGCATGCATGAAATTTAATTACCTCCTCCTTAATTGCCTTTCTTTGCCATCAAATAAAATCGTATATCATACACTATGAGCTTAATAATTTCTCTAGGATAACTTACAAGTGAGGTATTTTGTAATTAACTTGTTTCGACTTAAGATTCATTGCTATTGATTAGTTTGTAATTAATATTTTGATTAGTTGCAATGAAGCCTTTGTTAGAAGAATGTATTAAATTTGAAATTTAATATTTGTTTAGCCTTAGGTGACTGTAAATTAAATTTGATTATATGCAATTTGTAGATAATTCATGCTGAGAAAAGGAATTCACTTCTTTTTTGTAGCACATGAAAATACAAGTTGTGGCGCCTCAATCTGTGTATCCGTATCCAGCTTAGCTAACGACACGTTGTTTCTTAAGTGCCAATTCCAGGAAGTGCGGACAAAACGAAATGAATTGAAAGCACATTAGGCTGCTGGGCTACTTAATAAAAGTGGCTCGTGTACAACAATTTCTACTCTTTTGTGCACGTGTATGTCTTATATGATATACGAGTATATATATATATTTATATATAGACTATATATAGCTTGTACATGTATTTAGTAATTAGTTTTAATGATGCTTCGTTTGGCCTGAAAGTGCTAAAATGATTTTGTGAGATTTTCTCAGATTTGTGGCGCAAAAATCGTTGTGCCCTGAGGCGTTGCGGCTTCAATATGCCTTTAATCTTCGCACGCTCGATAAACCTGAATCTGGTGAAATGGTTTTGTTACCTCTCCTCCCTTTCTTCACACTCATTCTCTTGTTGTCTCTCTCTCTCTCTGGCTCTCTGCAAACGCTTCATTGACAAATATCATAAAATGTTGTTGTGAAGAAATTTTATTAATGCAATATTTTCAATATTCTATTGATTTATTCATACTGTATACAATTCATTTATTTATATATATTGTATATGTTTTTCTCATACCTAACGTATTTGTTGGGCATTATTTTGAGAATTATTCTGCAACACTTTTGTACGTATCAAAATATTTCAATTTATATTCAATGCACTAAAAATAGTCGACAAGAAACGAAACTCTACTTGACTGCAAAGTACCCTGTAACTTTGACTAAAGAGGAAGCTCTTCAGTGGAAATAGAAAAACACTCGTCAAATATAATGTCTGAGAATATCATAATAAAGAAGATGCTTATCAAGTGTTGACCTGCCTAGAATACTCTTCTCACATTATTTACAGAGTAAGAATTGAATAACAACAATAGTCTTATTGGCAACAAATAAGTGTTTTGTTCGATTTGAACTTAAATCATTGGCAAAGCAAGGGAAATGTGAAAAACGTACGCTGCAAATGCCGCCAGGTGTCTCAATTGTGACGTGATTAGAGAGAGAGAGACAGAGATGAAGGTGAAAAAGTCGCGGCCAAAGCTGGAGACTTTGATACGTGGGTACTGGCCACGGGGTCAGGGTCAGGGTAGTGGCTGTGATTGTGGTTGTAGACGGAGTCGGGGTAAATTCGCGTATGGCAGATAGATAAACACGGAGAGCAGAAAATGCGAAACATGGCATCGTCTGGCGCTGATGCGCTTCAATTGTTTTCAATGCTCTTGAAGATCGCACGAGGCGCTTTATTTTTAGTCGAAACAATGCAGACAGATCGCTTCAATTGCGGCTGGGATGATGGATGATGGATTGTATTTGGATGCCCGGGGGTGTTCGTGTGTGTGTGTTTGTAGGGGAATGATGCCTGTTCGTGCCAGCGACTCTAATGTGAATGACGATGATGATAATGATGATGAGCATGATAATGTGAATGGAAATGGGAATGGGGTGCTGTGAATTGGTATTACAATTGAGAGAGAGAGAGAGAGAGAGAGCTGTAGAACGAGGAAGAGCGAGAACAATAGAGGGGGGCAGCGGATTGAGGGGAACATTGATTGAAGGCGCTACAAATGTGCGCACGTGACGTCTTATGGGGCGGCATTAATTGCCCATTTCAGCTATAATTAAACAGCGAATGCTGTTTGCGGCAGAAGAGCGAAGTGTGTATGTACGTGTATGTGTGTGTGTGTGTGTATGTGGGGGAATTTATTTTGTTTTTGCCATTTACAGAACGCCACAAAAGAAACAACTAAATGAAATACACATTAATTGTGGGCCAAGTCTTTGCAATTTGATTGAAAAGAATGAAAATATAACGAGTTATAAAAGGTATATTTGACATGGAAATGCTCATAAAATACCATTTTCATATGAATCAAATGAATCAATGAATCACTGAATCACTGAATTGCAATGATGGCACACACAAAGAAAAACAGCTTGTTAAAGCAGCATTTCAAACAACTTAGAAACTTGACTTGATTCTTATATTCTGAATCAACATCAACAGAGGCATCGAACTAGCCCTGTCCGTCTGCACGTAAGTCCATCTGTCCGTCTGTCCGTTTGCTTGTCTGTTGCAACGCAAACTAGTCTTTCATTCGTGGAGTTATCTTAATGAAACTTGGTACACACTATTCTTCTTGCTGCACGCTGTAAATAAGTCGAAACGAACCGGATCGGAACGATATATCGTACAGCTGCCATACAAACTATCGGCTGATTTTTGTTATTTATTAAGATATTGTAACCAAATTTACTATATCGGACTTTTTCTATATATACAATATGCATATAAAATTTCATAAGAATCTGACTACTATAGCATATAGCTGCAATAGGAACAATCCGCCGGGATGCAGGTTTTTGTATGAAGACCTGTTCTGATTTTAGAAATAACAAAGTGAGACATTATATAATATGAAATAACACATTCAATTCTGCATCATTATATATAACCACTATTGGACTGATCGGAGGATATATGTATATGTATATGGATATAGAAACTTCGACGTTTCTTTCTGGTTTTTTGTTTAATTAACATTGCAATTTCTTAGTTTCCCTTCCTCCATCTGGTTCTGCTTCTCCGACTTTCTCTTTTCTACTGCTAAACATTTATAGTATTTATGTCATTTACTGTAAATACAGTAAGTGTTATCTGGAAGCCTTTGGGCTTGACTCTTGTTGGCTTGCGCTTGCTTAGGCGCTTGCAAATGCGCAACTTGTTGTCTCAAGTTGCTGACAATGGCAGCAAGTCGGGAGCTTAGCGTTAATCACCAACACCAACAGAAGACAATAACGAGATGTAATAACTAATACCAGTCCGCAGTGGATAAGGAGTCGGGAACGATTGAGGCATTTTGATATGATCTGTATTTGATAAAGGTTTTGCTATACGGTTATTTTAAAAGTTGTTTAGCATGATGATGCATCGTCATCATCATCATCATCAACAGCATTGGTTTAGTCGAGCCAATTCAAAAGCTCCCGCGACTGCGACTTAAACGGACAATACCAAGGACAAAGCAGAAAATAACCAAGTGCGACACTTGGCTTGCAAATATGATGACCACACACACACACACACACAGCACCCTGAGATGAGCAGACAGAGACGCTGAAGACAACAGCAAGAATACTGAGCACTGAGAACGTTGAACGTCTCTGGACTAGAAGGACAACGAATGTCGCCGGTTAAGTTGACGCTGACGAATGTTACAAGACGAGAAGAACTTGAATGTCGCCTGTGGCAGAAGGCGGGGGAAGACGACAACGCGATGATGTTGCAGCTCTGCTTAAGCTCGGCAATTTGGTTTACTAAATGCGCTTGCCAGCAGCTGGGTCGGTCGATGGTCTCTATGGTATATATATATTGTACATATATCTATATATAACTACTATCAAGTTAACTCCTTAGCTAAGACAACTGATTAGACAACAGTTGCTTCATTTAAACTAATTCAACTACTCAATTAACTCACTCTAAATGAGCTTTCGGAACCAATTAGACCAGTGGGCGCTCAACGTGCGCCAGCATTGGCTTGCGTCAAGCGTAATTATTGGTATATTACGGGCAAATATTAGCTAATTCACTTGCTTACTGAAGACTGCAGCATGTCATGAGACAGCGAGCTCAAAAAGTGCTTGTGTAAAGTGCAAATATTAGCTAATCGAATTGTTTAGCTAACTTGATGAGCCCTGACAACTCATTGTTCATTTTACAATGACAGTTAGTAGATGTTTGCAATTACAAGCTATCAAATATGCACTACATTCAACTCGTTGCAGTATATAGTGACTCTCTTCTTCAAACTTAGAAGTCCCATTAGGGTTTCACGTGCCAAATAAACCAAATAAATGCAGAGTATTCCTGTTGAGCTGAGAGGCATGAACGTTCGTCTGTCTGTCTGTCTGTCCGTTCGTAACAGTTTTGTTCTTTATGTTTGCTGTCTATGTTGTCTCTTTGTCATGTTCCTGTCCGACTGTCCTTCTCTTTCCGTCTGTCTGTCTGTCTGTCAGTCAGTCGCCTTATCGCATTGCTGATGTTGCTGCTGTTGCTTCTGTGGGTGTTGCCTGCAACTGTCAACTTGAGCGACTTATTTGCTTAAGGATGCAATTGCTTTGGGGTCCTTGGTCAGTCAACGCACAGTGCTAGAGCAGGCCGGAAGAAGAGAGACAGAGAGAGAGAGAGAGAGGGATAGCAAAGCATATCTGGTTAACAATGTTGCACGCCATTAAAACTTGCCTGACAACGTGCCAACTAATTAAATCATCTTCTTCCTACAGCCGCTTGTGCCCAGCACTTGCTAAGTTTTTCATTCTCATTCAGTGATAAGAAAAAGTAGAGAAAAAGCGACAGAGATAGAAAGAGGAGAGAGAGAGAGAGTGGTTGCAAAGTGTTGCGAAAACCTTTGCAGATCTTTTTTTTCATATTTCTTCGTCTCACTTGCTCTGTTGCACTGCGTTAATTACATTAAAAGTATATTAAAAAGCAAACAAGACGTGTGTCGCTTAACTGCCAATTGCCACGCCCACATACACAACGAACATGGAACGCCTCCCTTGTGTGAATATCAAATTAAAAGGACATTAAAACGACGCGCGATCCGAGCGTTAATTAATTTTTAATGAATATGTATTGAAAATGCATTAAAAGCTTGCGGCTTTGGGGCATGCCCCGAGCCGCTTTGCGAATGTACATACACACATAAACATACACTGAGAGTAAACAATTTGTAATTATGATATTGCTCTGCGCAGTCAATCAAGATGTGTGCATAATACAGTGTCCACAGAATAGGCAGGGGTTGTTTTTTTTTTTTTTTTTTTTTTTTGTGTTATATTATTATTATACTAAAGCAACAAGTTCGAACTTGTGTTATTCACTGTGGCAGAGGAATGATTTTTTTTTTTTTTTTGATTATTTCTATTATCATTATACTAAAGTAACAAGTTCGAACTTGTGTTTATAGCGCTATTCACTGTGGCAGAGGAATGATTTTTATTTTTTTTTTTGTTGATTATTGTTTCTATAATATTGTGTTCTATAATATTATTATTATACTAAAGCAACAAGTTCGAACTTGTGCTTATAGTGCTATTCACTATTTTTTTTTTTTTTTTTTTTTATTATTTGTGTTCTATTGTTATTATACTAAAGCGACAAGTTTTAACTTGTGTTTATAGATCTATTCATTCTGTGTAGAATACCGCTCTAAAGAGCATCTGCTAGTCGTGCTTGTCCTTCCTTTCTATTTTTACCAAACTCTGCAGTGAAAGTGAAAAAGAAGGCTTTAAGGTGGCGTTTAGAGCGTGTTGCACTTGAGTGCCACCTGCGGGCGTTTAGCTCAAGTGAGAAAGAGATAGAGAGAGAGGGAGAGAGAGTAGGATAAAGAATCAGAGTGGTAGAGCTGGAGAATGTCAGAGAGCATACGCGTGGGAGTGAGAGCAAATGCTGAGTCTGCACGCCTCAATGAATGAAAACTATGTGAAATACTTATGTTGGTTGCCATGAAGCATGCTCTTCCTCTCTCTCTCTCTCTCTCTCTGTTGGGAATTGTGAGGCTTACGTTAAGTACGGTGACTAGAAATACTATATATATATATAATATATATAACATTAGCAATCGTACAGTCTTATGTATACAGCTGCTTGAAATTTGAGACTCAATTTATTGAAAGCTTTCTGCGCTTCATCAATCAATCAATCAGCTGGTTAGGGTATTGAATATTTCACATATGTTGCCAGTGCAATTTCAATGTTGCTGTTCCCGCTGCTGCTGCTGTTGCCATTTTGTTAGCTTCACTGTTGGCTTTGTTTTCCCTTCTTGTGTTGTTATGGTTGTTCTTGCTCTTGGCGTTATAGCAACGTATTTGTTGTTGTCGTTGCTGTTGCTGCCTCAGCTGAGCTCGCGCCTCACTTTTGCCCACATTTGCAAGTCAAATGAAATTATTTATTTTGTGTGTGCGTACATATGTATGAGTGTATGTGAGAGGCGGGCAGAGGGAAGGAGAGAGAGAGAGAGAGAGTGCCACTGCTAGCAAAGTATGACAAAATATGTGCAAGGCGTATTATAAATAAGCAATATTCTGGCATGTTCTTAGCTATGCAGACAAGTTGCCACACGGTTGCTTGTTCTTTGTCATGCTGTTGTTCCTGCCACTTTTGCTGAAGCTAAAGTCGCATGCAAATTGAAATGCTCTGCTAATTAAAGTAGGCAATGGCCATGGGGCACTTAGGTCAAGTGCAGCATTGCGCAGCGCAGTGGCAACGGCAGCAACAGCAGCTAGTTATAAGCAAAGTTTTCACTAAACATTCACAACAATACACACACACACACAAACACTCTGAAACACTCACACACATACAACAACATAAAAATAAGAGCAACAACAACCGCAAGAACAACAGCTAAAAGCAAAAGTAGCTAAAGAACCAGAACGAAGGGAGTTTTTGGCTGCAATTTGAGTAGAGTTGAGTGAAGTGAAGAGGAGCGTGCGAGAGTGGGAGGAAGAGGGAAGAGAGAGAGAGAGAGAGAGAGAGAGTAGGTGGGCTGGCATGCCCAACGGGTTCTTAATGCACATTTGCTGCATTACATTTTATGATGGCTGTTTGGCATTTCCGTTTTATGTTTTCCATTTCCGTTGCACAGCAAGTGGCAAGCATTGCACAGATTTTTGCATTTAATTACTCTGCACACACACACACACACACAGACACACACACACACACAGAGACACACATAGACAAACACAAACACAGATGAAGCGAAAGTAAGCCAAGAGTTGGCAAAAGTTGTTGAAGCTAGAATTGAAACGACAGCAAGGTGAAGCAGCAGAAAGCATCTCTTGCTCGCAATTTGCAATTCCCAGAGAGACTTTTTTTTAAAATGCATTCACAATTAGCGTGGGCCATGCAAAAGGAGCGTTAAAAAACATCTATTAGCATCTGATAGCATTGGATGAATGGAAGCGCTTATCTCTAAATGGCAGTGTGAGAGAGAGAGTGAGAGAAAGAGATAGAGATATCGGGCGCAAGGTTACGCAGTTAAAGTATTATCTTGATCTGTGAATAGAATTGCAAGGAAGCAGCTGAACACAAGGGTTAACTCAATTAGAAATTCCCGGAAATTTAAGAAATAAATTAATAAAAGCGCTTTACAAAACGTTGAGTGTTTACGACAAATATAACTGTACATCAGATAGCTGTTTTCTAATTCAAAACCAGCCAGAAAAGCTAACTTCGGCATGATGCAGATTTTATACCCTTGCAGACTCTTATTTTCTACGATCGTTCCAATACCAGTTATATATACAAGTGCAGAATGGAAAAGTATTGTGTATATTCCATGTTATGTTTAACTTTGATTGGTAATAGGAGATTGAGTTACCATATTTCCTTAATCAGAACTTGTCTTCATACAAATTCCTTTATTTCTGTCGATTGTTTCTATGGCAGCTATATGCTATAGTTGTTCGAAACTTTTTATGTCTGTTATACATATAAAAAAAGGCTGTTGTAGTAAATTTGGTTGGAATATCTTGAAAAATAACAAATATCGACCGATAGTTTGTATGACAGCTATACGATATATCGGTCCGATACGATTTGTTCTGACTTATGTACAGTGTGCAGCTATAAGAAGCATGTTTGCTAAGTTTCAACAAGATATCTCTAAAACTGAGAGACTAGTGTGTGTTGCAACAGACGGACATACAGACAGACGGACAGACAGACAGAGAGACAGACAGAGAGACAGACAGACAGAGAGAAAGACAGGCAGAAATACAGGAAGATAGAAAGATAGAAAGAAAGAAAGACAAACAGACAGAGAGACAGATAGAGAGACAGACAGGCAGAAATACAGGAAGATAGAAAGATTGAAAGACAGACAGAGATACAGACAGATAGAAAGCAGACGGATAGACATGGATACATCGACTCTTCTGTTGATGCTGATTCAAAATATATACATAGACATATATACATATATATTTATATTGTATATATATACTTTATGGTCTCAGAGGTGGGTCTCCTGAAGTGCGTTGCAAGCTTCTGGTCGTAAATTATATGCCTTCTGCAAGGGTATAATTTCATTTCTTATTATGCAAATCTAAATTCGAACAATCTATTTAAGCCTCGGCACAGTTTCTTTTCCTTATGATATTCTTTTAGTTTTTCATGTCCGAATATAGATTCTCTGCATTGCCAGCTAACTGAAACTCTGTGGCGAAAACTAATTAACAATGTGTCAAAGCGTTAACGTGTTGGGAGTCGTTTTTTAATGTTATTCCGGGCAAATCTTCTGGCTCATTAAATAATTCATATGCAACTTGCGGTTGTCAGCAGCAGCAGCATTTGCCATTGTCGCCATTTTTTATAGGGTTTATCGCTTGATTATAATGTTTATGTATATTACGCATACGCCATGTCGGTCGGGCATTACGGTCTGACAATGATGAGCGGCACTCAAGTCAAAATTTTGCTAATTAAGTGTTAAATCATGCCGAAAATCTGCCCACTCAGCGTTGGGCGCCCAATTGTGCCGCCAAAGAAACACAGGAAAGAAAATGAAAATAAGAAAATAAAAGCGAATTTACACGCATACTTCCGTAAATATTGTTAACGTTGACTGCCTGCGTGGCTGCTTGACTGCCAGTGTCGTGTGTGCTGTGAGTACTCATTCATATGAAAACGAGTACTCGTAACTGGCTCATTGCCTGTGACTGCCTAAACGGTTGGCAGGCTGCCTTTAAGCCACGCCCAAGTAGCACGCACTTTATGCGCAAATGAACACGCATTCACACTCACTCGCACACGCACACACACACATGCACACTCACACACACACGCACACACGCACACTCACACACACACACAGACACAGTGAGAAAGGCAAGCAGGAACTCATTTATGAATATGCTACCTCATGTCGTGTCATGTTTTGTTTCATTTTACGCCAGGCATGAGAAGCGGTATGGTATCAATTGCCAAGTGGTCTTACAATTATAGGGTATTTAACTGTCACTCATCGCAGCTCTGACTTGGCATAGTTGTGCACATAAAACAATTTGTTTTTTATTTATTTTTGCTGTGTAGAGTTTCCATTTGGAAAATAATAAAACCTTAGTCAATTTACAACATATTCGAATAAGTAGACTTATCGTATTCATCACGCAATCTGTTTACAATTCAGTCTGATTTAAATGGAAACATAAGAAACACACACACAGACCTATTCAAATTCGGTTTTATAGTTGATTTTCGTATTCGTTTTATCAGCATTTTTGCCTATCGCAAGTAATGACTTTGCTTTTGCTTTAAACCTGTTGTTGTTGCTGTTGTTGTTGTTGTTCGTGGTTCTTACTCCCTACACATGCTGGCAGGCTTGCAGGCTGCCTGCTTACGCTTTTATGACCAATTTGAAACTCATTTTATTACGCAGCGTCGAGCTGGAAAACAGGAAAGCAAGAAAAGCAGGCGAGCACAAAAAATATGTTGCCTACTTTTTTGGGCAAACATTTGCTAACAGCGCACACGTGTACACTTCCCTCTCTGTGTGCGTGTGTGTGTGTGTGTGTGTGTGCTTAGCAGCGCATCATTAACATTTGGCCTTAGCAGCATCTTAAGCATCTTTTGTTTTTAGTCTTTCGTGCGCTACTTAAGTGAAATCTTCTTAATACGTTGTTAACAACTCATACGGGGATTAGACCCAGGCCCAGGCCCAGCTCCAGCTTCAGCTCCGGCCTCAGTTCCAGCAGTGTCCCCAGCTCCCACAGCTTCCCCAGTTCTACTCTCAGGCCCCTTTGGCAGCCTCACAAATTTCACTTTCACTCATGACGGGGCTAAAACTATGCCCGCATACAAAGCTGTACTTCTGCTTGTCTGTATGTGTGTGTGTGTCTCTCTGTGTGTGTGTGTGTGTGTATATTGCTCAATTTCTCACTTTTCGCCCGTCACTTTTGGCTCACCAGCGTAAATTATTTATAGAGCATTTCTGGCAACCCCAACCGTTGCCACTGCAGCCCCTTCTCTTTCCACGTCTCCAATTCCTGCAACAAAATGTTGCCTGCTGCTGTGTCAAGTGGCAAATCTGCGTTGTAATGTGCATATATAATTTTTCATATGTTCATACTTTTCTTTTTTCTCAGGTTCTTCTTTTCTTTTTCTTTTTCTTTGTCTTTGTTTTTTTGCTGTCGGAGCACTTAACGCTTGAATGATTTTCCCGTAAGCAGCCTTTACACTAGTGCTGTCTTACTCTGTCTCTCTGTCTATCTCCCTCTATCTCTTCGTTGTCTGAGTATTGAAATCAAATTTGTATTTGATTTGGAAAGCGTATGCAGAGTGCGTTGTCTTGTTACTTGATGTCCTCGTCTCTTGTTGTGCATTTTGAGGCTGCCTTAAACTATGAATGAGCCACGAAATGAAACGAAATGTACAAAAAAACCAAAACGAGAGACAAGCAACAGACAGCAGAAAGAGAGGATGAGAGAGGGGAGGGGGGGAGATACTTCTAATGTATATGTTTTTGGCATAAATATGTATGTGCCCGAGTTGAGCCTGCTGCCTGCTCTGAAGTGTCTGCAGTGTATTAAAAAGGCAAGCAAAATGTGCGAGCTTTGATTTCATATTAAAGTAAATACCAGAGGGAAGAGAAAGAGGAAGCAAGAAAGGGACGGGAGAAGGAGAACAGTGGCAGAGCAAGAGCAAAGCAGTAGCTGGGTTTGGCTCAGGAAATTGCCGCACTGTTTAATTTTTAATGCAGTAACCGAAATAAATTTACTGCCTGCTGTCTAAAACTCATCATCATCAACAGCAGCGAAGAAGAGAGAGATAGAGAGAGAGTGAGAGGGTACAAGAGGAGTTTAAGGAGGGGGGGAAGTGAGCATCAATGATTGAAATGGATTTCAGCAAGCGGAAATGTGCCGCCACACTGCGAACGTGCCAAAGTGTAGCTGTGAGGCGTGCAGTGCAAGGATTAGGCAAGACTTCGTTTACCAGGACTTACCTCAACTAGCTGGAGCTCAACTTGACTTGCCACAACTTGCCACAACTTGGCACGACTTGCCTCGACTTGCAAGTCGACTTAAAGACTGCAATTAGTACGGCGTCTCAAATGATTTTTCGCCTTGCTGCCAATTAGAAGTAAAACTTTTCAACCAAATTGTGCGAGCGAGAGACCGAAAGCAACTGAGTGCTCTTCTTACGTCTCTCTGTCGCTCCCTCTCTACCCCTCTCTCTCTCTCTCTCTCTCTCTACCCCTCTCTCTCTCTCTCTCTCTCTATCTTTCTCTTTTTTGACAAATGTTGTGAGTTTTTTAGCTTTGCATTTTCATTGCGGCATCAGTTATGCAGCAGTAACTCGACACGTGTGTCTCGGCTAGGGAGTTGCCGCAAAAGTTGCACGCTTGCTCTCTCTTTCCCCTCTGTTTCTCTTCCTCCAAACAGCTGCCCCAATCCCGCATCATAAATCAAACAGCAACAAGCTACATGCTGCATGTTGCGAGCAGTGGAAAGTCACGTAGCCTCGTTGCAGTTCAACACCTTCACTGCACCTTCTCTCCCTCTCTCTCGCTCACTCTCGCTCACTCTCTCCCTCTCACTCCCTCTCTCTCTCTCTTGCTGTCGAAAATTGGATTTGCGTTCAGTACTTAGTTGTTATTAGATCAGCCTTAGCATAACGGTGATTAATCGCCAGCGAGTGTAAGGTTTGCTAGACAAATTGGCGCCCAACGTGGGGCCCATTGCCACTGCTGTCACAGCAAGCAGGTCACACACAGCCAGGCTGCCTGGCTAATATATGCCAGCGTAGCACGCCAAACTCATCATCATCGTTGGTGTGTAGCCAGAATTTAGCTATATTTAGCCGTAGTTACGTTGAATAAACTAGCGAAAAAACATTGAATATTCTATTGAATTCAGCTGGAAAGTTTCGGCAACTTGCCGTCGCTTTTAGCCCATTTGTCTGGCTTGTCTATTACTTTAGATGCCCCTTTCTCTCTCTCTCTCTGCCTCTCTCCCTCTCTCTCTCTCTCTCTCTGTCTCCCTCTTTATCCGCTTACAAAACGGGACACAGACAAATGACAGTGGCACGAACAGGGCTTACGATATTTAATAGTTTCATTTTTGGGTTTTACCTTCGCTGGCAAATCACGTAAAATGTTCAAAGCAAAAAACGCATAAATTTTCCTGCTCAGGTGAGAGAGGGAGAGGGAGTAAGGGACAGGGACTAATGCTAAGGGTAGCTGATTCTCCACTCTCTCTTCAACTCTCTCTTGCCCACTTCAACTCCAGCTCGAACTCCATCTGTAGCTGTATCTGTTTGGGAGGTTGTCTGTCTGTTTGTGTATGCACATTGTCTGCTTTTGGCCATTAAATCTGGCATTTTGTTTGGTCTGCTTTGAATTGTTTATGCTGCAAGTGAATGTATGTAAGTGGCGCGGCTAAACCCTTTTGCTAATGGCGGGCAAACACTGACATACGTAAAAATGCTGGCACTTTGTCTTGTTCTGCAATTTAGAAGTCATTCACTTTGTGTGTGCCCTGCGCAATGAGCAACGAACTCTCAACTCAACTAGGCAAACAACAACGACAGCAATCAATGTCACAACAGACAGAGAAAGTAAGAGAGGGAGGGAGACAGAAAAAGAGAGAGATAGAGAGAGCGAAAGACAGTTCGTTGTCTATTTTATTGTATTTTAATTTTTGTTATTTACGCCAAGGCGCGTCGCTGCACTCTCTCTCTCTCTCTCTCTCTGTGTCTCTGTCCTTCTGCTTGGAGTGTCTTCTAATTCATTCTCCCATCTTCTCCCTCTTTTTCTTCATCTTGTCTGGCTTCGTCAGAGCTGCGGTTAAGGGATTTGTACTTTAATTTCTTGGCTAATGCCAAGCAAACGTCGAGGCAACTTAACTCGACACGACGACACCACGCATTGCGACTTGTACTTACCTCCCCCTACCTACCCTTATGCTCCTGCAACCTCGAACTGACTGCCTCAAGTGTTGCGCCATAAATAAAGCTCATTAACTGCCTGTAAATTGGGCGCTGTGGCGCATTTTAATGCAAACACTTTGCCCCAATGGCTCCAGCACAATGTGGCAAGCTTCTTTGGCCACAAGTCGTGGGTCATTCTTGAAAACTACATCGCAGTACCGCAGTACCGCAGTGTATATTGTATCGTTTTGTGGCCCGAGGTAGCGCAATAAACACTTTTGCCCTTCACATTTGTGCAGAATACTAAAAAGCTACAGCTACAGCGAAGAGCGTGTGGCTGAGATTGATCGAACTGTATATACCCTGGCAGGGGAGATTAACGAATGGAATTTTATGCTGACAAGTTGAGAGAACTTGATGCTGTAGAGCTGAGAGGTTTAGTGAACGAATAATTGGCATTTTCATGAAGTTTTTTAGCTAAAGCTGTAAAGAAGACTCTATTGAAGTCAGTTCATGCTATAGCTAGACGAATTTCAATAAAATATACAATATAAAAAATACTGGAAGACATTTAATTGTAGATGCTGTAGAGCTGAAAGGTTTAGTGCTAAAGTAAATGCGATTTTCATGAAGGTTGTTAGGTAGAGCTGTAAAGAAGACTCTATTGAAGTCTGCTCATACTATAGCTAGACAAAATTTAATAAAATATACATTTTTTTTTTTTTTTTTTTTTTTTTATAAAGTACACAATATACTGATACTGTAGAACTAAAAGGCTTACTGAAAGAATAATTGGCATTTTCATGCAGTCTACTCATGCTATAGCTAAACGAAATTCAATAAAAAAAACTCACTGAACAATACTGGCAGATATTTAATTGTATATGGAACTATATTCCAAATCAATTGTTTCTCCAATGAGTCATGTGGAGTTGTTTTCTTTCCATTGACAGTGAATAAAGCCTGCAGTCAATTTCGCTCTAAACTAAATGCAACTATGCTCACATAAGCTGTGTGCCTCATAAGAACCGTTATATGGTTCTATTATGGTGCAGCTGCCCGTGTATTGTGGACTCGCTTTGTTTGTCTCTAGAGCTCCAGGTAAAACGCGTTCACATCAATTGGCCTATTGAAAAATAGTTCTCTCACCTAAGCTGCCCCCCTCTCTCTCACTCTCGCTCTGCCATGGACTGTCTACCTCTCTGTCTCCCTATCTCCCTCTCCCTCTCTCTCTATGTTGCTGTTGTTTTTCCATTGCTTTTGGCCGAACAATCAGTGTAAATACGAGTAGACAGCGGGCAGCAAGAGCAGCGCAGCTGTAAAAGCTTTACCCACGCACGCTTTTCCTTCATTTTCTCTAGCATTTCCCTCTCGCCCTGTTCGAGTTAAGCACATTTCCATTTCAAAGGGAATGCCTGCAGCGACATTAATCTGGCTGGCGCATATCACAATTCTATAAAAACGTAGCTCAAACAATTGCTTATGAAAATAGACGACAAAATAGACCCGCCAGACTCAATAAAGATATAAAATTCCCAGAGAGAGAGAAAGAGAGAGAGAGAGAGTCTAGGGGTGGTAGTGGAAGGGAGCAACGACAAACAATTTGTAGACAAAGGTTGAAATGCTGCTTTAAACTGGGCTCCGTTTCAAGTGTTCATCGGAGTGTCTTTTCACACCTGACACCTGATAGGCTACCGAGGTTGCTCAGGTATTTCTGAGGTTCTGCCAGCTTTTCTTTCACAAGGTACATACATATACATATATATATATTTCCGCTTTGCTCCTGGCTGTCAATATTTGCCTGCTATCTCTCTCCTTCTATCTCTTTTTCCCTCTCTCTCTGTCCCTGTGTGATATTTCTGGGATCTGTCATGTTGCTTTGGTTGGCCTGCTCAAATAGCATTTGGGAGCACCTTTTTGGACTTCTGTCAGACTTTTTAATAACTTTTGGCTGCTCGCATAACTCGTCGCCATGGTGTGTTATTGCAGGGCAAAGGGGGAGGTAGCCAGGGAGTAGCTCTGCGGGCTACGCAAAATTGCATTGCAAATGCGGCGGAAAATTCAACTTTTTTGCTTTTTCCTCGTTTCCACTGATGTTCTCTGCACGTTGTCACTTTAAGCTCTCGCCTTCTGCTTTAATGTAAATAAGAACGAGAGCGAGAACAAGAGCTCTAACGGTAAAGTTCTGTAAAATTAGAAAACATGAAAAAGCCTTGGCGAGAGCAGGAAATGAATGGTAAATAAATGCGGCCAAAAAAACAAGCTGAGCTTGACATTTTTACAGGCACAATGCTGTTATACCCTGTAGAATATGTTATAGGAATAGATCAAGTGCTCAAAGAACTTACTAGGTTGTTTGGCTAGAAACAAGCTAAATGCATGGCAGTAGATTATGAGCTGAGCTGAGTTGGAATTATAAAATCCTTCGGTATTTATATAAAATTTATAAAATATATATTATAAAATATTTTTAGTATTTTTAGCTAACTCAAGGTCGCTTAGAATTCGACCTAACATCTAACCAAAAACAACCAACTTTGATCAACAGTGTTCATCAGTAAACTTGGTGATCGAAGACAACTTCATATCTTCACTGCTATAACTAGTTGAGAATTCTATAAGAAAATACAAATTATATAATAAAGTTAGCTAACTGACTAGCATATACATATACTTTGATCTGCTTCAAAGTTCAAGTGACTCTCACTCATTTTTCCCAACTGCCTTTAGAGTATTTTCAAGTTGGCAAATTTTGTTGTGACTTTTGTCACACGTGCGAAATGCGAAGAAATGCCTGCGGAACAGCAACAACCGCAACGGCAACAAGTCAAACAGTAACAACAAGTTAAACACGATGAACAACAGCAACAACAACAGCAACAACAATAGCATGAACAAGAAGCAACAACAAGTTGATTTTAGTCAATGTTTACTTCTGGCCGCGGGGTTTACCTGGCGGGGCTTCACTTTCATTTAACTTTTGGTTAGTTGAGTTGGTCATATGCTGCGCTCTTCACGCCAACACAGCTAGTGAGTGGGCTGCAAGGGGGAGAAGAGGGGGAGGAGGGATAGACAACCACAACAAAAACAAGAAGAGGAACATGAAGAACATTTCGCCAACAGGCAAAAAAAGGCCACTAATTTGGTCATTACGGCAACGCGTGTCGCTGCTCTTGTCGCTTCACTGCACGTGTGTGTGCGTGCGTGGGTGGGCGTATTTCTCTGTTGACTGTGGGCGTGGTCGCACGCACCTGTTGCGGTCGGTTTAACTTTTAACTTGATTTTGACTGAGCTCGAATTTTCACTGTTCCCGCTGCTGCTGCTGCTGCCGTAATGAAGAAATTTAGTGTTGCTCCCGTTATTGTAGCTGTTGCTGTGGGTGTTGCTGTTGCTGTTGATGTTGCTGTTGCCAAGCGCGTTCGTGTTGGGCATATTAAAAGCGCATAAGCTGCAAAGTATGCTATGAAATTTTGTGCGCGTCCGGGATAATTGATAAATTATGCAAAAAACTGTTTCGGACTGAAAATTGTCTCTGCTGTCCACAAGCCGCAGCAAGAGTTGATTATGCTGCCCCTCTTTTCCTCTCTCTCTCTCTCTCTCTCTCTCTTTTTCTCTTTCTGTGGTCGCTGTGCCGCACATAAATCGAACATTTTTGATGGCATCGAGAGAGCCATGAAACGCAAATCGAATTATGATTTTCAAGTGCGTGTGCGGTTGCAGTGTGTGTGTGTGAGTGTGGGAGTGTGTGTGTTTATGTATGTATATGTGTATGTGTGTGCGTGTGTTGGTGCCTACAATCCTCGAAGGATGCCATAAATACAGATATGCATAAACATATATTGATCTTCCTGTCTCTCTCTCTCTCTATTTCTTTCTCTCTCTGGCTCTTTTATGCATTGCAAATTGTCAATAAAAACTGAATCTTATGAGTTATGACCCTTGATATCTTTAAGCAACAGTCCACACTGAATACTGCAATCAACTAATATCTATAAAGTAAAATTTGTCAACTTTTTCATATCGTAAACTTGGCGTAAAGTTCAAAAAAGTTGAATTTAATACATGTAATAAAATGTCAAATGAAATAAAATAAATTGCAGTATATTATATAAAGTTTTCCTTATCGTAAACCTCATATGAAGTTGACAAATTTAAATTTTGTTTACACTTTATAGACTGTACTGTATCAAAATAAAATATGTTATATTTTCCAGTATTATTGAACCGTTTGTGATGCGTTTTAAATTTCAAGTGTGCAGTTTATTTTCGCTACAACTTTTTGCTGCTCACTCTCTCCATCTCCCTTCTTTTCTCTCACTCTCTCTCTCTCTCTCTTACCATGCCTTTCTCTTTTTTCTGTTGTTTTAATTATATGATTTTAAAATGCGCTGAAACCGCATCGACCAGGAACACAAGAAGATACACTTTGTGCACATTTAAGTGAATTAAGCGTGTAAAAAAAAATAATAAACTAAAGTAAAAACTAGGGATGGACCCAGAAGATACTCTGTAACACATATAAGTAAATGACTGCAGTTTCTTAAAGGGAAATTTAATAAGTAGAAAGAATAACAGCAGATAGTACTGTACCACTCGTGCCCTACAGGGTATAGCAACAACAGAGTAACTTGCAAACGTTTGCTTGTGCTGCAGTAAATGTCAAAAAACCACAAAAACCAGAAAGGAGCGAAGCGATAGGAGTATGTGGAGAAGGCGGAAAAGGCGTGGCATTGCAGTGGCAACTGATATTTCGTATCATAAATGGAAGATGATGCTGCACTGTAGCACTTTGTCGTGGTTGGCGTCGCCTCTTCAGGCAATTTAATTTGCCCGCTGTGCGCGATATGCTTTGCTTTTATTGTCCTGGGCACACACACACACACACACATACTTGCACACACGTCTACAGTTATGTTTAATATGAGGCATCCGCAAGGCATACAAATGACCAAGACGTGCGACCAATTGAGCTATCGAGCAATCGACCAATTTGTCCAAATTTGTAAACGTGCATTTCCTGCAATATGTCGACTAGGCTGCTTCAGCTTGATGCTCTCTTCCTGTCTCTCCCTCCCTCTCCCCCTCTTCCTCTTTGCTCTTTTCTCCCTGTCTTTGTCTTATTGTATTTTTAAAGAGCTGTATATATACTCGTATTTGTTGCTGTTGGGTGTAAAGATTTGCATAAAGGTAAACCCAATCGCTTTGCAATCCCTTTTATCACCATAGAATTAAATTCAAGATGATTGAATTAGTTAACTGCTGGTTCTATAAATCCTACACATTCCTATAACTCAAAATTGCATTGTGTAATTAGCAAAGTGAAGCCGAATCCACATGTGAGCTTTGATTTTGTTTCGAGCGAGTTTCGTCTATCGTATTTCAAATCATTTGCTTTGATTATGCAAAATTTGCATTTACATGTATGTTTCCAGCTCAATAGTAGATGACATCTTTCTAGTGTGTCTGTGTAGGTTTTGGAGTCTAGCTGGCATTGAATAACAGGCAGCCAGATGAGTGTGAATGCATTTGCATTGCGTTGCGGTAATTAATTAATCAAGCCACAAACTTGCAGAGAGATACAGAGAGAGAGAGAGAGTGGTAGTGGTAGTTTGTTTGTGCAGCGTAATGTGAGAGGGAACTAGTTAATTGGTATCTTTAGACGACCTCATAAAGGTAAATTTTCAATGGAAGGCCCTTGATTAACGGTCATGGGCAAGGTAAGGTGCCACAGTCAATGCCAGGGCCAATTAGATGGAGCAAGGTAAGGCAAATCAGCTAAATAGACAGTACTAACGCGCTGCATAAATAATTATTCGATGATTTGCCAATGGACAATAAATTAAGCCGCAAAGCAAATGCCAGAAGTGGCAGAGAGAGAGAGAGAGAGAGGAAGAGTCTGTAGAGAGGCAGGCTTGCAAATGTAAACAACAAATGGCCATTTTGTGTCACAAAGAGACACAAAACGAAGACGAACATAGGCACAGCTGGAGGGGGCGTAAGAGAGAGAGAGAGAGAGGCAGCTGGGACTGGAACTGATGCTGAGCCTGGGCTTGATAATTAATTTCAACGCCTTTGTAATAATTAATACCGTTGACCGGCAGCGATAATTAACGATTTTAATTCATTTCACAAATTGTTAGCATCGCTCGTATACCACAAAAGGCAAAATAGAAATTTAATATGCTTGTGGTAAATTCAGAAATGAGGCGAAACAAGTTGCACTGGCAGAAGCGATTACTAATTATTGTTTAGCATGTTGCAAAATACTTACTAGAGAGATTTTCTTTTCATTTCATGCTGGGAATCTTCTATTAAACCTTTACCTTCAGCTTAACCTTCGCTTTGTTGCTGTTGTGGTGCACTTTGACTCATCTCATTTGGTATTCAAAAAATATGAGTGCCTGTCATTAGCCACACCGCATGATGGCTCAATTAAAAATCAATCGATAGTAATTTGAAATGCCTCACCCAATTTAAGTGCAATTTGCAGGAATATCTAAAACATTTGCAAATTAAAAACCACTTTGAGTTGCGCTTTCTTGCAAGCTTTCTATTGTTCTTGTGGTATTTTTGGCAAAGAGTCATTAACTATAATTGTGTTTAATTGTTTCGTCGAAGCCCATCGACTCGTTAACAAGGCACTGTGGCCAATCAAGCAGCGCGACCGTCTTTTTATATCCTTGTAGAGGGTCCAAAATAAATATTGGGCAGGAGGTTGTAACGTACCTAAGGAGACATCTTCGACCTTGTAACGTATATATAGGTATATTCTGAATTCAGCAACAACAGAAGAGTCTGTATGTGATGTATGTGTGTCGATGTCTGTCTGTCTGTCAGTCAGTCTGTCTTTCTGTATTTCTGTCTTTCTGCCTTTTTGTCTGTCTGTCCGTCTGTCTGCCTTTGTGTCTCTATGTCTGTCTGTCTCTCTTTCAGTTTTTCTGTCTGTCTGTATGTCTGTATGTCTGTATGTCTCTATGTCTGTATATTTGTATATCTGTATGTCTATCTGTCTGTTTTTCTGTCTTTTTGTCATTCTGCCCGTCTGTCTGTCTGTCAATTTATCTGTCTATCTTTCTGTCTGTCTGTCTGTCCGTCTGTTGCAACACACACTAGTCTCTCAGTTTTAAAGCCATCTCGATGAAACTCAGCAAACATGCTTCTGATGGCTGCACGCCGTACATAAGTCAGCACAAACTGGATTGGACCGATATATCGTATAGCTGTCATACAAACTATCGGTCTATATTTGTTATTTTTCAAGATATTCCAACCAAATTTACCAAATCGGCCTTTTTTCATATACATAATATGCACATTAAGCGTCATCAAAATCGGACTGATATAGCATATAGCTGCCATAGGAACAATCGACCGAAGTTAGAGTTTTTGTATGAAGAGCGGTTTTTGAAATAACCTAACCTATCAGTGCCAATCAAAGTTAAACATGATATAAAATATATACAATACTATTCCATTCTGCCCCATTATATACAACTGATGTCGGACCTATCGGAAAAGTTAAAAACCTGCAAGCGTAGAAATTCTTCGTCATGCCGAAGGTTTCTTTGGTTGCTGCTTTTCTTCAAGGTTGCACTTGAAACTTTTGACGAACTTTGACAATTGCTCAACTTATCGACACGAATGGCAATGGACAGACAGAAGGAGAGACAGACGGACACGCAATCAAGTTGCACAAGTGGCCAACTGTCTAGCAGTGTACTACCTCTGACTCCCCACTCTCTCTCTCTCTCTCTCCTTCTCCTTCTCTCTGTGCCTGTCTCCTTTTTGTTGCACTCACCATTAGCGTGTCACTGAACCTTTGCTATGGCGCCAAGCACTTCCGGCCCGACGGCAAACGAATGTGTGTGTGTGTGTGTGAGCAATTGCAACTGCAGTCGTGGCTTATTAAAAGCATCTTGATTGACCACTTTGCCACGAAATCAATTTGCAACGCATTGCGCATGTTTTCCATAATCAGGACAATTTCCTTAATTGCCTGGCAAACGAGCAGTTCAAAGAAGAAAACCAACAAGAACGGCTCATATGCCAAGCGAAAGGGTGAGGCACGAAAGCAATGAAGGGAGCGAAAAGAGAAAGAGAATGGGTTAAGGAAAGGGAAGCGTACAGAAAGTTCTGCGTCTCAGAGCTGCTGCCTTATGCAGGGCTTATTCTCAAATTAACTTGGCAGCGCTTCAAGCGAACTGGCAACAAGGCCAGAGAGACAAAGACAGAGAGGGAGGGGGAGAGGGAGAGCATCGCACATTGCTCTACCTCTAACGAAAGCCTCCCCCTCGATTCATCCTACCTACGTCAATCCGATGCTGTAACCTTCCGGGGGCTAGGCCACATTTTTGTTATTTTATAATTGCCGTTGTGTGCATGAGGTGCTTATGTGTGTGTGTGTGTGTGTGGGTGTGGGTGTGTGGGTGTGTGCTCCAGTGTATGTGTGTGAATTGTTGTTGTTGCTGCTCTCGTAGCTGTTGCCAGTGGCTGCCGCTGCTCATTTCACTGCCTGCTCTTTATAAGTCCTTCGTCTTTTGTTTAACCAGGCCCAGGCCCGGCCAGGGTAGGCCAAATCACACCACACTCCTTCCGGCAACCACAGCCGAGTTGAGTCGAGTCGAGTCGCGTCCATCCCAACCCATTTGACAGCTTCTTGGCGTCGCATCTTCTGGCCTAAATGCGAAGGCAGGGAAAGGGGGCGAATTATGGCTTGGAAAACCAAACAAAAAGTTGAACAAAAACTGAAACACGTTTTACAGGTACCCAGTATGCAAAGCATGGGCAGCTCAGCTCACTCAATATACCCTTTTAAGGCCAGGGAAGTCAAGCAGGTTGAGCTCCAAAATGAAGTAGGAAACAAACGCATTAATATTAAATGAAATATAAATAATATATTCAAGCAACTGACAGTGGGTGCAGGAAACAGATAAAGAGAATGAAAAACCGAGAGAAGATAGAAGAGAAAGGTGGGGGTGGCAGCGTAGCGACTGACTCTCAACCTCAACGATGTGGAAGCCATTTGCATTTTGTTGTTGTTGTCGAGAATTAAATAAAATATTATATCGATTTGCATTTGTGGCGAATAACGGGAATAACTTTCTCCAACATCCTAAGCCAACCAAAATCGACCTGAGAAATAAAACTTCGGTCAGTGCCAAGTGAAATTTCATTAGTTAAATTGAATGAACTGTGTGTATATATAGAAATAAAAAACTTCGATGCCAATAGCGATAAATCTGTAGAAAAAGGCTGACAACTCTTGACACTTTCGCTTAACCACAATTTTAATTTGCCAAATGCGGGTCGGCACAAAAGTGCAAAAAGACAACGTGATTTCAATTTGTTATGTGTGACAGAGACGTCAACTTTTAGTGACAACTGTTTGGCTGACTAACTGAGTAACTGTAAAGCAACTGTTGCTCATCCCTTGCCCTGCCTTTATTATACAGTTGCTCAGTGTAGCTTATACAGTTGAAGGACCCACAAAAGTATGCAATACAAAAACCAACTGCCCCTTTGCGGTCATTCCTGTGGCTGCTGACTTTTGTCTGCCACTGTAAGGAATGTGTGCTGGTGCCTGCTGTGTGTGTGTGCGAGTGTGTGTTTGCTTTGTTTGTTTTCCATTCATTTACAAATGTAAATTAAGTTAATTAGATGCCATCGAAAAGATATTTTTGTCCACTTTGATGAATTGTGGCTGCAACTGCAACAACTTCAAGTGGATTCAAGTGGATTCGATTGCTAGTCAAGGCAATTAGCTAGAGTGCCTTCTCCACCATCACCATCATCATCATCATCATCATCAAACCGACTAGCTAACATCACAATTTCATATGCAAATCATTGTCTTTGGCAATGGTCAAATCGCCAATTGTTGTTGACGTCCACACAGCTAAGGCAAATATAAAAGCTTCAATTCATTTGCAACAAATCAATCGGTTTACCGAGGCAAATACATAAGACAACGTCTGATTGCCAGACAAATAGACAGTACTTGCTATATTTGTACAGCCCCCCACACTGTGTGATTGCCTTGAGCTCATTAAACCAATTCCTGTTGCACTTGAGCGAATTTTATAAGCGATCTCTTGCTTTTGTTTTAACTTGATTTTAATAGTGGATTCTGCATTGTTATTGGCAGCTGCACAGTGTGGCAAAGGTGCCAGGTAGTCTTTCTTTCCGGTTTTCAATATGTTTCTCACAGACATTGCTAATCACATAAGGGAACTTTTTTTTTTTTTTTTTTTTTTTATTATTATTATTATTAGTGAAGAATCCGTACATCATAATATTATATCTTAACATCACAGGGTGGAGAAATATTCTTAAGAATTACCAAACACTATAACAAAATAAGTGAAGTAGGAATATAAGTGAAAAATTGTTCAAGAGGGAACCTAACTCTAAATTGAAACTTGCAATGTCAGTGTTCAGTGCCTCAAGTTCCTGCAGGAAGTTCTATCTTAAATCAAATCTAAACTTTTGAGAGAGACGAGTGCAAAATACTAAGTGAAATGCTCAAATTGAAGTCTCTCGACCCACTTCGGTTTTTAGTACCTGGCATAAAACTGCTTCTCCCCCGCAACTCAAGTTGAGTCATGTTAAATGACATGCAATAAAAACGGTTCAATACTCATAATGAGGCAATTTCCTCTCACTGCTCTTGCTCTTCCCCCCTCTCTCTCTCTCTCTCTTTCTCTCTCTCTCTCCCTCTCTCTCTCTCTTTCTCTCTCTCTCTCTTTCTCTCTCTCTCTCTTTCTCTCTCTCTTGCTCTCGCTCTCCCTCTCTCTCTCTCTGTCTCTCTGTCTGTCTCTCTCCATTAGTGTTGACGATAAGAGACTGAAGACGCAGCCCGTCGTTTGGTTATCGAAACTGCCCAGTTGATGAGTTGTTGAAGTGATTTTTATAGCTGCTTAATGCTCACTCTCACTCTCCTCTCTTCGTCTTGCTCCCTCACTACATCTTCCTTGCTGCTGCTCGACAATTATGCAATCAGCGGAATAAAGAAAAGACGAGACGTTTGCCTGACGCTCAAGATGAATTATTGAATGGCAGCAACTACATGCAGGGTTCGCTGCGACTCTCTTGCTCTTAACCTCTCTCTCTCTCTCTCACTCTCTCCTTGTGTGGGAGAGTGAGTGTGAATGATTGCCAGCCATTTGAATTGTAAAATGTGCATTCGAGTGGGTGAATCGAACGTTTGAAAATTGCTCTGCGCTGCAGACCTTGTCTTGGCTTGACTTGTCTTGGCAACTTGGGGGAGCAGAAGAGGCTGAATGGAGAGGGGAGTGGGGAGTGGAGAGAGAGAGGGGAGGGGGTGGTAGATAGCTGGGTCCGCACAGGATGTGAGAATGTCCATAAACATGCGACATGAGCCTGCGGCACTGATGTTTTCTATTCGCTTTGATTTTGATTTGCTTGATTTGCCTTATTGGCTGCCCCCGAAAAAGGAATACGAAGAAATACGACAACAACGACAACAACAACAATGAAATTATTTTATTTCACTTAGTTTTTTGCTGTTGTTGTTGTTGTTGCTGTGCTGTGCTGTGTGTACTTCGTGTTGTATTTTTGTTTGCACGTAATTGTTCCTGTTTGTGTTTTGCTTTCTGCAATGCTTCAACTGCCTGATGATGATGACAGCTCCCCGGGCAAGACTAGTGAGCGAGACAGCAAGAGGCAGGGCCAGAGGCAGAGACAGAGGCAGGGGCGGAGTGTGAGTGAGAGCACTTCAAATGCCTTTGCGTCGCTCGTGCATGAATGCCAGACGCCACACCCAAACTACATAGTACAAATGCCCCCTGTCCACCTGCTCTCTCTGCTCTGCCCGCTGGGCAAGCAGCATTGCTCATACGACGCGTTGCTCCGTTGCCCTGTTACCATTGCCATTGCCATTGCTGTTGTCGCTGTCGCTGTTGCTGTCGTTGTCCTGTGACTAAAGTCAAATAAGCTAACTAATTCTATTGCCCAGCGGCGGCTGCAGGTGGCCCCGAAAAAGAGTCTCAATGGTCCCGCCTATTAAATTGCTGGTGTTTTTGATTTATGGCTGCCATTGAACTTGCTCCCGCTATGACTTCAGCGCAGACCTCCTCCCCTCCCCCTGACTACTCCTCCACCCCCTGCGTTCTTGCTGTGACTTTGTTTTGGCACTGGCCAATTTGTAAGTTTATTTGCTTATGCGAGCTTCTCGCTGTGCAAACAAAGGAAACACACACACCCACACACACATACACACATACGCCGTGCACACCCAAATTTTGCTATGCCCTGGACATTTAACCCCGAGTAAGAACAGCAACAGCAAGAACAACAATATTCATTGAAAACTAATGATGTGGAAAATAGAAATATTGCCTGCAGTTGGAAAAAGGGCAACAGGAGTAAAAGGAGCAACTGGGATTGAGACGGGCTAAGAAAGCTCACTTGGCGCTGCCTTTGTGCTTCACTATTTGCCTGATGTTCCTTACATGTACTGCCTTTTGTGTTGTCTCTCTCTGCCTTCCACTCCCTATTTCACTTGCCCCGCTTGCTTTCTCTCTTTCTGTCTCTCTACAGTCATACTTAAAGCTTGCCTTGTGGAGTGTGTGTAATTGGAGTTTACAGTCTGTTCACATATGATTATTGCATTTTAATACAGCGCTGCTCGACTTGAGCATACCCTGCAGACATTAATTACAAATTTACAGGGTATTCACAGTGCTAACACAAGATAACAGTGAAGTTGAAGGTACAAAAGAATTGCACACAAGAAGAAGACAAGCCAACAGGCCAGTGCACCTGACAAACAGATACCCTGTAGTACAGTCAAAGATGCAGCCCTGGCACAGCCACTTTGTCAGTTATTTACGAGGTATATAAAAAGAAAATACCAGCAATTTGGCACTTGATGGCCCCGCGTTAGGCACAAAGTGTTTCCGCTCTCATCGGGCAACTGCAGAATGAATAAATAAACAAAACTTCAGTCAATGTGCCTGTCGAATCACTTGCCGATTGATTTTCAAATGTGCGTAATAAATATAAAATCCAAATCAAATTCAAATAAACCAAGCACCCCCATCCGTGACGTCAACTGGCCTGAGAATCACTCTCCCTCTCTCTCTCTCTGTCTCTCTCTGTGTATCTTTGTGTTTATATAAATAAATACGATCGATCGATCGATCGTATTGAGCTGCAGAACCACCAGTTGCTGGCTTTGCCATCGTGGCACATGCTATAAATATTTGACTTATAATAACGCCTCAGGCGCTGTGTTCCCCTATATAAATAAATAGGCACTCGACTCACTGGGAGCATCTTTGTTATGCGGCTACTTAAGCTAATTTCTGTCTAGTGGCTCATAAGTGGTTTTCCATTGACCACACTCCAGCAAACTACGATGCGGCATTTGCTGAGTGAACAATTTTCAGATTGCCCTTTCGTTGCGACAACCATTGCTTTGCCCGAGAATACCCTGTAGATGAGGAGTAAAAAGAAAGAGATTTTTTTTTTTTTTTTTTTATTATTAAGTGAAGAACCCGTACATCATTCTATTGTATCTTAACATCACAGGGTAGAGAAAAAAAAAAAGAGATAACTTTTAGTTGGGCATAACAGCATGAGAGCTTTATATTTTAAGATTTATTTTGACTCTTTCTCTCTTATTCTTATTCATAGTATGACAGTTTTATATCTTCAGAGTTCAGTCTAACTTATACTCCTACTATCGCATCTCTTATACGGATATTCCACTCTCAATTCCGATTTAAATATTCCTCCATCCTTTGTGTTTACAGCGTATCTGTCGCCTCTCTATCGACTTGTTTATTTTCATGCTCCCTTCGCATTTGCTTTGGGCCACATTTTGTCTGGATAATATAATCAATTTGAATTGAATTCATATTCAATTTGTTCGACTGTCAATGTGAATACAACAATGACATCGATAAAGTCGCTTTTACTTTGGCTTTGCTTTACAAGCTGCCTTGTTTACGTGTCGTTTTGTCAATTGAATCAGTTCGCCAGTTGCAGAGTGCTCAATATGTGATTCCGTTTGTGTTTAGTTTTCAATTTGTTGATGATTGTGATGGGAATATCGGGCGGGATTATTTACGACAGCCCAAGAAAGATGTGTGTCCATTCATATATCCATATTGCAGATTTGGTTTATGGTCTCTACTCTCCTCTTTCTCCCTCTCCCCCCATTGACACTCGTTGGGCAATAATTCAATTTTGTTATCATAATCAATGTTTATGGGCTTTACCAGATTACGTTCGCTAATCACTTATCAATTCACTTATCTGCTACATAATTATGCTATTATCAATCAGCAAGTTTAATCTTATCTAGAGTAGAGTCAGAGAGAGAGAGAGAGAGAGAGAGAGAGAGAGAGAGAGAGAGACACATTGTTGCTGGCAATATTTACGGCATCTCTCGTCGTTATCATGCTCGATGGCAATGTGTGCAGTTTCCCATGTGGATTCTCATTCCACACACATTTCTTTTTCCATTCAATTTGTACATTTGCTGTGAATCTCTTCGAACTTTTGACAAACCAATTCCAGTAATTAAAACTTTGCTTTGTGTGGTTTGTCACAAGTCAAGCCGTGCAAGTGCTGAGTAGATACGAAAAGGTCAAAAAAGGATGAACAAGAGAGAGTTCTCTGTAATCGTAAGATGCTTCTTCTTAAGCAGTATCCCACAGTCGGGCAGCTTAGCTTGTAGCGAGTGCAGCATATAAAATGGTATTTAATGAGCCAACTGTTGGAGTTGCCACATTAAATATTAATACGAGTTCAAATATCACTTAGAGTGTCACTCAGACTGAGTACCTGAATGACTCACACCTTTCTCTCTGCCGGCATGTGGATTCATTTACGCACTCATCGCTGATGTTTTCGACGGTGTCCGAAACTTTTGAACTTTCGCAATTTTATCGCGTCCTTCCTCTCTCACTCTCTCTCTTTCACCATCTCGCTCTGCCTTGTTATTAGAAATTAACAACTTTTTAACAAGTTCGGACACTCTGTCTGTCTCCGCTTCTCTCTCTCTTTCTGTTATATTATGCTTGCCTCCCTTTTTCGTTTATAGTCTTCGTTCTTTTTTAAGATACAAATTTATGTTTTCACATAAAATTCAAGCTGCAAAGAAATTGAAATCAACTTGGAGTATGAAAAATTGTTTAGACTCGCAAATTCCCTGACACTTTTCCATGCAATCTGCTGATAACTGATATTGAACGCTATCAACTTGTTTATTAATGCCTTCAAATAGCCTCAAAGCAATAGAAGAAGCTGCCGAACTGATTGTAGAAACTTGTATACTCTCATTGCAGTTCAGTTTTAGTTGTTCCTTCGAAAGTGATCCATTAAAGTTGTTCTTTATATGTTGATGATTCTTCACATCGGTTTATCTTGTCAGATTGTTCAGGAATATATAAAATTATCCCTTTAGTTCCTTCGAAAGTGATCTATCAAATTAAATTCTTTACAAATAATTTTTTTTTTTTTTGCATTTTATGACGATTCTACACATCGTTCCATCTTGTCAGATTGTTCAGGAATATATAAGGTTATGCTTTATACTCCAGATAGTTTCTTTGAAAGAAGGCTCATTACAATAAGAGTTGTTCTTCAATTGTTGGCAATTCTTCACATAATTTGATTTTGTCAGATGGTTCAGGAATATATAAGATAATACTCTTTACTCTATATAGTTCCATCAAAAGATATATAGCAAAGTAGACTCATTGCAATCAAAACTGTTCTTCATTTGTTAACGGTTCTCCACATCGTTTCAACTTGTCAGATTGTTCAAGAATATATAAGCTAATATTCTATACTCCATAGCTGTAGCTTACTATTCTGCAGTACCCAGTGAAAGAGTATGAAACAGACACAAAAAACTCAGGTAAAAAATAGAGAAAGCAAATCATTGACAAATATGCAAAGTGTGATACCTAACGGAGAGCCCAATAAAACCGCTTTTAGGTGAGGAATCTGTTGTGGAGAGATGAGGAGAGAAGGGAGGGAAAATAGACTAATGGATGGATGGTGGGGTGTGGGGGCAGCATAGAGACATAGAGGCGTAACCAGTGCAAAGCGAGTGAACCTTTTAAGCTTCAAAAATGACATGCACTCAAAACAGGACATCAACGATGAGCCGCAGTGCCACGCCTTAGTCGCCTTGCCCACCGCCTCGCCCCTTTTCTATGGTACAAGCCGCATTTACTATTCCAATAAATGCTGGTGTACCAAGGCGTGGTCCTTAGTATGGGCATGGGCATGGGCGTGGCATTGAGAGCCACTTGCAAAAAACTCAAAAGTGCGTTGGCTTGTGTGAAGCAGACGATGCCACAGACACTCACACACAGTGAGCGATACTACACAGTGGCAACGATTTGCCAATGCTTGCCTTACTCCTTTACCAACCACCCTTCTCCCCTCTTCCCCTACTTCTCTCCTCTTCACTTTGTCACTTTTCACCAACGCTCTGTTGCCTTGTCTGCTTCGTTTTATTTTTTACCGTGTTGCTACTCTGCTTTTTTTTTGGTTTTTTATTGCGGGCTAGAGGGGGAGCGGGGGGAATGAGGGGGGTAACTGTTGCCTGGCGGTGACAGCTTCATTGCACCTGAATAGTTTGGTGTGCAATGCGTTTTTCGGTTTAACGAGCTGCTTCAATGTCGCTGCCTCTACTGCGTGTGTGTGTGTGTGTGTGCTGCGGCGTATGCGTAATGTTGATTACATTTGTATACAACGCGGCGTATGCGCAATTTTAATTACTATATGCAACAAATGCCAAAGACACAAGACGACGTCGCTGAAATCGAAGAGCAGCACTTGATGTGGGACATTAAGAGGAGAAAGGAAAGGGGGAGGGGGGGAAGCAGAACTTGTAAGCGAGTGTATGAATCTTTTAAAAGCATATAAAATGCAGTCTATTTTTAGCGGAATCACACACAAAAGCGGAAGCACAACACAAGCTGTAACAGTTTCTCCTCTTCTCTCTCTGTGTGTGGTGTGGCAGGCACTTCCGCTGCAAACTGGCGCACGCGACACTCCACTAATAGCGTGGCAAGTTTATTATATTTAAAAGATGATGCCATTGTCAGCTCGCTTGCAGGCGCCTCAAAGTTGCAGGCAACGGAAGCTTGCGCGACTCCTGTTGCACTTCTTTTGCTCGCCAGACGTGTATTAAAGTGTGTGTGTGTGTGTGTGTGTGTGTATGTGTATGTGTGGAAGAGTACGTTGTGGTGTCGCTCGTAAGCCGCTTAGCTGTCAGGGCCCGGCACAGATGTACTTTAGCACGAGCTGGCGATTGAAGTGCTGCATGGCACGAAGCGAAAGCGAAAGGATTCTTGTTGCATGATTACAGCAATGCTCGTATAATATAAAGCATATACGTATATCCACACACACACACCATCATAAATATATATATAGTATACATATTTATGAGTTGAGTTTATCATGCTGTTTATTCTTGTGCCTTGTCCGATAAATACACAATTTATTATTTCATGAGGCTTTATCGTGAAAAAGTTCATTACAATCAGTTGGACAGTCACAGAAGCCGTTAAGGAAATTAATTTCCATAGTTTGTGGGACGGAATGAGGTCGATGAAGCTTGTTCGTTGAGATTTGTGCTCCATTACAATGCTTTACCTTGAGTGTTGCTTTGTCTGCACTGTTTCACTCAGTTTATTCAATTTTCACCTGTCAGTTTCTGTTATTCTTTTCCCCTTCTTTCCCACTTCATATATTTCTTTCGTTTTCCTCCATTCAAATTATTTATATTTCACACAAGAACAACTCTATGAACTTAACTTTTAACTTTTCTCTCAACAAATTTTAGACCTTTTTTCTGCAACATTTTCAAGTAGTTTTCGGTATCAAAAAACAAATGGAAAAGTTCCTCCTTGTATGGTGAATAGGTAAAAAACGAACTGTTTTTTCTTTAGTTTAGTTTTCTTATCTAATGAAAGGCAGTATTAATGGAAAACATGTCTGAACCATCCCAAGAATCACTCGATTTTCATGCAGAATAACTTTCTGTTCATGCTTTTAGCACAGTTCAAGAATTCTTTATTTATTCAATACAATTCTTGTGCGATAACATGATTTTTACTCGGTTAGAGCAGTGTCTAAAAAGGTTTCTTAAACTCGTCAGTATTATAAACTTGTAACTAAATTAGCTTTATTTAAAATCTTTACATTCTATTATATATAATCTATAGATGAATTATCTTAACTTTTATCTTAGTTTTTGGTTGTATTAATGCTTGGTATCTCAGATTCCTTTGCTTACGAAGGGCACCAATTTTTTGTAGCAGGCAGAAGGAGGCGTGGCAAACCCCACTCTATATATATATATATATATATATTCTTAATCAACATCAACAGTCGAGTCGATACAGCCATGTCTTTCTGTTCGTCTGTCCGTATAAAAACCTAGCTCTCTGAGACTATAAGAACTAGGACTACCAAACTTGGTGGTGTCAATATGTGTTATTATAGCACGCCGTGAAATTAATAAAAACCGAATTACAGGTGAAATTTTAGACATTTTTTCGCTAAACACAATAACATAAAATAGTCAAATCCATTCTGAAAATTTGGTTGCGTTCGGATGATTAAGATAAAAGTTACTTAAGAAATTCTAAATATGCACTGATTTCGAAGCCCCTCCCTGAAAGTATGCAACGCAAAATACGCAGAACATAAGAGTTATACATGTATATTATGTATATTAAAGAAATCGTTTGCCTTCGTGCCTGTTTATTTTGAAGGCGGAGTTAATATGCAATACATAACATTCTATATATTTGTCGCTCTACGCATTTGAGAGTGGTTGTAGTGGTAAAGCTGTATCACTGTATGCTGATGGCTTTCGGAATTTTCGGCCATCAATCGATTGAGCTAGCTAAAAGTGCTAAAATTAGAATGCATTCCAGCTAAGCTGAAAACTAATACGAGCCCACACGCCGAAAGTACAGTCCATGCAAAGCATGCAACCCTTTGTGCTCGCCCGTCCACCTTGCATTGCTGCCCACTGGTCAATGCAGCTGCCTACGCACAAAGCTGTTGCATGTAATTCAATACGAACAGCAGCAGCTGCAGCAGCAGCAGCAGCAACAGCAACAGCAGTTGCAACAACAGCAGTTGCAACAACAGCAGTTGCAGCGGCAGCAAACCTTTATTGCGTAGGTGGCCACGCGTCACATGCCGCAATTATCATTGCAGCTTGCTTCGATTTGATTGGTCGAGAGTTTCTCGAGTGCTCTGATTCGCTCTGATTTTCAGTAATTGCACCATAAATGCATTTTGCATCTCATTCGCACTGCCTCCCTTTGCATGTTGGTTTGATTTGTTCGGTTCATTATTCATGCATAACATGAGTTTATGGATTTGCGATTAACTGTGCGATGACTGAAGGTATCGAAGACAGATCGCAACTGTTGCAGTGTCGGTCAATTCAACTGGAAATATAAAGTGCAAAATTAACTCAATGTTTGCAAAGATAAAACTGTGTCTGAATTGCAAGAAACGACGGTAAGGATGCATGCTTAATGATAAAATATCAGTTTAAAAAGGAACAATTCCATTAAAATAAATAACTAAATGTGAGAAAATATAAAAATAAATTAATTTTTTTATTAAAAATCTGAAAGGAACAAATACTATTATTGCAAAATAAGAAATATCTCGCTATAAACGTGCATAGATAAGTTGAAGTGATTAATTTAAAAACAGTTTTTGCAAACAACTCTAATTTTTTAATTAAATATGCACAAAAATTGACTCTGCTACAAAAACTTTCCCCAGCACTTGAAATAGTGTAGCGAGAATGTTTTGCCTCTTTAACTTGATGTTCGTATTATTGTAGTTAGTAGACTAAATAATCTTTAAATATTGTAGTTAATAGACTAAGTAATCTTTAAATATTTTAAGGTAAATTATTAGATAACAAACAATTGCATTTCAATATTTAATTTAGTATTAAGTTTATATGGCATGCAAATTGCAAAACGCAGTGATAAGTTGCCATTTTTCTCTCTCTTTTCATTCCCGTGCTCGTGTTCGTACTTTGTAAATAACTCTCTCAATTATGGCATATCCTGAGAGTATTTAAATATTATCTATTGGCTAACAATCAGGACAAACAATTTGACAGGCTACACACACACACACACACACAAACACACACTCAGGCAGACAGGCAGTTTGCTTCATTATGCAAATTTGAGGCAAACTTTTCAGCAAATTTGGCAATTGTCAATGTTATTTCAGGAGTTTTTTGTATAGCTCGAATCTCTGGAGGGAGCACAACCACACACACTAACAGACTTACACACACATATACACGCATGGTTGTGTGTGTTCCTGCAAATTCATATTTGTACAATTTGATTGTCTCTTGTACAGTACCATATTTGAGGGCCTGCAGGCATACAGAATTTGTAGTTTATATGTGTGAGTGTGTTCTCTTTAGTAGTGCATTATGATTAAATGGACTCAATTTGTGGATGTTGAGCTCGATGAGAAATTTCATTGCTTTTCTAGCCTGAAAAACGAATTTCGAATGGCTTGAAATGAATCTATCTGTCTAACATGCAGGCCGACAGAAACGAAAAAGAAAGAGATGGAACACAGGTAGCATTCGATTTGTGTGTCATCTGTGGTAATTAATCCTACCGTCTGGGAATTAATTATTTTGAAACTTGTTAGGAGACTGAAAAGGGACTGAACAACTAGAAAACAGACTTCATTTTTGGCTATTGATCAATGCCTGACAACTTGTTTGCTTTAAACAAGGCTGCCTTAAAGTCCTGGCACGCATTGCCAGCTTTTGGCAATATATTTGAATTAGTACGTGCGGGTCTAGGCTGTACAACTGTCCACAACACAATAGCTAAAGGGCAGCAGCAGTTACAGGATTTACTGTACATGTGGGTGCGCGTGTGTCAGGTCAATAGAATTTAAGCGACACTGAACACAAGCCAAGTGAATTTTCAATTGGGATTTTTCAGCCAAAGCCAAACAACTAAGGTCGCATGAAACCAGAACACATGCACAACTTTCTCCAGTAACTGTCCAATATCATTACAAGCCTCATAATTTTCATGGCAAATGGTGCCAGAAAATTTTGTTGGGTTTGGAAAACAAAATTCGACTATTAGCTTATGCTTTGCTCTGTTTGTTTCGTGAAATTCCCACAGCTAATCGACGAAGTGCTTATTCGACAAGCGCATAACGTAGATATGTTGAATATAGTTTCGTTGACTGAAAATAGTTAGAATGAAGTTGTTGGTACTTGTCGAAGGAGTCAAACGATTTTGTGACTCATCTGGCAACGCAAAAGAAGATACTTGAAATTGAATAAATGTATATGTCATATATATATTATATACGTTCTTGCTCTACAAGTCTAACTATATGTGATATGAAGGATATCCCTGTGTTACATATATAATAGTATTATAACTGGTATTCCAACGTAATCGAACTGTGAGTAAATGCAGAATGATACTAACAATTTTTTTTTTGTTTTTTATTATTAAGTGAAGAATCCGTACATCATAATATTGTAAATAGTAACAATTGGATAAAACTATTTGTCAGTGTCTATATATGTATATATATATATATATACATATATATATATTCTTGTTTAGAAAGATATATTATATTTGCACTTATCTCTTTAGAAGTATTATCTTTAGGATACAACATGTATGATATTATTATTATAATAATAATAATTAATAATAATTAATAATAATTAATAATTAATTAATTAATATTATATTATTATTATTATTATTATTATTATTATTATTATTATTATTATTATTATTATTATTATTATTATTATTATTTTTATTATTATTATTATTATTATTATTATTATTATTATTATTATTTTTATTATTATTATTATTGTATTATTATTATTATTATTATTATTATTATTATTATTTTTATTATTATTATTATTATTATTATTATTATTATTATTATTATTATTATTATTATTATTATTATTATTATTATTATTATTATTATTATTATTATTATTATTATTATTATTATTATTATTATTATTATTATTATTATTATTATTATTATTATTATTATTATTATTATTATTATTATTATTATTATTATTATTATTATTATTATTATTATTATTATTATTATTATTATTATTATTATTATTATTATTATTATTATTATTATTATTATTATTATTATTATTATTATTATTATTATTATTATTATTATTTTTATTATTATTATTATTATTATTATTATTATTATTATTATTATTATTATTTTTTTTTTTTTATGTTTACTGTTAATACTTACACGTATGAGCAAGAATTTCTACTAATAAATTCAAGTGTTTGTAACCACTTTACAACCTCAACATCACACGAAAGAAGAGAATCTTTTGCAAATTGAACCGCAAATCATAAAAACAAACCAAGTCGACATAAAAATGTGACTATGCTTCAGGTCCAGCTATTTCTTTTATATACGCTTTGCATAGCTTAGTTATTTTAATCCGTTAAAGTGACATTCCATATATTGCAGAGCATCTCTGTGCAAGACTTTGATCTCCAACTCTCGGTTACTTTTGATAAACGAAAAAGTAAAACCAAAAATAAATTTCAAGAAAATTTGATTTTCTTTTTACTCAGTTTGCTTCGAATGCAAGTGGCCAAGGAATAAAGTTAAGCCTTGCCCCGACTGCTTGTTTAAGCCACTGCCACTGCCACGTCTCTCTCTCTCTCTTCTTGATTTTCACTGTGAGTCAAACGGCAATGGCGACATTTGAGCATGTGTGGGTGTGTGTTGTTATGCGGTACTTATATGTCAATAACAGCAACATGGCTAGTTGTAGCAATACCACCGACAACAACAGCAATAACAACTGGAATGGCAACCACAACAACAAGAATAACAACTACGGGCATGGCAAGCGACGTTGCTGAAATGCTTCATTGCACTCAGCTCTGCTGACCAGGCAGCCCGTTCTGCCTGCCAAATTGTTTAAAAATGCCAGGCGAGGATGCTGTGTGTGTGTGTGTTATGTATATGACCCTGGGCCACAACAAGCTAACAACGTTTGACCACATGGATACGGGCCACATACATAGAGGTACGGGCCAGTCCACGCCACGGGACGAGGCCAAAGTGCCGCACACAACTGGAATATTCTGGCAAGAAGGAGAGATACGCTGGGCCTAAACGAATTTCTGCTTGGCATGGCATGCCCCGAAAGACTCCAAAAGAGATATTACAACTTAGTTGGCTGGCATTACTTGCCCCTTGCTGGTTCAATTTGGCAGCCTTACAATTTATAATTGTAAGTTGCCACTGCAAAAGCGGAAGCTCTAGAGAATACCCTGTACACGAAGCTTAGCTCAATCAGCCTGATTTTCAGCTTGTGCTTGTCATGTGCAGGGTATCTGGCCAACGATACGCACTTGCTGGCACTTGTTTATGCGCATTTTCTTGCAAATATTTACAAAGTTTTAATTAATATCATTTACAATAGGAGTAGAGCGTAAATTTACACTAATTAATCCTGAAAGCAAGAACTTTCCCAGCGCATACACCCTGTGAGCAGGGTAGATTTGACAAAGTGCTTGAGTATGCTACACTACACTACTAGGTACAAGTTCATTCAGGAAAATTTCTTCAATTTCGTTTTCAATTTTGTGCAGATATTGTCGTCTCTGGCTTGATCAGAAACAAAGTTTGTTTGCTCCCTTAAAATATACAAAATCGTGGCAAGTGGAGTAACCTAGAGTGTGTCTTTTAAAGCGCCAGGCGGCACCAAGTGTTGCATGGAAATTGTGCTTTGTTTTTGCCGACTACGTAGTGAAAAGTTTGATATACACACAGACAGACAGACAGATGGAGGTGTATGTGTGTATGACATTTGTTATAAATTTAATTAAAGCAAAATGCCGGAAACGAGTCAAATGCGCAGTGGGCGGAGACAGCTGACACAACTTGTCTAACTAGCTGGCAGACTGACAGACAGAAGGACAAACAGACAGGCAGACAGACATATGGAAAGACAGAGGGAAAGACAGACAGATAGAGAGACAGTTGGACAGACAGAAAGATAGACAGACAGTTGGACAAACACAGAGGGAAAGAGAGAAAGGGAAACAGAGGAAAGGATCTGGTGAGCCCTAAAACAACCCGACTTTTACGCTATCTCTCCCTATTGCTTCTCTCTTTCGCTTTTGAGCTCACTCTCATTGTGGAAACTTTTCAAAAGGGTTACGGAAACCCTCGCAAAGGCGATACTCCACGAGATTCTGCTGCTGTGGAAGGTTCGCAAAAAAGTTTGGTTTTCCAACGAAAAGCGACTAATATAAAGCGAGTGCAATATCATAAAAAAAAGCACACACACACACACACACCCACAGACAAAAGAGGCAACACACACACACAGAGAAAGATGCAAAGGAAGTGAACGAGAGTTTTTGGCGTTTTTCTGGCTTGTCGCCGATGGCGTCAAAGAAAAAAAAATTGTAAATGCTCGCAAAAAGAATGAGATACCCACACACACACACACACACATATATATAGATGTATCTGGTAGAACAGCGCAAAAAATTGTAGGGGGATTTAGGATTAAGCTCTCAACTTTGTGCAGCTAATGTTGGAAATTTGTTAATTAAGCAGCGTAAAGCGAGTGCAATTACACGGCCCAATGGCAGCCTAAGTAGCAAATCGTGTTGGGATCCCGGGCCCAACAGAGATACTTTTATACTCCCTGTATCTCTTTCGTTTTTGCTACTTCGCTTTTCGTGCTCTGTTTTGCGTTTCTTCTTTGGCTTTTGAGAGTCGCCAATGAGGCGCAACTTCCTGTTGCTTTGTGGCCAAGTTTGGTTGGTTAGAATATTAGATTCTTTGTAGATTTGTATGAAGAACCTCAAGTATTCTATTCCACCTCTCTCTTTCTGTACTCTACTTGCACTTCTCTTGCTGCCAAAAACCGCAAGTATTTGCAACATTAACATTTTCTTAGTTGCCTTAGGTGCCTTAGGCGAGTTAAGTGACTAAGGTGCCTTAGGTGCCTTAGGTGCTTTAGTTCCCTCATTGATTTGCCTGCAAAAACCCGCAAGTATTTCCCATGTTTTCCTTAAACTGCCGCCTCAAGCACTTAAGTGCACTGCAATGCGCTACTCAGACCTCCCCCCCCACACCTCGTTATTATGCATATACCATAAATGAAATAGTTCCGGAGTCAACTCGAAGCATGCATTATGAAACGAGTAAGCACGCGCGAGGCTTTTAAGTCAATTGAATTTTCGAGAATGTGTCGCAGGTCAGGCGAATTCAGAAATCGATTTGACATGCATTAAAAATGACCTGTCGACAAGCTGTTGACCCGGGGCAAATAGTTGCTAGAGTAGGAGTGGGAGAGAGAGAGAGAGAGAGAGTGAGCGCAAGAGTAGCCCTTAGGGGAGCAGTAGAGCAGTTGACAGACGACTGGCAATAACTGTTCCGCAGTCGATTATTCATTTATGAAACTGAATTATTTATTTAGCTCTGTTGTTAAACTGTAACGCAACAAGGCAAACAGCAACAACAACAACAATAATCGAAATAACAGTAACAACAATAATAATCATAACAATTACAATAAAACCGAAATGGGGCACAAAAACAAACCAAAGAGATGGGGCAGTAGAGACTCTGAGGTAGAGTGGAAGTGAAAGCGAGTCCGTTGCCTTCATTTGATTGTTATTTGGTGTTGATTACTTCACGCCCAGCAACAACTATAGTATCTGGAAAGGGTAGGGGGGTAGCCATAGCACGTGCCCAGCTCACACATGTTCTTATCAGAACCACTCGCCCACGGCACGCAGCGTTATCTCCTGCACTTGGGCATTGGGCGACGAGGAGAGAGCATAGAGCACAGCTTGGGCTACATCATCAGCCTGTAGGATCACATCGCCCAGTTGTGCTTTGATATCATCCGAGACAATCTCCGTGGCCACCCAGCCTGGATTGATGCTCTGCAAAAGAAGAAAGTGTGAGCAACTTCTCAGATCATGCTGAAACTCCCTTCAAGTGAGCAGAACCCTTAGAGCACAGGCAGTATATACCGCTTAACCCCTCTTCTGTCATTAAACTCTCTATAAACCGTGATATCATCTATAACTGCTTCCCCACTCACCGTTGTTTTGATCTTCAGCTTCTGCGTGATCAGCTCCTGCCGGCAAATCTCACTGACCGCGCTCAGTGCACACTTGCTGGGTGTGTAGGCATTCAGACTGGGATCCGTTGGTCCCGGATTGTAACCGGCCAAGCCGGCAGTGCTGTTGATGAAGAACAGATGCCCCGCCATTTGGCGACGTCGCATGCTCTGCGCCGCCAGCTTGGTGCAGTAGATTGCACCCATGAGGTTTGTTTGCATGATGTCGCTGATCTCCTGCGTGGGCATGTCCAGCAGTTGCCCGTCCCGCACTATGCCCGCATTGTTGATGAGCACATCGACGCCACCCAAGTGCTGCTCGATCCACTCAAAGGCGCTGCTCACCTGCGCCTCGGCAGATACATCACAGGTGCGCTGATGGAAACGCTGTCGTTGATCGGCTGGCAGGGATTGACGCAGTTGCTCGAGGCGTTCGCTGCGACGCGCCAGGCCCACCACTTGCAAGCCGGCGGCCACCAGCAGTTTGGTGCATGCTGCACCAATGCCGGAGCTGGCGCCGGTTATGACGGCAACACGATTCTGCCAACGTTCCATCTGTGCGGTGCAACAACGGGTAGAGACGGGTAGAGAGTGCGACTGTGGCCGCCAAACGGGGGCTATTTATGGGGAGATTGCTTATCAGCAGCTCGCTCTTGTTACTCTACTCTCTCTCTACTCTCTACTATCTGTCTTTTGCTCTCTCTCTCTTGCTCTTTCTTGCTCTCTCTTGCCGGGCATGACGTGTCACTGGGCAAGTGCTCTTTGCATCGGAACAGACCACCCCAACAGCTGTTGCAGCTGTTCCGGCTGAAGGGGCTTGTTTGTTTGTTTGCCTGTCGCTTATCTGCTTCGTCTGCTGATAAGTCTAGAAGGGGACTAACCTGTAAAGTGTAGAAGAAGATCGAAAGGTTTAGAGAACAGACACGTATGTGGTTGATCTTCAAATGAGATGCTTGCTATTAATTAATTAACATTATACATACGTGTTACTATATAAAAAAAAAAAAAAAAAAAAAATATAAAGAACAGTTGTTTGCAATTATTGCAAAGACAAGATAAGGTATTAAAGATTAGACACTGAAGATTAGAGAGAAGAGAGTTGCTTGTAAACTTTAGATAAGCGTGAAACATAAGAAGAAGAGAAAGATAATAAGAGAGAAAAATTAGGAAAAAAGACGAAATCAAAGAAATTAAAGACTTGCAAGAGTAAAAGAAGATATATACTTATACTTATTTTTTTTTGTTTTTTGTTTTATTTTTTTTTTTATTGTTATTAAATGAAGAATCACTTGTACTTATTAAAAACAATATTTTGATATGGTATTCGACAGATGTATTCTTCCTTTCCTTGGGATGTTAAGGTACTCAACTAAACTTATCTTTACGGTTTCGTTGGTTAATAAATATTCAGGAGAAACAAGTACGAATGCAAAAGAGTGTGTCGATTGTGCTCGACTGTGATATACCCGCTACAGACCTTAACTTATATAGTGATTTGTACTTCAGGTTAATCTATTTATTTCCGTACAGACAATGTATTTGAATTCGTTTATAGATCACCGCATAAATTTTTTTTTTTTTTTTTATTATTATTAAGTGAAGAACATAAATATTCGAGTTAGTTGATGACAGAATGTGTTTTTCTTTTGCTTAATGTTATTTAATATGTCTGACATTTGTATACTTAGGATACTCACTGATTGTTGCAAAACAAACCGAGATGAGCTTCGCTTAAATTACTTTCCTTACGTATTCATTTCGCAGGGGAAAAACAACCTTGTGGCCTCAGTTTGGTTGCGGTTTTAAGGTCGGCTTTCAAATTAGTTGCCTGGCAAATGGGTTAATAAGCCTGCCAGCAATATAGCCGACGTGTGCACACCCACACACACACACACAGTCACACCCACACACACAGTCAGGCACACCCACAGACAGACACACTATGTGCAGGCATATTTATATGGGGCCATTAAAAAGAAGCCAACATGCAGTGCCAGTTAAACGGCGCCTTATGTTATGTCCGACCCAACTACACACACACACACACACCCACACAGAGACAGCATAGCAACACCTTCACCTATGCCAGGCATATGTGTTTGCTGAAAAGTATCTGGTGAGTCCTCCTGTTTTATCACCATCGTCGTCCTTGTGCTCGTCGTCCTCGTCGCTGCTCTTGTTGTTCCAGTTTTTCCCAGTTGTTTTTTCTCTTTTTTATGGAACACTCGTAACATTCAAGAGATGCTTAAATGGCAGACAATAAAAGCTCGATGAGTGTACGGGATGAAGAGGTGGGGGGGGGGGTCAGCTGAGCGAGTGTTGGCTTAAGGCAAAGTGCAGCAGGAGTTTAACGAGCAATGCCGTGTTGTGTGGCAAGTGCAAGTGTTGCAAAATGACAGCTAAAGTGTGTGTGCATGTGCGCGTATGTGTGTGTGTGTGTGTGTGTTTGTGTGTGGGTGTATGTGCGCCCATGCATGGACATGTTCATCAAATCAGAGCGTCACTTTGCAGCTGTTTATCATGCAATTACCAAGGCACAACGATGCCAGGCAGCACTTAGGAACACATGTAAAAGACGCGGTTGATGTACAGTTATAAATAGATATATAAATGGAGATACTTATACCATGCATACTATACATACATATACATATATTATATAGTCATCTGTAGCGTCACTTTGTCTCTCTATCAGGCAAATTCTAACGCCTTCGACAATCTTATTAACACTTCGCCTTGGCCCGTCCCCCCTGGACGATTAGACGTTGTTGTTGTTGTTCGCAGCGGCTGCAGTTGCCGGGATAACGGGACAAAAATTGTGTGTTCCGCTAAGCTAGGCCCATCAATAATTTGACGGCAATTTGAGGCATCCAAAATTGATGCCGGGTAATTTATATGGATTTTCTAGCTATTGAACCTGCCGTAGCAGACGCAGCAGTCGCTCCACTCCCTCTCTCTCTCTTCCTCGCTGTCTTGCTGTATGTATATTAAGCAATATACATATATATATATATACTAGATGTATGAAGGTACATCTGCATTGCCCGCGGCAGCTGACAACACAGCAAAACGTCTTCTTTTCTCACTTTCTCTCTCTCTCTCTTTCTCTCAGTTTTTTTCTTTGCTTACTTGCAGCTCGAGCCTTAACGGTTTCTCGTTTGCGCTGCGAAACGTGTCAATAGAACTGTACTTAAGTATGCCAGAGTACCTGCCCCTTGACCCGCTTCGCTTGGCTAAATTTAACTAAAATAATATCGAATAATATCGAAAAATATGAAGCAGCCTCGGGCCGCGATTCAATGGAAGGAAATTGAGCGAGGCACGCGATGAAGCTGGCAAAAACCGTTGGCAAGCCTGTCTCTTATTATTTCACTTTATTGCATTCTTTTTTATTTTATTTGGTTTTAATTTATTTCCATGCACACACGGACAGAGCAAGTAAGACAGAGAGACAGAGAGAGAAAGGGACACAGAGTGGAGAAGATTGGAAAACAAAAATAAAATTGGCAGCTGCAAATAGAAGAAAAACATTTTGACAGCATATCAGAATAGCACACACACATACACGCACATATATCAAACACACACACACACACACACATATATATCACACACACCAACAGAGTTAGACACAAACAGAAGGAGGCAGCTGAGAAATCCAGTACAACACTGAGTTGAAACGTAAAACTAGAGCAAATAGTGACAGAGGAAAGAGGAGAAGGAGAGTGAAGAGTGTCTACTGCTTCTGAATCTCCTTCTCCTTCCCCATCTTCTCTTCCTTCTCCTCCTACTGTAGTTCATAAAACTTGCCCATAAGTTTTTGCCTGAGCCTGAGCTAAGAAAAACAAGAAATAAATGATATTCAAAGTGAAATACTTCACTGAAAACAAGGCCAATATTGCTCTCTTACATGCTCCAATTTCAGCTGATTTACAGCTAAACCTTAGCTAGTTATTGGCTATCACTTTATGTTAAATTGTTGCAATTGAAATATTGTTAATCTCTTATGTAATCTGTGATATGTTTTCACTTTCAAGCGTGCTACGGATTCTTCATTTAATAATAGTAATAAAAAAAAAAAAAAAAAAAAAAAAAAAAAAAATAAATAAAACTTTCAATTAGGAAATTTGAGGCGCACAGTTGGGCTAATTGTTTGTGTGTGTCTGCGTGTGTGTGCGTGACTGCGTGTGTGTGTGTGTCTGCGTGTGTGTGTGTGTGTGCGTGTGTCTGTCTGTGTGTGGTGTCCAGTTTGACTGTGTTTTAGCGTGAATTAACATAAATTAGTTGTTTGCCTTGTTGTTTTCGAATTGAATTTAAAAACTGCTCTAAAAGTGCGAAACAATCGACGCAAATTGACAAGGACATGACTGGCATGTGTGTGCGTGTATGTTTACACTCATTATCTGTGCAAATATGTGTGTGTGTGTGTGTGGATGTGTGCGCAACAGCTTACAGCTGTTTACCAACAGGCGACGAACAGGCAACAACAGCGTTAGTACAATTAAAATCACTTGTCTATCCCTGTCTCTTGCACGCTCCCTCTCTCTCCCATCTCTTTCCCCATCCCTCTCTCTCTCTCTGTCTCTGTGTGTCTGTCTGATTTCGTTTTAATTTCAAATATTTGTAACATTCTGCGCTTAGTTTTCAATTTGTTGACAACGGCTGCAGCAGCTGCTCATGCTGCTTTCGCTTTCGCTCTGGTTCTCCTTCCTGCCTTGTCTGCACTCTCACTCCCTCTCTCTCTCTCTCTCTGTGTCTCTCTATTTCTCTTTCGGCCCATTTGACTGCTCGAAACGTCATTAACAACAATTTGTTGTCGCTTAGCTTCGCTCATTGGCTGCCATCATCAAAGTCTTTCGCCGAGGACGATGACACGACGATGCCTTGGCGCTTATCCAGGACGCCAGGACGAAAGACTGAATGCCATAGCAAGAATGAGAGCAGCACTGTGTGTGTGTGTGTGTGTGTGTGTGTGTGTGTGTGTGTGTGTGTGTGTGTGTGTGTGTGTGTGCATTATCCTGCGATGACACTAAGATCCCTGCCAACGCAGCACGCGACAAGGCGCCGACAATGGAACCGGAATGAAATATCGCGCAATACGAGCAAATATGTATATATATAGAGAGGGAGAAACGCAGAGAGAGAGAGGAAGGTAGGGAGGGACATAATGAAGCAGAAATAATTAATGAGCTAAATCGAGCTATATACATTATATATATATAGCAACTACTAAGCCTGTCTGCGTCTTGGCTTAGTTGCTTGTGTGTTTATGGCTAGAGAAGAAAACAACTTAAGTGCGTCTTACTTCGCATATCTTAACTGCTCTATATAGTTGAATATATATATTCATATAAGGTGTAAAAGATAAAGATGGAAAGTTTAGTAGATTTTGAAATTTATTTAAGGCATTTGGTAAGGCAATCTGATGGAATCTGAAAGATATCTTCACTAACAGAAGTCTTTGCAGCTTGGCAGCTCAACTTGTTTCATCATCTATGCAGGTTCTTATCCCTCCAACTAGATCTAGATCTAGATCTCTAGACTATGCTTTATCTCTCAGATACTACATCAACTTGCACTCTCTTTCTCTCTCTCTCCCCTCCTTCTTGTCTACAAAGCATATTCCGTTCTCTTTCGATGTTACTTACAATGTTTGCACTTGCAATTTGTAGACAAAAGTCAGCTGCATCAGAAAGGGGGTGTTCACTAGGGTCTCGGAAAGGAAGTATTTAAGGCAAACAACAGAAGCATAGCGAAAAGCAGTTATAAAGCAGGTAAATAAACAGCACAAGCAGCGAGTGAGAACAGAAGGAGATGCACATAAAAAAAGGGCAACAAATTTTTAAAAAGTACCCCGTAAATTTTGTCTTTCTTTTCATTTCCTTTCTCTCTTCCCCTCTCACTCGATCTTGCTGCGTGCAATACATTGTGGCAACTTGAGGGATTGATGGTTATAATGCGGGCAATGTGTGTGCCCTCGTGTGTGTGGGTGTGCGTGTGTGGGTGTGTCCTGTGCACTTCTCTTATTGTTCTCTTATTGTGCTTGGCTGTTCGCCATTTGTTCCGCATACAAAACGGCATCGTTTGGCGCCTTAGTTTACAGTATCTATAAAATTATCACAAATGAGGCAAGCGACGAGCAACAATGTAAATTGTTAGTGTGCCCTTGCTTCCCTCGCTGCCCCTCGCTGCCCCTCTCCCACACTCTTTTCTTTCTGACCACTGTAATGAAGCGAAAACGTTGCCAACAATACACGGTAAATCGCATTGCGGTGTTTACTGTATGTTGCTTCCTTTTGTTGTTACACCCTTGAAGAGGGTATAATAATTTCGACCAGAAGCTTGCAACGCACCATAGGAGACATCTCCAAGCACAATATATTAAAAATATATTTTGAAGCAGCATTAGCAGAGGAATCGAACTAGCACTGTCCGTCTGCTCGTATGTCCATCTGTCCATCCGTCCGTCTGTCCGTCTGCTGCAACGCAAGCTAGTCTCTAGTCTCTCAGTAGTGAAGCTATCGTAATGAGATTTGGCATTCATGCTTCTTATTTGCTGCAAGCTGTAAATAAGTCGGCACGAGCCGGATCGGACCGATATATCGTACAAACTATCGGCCGATTTTGGTTGTTTGTTAAGATATTGTAACCAAATTTACTAAATTGGATTTTTTCTATGCATTTAATATGCATGTATAATTTCATCGAAATCGGATCACTATAACAAGTAGCTGCCATAGGAACAATCGGCAAGAATGCAGGTTTTTGTATGATGACCTATTTTGATTTTAGATGTAACGTAACTTATATGAAATCAAACAATATTATGCAGCATTATATATAACTTTAATTGGAACAATAGGACATAAGAACCTGCAAGGGTATAGAATCTTCGGCAAGCAGCAGGTAGCTTTTCTTTGTGGTTTGAATAATGTTTGTAGTTGCCCAGTAGAGTTTGCCAAAACTTAAAATCGTAGCACTTTCAAAGGTAAATGCTTTGTATATGCAACATTATGCAAGATTTAGAGCTGCGCTCAATTTCAATTTAACTAATTGCAGTAAGATATAAACTATATGTAACACAGATTTGTAAACCTTTTCTTACTCTCATGATGTCTATGGTAAGAGCATTCAATAAACTAAGCATTTAATTGGGGATAAGATATCAAATTTCATGCTCAATTCAATGACTTGCTTGTGTAGTTGCTACGCCAAGACTACTTTAAGATAGTTAAAGTATCTTATTTTACATTAACAGCTTGTTAAACCCTGTAGGAGTAATGTCAAAAGTTGTGTATAAACAACTTGACCTTTCTATGCTCTACAGCATACATTGTGCAGCATTATCAATCACTCGCGTGTCACGCAGTTCAAGCGATTAAGTGCGTTAATATCGCTTATTAGCCAAGCGAGATTTATGCGCAATTGAATGAAACACAACGAATTGCAAGACTAACTGGATGACTGGAAAGTGGCAAAGCAACAGCAACAACAACAGCAACATTAGTTGTGGCTACAATAACATTCGCTTGGCTAATGAATTTGTGGCCAGAAGTTGGCTAAAGCTGGCTAACTGGATTGGCAATCAGTGCTCGACGGCGCTTGGGGCATATATCACTGCCAGCTAAAAGCTAATCAGCTATTAGTGGGTAGCTCACAAAATATTACACATACGCCCCCGCAGGCATCAGGGGAAAAGCAAGTCGGGCCAAAGTCGAGCAAGGAGAGACAGCGTGCTCACCTGAGCTGGGGAACTTTTTACACTTAACTCAATTTGTTGTACCCAGTAGCCAGTGTCCACCACTCTATCTTCCTCCCGCTCTACCTCCCTCTCTCTCTCTCTCTCTTTCTCTCTCTCTCTCTCACTCTGTTTGCGCCCTGGGGAATTGCTGGCGTTGTGAAAAGGTATAGAAAATTATTGCTCAACGGAAAACAATTATTTCGTGCCGGTTTCTGGCATGCCATTAAAGCGACTCCAGGGCAGTCCCCCACAGGACTAGCCAGGCAGTGTGTGTGAGTGTCGTGTAATCTGAATATTGCCGTGACTGGTTGCAGTGGCCCCAGCTCGCTATTAAATTGCATTTGCCTGGGGCAGCTATTTGGGTTATCGACACGACTCGCCTTGGCTCGACCTGCCACGACCTGCCTGACTCGACTCTAGCTTTGCAGAGCACTAAAAGAAGCATATAAATATATAATATATACCTATTTAGTACCTTTATATATGTATGTGTGTTCTACTTAGGTCTTGCCCTTTTACATGCATATCTTTCTGCACATATCTGGGCAAACTTATCTAAACATACTGTGTAGTTTACGCCCAACTGCAGGTAAGATACTCTAAACTTTACTCTAAACTTGAGCAGTTTTGGGCAAGTCAACATTGAATGCACATGTTGATGATGGTTAAGTTGAGTTCAAGATGTAATTGATAGTACTTGGCAGTATTAGAGGGGGGAATGTGCAGTAAGAAACAGCTGAGGATGTTAAAATCAACAAAAACCTTTGTAAATATACTTGATAAACATTTTGAAGTTATGCAGAGTTGAAACTGCGAGGCATTTCCATCATTAATATTCCAATAACGATTGAAGATTTAGATCAGATACTGTTTTATACAGTTGTATGCACTAATGACAGAGACACAAAGATATAAAACACAGTAGTGCACAAAGGCATCAAGTACTTAACAGCTCAAAGCATAAATGTCGTTCACAGCAAAGAAAAGCAACATAAATCCTAAATAATTCCCATACAAATGTATACATAGAGGTGCAAATATTTTCATATTTTCTCTGCATTATTTGCAGTTTGTTTTTGCTTAAGTCTTTATCCTTTTCATGCAACTCGTTTCATAACATATGTATCGTTGATACTGTTTTATTGTGAGGTAATTTTGATGGATTTCAAAGAATAAATCACGCGTAATCCGACGCTATTTGCAAAGAGTATTTAAATTGCGGCCACTGTTTGGCTGTTTTTTTTTTAGCTTGTTTTTTTGTGTGTTTTTATTGTGATTTAGCTTTGTTGGGGGATTTCGTTTTGCGACTTTGTTGCCGCCGTCGGCCACATGGCGTATGTGTGATATTTGGTAATGGCCTGTAATTAAGTAGCACATTTCTCATTCTGCGTGCCTCGTGTTGTTGCTGCTCCTGCTGCTGTTCTTGTTGTTGTTGTTGTCCCTAACGCCTGCGAGCAACTTCCGTTTGTTGTTTGGCTGCGAAACATGAAACTCTAATTACCAGGAAAAGAGGCTACCAAAAAAAGAAGAATCAAGCAGTGCAAGGGAAAAAATGGAACACAATGAAAGAAGAAAAACAAAATATGATGGGCCACACACACACGCACACTGACACACACATACATGTCGGACACACGTGGAGTCGTCATTATGCAAACGGGCTGCACGAGAGCGTGAGATGAGATAAGCAACTGGACAACGGCTAAATAGGCTCAGGTTGCGGTACACACAGGTCACGGCAGGTCGGTGTGGACGGGGCTGAGGAAACAGGACGTACAATTAATAGGCCACGTTTGCTTGTCATTATAACTTAGCCACTGTTGGACTGCTGCCCATTCTCTGTCCCTCTGCTAACACCTGGGGCAGGTGATGTGCTTTGACTCTTTGCCATTTGTAATAATAATACTCGTTAAGAGAGAGAGAGAGAGAGAGAGAGAGAGAGAGGGAGAAAGAGGGATTCCTGTTGATAAGACAAGACTTTATGTTAGGTATTTTTTCAGTATTTAGAGTTCCATTAATTGACCAAAGTGGGGTTAGGTACCTAGGTACCTATGCAAAGAAACGCCTGTTTAAGCCGACTTATGAGAGAAGCAGAGAAAGAGAGAGGGAGAGAGAGAGAGAGAGAGAAGGAGGGAGAGAGAGAGGAGGATTCTTGTTGATAAGACAAGACTTTAGGTTATGTATTTTTTCAGTATTATTTGTCAAAAATGGGGTATAGGCACCAGGGTACCTATGCAAGGAAACATCCGATTAAACCGATTTAAAAGAGAGGCAGAGAGAAAGGGCAAGAGAGTGAGAGAGGGATACTTGTTGATAAGACAAGAATTTATGTTAGGTATTTTTTCAGCATTTTGAGTTCCTTCAATTGACAAAAGTGGGGTTAGGTACCAGGTACCTATGCTAAGAAACGTCTGTTTAAACCGACTTAAGAAAGAGGCAGAGAGAGAGAGAGAATGAGTGAGAGAGAGAGCGATTATTGTTGATAGGACAAGACCTTAGGTTATGTATTTTTTCAGTATTTAGAGTTCCATCAATTGACCAAAGTGGGGCATAGGCACCAGGGTACCTATGTATGGTATGCAAAAAAACGTTTGTTTAAACCGACTTAAGAGAGAGACAGAGAGAGAGAGAGGGAGAGAGAGGGAGAGAGGAAGAGTGGTATAGGTACCAGGGTACCTATGTCTGTTTAAAACGACTTCTTCTGCTTTATCAAGAAAGCAACATGTGTTGAATTCCATCAAGATAGTTAGCTAATAATTTGACAAGCTGATCAGGAGTGTATAAACCTACTCCATGTGGTCTGGGACATGATAAATATGCCCCGGGGAAATTAAATCTAATGGACGCCTTTGGGCATATAAGTTATGAGTGACGCCTACGTGAGAGTATGTACATATGCCATCATATTACTGCCGTTTGTGGCTTGCCACCTCTTTATGCCAGTTGTTGCACATTATTTATGGGCCTCAAGGCGTGACCTCAGCCATATTGCAACTATCCCAGCGCAAGGAATATTCATTAGAATTCTACAGGGTTTTTCAAAGAAAAGTTTTATTAATTGACGGCTTCATATGAATTTCAAAATTAGTTTTGCTAATTGTGATCAGATCGAACACTTGTAGCCCCTCACAACCCCCCCTCTCTCTCTCTCCCTCTGTCTTGTGAAATATATTAATTTTCTTATGCAAATTACTTTGCACTGGATTTAACATGAATAGAGCGTTATTATCACGAGTGGGCAGTGCAAGTGCTGCACTGTTATAAATAGATACAACTTTTTCATGGAACCGACACATGTTGCACAAGCTTGCTTGCTTATTTCAAGGAATAAATGCATAAAGGAAAAAGCATTTCACAGCATTTTCTATTACCCGGAATAATTGTACGACTATTACAACGTAATTCCTGCCGCAATTAGTGGTTTATTAGTGTGCGCATTTTGAGCGAACGAAGCAGAAAGAGCACTTTACGAGGGCCAGCACGTCGCAGTGGATGATACACTGCCCATAAGGGGGAGTCACAGAGAGACAGAAGTGACTAGAATAGAAAGGGAACGAAAGTGGAAGGTAGCAAAAGGCACAGACAGTGGCAGCTCATGGGGAACGATTGACAGACAGAACAGCGCAAGATTAATACCAATTTACTTGTGTCTTACAGCGACTGTTGTTTACTTAAGATACATTTATATCTATCCAATCAGTATTTATCTCCTTATCTAATATACATCTTTAAGTAACTAATCTCCTATAGTTCTGGCAGCTCTTCTTGTTTGCGTTCTCCTTTCTGCAAGCAATCTTGAAGCACATTTCGAGTCTTGCACAGCACAATTGGCAAATGCAATTACACAGCACTTCCATCTAGTTAAGCGACCCCTGGGAATAGAGTATACGGGGGTGTAAAGGAGAGTGAGCAGTGCAGAAATATTGTTGATTCTGTTGATTCAGTTGCAGCTGGTGCGGTTAAGTCGCTTTGCCTTTGAATTGCGTTGCTTCCTAGTACAAGGGGGTCATTAATGCGGTTTCTTGTGCCCTGCGCCAGTGTGTGTGTGTTTGTGTTTGTGTGTGGGTGTGCACTCGTGTGTGGGTGTTGTTGTCGCAGCTTAAATTGTTCTGATTTATGTGCGCTTTTTGCAGCTCAACAAGGCGCTTGTTACTCCTGTTGTTGTTACTGCTGCCCACATTGAATGAGCTCCAACTCTCCCCCCCTCTCTCCCACTCTCCCCCCCTGTCACTCTGTTTTTTTCCTAGATTTCATTTTATTCGAGCTGCGGTTTTATGAATTCCATTTAGCTTTTCCGTATAACTATTTTTTTGTGTGTCGCGGCTTTTGTTTTATTCCACCCGTGGATTCATTTTGTGTTGCATTCCTGTTGTTGCCACAGTTGCATGTGTCGGCATTTGCGCTGTGTGCGACGGAATATGCGGCATGATTAAAAATAAGCGCAGAGAAGTGTAAAAAATCTGCTGCACGCTTTTAGGCGGAGGCGTATGCTAAACACTCCTGCACAAGCTGAGCTGCCCCCAGCTGCCCCCAGCTGTTGTTGTTGCAGTGACTGTTGTTGCTGTTGTTAATGTTGCTGCTGTTGTCCGTGCTGAGTGCTGCACAGTGCACAGTCAGCGCTTGGCAGTCAATTTAAGCAGCTCAAGAGGATTTGAGTCGGAGAGAGATAGATAAAGAGGGAGAGTGAACGAAGAGAGCAGAAAATAGAATTTGAATAAGAATTAGAGCTGCGTGTGCAATGCACAGTTAGGGCAAGCCAAGCGGAAGGGGCAAGGGGTGTCTCTATGTGTGTGTGTGTGTGGGCGGATTTTCTTAGTGCAAACTGCAAACGTGGCTGACTCGCTGTGCAGGAGATTTCAAAGTTCCAGCGAGGTTAGTCGAGGTTTCTTGGCGAAAGATCTGATGTGATGGTGCTATTAGTCGTAATTGAATGTCACACACACACACACACACACACACTGGGACACACATACACGCTCTAAGCAGCTTTCGCTAATGAACTTTTTCCCTGCGCGTTACCGCGAAGCGCATATGACAATGTGCAGCTTATTAATCGATGAGTGAGAGGCGTCTCACTTAGCCACGCCCTGCCAAGGTACGTCACGGCACCAGCGTGCTAAGCTGATTATAAATGTATGATTTTGAATACCCTGCAACCATTGGAAGGTGCTTAATAAAGGGTATACTCAGCTTATACACAAGGCATGTACATACGAGTATATGCTTGATTGGGATCAGTTGAATACGCCTTGACTGTCTGTCTGCCTCTCAGTCTGTCTGCCTTTCTATCCCCTCGTCTACTTTGCTGTTCGTCTGTCTGTATGAGCGCGTACATCTCAGCTAATATAAAAGCTACAGACACCAAATTTGGCATATAGTTTGCGCTATGCTATCCATTTCTAAACTTGATTTCAGTTTTATATTGCCACGCCCACTGCCTCAGCAATTCAATAATGAAATTTTTAAAAACAATTTGTCAGCGACCAAATAAACATATAACTGCTACCTTTAATTTTTTGTAAGCTGGCATTATTATATATATTTCCTTTAAATTGCAATCTGATCGAGCAAGAAACACAGAAGTTATGCAGGTTAACATTATCCTCCTTCAGCACTGCCTTCGCCTTTAGTTATGCTTTACTTTTTCACGCATGCATATGTATTGCAGTGACTGAGCTATGCAATGTTTATTTGAAATTAAACATAGGGTATCTAACAGTCGGGTATCTAGCAGCAAATGCAGTCTAGATATTTGTCAGTACTTTTTTGTATTGTATCTTTTAGTGTGCACCAGCAAAGCTCATTAGCAAAGCACTCAGAAAGAGACGTTGTAGCTGGACTTTAGCTGATAGTGCACCTTTTTCTAGTGCTTTTACTGTGCCAGTAGAAAGCTTTATTACAAATTACAAATTGCCCTAAGCTGATAATGCACTGTGCTATAAATAACTTCTCCAACTTGCATTAAATCACTTTGTTTCTCCTGCAACTTAAGCAATGTTTTACTTGCTGAGCCTGCAGGCGAGTCAGCAATTGGCAGAGCTGCAATTGATCTTGTACCTGGAGAGCTTAAAGCTTAAAGCTTAAAGCTGCTCTTAGCGTTGCATTGCTAAGACTCTTCTGCGGTAAGTCTTATTGATTTCAACCACGCAGTAATAAGCAGCATTGCTTCATCTCAGCTCGTATTTGGTGCTTGCAACTGTTGTGCAGTGGGGGCGGAGAGGAAGAGGGGACTCTCTGCAGTTAGAAGAGCTAATTTATCCTCCACGTGCGCTGCTGCTTCTTCTTCTTCTTCTTCCAACGGCTTTGTTGCCTAGCTATCGCAATGCAAAATGTTGGTTAGCCCGTCTCCGGCAGGCCAAAGCTGCAGAAGTTGACCAGTGACCACTGCCCCCTCCCCTCCCCTTCCTTTTTCACCTGCTATTGCCTTACAAATTTCAGTGCAGAGTGTGGGAGTGGCTAATACTGCTTACCAACACTGGCAACTACTTAAAGGACGCGCTGGGGGCTTTGTGCATAGGACACTGAAATTGCCACAAACTTGTGGCAGTTACCTGCTGTTAGACGATGCTGTATGTGGAAGGAGGGAGCAAAGAGGGTACTCAAGCTGCAGCCGAGGTGAGCTTTAACTGCCAGCAGTAAATAACTGGCGAAATTTAAAGCTAATGCCCTTTTTATTGTTGCCCGCGCCAGTCAAAAATGTTTGTTGTTGTCAGCTGAACTCGACTTACATTGATACAACTGACTCTATATTTAAATATATATGTGTGTGTGTACTCTGCCTGTAAACTGTGGCACGTATTTATGCCTTAGCGCGTGGTGGGGGGGAGGCGTGGCCGCTTAGCTTTGCGGCCTGCATGCAAATTTTATGTTTTAATAACAAGTCTCTGGCATGCAAGCGGCGCATATTTTATGCCAATTGCCGTGCCACGCTTCAGGCCAATCCCAACCATATCCTTTAGAGCCGCTCAGTCTGTTGCCGCCACCTGCCACCAGCTCCATCTCCGTGTTCGTCTTGAACTTCTGTTTGCCCACGGGAATTCGCTTTGTCTTTGTCTTCATTTATTTTTTTTGTAAATTTGACATTAGCTAACGGTATCTTCGCCCTTTCTCTGTGCATGCAACATTGCCACGCCTTCGTCTTACTCTTTGCACCTGCCCTCTGCCTTGGCATGGCCAGAAGCTGCTTTATTTTGAACCCAATTGGTTTCTACTGCCTCGAAGAGAATCAGTTACGCCTCTCTGGCCACATGGAAATGCTGCTCGTGCTGCGACTAATTGAGTTTTATTGCTCCAAGTCTGGCAACTTTGCTGCATATATACTATATATACGAGGTGTATTCAAAAAGAAAGGTAACATTTTTGGTTTGGTTGTGGGAGGCGTAAAGGTTCTAAGTGTTTTGCGTGCTCGGCGATTTTTGGCTAAATTTTGACCAAAAGAACCGTCGCATGAGCATCGCTCAAGAGCTGGTAAATGACGTCAACGATGACCCAAATTTACTCAAAAGGGTCAACAAAGGAACAAAAAAAATATATAAAATAATATAAATATTTATTTAAACAAGTATTTTTTCTTAAAAATACAAAGTCATCTTACTCTTTGAACACACCTCGTATAGTATTGCTCCAGGTATGCTAAATAGATCACGCAAATCGTGCGTCAGCCTGGTGCATGTCTCATGCGAGCCAACTGCAAATGCAAATGCGAAATGTAAAAATAGAAGACGTTAAATGGGCGAAAGAGAGGCAGAGAAAGTCGGAAGAAAGAGAGAGAGGGAGAGGGAGAGAAGTGCAAGAGAGAAATGGAGAGTTGCAAAAATGAATAATGGAGAAATGAAGAAGAAACGAAAAATGCAAATGCTGCATAAAATTTGATTGCTGCAATTAGAGGTGAAGCGACGTGAAGCGACGTTCAGCGACTATGTTGCAACGTCACGTTGCACAGTCCAGTAGCAGTCTCAGTCTGCCCCAATCCCAGCCAGAGTCTAAGGTGAGTCCTTGCAGCTGCTGTGGCAAATTCACTTGGACGGAACTTTCAACACGAGTTGCATGAAATAATTAATCAATCGAGCTGAAATGTAAAGGAAAACGAAAACGAGAACGAAAACTTCGTGATGTGCTGCATTCTGATGATGCACGTTTCTCACTTCAGCTGCCACTTTTGTTCAATTCATGGAGAGTTGAAGAGGAAATACTTTGGTAGATAAAGCCAGGGAATATACATTGCATATAGACTGTTTTTTTCAATTGAAGAGAAGGAAGAGAAACATCTTAAGGTTCTTATGAAATCCATTGAGCTATAAGCTTAGCAGGGGCACAATACGAATAGATCTTATAGGTCGCTCTACAGACCTCCTTTTCAATAATAATAATGTATTTTTTGGCTTTCTTGGGCATCTTTAGGGGCTACAATCTTACAGATTTCATCTTAACTATAAGATGCAAGATAAGTGTCTCAATTTGGCACGTTTCTTGAGGTTTACTAGGGTTTTTATATATTAAAGGAGAATCTTTTTGACGCTGATTAAAGTATCTATAAATGTTTCATAAATTTCACTTTGATTTTTCTTCATAATCAAGTTCTTATCGATATGAGCTGTATTATCTAGTACTTAGCACTTTGGGCTCTTACTCTCTGTGCTTTATGGGCTCTTTTAAAGTTGAAAAACTGAGTTACTTTATGGTACTTGTAGTTAGGTATATATAAGGTATATTTTGGACAGTTTGGAGTCTCATTTAGGCAAGGTTAAAAGATCTTAAGCTTTAGTACCATAGTACTTAGCACTAATGGCTTTTACTCTACGTGTTCGATGGGGTCCTTTAAAGTAGAAAGACTGAGTTACTTTATAGTACTTGTAGTTAGGTACTACTATATACACATAGGTATATATTGAACAGTTTGGAGTCTCATTTAGGCAAGGTTGCAAGGTCTTAAGCAATATTACCTTAGTACTTATCCCTCTGGGCTCCTACTCTCTGTGTTCTATGGGGTGTTTTAAAGTTGAAAGACTGAGTTACTTTATAGTGCCTATAGTAAAGTATCTATAAGGTATAAGGTACATATTGGACAAATTGGAGTCTCATTTAGGCAAGGTTGCACAAGTTCATACCTTGGTACTTAGCACTCTCTTCTATATAAGTTCAATTCTATAGGTTCTTTTAAAGATACGTTTATTATGATTGCAATTTCCACAAGTTTGAAGACTGAGTTACCTTATGGTACACCAAGAACAATGGGTATGTACACTGTTATTGCCACAATTCTTTTCAGTTTCTTAAGATTTTTCTCTTTCTCTTCCTCCTTCTGCATACTTTGCCGTATTTTGCGGGCCGCGCAGTTGCGTTTTATTTCGCACTTAATTAAAAATCTTTTGCTAACGCGCGACACGCAGCGCATGGGAATGTGTATGTTCTATGCATGTATATAAATACATATGTGTATCCATGGATCTGGGTGTGGTCGCACCTGCTTGTGCCTGCTAGACCCCGCACCCCTCTCTCTCTCACTGTCTCGACAATTAGACACCGTATTTTATCTTTCGCTGTCGCTTTTTAATTGCAGCTTTAAAACTAGAAAAAAAAACATATACATGAACATATATCATATTGTGTACGAGGAAATACCCCGTTAGCACGCGAAACACGCAAAGAGGAAGAGGAAGAAGCAGTTGTAAGAAAGCGCTGCGCTGGTCGAGCATACCCTGCACAATTTGACTCTCTGCTCGCCAGGGTATTCAAATTATTTGATTAATTGTGCTGCATGCAGTTGTTGCTGTAGTTGTTGTAGTTGTTGTTGCTGTTGCTGTTGTTGTTGCTGCTGCTACATCGTCAGCAGGTCTTGAAAATGGTCGCATTAACCTCGTAGTGGCAAATGGCGTGTCTGGTGACGCCATCCTTGGGACTGAGCGAGTAGACAGTGCCCTGCACGGTATACAGGGTGTTCGGCTGATACATGAACTTCAGCAGCGCAGTATCGGGCGGCACCTGTATGGCATTCATCACATATATGCCCGTCTTGAGCGGACACGCCAGACTCATATTACTGCCCGCCCCCGAGAGCATCTGTTTGGCAGCATTATTCCAGGCATTCACACGTCGTATGTACTTCCAGAACTCACATGTCTTCACTGTCGAATTGTAGAGTATGCGCGGCTGTTCGGTGCGCATGGTGGCACGTCGCTTGCTTGGATGTTGCATCAGTAGCAGATGCCACAGTGGTATGGCCACATCTTTGCGCACCGTTGTCACCGATGACATTGAGTTGTTTCTGTCGAACAGTTTCATGGATAGGCCATAGTTGGGTGTATCCCACGACGAGAAGTTCAGCGGTTTCATCAGGTAGCAGTGAGAGTGCTGGGAAAGAGGGGGGAGGGGGGGGAGAGAGGGAGAGAGAGTGAATGAGACAGAAGTCTTGATAGAATATTGTAAACAATAAATAGTATTTTATTATTAATATTATGAGTCTAACTCACAGTTTCACTTGTATATAGAACATTTTGAGGTTAAGTTAAGGATAAAGAACCTTAACTCTTTGGAATAAAGTGTATATTTATGTTATATATAATACATATATAATTATACTACCTCCTTAATTGGTTTCCCTTGAACCTTGCATGACCATTTCTTGCACAACTTCTATGTCAATTATCCATTCCCAATCGAATTTTCAGTAACTAATTAAACTGTAATAACTATTGTGCACCCTCAAAATGCATACTCTAACAAGCCTGCAATTCAATCTTTATCGATATCGATAGTTCTATCTCTTATAAGCTCTGCCATCTAATGTTATCATATGAACAAACATGAAACGCAGCGTAAATGTTTCAAATGAAATAGAAAACTTAAGACAAGTTAAGGTAAATAACTCGCATTAGTTTGTCAGGCAAACCTCCCCTCCCCTCTCTTGTCCCCACCTATCGCTTGGCTGCACTTACCTGCTCGGTCAGCTGGAGAAATGGGATCAGTGTCAGGGCCCCCCAGAGCAGACGTCTATTGCGGCTCATAATGTGCGAATGACTGTGTAACGCTAAATGGACAATTCAATTGGGCCCAGCTCATTTGTGGCTAATGATGATTTAAGTGATTTCAGATACCATCACACACACACACACCAACACACGCACACACATACAGACTGTCTCCCTTGGACTGTACACACATGTTGAGCATCAGATGAAGTTTTAATGTCTCACTTTTAGGCCATGTCATTGTTTAATTGCCACAAATAAAGCTAAAGCAGACAAGCGAGCAATGCTTAACTGACAAATACCCTGTAAGGCATACATTGAACATGTGCATACCCCAGTCTGCAGGGTATGTTTGTCGAGCATAATTACAGTTGGCGACCTCTTTCAAAAAAATCCACAAAATCTGCAATGTTTTTCTTGTTTTTCTTTTCTTTTTTGGGCTACAAAATGTTAAACAAACAGAGCGGGTTGAAGTTGCCAGCCAGACACAGGGGGGGGTGGAAGGTAAAGGGTTGGGGCAGCAGGAACCCTGCCGAGGGTAGGCGCACGTCTGGCAGTAGCAGGGGAATGGGGAATGGGGCATATTTACTTGGGCTTCAGTCAACAAGTAACAAACATAACATCAGAGAGAGAGAGAGAAGGAGGGAGGAACTGAAGCTGTGCTGGCCATTCCCCTGCACCTTCCCCCTTCCCCTTCGCCTTCCCCTTGTTGCTATCGTTAACTTAATCATCTTTTGGGCCTGCGGGGCCTGGCGTTGACAGGTTTGGTAATTGTTAAACTTTTATTTGTTTATATTGCTAATTAGCCAACGGTTAGTCCCAGTCAGCCATGAAGAAGTGGGCCAAGGGGCCAGGGCTGGGTAGGGGCGTGTCTATGACAGATTTCCGTTACAGTTACTCGCTGGCAACATTTCCGTTATACGTTTTACGTTATACGTTATCCGTTTCCGGTTCGCTTTGTTTGACTCGCTTTGGCAGTTGTTGCTTCTTCTTCTTCTCACATGCAAAGTGTTGGCTGCTGTGACAACACACAAAGGCAGCAACAACAACAACAGCAACAACAACAGCAACAACAATGGCAACAATGACCACTTTTGTAGCCAGCTGCCTGCTATGCAGCATGTTCCTAGTTGACACACACACACCCACACACACACTTGCCTGTATCCATTCCGTCTGCAGTTGTCGCCTCGCCTCGCCTCGCTTCAATTTTCATATTTACTTACGGGTTATTTTCCAGCAAATATTTGCATTGCTTACCCAGCGCTGTCTATGACATTGGCTTTTCACATTTTACATTTCCCATTTCCTCGCCTTCTACTGCTCTCTCTCTGCCTCTCTCCGTCTTTCTGCTCGTCCCCTTCGCTTCACTTCTTTGCATACTTTGCGGCTGATTCGCGTTGTTGCTTCTTATTGTTATCACTCTCGTTGTTATTGCTCGTTGTTGTTGCTGTCTCTCTTTGGCACTCTATCTCTCTGCTTCTCTCCCTCTCTCTCTTTCTTACTTCTCTGTCTTTCTCTCGTTGGCAGCAAAAATTACGCGTGTCTTTCTGTGTTGATTTATAATACAAAGCAACATCATAAAACAGCTTCACTCAATTTTCAATTCAATTTAACACACAGACACAACACACACATAACACGCACACACACACGCACACACACACTTGTACACGCAATGCAAATGGCCGTCAGTCTGTCGTGCTGTCAGTTTCGGTTTGTTGTCTGCTTGTCTGATTGCTCTCAGTCTGTGCTTCTGCTTCTTCATCTGCTCCTGCCCAACTACTTTCTTTTTCTCACCCTCTTCCTGCACTGTTTTTGTGACTTTCGGTTTCTTAGTTCTCTGTGTGTCACTTCTTTCCCTTTCTCTTTGTCTCTTTTGCCATTTGCTTCAAGTACCGTCAAAGGGTAAGACAACTTGTTCAATCCCTTAACCACAATCACAGAAAATAATTGATTGTTACTCAAATTCTCTCTACTCGCAAGCGTGCATAAGACCTAATCAGCGCGCTTTACTCGTATGTTTGCTAAGCTTTAATGCGCTTTTAAAGCTTCTAGTACTGACTTCAGTACGAGTGTAAATGTAGAAGCTTAACGCTTTGCAGTCAGTAATAATGATTGTAGCTCTTGCATGTGCAATCGTTATCTACCAATGTGCAGCAGCTTGCCACACCTTTAAGTCAGCTTTAAAGCTACAAACAGCTTTAATACGCTTTCACTTGCTACTTTGATCTTATCCCTGTTCTTTACGACTTAAAATACCACACGATTAATGCGCTTTAGCAGTGGCAAGCTAATTGTGCCAGAAGGAGAGTACCAAGAAACAAGAATTCTTTGAAAAAAAAAAAGAAATGCCATAAGCAGGCAAAGCTTTTTGCAAATATTTTCTCATAATTGTCTGACAATTTGCGTTAAATTTGCACAAAGGCAAATTGAAAGAAAGAAGGCGCAATTTGGGCAATTCTTTTGTTCCGAGGGTATTGCGGCAAAGGTCGTGCCCCTTGTGCCTGGCGATGTGCGGCATTTATAGCCTGTCTACCTCTGTCTCTCTCTCTCTCTCTCTCTCACTCTCTCGTTCTATCTTTCTCTCTCGTGCTCCCTCAATCTCCCACTCCATCTTGTTCTCTCTGGCTTCCCTTGCCTTATGTTGACTGCCTTTTCGTCTATGATTCCAATTTGATGGTCTACAACTTTATTAGGGTCCCTCCGTCCCCCCTCTCACTCTCACCCTGCAAAATGTATCTATTTGTGTTGCTGCTGCTTGTATTTCTCATTTTGATTGCTTGTTGTCGTCGTTGTTGTTGCTGCTTTTGATTTGTTTCAATAAGCTTTTATGGGTTTTTAGTTGGTCGATTGGCGGCTCAAATTGTTTCGGCCTGTTGTCGCTTCTCCGACTCTCATGCCTCAGGCCTCCTCGTCCAATTTGCCACTGCAACTGAATGTCACAGTCGATATTCAAATATGCCATTTGACTGCTAAAGCCTGCCCCATGAGGCATGCCCCCAACGCTTTAATGCAGCCGAAGAGCTGCTGATTTGCCCTTGCTTATCGTTGCACTGCACTGCGGGGGAGGAGCGGGGAGAAGCCCTTGAACGTTTTATGATTGCACTTTTCAGCAATAAAATAAAGCACACACAGGGCACACACGTACACACACACACTCACCAGTGCACACAGTCAGAATAACCGCACTCACATCGCTGGCATCATCGGAGCAGGCCGCAGGCAATGAGACTTGACACCAATGCTGAAACTTTAATAACCTCAGACAGACGCAGAGACAGACACAGAGAGAGCGCTGCCCAGTTCAGCACATGCAATAAAATGTCGGTTGCCTCATAAAAAGCAACCCTGGAATACTCCGACTTCACACACACATAAACATACACACACACGGACATGGACGTGCATATATTCGCACATGCTTCAACGAAACACACAAAAATTGTATCTCCATTTTCTGTTTGACTGACTTAGTGAAAATATTTATATAACATATACATATATGCTAGGGTTAATGATGGCCACATACCTTGCAGAACTATCGAGTATACTATCGAAGGCAAGCTTGAGATTAAGATTAATGGAATGGTTGATTTATTAGGGATATCTAGTTTCTCCTGCCAGAAATACTTCAGTTTTTTACATGTTTTGTTCTTCCCAAGGCACAACTTGACTTCACAGTGAAACAACTATCGGCCAAACTATCGAATGCAACTCGCAGACTTAAATTAATTAGATTACAGAGTTACTAAAGATATCTAGTGCCAACTGCTGAGGATTACTTCAGCTCATTGTGTTGCATAGTTTCTTACTTGGAGTACAACTTAATAAAAGAGTTGTAGATCTATCGATAATAGTATCGATAATACTATCGATTATATTACTATACTTTGAACCATATACTAAGAAGATTACAGAGTTCCTTAGGCTGTTTTCTTGCTTATTCTTAGGAATATTTCTGCTCTCGACTAGGCAGTCTATCGATAACACTATCGAAAGTAACTCGCAACTTAAGACTTAACAGTTTGCGGAGTTACTTAAGATATTTAACATATTTCACTTGCTTGCTAATACATTAGCTTCTTACAATTTGTGTTCCACTTGAAGCTAAACTTGGTATCATAGTGGCAGAGCTATCGATTACTTATACTATCGCAAGCACCCCTGAGCTTAAAGCTGTAAAGACTACGGAGTTAATAAGGAGTTCTACTACTTCTTAGGTTAACTTAAGCTCATTACAATTTGTATTCTACTTGGAATGAACAGTTGTAAAACAATCGATAACACTATCGAAAGCCACTCTGAGCTTAAGGATAAGAGGAAAGTTAAAATACTGCTAATACCTAAATGCTTCTGCTAAGGAATACTTCAGGTCATTCAAAATTGTTTTGCACTTGAAGCATAACTTGCCATTATAGTTGTAGAACTATCGATAATACTATCGTAAGTCACTCTGAGCTTAAGGATAAAGGGATTGTTAAGTTACTAAGAATATCTAGTTGTTTCTGCTAAGGAATACTTCAGGTCATTCAAAATTGTATTGCAGTTGTAGAACTATCGATAATACTATCGAAAGTCAGAAAGATAAGGATTGTTAAGTTACTAATTATATCAAGTTGTTTCTGCTAAGGAATACTTCAGGTCATTCAAAATTGTATTGCACCTGAAGCATAACCTGCCATTACAGTTGTAGAACTATCGATAATACTATCGGGCTAAGCAGTTTTCAGTCTTACTTTAGATATGCAACATAGTTCCACCTGCTTGGGAATACTTTAGCTCATTACCAGCTGAGTTTAACTTACTTATTCGATAAAGCAGCGGGAAAAGGAAATGGAAGAAGGCATAACTGTCGACTGTCAGCTGTCATCGCATCGCCATTGCAGCTCATAAACATGAGTGGCGTCTCTGGTCGATGCCGTCAGCCCACATGGCTCCAGTGGGTCCTACAGTTCCTCGCCCAGTTCCAGTCAGCTTGTCAACATTTGCTTCCCCTCCCTCTCTCTCTCTCTCTCGCTGAGCTGTCACTTGCTGTTTGGGGCATCGCGTCATATTTATTTCCAGTGCAACAGCATCTTGGGCCAGTTCCCGATATCAGTTTCGCTGCAATTCTGAATATCATGAATACATTGTGAATATATTGAAGTGGATAGAAGCTCGAGAAGGTACTCACATTAATGTTATTTACAGCCCAGCTGTACACTAGCTTTCTAAAAATAGTTCTTATATAAATTAATAAGCACTTTGCTCTTGAAAATCTCTTGTTTCTCTCTCGGAATACCCTGTAATTAGCGGTGTAATTACTCGCCAGCAAGTGCGCGTTGCAGTCTCGATTTCCTTCTCGTCCAAGCACTTAATTGCATATACTATGCAGTGCAAATGAGTGCGCTTGTTCGCCCTGATCTATCCTTCTATCTTCCCTCCTTCCCCCCCCCCTCCTGACTGTGCTCTCGCTGTTGCATGCCTCGTGTCTCTCGCAGTCGGTCATTATCCCATTCCGCATTTAGCTCATTGTCGTGGGTTCCGACATAAAACTTGATAGATGTACTATAGACATACAAGTGTGTGTGTGTCTGTGTGTGTGTGTGTGTGTGTGGGCGTATACACAAGTATATGAATATTACGCATTCGCCACGTATGCCACTTCATTACATCAGCTTGTTATTGTTATGGATCCAGGCACGGCTGCTGTTGCTGTTGCTGTCGCTGTCGCTGTCCCTGTTGCTGTTGCTCTAGTTGTTCTCCTTGTTGTTCTTGTTGTTGTTATTTCCTTTGCTTCTTGTTGTTGTTGTTGGCTGTTGTAACTGTTGTTAAATTCCCGCGCCGCCATCAAGACAAAACACGCCCCATCAATCTCTGACAGCGCCTATGCAAAATGCTGTGCGAGACAGCAAACTGTGTGTGTGTGTGTGTGTGTGTGTGTGGAGAGAGAGGGAGTGAGGGAGGGGGAGGGAGGCAGTTTCCCCTGGGATCGGGGTGCAACTAGGGCACAGAGGGTACTCGTAAATTTCATTTAATCACTCGAACCTTCGACTTTGATGTAGTACGTAAAAATATTAAAGTCCAGGCTGTCGGACATGGCCATTAAACGGACACGGCCCGCACAGAGGGCCCCGCATAAGAGGGCCCACAATTTATTGGCCCTGGCTGCCTCATGAGCCAGGTGAGAAATTGGGTCAGCTTCAGTCGAGTCGTAACCCGACGAGAAGAAACTGCAGTAAGGTCATTTCTGTTTATGCCTGAACCCAGCGCCCTGTGCTGCTGACCCCGCCTGTTGCTGCTGTCTTGCTTGAAAGTGCAAATTTATGTTGAAATTAATTGCAAGAGTCGCCGCCGCGAAATGTGGCAGCAGCCACAGCAGCAGCAGCAGCAACAGCAACAGCAACAGCAGCAGCAGCAGCGAACATCGCCGCAGCAACCGCAGCCGAGTTGCACTTTAATTAGCAACAAATGTCAACAATCTTGCCACAACGCGGCGCAATGTCAACGCATAGCCAGTGACTGGCAGTGAGCACTGATTGCCCCCTCGACAGTACAGTACAGTGTACCTGCATGAGTGTGTATGAGTGCATTCACTATATGATTCACTTCGATTTCTGCATTTGATTTATCAAAAAGAAGGAGTTGGGGACGCGAAAGCGACTTCAGTTGCAGCTAAGATAAACACTATCACTTCAATCGATATACAGTATTATGTATTCATACGAGTATATTATGCATTCATCTATTATGATGTACAGATTCTTCACTTAATAAAAAAAAAAAAAAAAAAGAAAAAACTATGTATTCATCTCTACTCATTGCTCATTCAGCTTAAGTCATTCAAATCAAGCTATCTTCATCTCACAAATGCTGCCTGCTTAGCCTTAGTGCATGGTTTTTTTTTTTTTTTTTTTTTTTTTATGATTTTTTTTTTTATGATAATGATAATTTTTTTTTTTTTTTTTTATTATTATTAATGATTTTTTTTTTTATGATAATGATAATTTTTTTTTTATATATATATTATTATAAGTGAATAATCCGTTGTATCTTAACATCACAGGGAGAAATATAAATATTCTTAATAAAATTCATTCTCATACTCATTCGAGTATTGAATAGTGCACTCAGTCGAGTATGCAATGGTGGACATGGTCGAGCATGCAAGCGGGTACTCATTTGAGCGGGTACTCATTGCACTCGCCACACGCGCAACTTGTTTGGCCTTTTGAATTTTGGCTTTTTCAGTTTGCGGTTAGCCACACCCCTTGCACATGCATACCCCCTTCTGTGCAGAGGGTTGTTATTATGATAATTCTGATGTTGCCTAATCAATGTAGCGAAATCAACGCGTTTAGTTATCTGCGGCTGAGTTTGTTCCATTTGAATGAATAATTGATAAGGTCGCATGTGAAAAATGCAGCTGTCGTCATGCATAGTTCAGCGTAAGAGTGCAAGGGGAGTGGCTGGGGTGAGGCGTGAGAGTGAAGAGGGGGAAGAGAGAGGAGGGGGTGGCAGAGCAGATTTCGTGCATCAATATGCTGCAGCAGCCACAATTCAGCTAGTCGCGCTGTCTGTGTGTGTGTGTGCCAAGTGTGGGTTCATTTATTTATTATAATTATTACCAACGTACACACGCACACACTCACACTCGCACACACTCGCACACGCGCTGCACACTTGACGGTTGAAACAAGCTTTCAATGTGAAAAATTAATATTGCATGCTTTTGTGCGTTGCACATTAGTGCCACATCGAGTGAGTGCGCGAGTGTGTGTGTGTGTGTGTGTGTGTGAGGTTGTGCGTGTGTGTGCGCCATTGAAGTGCTGCTGTGCGTGCTAAAAGGCATGTTCATAAATTAAAATTACAACATACTTTTAGACAGTTTTCGATTTTAGCGCATTGAATGAGCCTTTCAAGTGGCTGTGCACCAGTCTGCGTGTGTGTCTGTGTGTGTCTGTGTATATTTATGGCACACAAGCAGCGCTGAATGGGGCAGGCAATACTTGTATAATTAAGAAAGTTGCAGGCAGTTCAAGCAGCCAAACCCAAGATAGCCAAGTAAGGCGCAGTAAAGTGAACAACTTGCAGATACCCTGTAGATTATAGACTCTGCAATAAACCTTCAACTCGGTGAGCCAACGAGCAAAGAAACAGGAAAACAATCGCGCGGTTAGATTAACTGGGAAGTACAAAAACCATTGCCTGCTTTTAGGCGCGCAGGTAAAACAAATAGTTTCGCCCAATTTGAGCGCATTTCACGCCTGAAATAGCGCAGCACATTTTGTATGCAAATTGAAAGTTTTCCGCTGCAATTCATTGAAGTGTTTTTTTCGCACAGTGCACTCTAGCGAAAACGAACTCCAGCAGCCTTTGCTTAACTTGCCACGCCCCGCTGCAATGCAAATTACGGCAGAAACTTTTGGTTGAATTTGTTGAGCATCTTCTTCTTCGCCCTTCCGTGCCGTCGATCGCCAGTGTTGAACAGTGAGGCAGCCAACTGTGGCTAGCCAACACTGAATGTGCCACATAATTTGCAATTAGATTGTGGCCTGCCTCACGGTGTCTCTGTGTGTGTGTGTCTGTGTGTGGGTGTGTGCCACAGGACATTCTTCCACTTGATTATGCGCTCAAACTGTTGTTTATGTTTATGGAAATTGTTTTTCGTCCTGCCTACGTTCTTATGTACCCCCTCTTTCTTCTCCACGCCACTTACCAGTCTCTCTTTAGTCTCGCATTCGTGCCACACTATCGTTGGGCCCTTTTGGCCGGATTATCCCCATTTTGTGCGCTTAATTGTTGGCTTTGGCTTTGACTTTGTTGCCTTTGCCTTCGCCTCCGCCTACTCTGGCCTCACTTTATTTATTTCACCTCTCTCTTTCTCGCACACACTTTCGCTTTCTTTCTGCGCTGTTTCAACATTGTATGCAAAGGTTCTTCTTAAATTCAATTTCAAATACACTGTTATTCTATTGTATCTTGTATTATTTTCTGATTATTTGAAGATCATATTTAGATGTGATTTATTTATTATTCTTGCCTGATTATTTTTAGTTCATATATGTACATAAGTTCTAATATTATTATTATTTATTATATATATTTTTTTATTCATTTCTTTATTTATTATATTATATTTAATTTTATTCTACTTTATTTTATTTTATTTTATTTTATTTATTTATTTATTATTTTTTTTTATTTTATCAATTATTTCTCATACACTCAGCGACATTAAAAAAGCCGCACTGAAATTTTTCACGCATTTTGTACTTTTCGTTCTTAGAGTTCTTTCAAAACTGTTTCTTTTAGTCTAATTCAATTTTTGGAGGTAGTTAGTATATATTTGAACATAAATGCATTGAAAATATTTTGGTAGACAAGTAACATGATTGGAAATAATTTATTATTTAATAATTTATCGAAGTGCGGCTTTTTTGTTGTCGCTGAGTGTATATTAATACATATCTTCAAGCAGACAGTCCCATCCTTATTTAATAGTTATCGATAGCTCAACTTTGCGCGTTGCTGTCGTGCGCTTGTCAACACTTATTTATCTCAGTGTATGGCAACCCCGACTTGCCCTGGCTGGCATCCATTTTAATGAACTTCGTGTTAACTAACTTTGCCAGCTGGGTATGAAGTTCTTCATGGAGTTGTTTAACACGCACACACTAATACAGGCGAGTGTTGGAAAATACCAGAGGCAACTCAATGCGACTAAATTTCAAGTAAAGAGCTCATTATTTTCCTATGCATAAGCATAAATGAGCATGTGTGTATGTGTGTGTGTGTGTGTGTTTTCAAGTATGAGTGTGGCATCTATATGTGCATGTGTGTGTGTAGCATTGTGCACACTGGCAGCCTTTGTTTGTTAATGGAAAAAGTTGCTCGCCCGTTTCCCGAGCATTTTCAGCGACTTCGCTTGCCGATTGCATTACAAGTTTGGTCCTTTGCCAATAGATATTACAATAAACTACACAACTCATTGTTGCTCGCCTCGTCCGCAGAGATAACGAGTGTGCCACCGCTTCCCCTTCCCCTTCTCCTTCCCAGTGGCACTCTGCAATGTGCAACATGAGCAACTTGCGGCACAATTAGATGGATCTGATTGAAAGTGGGAGAAGAGAGAAGAGCGTCGAAGCAGGAATGTAGCTGAAAACCCTTGGGCAATTTCTATTGAATTTCAGTATAACATATAACCAACTTATACCCGCCTTCCTCCTCTCCTAACCTCTCCTAACTGGCTGCTTAGCATTCTCTCTGCCTCTCTCTACTTGCCTCCTCTGATCAACTTTTCTTCAGCAAGTTGGCTGCAATTCTTCGGGGTACAAACTGCAATGAAACATGGAATATTAAGTTATACAGTCACCTTTGCTATGTTGAACGAACTCAAACGAATCGCACAGTATATTTTGCAGTGTATTTTTAACAAGCTTACATCGTAATTGATATCATGTGCATTTTAAGCTGTTATCTGCAAGGGAATTACAGCAAATTCTTAGAAACTCTTGTTAGTGGAGTCCTTAGTGCACTTCAATTTCTAAAATTTATAAATTTACATACATACGATATGTATAGTGCATGTGTATGTGGTAAAGGGGCATACTTAGCTTGGCAAAGGCATCAAGTTTGCTGGAAAATTGTGTCCACTTTGCTGCCTTGATGAGGTAACTTGCAAACTCTGACAATTTACTCGCACACTTATCGAGGACACTCACTTCCACTCTTCACTCACACTCTCATTTCCTATCTCTCTCACTCTCTGTGTGTGTGTGTATCGTTGCTGTTGTCAAACCAATGCAATTGACTAGATGAGGCATAGCCGCTGTACTCAATAAAAATACACAAAATTCGAGATAAAATTCTGGTTTTATGAACTTGTGCTCTCAGCTATTCCGACATCTTGCCAAATTCATTGTTTGTCTTGTCAAGGCGGAGGAGTCGAAGGAAATCACTTGCAGGAAATCACTTAAAAAAATTAAACTTATAGCTATCACTGAGTGTGTGCGCCTGTGTGGTGTGTGTGTGTGTGTGTGTGGGTGTTCTGCCTCGAACCGCTCGAGATGAAAATTGACGCACAACTGAAGCGAATTGCAGCTGCCTCAGTGGAAATTTCAGTTCACTTAGCTTGTTTTGTTTGCGTGAATTGGTCTCTTTCTCCATATATATATTTCACTGATTCTCTATTCTACATAGACATCTCGTTGTTGTTGTTGTTGTTGTTGTGGCTGCCTGCTTAAAAATTCATTAACGCCTTGCATATAACAAGTTTCAAATTACCGCGCGGCGTCTAACTGACGATTCGTTTTCTCAGCTCGACTTGTTGTTGTTGTTGTGTGCTTAAGCACTTAGCACCTGTGCAACAAGTAGAAGGTAAGCAGAAGACGAAGAGAGTAGAGAAGGGGAAGGGGGGGAAGAGTGCTAGGCAGTCCAATTGCCGCTGCTGTTGCCATCAGCTTTGGCTATATTCGTTTTTGACTTGATTTATTGCCGCAACTAGTTAACATATTTTAGACAATTTTCTTGTTGTTTGCTGCCAGTCTCTCTACCCCTCTGCCTCTCTTCCTCTTCCTCTGTCTGTCTGTCTCTCTCTCTCTCTCTCTTTATCAGCCACATGTTAAATGGCCTAATTTCTCGACTACTTTTCGGGGCCCTTGTGTCAGCTAAGGCTGCCTTAGCACCTCGTTGCGAACTGCGCCTGAGCTGAGCTCAGCTTGTTTATGCTACACTCGAGGGCAGTGTGTGTGTGTGTTTGTATGCCACGCCCACCAGCTCAGCTCCGATGGCCTCGTGGCTGTCATAATTGCAAGTGCTTGCCGATATCCTTCAGCCTGAGCCAGAGCTCAGCCAGAGCCGGAGGCAGCTGAGAGTGGAGTAGCTGCTGCCTAATGCTTTGGCACTTGAGGGGATGCTTTTACTGCTGCTGCTGCTGCTGCTGCTACTGCTGCTGGCAATAGGTGGCATGTGGTATGTGGCAAGTGGCAAGTGGCATGTGGCTTAACTGCCTGTTGATGTGCCTAATGTGTGCGCACATCAACAAGCATGTCAAGTGCAAACATACCGACACACGCGCTCTCCTTATCCGCTTAGTAACTTCCTTTCCCTCTCTCCTCTCTCTCTCTCTCTCTCCCTCTCTCTCTCCCTCTCTCTCTCCCTCTCCCTCTCTCCCTCGCTGAAATCACAATTTACCACTTGAGTTTGAGTTGTGGCTAAAAGTGTTTCAATTACAACTGCTTTTACTCTTTTTATCGATCAAGTTTTCACTGTATTTTTCCTCAATTTTCCTAAATGGAAATGGAAAAACCTTATGGGTCACACGTAAATATCAACGGAAATAGGGTTGCTTGTGTAATTTCAATAAAAATGCTGTTAAATATTTAAAAGGTAGAATTGTTACTCTTTGCTATCCCCCCTTCCCTCTCCCCAAGTCACCCCCTTCCACTAATCCCGTGGCTCTTTCTCTCTCCTTCTCTCTGGCTTGGTGCGTGTTTGGCGATGCTTAGGCAACAAACAAACACGAATTTCATAGGGCAAACAAAACGAAATGTCGGTCAGCAGCTGCTCGGTAGATGCTTGCCAAGATGCCACGCCCACGCACCCTTTTGAGGGGGCTGTCGCACGACAATGCTGTGCTGCATAGCATACTTTCAGGCTGACAGCAGAAAAGGGAAAACTGGCAAAAAAAATAATAGAAATAACAGAGAAAACGGCAGAGAAACTGAAGGCGAAACTAAGACAAACATGATGTGATCCCAAAGAAAACAAAGCAGAGCACAAGATGATGACAGCGTTGAAGACTGTGAAATAGTCGATGTAACACGATTCGAGCGAAAAAGTTTAACAACATTTGAAGGGGAATTTAATGAGAAAATTTAAGGAAGTTTGAGTCTTTAACTGTCTACAGCTGGTAAAACATTAGAGTAGAAGATAAAAAAACTAAAGCATACCTTCAAGCGCAACAGGCACCCACAAAAGGTTCGACATCAATAACTTCTATCTTAGTTACCCAGTTGGATTGAAATTTTGAGCTTAGCTAGATATTATAGTGGTTTAACTATACGCAAAAGCAGAAAGTCATAACTTTAATACATCAGTTGGAAATGAAAATCAAAACTTTATTTATTGATTTTCAGAGTCGATGGGCGTAGCAGCACATATATAAATTAGCCACTTTTTAAGTATAGCTTGCATACACTTGTATACAAAATTTGGTGTCTCTACCTTGTATAATAGCTGAGATCTCTGTGTTCATACAGACACACTAAGGCAATTTTCTATTCTGGGCCACAATTAAAGGAAATATATTTAACATATTTGATTTTCGAGGAATATCCATTAAGCTTTTTTTTCTCGATTAATTGACATGTCCTATGTGATATTTATATGTTTGTTCACTTGCCACGTCTCCCTTCTACCTACTCTTTTTCTACACAGTGTGGACATAAAAGCGAATAACGAATGTCAATGCAAGGCATAAATAAAATGTGTAACGTGTGGGCGAATTATGGAAATGCACTGGGAAAGTGAGGGAAAGTGCAGGAAAAGCAGGGGAAAAGCAGAGGAAAAGAGTCATTAATAAAGTGTCAAATATGTCAGTTGGACTGTCAGAATCAGGCGCCTGCACACGAATGTAGATATCAAAGTTATATGCAGGTGAATGTAAATATCTTGTGGCATTGCAACACTTCTACAATTCGTTTGCTGTGTGTACTTGTGTGTGTGTGTGTGGAAGGCTGTTTCCAGTCAGTTTGTATAATTGTGAAACGTAAATGAAACGAATCCTTTCGCTTGGCTGCGCTTTTGTGGAATATCCAATTCAATCGAAGCGACACAAAAATTTCACACTTAACCTGCTCCACTGCAGGCAACGGCAACAATAGCAACAACAGCAACAGCAGCAACAACAACTGCAGGCAGACAGACAGACAACTGCACCACAGCTTGGCATCGATTCTCGCTCTGTCTCTTTTTCTCCTTCATACATTCCTCTCAAACGGCTGGCTGCGGCTGCGGAAGTGGCGGCCCTTGGGTTACTTTCTTTATTTCTTTCCTTCTCTCTTCCTCCCTCGTTTTTGCCTTTGTTTGCCTTCGCTAACCTCAATCAGTTGGGGCTTTTGTACACACACACACACACACACACACACATGCATATGTTGCTCTCGAGTGTGTGTGTGTGTGTTCTCCTGGTCCAGTTGTATCCTTTTTGGATGACAGTGCAAGGCCTTGGCCAGCAGACACACACTTCTTAGGTAAATCCACTATGAAATGCGGTCAAGAGCAATATCTAACAAATAAAAAAGTGTTGCAAGCGACCAAAATGAAAGAAGAAAACAATTAAAAGCTGCTGAGAGACTCTTCAAGTTGCTTCTGCGAGGCAACGAAGTGAATTCTCTTGAAATTGTCGAAAGGTGTTGCCTACTTTTCGGCTGAGCAAATCAATTTGCCAATTTCTTTTGGGTAATTTTCCGTTTTGTTGACATTTTGCTGACGATTGGGCTTCCTTTTTTCCCTCTCTCTCTCTCTTTTTCCTCTCTGTCTTTCTCTTTCCCTCACCTCTCCCTCTTGCCCTCTCTGTGCCTCACGCAGTGCGTTCATTGATAAAAGCAACAGCGAATTGTTGCTGTTGAAGTTGTTGCCGTTGTTTCCCGTGTACCTGTTGTTGTTACTGTTGTTGCCTTTGCACGTCCAAGCGTGCTAGCGACACGTGCCGCGCTGCAAAAAGAAAAGGCTGTGAAAAAAATGTAACAACAACAACAAAATAAGGAACAGTAAAGGCAGCAAAAGTTTTTCCATCTTTTGTTTTTTTTTTTTTTTTTTCTTAGGACCGCCGAATTATTTGATTTTCAAGTTTATTTTCACTTGAAGTATTGCCTTGTACGCACTGCCCCCAATCCCCGAACGCCCCTTGTCACCCTCATATCTGGCGCAGTGTTTTGCATTTAAATAATTCTGGCAGTTTCAATAGAATTAGCAGTCAGTTCAGTTCTACTTGCTGCCCACAGAGAATGAGAAGAGGAAACCCAAAGCCAAAGCCGAAATGAGCTCCCATTGCTCTTCCTACTCTTTCTTTTCCTCCTGTCCCCCCCCCCTGCTCTTCTCTTTCTGCTCTTTGATAATTTCATTCCACGCTTTCTCAAAACGTTTCGTGTTAAATAATTTCCTCGAGCCGCTTTTAACTGCAGCAAAACAGTTTTTTCTCTTCAGCGGGACAAATGACGGCAAATTATTAAGTTCCACGCTCCGCAGCGAACCATGTGCAAATTAAGCCCCTCCCTTCCCCGCACTCCACACCCTTTGCACCCCGCACAAATATAAACTTTGAGGCAATTTGCTGTTTTTCGCTCCTTTCCTTTCCTTTACTTTTTTCTAGCTATTTTGCCCGCCAACAATTAATTGAAATTAACATATTTTTCTTTTATTCAAGGCAAGTTATCAGGCCACTCTCAAGCGCCCTCAACCTTTTGCCCACCCTCTCTTTCTCACTGTCTCCCTCTTTCCTTTCGTCTCTCAATGCCAGTCAACCTTTTTGTGCTTCTACTCTGTCTCCGTTCGCCACACAATCCGCTTCATAATTCAGCTGTCAAGTTGATTTCCATGCCGGCATTTCTCAACAGTGAAAAGTTTTCTTGTTTTTTTTTTTGGACCAAGTTAGAATGACCCCGACCCCGCTTCTTGTGGGCGTGACAGGCAACAGTCACGCCTATCAGTCAACCTAACGCGCCGGCAATCGTTGTGCAAAGATTAGTTTTGGCCTGGGGGAGAAAAACACAAACGAGGCAGGCAGGCAGGGGAAGATGAAAACGAAGTAGCTTTGCCTGGTGGTGTCAATTAGGACCATATTCTAAAGACTTCTAGACATAAAATAAACTATCGATTACTATCGAACTGGACATAATAACAATCTGAATGATCCAAATAAATGAAGTTTGAAAATTTTTTGAATAATGAAAACAATACGAATGAAAATGTTGATGGAAGTAGAACACAACTTTGAAGGGTCTATTGGGCCTACATCAAAAAGATTTCTTGACCTTCAAAATATTGTCGATAACTATCGAACTTGTCGGAATCACAAACAGATCTATTAACTTCGATGAAGTCCAAAAACTTATCGAATAAAGTTGCCAACATGCGCACAAAACTTTGCAGTGTTAATATTTATTGCTTTGCAGTAAACAATCGATAACAATCAAACAAGTCGTAATCGTAGCTAATCAAACTCAAAAGCCAACCAAATTACAGAATTGAAATTGATATGCAGATGCAAATGTATCAGTATCAGGGGCATCATCTCGGGCTTGTATTGTTGCCTATTATCGAACTATCGATAACTAGAAACAAGCCAAACTGTCGATTATCTGTGCGCTTTGCTCGCCCGCTTCCCCGTTTTCTCAACCAGCTATAGAAGCAGAAAGAGAATGAGGCTTTTCTGGGTTATTTCTCTGGCATTTTCCAGGCCATTGTCTGGCGCCTTCTTTGTGCGCCGATGGAGCTTGTTCGCCTGCCCCCATCTCTGTATGCACACAGCACACGAGTTCACAAGTTGTGAATGGAGGCTTCAATCCGGTTGGAAGAGATTCGCCTCATTCAATTCACAATTCCCTGGCCAAATGCACGAGATGCCAAAGGCCAGACCACCAGGTCTCCAAGGGGGAAAGGGCGGCGTGGGAAGGGGAGGCACAAAATATGCGTGGGCCATTGCTCATACGCCAAGCGATTCCCCAGTTGCTCCATTTGTTGTGCCTCAACTCAACTTGGCTCAGTGCTGCCTTTGTAGTTGTTATTTAGTTTGAGTTATTGTTTGCTTTGCTCTTGTTGTTCCCATCGCTCCTGTTGTTGTTGTTCTTGCTGCTGTTGTTGTTGCCCTTTATGAAAAATTATACAAAACTTTTTACTTAGTGCGCGCCGGGCTGAACAATTACGAGGCCAGGCGCCGCTTAGGAGCAACTCCAGCGGAGTGCAGAGAGCTGAGGCCGTTTTGCATGGCTGCTCAATGCCCACTGCGGCAGCAGCTTAATGTGCCAACGGGGCAAGAGCGGGGCAGGGGCAGGAGCAGAGGCGGGGCAACAACATATAAATTATGTGTTTGTAATTCGCGCGTTCAGGGCGAGTTGAGTGTTTGATTTGCCTTTTAAACGATGAAGCAAGTTAGCTCTCTCTCTCTTCTCTATTGCTCTCTTGCTCTCTTTTGGCGAGGTAACAGAGCATAAACACAACAACAAGCATGTTGGAGGTCAGTTTAAAGATTCAATTAGTGTAAGAATCACTTTAATTCGTGTTCGATTTGGATTCGAAATGAATGTAATATGAATATGAGGAAGAACGGATCTGATCAAAGGGTTCTTATTTTCTCTCCCTCTCTTTTTCTATTTTAACTGCCTCTCCTTCTCTCTGTCCCTACCTCTCTCTCTTCTTGTGGTCAAAGGATAGCACGTGCTTAGCATATGCGAAATGAACCAAACACAACAAAGCGAAAAAACCGAAACTTATTTGTTATTGCAATATTTAAGCCACAAATTTGCATAAAATATAACGGGATTTTTGCTGCTTTGAATATAAAACGAAAATATGCTTAAAATAAAATTCAAAATTACAAAGGCAGAGTGCGAAAGAGAGAGAGAGAGAAAGATAGCGCGAGAATGTGCAGTACATTTCAATTGAAATTTAAAGTGATTTTCTGCAGCCGCCCGAAAGTAGGCAACACTTTTTGGCAAAGCGCACACTGCGATTTGTGACACTTGAACGCGTCCGCTCTTTTTCTCCCGCTGTCTCTCTTTCAGTCATTCTCTGTCTGTTTCCCGCACAATCAGTATCTTCCTTTCTCCTCTCTCTTTGTGGGTCTTTCTCTCTCTTCTCCTCGTTCTCATTGCTGTCTCTTCTGCTCACAAGTGAAACCTTAACCGACGCGTTTACTGTTCGGTCGATGCGATAATTACGCGTTCAGTTTGCCATCATTCAATCATGTCTCCCACTTCCCCGCCCCCCTTAACCATCTCTATCTCTCCCCTTATTTTGGGGCCTCTACGAGTGAAGTTTTTGGCATTTCTGTGGAATTCAATTTCAAAGCTATATCATTTTCATTTAATTTCGCGCTTTCAATTTGCCAGTCAGCCAACAATCGGCAGCCCACGCAACTAAGCAATGAACGGGGAGAAAGAGGTATAATCGGGAAGAGGAGGAGGGGGGCTTCGAGCTTCGATTGTCCAGGCAGCGTATCCTTTTCGGACTCGTTTTGTCAGTTTGCCTTTTTTTAACCTTTTGCACTGTGTGTGTTGGTAGTTGTTGACCTGGTCTGGAATATGACAAAGGTATCTCATAATAGATTTTTGCACCTATAGTCTCCCTCTCTCTGTGTAAAACGAGAACGTTGCGAATCCCTCACGTTGTCCACGTTGTCCTCGCTTTTTTGTTCCCTTTCATTCGATTCCTTTGATTGCAAGCCAAACAGAAAATGGCATCGAAAACCTGCAAGTTTCAAATAGAAAGGGGGAAGGGGGGCAGGGTCTGCGCTTCACTTCAATTGGAATTTGCCATTGCGGTAATTAAATCATCGCTGGCAACGGCGATAGTTCCTGAGCGATTTGGCAACAGCAGCGAAATTGATTGGCATCTCGGGGAATAAAGATCGGAAATCAGTTCAAACATAGTTGAACTCTGACGAGTAACTACTTCTCCCTCTCTTTCTTTTCCCACTTACCCTTTTCTTTTTCTTTTCACATTTCTTTTAAATTTTGCCTGAGTATTTAAAGTAAAAAAGTATTTATCATTTATGGTTTTGTATTTCACTCTGTTTACTTTATTAACTACTTTATTTATGTGTGTGTTTGTGTGTTTGTGTGTGTGTGGGTGGGTAGCATTGCTCAGCATATTTGAAAGAGTTTGCTGAACTCTGGCAAGGATGGTTCCCTTGGCATCCCCAACGGGATACGGGCATTTTGTTTGAATGATGAAAAAGTAACCGCTTTATACAGCAATAAAACTAACGTAATCAATTCTCGCTCTCTCCATCTCTCTCTCTTTCTCCCTCTCTCTCTCTCTTTCTCCCTTTGTTTAACTCGTTCTTTGCTTTATTACGATGTATAGCAAAAACTTTGATTAATTAAAAGTAAAAGGCAAAAACAACAGCGAGCAACAACAGCGTACAACAACAAGAACAACTTGTGCCACAAGGCAGCTGGCGGCGCCACAGCCGACAGCAGCAAGAGCACCAACAGCAGCACCAGCAGCAGCAACATCGACAACAAAAGCGGCTGCGAAAAACGCGCGCGGCTAACTTTGTGAACTTTTTTGTGCGTTTAGCGTGTTGCCCAGTTTGTTTAGAAGGCTGAGGCAAGGAAACAAAAACAGAAACAAAAACAGAAATAAAAACAGAAACAAACACAGAAAACCAAATCAAAAGAGAAACAACTGAACAAAAAACACAAATGAAAATAAATAAATAAAGAGAGAAAACAAAAGCAGAATAAGGAAAGAGAACAAAACAAAATTTGCAGAAAATCATCGAAATGGAATTAAACCACGGGAAAATCAATCATTTAGTCAGCAACAACAACAGCAGCAGCAGCAACAACAACAACAAAAATTCTAACAACAAGTATAGCAACATCAACAAAAATAATACCAACCACAGCAGCAACAACAACTACAACTATAACAGCAGCAATAACATTGACAACGGCAAGAAGTCAACAAGATATTGCAAGCAAAGCGAGTTAATCGGCCGCTACAACAACAAGAAAAATAACAACAACAACAACAAGCAACAACAAGAAGCAGCAAACGGCAGCAACAACCGAATTGCGAAGCCAATAGCAACAGCTGCAATAGCATCAAGCGCAACAGCAACATTTGCCAAGGAACTAGACGTCGCTAAAGCAGCAGCAGCAGCAGCAACAGCAATTGTAGCAACAGCAGCAACAACTGCAACAGCTAATTGCAACAACGCTGAAGCAACCGTCCACAAAGCCGCTGCCAGTCCATTCAAGCGCAGCAGCAACATCAGCGGCAACGACAGCAACAACGAGAAGAACTAAGTAACCAAAAGTGGCAACATATTACTCAGCTAGAACAATTCAACCGGCAACTACAACTTACCCAGCAACAACAACTTCAATCGGCAAGGACAACTTAACCGGATATAACGACAACTTAACCAGAAACAACAACAACATTCACTTGAATCGACAACATACCCAGTAGCAACAATTAGAGCTACAATCAGCAACCACACCAACAATAAAATAGCAGAAAACCTATTCAAAAAAATCGATAAAATTACCAATAATAATAATAGACAATAATCGATAACAAATATCGATACAAAACCACACCAATAATACAAAAGCAACAGACCTATTATAAAAAACGATTGAAATATCGAAAACAATACTCGATAGCAACAATCGATAAACACATCCGATAACCACATCCGATAACTATTATCAATAACAATATCTGATAAGCACCATTAATAACAACACCTGATAAACACCATCGATACCTAATATCGAGAGAAATTATCAAATACCGATCACTGAAAACTATCGATATTAACAACAAATAACAACATGCAGCGCTTACGTACAACTTTCACGCGTTCGCGCACACCGACGGGAGCCGAAATGAAGATGCAGAACAGCCTCGAGGTCCCCAAGCAGGTATAAAGTGTTTGCCAATGTTATCGATTAATAGTCGAAGCACTTCCATTGTCCATTTGTCTGTGTAATGCACACTCACATTTTCTATCGGTTTTCGATGCTTTCCTGATAATTTAATATATATTTTGATAGATTTTGTGTTTGTTTGCTTTGTGGCTGATCGTTGCGCTGCCTATCGATAACTGCAACAGCTACTTATTTGCGCAATTATCGATACATGCAAACGCAAAGCAGTTGTCCAACAACTGTTGCTCTAACGATATAATTATCGATGGCTGTAAAGCGATAACACGCAATCGATAACATGTATTCTTGAGTTTTATGCGCTTATTGATTTCTCCCTTACCGATAGCTATCGGTATCGGTATCAGCTTCTTTTCGTTGTTGTCTCTTTTGTGTTGTTCCTGCATGCCTTCCCACTGAGCCTCTCTCTCTCTCCCTCCTTCGTTTTCTGTGAGTTGCAAGAAATTTGATCAAACGCATTCGGTCTCTCTCCTCTCTCTCTCTCTCTCTTTCTTCGACTTTCTGGTGTTGTCTGCAATTACCAGGTGCGCTCTGCCTCGTTCGACGAGATGCAGCTGGAGTCGCAGCGCAATTCGTCGCAGCTGCTGAAGCAGCAATCCTCCTCGTCGACAGAGGAGCGCTCCTCGGACGGGGGCTACCTGCAGGTGCCACAGGCTGCGCACGCCCAACGATCGCACAGCTTCGACTCGGCAGCTGCCTCGGTGGGCAGCGATGATTCTGGCGCCTTTTTGGAGGTGCCGCGACGCCTGAAGACGCGACGCAGCTCGTCGACAAAGACACCGCCGCCGTGCATCCATTGCTTTTATCTGGAACAATATGAGAGACAAATGAGTGCCGAGCAACGGTACTTTATCGATCATCGCGAGCTGAGCACACTCAGCTATAGCTACAGCAACACCAGCTCAGAGGATGACAGCGACGATGAGGAGATCGCTGAGGCGCTGGCCAACAACAATGAGAACGAGGAGGAAGAGGATGACGATGTAAATGGAAACGCGAGTGCTCTAATGGAGGCAATCATCTCCAGAGTGGTGCAGCAAGAGGGCGACACCGATGCTGATGGCGAGGCCAGTGGCGGCGATGCCAGCGGTGGTGATGCCAGCGGAGGGACTGAGGTGGACGACGATGCCGCCGCCGAGATGGACCTGTGCATGGCACATCGGAGCATGGGCATTGGCATGGCACGCAGCATTGAGAATTCGCGTGCCCGACTGCCGCGTCAGATGCGTCGTCATACGATTGGCAGCTCATTCACCACTTCCGAGGATGAGGGGCTCGATGGATCCGACAATGGGTCGCCGCACTTTGGCAACACCCTGTTGCCGCCGCAACCAACCACACCGTGTGGCATTACCTTCACCCTGTCGCCAACCAACGGTCCTTGTGACTATCAGCCCAGCTCCAGTTACGCTGTCCCCATCGATCCGAGCTCGCCACCAGTGACTCCCAGCACATCGATGTTTAGATCGAGTCCGGTGCTGGAATTGCCTCCGTCGGCTACCAGGCATCAGCAGCTAAGCGCCACAGCCACGGCAGCAGCTGCTGCTCTCAGCCTGCCAGGCATCACATCTGGCGGTGGAGTCGGTGGAGGTGCAGGTGCCGCTAGCTGTGCCAGTGCCGATGCCGATGATGCTGGCGCTGCTATGGGGGTTCCCATGCGACAGCGACGTCGATCAATATCGCGGCAGGAGGCCATATTTGTTGAGCCCACTGGCAACTCGCTGGAGAATGTTTCGCACGAGGAAGTGGATACCACCAAGTCATCTGTGGATACCGCCGACTCACTGGACGAGGCCTCCATCATGGCCACCTGTGGCTCACCGACAGCAGCTGCCGGCGCCAATGCTGCAGCAGGTCATCATGCAGGATTCGTTGTGCGTGACATATATCTAACTGTGCCGGATCTGAAGAGAGATCGTGCCGCTTCCGTGGACTCGTGCTTCACCAAGCTCTCCTCGGGCAACAAGACCGAGGAACTGCAGCCCGCCGAAGATGGTTGCTTCCTCACTGTGCCCAACATAAATGCAACTCGTTCCCGTTCAGTGGACATAGTCCTGCCCACCGATGAGCAGGCACGCTACAAGGCTCTCGCCATGACCGGAGGCAATGGAGCTGCCGGTGGCCTCTACGCTGACGGGTATGTGCATCCCTCTCCCTCTCTCTCTCTCTCTCTCAAGCTATGTTTTTGTTGTTCCTGCGTCATTGCGTTCTCTAGTTTTGTGTTGTCTTGTATTCTCCATGTTTGCTTATGTGCACAGCGAGGGGTGCTCTCAACGTTTTGAAAGTTACTCAATTTATTTCATGCACTTTAAGAATCTAAAAAGGATTGATAGCAACATTATAAATATAAGCCTTTTAGGGTGACCATTTATATAGTAAATTTATATAGTAAAATTAAGCGAATTTAAATTATAATTGAATATATTGTAATTGAATAGTAACTCTTTAAAATTAAGCGAATTATAAATTATAATTGAATACTTGGGTGACAAAAAGACACAAGAATATAAATCGAACGACCTAATCGAGTTCATTAAAGGAATCGGGTTTAAGGTAACTCTAAATGAAAAAGCAAGTGTTTAAGATCACTCTAAACGATAAAGAAATGGCTAAAGGTAACTTTAGTGGAGAAAGAAAGGGTTTAAGGTCACTCTAAATGAGAAAGAAAGTGTTAAAGGTCACTGTAAATGAAAAAAAAAGAGTTTAAGGTCACTCTAAATGTGAAAGAAAGGGTTAAAGATCACTGTAAATGAAAAAAAGAGTTTAAGGTCACTCTAAATGTGAAAGAAAGGGTTAAAGGTCACTGTAAATGAAAAAAAAAGAGTTTAAGGTCACTCTAAATGAGAAATAAACTATAACCTGCTAATATTGCATTAAAATCTAAACCATTAATCGATAGTTGTTCTCTTAAGTAATCTACGGCATTGTAGGGTGACCAAATTTGCCGATTACGATTACTGCACAAGCCCCCCTCGTGCAGAGCTCTTCAGGCGAAGCAATTTAAATAGAATAAGTCCATTTAAAGGAGTTTATTGTTCCAAGCGACACGCTCCACCTGTGTGCTACCTTGTCTATTTTTGGATCTGCAATCCCAAAATAGTAGAAGTATGTCCACCTAAAGCGGCAGCCTATCTTCCGCTGCCTTTTGCGACATGTGATGCCAGCCCGCACTGTTTCTGTTTCTAGGAGCGTAGGCGTGTGGCTTAGGTCTAATTAGAATAGAAGTCGTTCGCCCCAAAAACAACCACAGGCAAAGAAAGTCTGAAAAACATTTCATAATTCACACGCAGAGCACGGTCGTCGACCGAGGCGCAATGGATATGGGAGTAGGATAAACCGGAGATAGGGACAGCCACCGAATTCAGTTAGATGAAAGACCTACCAATCGAGAGGGCGGACCGGGAGGACCTGGCAAAGGGGAACTCTGCTAACGAAGATGGAAGCAGATGGAAGGACGTAACTCGTCGCTGCGTGAGTTTCCTCGCTGAGTTCGGCAGGCATCGCATGCATAAATTATGGCGGGCTGTTGTTGAAAAAGAGGCTCAGCCGAGCGATTTCCTTGAATTACAACAAAAGTAGCTCATAAATAACATTCAAACAAAGTGTCCTGTTGCCTGGAATGACAGCTAAGCGAGCTCTAGCAGTGCTCACAAAATCCTACAAGCTGGACGGGACTCTGAACGGGTGTCACTGCCTCGCTCAACAATTGTGGCCAATTTGTTGAGGGACCCTAACCACAGTTACAGTTACATTTACAGTTACTTTTACTGTTACACTTACTGTCACAGCCACAGCTATAGGTCGGACGGGCATCGGGCAGATGGAAGAGGGGGAGCTAGTCCGATACATGGACTAAGCCCCCGTTGTCCGAAACTGGCCCAGACAGATGGATGAATATGAGTTCTGTGACAGCGCGATGCAAGCTAATCAGGCCGTAGAAGGACACAACTTGCCTGATGGATGGCCAACTTAAGCGTTCCGTTTTAGTTTTATTCCCTCTCGCATTTATTCCCGTTACACAGCCTCGTGCCACAATATCGATTCGGTTTTGTAATCCCTTTGGTTTTTTTATGCAGAAAACTTGGATTAGGCCTGTGCTATAATCAAGCGCACTTGTAGCTAAGTTATCCTATTAACATTTTGCATATCAAGGTAGCTTAAGTTAGGAGTCGAGTGCCAGCTAAGGAAATAGTTTTATTTGTAATATATAATTTATTTATTTATATATATAATATATCACAGTCTGCTTATTTGCACTATATGTTTACTACATTAGATATTCTATATATGTATTCATACTATAAGTTTGTGTTGACTAACTATACTGTAATTATCTGTACTGTCAATCCTTATACATTGCATTCTTTCTCTTTCGCAGGTATGTACACACTGGTTAAGCACACTTTGTATCATGCTCCCTAGATTCCAATCAATTTGCACAGATAAGTACCGAAAGAGAATGAAATAAATGTTCGATAGCTTTAAGTCGTGCCCGGGCCAGCTCAACGAGTAAGCCGCAGTACGCAAAAGGCCGTACTTCGCATTGTATTTACACACGAGAGATTTCCTTTTTAATTTCCGATTCATGTGGTAACGCCGGAGGGGGGGGTTCAGTATGCGAATTGGGTTGCTTGTTGTTCATTTATGATCGCATATTCCCCCCTCTTGCTCACGTATTGCTTGTGTTGTTTTTCCGGGGTGGGGAGTGGAGGCGGGTGTAAACATGATTCCCCTTGTTGGGTCTATTAGCAGAAGCCTACGCTCTCTCGAGGGCCTTTTTTTTTGGACCCTTCCCGTTGTGCCGGATGCCGTTGGACGTCATAAAGTTGATTTTTGATTTACGATGCTCGAACGGGGAACATGTTATTGTCTATCGACCTTCCGCAGTGCACTCCCCCTTAACCGCTGGCGGTCTTAATGCCTCAAACCATTAAAGCGACCAATGATATGTTTAATTTTTTCGACCTTTTGCTCAATAAAATGGAAAATATTATAAAATCATTCAATCATGCGTCGTCTGCCGGCCATGCATCCGATCAGCAGCCTCCCTCTGCCTCCCGCCGCTGGCCATCATTGATGGCTGGGTCCAGTCGTCCACTCGTCCATTTGTTCATTCACTCATCCATTCATTCATTCAGACAACCATTCAACTGTTGCCCCCATTTTCCTCCGGGTCTGGCTCGATTCATTGGCTATTTTCGAGTATGCGGCTCATTCATGCGTTTCGGACGGGCCATTATTGTGGTTGTGGTTTCTTTTTTATATGCCGCAACTCCCATGGGCAATAACAACAACAACAACAACAAGTACAACAACAACAAGTACAACAACAACAACAACAACTGTAATGAGAGTTACAAGAGCAACAAAAACATTGCGAACAACTGTTGAAAAACTGAACAAACCAACAAACCGAAAGTTAACTTGGCTTTTATGACAATGGCGAAAATAATTTTATGAAAACGTTCCCCGGGGACTTTAACATGTAGAGGGGGGGTAGAATTGCACGCATCTAAATTACCATAAACTCCCCTGATGGGACACATGCCGTGCCCTGAAACGAACAGTGATTACAACTTTCAACTTGTGACTTATTATGTATATGAGGAAACAAATATCGCCAAATTACCTCAAGACTTTAATGAGCCACATTACGCACAGTTGGGTGAACTAACAATAGAGCTTATTGCCTGAGAAAGATATATTAACATATATATATATATTAACATATATTAATGTAATCTGTTGCTACCTGCAAAACTTCCTCAACAAATCTAAGAGATTTGGTAACTTCTATTGATTTCTGATTGTGCCCTTCATTAAATCTATTGCCAATCTCTCTCTCTGTGAATACATAGGTATATAAACAGATATATATCATATACATATATATTTATCAGGCGCATTAATATTTCATATTTGTTTTACTTGAGTGATTTAATGATATTTTGCGATAAATCTTCAATGAACCAAACGCTTTGATTGCTATTTTTGGACGATTCATGTGATTCATGATCACCATTTCAAATAGGAAACGAAATCGAAAACATTAAAAGCAAATTAGCAAAATTTCAATATTTTTCTGAGGAAAAGAAATCACTTGATTATTATTGAAAAGCTGTTAACATGAATCTCGAATCATATAAGAGAGATAAGCGAAAATCCCCTGGGGGTAGTTCTAGGAAATGTTTTAATATTCGATTTTAAATGAAAAAAAAATATATGTAAAACTGATTTATAGATAAAATCCCCGATGACTTTTGCGACCATCCGATGATATAATCATACATATTATATATGTATTTATGCTGATGCTGGCATACCCTGTAACCCCCTTTTCCCTGCCTCCTGTCTAGGCATGGTTGACTCATGGATGCCACTTTGATATCTGACACACCATAAAACTGTCCATCCGTTATACGCACGGAGGCGGAGTTGCAGTTCCGCCTTACTGACGCAAGAGACAACGAAATCAGCGGTAGTTATAGCACTGCAGTATACCCTGTAATGAATCAAAGTGGCTTAACTCGGCAAAGCAGATGTATCTGTTCAACTGTGCTATAGTTTATGTCTTAATTCGATATAGAGGCATATGGTGTACTTGCATGGGCAGTTCCTGTCTGCAGTATACCCTGTAATTACAAATAGATAGTAGTAGTATAACATGTAAACTGTCTAAGTGAGCTTGCAAACCTAGCATACCTGCAGCATATACATATGCAGGGTATTTACATGGGCAATTTCTGACTGCAGTATACCCTGTAATTACAATTAGATAGTAGTAGTATACCATGTAAACTATTTAAGTGAGCTTGCATACCTGCAGCATATAGGTACATATGTAGGGTATTTACATGGGCAATTCCTGACTCCAATATACCCTGTAATTACAAGTAGTGAGAAGCTGCAGTATACCTGTAAACGGACCAACTGAGCTAAGGTTCATGGCATACCTCACACAGACATAGCCTCAGCATATTAACCATAGGGTATTTGATATTTAACAGCTGCAATATACCCTGTAATTACAAGCTAGTCCAAATAGGGAGCCCATTCGGCAATAATAGAGAGCTTGTGGCATACCCAGCATAGTCAGCAGCATACCCTGCAGTATATTTACTACAGGGTATTTGCATGCCCAGCACTTTTTGCCGTTGTCGCCTAGCAACCGCATACGTCATGGACAATCGTCAATCGTCTGTTTGTCAGTCAGTTCGCTCAGGTTATACGCAACGCACAAAGACAACAACAACAACAACAGCAACAGTAACAACAGAAATTGCAATAACAACAACAACAACAACAACAAATTGAAATGCAAATTGAAGGCACAAAGCGAAAAGTGCCCATGCAGCTCACAATCAAAACGAGACAAAGCAGCAAAAGGCTGCGCTGCCTCTGGCTCTGCCTCTGCCTCAGTCGCTGCCTCCGTGCGCCGGCAGAGCTAAAAATGTCACCATGGAAATATGAAAGCGTAAGAGGCGCAAGAGATCGCGCACCCCCCACACACACACAGTCGTCGCCGTCGCCTTCACCACACAGACCGCACTACTCACCCCGCAGGCAGAACGTCACATAAAACTCACCACAAGGGAGGTGACAAAGCGCCAACTTGGCGATCTGCCGCAGCAGCCAAACAACGTTGACGTTAACGCTAACGTTGGCTGCTGCGCCGCGTCGCTGCTGCTGCTGCTGCTGTTGCCCGGCGACGGCTGTGGGCGATCGGTGCGGCCTCAGTTGCCGTGTGTGGTTGGACGCCGCCAGCCAGCAGAAAAGAACGTGAACGTGAACCGTTAAGCGTCGTCGTCGCAGCGTCGCGCGCCGCGCGTGATACCCCCGTGATAAAAAAGACGAAAAGTGCGGAGAAGAAAGAGAAAGAAAGAAGAAAAGAAAATAAATTCTAAATAATATGCAAAAGTCATAGAGGGAGCGAGAAAAGTGTGTGCATTTGTTGGAAAATTTCATTTGTTTTTGTTTTGTTATGGTTTTCAACTGTGAATGTGATAGACAACAAGAGAGAGAGAGAGAGAGAGGGGGGTGAAGAGGCACAGCATCAGATAACAAGCCGAGCAAACTGTTATTGTTGCCCCCCACACACACACAATGTGTGGCATACGTCATGCAAAATGTCAAATCTCGACAATTACAGCATGTCAAAGATGACCCCCCCTCCCTTAGCCCCTTTCCCTCTCTCTCTCTCTGTCTCTCTGCCAGTGCGACATCGGGTCGAAGCTCTCGAATATGCCCGGCAACCCGGCACAGCCCCGCCACGCTGCGATTCATTCAATTGAAGACAAGTTTGCCGGTTTTGGCGTTTAACTTAATTGATCGATGAACTTGAACAATTGAAGAAAACACACAAGATTGCCTAAATTTGATATAACACTGCTCAGATACCCTGTAGAGAGATTGAGCGCGTAGAGGCTATACAGTGCAGTACTACAATATATAAAAAGTGTTTAAAATGACAAAATAATTCTGCAGAAGTCGTTCAAACTATTTCCAGTTAAGATCGCGTTGATCTACAGACTAAGATTGGGAATTCATTTATATATCCTCATATATATATCATTCATAGTTGTTTACAGCTGCTTCGATGCGATGGGTATTCCATGATCTAAGAATTGGGATCTATGAGAATTTCTTACTATTCATATGCTGCGATATGTATTCGTTGGCATAGTGTGATCGATATGCTGTGATCTACGCACTATGATCATTCAGATTTCATTCCTTTTTGCAGTTGTATATAGATGCTCTAAGATGTCCATCCATATGCTATATAGTATTCTATGAACTCTATTCTACAATATGTGAATTTCTACCATGAGTATTAAGATGATACGATTTGCATATGTTAGACTGATATGATCGATACTAGATGATCTACAAACTAGAATCTATTGGGATTCCTCTCTTCCACGAACTACATATGATCTATGAGATTTTCTCGAGGTTTCATGAGATATTTATCGATTTATTAATGGAACTTTAAAGAGCCAGTTACGTAATTCTATAGTCTAGGGAATCAGTCTCAGCTTTGATGCTATACTTATTTTATAGATCCTCAATATTCCATTCACAATCAAAGTTTAATGAATTATTTAATTGATTATTGATGAGTATGTTATCGGAAAGGATTAGTATATATAGTATATAATATTGGCCTGTAATTTGCTTGCAACTCACTCTACAGTACTTGCCACTTGGTTGCACGTTTCCATTGTGGGATTTCTGTTTGCCGGCAGCAGCAGCAGCAGCGTCGCAATAGTCTGAGGCGTGACAAGGGGGCAACTGCCAGCCATGACATTTGAAGAATTTCGCACTCGTAGCAACTACAACGACAACAACAACAACAGCAGCAGCAGCAACACGAGAACAACCACAACAAGAGCCGCAACAACGTCGCCGCGTTTCGTCTATTTTGTTTGATTTATTGTAACAATTTTTGGTTTTTGTGTTTTTTTCGCTGGCGTCAGATATGTTGTTGTTGTTGTTGTTGCTGTTGCTAGTGTTGCTGTTGCTGTTGCCAAGAAAGCAGCGCACACAGGGCAATCAGCCAAGTCGAACACGCCCCTCCAATTTGACACAAGTGCTAAACGAGTGAAAAGGCAAGACAGAGAGAGAGCGAGAGTGAGAGTGAGGGGTAAAGGGAAGGGCAGCGAATGTGGGATATTGCGCATACGCCGCGTTAGCCAAAAATTGTAAATGTGCAATTTATGGGCAACTAATATCCAGTTGGCAATTTATGACTGCATCAAATTGTTAATTCTAATCAAAAGCGAACGAGCACGAGGCACGTCGGCTCCACCTGCTGCCCAAGCAACGGCAATAGCAGCAGCAATTAATAATATATATATATGCACAGGGAAGGAGGAAGGGGGGGTAGGGGGTGAAAGAGTGAAGACAAAAATACAGAAAAATTATGTTAAAAATAAATATCAAGTCACACACATGTTTTAGATTCGAAATGTTCGACTTGTTGTCGATGTTCTTGTTGTTGTTGCTGCTGTAGATGTTGCTGTTGTTATTGTTATTGTAGTTGCTGCCGCTGTTTCTTATAATTAACTTAAGTATTTTTAGCAAAGAAATTAACAACAACAGCAGCAGCAGCAGCAGCAACGCCAGCGACAACGCCGACGCCACAGCAGCAGCAGCAGCGAAGCTGGCAAAAAAGGCGCATAAAGTATTTCAATTAAAATACGAACAACGTAAATTAAAATACGCCAGAGAGAGCCAAACGAAAAATCAACAACAACAACAACAACAACAAGATGAAGAAGAAGAAGAAAAACGTCTCTAGAAAATTTGCAAAACGCGCCAAAAAAACAAAAATTATTTTGTATGTCTAGCAAAGACTGCTTGTGTGTGTGTGTGTGTACATAACTGAGGGCAAAGAAATTTACTTAAATTCACTTTGTGTGCCCCTTTCTTGTTGTTGCTGTTGCTGCCGTGTCTACTGCTGCTGCTGCTGCTGCTGTCGTGCAATGCAAATACACATGGATAACTCTTCGCTGCACTCTCTTTGCAACGCGTATTTGCACGTTATCAGTTGTTTATTGTGTGGACCCCCTCCCCCCTTGCACTGTCACGAGACAAACAGAGCTAGTTGTTGTTGTTGGCAGCTGATTTGTTTGCTCGCCGCTTAGAATTCATTCATAAATTTAGCAGACTGTGATAAAAATTCATTGTGCAATAGATTAGAAAACTGTTTCCATGTTGCCAGACAGGCACGCACATGCACACACAGGCACACATATATACACACACACATAGACAATATATGTGTGTTTGCCTGGGCTTTTTGCGGCCACTCTCGACTCGATTGTTATCTGAAATTTACTCAGCTAAAATAGAATTCAACTGACCCAAAAGAGATGAGAACAACTAAAGTTCTTCAGCGATAAAAGATTAATTACTAGCTGCATCTTGTAGATACATAGATATGTCTAGTATATAACATAGATTGATAAATGCATGAGGAAGGTAGAAAGTTACAGAAGTGCAGAGGAAAAGGCTTAAGCAGCAGTTTTAGTCGCAGTTCTCAGTCTCTGTCTTAGTTTCACTTTGTTCTCAGTCTCACTCTGTCAGTCTCTGCCTTCAATTGCTGTTTCAGTCTCTGTCCTCAGTCTCTGTTCCAGCCTCAATCTGTTCTCAGTCTCACTCTGTTCTCAGTCTCTATCTGTTCTCAGTCTCACTCTGTTCTCAGTCTCACTCTGTTCTCAGTCTCATTCTGTTCTCAGTCTCACTCTGTTCTCAGTCTCAATCTGTTCTCAGTCTCACTCTGTTCTCAGTCTTACTCTGTTCTCAGTCTTACTCTGTTCTCAGTCTCACTCTGTTCTCAGTCTCTCTCTGTTCTCAGTCTCACTCTGTTCTCAGTCTCAATCTGTTCTCAGTCTCACTCTGTTCTCAGTCTCAATCTGTTCTCAGTCTCACTCAGTTCTCAGTCTCAATCTGTTCTCAGTCTCAATCTGTTCTCAGTCTCACTCTGTTCTCAGTCTCACTCTGTTCTCAGTCTCACTCTGTTCTCAGTCTCACTCTGTTCTCAGTCTCACTCTGTTCTCAGTCTTACTCTGTTCTTAGTCTCAAATTGTTCTCAGTCTCATTCTGTTCTCAGTCTCACTCTGTTCTCAGTCTCATTCTGTTCTCAGTCTCAATCTGTTCTCAGTCTCACTCTGTTCTCAGTCTCACTCTGTTCTCAGTCTCACTCTGTTCTCAGTCTCACTCTGTTCTCAATCTCACTCTGTTCTCAGTCTCAATCTGTTCTCAGTCTCACTCTGTTCTCAGTCTCACTCTGTTCTCAGTCTCACTCTGTTCCCAGTCTCACTCTGTTCTCAGTCACAATCTGATCTCAGTCTCACTCTGTTCTCAGTCTCACTCTATCAGTCTTTGTCCTCTGTATCTATTCTTAGTCTATTTCCCAGTCTCTGACCCTAGTTTCTGTACTCAATCTCTGTTCTCAATTTCTGTCCACAGTCCTAGTTCTACTCTCTGTCCTCAGCCTCTGTCCCAATCTCCTCCCAGTCTCACTCTCAATACCAATTTAAACCTACTAAATGAGTGTCAGCTCATTACCTTGATCATACGTATATAAAAAACTTGAAAAGTATCTTTGAGAACAGTCTCAATCTCGTATGAATATACTAGATGAGTTAAGGTAGATATTGATCTTCAGTGAGTCCCATTATTATAAAGTATCTTTGCAATCAGCGTTGCCAAGAGTCTCTCAACTTTGGCCTTTGCATTGTCAACTCTTTTGCTGTCCCTCTCTTTCTCTTTCTCTTTTGCTGCCTCTCTCTCTCGCACAATGCTGCCCACGTTGCAAAATTTGGAAATTTTCCCTGAGTTTTGCTAATTATTGTATAACTTTTGCCACAATAAGGAAGTCAAAAGGGGTGGGCGAGGAAGGGGGCGGCGAGGAAGGGGGAGGCAAGTCTGTGGCACCTCAGCAAACTGAATGCAAAATAAAAAAGTCTCTTGCAACTTCAACAGCACTTCGGACCATTCTCTCTCTCCCTTCCTCCCGTCTGCACCACTCCCTTCCTTCTCCTCTACATCAGCCTTCCCCCCTTCACTAGCCCTCCTCCCTCTCCGCACTGGTGTGCCTTCGTTTCTGTCACCACCAACGACAGCTGTTCCTCATCACTCGCCTGTGCCGTCGTTGTCTGCAAACTTTTGATGAAATCTGCGCAATCGCCCAATGTCGTCTCCAGTAGCGCTACCTCACATAGCTACCTCACTTTTCCTCCTCCCCCTGTGCCCCCTGCCCCGGCATGCTGCCTCACGTAGCGCAGAGTCGCCAACGCGAATTTCTTATTGAAATGTTTGCAATCGTTTTGCGTATGCCACCGCGTCCTTGAGCCGCGTCCTCCTCCATCTCCAGCTACTAGTGGAGCTATTCCCTGCGCCTCCCTCCTCACTCCCATCCCCTTTGTCCACAGTTGCTGCTCTGCTCTGGCAAAACGCTTAATGCCAATTAAGAATATTAATGTCGTTGGCAGCGTTGCTCGTTTATTGTTGGCTACCCCAATCTGCGTGGCATTCTAACCAGCTAGCAGACCCACCATCCCCCTCTTTCCCCCTCCCCCCCACATTGCGTAGGCTGCCCACTCATCATGCTGTTGTACGTTTTGCTTTCGTAGCTCATTTTGTTGCTGGCATTGCAGCTGCACCGCAAGGCGAGTCGAGAACTAGCTGCTGCCTCCCTCCCTCTCTCTCTCTCTCCTCCTCGCTCTCTCCTTATCACTCACTCCCTCTCCCTCACTCCCTCTCTCTCCCTCTCTCTCTCTTGGTATATCTATTTGAGCTCGTCAGCATTGTTAATATTCATTAGCTCGAAATCCTTTTTCGAGTTGTTGCCATTTGCACAAGAGCTTAGAGCTCAAGTTGCCCCAGTCCCACCCCCCCTCTCTCTCTCCACTTTCACCAAAAACCCAATTTCAGCTATCAATTGAATAGCAGGCAACATTAATCGCAATCACAAACGAGACGACGTGCTGATCATTTTTCATTTTCCCGACTGAATTTTTCACTCAACTCCTCTGCGAGTGTGTGTGTGTGTGTGCGTGTGTGTGTGTGTGTGTGTGTCTTATTTGTTGTGGTTGTGTTATTAATAACGTTAGCAGTAACTGGGATAACTTAATATGCAAATGACTGTATGATTGAAAGCAAAGTGAAGTCTTTTGCACTGTGCAACGTTGCGTATGCGCAATTTCAATAATAAAATCCCCCAAAGAGCAATAACGATAGTGCGATAGAGACTGTAAGCCAACAGACAGATAGAAAAGAAAAAAGAGAGCGAAAAAAAAAGCAAAAGGGGTAGGGCAAAACGAAAAGGGATGGGGGGGGTTAGTGGAAGGGGGAATGAAAAGGGCTGGCAACATACAAAGCATCGACAAATTTCCGGGAAATTCTCTTGTTATTCGATTCCATTATGTGTGTGTTGACAGCAAAACAGTCAAAGAACTGAAAAGGATGCAAAGTTATTTTCCCATTTCCATTGAAATGTTTTGCAAATGATATCAATAACACAAATCACAGAGAGAGAATCGTATTTAGTTTCTCATCATCATTGAATAAGCTGAATAATTGTGAATGTGTTCTTTTTTTGTGGGGCACACACGATAAATAAGCTAAGCGTCATTATTAAAGGCGCTATAAGGCAAAGATATTTATGCATTAGATGTGTATATGTATGTAGGTATACAGACTTTATATGTATATGTATGTTATAGTACACGTATTCAAGGTTCCCGATTCGATTTCGAGTGCGGCGGCGACATTGAAAGCGTTTCGCTTTGCCTCCGCTCTGCGTGTTCATTAGAGACTCTCGGCACCTAATCATCTGCCCAGACAAGCAGGTAAACCTTCCTCTCCCCTTCACCCTCTTGCCACTCTCCTTTGCTATGCGAATTCGTCTCTGTTTTGCCATTCTCAATTTGCCTGTCGCAATGAGGCTTCAAAGGCGAACATCAAATTTAATCGCATTCGAATTGAAATTGCGTTTCATGTGGCCACGCCTTGCTTGGATAGGGAGAAGAGACCGGGCAGATGCAGAGGGAAATAGAAGCATGAGGAGTCGGAGGGGGATGGGGAGTGCGGGTAGAGTGCGCTGCGGCTAATGATAATGAGATTATTATTATCTGTCAATTGTTTGTTTGTGCTTATTTGTCATTCTCTTTGAACAAGCTTGAGCGATTGCTTGCACACTTATCGTTTATCGATTAATCGTATTGCTTGCAAATTATAGGAAACATATTTATAGTTAACATTGTAACCCCCTCTCCGCCCCTTCTGCTCTGCCCTTTCATGCCACTTTTCCACTTGATTTAATTTCCATTTTCAACTTTAATTGACAGTTCGAGGTGCTGTCACAGTGTGCGTGTGTGTGTGCGCGCGTGTGTGTGTGTGTCATGAGTGTACACATTTTTCCATTATTAGGCAGGTGCCTAAAGTACTCGCTCTTTGCAATAATTGCATCGTCAAGAGCAACAACGAAAATGCCAAACTAAACACGGGGCAGAGGCGGAAGGGGTGTGTCACACGTCAGAGGCAGATACCAACAGCTCTTTCACTCGCACTCAGTGCCCCCCCTACCTCCCCCCTACCTCTCTCTTACTCGCATGTAAAGCTGGTTGCAAGGGGGGCGTGGCAGTTTTGACACTAAATCAAACGCGCTTGCAACACGTTGACAAAACAAGCAAAACAATTAAAATGAATTGAAAGCAGCAGCAATGCACGACTAGCAGCTACCCTGTATGCTTTGTGGAGTGATTAACCAGTGTCGTTACACTCCCCAACAAATATTTACAGGGTATACGCATAAAAAATAACTCTAACATGCGTCAAAAACATCATCAGTTCAAATCAGAAGCAGCAGACACACACACACAGACACACACACACACACACAGAAACACACACACACAGAAACATAGCAGCACACAAACAGGCAAGAGAAGAGGGAGATTGAGTGTGGGGGAAGGGCGGACAGTACAACGAGTGGACACTGAACATGGTCGAGGGAGCTGAAGCGGCCTAAACGATGACAATTGACATGCAAATCCCAGTTGAACCGGCAATTTGCCAGGCCAATATCCAACGACAGCGACACCAGCAGCAACAACAGCAACAACAACAACAGCAACAACAACAACAGCAACAGCTTTACAAACAACCCAACAATAACAACTTAGCAGGAGAAACAACAACAAACAACAGTGAGCTTAGCTGGTGCTAAAGTCTTCGCTTTGCTCGCCTTGAGCAGCTTCAGTGTTTCCAGTTTATTATTATTTTGAGTCCCCTCTCTCCCTCCCACTCTCTCTCTCTATCCCTAATCTCCATCTCTTTCCCTTTGCTGCTCGGTGTTGGTTTTTGTTTTTCATCTGAATCTGATAAGAATTTAATTACAATGCACACAATATAAGCACAAAGTGTATACAGATGTACTAAGCAGGCACAGACATGCACACACAGGCACAGGCACAGACACGCACACAACGTTACTGAACACGCACAGACACGCTTGAGCACACAGCATCCAAAATACGGGAAATTGGATGACAAATCGACCAAGAATCACACGTGTATAACGAACTACGAATGTGAAATACTCTTAGGTTAAGTTGAAGGGCTTGACTTGGGGAAATTTTCTACGTAATACTCGGAGTTTTCTTTTTGCAGAACAGAATTCTAAGTTTATAGTCGATGACAATTCCAGCTCTACTCTGGGCAGTTGAGTAATTAAACACAACTGTTCCAATTTCACTTCGAATAAGAAAAGCATATATTGAATGTTTTGAGTTAATTCAGACTTGGCAGATCGTAGTGCTCTGAAAATGCATTAGTTCTGGCTTCAAGATGTTTCATTTGATGAATTTCTTTTACTTTTTGGCTTAGTTGCTGGAAAATTTCGAATAAATTATTAGTTCTTTTATTTTATATTCCAATCCCATCATTGCTAATGCTAATTTGGCTTCACATATCATAAATCCCTAAAAAACGGAAAAAACTGTCATTTAATGTGCCAATCCCACTGTTTCAAGTGCCTTACTCAATTACCTGATTAATTTTAAGTTTGGGAACATGTAAATTTGCGAAGTCTTTCATTTCATGCACCATTTCCATTGTTTCTAATGCTATTTTTAGCAAGTATGACTGTTTTCAGACTAAGTACATCAATAATTTCTGATACGATGAAAGAACTATCATTTCATGTTTCATTTCCACTGAGTCAAGTGCCAAATCGAAACGTACTGACTAGAAAACTTGTAAAGTTCCTGAAAGAGCGTTAAATCTTGCAATTGATGCTTTTATATCATTGTTTCATACGCTAATTCAAACATATATTGGGGTTGTTGAGTTGTTTTTAGGCTTCACATATCATAAATACTGTCATTTAATAAAGAGCTTAGCATTTGATGTTTCTATTCCACTGTGCCGAACGGAACCATACTAAATTTGTCGGGTACTTTTATTACTTGTTCCATTTCCACTTGGCACAAGGTGCCTCCCCTTACTGATAAGATCGTACCCACTCACACACAGTTATCGCGTTATATCTTGGGGCACCATTATGAGAGCAAACACACACACACACACTAGCGCCAGTGTATGTGTATGTGTGTGTGTGTCTGCAACTCTGAACCGAACTCGCAATTACAATCGAAAGTCGAATCGAAGGCAAGTGAAACAAAGTGGAATGAGAACATAGAACGTGCTCTGTGGCGACACGATCCCACATTGTCCACGTTGTCGCGATGTTCATATCTTATTTGAACTGTGACAACGACAACAACAACAGCAACAGCAACAGCAGCAACAGTATCAACAACAACAGTAACAACAGCAATTACAACCATGGCAACAACAGTAGCAGCAGCAGCAGCAGCAGCGCTGCTAGCGTCGCAACGCCGACGACGACGCCCACGTCGACGCCGACGTCGACGCCACAATTGAACATGGAGCGACTGCTGCATGCGGTGCGTGAAGAATTTCAAACAGAAGATGAATGCGAAGAGGAGGCCAGCGGCAACGCCATCGCCAATGCCAACGATAGCAGCAGCAGCGACAGTAGCAGCAGCAGCAGCAGCAGCAGTAGTAGCGGCAGCTGCAGCAATAGTCGCCGCAGCAGCCGCAGCAACAGTTGCGCGACGCTGCAGTCGCCGAGCTGCTTCCAGCCCAGCGATTACTTTGGCATAAGTGGAGGCACGACGCTGACTTCAGCCGGGGCGGGTGGCGGCGTACGTCGCTTTCGTCGCTCTTCGATTGGCATGCAGCGCAAGTCGGCGTTCCGCCAGCGCAAGCTTGACTCTGTAGGGGCGTGGCGTCGCAAGAGGTAAGTCTCGGGCCCGCTTCCCCTCATCCTGTGGGCAATCTATGCAAAGTAAGAGATCATTTCGTGGCTTATCTAGTGCAAATTGAACTGTAGAGATAATTTAGGGCTAGGACCTATAAGCCTAGGTTCTTTGTGTCTAGGACCTTTGGGTCTAGCACCTTTAGGTCTAGGATCTTTCGGTCTGCGACCTTTGGGTCTAGGACTTTTGGGTCTAGGACCTTTGGGTCTAGGACCTTTGGGTCTAGGACCTTTGGGTCTAGGACCTTTGGGTGTAGGACCTTTGGGTCTAGGACCTTTGGGTCTAGGACCTTTGGGTCTAGGACCTTTGGGTCTAGGACCTTTGGGTCTAGGACCTTTGGGTCTAGGACCTTTAGGCATAGGACTTTTAGACCTAGGACCTTTAGGCCTAGGACCTTTAGGCCTAGGACCTTTAGGCCTAGGACCTTTAGGCCTAGGACCTTTAGGCCTAGAACCTTTAGGCCTATGACCTTTAGGCCTAGAACCCTTAACTATTATCTATACTATAGATCTCTCTTAATGCTGCATTTGCTAACTATTCCATTTTTTCTTCCCCTGTAGACGCACGGCCTCGACAAGCAATGCCCGTCGTCCGATTCGCATTGTGCCGGACTGGACTGAGAACGCGGTCCAGGGCGAGCATTACTGGAAGCCCACATCGGCCTCTGGCGATCTCTGCTGCCTCAACGAGGAGTGCATTGTAAGTACCTTCTACTTATACATACGACTATGTCAGCATACTCACATACACATACAGTCACATACACGTACGTATCGCTAGTTGGGGCTGTCGTTGGGTGTCTCGGCCAGGACGGGGCTTTGGAGTTACATCTAATTCAATTACCGCCGTCAAGAACAAAAAGCAACAAGCCCCAAAATGACTGAAACTTCGTGTAATCGTGTAATTTATTTATTGCGTGCTTGTCCGACATACATAAGTGTGTGTGTGTGTGTGTGTGTGTGTGTGTGTGAGGGTATGCGTGTGTGTGTTATTTGTTTGGTCACACGCACTCGATACATGAAATGGTCCGAGCGCGTGCTCTGCTTGTCCAGCAGCTGCAAACTTTGCCCCGTCACAAGTTGCAAGTACTTTGTCATTAAGCGAGAGTGCCTGTGTGTGTGTGTGTGTGTGTGTGGCAAGTCTCGAGTCACGACAACTGTTCGCATTGCTAACGTGCAGCAGAAGATGCCCCGCAAAGGAAGAAGTCGGCTCAACAAGTGAGCGAGCTGCGCGTTCGAGCACATAAATATCGCAATAGTTTCCCCGAGTTGAAGGTCGTCCATTGCCCAGATGACTCTCCTACTCACCTACTCCAATCCCCTTCTGCCGTCTGCTCTTAAATGTCACTCGCATACTTGTCAGACAAGTCCTGAGACCGAAGATTGCTTGGGGAATAAGTCAAATAAGTGTCAAGTGCAGACATTGCAGCTGCATTAGAGCTTGCCACTTGATTGCTTAGCACCTGCTTCACGTAGAGCTTTAATGTACTTTCAAGAAACAAGGTGTCGAGCTTTTTCTGTGCAATTTGCTCGTAATAAATCAGTTAAACTCAATTTATAAACATCTAGTAAACTGCTTTAATGAGCTTGCGTGTTAGATGAGTTTGCCAAAGCTCTTCTTGCTTACATTTGCAGTTTATTGGGTTGATTATGCATTGAGCTTTAATGTGCTTTGAAGTATCAAAATTAGGTTTACGATTTAGTTTAGCTTTTATTGTAGAGTTACATGCTTTGTCTGATACAGTCTGGCTTATGTAGGCTTTCTTTCACAGTTTTGTTTATGAGCTTTGAGTGATTTCAAGGATTTCAAGCTTGAATTTACACTTTATTGGCCTGCTGTAACATAGAACTTCATTGAGCTTTAACTATCACTTTAATCCTTAGTCCCACTTTCCAACTAAAATGTATATAAGTACATTAGAGCATTCCTGAGCCTTCTCGATTAGTTGTGCTGTCACATTTGCTTAGGTTAGCTTTAAGTTGGAGTTAAGTTATTACAGCAAAGAACGATCTCTCACTCTCTTGGACTACGCTGACAGATGGACCTGACGAACACTGTGGGTCCACAAAGAAAAACAAAAGCGGATAGTGGGGGACACACAATTAATGAGCCGACTTTGTTTTGGTCACAAATATAAATATATATATATAGTATATATATATGTATATGAACTGGTCCAATGAGTCATGGTGCGGCCAGTTGTGGGTCCTGTCACGTAACCGATGGGCCAATTGAAATTGACAAACTGCCTGCGTCTGCATCTCTAATGTGTTTATCTCAGTCTCTTCCCATTTCTCTTTCTCCCACTTTGAACCTGCTGCAGAAGAGTGGACAGCGCATGAAGTGCTCGGCCTGTCAGCTGGTTGCTCACCAGAACTGCATTCCAATGGTGAATGAAAAGACTCAGCTGGCCTGCAAGCCAACGTATCGGGATGTGGGAATCCGGCAGTACAGGGAGCAGACAACGACCCATCATCATTGGGTGCACCGCAAGCTGGAGAAGGGAAAGTGCAAGCAGTGCGGCAAGGTGAGTATCCACAATGAACCTCTTATTCACACACACACCCCCACTAATCTCCCACTAATGTTCTTAGGCTGTGCAGAGCAAACTCTTTGGATCGAAGGAAATTGTCGCGTTGTCCTGCGCCTGGTGCCACGAGATATACCACAATAAGGAGACGTGCTTCAATCAGACAAAGATTGGCGAGGAGTGTCGTCTAGGTGAGTTTCATTCATCTGCTTTTTAGCCTTATCGATGCCAGCACAGCCTGCGCGCACCATTGTCCATTCGTGGCCGTAGCTCGCCTTCCTTGCTCCCCCGCTCCCCCACTTCCTCATTCCTTCTCCATTCCCAATTGTCCGCTGATTAATTACGTGACGTGAATGCAAATTAATTGTGGCCCGTTAACTTAATTAAAATTTGTGCATTAAAACGTAGACCAACTTGCCCCGCAGCCCCGCTTAACTGTCCTTACTGCCCTGACTGCTCATTCACCTCACTCACTCAAAAACCGAATCCCATTTATTCGCCAGGTAAATTGGGCCACTCCCACCCAAGCCTTTCTCTCTTACGCTCATCTCTTTCTCCCTGTCTGTCTGTCTCCCGCACATTGCCTCATTGTCTTCATTTACAGAGCAGCTTGAACTCTTTTTTCGCTGTCTACCCTTTCCAGGGAGGGCATCAGCACTTTGTTAGCGCTCTAACGTTGTGCCATGATAGATCTCCCAATAGTTCAACTGCTTATATAGATGAAAGTAGATATAAATAATATATATGCTTGAACCTTTCATATAATTATGCTAGAGTTTTTTAACAACAAATTCTATTCAATAAAGAGAGTATCTAGCAATACAGTTAAGAGTTGTTGTTACCCAACAATTTTTAGAAGACAAAACATTATTGAAGGTGTACTAATTTATTCAGAAACTTTATTACGTATAATTTATGTCTAAAGAGTATATCAAGTGTGTCTCATTTGTCTGCGAGAACTTCGAGGCTGATTTAAAGCACCTTCTCTCGCTCTCTCAGTCCCCTTTCACTCTCTGTCTTCTTCACTCTTCATCTCTCCCAGCTATTTTTGGGTCAAGTTCTGGGGTCATTAGCATTTATTTCGCGGAATTGACAATTTGTCAAGTTCTTGGCCTCGGTACTAAGTCAATAGATGAGCGCAATACGTGGCAAATAAAAAGACGAAAATGGAAGAAGAAATTCAAGAAACCGTCTGTTGACTTTGGCTTTTGTAATTTAAATTCACCCATCTACAGATATACCATATTTAGATACGCATAGAGTAAAAGACTTTGACGAAATTAACACAGACTGATTGACCCGCCCTCTTTCGATTGCCAATCATAGTGGAAAGTTGAGCAATTTAATAGACTGAGTATGATTTAATTTTATCTATAACCTAATGTGATATTCAAGGGGTCTGCTTAACCTTCACTTTAGGGCATCTAATGAAGTCTAGAAGATTTGCTAAGTTGCTACAAGAAACTTGAGGGAAATAGAAATAGAAGTATGCCCATTGCAGCTACTAGATTGATACTAGATCATCCGACTATTGAGATATTAGAGATTCCCGCCTTGAAGACGAATCAATGCCAACTTTCGCTACTCACTTGCTTCGTTGAGTGCCTGCCCGCAGTCGGGTAAATTGTTGCAGTGGCCGAGAGCTGAAGCTGAAAGTTTCTGCAGGCGATGGTCGCTGCACTTAGTGGTCATCTTGCAAAAAAGGTGACCTCCCCTCGCCTCCTTTTCATTCCCCCACAACTCGAGAAGTTAATTCCGAAATGCCAAAAGTTGTAAGTGCCAGATGAAAGGACTTTGGCCAGCTGTGGATGGCATTGCGACAAGAGCAAGACAAGACAATTGACTTGGACAGCGAAGGAAGTGAGATGACGCACAAGATAGAGTGGAAAAGTGGAGAGGATAAGGGAAAGAGGGGAAGGAAGTGACACGACTAGCTGTGCATAGGAAATGCGTGCTAAACTGGACTGCGCCATGTCCGCTTTTTATAAAGTGTCTCAATGAGCGTCTTGTTAACACACTCTCCAACATTGCATTACCCGCACAGTTGCCTCGCCACCGTTCCCCCCTCATTGCCTTGCCTCTTCGCCCGCCCATACAATAAAAGACAATGACGGTTGCCACGAGACAATGAAATAAAGCACAAAATACAATTACGGACGGGACAGCATCCGTGAGGAGGCCTAGACCCGGCCCAATCTTTGTCTTTTCCCCACCCCCTCTCCCTATCTTTTTCCCCCTCTCCCCATCTTTTTCCCCCTCTCCCTCTTTCTCCCATTGTTGCGAGCTGCTGCAGTGCGTCGCTGGGTGTGTGTGTCTTGTGCCTTTGTTTTGCCAGCGGCACGTCTGTCCCGTTCCGTCCGTTGCCAACATCCTGTCTGCCCTTCAGCCATGCGCGCTCTGTCTGTCTGCCTATTCTCCAGTCCGTCTGTCCGTCTGTCTCTGTTTCGCCTCTTGTGCGTAGTCCGCTTGTGGTATTCATAATTGTGCTCCTGCTTGCGGCATGTCGGCTCTGTGCGTGGTAGCATGCGGCATGCGGCATGCGGCTTCTCATCTCAATCTCTTGCGCTTACCCTTGTGAGTGACTTTCACCGCATATTTTCTATGCTATTAACTTGTCCTTGTCATCGTCAAAGGTGGCCAAAATGAAATCTGCTGCCTGCCTCCCTGCCTGCCTGTATGCCCCGCATAAGCCAAGACACACACTCTCAATTAGCTGTACGTGAAAGGCGTTGGTCAGCTTGATACCTGCCCTATCCCTCACTTACTAACAATCCTCAATAGACTCTCTCTCCTCCCTCTCTCTATTCTCAGGCAACTATGCCCCCATCATTGTGCCACCATCGTGGATTGTCAAGCTACCGAATAAGGGCAACTTCAAGTCCTCCATCCGTGTGAGCAACAAAAACATCGCCGCGGGTGGTGCTACAGGTTCCGCTGGTGCTGCCACCGGTGGCAAGAGCAAGAAACAGACCCAGAAGCGGCAGAAGGTTAAGGAGGAGAAAAAGGAGCCGCGTGCATTCATTGTGAAGCCGATTCCATCACCGGAGGTAATACCGGTCATTGTCTTCATCAATCCCAAGTCCGGTGGCAATCAGGGCGTCAAGTTGTTGGGAAAGTTCCAGCACCTTCTCAATCCGCGTCAAGTATTCGATTTGACACAGGGTGGACCCAAGATGGGGTAAGTAATGCGCTAGGATCACCTGAATAGAGAATGAACTAGTTCACTGCTGTGCATTAAGTTGAAGATTGAAGCCAATGAACTACTTCATAGGTCAAGCATGATCAGTTCTTGAATTGATGACTAGTTCATGAGTGGATGAACTAGTTCATGGGTTCTTGGACCAGTCATGATTTGATGAACTAGTGTATGAGTTGATGTACTAGTTCATGAGTTGAGGAACTAGTTCATGAGTTGATGAAGTCAGTTGTGGAACTAGTTCATGAGTTGTGGAACTAGTTCATGAGTTGAGGAACTAGTTCATGAGTTGAGGAACTAGTTCATGAGCTGAGGAACTAGTTCATGAGTTGATGAACCAGTTCATGAGTTGATGAACTAATTTCAAATCTGCAAACTAAAAGAGAACCAGTTCAAAATACAGATTAGTGTTTCTTTGGTCTAAATTGTTCTAATCTTCTAACTATCTCTCTATTTCTCTCTCTTTGTCTCTATTTCCTTCTCTCTCTCTATTTCTCTCTTGCCCTCCAGGCTGGACATGTATCGCAAGGCGCCTAATCTGCGCGTGCTTGCCTGCGGTGGCGATGGCACTGTCGGCTGGGTGCTCTCCGTGCTGGACCAGATCCAGCCCCCATTGCTACCCGCACCTGCCGTGGGAGTGTTGCCGCTGGGCACCGGAAATGATCTCGCCCGATCGCTCGGCTGGGGCGGCGTAAGTACAAGAAGAAGAAGTACAAAAAGTTCAATCCAAACTGATCTTGGAATATTTCCACTTAGGGCTATACGGATGAACCCATTGGCAAGATACTGCGTGAGATTGGCATGTCTCAGTGCGTGCTTATGGACCGCTGGCGGGTGCAGGTGACGCCCAACGATGATGTGACCGATGATCATGTGGATCGCAGCAAGTCGAATGTTCCGCTGAACGTGATCAACAACTACTTCAGCTTCGGCGTGGATGCACACATTGCACTTGAGTTCCACGAGGCACGCGAGGCACATCCGGAACGCTTCAACTCTCGTCTCCGCAACAAGATGTTCTACGGCCAGATGGGCGGCAAGGATCTGATCTTGCGCCAGTACCGTAACCTCTCACAGTGGGTTACCCTCGAATGCGATGGGCAGGACTTCACGGGCAAGTTGCGTGATGCCGGCTGTCATGCCGTCCTCTTCCTGAATATACCAAGGTAAACGAGGTCTTCCCGGATCAGTAATCATTATCCTGTACTTATGCATTGACTTGAAACTTGCAGCTATGGCGGCGGCACACATCCATGGAACGATTCCTTTGGCCAGTCAAAGCCCAGCATCGATGACGGTCTCATGGAGGTGGTCGGGCTGACCACCTACCAGCTGCCAATGTTGCAGGCGGGCATGCACGGCACCTGCATCTGTCAGTGCCGCAAGGCTCGCATCGTTTCCAAACGCACCATTCCCATGCAGGTGGACGGCGAGGCATGTCGCGTCAAGCCCTCCATCATCGAGATCGAGCTACTCAACCAGGCACTGATGTTGTCCAAGCGCAAGCATGGACGCGGCGATGTCCAGTAAGTATACCCTGTAAGGGGGACATCACCTATACCTATGAATGACCTATACATAGCGTACGGATAACCTATACCTATGAATAACCTATACATAGCGTACGCATAAATAACCTAAACAAATCCTACACACAACTTATTCATAATCTATGCATGACCTATTCATAACCTATACATAATCCATACAGAACTGATACATTATCAATATATAATCAATACATAACCTATACATAACCTATACATACCCTATACATAACCTATACATAACCCATACATAACCTATACATAACCTATACATAATCCATACAGAACTGATACATTATCAATATATAATCAATACATAACCTATACATAACCTATACATACCCTATACATAACCTATACATAACCCATACATAACCTATACATAACCTTTACATAACCTATACATAACCTATACATAACCTATACATAACCTATACATAACCTATACATAACCTATACATAACCTATACATAACCTATACATAACCTATACATAACCTATACATAACCTATACATAACTTATACATAACCTATACATAACTTATATATAACCAATACTAACATTTACAAATCCTATACATATACTACACATAACCTATTCATAACGTAACCTAACTCTTCCCAAAACTTTACTAACCTGAAACCCTTTTCGCTTTCGCCCGCACAGTGTCAATCCGCTGGAGAAGTTGCAGCTGGCAGTCCTACGTGTGACCATGCAGCAGTACGAGCAGTACCACTACGACAAGGACATGCTGCGCAAGCTGGCCAACAGGTTGGGTCAAATCGAGATCGAGTCGCAGTGCGATCTCGAGCATGTGCGCAACATGCTCAATGCCAAGTTCGAGGAGTCCATTACCTATCCAAAGGTCTCGCAGGACTGGTGCTTCATCGACTGTAAGTTCGGCTAGACATAGCTGATTATATATGTATCTATAACTGAATATTGGAATATATTCTCTGCCTGTAGCCTGCACAGCGGAGCATTACTTCCGCATCGATCGGGCCCAGGAGCACTTGCACTACATTTGCGACATCGCCATCGATGAGCTGTACATACTGGACCACGAGGCGGCCACAATGCCCCAGACACCCGATCAGGAGCGTTCGTTCGCTGCCTTCTCGCAGCGTCAGGCGCAGACCGAGCGTCGGCAGATGGATCAGGCACAGGGTCGCGGACCAGGCAGCACGGGTAGGCTTCTGTTAGCTGACTGTTGGCATCGCGCCACTGCCGGCAGCGACACCGTTACTCCGACTACCTCCGAGCTGCCGCTGCAGCAGCGGCTGCAGCTCTACCAGCAGCAGGCGGCCCAGCAGCTGCCATACCTAGATAGGCGCATGTTTTGCCACCTTCATTATCGCAAGAAGCGCTACGAGCTGTGAGCGATCTCTTGCTCTTGCGCTCGCTCTTGCTATCTGTCTGTCTTGTTCTCTCACTCTCTCTTTCTCTCGAACTGTCTATCTCTATCTCACTCTGTTGTTTGCTGTTGAGTGTTGTCTCTGTCTACGTTGTGTGCTTACGTTTTGCTTTGGTTTTTCTCGAGTTGGTTTTTCGTTTTTTGCATGACACACACTCACACACACACACACACGAACACACACACACACTAGACATACACACAGTGCTCACGTTGAGGTGGGAGCGAATACAGCTTAGTCCTTGCCACGCCCACATGTAAGTAACGCATTAAATATGACCAGCCTCCACGTAATGAATATCTAATCGCTGCTTACGTTAACAGTTACTCGTAACAGCGACAAGGACTAAACCGTATTCCGTTCTCGTCCAATTTCCCATCAACCAATCTACCAACCAACCAACCAATTAGCCAACCAATCTATCAACCAATCAATCAACCAATCTACCAACCAATCGTCCAACTAACCGACTAAAACTCAAACCAAAAACAATAAACACAAATCCAACCACACAGAGTTCAATCGGTAGGTTGCCTCAGTAGCTTTATGTGATTATCTGATTAATCGATTAACTAACTAAGTGATTATGCAATTAATACAAATACAATTTATCGCTTATCGTTTACGTGTTGTGTTCTTAATGCATATTGTATATATTTACTGCAAATGGCCTACTAACAATTCTCTTTTTCAAATTGAATATTCACACTTGAATACACCCACACACCCATACACGTATAATATATCATACAAAGATGAGGACTTGCAAATTGGCTCGAAGCCCATTAAAGTGATGAAGTGGAAGAGGTAAAGCCGAAACGATAATTCGATAACTAAATCTATCGCTATCGCTATCGCAATCACAAGCTCATCTCTCTTTCTCTCTCTGTCACACGCGCATTTTCCACTCGAAAATTGTCACTAAATTGAAAAAAAAGTGAGCGAGATGGTTACAGTATAGCAACCGATGCTCACTCATTCTCTGTCTCGCTCACATCCAAGTTCATTTGACTTGTGACACAATTGGTTATCCTACTCTAACGATTGGCAATTGCTCATGACCATCACATAACATCACACTCGGTCCCACTCTCTCTCTCTTTCTCTCTCTCTCTCGCATTTATTTCATAACTCCTACTGCTTTTCTTTCTCTCTCTCTCTTTCCTCTCTCTCTTTATTTTCCTGCATATCTGACTGTCTCTTTCTTTTCACTTATACCGCATTTTTCTGTTTCTGTTCCTGTTGTTGTTGTTTAATGCATGCAGCAACAAAGATCGTTTATTCAGTTTTAACGAAGATGTTTTTGGTTATGGATTCAGGTATTCTGTATTCAAATCTTTTTCAACTATCCCACCGTCTCTGTCTCTGGTACCTAACTATCCTAACTATCTATAAACTTATCTCAATTTATCTCTCCTTCTCTCTCTGTCTCACTAAATCAGAGATCGTTTTCGTATCATATTGTGCAACATAATGAAAACATTTTGAAATCGAAACTGATGCTCGACTTTTTCTTTTCTACTTTTCTATGCACATCTACACTCGCACACACCTACACCTACATCAACACACACACAACCAACCAACCAACCAACCATACACACGCAACAAACCAACCAAACAACCAACCAATCAATGAACCAACCATATAACAGCCCTATACTGGAGCAAACTTCCGATGCCGTACTACTAGCGGCCCAGGGCGGACAACTCAATATGGTAGCTTTAACTTTGACTTTACCTTAACCTTTACCTATACCTTTACCTTTGCCTATACCGTTAACTTTTAGTTCCATATATGTCATATATCTTTGCCCTGTCTTGAGTTTAGCGTGAGAATCTTGTCTGAACTTGTCCAGTTTTATCGTTAGCCCTTTGCCAAGTTACCCAAACTAAGTGCGTCTTGTACACACAGTATCCCTAACTCAATCTCTCTCTTTTTCTATTTGTCTCGCTCTCTCCCTGGCGCAGTTACGTGCACTACATGAACAGGGATACTCATTACAATCAGTGAACAAGAACGGGCAGACGGCGCTGCACTTTGCCTGCAAATACAATCATAAGGATATTGTCAAATACATCATATCGTGCGCAACTCGACGAGTCATTAACATGGCAGACAAGGAACGGTAAGTTATCGTTGTTATCGATCAACCATTATAACGTATTCGATAAATGCAAAATATTAAATCGTTAATTGTACCTCAAGTTAATGTTTCCAAACTGAATCAATCTATTCGTTATCGATTTTTCAATCGAACAGTGCATATGATATTGGTGGAAATCGATAACGGGGCATGTAGTCCGTTAAGTGTCTAGTATGTAGCATGTTTTTCATGTTATCGATAATTCAGTTGATGAAATGATCGATAATATGATGTCGATTGAATTATCGATCACCCGTTTTTGCTTGAATAAACGATAACATGTTATTAATGAAATTATCGATAACATTTGTTTAATTATCGATAACAATGTTATCGATATCCGATAGATTGGCTTGCTTACCAATAAATAGTTCTCTAATATACTTTATATGTACATCTTTGTCTTTTGCTTCAGCGGTCAGACGGCACTTCACATTGCCGCGGAACAAAATCGCCGCGACATCTGCGTAATGCTTGTGGCAGCCGGGGCAAACCTATTGGCGCGCGACGACGGAGGCAACACGGCCATGATGGTGGCATTCAACAAGAACGCCAACGAGATAGCAGCATATTTGGAAAGTAAGCAGGTCGCAGCGCAGGCCGCTGAGAAATGGGCCAACAGCATGATCAATGACGACAATATCCCATCCACATCCGCTTCTGCAGCTGCTGCTGCCGCCGCCGCCAAGGCCGCCGCAAACGCAAACGCCAACGACAGCGCCGATGCCATCGCATCCACATCGTCGTCTGCCCCCTTCATGTAAAGTGCAACTACAAAAAAAACCAAAAAAAAAAAATGAATGAACCGTCCCAACCCTTTCCTACATCCCTGAAATCGCTGTAGAAACGTAGAGATCGCTAGCTGAGACCCATCACCAGATTCGATCAAGATCATCAGATCGCAACAGATCTCCAATTCTAATATGCGAATTTCCTCCTTTTTTGCCATCCAATGGAAATACTAAACAACTTACCGACAACAACAATAACTAATGGAATTACTAAATACCACCAACAATGACAACAACAACAACAACTACTAAATACTGCAAATTCTGCAACAACTCAATTAATTCACAAAAAAAAACCAAATATGTCAACAATTAAAAATCCCAACGCGAACATCAACATTCCAATGCAAACGACAATGTGCAAATGAAACGGAACGAAACGGAAATGAACTTAAAAACGGAAACGGAAATGGAAAATCAAAATGGAACGACACGGAATCGAACGGAAATGGTTTGGAAATTAAACGATACGGAACGGAACGAAACACCTCGTTCAGGCCAAGAGCGTTTCATGCATTTGGAAGTTCAAACCAGAGTTTAAAAGTCAAATATTCAACTAGAAAAAAGATAAAGAAGAAGAAGAAGAAGAAAAAGAAGAAGAAGTAAAAACAAGAATTACAACAAGTAGAAGAAAACGTTAAGCAGAAGAAGAAACACTTGCGTTGCCAATGTGCAACAATCCACACACATATTTTTTTGTCGATGAAACTTTGCAAATTTGTTCTGTTCAATCATAGAAGGATTTTGTCTTTGAAGAGCACATACTTAAGTGTGCACAGCTGCATTGATAAATGGAACTCAAAAACGAGGAACAGAGAACATATGAAAATTAAAGTAAATTCAATTTAATGAAATCGATAACTTTCGATTAGGCATCGAATCGCAAATGATTAAAAAAAACGTTGCTTTAGCTCTAAGTGACAACTTATTTACATATAAAACAACACAAAGCAAAACTTGATTCCTTATTACACACACAAACACACACACACATACACATACAAACACATACACACATATAAACACACACACACATACAAACACACTTTCAATTGAGTGTATTGTTTTGAATCCTTTGGCAAACAAAATTAAAAGATTATTATGATTGTGATATCTAAATTTAATTATACTAAAAACGAAAACGTGAAGAAAGTTGTAGAAGAAGGATGCGATAAGTGCGATAAGAACGAGGTGACGAGCCAATGCGGCGTATGCTTGATATTGATATTAGTTCGGGTAGGAAGAGAGTAGAGCAGCTAAATGGAAGAACGAGCAGATTCACCCACTCACACCAAAACACACACAAACACACCCACAGAGACACACATTTGCGCACGCGTATAGTACATATGATATATACAATATAAATATATATCACTTATATAGTAGCACACATATTAAATATATCTTTGACGATTTCGATGAAGTTTAAGAAAAGCGAAAAGAAAAATCGAGCTGTAAATTGTGAAGAAAGAAGCAGCACAGCAGCAGCAAATAGTACATAACCTATAATGGTTTATCTGCATACATGCATGAATATAGTATGTATGAATATCTCTCTCGCACTAACACACACACACACAGACATAGATACATACAGATATAGTCCCATGCGCACACTCTTTACTAAGCTATGCACAACCCAGAAAAAGTTCCGTGTTTCTCTGGTTACCCGATCTCTCTCTCTCTCTCTCTCTCTGTGTCTCTCACAGATACTCACACACGGTCTGTGAGTATCTGTATCCCTTTCTATGACTATCTCCCTCTAACTCGATGTGTTTCAAACTCAATCAAAGACTTAAACGCCCGTCCTCACCCGCCCGACCCTCAGGCTTACCCTACGAACAAAGCAAAACTATTACAAAGATATATATACTACGAAGAGAGGAGAAATTAAAAGAAAGGAAAGAAAAGAATAGAAATATATAAACTATATATAATATCTAACGTATATTATAAAAAAAAAGTCCGTACCCGTTTAACTTTCATAAGTTAATACCTTTAAAAATATAAATATTAAGAAAAATGGGAACGCAAAACGACTTCAAAGCAAAACTGCAACAGTAATAAGTGCAACAACAACAACAATAAAAACAACAACAACAATAAAAACAACAACAACAATAACAACAGCAACAGTAACAAGAAGAACAACAATAAAGAACAGGTAGTCAGATGATTGCAAGAGCAACACATAAAGATAAAGATATATACTACAGATAAACAGTCGATAATGTATATGGTATAAGTAGATGCAGCACTAATAGACGTAGGTACGGATTCAGATATATTTAGATAAGCAAGATTATATAGTATGGCAAACACACAGGCACACACACACACACACACACACATATACACACACACATACACACACATATACACTTGATTTATCGAATCAAGTGCCAAAAACACATTACTAGGTTAGTCACTTATGCAATAATGCAACTATATAATCATAATCGACAATCGATAACAGATATGCGACATACGATAATCGAATGCAAGTGTCTGTTATCGAAGTTGATGTTGGTGCCGTAGAAATTAGTCAAACTTTTTTTCATTAGATTCGCGTTCGATTAGAGCTATGTAAGTTCGATAGTAAAGTGCGCTAAAAGTCAATTACGTTTCGAAATTTCTCCATTGGTTTTACTTAAGATATATAGTATATATTTGTACATATACACATGCCGACGCATGTATGTATGTGGCAACAAAGCATAAAGACGACAAATCTCATTATTGAACATAAGGAATAACGTAATTAACGGTTTAGCTAGTGAGCACGCCGAGTTCTGAGCAGATCGTGGAAATACTTAACCCAAAGCGAACGACTCAGAACTCGCCGATTGATGACATAACTGTAAGCAGTAGCCTGTAACTGTAGCTCTAATCGTAATAATATTAATAGTAATATAACAATAACTACTATGATAATACTAAGAATAATAACAGTAACTACACAGTAACTACAATTATGATAGTAATAATGATAATAGTAGGAGGTATCACGATAAGAATGCGCTGCAGTAAGTCGTCTGTCCTCGGCAGGCGGCCTTGGGGCTTGGCTCTTCAGCCTTGCATCATCTGCATGCCGCCGAGGACAAGCTGCGAGTTAGGGATGTGGCAGAAAGGCAGGAAGATTGTTGTTAGGCTTAGGATATTGCTGGATAATTATGTTTTGGATTTCGAGTAGCAATACTACTATGCGAGCGATAGCGCGACCAATCGGAGTTACGAGATCTGTGGCAGCGCTTTGGGAGCACACATCACGCTGCCCCGCAACACGTGCACCCACAGCCCGTGCCACACATCATCGCTCCGAGGTGATCGTCACACAATGCCCGCAGCAAACTCGAGGCAGATGCAAATGCAGAAGTAGCTGAATGAAAGCTGCGACTGCAAAAGACGAAGAGACGGAGATGGAGAATGCTATTAAAGTCTCATTTAGCAAATGACAATCTAGTGAAATTTTAGCGAGGAATAGAACGTTTGCTAAATCATAAATAGATTTATTGAATACGGAGAAACGAATGAAAACGTATGAATGATGAAAGCAGAACTCAAAATACATTAAACTATAACTAAAACTAAGAAGATAATAATAATTTTTGTTTCGAGCAATTAAATATGAATTATCAATGTAGTAATTAATCGATTAATCGAGCACTATCTACTCTCTCCACTATCTACTATCGCTTAACTCTATCTCAATCTAAACCTAAATTGCGATCGAAATCGAAATCAAAATCGAGACAGTGTTGGACATCCAACGATCGAACGATTGAAATCGATGCGACCCTCTCCTTTTGAAATTGAAATTGTAGTTTGATGGATTTGTTGAAGTGAACAAGTGCAATCGAAATGATCGAAATGAAGTACTATCGCTAGTACCACCAATAAGACAGACAGCCAGTGTTGCTAAGCGTCGGCAGACGAGCCGCGCTAAGCAAAATGGATTATAGTCACCTGTTCGGAGAACAACCGGGTCCAAGCCAAACTAAGAATATATTTTCGTGCATTTTGTGTAAAATATGAATGAACAGGTCAAGCAGATAGATGACATAGGCCCAGTCAGACATACACACACACACACATAGACACACTCGCATATGCACACAGAGATATACACTCACATACACACACACACACACCTAGAGACCTTATTATGAGAAACTCAAAGGCCTTGATAAAAAACACTTCCAGCACACACACACACCAAGCAACATAGATCCATATACAGAAACTGTACACACACACACAATTACACACACCTTATATAGAAGCTATACATATACATAGACATTAACATATACATATACAAATATAACATATATTTTTTTCTATGCATATAAGAGAATTGTTGAATAACGTGGCGAACAACATGAAACGCAAGTCTTATGAAAACCTAGAAAATAAGGCAACTGAAATTGTAAAGGATGCAACAACACCAAGAACAAAAAAAAACCACAACCAATACAGCAACAAGGTTAACTACAACAGCAACAAAGAGCAAGAACGCTGTTCGAAGTTGCATTCAATCGAAACACTCTACCAACTACCTTTATATGAAACATAAAAATAATGAATAATTTACGCATCTAGTGAATAATTTTATTGTAATTTATTTATTTATGCTTAATGAAGAAAAACCATTCAACACACTCACACCCACACCCACACACACACATACACCGTGAAAAATAAATATTTTATTTTCCAAGTGAAAACTGTTGCAGGTTTATAATTTAATATTTCATTTGATTTCATTTAGTTCTCGATCTCCCAACTTGTTTTCAGCATTTCGATTGGAATGCAACGAAACCAAATACAACAACAACAACAAGAACAACAGCAGCAACAACAACAACAACAACAACAAAATGAAGATGATGAAAATGAAAAGCTGAATTTGTAATGCTTGAAACTGTAAAATAAAAAAGGGAAGAACAAAAAAACTTACGCAAGTCTGAAAGTATTTCTATCGAAGAGTTCTAAACTGCTTAAAACTGTATATTGTAAATACCTACTGATGTACTTCGAGCTAGTGCTATAAACTAGCTTAATGCTATAAACTATAACTATTACTATTATAAAGAACGCTATAAACGCATTGTAACATACAAGCACGTGTGCAAATATGTTACCTATATACTGTTGTATAACCTATATACAAATATATATATACATATATATATACATATATATTAACCTTATACCAAATATTCATATACATATACTATACAGATTATATTATATTATAATATATACTAAATTATAAACGGTTAAATTTTTTCGTAGTCCTTAAGCATTAAACATGAAAAGACGAAGACAACGGAAACAGAACAGAAGAATACATAATACAAAATACGAACACACAATACGAATGCGAATGCGAATCCGAATACGAATACGAATACGAATTCGATTTCGATTTCGACAAACAAAACATAAGAAGACAAAACTAAGTACGATATGCACTGCAAGCACTGAGGAATTTGATTCAATTTTACTTAAGATAAACGAAAAGAGAAATTGAAGTAGCATTTAATGAAATCTAAATCTAAATTATGGCATTACGATTTAAAATTTAAAAGATATACACATGTATCTCTCAAGTTACGAAGCAAAATTAATTTTCTGAACCATGCGAAGGAGAAGAAAGACACTGGGAAAACTACCAGCAGCTAGTCAGTTGAGAATATCTCATGGCAATGGGCAAGATACGTTTGGGCCAACGCACACACACACACATACAGCACATGCCAGTGTGTGCGTGTGTGAGTAATACCGAATGGAATTGTTATGCAGGACGTGGAGGCAAAATGTAGAGGCCAAACAGTTAGTAACCGGCACACCCACACACCCACAGAATACTCCCAAGCACACACACACTGAAACTGAAACTGACACTGACACGCACACACACACACACACACACAGACACTCTCAAGTATTAATCTATGTTATATGCTTATAATCGCGCTGAACTAAAGCCGTATACTCCGCTTATCTTAAAAATACATTCACGCGTGCACAAACACACACACACACACACACACGAATACAAACGAACACACACGAATACACGCACTTACATACATTCCGGATACTCAAGAACAGCAACAAATTAAGCTAAAAACACACAATAACTCAACTAAAGATTCTCAAAATTCCAAAAATAAAAATTATGGTTAAATAACTGTAAAGGAAATTAAGAAAATTCCCAAACCGATACAATTCTCAAGTTGCACAATTTGCCCAGACAGCTATCAATCCAAAACATGTCTAAATCTCCCTCAAAATGCATCAAAGAAACCTAAACAAAAATCAAAACTCAAAATTAAACTGAATTCTCGATGAAAACAATATTAAACAAAGGTAACTACGAACTACAAGAACAACAACAAAAACTATTGTACTATCATCAAACAATATAATATGCTAATCGATACATATTCTGATAATCGAAATAAAGTTTTTTTTGGTATTTCAACTAACAAACTACGTTCTATTTAATGTTGTACGGGGAGGAGGAGAAAAACAGCTGTAAACGATCCTGAATATCGATAAAATCTATAAAGTATAGGGGTATATCGACATATCGATAGATTTTAGATATTCGTCAATGAGAATAAGCGAAAACCCGAAAGATGTATGTATGTATCTCAATGTATCTCAAAAACAAATATTAAATGTTCGATTTAATCATTATTTTTTAATCGAATTATCGTACAAAATTGATATACCTCTAATCATATCGTGGTCAGTTCTGATAGAGGGATTTTATCAAAGAATTCGTTGCATACAAATGGCAGAATGGCAGAATTTACAGAGCAGCCCTAAAAGTATGCAACGAAAAAGGTTTCTGCGCCCCTTTAGACGCACTTTGTCAAGTGGCTTCGTTGCTTGTTTGTGCTTTGCTTTCTTTTGATTAGATTATAATTTCCTCTACACAATTTTGTTGAGGATTTCTATCGTTAGCGTCGATCACATGCTTTGCATATATGGTACCGTATTAATTTCCATAATATGGAAAGAAAAACCCCTTTGATAAGCCCACTTTAATTGCGCCTTGGCCAGCCCTACGACAATTGAAATTGAACCACTCTTATCATGAACAATCGATCAGCTGATATCGCATGCGCATGCGAGGTAGTCCCAAAAATCACGTTAAGCCCACCTGTGCCTTGGCAATTCTTTCACTGCCACTGGCACTGAGTAAACACAACGATGGACAGTTAAATAAATTCCACCTAAGTTGAGAATGTTGTCTCTCTTTTTGTTCATTTCCCACCTTATCGAAGCGAGCCCGACACTATAAAAGCCCGTGCAGACCTGTGTAGAGCATAGAGAAAGCTCTAGGAATCCACAAAATGAAGTTCACGCTAGCCCTGTTAGCCCTGTTTGCCGCCATCTGCGTGCTCAGTGTAAGTTGAAGTAGAGCAATGATGTATTGAGATGATGATAATAAACCAATGCTCTGTGCTAATGCAGGTCAATGCTGGCACTTGGCAGCCACTGGCTATGTCCCAGGAGATGGACCTTCAGTTCGAACCGAACGATGTTGCCGATGCGGAGCTGATGGATCCCGAAGTGTTTGGCATCTTCTCTGCTACCTGGTGGGCCATCAAGGCGGCACTACGCGGCGTCAAGGGATTCAACTGCATCATCAAGTGGGTGGTGGGCATCAAGGCCAGTGCACTGCAGTATAATGCCGATCTCGTTGGCTGCGGAGTCGAAGCCACCAAGGATGTGACCAATCTGATCAATCAGAATCTGCTTATCGCCAACACGACCAGCAGCATTATCCACCTGAAATCAACCATTTGCGCCAGCACCGATAATCTCCAGAAACCATCGATCACCCGCAGCTGCACCGTGAGAACTCTTGCCCAGACCTTCAGACTTTACCTGCAGATCAAGAAGGCCATCGTGTTGGCCAAGAGGATTCCAAAGACTGGACCCAATGCCATCACCTGTGTGACCGATGCCACCACCAACCTGACCAACTACTACACCCAGTTCCCATCCAACATGAAGACCTGCTCCAAGCTGACCAGCTCCTAAGCAACGGCATTCTATATATATTTTTTAATTATCCAATAAAATGAGCAAGTGAAGAAAACAAAGCAATCGCTCAATTTATGTTTGTTCTTTGGGATTCAGTGATAAAAGATTGAAAACTTTAAGTGTTCTGACTTATCGATTAATTGATCGATCAATTAATAATATTTTATATGAGCTTAATAATACAGAATGTATATCGCAAAATATTCAAATTGTATTATGTCGTGCTCGAAATACAATATAACAATCAGTAATACTACAAACACTACTTACACGTAGAAAGATTAGTAAACTTTATTTGGCTGATTGAGTTCTTCGAAATCATCATGTAATTTTCGGAATTTTCACATATACTATTTATAGTATCATTCTTATCAATATAATAATAGCGTATATTGAATTGACCAATTGACTGATTGTTAAATATGTTTTTTCTTTAAAGTATAAACTAATCTAATGAGCATTGAAGATATAAATAACCCAAAATTGTGATCTTATAATAAACAGAAATTTTAGGATTAATGATAGTCAAACTTTATATGATTATTTCTAATATTTTAATAGACCAATAAATGTACTAAACTATGAAATAAGCAGATTATAAAATATCGAAGGGTACATTCTTTACATAAGGCAAAAAGAACAGTTAGAGCTGGAGAAACAACAATGTTAAATCGATTAACATCGATGTTTCCTATGAAAAGTATCGGCGATTATAGATGTTATAAAATATTACTGGAAAGAAGAATTGATTATTGAAAAAATTTAAAGATCAAGCTGTATATACATATTGTATACATATATGATCATGATAATAATCCCAAAAACCCTTTATCCTATCTTTAGCCAAAATAACCTCAAATAGTTCAGTTTTGAAACATTGTTTTGCTGTTTAGTTTGTTTTAATGTTCGTAATAATCTTGTAATATATAGATGATTTACATAGCAGCGATGCAAGTGTCAATGTTGGGCAAGAAGCTGTTGTAGCTGGTCTGTACGCTTTTGGTGGCATCCACAAAACAGGAGCTGGTGTCGCTGGGCAGTTTGGTGATCTGCTTGATGGTGCGGTTAATCTTGCGGGTGAGCTTCATCACGGTCTTGAACAGCTTCCAGAAGCACTGGGATGTGGTGGCCTTGTCGGTGTCGGTCTCCTCATTGGCGGCGCAGAGTTTGCTGTTCACATTGATCACATCGTTGCAGAGCGAGATGATGGTCTTCACCGAATTGACAATGGCAAGGACATCCTTGGGCACAGCAGTGCCGCAGGCATCGATAGCATCAACATAGCCAGTAGAGGCGGCCAGAATGGCGTTAACCTCCTTCAAGATGCAGTTGGCACCACGCACACTCTTCAATGCCTTCCAAAGGATCTTCTTACAACTGTAAATGAAGCTATACTCCTCGATGTCCATGTAATCGTTGCCCAGTTGCTCATCCAGCACATCCAATGCGGCATTCAGCTCCGCCTCCGCATCGTAGTTGACGGCACCAACGGAGGCTCCGCCATTGGCCTGTCAAAAAATAATTACGTGGTATGTGATAAGCCTGGCAACTTGCTCACGCTCGCTTATCGTGGCCTCTACTTACATTGGCGCTGAGCAGGCAACTGGCCGATACGGCGAGCAGCAGGCAAACGGTTATAGTTCTCATATTGCTAGACAATCAGACTTTGACTAACTGAATGATCGTCTCTGGCAAAGCTCCCGGTTTTTATAAAGACCGTCGCGGCCCGGTCCGTTCATATCGCGGTGAAGTGTTCACGCGTTAAGTGATTTTAATATTTGCAGCGATTAGACTTTGCACCGATATCTACAATACTATACACACTAAATATAGCATATATAGCTGTGTGTATATACCTGTAGTGCATACTATTTATAATCGGTTATATGCCTTGTATTGGCTGTATAGTATATGCAGGTGCTATCTGCTTGGGGTCTTAAATTAATCGCATGAGCCGCAGTACAGGGTATCTATCGACTTAACACTCCTTGCTGTCGGCACTTGTCTTGTTTTCAATTAGTTTGTTTATCACAACAACAAACAAAGCTACAAATTATTATATTTGCCTCAATTAATCACTCAAAGTCCGTGGCCAATTTCATATTGAGTGGAGATTTAATTTTAGACCACGATTCGAAATCAATAATAGACAATCGGCTTTATCACTGACCTATGTATCGCAAAGGTATTGCCACTTACATAGATAGCTAGATCGGTGTATTAGTAGCATTTGTGGAAGGCCCTAGTGCTGATATGAAATTTCATGCGTCGATTCTGGTCTATCGCCTGCGGTTCTTAACGATAATCAGAGATACAGTGAGTGTCAGACACGTGCGTTATATTCGTATATATATATATTTATAGTCATATTTTAATCATATTATTGAGCCAAGTATAAAAACAAATAACAATGAAAAAAAATTGGAAGCTTACGCAAACTAATTATAATCGATGATTTGATAATCGATTGAGAAAAAACCCATTTCGATAGCCAAGTAAAATCGTTAGTGCATTACAATATAATCATAATAATATAATAATAATAATAATAATTTTAATCGTAGTATATAATTATTATAATCATAATATGATAATATCGAATAGTCGATACTCGCACAACACCAAAATTGATTCGATTGTATTAATTATTTGAAATATTTACGAATATCCACGCCAATCGATAATCAGCCAATCGCTCCGCTCTAACATTAGCATAATAACAATAGTTCAAAAAACAAAAAAAAAAAAAATTTTAAAAAATTACCATCATACTCTTCTGTAGTTATAGTCACTTCCCTATATAGTACACATCGTTCAGTTTTTCCATCTTGGGTCTAAAGCTTGTCTGGAATCTCCTCTGGAGTGGATTACGATTAAAGAGCACCTAAGTCTAATAATTTTAATATATATATAAATATATTGAATATTCTTATGTTTTTCTTTTTTTGCTTCATCTTTTCTTGCATACTCTTCGTTCTTTTCCATTGATTGCACAATTGGTTATGTTAAATATGTTCGTAAGAAACGGAAAAGGGGGAGGAGAGCACAGAAAGGGGAACAGAAAAAATGCACTAAATACAGACTTAATCAAATCAAATCAGGCTGAGGCGACTGTTGGTCTTGCGCAACTGCGCACGCCATGGAATGATGTTGTCATTGTCCTCTCGCTCCTCCTCCTGTGGCTCGCCCTGCTCCCCCTGTCCAGTGTTGTCCAGCAGTTGTGGCTGCACTCCTGTCTCCTGCTGCTCGCCATGCTTCAGCTCGCTGTGGTTCTCCTTATTGCCCTGCGGCGAGTGTGGGGCATGCTGCACCTGCTGATGCTGCTGCTGCTGCTGGTGCTGGTGCTGCTGTAGCATCTGCAACTGCTGGTAGTGCTGCTCCACATTGAGGGCACCACTGCAGGCGGCCAGATTGATGTTATCGATGGACATGGCGCGATTCTTGAGACGCCACGTGTCCGCAATGCGATTGTTCTCCTCCACTTTGGGCGTGTAGATGGCCGCTCTGGAAAATGGGTCGCAATGGGGTCAGATAGGAGTCCGCCTGGGTCACCACCGATCACACAACACGCGCCCACTTTGACGGCAACAACAACAACAACAAGAACAACAACAACCTTAACCTGAGCCCTCAACTTACTTCAGCTTGTTTTCGGTCTCTTCGCGACGGGCCAGTAGATCGCGCTTCCATTGCGGTATCTGCGATAGACGACGCGATTCCGCCTCCTGGGCCATGCGATCTTCGAAATCCTTTTTGGCACGCTCCGCCGCCTTCTTGGCCATCATCTGTCGCTTCCAGTCGGGTATGGCATTGCCGGCCTGATCCTTTTCCGGTATCTGCAAGTAGATCTTTGACACGCATTACAATCCCATTCCATCAGCATGCACAAGATCGTTCAATCTCTCCACTCACCTGATCCACATAGTTGTTGGCCGTAAACTGTTTCGTTATCTCCATGTAATGCTCCGAGTCCATGCGATTGGCCATCTGTTGTTCCACCTTCATCTTCTTGATGCCCGGTATATCCTTGGAGATCTTCAGCTCGGCTATCAGATCTGTCTTCAGATATGTGTCCGTGCTGGTGGTCAAGCACTGCATGCTCAGGCTGCGCGCTGGCATCTGGTACGGCTTCGGCACCTTCTGTGTGTCCGTGCGACGCAGCTGTTGATTGAGCGAGGAAGATATGGGATATAATTATCGATATAGAACACAGATCTGCATGCGATGCACTTATAATAAGTATATGGTAAATATATTAAGATATATAAAGTGATTGAGTGATCAACAAGGCACCAAAAGAGAAAGCTTAGGTAACCCACGAGACTGCCTTATTCATTCAACTATTTATGCGGTGTTTGCGGTGCTAGGAACCACCGCATGCAGGTATAGGGTATAAACAACAAGAAATTCGATGTGAAACTTAAATCTAAGTGAACTTCGGCCTCAGCTTATCAGCCCTTGAGCACAAGATCCTAAGGTCTTAAGGTCCTATCCAACTCACCTGTACGCTGTTCAGATCCTGTATGGAAATAGCCGAGAGCGGCTGGTGCTGCTTACGCGTTGCCGTGTCCTGGCTGCTGGGCGGCGCACCATGAGGCTTCTTGGGCTTCTGTGACTTATTGTTGTTGTCAGCGGACATGGGTGACAGCATCATGGGCATGGGTGGCGGCATCATCATCATGTGTGGCAAAGGCGGTGGCGGTGGCGGCAATGGAGGCTGCTCATGCTGATGCTGATGCTGATGATGATGATGTGGATGCTGATGCTGGTGCGAATGCTGGTGTGGATGAGGATGCTGCTGTTGCCCGGCTATCTGGATCTGCATGTAGTCCTCCGTATCCGTGGAGCTGCAAAGAGACAAAGCCAGGTGAAGACTTTCGCTGCGTGTGCGCAAGTGTGTGCAAGTGTGTGTGTGTGTGTGAGGGAGTGTGTGCAAATGCCGCACCTGCGCCAGGCGGCCGCATGGCGTGTGCGCAGTATCATCTTCGGATTGCAACTGATCGCGGCGCATGCGGCCAATGGCAGGCATGGCCAACGTTGTGGCATGCAGCACGCATAAAATTTCATGCACTCTTGCGCGGCTGAGGAAGTGGCTCACTGACGGACTGACTGTGTGGCTAATTGCCTCGCTGCAGCTGCACATTGTCTGCAGCGGCGGCGGCGGTGGCGGCGTCGGTTTAATTAAGGCAACTGTACTTCTTGCCACTTTTGGTGGTAATTACTCAGGCTGCCGTTGCACGAGATGTGGCTGCACAAATTAAAGCAGCTGCCGCTGCCGCTGCCACAACTGCAGCTGCTGCTGCTGCTGCTGCTTTCTCAACTTACCGCGCAGACGATGGACACGAACGCTTATCGCTGATGCTCTTCAGATACTCGGACGGCTTGATGAGATGCGTGACGCCATCTTGTGATTTGTTTGGAAAACTGGGCGGCACAAACGGCAGCACCAGCTGCTTGTTGACCAAATTGGGGCCACCCGAACGGGGCACAATGCCCGAGCCGGCAACCGAGCCGGCAACGGATGCTGTGTCGCCATTAAAACTGCCACCGTATTGTGACTGCTGCAGCTCGTAGTGATCCTCGGCAGAGGAGCCAACCCCATAGATGCTGGCTGCATAGATCGATTGTGCCTGTTGCTGTTGCAGATGCTGTTGCTGCTGCTGTTGGTAGTGTGTCGCCTGGTAGTTGTTGCTGTTGCTGACGCTGCGCTGCTTGCCCTCGGCATAGCCGTAGATGCTACCATTGCCCCCGGGCCCGGGTAGCTGCTGATAATGCCCATCCCCGTTGGCAGTGCCAGCTGCATCTGCGTTGGTGGCTCCGTTACCGTTACCATTGTTACCATTGTTGTTGCCGTTACTGTTGTTGTTGCTGTTATTGTTGTTGTTGTTGTTATTACTGTTGTTGCCATTGAGCAGCTTGGCTTTCTTGTTCGCTGAAATTGAACAAATTTATTTATGAGATCTTCGCCTTGTCTGCGTTAACTACTCCAACTACTCATTGTGGGTTAGCAGTTATCCCAGCTCTTTGGTCACGCTAGCTGCGGCTATAGCACGCACACACACACACGTATATACACAGCATACACACACACATTGGCAGCTCATTGCGTATGCAGCGTGTGGCACGGCGACGCCTTTCACCAAAGCTGCCGCATGACGCGCTAATGGACGTCTACGACTAGGTCTTAATCAGGCGCCAAAACACTCTGCCTCCCTGCCTCCCTTCACTCATATTACTGCCACACCCCCGCAAACATACACGAAGAGCAGCTCGTACTGCGGAATCAATTAAGACGCAGTTCAGTCAATTATCGCGTTGTTTGAGCTATGAGGTATCTATTGTAGCATATGTAGATGAAAGACTGTCTGTGTATATAGAGTCTATAAACTGATTAACTATATGTTAAACTAAGGAAATGGGATAGGGAACCAAAGTGGGATAGAAGGAATTGCATGAACTAGATTCATAGCACGCAATAAGTTTGGTCTTCAAGAGCTTTTAACCACGGTCGAAATAGGTTGCACTGGGAAATAGGTCGTTTTCATGGGTATGTATGCTATTATATTATTATATATTAAAGTTAGTTTTTAAATTAACAAACACATTCTCTAACCGAAGCAAGTACATTTATTCCAAGCCAAGATTAATCCTCAAGAAAATCGAAATAGGTTTAATTGGGAAATAGGTCATTTTCATGTTGATATATGTGATTATAAAGTGTATTTTTCAATAGACAAACTAATTTTCCAACTATTTCTTCAATTTAACTTAAATCCTAAATAACCTGAAGAGCCAAAGCAATAAAAATCATTCCACGTCAAAATTGATCCTCAATAGATTCGAAATAGGTTGAATTAGAAAATAGGTCTTGTCTATGCATATAGAAAGTCAACTTGAAGTGCAACTTGCAGATTACAAACTCATTTTGCAAACAATTTTCCATATTTGGGTTGCTCCTTCAGATAAACAAGGATTAAATTGAAAAAAAAATCCATTTTATATTTAGTAAACCCAAAGAAAGACAACGCTTCAGCTTGCAAGAGAGAAAACTTAGAGGGAAGCCAACAACTGCTGCAGAAGAAAAACGAACAGAAAAGAAATACGAAAAATAACTCAAATTGTCAGCTTGCATGATTAGTGGCTATTGAAGCAAGTGGTACACATGTTTCCACTTAATTGACCACAGTACTGCACCACTACCGCCCCACACCACCACAGTGCAGGCACAATCCAAGACCGATACCAATACCGATACCGATTCCGAATGCAAGTCCAAGACGCACAACGACTGCAAGTGCCTCCTTGGCCAGACAACTTTCACGGCTCTGGCGATGTGGCAACCCGTTTGTACTCTCAAATGCAACTGTGACTCCGAATTCGACTCCGAATTCGGCTTCGACAATGGCATTGGCATTGGCAATGACAGTGCAAGTGGCCACAGATTCCATTACGTGGCCAGTTTGGCCTTTTTTTATATGGTCAGACCCAGTCGAAAACCATGGAATCGGGTCTAGCCAGTTTACTTAATTGATTTGTTGATCACAAAAACAAAACAAAAAAAGTCACAAAAAAGAAATAACAACAATTTTCAGTCCGGCTTTGATTTATGTTCGAATTGGACAGGATCCAAAGAGACTGAGAGCCAGGAGAAAGAGAAAGAGACTGAACACGTCAGAGGAGTAACCAAATTCTTCGAGGTATCAAAGTATAGAAAAAAAGGTTAAAATATCATCGATTTTAAAGCCTTTAAAATGGTTTTTGTAGAAGCAGAAATTACATTTAACAATGTAGAGAATGGGAAGGAGATTTTCTCATCCGATCACATATTAAGCACACACTTTATGCATATCTATATAGATATTTCACTGCAGTTCACCAATCTCTACGATTTATCGATTACACTTACAACGAAATATATCGAAACGCTGAAAGCTGAGCGTAAAATAATTCCTTCGCGAATTCTTATGGATCTTCATCGAGCCCGGCATGTTCATTGCACCGTGTAGGAAGTTAGACCAGCACAGACAGAGGCAGAAAGCAAGAGCGATTGCGAGCGGATCGCGCGGTCAAAATCGATAAGCACAAAGCCCGATTCGATAATAAGTCACATGCTCATTTGTTGCCAATTGCAGATCGAAGATCATTAACCGTTAGTCAGCTACCATTAACCGTTACTCGCGAGAATGTGCCGAATACGATGTTGACTGGGCGAGCGTCGATGGCAGCCTGATGCGAGTTCAAGCGATCGCCAAAGTTATTCACCCAAAACGACACCAGCAGCAGCAGCAGCGACAGCGACTGCAACAGCAGCAGCCAGGGCAACTCCAACTTGCCACAAGCAGCGAGTTGCAACAAGTCGCGTCGTGCTTCTCCGTCGTGTCGTCTGCAGTGCGAAACACGTTCACTTTCATTGGTAAAAGTTTCGCAGTGCAACCGAACGCGCGGGTGGCTCGACTTGCTGCCGCTGCCGCTGCCTCTGCTTCATACCACTTGCCACATGAGCCAAGGCCATAATTGGCCCGCCAGCGAAATGGGCGCCATTGTGCGGAAGGGGGGAGAGAAGTGGCGAAGATAGAGAAAATTGCCCAACATGCTGCACTTCCTTGTCGGCCAATGACAGCGGTAAAAAATGAGCTCTCAGCGCGGCTATCGCTTCTGATCTGCAAATCCTCAGATCAAAGCCGAGAGAGCTTGTCTATGGCATGTGGCAGGCCACTGGCGGCGGCATGCGTTGCAAACTGTATTGGGTTTCACTCTCTTCAATGTCGATTTCATGCCCGTTTGAAGTTCGTCGCTTCGTTGCATTATGTCCAATGCGACGGTTGCCCATTTGTCTGCCTGTCTCTCTGTCTGTCGGTATGTCTGTCTGTCTGTCAGTGTGTCTGTCTGCCTGCATGACAGTCTGTCTGTCTGTCCGTCGACCTGTCTATATGGCTATCTGTATGTCCGCATGTTCGTTTCTCTGTATGTCTTTCTGTCTGTGTGTATGTCAGACTATCTGTATGTCTGCCTATGGCAGTCTGTCTGTCGGTTTGTCTTTCGGGCTGCGTATTTGACTGTCTGTTGTTCTGACTGTCTCTCTGTCGGTATGTCTGTCTGCCTGTATGGCAGTCTGCCTGTCTGTCTATATGGCTATCTATATGTCTGCCTATCTGTTTCTCTGACTGTGTGTTTTGTTGGACTAAATGTATGTCTGTCTGTCTCTCCAATTGTCTGTCTGCCTGTAACTGTAACCTATCTGTCATCCTTTCTATATGCTAGTCAGTCTACTACTCTGACTACCTTTCTGTCTGTCAATTTCTCTGTATGTTCGTCTGTCTGTCCGTCCGTCTGTCTGCCTGCCTATCTGTCTGTCATTCTGTATGCCAGTCTGTATGTCTGTCTGCTAGTCTCCCTTTCTGTCTATGTCCGTCTGTCTGTCTGCCTGCCTCTCCGTCTATCTTTCTGCTCCGTCTCCCCCTCAACCCACACAAATATGGCAGTCACTTTTCCGATCATTTTCCCGTTGCTTTTTCCACTTCCACTTCTTTGTTTCGCGAAATTGTTTCTCGTGTGAACCTCTTTGTTGTTGTTGTAGCAATCGTTTCTGTTGTTGTCGCTACTGTTTACTGTTGTTGTTTTCTGTTTATTTGCCCCTTTTGATTCGCATATTCAGTTGTCCGACAAAAAGGTACAACATTTACAAGCGAACATTACGGATCAACGCATGTCAAATAGCTCTCATAATATCTGGCATTGTCTCCCTTACAACCCGGTCATTACACTCAACTTGTTGAAGTCAAGCAAGTTTCCACCTTGTAGTCTATAAAGTGGAAGTTATAATGTGTCTTAGAGGAAGAGAGATATGTCAAATCAAACATTAAATAGTTCAAATGATTGATCAACAGATATTCAAACTATTCGGAGTTATGTTCATTAAACTCCAAGCTGTCTTCATGTTTTAAAGGACTATTGGGCTGTTGATCTATGTATAGTAGTTGTTCGGTTAAACCATTTATATTCTACTAAGCTATCTACCTTTGAAGTATCGTAAGCTAAGATAGTTACACATTCACGACTTTTAATTACAGACAAAAGCGATAAGGAAACTGCAGCCTCAATTGAAAACCCCTCCTCTCACCTATGCTATACATATGTATGACATAACAACGCACCAAAAAGCTACCTGACTACAAAGAGAAGAAAAACTTGTCTGGTCTTTCGCTTAAAACAATTTCGAATTCGAAGTGTTGTTTGAACACTTTTTGCTAATCGATTTCAATTTGGCCGATGCTGATCGCCAGTCAGTCATTCCAGTTGCTGTCGCACAGCTGCCACTAATTGATCAATCAATGTAGCCAACAACAGGCCATAAAACCCTCCTGCTCCTATTGCAAATCCTGCTCCCTTTCCCCTCACAATCGATAACATTGTTTTGTCGTGTCAAAGACCCGAGAAAAAACATTGTACGAATCGAGGCAACGGCCGTTTTTTTTTACTGACGCAACGATCACATGGATCGCACATACTATATAGTCATATCAATATAACTAAAGCACAGATGAATCGGATTGTGACCGAGGTAGAGTCGGTGACTGAGACTGAAGATGACTAACTATTACAGCAGTTACTAACAGCGCTTCTTTCCGGTCACCTTGAAGCACTTTGTCTTCGAACGATATCTACGTCTGCCGCCAATACCGCCGCCAAAGCACCCGCAATTGCCAGACTTAGTCGCCGTACTAGTACCAGGCATATCGCAATCATATTTGGTTCGCATATCCATTGTGAGAACCCCCGGATTGGGCCAGAGGGGCCCCACTGGGTTGGCTACTTTCACATCGACCAAATGTCGATCGAGCAGTTCCAATTGATGATCGGTCGCATAGAGCGGATCCAGTGAGCTCATGCAGAGTGTTGAATTGCCCACGCTATAGATGATGTACGTATCTCGCACATCTAGATTCTCGGGCAGCGATTCGTTCAGCTCGTCCAGCATGGGCAATGCAAATTTCTCATTTAATTGCGGCATCAACTGTTGCGTCTGCTGTGTCGTCTTCTCCGAGGAACTGCTCGGCGGTCGACTGTCAAGTAGATCCAACCAACCTAGACTCGATCCATTTGTACTCATGATTGATGTAGATATACAACACTTTGAACCCTTGGACCGTTGCCGCGTTTTAGGTTTCCAGATTGCCAAATATGCCGAAAATGTTAAGGAAATTTTTATACCCTATGTGAAAGCCAAAAATATATGTTTTCTGGACAAGGTAATTAGAAGTTTTCAGATTAAGTGTAGTTCAAGGGCTGCTTCGATTTCTTGGATATACCAACTACAGACGGAGACAAATTTGAAGGAGATAAAAGAGAGTTCTTATTTATTCCCGCTGATCAAGAATATATATATATATATATATACACACTATATAGTCCGCCATGCTCTAGTTTGCTAACCTTTCACCCTATTACACCTTACACCCTGCAGAATAGATTTCCTGTTGATAGAATTATATGCATAACAATACTAGCTATATATCTGATATCTGAACTATTTCAACTTATCATGAATATATATACAATATATATATCCACTGGGAATGTAGTCCGTCATGCTCTTCACTTTTATCCCTTTAACCTTATTTTAGACCTTACGAGTAAGATGACGATAGTTAGAGCTACTCAAAGACCGATAACTGATTTGTGATCGATAAATATACATATATAAATATATATACATATATATCCACTGTGAATGTAGTCCGTCATGCTCTTCACTCTTATCCATTTAACCTTCTCTTCAACCTTTTATAGACCATACGAGTATGATGACAATAGTTAGAACTACTCAAAGACCGATAACTGATTTGTGATCGACAAATATACATATATAAATATATATACATACATCTGATATTTGATCTATTTCAATTGATCAGAGAAATGTACATACACACTGTATAAATATATATACATACATCTGATATTTGATCTATTTCAATTGATCAGAGAAATGTACATACACACTGTAGAGTCCGTTAAGCTTTTCTCTGCTATACTCTTTACCCTTTTACAGCCTAAACGATAACGACATATTTGGCGCCACCTACCGGATATGGTGGACATGGTGCGATTATGATTTCCTCGCACCAGTTCCGAGGGACGCAGACTTGGCTCCTCGACTACCTCTAGGCCAGAGTCCGAGTCAACAGCATCGACAACAGTTGCTGCTGTCGCTGTTCCTGTTGTTGTTGTTGTTGTTGTTATTGTTGGTGGTGATGCTGTTGCAGCGCCAAAGTGATTCTTCTTATAGATGTTATTGCTGCCGCTGTTGTTGTTGTTTGCGTTATTGTTGCTGCTGCTGCTGTTCATGTTGCTGCCGTGCTCGGCATTCAGATTATTGCGCTGCACTGGCGCACGCAGTGGCGGCGGCAACGGTGGCGGCGGGGGTCCATTAACTGTTGAGAAAGAAAGAGATAGCAATAAGTTTGCTGTGCATTCTTTTTAGCCAGGCTTGACTGTAGCATACCAACTGCCAGATTCTGCATGGGCGGCGCTGACGAGACACGCTTCAGATTTCTGTTGCTCATGTTGCTGCTGTTGTTGTTGGCAATTTGATTAATATTGCTACTGCTGCTGTGATTGCTGCTACTGTTGTTGCTGCTGCTGCTGTTGTTGTTGTTGTTGTTGTTGTGCATTGCAATGTTAGGCGTGCTGTTGAGCATGCTCGGATCCGCCAGATTGTTGCGTATCATTGAGTTCTTGTGCGTCTGCTTGGTTCGCTCGGCCACATCCTCCGGCGGACACACGCTCTCGTAGGTGTCGCTCTTGATGCCTCCGCTGAGCAGTTGATTCTTCAGATTATGATTCTGATTCTGATGTTGCAACTGCAGCTGGTTCTGATTCTGTATCTGATTGAGATGCAGATTCACATTCTTGCCACTGTAATTATCCTTCACCGTCGACTCGTACTTGCTACTGTGCAGGCCGATCATCGAGTGCGACTTGTTACGGTTCAACAGGCTCATGTTGTTGTTGCTGTTGCTGTTGTTGGCATTGCCATTGTTGCTGCTGCTGTTGTTGTTGCCGTTGCTGTTATAGTTGTTGCGCTTGTTGTTCAAATGCTGCGACAGGAGAGAGAGAAAGTTTCAAGTTGAGACAATAAATTTCGCAAAACAGTCGATTTGACAGTACACTGAGAGAAATTAAGGGGAAAGTTATTTTCAAGGAGCAATAAAAGTGTATTGTTTAAGAAAGAACACTAAAGAGGGATCGATTCATAATGAATACATTAAAAAAAAGAGAAGAAATGCTGCCTTAGACATGCAGAAAATCTTAAACCCTTGCAGGTTCTTTTCTCCTCTGATCGTTCCAATACTGGTAATATATAATGGTGCAGAATTTAATGGTATTGTGTATATTTAATATTATGTCTCACTTTGGTTGAAACTGCAAAGTTTGGTTATTTTTAAAATCAGAATAGGTCTTCATACAAAAATCTTCATTTCGACCGATTGTTCCTACGGCAACTATATGTTATAGTTGTCCGATTTTGATGAAATTCATTATGCCTATTATATATATAGAAAAAGTGCGATGTAGTCAATTTGGTTGCATTACCTATACAAATAACAAAAATCGGCCGATAGTTTGTATGCAGCTATACGATATATCGGTCCGATACGGCTCGTTCTGACTTATTTATAGCGTACAGCAATAAGAAGCATGAATACCGAGTTTCATTAAGATAGCTCTGAAACTGAGAGACTAGTTTGCTTTGCTGCAGACAGACAGACGGACAGAATGAGAATATATATAGTATATATTTTATAGGGTCTGAGATGTCTCCTAAACTGCGTTGCAAGCTCCTGGGCAAAATTAATAAATCCTTTGCAAAGGTATATAAATGTAAAAACATTAAATAAACGCAAAAATTTCAGCACTGCATACCCCCTTTCTGAATACTCTTGCACATTTCATTCGCTCAGTGTACTCACATGGTTGCTGTACTGCAGCACCACGTCCGTGCTGCGAGTCGAGCTGGCGCTGGCGGAGCGCGAGTGGGAGCCACTGTCGCGCGATCGAGATCTGCCCACATTGTATTTGTGCTGTTGCTGTTGTTGTTGCTGCAACTGTTGCTGCTGCTGTTGCTGTTGCTGATGTTGCTGCTGCTGCTGATGTTGCAGCTGATGATGCTGCTGATGCTGATGCTGCTTGCGTGACTCCTCGCGCACCAAATAAATGTCCTCGTAGTCATGATCTCCATTCTGATTGCTGTTGCTGTTGGTGTTGCTGATGTTGCTGTTGCTGCTGCCCTTGTGTTGCTTATAGTTGTTAATGTTGTTGTTGCTGCCACTGATGCTGCTGTTCTTGTTGTTGTTGTGTTTGCTAATGCTGCCATTGTTGCTGCTATTGATGTTGCTGCTGCTGCCGTGTCGATTGAAGCTTTGGCTGCGCAACTGGTGACTGTGACTGTTGTTGCCGTGACTGTGATTGCCACTGTGAGCGTGACTATGACCGTGACCGTGGGCGTGACCATGACCAAGATGGTGACTGTTGCTCTTGGGCGAATTGAAGCTGGACGAGATGGAGACAGACTCATCAGAGCCGCTGCCAGCGCCACTTGAGCTCGAATGGACATCGGCCTGGATGGTCATGATGGCGTTGCCAGACTTCGATTTCAGTGCATGCATTGGATGCAACTGTTGCTGGTGCTGATGCTGCTTCACGCTGCTGCAGTCCGAGTCGACAAATAGATCACGCACCCTATTGTAGATGATCTCCTGCGGATCGTGCAGGAAGAACGATTCACCCGAGATGCTGCCATTGGGCGAGGGCGTGGCATACATGCCCCCATTGCGCATGGGATTCACATAGAGTCCATCGTTGGGCAGCAATGCACCGCCCCCACCACCGCCGCCAACACCAACACCACCACTGCCACCTCCGCCACCGCCTCCTCCTCCAGCGCTGGTGCCGTGGCTTGTGCCGCTGCCCATGCCGCCCATGCCACCAGAGGCGCCATAAAGCTTCTCCGACGAGCTGCGCGATTGCTGCGAGTACAAAGCATCGCTGTTCTTGCGCGTAATGCCAATGCCAGCGCCGACGCCAACGCCAATGCCAGCAGCAGCCGATGCAGCTGCTGTCACCGCAGGCGGATGCAGGTAGAAGGGCTCCACGTCGGAGCTGAGCGTGGAGGAGGACTTGGACTTGATGGTATTGCTGCGGCTCGTCTGTTTGGATGAGTTCGTATTCGAGTTGCAGCTGCTGCTCAAGTGTTGATGCTGCTGCTGCTGCTGCTGATGTAGCTGCAACTGTTGCTGTTGCTGATGTTGCGACTTGTGACGCTGCGCATTGTTCTTGTTGTTGTAGTCCACTGTGGTGCCATGCTGCACCAGCACATTAAGACACTGCAAGTGGGAGAAGAGAGAGAAATGATTATCAGTTGATGGCTTCACCTTCCCCTTCTCCATCCCCCTTCGATACTCACCTCCACCTGTTGATTCTCGGCCGCATCGTTGATCGGCGATTTGCCATATTTGTCAAGCGACAATTTGGCGCCGTGATTGAGCAGCCATCGCACCACAGACAGATGGCCGCGCGAGGCGGCGAAATGCAGGGGCGTGGCACCATCGCCATCGCGTAGGTTCGGATCAACGCCTTGATCTTGTACCTGCAGTGTATAAGAAGGTATAAAGAGAGAAAGGGAAAGCTTTAATCAGTTTATAATTACATGTGCTGGCACTTTCAAGAGCTTTAAGCTCTCTCTCTGCTGTATAATAAGCTTTAAAGAGTGAGTGTGAGCTTTAATCTACTTGTAATTGATTGAACTAATGTGCTTTCAAGTGCTTTAAGCACTTTCGTTAACGAAATGGAACAAATGTATATGCAGAGCTTTAATCATTCTGTGATGCTACGGCTGATGTGCTTTAAAGAGCTTAAAGCTCTCTCTGTTATACAATAAGGCATACAGAGTGCGGGTGAGCTTTAATCTACTTATAATTACTTAAACTGATGGGCTTTGAAGATCTTTACACTTGCTTAAACATAAACTAAATAGACCCGAAGAGCTTTAATCGGTCTATAATTACTTGATAGCTTAAAGCCTTTGCTTAAACAAGGCATAACGAGAGAGAGAGAGAGAGAGAGAGAGAAAGAGAAAGAGAGCGAGTAATTTATAATCAGCTTGAAACTATTTAGACCGATGTGCTTTAAAGAGCTTAGGTCTACTTTTTAAACAATAATCGATTCGCCCGTCTTTTAATTTGTTGTTGGGCTTCTGCTGATGTGCTTTTAATTCTTTAAAATTCAACTTCAGCTATTCAATTTTCTTTAGCTTACAGCAAACAATAAAGAGCAAAGTATATTTTGTGTAGCTTTAAACTTTGCTTAATAAACTTTGAACAGCTTTCCGGCTTAAGGAAACTTTGATAAGTTTTAATAAATTAGGTAGAACAAAAACAAAGTGCTTTGACTATTAAGGTGCACCACAATTAGAAATGTATCTTCCAAATAAATACTTAAACACAATCTTTAGCATATATTAGATCAGTGTAGTGCAGTGTACGGCAAGTAGCGTGCTTTCCATTTGGAAAGCCTCCGTATTTAAAACCACTCCCCAGTCGGCTCAAGTGCCGCAATCAGCACTCAAATGTGTGAGATACAAAAGTCAACTAGAAAAACGGATCGCTTAGTTAAACAACGATTTATCGACGATGTTAAGTGTCATTGGCGGTGGGGGAAACCCGAGAGTAGGCGCTGCCTAGCGGGCACAGATGGTAGACACATCATTTAAGACATTTCATGCGCTGTCAACTTTTCACTGTGTATGCATTAAATACGTTTTCACATGCTCCACAAGGATCCGCAGAGCGTAAAACTGTAAAGTGTCAAGCGCGGATCTGTCAGCAGATGTGGCTTGACTTGGCTGCCGTTTGACTTGCCAAGTCAAGCTTGCAAAGTGCGACACACGCACACACAAAACACACACACACGCACACGCACAAAGAGATACACACACACACACACACACATGTGGAAAGTGGTCGACTCCAGCATTGGCAATGCAAACTATTTAGTTCAATTTAGAAAGGCGATTTTCAACTGGCACCCAAAGTCGGCCCGCCGCCTTGTCCAGTTTCTGTCGCAGCCTTACCCAGAGACAGAGGCAAGAAGAGTGCAAAAGAGAGAGAGAGATATAGAGAGAGAGGGACCAAGAGAGAGAAAGACAGCCCACGCTGCATATCAATGCTGAGCGGATTTATAGAACATTTGCAACATTTGCAATTGCTTCGACTGGTTGCAACAGCTGCAGCGCGGCACAGCTCCGGTTCGAGAGAGCTTCTAGCGGGGAAATGTTAATCCGACTGATAAATTGCATGGTCCATGCGACAAACGAGTCGAGGCACCGTTAGATGTGCAAGTCAGAACCAGGACAAGCAGCGGGCAGAAGGCCAAAGCTCCTTGCGGTTAAAACAAGTTCACAATTCCTCTTCCTCCCCCCTCCCTGTTACGTCCTCTTCTTCTCCGATCTTGTTGTTGTTGCTGGCCTCATTTGGGCTATATTTGGCAGCTGGCGGTGGTAAAATTTGCTACAGTTTTGCCAAACTCGAAGCAAGTATTCGCTTTTGGCGGCATTAAACCCCATGTTAGCCTTTTCTTTTCGGCTAAATCTGACTCTAGCGGATTCGGACAACTAACAAATTGATGGAAAAGCCAACATACAGTGAACAACAACAAGCATCAACAGCTGCAATCAATTTATAGTCTAGATCTGAGAGATATTATCAGCAAACTTGACAGATAGACCAATGTATGGTAAATGCTTCACAGGATGATTGAAAATCCTGATTAACTTTTCTTTAAGATAAGAATAAACTTTTAAACTCAAATAATAGTCACATTTTGAGAGATATTATTCTGAAATTCTGCATATTAAAAGTGACATATATTATAAAAATGTAGCCAAAATTTCATAACAATTGGAAAAGAAATAACGCAGTGAGAAAAGAAACAAGCCAACGATTCCTCGCTAGAACAAAGTAGTGTTCAAGCGCGCGTACTCGCTAGCTTCCCCCATCCACTGCAGGCCAGTAAAGGCAATGTTGGCAACCCTGAGCCGTACTCACCATCCATTTGAGGCAATCCAAGCAGCCCATTTGTGAAGCGGCATGGATCGGTGCCATGCCGTCGCGTGCGCGAACGTAAAGCGAACCGCCGGCTTCAAGCACCAGAAACTTGAGCACCTCCAAGTGCCCCTCCTGCGCGGCCAGGTAGACGGGCGTGACATCATTGTCCATTTGCGTATTGGCGCTGTGAATGGCAAAAGAAGTTAGAATAGATTGATAGATCAGTACACTTCGAGTCGTCCAAAAAGACCAAATCAATTAGCTTAGTTTCATTAAGACAAATTTAGACGGAGATTTTCGACAGAACACTTAATGAGCAAAAAGTCAACACAGTCCCTCCCTTCCCCACCCCCACAGTTCCTTTCCCATTCACATTCTCTGCGTCATTGCATGACCCTCGTCTTTGCCTTGCTTTTAACACATTTCACATTCCAATCGGAAAAAATGCTAATGACGACCATATAAAGATGGGTTGATACTAATTAAAGTATCATCAATGCCGTCGCAAAAACTGGACAAGCAGAAGAAAGGCAAAGAGAAGACTGAAAAAGGCAGACAGACGGTAGACAAGTTGACGGATTGCTATTCTGTTTTTCCCGCTCTCTCTCTCTCTCTCTCTCTCTGCTCTTCAGTTTCTCTGACTGTTGTCGGGGAGTGAAGAGTTTCCAGAATTTACAATAGCGTCTTATACCTAAGGCTTATTTCAACCCGGCTTATAAATATATTTCCAGCCCGCACAGTCAAACAGATGCTGCAAGAACTACGATTAAACAGACAAAATTGCAATAAAGTATTGCTGAGGTGTATGCTTATACTATAGTTGTGATCTATATATCAGGTTCATTAAATTGATACTTTAAGAGAATTCAGTGAATTTACACAGAGCTTCAACATAATCACGAGTTTCTACTATGCCGATCAGAACAAAGCTTTATCACATAAACCAACAGTACTCTAGAGAGTACACAAAATCTTTATAAAAATTTAAAAAGTGAATTGCGTAAAGATCACTCAAAAAGTGATCGAGAAGAATGCGAAATTCTTCGATTGTAGTTTTCTTCAGCAAGTCTCAAAGGTTGATCATGCTCTTGTTCCCCAATTTGTTGAAAGTTTAATTTAAAAAACCATTAACTAGCTTAGGAGACCCTAAAGATATTTGCAAAGAGATCACCTAAACATGATCGAGAAGAAGAGGAAGTTCTTCCTCTTGCAAATCTCATAGGATGACCTTTCTGTTGCTGAAAGTTCTATTAAATAAACAATAAATCAGCTTAAACGAGAGAGTGTATTATATATTTATGAAAGGTTAAAGATATTAAAAAAATGATCACTCAAAAAGTGATCTAGAATATGGAGAAGTTTTTCGGTTGCAGTTTGCTTTGACAAATCTTCCAAGTTGATCTCTCTCTTGTTGAAAGTTTAACCAAATAAACCACAAGAAAGTATTCTATATCTTTATGAAATCTAAAAGACATTTGCAAAATGATCACTCTCAACCTGATCGAAGGAATAGATCATAGATTTTCAGTCGATCTTTCTCTTCCTTTGCAGCTTGTTAAATATCTCGATATCGATCAATCCAATCGAATCTTCGATCGTCTCACCTCACAACACTGCGACGATTGTTCTGCTCCTTGCGACCCTGACCGCTGCCCGGCTGACTGGCCAGCAGGGTTGTCGTCTCCTCATCGTTGTTGTTGTGACTGTCCATAATGATGCTGCGATCACCCAATTGCGAATGCTCGCTACGTTCCTCGGACTTCTTTGTCTTTTGGTTAGGATTTTGGTTGTGCTTCTGCTGTTGAATTGCTCCGACTGCGGCTGCTGCTGCACTCTCAGTGGCCTGCTCTTGATCCTGATCTGCATCCGGATCGAGGCAATTGCTATCGTTGCTGCTGCCGCTGTCGTTGCTGCTATCGTTGCTGCTGGCGCTGCTGCTGTGACTGCGATTGTGATTGTGACTGTGAGTGTGAATGTGACTGTGATCACTGGTGCCCAGAATGGCTGTGGTCACACAGTTGACCTCCGTGGAGATGATCGTGTGTATGTCATTGTTCGATTTACTCTTCTGCTTACTTCGCCGGTACGAGGTGAGGCTCGTCGTCATGCGGCCCAGCAGACCCTTCTTCACGTTGATGGTCGAGAAGTAGCTGCGGGCAAAGGGAGCAGCAGTTGCGTTATGGGTCTCGATAGTGTCGGTGTCAGTGTGAGTGAGTAAAAGAGCAGACAGAGGGAGAGACAGAGGGGGGAGACAGCAAGAGAGCTGTGTGTGTGTGTGTGTGTGTGTGTGTGTGTTGACGAGGACGACGTGTTTTCTGTGCATGGATAAGACGCGGGCAGAGTGGGAGCAGTATCACGGGAACAGATCACAGTCTAGGGTTCACAGGGTGCCGGGCACAGTGTGCAATTTGTGTGCATTTGCGAAATCCCGCCGCTTACCTACGACCTGACGAGACGTTTCGTTAAGTTTCGATTAAGTGTTAAGTTCTCGATTTCGATTTCGTTTCGTGACTTTCGTTTTCACAACATTCGATAACAAATAAATAGTTCACAGAATCAACTGGTTTTCCAACGTATTGTTTCGTATCATTTGTGCACCGCTTTTCCCCTATACCGTTAAGCACACGCACACAGGGGGAAAAAAAATAGAAAATAAAAAGCCAAAACGGTTAACTGAAAAATCACTTTGCATTTGTTTCGTATCGATTCGAATTTGTTTTTAACTGTTTTCTGCTTCCGTCGATTTGCATATGGTCAATTCGAGTTTTGAGTTTTCAAAAGCTTGTTTCTTATCGAATCTCACGCGTCACTTCGAGTTGCCCCGCCCCCCCGCCGAGCTTGTTGCCTTCTACACATGCAACGGCAACTGCAACTGCAGCTGAACTGACTCTTGAAGTGGCCGCCACGCGATTGAAGCTCACTGCAGCAGCCACATCTGCATCAGTTGCAACGACCACCGTGCAACAGTAGCAGTAGCAGCAGATGCAGCAGCCTCTGCCTGCCTCAAAACTTCTAGCTACATTTTGCGTCGCTTTGTTTCTGTTTCTTTTTTGGGTGAAAACACGAGAAATGCAGAGCAGATCGAAACGAAGAGGATAATTGGGGTAGAGGGGGAGTTGCTCCCCGTTACGCCCGGCCACATCTGGTCTGCAAGTTGTGCCACAGTGGCACGAAAGTGTTGCAATTGGCAACAAACAGTTGCAAGTTCAGCTTACACTGCTTTGCCCCACTGTGCTTTCCCTAATTCATGTTGTCGGCGGCGCTGGCGTTGCCAACACTTGGCCACTTCATGGATATTGCACACCAGACAGACGCGCTCGCACAGCTTCTTCACACTGAGCTTCTTCAGTCTGCGTTGCTGAGACTCTGCGATTGCTTTCTTTGCGGCCAGACGCGGCGACTTGTTACAATTTTTCCAGCTTTTCTCGCTGTGGAAATGAATTGTAAACCAATTAAAGTTGATTTTTCCACCTCCTCCACCTCCTTCTCCTTCTTCTCCTCCTCGTACAGTGGCTCTTCTTCTGCCTGTTTCTTTTGCTATTTTCTTCCACTTGTTTCTCGTATAAAGTTTTATAGCACAACTGTCTGACTATGCCCCACCCTCCTGCTCTGTGCCTGCCCCCACAGTCGCGTGTTGCTGCTATGCGCCTCGCCAGCTTCTACTGCTGCTGCTGCTGCTTCTTCTTCTTCTACAGCTGCCTCTTCTTCTTCATCTTCTACTGCTTCTTCTTTAGCTTTGTAGGTGAAAATACAGTAAATCGCAAGTCTGCCCGATTTTGTGCTGTGCCCATTTTGTGTAATTGCAATTTAATAATTATATTTTTCTTCTACCATTTGTGTATGTTCTCCCCTCTCTCTCTCTTCCTCTGCCCCTCTCTCTACCTGCTTCTCTGTTAAACATTTCCAGTGTTTATCGCTTGTTAGTCGAGTAATCGCACAATTGAAATCGCATCTCAAATAACACCGATAATTATCTAGCCTCGTTACGATCTTTGTTGACAGTTAGTCGAGTTATCTCAATGGATCAATCTCCATCTCAGTCTCCATCTCCATCTCTATCTGCAATCTCATCGAGTTGTCTCTGGCTTTTCTCTTTACACTTTAATTGAACATTTGCGTGTCGCGCGTATTGCCAGACAGAATGAGAGAAATGAAACTCTTGACACGAATTCGACAAGGCGACAATACGCGCTGAGAACTCAACAACTTCAAAGATTCAACAATTCGGAAACCTCGCTAGACAAATTGAGGTATATTCTATTACTTCTAAGTATCATTCTTCTTCAGCAATAGTATTCTTCAAAATACTGTTCAAAGATCTACAGAATAGATCGTTTGCATATATACTATACTATATACTATACTATACTATATACTATACTATACTATACGAGTATACAGTCGTAAGTCTGTCTTTACTTTTCTGTAACTGACCTACGACTTTGTACAACCTATTTTTGAATCCTACAATTTAATCCATGTTCTGTATCCACTATATAAGCATTCTAACTCGCTCGACTCTCAAGCTACACCTTCAAGTATTATATATAATATTATATAAGTTCTTGATCAGTCAAATGATTGCAAACAATTCTTATCTAATTTAACTTTCTTTGTCAATCTACAACTTCAACTAATAGTCATATATGTAACTAAAATCATAATAATGATTGTGTATATATATATGTATATATTCTTGTTCAGTACAGCTCTCTCAACCGATTTGACTCCAAATCAGCAACTAATCGCAAATCGATACATGTTCAACCCATACTATTGCAATGCAGGAGCTACATTATATGAGCAAAAGCACCATATATCTCCCATATATATTCACAATCCGTCTAAGTCCAAGTGCAACTTGGGAGTTCGGTTATCCAAAGTGTTTGACTTGTGGTTTTTATGTTTAGTTAAAGTTTATGGCTCTTCGTTACTAATCCATGCACAGTGAGAAGAAAACGCGATACGCGGCACACACCCACACACACACATACACGCACACACACTTGTTTTCCGCACTTCATGCCACACATTTTGCATTTGCCTCGTCGCGTTGCCTTCCTCAATTCGATTACACTTTTTGCTGTTTCTTTTCTGTTTTGCTGTTTCTTTGCTGTTTTTACTTCTATGCCCTTCAAAGGGAGTTCACACCCACGCACACACACACACACACATACACAAACAGCTTACACCGTTAAAAAAAAAGAGTTGCAAAGGCAAAATGCGGGCAAGGGCGACAACGGGTGGGGCAAGCACGAGCGAGCTGCCCCCGAGTGGATGCTCTCACACTCTCGGCCAACAACTGTTGCTGGTGGTCGGTGTTGGTGGTTGCTGTTGGTGCGCTCCACTTGGCCGTCCGCTGTGGTCTGTTTGGGGGTCTCTGCTCTCCGGTCTGGGTGGGTCTGTTGTGATGTTGTGATGGTCTTGCTACCTTTTCATGTTGGCGGCGGCGTCTTGTGGCTGCCCCGCACAGGTTGTTGCTACTGTGTGCTGCCGTTGTTGTTGCTGTTGTTGGTGTTGCAGTTCTTTGGTACACTGAAACTGTTAATTAATTCACGTTCCGATTCGTTAAACGCATTCGAAACACTTTGAAGCGCGAAATTTTGTTTGTTGCTCGTGTTGCGGTTGCGATTGTTGTTGTTGCTGCTGTTGCTGTGTTGCACGCTTGTTTTGGCTGATGTTGTTGCTCTTGTTATTGTTGTTGTGCGATTGTTTGTGTTGTGTTATGTTGAGCTGACCAACGTAAGCATTCAACGGCCCCGAGTGGGCGGCCTGGCCTGGGCCTGGGGCGTGGGCGTGGCCGCACGATGTCGAGCATCAAGCGGAGCGTCGACAGCAACAAATACTAACAACAATAACAACAACAACAATGCAGCAACTAAATCAAATTCAAAATTCAAATTCGTTTATGGCCGCATGTTGGTGCCGTTGTTGCTGTTGTTGTTGTTTCTAGTAACGGTCTTCTGCGGCGAACGGCAAAACGGTTAACAACAGCTCAGCCAGTGGAAATGGAAATGGAGATGGAAATGGAGCTGGAGCTAAAGCTGAAGCTGGCGCTGAAGTTGGAAACATAAACGAAGATGACGAGCACGACCACGGCGACGGCGACGACGACGACGACGACGGAGATGGAAACGACGGCGAAGACAGCGGCTCGATGGCAGACAGCAGAAAGCACCGTTCGCTTCGAGTGGCCAAACGCGAATAGAAGCCAACGCGACCAGCGGGCAGCGATCAACTGACGATCAACGACGACGACGACGACGATGGCGATGGCGATGGCTCTGGCGCTGGCGACGACAACCAAGCAACATGTACAACAGCAACAACAAGAGCTACAGCAAGCAACAACAGTAACAACAACAGCGGGAAAACGGCAACGGCCGCCAGAGCAACTAACAAGCTCAGGCTGAAAACAAGCTCCGCAAGCCAGCAGCGTTTTCTTCGGCTTCTACTGTTGCTGCTTCCTCTTCCCGCACGATCATCGAATGCTCGTTCCATTCAGACGTTACGATTATCCAATGGTTCTCTAGCTACCCCTCTCCCCTCTGTCTTTGTGCTCCTCCTCTCCCTCTACTCCTACTCCTACTCTGTGCATGGGTAGCTCGGCCAGTTATGAGCCTCTAGTTGATACCCAAAATGAACTTGTTAGACCAGAAAGAAAGACTACCTTCGACATGTCGAAGGTTCTATGCACTTGCAGTTTCTTATATCCTCCGATTGTTCCAATACTAGTTATATATGTATAATTGTGCAACATTTAATGGTACTGTGTATAATCAATATTATGTTTCACTTTGTTATTTCTAAAATCAGAACAGGTCTTCATACAAAAACATGCATACCGGCTTATTGTTCCTATGGCAGCTTTATGTTATAGTGGTCCGATTATGATGAAATTTTAAATGCAAATTATTTATATTGAAAAAGTCCCATGTAGTAAATTTGGTTACAATATCTTATTAAACAATAAAAATCGGCCGATAGTTTGTATGGCAGCTATACGATATATCGTTCTAATCTGGCTAATTCCGACTTATTTATGGTATATATTATGGGGTCTCAGATGTATACAAAGCTGCGTTTGAAAATAAATATATCCCTGCAGAGGGTTCATTAGAGTTTAAGACTGCAGTATATATTGTAGTTTATATTGTAGTAAACATGGTACAATGTATAAAAAATATATAGATTAGTATTTTCTAATCTTCCGATTTTAGTTTTTCTTCTTCTTGATAGCTGATGAAGTAAGGTCTTATAAATAAAATCGAATATAAGTCTGCAATTTCATATACATTTATATATATATTTATATATCATATTCCAAGGTTTGTTTAAAAATTTATTGAGAACTCATTGAGCAACTCTCGCAGCTTTGTTGTGCTGCCACTTCTAGTATTGTTGATGTTGTTGTTGCCGTTGTTGCTGCTGTTGCTGCCTGTGTCAGTTGTCATGGCAATTAAACGTGGCGTGCTTAATAAATACGAATTGCAGAGAAGAATCCAAGTGCAGCGCGGAGCAAGATCGAGCGCAGATCAAAGCTGGCCAAGCCAGACCAGAATCAAGACTGGAGAACTGAGGCCAGGCGGCAATATAGTGTGCTCCTTAGCTCAGGCAGCAGCAGCAGTAGAAGCAGCTGCTCCACTTGCAATTGCAACTTGTTGCTGGTGGTGCAACGGTGCTTTGTGCCGGTCTCCAGTGACTCTTCCTGCTGGCAGCCAGTTGCAAATGGCACGCCTGGATGCCTGGCTAGTTGTCTTGCTTGCGAGTTGGGGCTGTAGAACCTGCTGCAGCTGCCTGAGCTGGATGGGCCACCGGATTGCCTTGCCTTGGCCAACGCGTGCTCTGCTTTGGTATTTGGGTGAATTCACGACTAAAATACGCATGTGGCACACTCATGACAGGCCAGTGCCACGCCCAGCACTGCTGGCCGCCCACTGCTGTAGCCTCATCAATTATAATTGACGCACTTAATTGGCCATGGCATCGGGCCAGGTTAATTCAGCTCGCTCGATCAATCGATCGAATCCACCAAGTGCTCATTAAACACTCAGCTCCGCTCACAGATAGAGATAGAGACAAATAATGCAGACAGTAGAGAGAGATAGCAATAGCTGTGCAGCGTGGAGAGAAATGTTTGCCATTTCACTTACAGTTCATAATTCACATATCTCTGACCCAGGCACTTAAGCAGGTTGGGAATTACAAGCGTGCACTTTAAAGTGTTTGTCAATTGGGATAAAAGAATTTCTATACAATTCCCCGTTAAATACTTTTCTTAAATACCAAAGATACTACTAACTTCAGTTATGATTTAAACACTTATGTCGATTATTTCGTTTTATTATATTTCATCACTCGATCTTAAGGTTTCCATTTGTAGTTGCTGTCTTCCAAATTCAATAATGATATAAAGGTAAATCTCTATTCTTCCGATCAATGATAAAATCCAACATTTCGTTCATAGCTCAATCTCCGGTTGATCATTTACAGTTGCTGCCTGCCAAATTTGCTGATAATCAATGGAGATTCTTTCAAATTCAAATCATAAGGTTAATGTAGATTATTTTGTTTAATTTTAAGAACCCACACTTTTTTCATAACTCGATCTTATGTTTTTCATTTGCAGCTGCTCTCTGCCAAATTTGCTGAAAATCTATAGAGCTACATGCGTTGTAATTAATAAAATAAAGGAAAAAGTTGATTATTTGGATTAAAGATAACAACTAACATTTCTTTCATCACTAAATCTCTAGTTTATCATTGACAGTGGCTCAATGCCGAATTTGCCAACAATCAATAGAGATGCTTTCAAATTCTTTAATGATTATAGGCTATATCTAGATTATTTTGTCTAATGATGGAAACCCACACTTTTTTCATTACTCAATCTCAAGTTTATCATTTACAGTTGCTGAAACATCAATGGAAGTTTTCCCAATGAAAACTCCAATGCAATCAATATTTGGCCCATTATAGCGCATGGAAAACTTCTTGCCGGAATACGCAGTTATCGCGTTTCCATAAGAGAAATGTCAAGCGATAATGATAATGATAATGATGCTGATAATGATATAAGGGGGCCAAGTGAATGCATTGAGCCGCATTTGGCGTGCAGCAAATCACACAGAGTCGCCGACAAAGTGTGGAAAAGTCGTTCCCATTTTCCGCACAATACTAAATGTTTGTCGCAATTATTCCACATGGCCCCCCGATAAAGAACGAAGCTTTCACCCCCTCAACTGCTCCGTCGATAGACAAGTTTGCCCCAGTGCGACTTTTGCTTTTAATGTGTCTACATAAATCTATGGTAATATACTGTATGTACGAATCTAATCAGATCTCTCTAGCGGAACTTACCAAATGTCTACAGATGCGGCCACTAGCAACTGGACACAGTCCAGGCAGCCCCTGGCGGCGGCATAGTGCAGCGCCAATGCGCCTCCGTTGGGTCTTTCGTTGGCTCCCGAAATGCTACCCGCAAGATGCATTGGGCTGCTCATGTTCATGGCGATTGGCATTGCGCCCAGATATGAGTCCAGTTGATGGGCGTGCATTCTGTTCTGAAGATGTTGTAGATGTTGTAGGTTCTGTTGATTGTTGTTGTTGTTATTCGTTTTCTTGTTGTTCTTGTTGTTGTTGTTGTTGTCGGCAGTGCCCTTGTTTGCCTTGTTGTTGTGCAGTTTGTTCAGCTTATTGTTGTAGTTGATGTTGTTGATGTTGTTAATGTTGTTGCTATTGTTGTTGCTGGTGTGCTTCAAGTGTAGATTCGAGTTGAGCGCATAATCATTGAGGGTTCTGCAAAGAGAAAGGGATAGAGGAGGAGGGAAACTTTATAAGTATTTTCTGGTTACATAGAAATATTGTAGTATTTCTTACATAGTTTATTATAAAACATAGACTGTTATTTATTTTAGACCAATTTTTATTATTATTATTATTATAAGCACCCATTTTTTCACCTATCAAAAAGTTAACAAGTGCAAAAGGCACCGCTCATTAGTGCTGTATATAAAGTTTATCTATACAACTTTGTTAAGTTCGCATACAGGAAACTGCATGCCAAATTTGGTGCCTGTAGCTTTAATAATAGCTGAGATATGTGTGATCATATAGACAGATAACTCGCATAGTGATCCCTATCAATAATGTAGAGACTGAATATAGTATATATGGGGTCTGTCATGCCTCTTTCTGCCGGTAACAAACAGTTGCTAAACCTGAGTATCCCCTTTTTTTGGCCTTTTTGAATGCGCTCAGGGTATGAACAAACTTGATCTACGTATGCAGTAACCTTTATGTCAATTATGGTGTCCTAAACTCATATAGAAACTCCTTCTGTCTGTTCCACATACATAATTAGTAGTTTTTTTTTTTTTTTTTTTTTTTTTTGGTTTTGTATTATTATTATTAAGTGAAGAATATAATTAGTAGTCGAAGATTATAACAAGTCAAGCTGCCTTAGCTGAATACACTCAAATAAAAAGCATAGCATACTTGCAGGCAGCGCATAGACAAAATAAATTATTGTAGCAGCCTTTTGCGCTGCAGCAATCAATTCCAACGCATAACAAGTGACTCAAGACACAAACTGAAACTGAGTTTGTCAACTTTTTGAAGAAATGAAATTAGAAAATGGAAAATTAACACTCGAAAGACACACACACACACGCTCTCTCTCGCTCCCTCTCTCTGTCTCACTCATTCTCTGTCCCTTTCTCTCGCTCTCACTCTTTCCCTCTCTCCCTCCTGCCCCTTTTTCTCCCATTGAGCCACTTTAAACTGTTGCGAAAACATTCAAATTCATTTGACAGAGCGCGCTGCGTTAACCGGGTCAGGTGCACAACTCACTGAGTCACTGCAACACACACTCTACTCTCCCCCTCCTCTTCTCGCTTTTCCCACTTACTACCGTGTGGCACAGACATTTTGGGCACTTTGGGCGCCGCTTCCGGAGCTACTACGAACAAAATGCGAGCAAAACTCGTAAACTTGACTTGACTCTTCACACACAAAAAAACGCCAAGACGGCGACAAATTAATTGAGCAGAGAAGGTGGTTAAGGGGGGTTGCCTAAGAGGAGAAAGGGGGGCTGGAGAGGAAAGACAAACCGACAACATTGTTACTGCTGAGCGAGTCTCTTGTTTCAACCTTAGCTGGGATTCCTCGACCACTTTCTTCAGATTTATTGCGTCAACGCGCTTGAATTAGTCGGTCGACATTCATTAATGCTAGCAGGTGCCACCAAGCGGAAGAAGAAGGGGACAGAGGAGGGGCAGGTGCAACTTGAGAACGCAATTCGCGGCCAATTCAAATGGGGGCCAGTTGGCCACAATAAAAATGTGTGCAAAAATCATCACAATTGACACACAAAATTATGAAAAGTTGTTGCCCCAAAAAAGTAAATCATGTTGGTTCAGCTTGCAGATACCCTGTAAACATAATTGAGTAGGCTTAGCTGCTGGAAAACTCTAGAAAATTACTTAAGCAGGAGAGCTGGATGATTCCTTATGAATACTATGACAACATGATCTCTGGGGATTCTAATGTTAAAAGATCAATCGATTTATTGTAAAGATTGGAGAAACTTTGAAGGGCTCTCATATGGTCAGTTGGGATGTTGGGATTCATAAGCTGTTTATTGTCATATTTCACTACTTCAAGAACTAAATCAGAATTTAGTTTTAAAAATTGTAATTTCGAGATGTTTCTATCAATCTTAAACTCTCTCTTCAACGTGTTATAAATCCTTTCAAATCTTTATGAACCTATTTTTGTAATTCATATAAAAGTAGGTTTTAGGTCGGAAAGAGGTTTCTAGCTCATCGAAACATAGATCTGCATAGTCGACTTTTAAGATACATCAATCAATAACGTATTTCATAATGTTGAACTCACTGAAGATCAAAGATCATAGAACTAAATCTACTAAGGCAGCAAGTGAAGTGTATTCTGATTCGATAACCAATCAGTCACTATAGTATCGAAAGTCCAACATAACTATTCAATACTAAGGCAGGCTCTAAGATACTTAGATCACTTAAGATCAAAGAGCTACTTAACTCTTATACAAACGAATCTCCCCCCTTTGAAACTCAGACAACAAGTAAAGTGCATTCTGTTTGAATTAGCGAGCAAGGGAAATATGTTATCGAATCTGTATAATCACTAGAGTATATAATACCAAAGCAGACTTTAAGATACTTAGATCACTTAAGATCAAAGAGCTACTTAACTCTTATACGAACGAATATCCCTTATGAAAGTCGGACAATAAGTAAAGTACATTCTGTTTCGAGGGAAATATGTTATCGAAACTGTGTCATCACTATATATATTTGCAAGGCAGATTTTAAAATTGCACGCACTTCACTAAGGAACTTTGTTGCACTGTTTTTCATGTTATTTGTTCGCAATTGTTCATTTTTTCACTTGAAAAAAAAATAGTTCTCCAATCGATAAACTTATCGATTGCAAATGCACTTTGCGTTTACCTCAATTTGATGGCAACATCGCGACACTTGACACATGGCACTTTGCTGGCTGGCGTTGCTTCCTTCTCTTCCACTGACTTCCCCCTGCTCTCCTCCTCCTTGTCCTTCTCCTCCTGCTTTGCCGCTTTTCCTTTTGCATTTTCCACACTGCTTTCCTGAGTTCCTGCAATTGTTGCATACTGCGCCTCATCCCCCTCCCCATCCTCCTCCGTTTCACTGGCAAAATCCACCACCAGCTGCTCCTCCTCCTCTCCCTCCGGCCGCGTAGCCTGCCGCCTGCTAAAGTAGCCCACATGCTGCTCCACGCCAGCATTGGCATCCATCAGTATGCGCTCGTAGGCGGCGCTCTCGTTCTCGCTGAGCGCAAAGCGCTGCTCAAAGACACGCATGGGCAATGCACTCTGGCGCAGCAGCTCCATGCGCTTGTGCCGCAGCTCAATGGAGAAGATCAGACGCACACGCACCAAACGCCGCAGACCCTGTTGCGTGGAACGCGCCGAACGTTGCAGCCTGCGTCGATTGTGACGCAGCTCAAGCTTTTGCAGCTCACGCAGTGACTTCTCTGCCGCTGCACTGGCACTGGCACTGGCACTGGCACTGGCACTGGGACTGGCACTGTAATCCACTGCGGAGCTCAGATCGAGGGCGCTGCGTGTGCGTCGCCAGGGCACCAAGTCAAAGTGCGAGAACTTGCGTTCGCCCAGTTCGCTCCACGGATGGAAATTGATCTGTGAGACGCTGCTGTTCCCCTGCCGCAAGATCCAGTCAGATGAGGGAGAAGCAGCTGTTGCTGTTGTTGTTCTTGTTGTTGTGGGCGTGTCGCGAAAACTTGCAGCACGCCGCACATGCACGTTGCGTGCGCTTGCCTGCGGCCGATGGCGTTTGTAGCGCGGCACCAACGTTGCCTGCAGCATGCGCTCGTCCAGCCCGTAATCACGTCGCAGCAACTCCAGCTCCAGTTCCCTGCTGCTTGCCGCGTACTGTGCACCGTTCCACACGATCACCGGTCGCGTTGCCACTGTTGCCACCGTTGGCTTCTCAGTCGCAGCGTCGTTGCCGGGCATTTTTAAGCAATTCGCCGCGAATTCGCCGCAAGTTCGCGGCCCGTGCACGCGTACGTTGTTTTGTTCTCGCTCTAGATTTTCCGCAATTTCACTGATTGCTTTTTAATATTCGCCGTCGCCGTTGCCGTCGTCGTCGTCGTCGTCGCCTCTTTCCGGTTTCCGTTTTGTTTTGCCGTCCGACGTCTGCGCGCCGTGACGCCGTCGCCGCAAATGTTGTTTGGCTGCCAAATTCGAAGCCCAACTCCGACTCCGTTGCCGTTTGCGACTCCCAGCGTTGGCGCGGGGTGCGCCCTATGCAAAACTGCGCCGTCGACGCGACGTCAACAGCGACGGCGACGTCAGCGTCGTTGCTTGCGCTGATTAAGCGACGCTTTAGGTTTAATGTTGTTGTTGCTGTTGCTGTTGCCCCTCGCAATGTTTGCTCAACATTGGCCACGCCCCTTACCCCTTCCCACTTCCACATCGCCCACCGCTCTGCTGCCCTGTCCAGCAGCGGCATTTTGCGCGCTTTTATTATTATTTATTTATTTTCACGCTTACGACGCCATGTCACCAGGGCAACGCAACGCCAACGTCGACGTCGACTGCGCAGCTAGCGCGCTGCGCATTTCAAATGTTTCACTTGGCTGCGCACGCGTCGACAATAATAACAAAAGCAACAACTAAGAGCAGCAACAACAAAGAGCAACAACAACAGACAACAACAACAAACAGCAGCAGCAACAACAAAGCGCCATAACAACAACAATAACAACACACAGTGGGGGCCGCTCTGGGGGCCGATTAACAACATTTTTATTGTTGTTGCAGCGTCATGTTGTTGTTGTTGTTGTTTACGTTATAGTTATTATTGTTATTGTTGTTATTGTTTTTATTGCTGCTGTCTGTTGTTGCTGCTGCTGCTTATGTTGTTATTGCTGTTGCTGTTGTTGCTGCTGCTGTTTGTTGTTGCTACCGCTGCATGCCCCATACAGTTTACAATTCTCTCTCATTCTCAGCTAATTGACAAGGGCCGTCACATCATCGCATAATGCCAACTTATCGCACTAACTGAATTATCGGCGCTCGATTTCATTGTACTGCCAATGCAATGTGTATAGGGGTAGGGGAGAGGAGGGGGTGGGAATGGTTTGAAGTTGGAAAATTACCAAGCGAAGCTCATGGATGTTGTTGCGACGTCTCTTTTTGACATTGTATAGAAATATATACCCTGCAAAGTGACAGCAAATGGGGTATAGCCGAGTTGTAGCAACTAGAAAGGTCTTCTCTAACTCTACAACACTTCTACCTAGACCAAAATGGAATACAACTCTGAGGCAAGACTTACAAAATAAGACAAAAATAGACATTCTTTCAATTTAATTAAATGTTAATTATTACATTATAATTATTAATAATTATAATCATTATTTGTATTATTATATGAAGTTGGTTAAGTACCTTTTCAACAAAAGAAAAGGGAATATTATATACAAAGTCAACTCCATATCACAATATCAGGCATACAACGGAAGAAATACATTTAAAATATTAAATAGTTTCTCATCAGCATAAATAATAACTACAATAAGTATTATTCACATAATATTGGAACACTCAAAACTTCATCTACTTCTACTCGGAGGTCAGACACACAGTTATTTACAGGGTATTCCGCAACTCACATCATTTAACTTCATGAGCTGTGATTACACAATCTAACCTGAAATCTGTCAATGTTACAGGGTATCTCACAGCAGTCATCGCTCATTTCATCACTGAATATCGATAGAAAAACAATATTATCGCATATTTCTATGCAGAAATGATTGATATGTACGAGTATTTGTGTGTCACACTATATAGTTGGTATATATAGTATATTCACATTGGCGATTGGATTGGAATGGCAACTCGATTTCTGCAAGCGATGATTTTGTCGGACAACCTTCGATGGCAATTGAATTTGAATATAAATAGAGATACGTGAAATGCGGTAGAGACGACGCGACGATGAACAAAAAACAAATCTATTAAATTTGTTTGATATTTGCATTATAAACACACAGCATAGCCTGATCGCCTTTCTAAGTCACAGCTACAAGTCCAAATTGCTCTGGAAGGAAGGGGGCAAAGGGGCGGCAAAGGGGGGAGGTGGTGGCCCAAAAGTCGCCCCAGTTAATGAACATCATCTTTGACATTTTCATTTTCATCTTTTCCATCTGTTTTCATTTCAATTTCGGGGTCACTAACGCAATCATAGAGACAAAGTTGAGATGGGCAAATGATTACGAAATACTCCCCTGAAATAATAAATATACATACAAAATGCAACGAAATGAAATGTTTGACTTACAGCGAAGGTCGAGAGAGGACTGTATAAAATGGTATATGGGCTATAGAGCTCTGATGCTCTGTTGTTCGGGGATCGTGAGCGGAAGTTTGTGTCAGGCCTCGAAAAATGCGGGCGGTGACATTCAACGGGCGCCATTGAACCAGAAATCACGAGAATTCTTTACGCTACCTGAGCATGACTCATGCCGGGAACATGTCAGGGTAGTTAAGAGCTGGGGGAGGAGGTCTCTGTTTACGTGCCGAGCTCAAGAACGGGCAGCCAACTCCGGCCAAGCGACCCAGTCAATGGAAACGCAGCAACTGCCCACTCGACTCGACGTGCTCATTGGGTTGACTAACTAAGAGACTGACAGACTGACAGACAGACAGACAGACAGACAGACAGACTAACTGACCGATAGGCAGACTAAGTAACCAACTGGGCCCCCTTATGGGCCGTGTCTATTGCCAAAGCAGGAGAAGTTTCGTCTCGCTTGAGTTGATCGACATGCAAAAGTTCTGCAAGCTTTGCCGCTTCTTGATCACCGTCTAGGAAATACAATAGATAGATATATATTTATATATATATGGTATATACATATATGCTATATATATATGGTATACATATATCTGCACATGAATATGTAAATAGAGCTAACATCATGCATGTGTTTAAATAATAGCACTTCAATTACCTCGGTAATTGCGTATGCGAAAGAGCCGGATCGGTGGGATATTGCGAGATCTTTCGAGCAGAAAATGGAATTTTCGAGCAAGCCTAAAACTATGCAATGCATTCGCGTGTGCATTGAATGTGAAAGTAGGATGGGAAGAAAAAAAAATCGATTATGAATAATGGATATATTTTCTTGTTCAGTTGCTATAATTACTGCAGATGTCATAAGATCAGACACGGCGAAGGGAATATAAGATAGTTCAGAGAAGAGAATCAGAGTCTAAAATTATTGTATTTATAATATCCCAACTACAGTGAAGAAGATGTTGCATGGACATGTACATACTGTATATAAATATATATATTCTTGTTCAGTCAAATAGATATAGATCTTTAGTGAAAAATAGGTGTTACATATGTATATATATACTGTATATAAATTATTATTCTGTTAGATAGATATATATGTTTAGTGTAAAATAGATGAAGCATTTATTAAAGACATTGTTGCATCGGCATACTTATGTACTCGTATGTATTTATGAACATTATATGTACTGTATATATATTCTTATTCATTCAGAATACCAATAATACTCGTGAACTGATAGAAATCAGGCAGACTGCAACTTTTAACCCACAATAATTATGTATATCTCTCTATGGCCTTCACTCACATTGAATAAGTCTCTATGAGAAAGCGCTTAAGACGCGGCTCAAGCAGAGCTTACCAGTTTTACCGCTAGCAACTGCCTTATGAGCTGTAGTTTTTAGAAAACGAAGAATTCCCCAGCTACCTAACAGATGATCATTAAAACAATAACAACAACAACAACAATAACAACAAGATTATCGAATGCTTCAGTGACTTTGGGTGCAGCAACAAAATAGTTTCCTGAACTAAGTTGGAAACGGTTTTACGACTTCTTCTCAGAGAGATCATTAAAACATACCCAATAAAATCGCATATAGCGGGTGGTTTATATGCACTTGTTATATTTACAGTTTAATTGCGGTTGATCAGATTGTAAACAGGCATGTATGTGAATCGGTAGACTTGCTTTTCATGAAGTTTCTCCAAAATTCTTCGACTAACTTCTTCGTTACAATGGGCTAAATTGGTTGAATCGAAGTGGGGTTTGAGAGGGAGCAGCAGCTTCCGACACTTTTACTTTTTGCTTTGTTATCAAAAGCAGAACACCGCTAACATTTGTCGACATCGACGCTGTGTAACGGTATTCTATACCACAAGCAATTTCATTATCATCTCTCTGCGTCTCCCTTCGGGTCTTCATCTGCGTCTTCGTTTCGATCGTCGTTAGTTTGGGGCATTCACATTCAAATTAGCTTTTAGAATCGAACAAGATTTGGTTTGTTGTTCGGTTATTTTCGTAGCAACATTTTCACTTTCCGCACACAGGCAGAAAAAGAGTGTGTGTGAGAGAGGGAGAGAGAGAGAAGGAGAAGAGAAAGAAAGCAAAAGTGAAAGATGTGGCACAAAACCATTGAACTCTTGAACTGGCCTCATCGCATCGATGGAGAGAGGAAGTTATTGCTTAGGCTCAATAGGCGTGAAGATTTGCTTTGTTATCTCACCCGTCCTCTCTATTTCTCTTTCCCTCTCTCTCTCTCTTTCGTTCAGAGGAAGCCTAAGAAAACGGTAAACAGTTAGCAGAATTCAAGTCGTGCTTCCGCTCACTGAAAAGCTTCAGCAAAAGCTTCGACCAGGCCAAGCAAACACTCGTGCGTCCATTCATTCATTCATTCATATTCATATTCGCATTCGCATTCATTTCCATATGCAGTCGCTTATTCAATCAGCCCATCATCCATCAGCCTGAGCGCTGTGAAAGTCCAAGCCAAACAAAACATTTGTCTGACTACACAAACAACAACAAGAAGATAAACAAAGTGCCACACTGCGAGTCATGCAGAATTGGACAAACACTCGAAGAGGCAGATAAGACAAGATGCGACACGATTAAGTGGCATGTGCAACACAACAGACAGAGACATAGATACACAGAGAAACAGAGAGACCCACCAAGGCAGGCTAATACCTGTTGCAGCAACATTCGCATGCCACAATGGGGCAAATAAGTTTGAAAGACTTGTGTAGCTATAAATAATAGAGCTTTGGTGAAACAAAGACACCTCTGAGGATCACAGAGAATATCATAATTACTCCTGCACATATACTATGTACATATATCTACTAAACGATATAGTCATGACATGTGCATATATGTGTTACTAAATTCCATATGAAATCAAAGTAGATTTGCCTTAGTCAAAATTAGTTTAGAGTCCGTTATTATTTCTTCATTATGTATGTATATTAAATTAAATAATATGACTTTAATATATATTTGATTAAAAAAACTATTACTCTATAACGCCCAGCCTTGCCATACTATACTCACTTTAGCGCATACAAGCAAAATATCATTTGGTAAATCTCGTTTGAAAAATACTAGAAATTGTTATCGATGTAACCCATGCAAAAGAGTTTCTGTACAACACTGTCATGAAGAGCGTTACATATCGCAAAGTTTTGCATGCAGCAGCACTTTAAAATAAATTCTTTTCTTCTATTTTACTACTACTTTTGTGATATATATCACTATATATAACTTCAATGAAAGAGAAGTATTCTATTTTTTTTTTTTTGTGCCAAGACAATTGGATAATAGTAAAATTTTTCACTTATGTTCCTTCTTCGCTTATTTTGTTATAGTGTTTGGTAATTCTTAAGAATATTTATCACCCTGTGATGTTAAGATACAATATTATGATGTACGGATTCTTCACTTAATAATAATAACACAAAAAAAAAAAATGTATATTTTTCTATTATGATTTTTTTTAAGTGTTTATTTTAAAGTTCAGATCGTAACGCTGATCAGCACTATGTTTGTGTCAAACAAACCTCCTTAAATTTAAGTCAGATATAGTGTACGTGTATATATATATGTATATGTATTTAAGTTATCTACTTGAGCTTTCAGCGCTCTTAGTTGCCACAGCAAATCGTACGTTCAGTCTGAATTTTTGAAAGTCGAAAACACATTTCAGCAAGCTGTTTCGCCTGCGTTTACCAATCCGAATCCAAACAATATTGTGAAAATTCATATAGACATTGTATATGAACATATAGACAGATATATATCCAATCTATATGCAGCTCAAAACGAGATTGAATTCAGCTAATTGCGATCATCAAATGGAAAACAAACCGACTGGCTGAAGTTGATGTTGGTCAATGTGCTGCGGGGTGTGCTGGGCAAGGCATGTGGAGTGCAGGGAGGTGTATGGGGATTAGCAAAGACCAACTAAACAAATGGTCAATTAGCAGCAACACAGCGACAACAACGGCGATAACATTGCAATGAAACCAGTTGAGCATCGTGTTGCGATATGGAAAATGAAAATCAACAGACTCAACAAAGTGGCAACGTCGCAGGGGCGATTTCTCGTCAAGTGGCCAGTTGAAGTTGCCGTATGTAAACGTTTTTAGCTTAATACCTAATTGACATTGGTGGAAAGTTGCAGCAGCAGCAGTAACTGCAACTGCAACAGCAACAGCAACCGCCTGCGACGGTTGTTGACCGCGAGATTCGCTAACAGCGGCCAAGACGTTTGAGACGGCTAATAGCGCCATCGCCCGCGCCACACAGTCTGCGCCACAGTCGAACGAAAGCAAAAGGATGGGGCAAGGCGTAAGCCAAGACCAGGAGCCAGAGCACTAGAGAGGAGGGACGCGCGGCGGGGCGTGGCAAGCCCAAACGAGTTGCAAGCCAGCAAAGCCAAAGCTGAAGCTTGGCCAGAAATTTCACTTTTTCTTTTGCCAAGTTTCGCATTCGTTGCAAGTTTTGTCTTTCATCTTTCTGCAAATATTTTTCGTTATTTTTTTAAGATTCATCCATTTTTGAGATTACAGATTTCGAGCAGAAAGCGTCGCTAATTAACGCACAGCAAACGGTGGCAATATTAAAAAAAAAAATGCATTAAACCAACGCGCAACATTGCATTTTGTCCGATTTGGCTATCAACTTTGTTTGGCGGGTTTTCGGCTAATCGTCGCTTGAACTTTTTCGATAGTTGAATGTTCGAGCCGAGAGATAGTGAGAGACAGAGAGGCGTAGAAAGAGACAGAGAGAGAGAGAAAGAGGCGATAAACGTGGTTAGATTGGGTCTATCGGAGGCTTATGTAATCTACAAGCTACATACATACATATATCCCCTGATTCCTTATGTAAGATTGTTGTTATGGGTACCAAGATGGATTATATTTGTAAAGCTTGTTCGAGTAGTATCTGTTTTGATCCAATAACGATCTGGTACTACAGATCTTCAGCTTAGTTTAGATTACTAACATTCTATATGGTCAATATACGATGTATGTATGTTAGAAGAGAAAACTTCTAATCTACAAAATATATTAAATTACTAACAAACCTAGTCGTCAATATCAACGATTATATAGGTAATTTAAGATAAGATTAGCGATTTATCACTCTGTTCTTAAAAAGTCTGAGCCGTTATCTTTACGGCTTTGATCTTTATGCCTATGATCAGCTACTTAGTAAGAGATTTCACGTCATATTTCCCTCGTCATGCTATATGATTCCTCTTCAACTTTCTTTCACACTGTTCTAAAGTACCGTTAATCCTTAAGCTCGCTTATGATCTTCAATGCTCCTTCAATCCAACACGAATTCAAACTTTCTTTGTCTCTGATCTTACTTTCTTCGTAGCTATAGTGGAAATTAAAATTCTGATTCGTCTTGCCCATATTTCCGCAACCAACGAAATTTGGCAATAAATGCAGCAAACAGAAAGAAAGACCGAAATTGAAACAGAAACAGAAACCGAAAAACGGGAAAAACAAAAAGAAATAATTAAAGCAAACGCAAGAAGGCAAGCTTAAGCAGGAGAAGAAGAAGAAGAAGAAGAAGGTGGCTTGATCGCCAGAGAGAGGCGTAACGGAGGGGTGGGGCTGTCAGTCAGTCGAGGCGTGTGCAACACCGAAACCAAATACAATTTAATGCGCTTCTCGAATTCTACGAACACCGCACGCCGATCCCATCACTGCGCATGGATATGCCCCATGGCTAGCTAGCCATGCCCGCTCGCCCATTCCACACATCTCACCCATGCAGTGGAATGGACTATGTAGTGCAGACATACATACATATCGTACATATAGAGTGCATTATACATACTACATATAGTATAGTTTAGCGTGGTATGGTCTGGGGTACTATGGGTACGGTATGGTGTACCGTTTTGATCGGGCATTACAACACTTCAGGAGTGTGGCTTGAGTTTATGCCCCAAAAACGTAAATTATTAATTGTTAATTCACATATCTTCCCCTCCCTCTCCCTATCTCTCTCTCTCTCTCTCTCTCTCTCTCTCGCTGTTGCACTTATCGCAGCGAGCGGCCCAATCCGCATTAGTTCGAGTTGTATAACTGATACATAAGAAATTTCGACAACCTTTAACGAATTGTATCGCTTTAATTTGACAAAACTTTCAAATTTCATAAAATAGTGTTACTTATGGAGATTATATATGGTAACGACCCAAATTTGATCCATTGATAAATGCGATTAAAGTTTTCACTCTAATCAAGAATAGGTTATATGATCTCGAAATGTTTAATGCAATAATTACTAGATTTAATCAATTAAAGTATGTATAATTATAAATATATTTCTATGTTCTAATTTGATTATTTGTAAATCATAACAATGTTAAATTAATATGCTACAAACGCTACCAAATATATTTATATATCTTCTTATATTTCATGCATTATTACTAATTGAATAATATTATACAATATATGATCATTATTGATAATGTAATAACATATTTATGCCGATTGTTCAGTTAGCTTACCCAACTTGATGGCTATATCAACATGTAGAAACACTCACACACACGTACACACACCCATACACTTCAAAGACTTGTCCCGCACAATTCGAAAGCCCAAGTCACATACACTTATCGTTATCGTTTATCGTACCCGACTATCAACTGACCGATACCATCGCGGTAAATAAAACAAAAAAAAGAAAACAAAACAAAATGGAGAATAATTGAGCGATTTGCAAAAAAAGCGTCACAGACGGTGCAACATTTTGCTGTTTTTGTTATTGTTATCGCGATAAACATGCATGTGCATGTGTGTTCTTGTTTCTCTGGCTTAGAGCTTGGCGTGGCAGTGCGGCACGTGCGGCACGAACAATGGTCGACGCTTGTTTGAGTCGCCAGTCGCACGGTCCGCGCTCGCAAAGCCCCCCAAGAAGAAGCCTCGAACGCGGCTTCAGCTACGAGTTCGACTTCGGCTTCGACTTCGAAGAAAGGTAAAAGCTGCTGTCGACAACGGTAGCGCTGCTTGCGTCGCTGTTGCTGCGCGTGGCGAAGAAAGCTTTGAGCTTTTGCATAAATTGTTGTCGTTGTTGTTGTTGTTGTTGTTGTTTGTTTATGTTTACTCTTGCATGTGCGTGTGTGATCTCAAGAATATTTTGATTACATATTATTTCTTTTGATCGTGTGAGCATTATACCATATATTTTTGATTTGCATGGATAAGATGGTTTAAAGTATTATTTGAATTAGTTTTGCTATAGATGTTCAATTTATTTCTTCCAAAATGAATGTCATTCGCTACAAAGAACTTCTCCAAAAGGAATTTCGCCAATTTGCCAATATTTTTGGCCCCATGTCTTAGACTTTTTAGTAAGATTACAACCCAATCCCCCCATTCGAGTAGTAAAAAGTGAATTGCCGAATTGAATTGCAGAATTCTCAACCCTCAGATACATTTATACTAGAATACATTAATATAGAATTGGAGTAATTCAGACCCCAGAAACGGGAGAACTCACCTGATAGCTGCAGCGGGAGCAACCTTGTGTTGCCCATGAGTCGTTAACATTTTCATGCTTCCACCGAAACGCTGCTGCAATTGCTGCTGTTGTTGCAACTGCAATTGCTGTTGCTGTTGTAGCTGATTTCCGCAATCGAATTCGCCATCAAGGACGCCATAAGAGTTTGGATTGCAACTGATGCGACTTGCATGCGAACCGCGCTCCGAGTTACATTTGGAGCCACAGAGTGAGTTGTCGCAGTAGCGACAGCATTTATTGTAGCTAAATGTCGAGGTGCAGAGTGTGCAAAATGAGTCCAGCTGCGATTCGGCCTGATCATCATCCAGATCGACATCAGCATCGACGTCCGCCATCGACATAACCATATCCACATCGACAACGCCATTGACAACGCCATCGCCATTCATTGCCGTGCAGGGATTGTTGTTGCTGTTGCTGCGATGGTGCAGCTTGAGTGTGTGCGCATTGCTACTCTGATCCTCATCGGAGCAGAAGTTATACCTATCGCTTTCGGTGTCCTCAGCCAGGCTGCTGCCTGCACTGTCGTCGGCATGTTGCGGCGACATGCCGAAGCTACTTAGCGGACAGGAAGGATACCGAGTGAGCGGATATTGTCGCACATTATACTTGCTGGTCATCGATAGATTCTCATTGAAGTAAATCACATTGGCAGTTCCATTCGGCTGTCGCTGGGACTCCTCTTCGCGCTCCCTTTTCCTTTCACGGCTAATGCTCAGATCGTGATATTTACGCAGGAATGCAGCATTGCAATCGGCTGCGGTATATTCATGCAGTTTCTTGGGCTTTTGCTGGGGATGTAAAGGGGAATAAAGCATTTGCTGCTGCTGCTGTTGCTGATGCTGCTGGAGATGATGATGCTGCGCGACACTGTTTCCATTGCTGTTGCCATTGTTGTTGCTGTTGTTGTCGCCAACGGATATGCCGCCAGAACGTAATAGATCGAACAAGCGCTGCTTGAGATCCCGCATGACGACTGCATGCCAATCGTCTGGCCGTCTGCAAAGAATTAAATGTAGACATTAAATTGAATACATCTATACCCTATAAACTTTTTATTTCAAAGAAGTGAACAGATTGGTACCCACGTTGTTTAATTAATTTTTAGGTTAAATAAAATAATTTCGCGTGTGCATGCCTTTAATAAGTCAAAGTCCTTTTTGGTTTATAAAACCTATCGATCGAATTTTATACATTTCAAGATATCGTAAGACTTACTACATTGATCTTTTGATATATGTATTAATAATATGCTTTATTCATAAATTTCAAAAAGTCAAGAAACAATAAACTGAATTTTTAACTTATCAGTTACAAAGTTATAAATAAACCGACATTTCAACTATAATGTATGTGCACTCATAGCAGGCAGCTATTGCTAGCAAGCTAAATCGCATGGCTTCTGGTGTGACCAGTTTTGAAGAAGTGCGAGCATATTTATAGAATGGTTTGTAAATTCCGAATTTACAAGATGAACATAAACAATTTTAAAATTATAGAACTACATTTAAATGAATTGTTTTATAAAAGAAATGCTCATTTATTAAAAACTTTTATTGAGGATGTGCTCATAGCAGACAGCTTACGACCGGGTGGTGGCACATGTTTAACCAAATTGAGTAAATATTATCGATTACTGCCTCGAAGTTTAATACGCCTTAGTTGATTTACAAATTAAAACACAACAATAGAGAAATTGCAAGAGTTGGCGACAAATTGAAGTTTGGTAAAATATATAATGATTAAGATAGAAAAATAGCTGTCAATACAAATTTAACATTTATTTAACTTGACAGAGCCCTAACAGCAGAATGAGCACACAGCGAGGCAATGCGAGTCGCACACGTGCACAAAAACACAAAAATCGTCATGTATTCAAAAATGATTTGCACGACAAGACGCCACAGCAGATGCGTCTCAATAAGATGCACGTATCGACAGTCTGTCAACGGTGCAAGGAGGTGATCGAGTGGAAGATCAAGTACAAAAAGTACAAGCCCTTAACACAGGCGAAAACCTGTGCGCGCTGTCAGCAGCGAACAGTGCGCAAAGCCTACCATGTCATTTGTCGTGACTGTGCGATAAAGGATCACGTGTGTGCCAAGTGCCTGAAGAGTGCCGATGAGGTGGCCATTGAAGCACCCGAGCCAACGCCACAAGAGGAGCAGCAACTGCAAGTGGAAATGGATCGGTTGATCAAATCTTTTTCGGAACGCAAGCGTCGTGCTTTTCTGCGCTACATGAACAAGGGACGAAAGAAGGAGTCGGAGGAGCCTCTTGATGAAGAAGCCCAGGAGGCACAAGAGAAGGCGATACGCGTTAGACACACCCGCGAAGAGCTCCTTGAAAAGATCAAACAGTTGAATCTCGCCGGTGATGGTGAGGACGACGATTTTGGCGAAGATTCTGACGACAATGAGGATGGTGATGATGATGAAGATGACGATGATTCAGATCTTGATTCAGATGAATGCGATACTGATGAAGATAGCGAAGAGGAACAGCAAAATGCTGAAGCAAAGGATAAACCAACGAAGAAATAATCCCATTGTTGTTCTGTGATGTGCAAGTTAAGAAATGTTCAAAAAACATATTCATTTTTTTTAATATAAACGGAATACTAGGTATTTTTTTATCAATAGCAATTTCAAAATACTAAGATCATTTATAAATTTGATCTGTATTCCTTTAGAGCCGCCTTAAAATTTTGTTTATAGCTTTTTCATAAAAAGCATGCAAAGCTCGCCAAAAAAGTATGCAACAAGTTTACAATGTCGATATACAAATAAACAAATATATGAAGGAATTAGTGTTTTCCTCCTGCAAGGAATTAATAACAATGAATGCGAACTATAACTTTATTAGATATTAACAAATTAAAATAATAATTTCACAAAATAATTTAAACAAATAGATAAGTGCTTCGGTCTGCTATCGATAGCTTTTTGTTACGATTACTTGTGAAATTTAATGGACGTCAACTATGTGACCAGACGGGGCCAACAATCGATTGAGCGCAGTCAGAGCAATCACAAGCTCGTTGCTACGCTACTCTCTTTGCAAGCAAACAACAAAATAATTTCGGTCCATTAGTATTTCCTTTATTATTTGATTCTGACGGTGCGTTTTGGCAAGTGAAAATATGACAAAAAGTAAGAACAAAGCAAGCAAAAGCCGTCAGAATAAAGGCAACGATAATGTCAATTCAACTGCTGGCGCAACATCAACAAAAAAACCAAAATCAAAATCGAAGCCCAAGGCCAATGATAAAAACCAAAAATCAGAGCAAAACATGATTTCATACGCCGAACTAAAAATGCTGCAGCAGAGTGTACTCGATTTTCTAAACAGCGACCAACAGTCAGCGGAAATGCAAGGTCTTACCAACATGCAACGCAAGGAGATACATCTCTTTGCCCGGCAACATGGTCTAAAGACGCGCAGTCGCAGCAGCGCTGGCGACCGTGTACTGTGCATTTCTCGCAAGGAGGCTATCATGCAGCATATACGATTGGAGAATGTCTATTTAACTGTTACGCCGCCAATAAAAGAAACACTTGACAAGGCCATACTAGAGGTGGGCTCCAAAAAGCCACAGCCAGCAATGCAGACGCAGCGTCGCCAACAGGTTAACCGAAGTGGAGGCAGCGGCGGCCTGGTAGTAACACCGCGTATACCACCGCATCCCCGCCAGATTGACGAACATCTTGCACGCGAGCGACGTGATTTGCCCATTTATGAGAAACGTGAAAAGATATTTGAACTGCTGGAGATGTCGCAGGTAGGTGGCAAGAAGAATATCCCTTCCTCACTCCATTTTCATATGCTCTTTTTAACTCTCTGGCAGGTGCTCATCGTAAATGGCGCCACGGGCTCTGGCAAGTCAACGCAACTGCCACAATACCTGCTGGAGCATGCCGCGCAAAACCAGGAGGCTGTGAGGATTGTAGTTAGTCAGCCGCGTCGCATTGCTGCCATAACCGTGTCCGGACGCATTGCAGAGGAGCGTGGTGAATCTCTGGGCGACACTGTCGGCTACATCATTCGCATGGAAAGTGAGTAACTAAGGAAGTAGCCCAGATATGACTTGGTACATAATCGCCTTTCTCCTTACCCACATTCAGGCAAGTGCAGCAACAAAACGTTGTTATCGCTGACCACCAGTGGCTGCCTGTTGCGCTCGCTGGCCATGAACGGCGCCGAATTATTTGCCAACACCACGCATCTGGTCATCGACGAGGTACACGATCGTGATCTGAACACAGATTTTCTATTGCTCACTATCAAACTGGAGCTGGAGCGCAACAAGCGGCTAAAATTGATACTCATGTCGGCCACCATGGATCTGGATGCTTTGTCCACATACTTTGGCAATGCACCCGTTCTCGATGTGGAGGGGCGAAGCTTCAATGTGCGCATCTATCCGCTTGAGCAAATCCTGCTAAATACTGGCTATATGACTCCGCAAATGAAAGCCATGCTAAACGACACAGATCTAGTCGATGCAGATAAGCTAGTCAATGCATATCACTGGACACACATGATGGAAAATCAAGAGGACATTGACAATGAGTTGATCGTCTCGCTGCTGCAGCTGCTGCTGCTGAAGGGTCCCAAAGGCGCTGTCATTGTCTATTTACCTGGCTATCAGGATATGACCAGACTGATGGATCAATTGCTCGACACACTGCCGTCGGGTCTAACCAAGATATTCATGCTGCACAGCCAGGTGGATACGCAGAAGCAAAAGGATGTATTCCACGAATACCCAAATATTCAGCTCAAAATTGTGCTAAGCACCAACATTGGCCAGACCTCCATAACCATACCGGATCTGTTGTATGTCATCGATGCGGGACGCTCCAAGATGAAGATCTACGACACGGCAACGGGTGCTTCGCAATTGAACTGTGACTGGATATCACAGGCCGATGCCCAACAGCGCGCTGGACGTGTGGGTCGACGCAAGGATGGCATATGTTATCGCCTCTATAGCACGGAACAGTTCAATAATTTCACTCGTTTCATTATACCAGAGATAATGCGTCATACACTCGAAGAGATCTGCCTGTTGGCAAAGATTGCAGTGCCACAGCAGCCGATTGAACAGTTTCTCTCGCAGGCTCTGGATCCGCCACAGCCTATTGCTGTGACACAGGCTGTGGACAAGTTGAAGCTTTTGCTTGCACTGCAAGATGATAACGAGATGGTAACGCATTTGGGATACATACTCGCCGAATTGCCATTGGACGTGCAGCTGGGCAAGTGTGTGGTCTATAGCATCTACTACGGCTGCCTGGGCAGCATGATTATTATTACAGCATTTTATTCCGTACGTGATCCCTTCGTGCTGCCCACAGAGTCTAACGAGCGCAACGCACAGCGCAAGACAAGGGATAACTTGAGCGTCGATGGATTCAGTGATTCGCTGGGCATACTGCAGCTATATGCGGATTATGTGTATCTCTCCAAGAAGGGACGCCGCCAGGTGGAAGCTTTCTGTGAGAAGCATTTCGTGTGCCAAAAGTCGATGGACATGTTCGTCTCAGCGGTGGAAACACTGCGTATCACAGTGCGTCGCATCATCAAGCTGCAGGATCTGGGTGCGGCCATTCGATATGATCGCAATATGAATATGGTACGGTTGGCACTCACGGCTGGACTCTATCCGAGCATTGCGTATATCGATCGTAATATAAATGGAAAGCGTCGCATCGTTGCCGAGGGAGATCCACGTGTCCAACTCTCTCGTAACTCTGGCATGTCAATGTGTTTTACTCAAAAAGTATCTGCCTCACTCAGCGATTGGTTGCTCTTTGTGGAGAAGACACGCACAGCGGGTCAGGTGTCGAATATCGGTCATGTGACGCTGGTTAACACTCTCATGGTGGCTATACAGTGCGGCAAGGTGGCACGCCTGGAGGCCATCGATCCGATTATAGAAATGGAAAATTTAATGGCAGAGAATTGCAATCTTGAGCAACGTGGCTGCGTCGATCAATCAGTGCTTTGCATTGACAATTGGATACGCATCACCCTGGACACAAAGCTGGGCAAGCAATTGCTTCGTTTGCGCTCCAACATAGCACGTGAATTTCATGCCCTCGTCTCCAGCCGCATCTTGACTCCATTGCGTACCCCATCGGTTGTACACGTTGAGAAGCTGCTGGAACTAAATGCGGAATTGTCGGGTCTGTCGGCAACAGATATTATACTATAAAGGGAATGATACTTTAACACGTCCTTACCTAAGAGTCCCAGAGAGAGATTTGTTTTTGAACTGATTATTTATTATACCCGTATTTGAACTGATCTAAATCTGATATATTAATTATCCCAAAGGATGTTAAGAATGATGAACTGATTATTTATTGTACCCGTATAAGATCTGATCCGAAAATGCGTTTAGAATGATTATGTAAATTACTGTAAATATTTTTAGTTTACAATTTCAAACTATAAGTTTCCATTATTTTTACGTTTGGATGCGAAACGAAGCTATTTAGTATTTAGTTTTCAAATGATTCTCGACATAGTCCCACATAGATCTATATATATGCAGATGCATGATATATGTGGCAGCAGTATTAAGGCAGCTACTTAAAAGGAGGCTAAGTAGGAATGGATAACCGAAAAACACTACAATAATCTCCAGAAGTATAATATATGTATATTTCAATGAATAAAGGCAACACATATATTTGTTGGACTATCTCTCGCACTGTGTGCCTCTCAATATAACTCAACAAAATAATTTCGGTCCATTAGTATTTTCCTTTATTATTTGATTCTGACAGTGCGTTTTGGCAAGTGAAAATATGACAAAAAGTAAGAACAAAGCAAGCAAAAGCCGTCAGAATAAAGGCAACGATAATGTCAATTCAACTGCTGGCGCAACATCAACAAAAAAACCAAAATCAAAATCGAAAACCATTTTTCGAAAGGACGCTATCATGCAGCATATACGATTGGAGGATGTCTATTTAACTGTTACGCCGCCAATAAAAGAAACACTTGACAAGGCCATACTAGAGGTGGGCTCCAAAAAGCCACAGCCAGCAATGCAGACGCAGCGTCGCCAACAGGTTAACCGAAGTGGAGGCAGCGGCGGCCTGGTAGTAACACCGCGTATACCACCGCATCCCCGCCAGATTGACGAACATCTTGCACGCGAGCGACGTGATTTGCCCATTTATGAGAAACGTGAAAAGATATTTCAACTGCTGGAGATGTCGCAGGTAGGTGGCAAGAAGAATATCCCTTCCTCACTCCATTTTCATATGCTCTTTTTAACTCTCTGGCAGGTGCTCATCGTAAATGGCGCCACGGGCTCTGGCAAGTCAACGCAACTGCCACAATACCTGCTGGAGCATGCCGCGCAAAACCAGGAGGCTGTGAGGATTGTAGTTAGTCAGCCGCGTCGCATTGCCGCCATAACCGTGTCCGGACGCATTGCAGAGGAGCGTGGTGAATCTCTGGGCGACACTGTCGGCTACATCATTCGCATGGAAAGTGAGTAACTAAGGAAGTAGCCCAGATATGACTTGGTACATAATCGCCTTTCTCCTTACCCACATTCAGGCAAGTGCAGCAACAAAACGTTGTTAACGCTGACCACCAGTGGCTCCCTGTTGCGCTCGCTGGCCATGAACGGCGCCGAATTATTTGCCAACACCACGCATCTGGTCATCGATGAGGTACACGATCGTGATCTGAACACAGATTTTCTATTGCTCACTATCAAACTGGAGCTGGAGCGCAACAAGCGGCTAAAATTGATACTCATGTCGGCCACCATGGATCTGGATGCTTTGTCCACATACTTTGGCAATGCACCCGTTCTCGATGTGGAGGGGCGAAGCTTCAATGTGCGCATCTATCCGCTTGAGCAAATCCTGCTAAATACTGGCTATATGACTCCGCAAATGAAAGCCATGCTAAACGACACAGATCTAGTCGATGCAGATAAGCTAGTCAATGCATATCACTGGACACACATGATGGAAAATCAAGAGGACATTGACAATGAGTTGATCGTCTCGCTGCTGCAGCTGCTGCTGCTGAAGGGTCCCAAAGGCGCTGTCATTGTCTATTTACCTGGCTATCAGGATATGACCAGACTGATGGATCAATTGCTCGACACACTGCCGTCGGGTCTAACCAAGATATTCATGCTGCACAGCCAGGTGGATACGCAGAAGCAAAAGGATGTATTCCACGAATACCCAAATATTCAGCTCAAAATTGTGCTAAGCACCAACATTGGCCAGACCTCCATAACCATACCGGATCTGTTGTATGTCATCGATGCGGGACGCTCCAAGATGAAGATCTACGACACGGCAACGGGTGCTTCGCAATTGAACTGTGACTGGATATCACAGGCCGATGCCCAACAGCGCGCTGGACGTGTGGGTCGACGCAAGGATGGCATATGTTATCGCCTCTATAGCACGGAACAGTTCAATAATTTCACTCGTTTCATTATACCAGAGATAATGCGTCATACACTCGAAGAGATCTGCCTGTTGGCAAAGATTGCAGTGCCACAGCAGCCGATTGAACAGTTTCTCTCGCAGGCTCTGGATCCGCCACAGCCTATTGCTGTGACACAGGCTGTGGACAAGTTGAAGCTTTTGCTTGCACTGCAAGATGATAACGAGATGGTAACGCATTTGGGATACATACTCGCCGAATTGCCATTGGACGTGCAGCTGGGCAAGTGTGTGGTCTATAGCATCTACTACGGCTGCCTGGGCAGCATGATTATTATTACAGCATTTTATTCCGTACGTGATCCCTTCGTGCTGCCCACAGAGTCTAACGAGCGCAACGCACAGCGCAAGACAAGGGATAACTTGAGCGTCGATGGATTCAGTGATTCGCTGGGCATACTGCAGCTATATGCGGATTATGTGTATCTCTCCAAGAAGGGACGCCGCCAGGTGGAAGCTTTCTGTGAGAAGCATTTCGTGTGCCAAAAGTCGATGGACATGTTCGTCTCAGCGGTGGAAACACTGCGTATCACAGTGCGTCGCATCATCAAGCTGCAGGATCTGGGTGCGGCCATTCGATATGATCGCAATATGAATATGGTACGGTTGGCACTCACGGCTGGACTCTATCCGAGCATTGCGTATATCGATCGTAATATAAATGGAAAGCGTCGCATCGTTGCCGAGGGAGATCCACGTGTCCAACTCTCTCGTAACTCTGGCATGTCAATGTGTTTTACTCAAAAGGTATCTGCCTCACTCAGCGATTGGTTGCTCTTTGTGGAGAAGACACGCACAGCGGGTCAGGTGTCGAATATCGGTCATGTGACGCTGGTTAACACTCTCATGGTGGCTATACAGTGCGGCAAGGTGGCACGCCTGGAGGCCATCGATCCGATTATAGAAATGGAAAATTTAATGGCAGAGAATTGCAATCTTGAGCAACGTGGCTGCGTCGATCAATCAGTGCTTTGCATTGACAATTGGATACGCATCACCCTGGACACAAAGCTGGGCAAGCAATTGCTTCGTTTGCGCTCCAACATAGCACGTGAATTTCATGCCCTCGTCTCCAGTCGCATCTTGACTCCATTGCGTACCCCATCGGTTGTACACGTTGAGAAGCTGCTGGAACTAAATGCGGAATTGTCGGGTCTGTCGGCAACAGATATTATACTATAAAGGGAATGATACTAAACACGTCCATACCTAAGAGTCCCAGAGAGAGATTTGTTTTTGAACTGATTATTTATTGTACCCGTATAAGATCTGATCCGATCTGGCAGCAGTATTGAGGCAGCTACCTAAAAGGAGGCTAAGTAGGAATGGATAACCGAAAAACACTACTATAATCTCCAGAAGTATAATATATGTATATTTCAATGAATAAAGGCAACACATATTTTGTTGGACTATCTCTCTCAGTCTCTCACTCTGTGTCTCTCAATATAACTCTCCCGTTTTAATTGCTGGGTGAAAATATGTGTGCCACAAGTGCCGTGTGGAATGCCGCCGGTGTCGATGGCAGCAGCATCTTGCGAGCTACAAGCTGCGTTTGCCCATTGTGCCCCTGAATCGGAGAAGGCCCAGTAGACAGACCCTCAGTCCATCCCCCTCCTGCAGGGCCAAGTGCACTGTAAACAAGCAACAGCAACAACAACATGTGCAGTCAATAAACCTGCGCACCTACCGCGCCTTCTCGCTGCCACCTTGCCTTCTCTCCCCCTCTCTATCTCTCTCTTTCTTCAAGGCAAATTTTCTGCAATGAATAAAGCAACAAATGCAGCAAAGAAAGTGAAATTAATTTGTTGCTTGTTGCTTTGTTGCTGTTGTTGTTGTTTCTGCTGCTCAGCCGCCTTTCAATTACGAGCAACAAGTAGTTGCAGTTGGTTTTCAAAGTATTGCTCCACTTAGATAGTACGAGGCAGAGGTTGCCATTGTTTGCCTGCCTCGCATAGGGTAAGGGATAGAGAGAGAGAGAGAGAGAGAGATAGAGCGTGAGAGGGGGGGTGAAGGGGGAGTGGAGCAGTTCTTCGCGGTCTTCTTGTTCAAAATGCTAAACTGATCGAACTACGTACGCATTGATCAAACCTGGAACTAGTTCATTTGTACATTGAAATACGTCGAACCGGTTCAAGAAACTAAAATATAATTATGGTTATTAACTAAGTATGGGAAGAAGGATGGAGGCAACTATGTAAAGAGTGTATTACACTTGATTAAACCTGGAACTAGTTCATTTTTACATATGAATTGATTAGGGAATCAAATTGTACTTCGGTTGAGCAGGGGTGGAGACTGGCAGCTATGTGAACGGGTTTATTGTTATTGATTAAACTGGAACTAGTTAGTTTTTATATTAAAATTGATTGAACCAGTTCAGCGAAAATAAAATTAAATTGACGTTGGAGCTGAAGTCATATATCTGACAATGCAGTCATTTCAAATATTTGCTAATGCTTACGAACCAGTTCGCGAAATAAAAAGTTGATTTTGTATCAGTTGCAAAAGTTTGCCAAAACTTTTGAAGCATTTATTGAATCCTTGCGAACCAGCTCACGAAACGAAAAGTCACTTTCAACTATCGCACGCTTCTGCAACCAGTTCCGAAGACACAACAAATTTGTTTAGCTCTTATAAATCTTCAGGGACCGTTGTAAAACATAACCTTATTACCATCAGCAAACTATATAGAACTAAAATAAATATACTACATATACATATATATATATATTGTGGTATCCCTGCTGACCCACAACTGCCACAACTTGGCACTCTCGGCAACTCTTGTGTTGCAAAGTGGTTGCATCGCTACAGGCGGTTCATTCAACTGGCAACAGGCTGCAACTTGCCACTGCCACTTGTTGGCCAACAAGCAACTGCCTGGCCAGGCCAATTGGCCGCATCCATTAACGAATGTGAGTGCACTCGCCTGAACTCTCGCCTCGGTTCAATTGACGCCAATTGACAATGGTTCATTCAATAGTTCATTCAATGATTCATTCAACGTGGCAAATTGATCCAAGCGGCCTATCTCTCTCTCTCTCTCTCTCTCTCTTTCTGTCTCTCTCTAATGGCGCATTGCTTATTGATTTTGTGGTTGGGTTGTGATCGACGCCTGATCAGGCCGTTAGACGTTCCCAAATTATGAATGCGAGCTACCTAACGGTAACCGCATGTGCCACCGCCATGAAATCGCTGATTGAGAACTGAACAGGAAACATTGCTAACAAGAAACAAGAGACTCTTAACAGTCTTATATTTATATTATTTATTTTTGTATTTTTTTTATTTAAATATGTTTAATAAATAAATAAGAATAATAAGAAATAAATAATCAATTAAATAAATAAAGTCTCCGGTTACTTCTAGCTGTTTCCGCTGCCCATCACTGGTTAATTCTTAGCTGTTTACGGCTATTTTAGCGCAGTTTAACTAGATTTGCTTATCAACCAACACTGTTGGGTAGATGACAAAAAGCTGATCGATTGCCAGATTGAAGTCTGTCAGACAGACGCTTTACCTCTCTCTCTCTGTCTTCTTCTGTGCCTGGAGCTGCGGCAGTTACAGTTACATAATTACACAAATTGATTTCACAGGCCCCACGGTGCTGAGTTGCTCCCAAAACGGGGAATGAGGCAACAACGACAGAGAGAGAGTGAGAAAGAGAAGGGAAGAGGGAGGCACAACGAAGGCGACACGACATTGCGTTGTTGCCGCATCACGAAATGCGTTTTGGTAATTCCAAATTGGAAATAATCATAATACATATGGACAGACAGACAGGTAGACAGGGCAGACAGGTGGGCAGACAATGCCCTGGCGCAGGGCTGTGTGGCATGAGATGCTCCTGTGGTGGTTGCATGATGTGGCGCCAGGTGAAAGTGCTGTTGCACGGGTCAAATCAATCAGCCTGGGCGGCGACCTGGCCAAAATGCCAAATGTGTTCGCTTTGCCTCTGTTCATTCGTTTTTCCCTCATCTATTATGCATACAATACACTCATATGTATCTTTTTTTGCGCTCGCTCTGCCAGCTAATTAATTTTTCATATTCCCCCCCTACCCCTGCCCCAAGCAATGCCTAATTATGTCATTAAAAGCGTTTTCAACAATTATGCGTTCCCTGGAACTGCGCAACAAACTGTCGAAACTTCTGCGCATGCAAGATTTATATGCATGGCCTTATTGTACAGGTACAGACATACATATGCATATAGTATATTACAGCCATAAAATTTCCCGCGATGCGAAGGAGTTACCCCTTCTCTAACGCCCTCCCTCTCTCTCTCTCTCTCACTCTCAAGTTGTTCTCGTTGAGTTCATTACGAGATCGCGTACTAAGCAGCTTTTGATTGCATCGCGCGCAGTTAACGCACTTAATGCAATTTATTTGCAATCAATTGACTTATCGATTTCTATCGAATGTCGTTACAAGTATTGAAAAATACTGACAAATCGATTGTTTTACCTTGGCGAAAATTAATTGTCATAATGAGTTAAGCTACCGCGATTAGTTGCAGCCAGTTTACAAGGCGCTCACTAAATACGACAATTAATCAACTCGGCAGAGTAAGAGGTTTTTTTATTTTTGGTGTCTTTTAATGTGTGAAAAAGCGCTTTAGCTTTCCGGTTTTTCTACTGTGAATGGGTGTGTGTGTACATACTATATGCATACCCTGTAATAAGTTACATGTAACACTGACAGTGCACTAAACTCTGTTGTCCATTTTACTGTTATAGGGTATTGCAGTGCATCAAAAGGGCTGACGAATTTCGGCTTTTACTCTAGTTTAACACATGTGCTAGTGTGTCTGTGTGTGTGCGTTGTTTAAACCTTATTGGTTGTGTTTACTTTCGTTGGCGCATGACGAAAGGCTTTGGTCGGTGGTAAAAGTGAAGCGCATTGTGCGAGTTGAGTTTGCCACTTACCGCAGCACATTGCTGGCCGAAAGTAAAAGCCAAACAAGAGCGAGCAAGCGTGTGCGAACAAGTCACGACAAGTCGCAGCAAGTCGTTGCTGCTATTTTGGACAAAGACAGCAGGAGCCGGAAATGACCAACAAGGCTTGCGCAAGATCTCTGCCAATGACTTTGAAACGATCAACCACGACGTCACTCCCCAGAGGATGAGGAAGCGCTGCCTGATCAATCAAATTATTTCTGCATAAGTAGCCAAATCTAGTGTGATTTGGTTCCTCCATTTCGCACGCCTGTTCGTCCCCCCCCCCTCTCTCTCTCTCTCTTCCGCTCTTCACTCACCCTACCATTCTTGTCTTTCTTTCTCTCTACTTGCTCGCTTTGTTTTTGTTGACAACGAAATTTGTTTTTGAATTGGCCATTAAAATGCCAAAAGAAAAGACAAAACTGTAAACTGTTAACTCTTTTTTGTTGTTTTTGTTTGCTTTGTGTTGTATTTTATTTTCTTTTCCGTTCGGTAACAAAACAAAACGGAACCAAAAACAAATCGAATCAAGTCAAGTTGTCGTTATTGCATAACCAATGCGGGGCGTGGCATGGAGGCAATTTGCAAGTCCAACTCGGAACTGAGTTTGCAATGGAAAGAGCTGTCACAGAGCCTGGTCAGAGCTTGGACAGCTCTGGCAGAGGTCAAGCGCATCGCAGTCATCACAACTTAGCCAGGTGCGATATACGGCTTGACCCCTTGAGCACACCTGAGTTTTAATTAACTGAACAACGTTTGAGAAGGTATGGCAGATGCATCAGTCAAACGTCAGTCGCCCCTGCCCCCTCTGACAGACTGATGAATGAAACCACAATTAAAGCCAGCCATATGATAGATCTGTACTCGCACACACACACACACACATACAGACATAGAGTGAGAGATTAACGCTGCGCCAGAAGCCTGAAAAGGAGATTTGCATTTCCAGTTATGAATTTTCATCTTCTTTTTATAGGCGTGAAACGTGGATTTATTGTCTAGGAAAATGAATGCCCACATATGGTTGTATGTATGATTGGGTATGACAAGCAATGGCAGGGAATGCTGTGTTATATAGTATGCTGAATTAGGGCATGACATAGTTTATGATATCATGACCTATTTAACAGTTTAGCATGACTAGGTATAGAGTTATTCCTTTCTATGACATGATATGGCATAATTTGGTATGATATGACGAATACAATACGGTAAAGCTTATCATGTGAGAGGGTATTATGTACAGAAGAATTAATTTGGCTTGGTATGAAGTATTGTAAATCAGTTGTATGACATAGTATGGCATGGTATGACATCATATGACTAGTACTCCTTACAGGCCTTATGATATCATAACCAAGAACAGTTTAACATGGCTTGGTATTGATAACTGCCTTGTATGTCATGATATGGCATAGTATGGTATGACGAGTGCTATAAGCCAGGACTTATCATGTCGCATTATATTATGCACTATAGAACAGTTTAATATGGCTTGGTATGAGGTTAATCAGTTGTATGAAATGGCATGGCTTGGTATGGTATGATGTGAGATGCTTAAATGGGGTATGTCAAGGTTTAAAAGGGGTTAAGCGTAGTTGGCAGGGTGTATCATAAGATATGACAAGGCTTTGCCAAGCGATAAGTTGGTATGATATGAAATTGTGTGATATTGTATGATATAAACAAGTAATGATAATGAATTAAAAGCTAAGATATACAAAGATACAGATTTTTAAGAGAGATCTTTGTATAATACCGAATTAACCCAATACGATGCAAACATACAATTCAATCTGAGCCAGACTCTTCTTTACCATATGCAAGTGGGTAGTAATGCTTCAGTTTGGACCTTGGCTTACCCAAATTTCTTAAATACGCAAACTATTTGCTTTCCCAGATGAAATATAAAATACAAAATCCCACTGCGATTTATTACCTAATTGAAGAAAATCGAAAGGTTTCTCAGCTTGGCTAACTAATCCCTGGTCGGCGGGGCCCCGGTGGCCCCGATTTAATGGTCTGATGTGTGTGAGATGATGATTTTATCGTTGGAAAGTTACTCTGCGGTAATAATAAGACGAGACTTAAGACTGCCCACCCTACGACCCTGTTACCCCTCCCCGATACCCCTCGTCTACCCTCAGTCTAAGCTGAGCTTCAGTTTTGCCATTGTGCCGACTTATTGGGCCGCAGCTTATTTATTTATTATTATTATTATGATTGTTATTATGATTATATTATGTCTGGTCTGCCTCGTATGCGCCCGGCTCCGGCTTCGGCTCCGGACAATGCCGTCTCTGGCCGTGCGAGAAATTTCACTTTCGAAGCTCAGTTCAGAGTTTTGAATACTCTACGGAATTTTCGATTGTTGTCGGATCGATTTGTCATTGTGCCGGGCAACAAATTCCCTCAACTTATGATCACAATGATCACCATGATGCCTATTCTTTGCGACGGGTGAAGGGTTGCCACAATGCCCTCAGAATTGAAGACGTTGAAATGGTAACAACAGAAACAGATAGAGAAGAAGAGGGAGGGAGATAGTGTAGAAGAAGAATGGACAACAATTCCACTTGGATGGAAGGGGACAGGGGTCTGCAGTCGCGATTCGAAAGCGCGACAGGCGACAAAACTATTATTATTTTTTCTTATTATTATTATTATTATAATGCTCTTTTTGTGCATCAAATTTCTGTGACAAATGAACGCTAGGGAAGCGGCGGGAGGGCAGGGTATGTGTCAAGTCGAGTCAAGCATTGATAATTATGTTAATTGCCTGGCCGAATTGTTGGTAAATTGTCAGCTAAGTTTAGGCAGCTGCCGGGGGGCGAGGGGACCTCTCGTTTGTTCTCTGGACAAATGTGCTGCAATAAATAAATTGTCACATTGCCTTGAACAAAAGACGTGCCCTCTGTTCCCTCCCCTTCCACCTCTCTCTCTCTCTCTCTCTTTGGGCGAACAATGCTGAAAGTATTTGCCACAAAAGTGACAAATATTGTTCGCCTTGTTTTGTCTGACTGTGACAAACAGTTGCAGCAACAGCAACATCGACGACAGCTAACTAACTTTCATTCTTGGTTGATAAAGACACCTTTGCTTTGGTTTTGTTGCAAGCAACGACGCGACATCGCAACACGGCAAAAGCTTTCCCGACCTTTATTTTGTTTTGTTTTTTTTTTTTTTGGGGAGCTGCCACAGAGCGCGCTGATTATACGCCACGTACTATTTCATTTGCTGACAGATGCGCACGTTCAGCAACAGCTGAAACAACAACAGCAGCAGCAGCAACAACAACAACAGCAGCAGCAACAACCTCAATGTGCAAGTGCTAAGCTGAGAAGAGCATAACGCACTTGCTATACTCTACAAAAGCGCAAGCAATAATAATAAAGGAATAATAGACTGCAAAATACGAATTATCAATGTAAGGTAGTAAGCACTACCTCTATAGTACCTACTTTCCCATTCAATACAAAAACTAAAATAAAAACTTAAAAAAAAAAATAAACTTATAATTTATAAAACATATAAAAGAAGAAGGTAAAGGTCTACTTTCCTATGCTAAACAAACACTAAATTTAAAATAGTCAATTACGAAGTGATTTATCGATAAACATAATTATCAGCTACCGATGACTTCTTAAAATTGTCTATTTTGACCAGGAAAAATCGATGAACAAGTAAAAACAACTATGGAATCAATTTAAGTAGCAATTATTGATGATCATAAGAAAAATAAAGATAACAGTTTCAAGATAAAGCTACAAATTTGGTTTCTATTGATTTAGGTATGCGTAAAGGGGCGTGGTTCAAGTTAAAAACACAAGTTAAGTTACTGCAATACAAACGAGTGTCGTTACAAGATTTGAAGGCTTTAACTTTTATAGTCTTTAAGATATAAGCGGTCATACAGACAGAGAGAAACACAGTTGATGCTTTTATATATGCAGTCTAAGTGTTCGCAGATGTCTACGTCCTTTTTGGAATAATCGAAGATAAATAAATGGAATATAAATTCTCGAAAAAGTTAAAAACCTAAACAAAAATCGGATAAAAACTTTAACAAGTTAAGTGACGAAGCCAGAGTACCCGAAATGGGCTCGCGATGACAAGCTTCGGCTTCAGGTATCAGGTATCGATGGTTACACGATAGCTTGACGCGCTATAGTTATAGAATGTCTGCGCCCCGGCAATTATGATGTTCCGTTAGCTGTTGCAGAGGCAGATAAAGATAGAGATGGGTTGGACTTGGAATGGAATTGCAATTGGGATGAGCGAGCGAGGTTCAAAAGTTTACAATGTTCTCATTGAGCAAAGATAAGATAATCAAGTGATATACACTCGTCTATATATAACTGTTGTATCTAGTATCTATAAATCTTCAGTGGAGGGGAAGGATAAAAAGTGAAAATGCGCAGACAAGTCAATGTCGCCGGCGAATGTCGCTGGCAAATGCATTGGGTGGCGTTGCAAATTATGAAATTAGTATTATGCGAAATGGAGTTAAAAGTGTGATTAACTTGCCGCGTATGCAAACACAGTGCAAGAAAGGGAGGCAGAGACAGAGGGAGAGACGAAGGCTATAAAGCATACGGCATAATAAGCCCGCAGCAAAGACAATGAAAGTCAACTATCGTTTGCGTGCAAATGTGTCTCTGTGTGCGTGTGTGTGCGTCTGTGTCTGTGTGTGTGTGAGTGTGGCAATTAATACCATTTCAGTTAGTTTTCGCAGTGAGCAACTGTTTTCCAAGTGAGCAAACAGACAGACAGCTTCATCTGCAGCCCTACAAAAACAACAATGACGCTACACCCTGCACAGTCCACCACTATTGGGGTATATGAGTGCAGGATAGCTTGTCAAGCCTGTCCAAGTCAAAACTTAAGTATCTTCATAATATAATAATATAATATAATAAATATTTCAATGTTTATTCATAAAAACCGCTAGATCGTGAGCATTAAAAAAGCTAGACTTCTGAAATTTCACACATTTCATGTCATCAATTCAGACGCAACTCATGTTGGCTTGAAAACTAGGCTTTGCCAACAAATAATAAACCAAAACAAGAATAAAGACAATAATGGTATAACTCAATTACTATCAATGTTAGCTTGTTGAAATTTTCTCTCTAAATATTTAGCTATAGTATCTAGCAATTGTGGAAATTTTTCCAAAATCGCCACTGAAATAACTCAGCTGCAAGGGTATCAAGATTACAGGGTGAGTGCACGCACGAATGCTGCTTTGTGTTTGGCTTATTAGCGACGGCACTTAGAATTGGCCATAAAATGGGTTTGTCATGTGTGGAGAAAGCAACGCAATGTGATTGCCCAAAAAACAACAACAATAACAACAACGAAAACCGCAAGCGCAGCGTACCAAATGCTGCATGCTAGTTCAAGTTCGTTGCCTAAGTCTTTTGTTCTGCGTGCGGTAAATGCACGAGAAACAACCACAACAACAACAGCAAACACAACAACCACAACAACTACTACAGCTACAACAATTACAACCACAACAACAACAACAACTTTTACTCCCACAACAGATGAACTACGCTTTCAATTAAAGTCCTGATTCTCCAATTCCAACTGCTGCTCTCTCACTCTCACACAAAGAAGTCTCCCCCTAGTTGATTTCGATCTGTGGCTAAACCGCAATCCGCAAACATTTATATATAACGTACATTATTATTATTATATATTGTATTTTAAAAGAAAAGAAAATGCGCAGGCCCCCAATTAATAGACCATGAACAGAAGGCAGACGCTCTCTCCTCCCCTGCCCACTCGATAATAATATATTATCCGTTAAGCTGCTTTGGACATGAGTATATACTATATACATACATATATATCAGATATGATTAATCATAGGACGCAGTCAAATGCAGCAGTTGACAAAGAATTTCATTCTGATTATGATAAATCTTTTCATAACCAAGTAAATGGCTGAACGACCTATTTGTGTGATATGAGTGCTTTTAGCTAACTCGAAGTCAATCTGTCGGTTAGAATTCGCATTGAAGCTTATCATCTAAACGAAATAATCTGGCAAAACAACAACAAACTTCTCAGAAGACAAGTAGCGTGCTTGAATATATGTACATATGTTTCAACTGTGATCATATGTATTCATCAGTAAACTTACGTAATGATAGAAGATTTTCTTAATCTTAAACAAAGTTAGATGTACCTTCTAATATGTATATATTATACATATATATATTATATATATTCATACATATATCATATTAACATATTCCCACAGAGAAAGACTCTCTCTGGTGTTTTTCCTTTCGCATCAAATTTAAATACTTTCAACTTTTGTTTTCGGTTTTATTGACTCAAGCATTATGCATATTATGCTTATAAATTATACTATCATCGACTTTATAAAGTTTTTTTTTTTTTTTTTTTATTTTTGAATATTACGTAAACGAACCTTTTAAGTGGAAATCAAAGTGCGACGAGCAGTAATCGATGGGCAAGTAAAAATACAAATTAATTATAGCCTTGAGATAATTGGTTTTGTTTTTTTTTTATTATTTTTTTTTTTTTTTGTTTGTTTGTTGCTCTTTCCGTGTTTGATGATGATGCTTTTGTGGTCGTGTTGTTGTTAACTCGAAAACATCGACAACTATTTTGCGGGCATTTCGAACTGGCTTTTTTTTTTGTTTTGGGCAACAAAAAAGGCAAAAGAAAAACGGCAAAAAAAGAAGTTAACAAAACGGAAAATAGTCGAAAATATCGAAATGAAAAACTGTAAAACACGCACAGGCACAGGCACTTGTAGCACTCGGTTCGGTTCGATTCGGTGTTCGTGTTGGAAGGATTCGCAACGCACGAGGCGCGAGCAAGTTAGACGCGCGCGAACTTGCAACACACGACGACAACAACGACGATCGAGACACCTTTCCCGCTTGCAACTTGCCAGCGGAATGATTGAGCCACATCTGCAGTAGAGCCAATGAAGCTGCCACTGACTTCTTCGGCACCGTCTGCAGAAAGAGAGAGAGAGAGAGCGCGCACAATCAGCTCGCAGCCAGTGTAGGAGAGAGCACTCTCTCCCTCTCTATCCCTCTCTCTCTCTTAGTCGAAGAAAGTCATGGGTTGAAATTTACATAGAGCGAGCACCCTGCGCCAACTATGTTAGATCTCTTCGGCTTCAATTTCGGTTTGGGTTCATCGGAATCAAGTGCTGAAGTTGTTCCATTAGAGCGACACAGCACTTGCACAGATCGGTCAGAGATAAAGCCACGCTAACTGTCCTGGCCTTGTATAGACAATTTCATTTAATTGAGCATTGAATGATTTGCGAAGATTGGCAATTTCTCCTTAAGCCGCATTTATGTATTGCGTGTTGCGAATCCATTTGGTTCTCTGCAATAAAAACAGGATAGATGAAGAGAAAGAAAAGGAAACAAGAGGAAGAAACTTAGAAACTTACAGTAAACAGAACAATAGGTTAAAAAAAAAAGAACACATGATCGAACAGATTTAAAAACTATGTAAATGTAAAGCCTAAATTTAAAAATATACATATACTGTTAATTAATATTTTTAATTAATTTTAAATTTTTGATTTATTGCAAAATTTAATTTTAAAATCTAAATCGGAAACTTTTATTATATTCTTTTTCATATTTCCAATTTCAATTTGAAAAATATAATCTAATTTTAATTTTAATTTAAAGTCGACTGATTTAGTTGACGTTAAATAAATAAATAAAACATTTATAAAATTTTAGCTTATATCTTAAATCTGTATCGGTCATATTGTCATGATGGTAGTTCTTTGTTTTATATATAAAAGAATTGTCTAATCGATATAGGGCAAGACAATAAAAGGACAAAAGAGACCGATATATTTAGAGAAAGGCTTATCTGGCATGTGTACTATATGCTAGTGCTAGTAACATTATCTTACTTAGAAGAGAGTAGTTCGTAGTACTTATATTATTATATAATATAGTAAACAATTGATTCTGTCTTAATATTACGCTTACATATTACAAATCTTTATCTTTTCTGAGATAGCAAGATTGACAAGGCTCAATGAACTCAATTGTTGATGGTTATCAAGAATATTTATACTTTGTGCGATCAGAGATAACTTCTTATAAGCATAAGTACATATATATAGTACCCTTTGAATTTGGGGTATAATAATACTGATTATACAATCGAGTGTTTTATAATTGTAGTTCTCATACTTGTACTGAAACTGAAACTGAAAACTGAACAATAAAATATAGTTATTTTCTTATTTGAGCAGCACACTATTTACCCATCCATATACAATATATCGTACAGTTGAACACAAGCAATGCAAAATTGAGGTTATGTTTGATATCGTACAGCTGACATTGAAATCAATGCAAAATTGAGGTTATATTTGAAGTTATGATGTTGAACTCTTCACAGCATTTGTTCACTGTATCTGTGATTCATACATGAAAATTGCATTTAATTTAATGAAGGCTGTTGTATGATAACCCTTATCGTATTACAATGAAACAATAAATCATGATTCATTGACCGATTTTTAAACGTTTATGGCTTCATTAATATTTATATATCCCACCAGTTATTATTCGTTGAATATTTCTCGAAGCCTTTATGGGTTTAAACTTATTACATTATATGTACATCGTAGGAACATCGGTAACTCCAAAGCCCAACTGAAAGTACAGACAACATTTCTCTCTTGGTATCCTAGACTTCAAATTAATGTTTATCTGAAAGTTTCGAACTGAGGAAATCAGGCAGTATCATTATTTTCAGATCTCTCATTATCAAGAAGCATCTTTCTTTATAATTCCCTCGTTATGCTTGGTTATCTACAGTTTGGACTGTTTCTTTCTCAATTATCTGGGATTCTATAAGGCACTAGCTCAACTTTCAACCTTTCAACCTGCAATCTGCCACCTGCAACTTGCCACTTTAGCTTATGCAAGTCGCTTGTGCAAGCTGCGCTTGTTGCTGTTGTTGTTGCTCAAAGATTATGCGATGAGGTCACTTTCAAAAAAAAATAAACAAAAACAAAATATAACAAAAAAATACGAAAGGGCAGTACAGGAAGGTAGACAGTAACTGCAACTGCAACAGCAGCTGGAGCTGCCAGCAACGGCGTCCCACGCGCCGTATGCGCAATGCCGGAACTCTGAACTGAACCGAACTGGACGCACTGCGTCCACTCCATGTCGCTTTTAAGCACAGCTCAAGCCGTGTGCGAGCTGCGAACAAAGTTCGAGCTGCGCCGCCGCTGGCGATTTAGCGTCGTGTTAATTGCGCTCAATTAATTTCGACTCATAATTTGATTTTCAAAATTCAAATTTCAAATTTTAATTAAAGGCAACACACACTCGGAAACGTTTAGAATCCACAAATGATGGGCAAACTAACTTGGTAAAAAACCAAAACAAAGAAAAGAAAAAAACAATAAACAAAACGAAATACAAAGTAAATTAATGTTTTCATAGTTTTTCGGTTTGAAAGATCATTAGCCGACTAAAATCGAATGAGATCTTCAGCTATAAAATGTGCTGCGTGGCAGGCAAGAAGCATCACAAGCTATTGGAGCTGCGCCCCGAGAGCTGACAACAAAACAAACAGAACAAAAACTAGGAGAACTATCCAACAACCACAAGAATCATGAAGGTAAACATACAAGAAGCCTGGCCAAAGGCTCCAAGTCCAGGGCTAAGACACTCAATCTTTGCAGGTCTTCGTTTGCTTATTGGCTACCCTTGCCTTGGTTAATGCCGGACAACGCGGCGGCGCCGGTGGCGGTGGTTATCTGCCTGGCGGTGGACGTGGCGGTGGCGGTGGCTTTGGCGGCGGATTCGGTGGTGGTTACGGCGGTGGTGCACGCAACGGCGCTGGCCTCGTCTCGCATGTCTCGCAGTCGCACGGCAACACGAAGGTCCACATTGGTGGACAGGGTGGTGCTGGTGCAGGAGGCTACGGCGGCGGTGCTGGTGGCTGGCAAGGAGGAGCTGGTGGTGGCGCTGGAGCCTATAGCGGCGGTGCTGCCGCTGGTGGCTGGCAAGGTGGAGCTGGTGGTTTCGGTGGCGGACGCGGTGCTGGCGGCTATGGCGGTGGTGCAGGAGCCGGCGGCTGGCAAGGCGGTGCTGGTGGCGGACGCGGGGCAGGAGGCTATGGCGGTGGTGCCGGCGGCTGGCAGGGAGCTGGTGGCGCCAATGCCTGGGGACCACCAGCCGAGTTCGACTATACCGTGAACCATGCTGGTGCTGGTGCTGGCGGCTCTCGTGGTGGTGCTGGCTGGTGGAATGATTAAACAATTGTGTACGAAATTATAACAAAAGGAATTGAATAAAGATTTGCATGGACCCATACACAAAATGCGTTTCAAATCCATTTTTAATTTTCCAATAGATTTGCGTGTCATAGCAGCGATCTTACTGTTGTCTAACTAATCGATATTTCAAGTGTTTGGCACGACTCTAATTGTCGTGCCTTGCACACATTGAAGTATCGATAAGCTGCCTGCGTCATAAGCAATCGATATATACAGCGATATCAACACTTCCCTCTCAACAGCTGTTCGAATACTTTTTGCTGTCGATAAATGCCGATAAACTGGCATTTCTTGCAATGGAAAAGCAAAGGAAAGCAAGTAAACTCAAAGACTGCTGTCGCATCATAGAGTAAGTAACTTACTCTATGGTCGCATTTAATTAGATAATAGGGCGCAACTGTTCCCGCTGATATTCGCCGACATCGACATCGTGGTTCGCTCAGAAGTAGTACGTGACGTATATTGGCGAGTGGCAGCGGGAGAGGGACAGGGAGACAGAGACGGCACAGCAGTAGCGGCAAAACAGAAGGCGGAGAAGGCAACAACAGAAACCGAAACAGAATCGGAATCGGAATCGAGTAAAATAAAAAAAGTAAGCGGTTCGAATTCGGCTCGGGCTGGTTGTGTGTGAAAAGCAAAACGGAGCGACCTGTGTGTTTCAGTTACGTTACGGCGGTCAACAATTTCGTTTGGCAACAATAACAGAAAACGAAAAAAAAATAAAATAGAGAAATTTTGGACAAATCAAAATACAATTTACAACAAATTCATAAATTTCGTTCAAAATTTCCATGTATTTATAGACCGTAAAAGCCATTCCTTCTTCTTCACTCTGGTCAAAAAGAGAGGGCGGTAATAAAAGAAAGAAAATAAATATAATTTAATAACGACGCCACAACAATAACAACAGAAGCAGCAACAACAACAACAACAAACACCTCGAGCAACTGAGAAACGTAATCTTGAACAGGGTAGTCAAGTCAACCGGAACAAACCGGACTAACTCATCAGCAGAGCACAGAGAGAGGAGCAACAACAACAAGATTCCGAACATAAACTCAATACAGTCGCATCAATATCCACCAGCTCAGGCCGATGCTGCCCTTGATCATCAAGCCACAATGGATAAACGCATCAATTCCGGATCCGGCTGCTACGACTGTCACACAGTCGTAGCGGCAGCCCCAACAGCAACACGCAGCCTCTACGCCTCCCATCCCCACTCGGCTGTCCAGACGCAGTATCTGCCGCAGTCTCAGTCGCCGCACATTCGACTGAGCAATAGGACGCGGCTGCAGCAGCAACACCAGCAGCAGACTCCATCGCCGTCCAATCCCAAGATGTTGTCAACGTATCATGGCATCAATCCCAATGGACTGCCCATTATTGGTATGCACTCCTGGCAGAGTGCGCGCCATGAAGACCAGCTTGCAGCAAATGTGGCAGCAATAGCAGCTGCACGCAGCAGGCAGCAGATGACGGCAGCAGCAGCGGCAGCGATAACAACAACACCAACAACAGCAGGGAACATTGCAACAACAACACCAGGTAATCTGCACAAACAGCAGTACAACAACAACATCAATGGGAAGCTTCAGAGGGCAGCCCTGCCGATGCCGGCAATGGCAGAGCCACAGCAGCAGCACGCTGTGACAGCATCAATAACAACAACACCCTTCAGGACGAAGCCGCGCAACAAAAGCGAAGGTAGGCGACCATTTTTAATTTTCTTTCATTGTTTATGGCAGCACTGGCAATGTGTCTATGTGCGCGTGTGTGTATGTTGAGTGCTAATATGTGTTTGTTTATGTGTGTGTTTCTTAATTCTATTTTTGTCTAACGTGGTGTGAGAGAGGGAGAGTGAGAGCACGATTCATGGTATTTGCAATTAAATAGAAAATAAATAAATCAATCGATAAACTGCAATTGTTTAATTATGTTTTATTTTTTGCAGAGGCCATTGGCGATCTACTGCAACGTATACCCGATATCGGACATATATTCGATGTACACAGCCGTATTGGCAATGGCACCTTTAGCACCGTCCTCCTTGCCACACTGCGGCGGGAGTCTCATCTGCCGGACAGTATGCGACGCAAGTTTGCGATCAAACATCATATACCCACCAGTCATCCGGATCGTATCATGAAGGAGCTGCAGTGCATGACAGATATGGGGTAAGTTAATTCGATTTACATCGTGCGTCTCCTTAATCATCGGTTAACTCATTCTCGAATCGAATCAGAAGTCATCGTCGTGTTGTAGTTGCTGTCGCCACCTTACACCGTTAAGAGCGTCACGAAACGACGTCAGTGCAGACGTATCTTCGTATTCCTACGTGCCTACGTAAATACGTCATTGCAATTTATTTAAGTTGCCGTCGTTGGCGTCGCATCGTCGTCCCCAACGTTTATTGCACTTTCACACACCATTCACGTGCCCAGTTACGGTTTCACACACGGACGCTGCTGTCTGATGCCGCTGTCTCTGCCTCTGCCACTGCCTTTCTCCTTCTCGCTCTTAGTTTGCATTTGTTTACAAATTATAAAAACAATTCAATGCAAATGCACGCACACACACATGCATATATGCATGTATTCATATGCATGCAAATATACATATACATACATATCCAATTGCAAATCTTTATCTATGCAATCGGTGGAGCTGCTGTGCACTGCTTGCCATGTCCTAGCCCCAATCGATGTTTATCGATATTTGGCAGTGATCAGATAAGTCACGTACACACACTGGCTTAATTCTTTTAGCAAGATCTTTCTTATCTATGCAATAGGTTGAGCTGCTGTTCACTGCTTGTTATGCCCTAGCCCCAAACGATGTATCGACTGTGTATTGCGATATTTGAAAATCGGTAAAGTTGTCGTCGGCAGAGATTAGATAAGTCACGCACAACACACACACACATAGTTAATTCCAAATGAAACTGCCTTGAACAAGGTTATCGTCATTGAAGCTTAAAGCCAAATCCAAATAGCAGCTGGCTTCAATTCCGTTAGGGATTTGTTTTGCATTGTTGTTGTTGTATTTGTCTTGCCCCTTGCATTATTAATGCCTTGAGCGACAGGCATGCTGAGCAAGTGGAAAAGAGATGGTGATAGCTACGTGCGTGGGCTGAGGTGGAGGCGTTTGGGTTTTATTGTTGTTGTTGTTGCTTTGAATTGGCTATAGATTAGTCAGGCGACCAGCTGGTCAGCCGGCCGGTGAGCCACCCGCGCTCCTCATCGTCTTCACTCTCCTACCTCTCGCTCTCCCACTCAATCTGCCTCCGTGCTTTTCTCTATCCGTTCAATTTGCGCAAATTCCGTTGCCCAATTGCGTCACAGCACACAATGATAATTATGACTGGGACTCGGATTGGGTCGTGCGCAATGCTATGCGAATTATCATTGCTGTGACGTAGGTGGTCAACAAGCAGCGTCGACTCGACGACGTCTCTGTGTATGTGTGTGTGTGTGTGTGTGTATGTGGGTGGGTGGGCGTACTGAAGAGGGCTGGATTACGCGAATACCGTTATGCGATGTTGGTGTAATCCTCGAAGAGCCTCTTGAGTGTGCAATGCAGCTGAGGTGGCAACAGACAAAAGGGAAAGCTAAGGTTGAACGTGCTAGACTGTTATATACCCGTTTCCAATATTCAACTGAGGTGCTTAGCGCACATTGTATTGCTTATCTCAAATTATTGAAATTGATTATAAATTTATAGAAATCATTTAGACAGTGATAAATGTTGCATACACCAAAAGTGAACATTTCAGCATTGAGATCACGATTGCAATTCGAATTTATCGATTTATGGAGGAGATATCCCCTACATTCAACCTCCTACCTCCCTACTCTTCTGGAAATGTCTAAAATAATCGACATTTGCGTGCAAAAAAACATTGTCACCAAATGTGGTAGTCTCTGGGAATATGTCTATATCGACACTTCTCTTGATGCTGAATATATACGAGTATACTTGGTGGTGTTGGAGATTCTTCATCTGCCTGTTACATACTTTCTAAATTGGCACATAACTATAATACCTTGTTACTCTATAAGTACAGGGTATAACTAGTGCCCTCTCTATCTCTCTTCCTCTGCATCTCTAACTAATTCTCTCTCTTTTTAATCCATTGCAGTGGCACCGACAACGTCGTTGGCATCCATTGTTGTCTACGCTGCGAGGCCTCCGCAGCCTTTGTAATGCCCTACATGCCACACGACCGTTTCCATGATTTCTATACCAAAATGGATGTGCCCGAGATTCGTCTTTATATGCGAAACTTGCTGCTGGCCCTGCGTCATGTACACAAGTTCAACATCATCCACCGGGACGTCAAGCCCAGCAATTTTCTATATAATCGACGACAGGGACAATTTCTTCTAGTCGATTTTGGATTGGCACAGCATGTGAATATAACGGGTAGTGGGAACAATCTGAACACAGGCTCACTGCAGCAACAACAACAGCAACCGTCCAACCTAGCGAAACGACCACGTGATCCAGCTGAGGAACAGCAGCAGCAGACACCGGCGACGCCAACACAAACTGCCTCGGAAATGTCATTGGGTGGCGCTGTCAAGCGGATGCGGCTCAACGATGAGGGACAAACCACAAGCAGCTGCAGCTGGAACAAGATGCCATTGAAGCCAGTCAATGAGATTGGTGGCAGAGGAACGGCCGAGGACAGTGGCAAACAACAGAGTGTGACCGAACCAAGCGAAGCACAATCCCAGCCTGCAGCCGCAGCGACGACGCCCTTGCCAGATCAACAGCAGGTGGGAGTAGGAGGTGGCGGAGCTGGAGTTGGAGGCGGCGGTGGCAGCAGCAGCATCAAATACAACACAAATCGCCAGGCAGGTGGTGGGGGAAACAATGCGAAATGTTTCTGCTTTGCGAATCCCGTAGTGTGCATCAATTGCCTGATGAAGAAGGAGGTGCATGCCTCGCGGGCAGGCACACCAGGCTATCGTCCTCCCGAGGTGCTGCTCAAGTATGCGGATCAAACGACCGCTGTGGACGTCTGGGCAGCAGGTGTAATCTTCTTGTCTGTGCTCTCCTCCGTATATCCGTTCTTCAAGGCGCCCAATGATTTTGTGGCGCTGGCCGAGATCGTTACCATTTTCGGTGATCGTGCCATAAGGAAAACGGCCTTGGCACTGGAACGAATGGTTACCATTAGCCAGCGTTCAAAACCATTGAATCTGCGCAAGCTTTGTCTACGTTTTCGCCACCGCTTGATCTTCAGCGATGCGCAAATGATCAGGAAACATGAATCCCCCGATGGCAGATGCGATGTGTGCAAGAACTGTGATCAATATTTCTTCAATTGTCTGTGCGAGGAGAGTGACTATGTGACGGAGCCATTGGATCCGTATGAATGCTTTCCGGAGAGTGCATACGATTTGCTTGGACGCTTGCTCGAGATAAATCCGCATAAGCGCATCACAGCCGAGGAGGCGCTCAATCATCCGTTCTTCACTGAAGAGCCGCCTGCCACCGGGCAAGTCGCCATGGAAACATCCCCTAAGCAGCAGCAGCAGACGCCAATGACGACGACGCGCAGGCGCGCCGCAAAGGCTTCAGGAACAGCAGTTGTAGCTGCTGGAGTCGGATTGGGAGTCGGACTCGGAGTGGCAGCTGGAGTAGCTTGTACGCCTGTCGAGCAGCTTAACCAAGTGTGAAACTAGTCGAAAGTGCATACCACATACTCCATAAATCCCATATATCATACCATATACCATCTCATACACCCCCTGCCCCCTAGAACTATATGATATTTTTGTCACCAGTGTCAAGCTTTGTATAAATGTATATATATACACTCAAACACACACACACAGGCAGCATGCGCACACCCATCACACACACACACACACTGCCCTATCGACCCACAAACACATGCACATATATATATACACACTCATGCATATCTGAGAGAAGATTAGAGGACAGAAAAAAAGTGAAAACGGAACTCAATTAAAAAATGTTGTAGAGCGTTCGTAAATATACTCAACCTTTTGAAAAGATAAACCCAATGATGGAACTCTATGTACACCAAATATACATACATTAAATTTATTTACCTTTTACTATATACCATATATATAAATCTGTTTTTGTTTTTTTTTTTTGTAATTGTAAACATGAATGAACAATGCAGTATAATAAATGCAGCAGCAAAGATCTGCTGTAATATATATACAGTATATATAACATGATATAAATTGTTGTATAATTCGAATAGGTTTTAATGCTAATTACATATGTATACACCATTTGTATAGGCAATCAGTGAGCAGAGCATTACACAATGCAAAAATATATTTATACGATGCAATTTGAAAAGAAAAACAATCGTTTTTTACTTGGGAAAATTTTCTTGATAGAGAGGTTAATAGTATTCAAAGGGTTCTTTTCACTTTTCAAGAACTTTAGAATGTTAAAGACCTTAAGCATTTATACGATGCAATATAAAAAATAATTTTCAATTTGAGAAATGTTTCTTCAGAGTCTTCTACATTATATTATATTATATGATTCTTAGCGGATTTAAATGAGATCTTTTTTAAGGAACTCTCAGACTGTCAAAGATCCGTATCACTCACGTCTCAAAAGAAACTTGCCTAATGTCCGTGCGTATATATTTTTTATAATATTTAACAATATACTATAAACTATATACCGATAAACCCAAATATGATATTTTAAGCGACTATTGAACATTATATGTTTGACTTTAGTCTTATATAAATGATTTTCACATCTGCAGATCTGTCTCTGCCAAGGATCTTAAGCATTCCCACATCTTTAAAGAAACTTTCGTAACATTCTTGGGTATATATATTTTATAATGTTCAAAAACATTATGTTTCAAGATTTTACAATATTGAAAAAAATAGAGTACAGTAAATGAAAAAAAGATCTAAAAATCTAACGATAAACCTAAGCAGATCTGGTCTAACATCGAATCGCATTAAGACTCAATCTTCTTGGATCTCTTTCGGCTCACTTTGCGCTTCTTTGTTGGCTTCTCCTGCTCCTCCGCCTCATCATCTTGCTCCATGGCATTGCTCTGCTCTGCTTGATCTGGAACTACCTCGACTTTAATGCGTTTGCCTGCAATTACCTCTTCCTTCGACGGCTGCGTTTCCATGACACGTTTCTTGGCCTTCTGGAAACTACCACGACCTGCTGCACGTTCCGACTCCTCGATGCTGTAGGGCTCTGTTTCGAGGGCCTTGAGACGGCGTTTGTGTACCTTTGTTCGGAAATGAGCCTGCATAGCTGTGTCATCAATAAAGTACTTGGCACAGTGCACACAATAGAACTGCGCGAAACCAGGCTTATCCAGATCCACGTTCTGATTGATCAGCTGCGCACTGCGGGTTTGCAAATCATCATCGATTTGATCCAAATCACGACGACGATTACGCACACGCCAGCGACGCTGCAAATGTGTGTCGCCATAGTGCATCTTCTTACGTTTCTGTACCATACCCATCTTGACTAGGTTTTTGTTATTAACTTGTTATATAGCAAAAAATTAGAACGTTGGTTGTTTGTCACTATTCAGCCGGGGAAGGCTGCACGTGTTTTTGTTTTGGGTACTCTGTGTGTTGCTGCACAAGCAGGTGGTTAACAGCTTGAAATGTGATACCTTAATAGTGGAACAAAAATAAATTCAATGAGCATAAAAATCATGACGTATATTTAAATCGTTTACTTACCCAAATGTTAAATAAACAGCGTTTATTTTCTTTTACTGCGCACAAACTATTATTTATAGCTGCTAGAGCATCGATATATTGCCAGCTCTACTATGCAAGACAATCGATACTAAATATCGGCGATGCAATGCAATCGGTTTACGTCCACAGCGATACTTTGGAATATAAACTAACACTTTTTAAGTTAATCAGGTCTACTTAATGACTAATAAGGCGATTAAAGTATTTATGTTCTTTTCAGCATATTTTAAAAATATATATTTCTTATATTTATATTACTAATAAATATAAATAAGGAAATAGTATCGATAAGCAAGTAAGTATTTTTTTGGTTGCAAATTATCGCATGCTATCGAAATGCTATCAGCATCGATAGAGCTAGCACGTTGTTGTCAGTTTGATTGCCCATTCTCACCCTAGCTGAATGAAATATGCCTGGAGATTTGCAAATAACAAGCGATAGCGATCTGGATGTGGTATTGGAGGAGTTTAAAAACAAAAAAGTTCGCCGCGACAGCACTGGCCCCAAATATAACTGCAGTATACCTGGCTGTGATGCGACATTTAAGCGTCTTGACCATTTAGACCGCCATGAGTTCCATCACACCGGCATTGTAAGTGAATAATTTAGTGAAAAATTAATTATAGAAACAATCCTAACGTCTTCCACTTTATTTTAGAAAAAACATTCCTGCACCTACGAAGGCTGCGATAAGACCTATTCAATATTGAGCCATCTAAAGCGCCATCTTCGCAGCACCCATGAACGTCCGGAGGCGCCGCAGAAGACCATTAAATGCACGCTGAATGAGTGCAACAAAATGTTCACTTCGCAAAGTAACATGCAGCGACATGTACGCGAAGCACACGAGGCGCCGCGCGAATACATTTGCACCCACTGTTCGGCCAAGTTCAGGCAAAAGCTAAAATTGCGTCGTCACGAGATTACCCAGCACACCCAGGACTATCCGTACCGCTGCGAGAAGTGTTCACGCGGCTTCCACCAGCAGTGGCAAAAAGAGAGTCATCAGCGCAGCTGCAAGCTCTATGCCTGCACACAGTGTGAGCTACAGTTCGACAAGTGGACTCTGTTCACTAAACATTGTCGCGAAACGTTGCACGGACGCGATCGCCACAAGTGTGAGCACTGCGAACGCATCTACGATAAGCTTAGTGATCTCACACAGCACATTAAGGCCAAGCATTCTGGAAGAACCAAAGAGGCCTCAGCAGCATATCGTTGCACCGAGCCAGGCTGCAAGCGCAGCTATTCATATGAGCGCAATCTTCGCCAGCATCAGCTCACTGCCCACTCGGGAAAACGTTTCGAGTGCCTTGCTGCCGGGTGTGGACGTTGCTTTAGCAGTGCACAGAATCTTGCAAAGCATCTGATACGCGATCACAAGCCCAATACCGCCAAGAAGCGCGCCTCAACGCAATCGCCTGCACCAGTGGCAAAACGCGTTAAGCTGGTGATACGCAAGCGTCGTCGTGATGCGGGTCAACCTGTTCGCTCGCGTCTTTCAAAGCTTGCCTGCCTCACCCTCGACAAGAGTGTGGACAAGGAAGTACGTCTACGCAAGCCACTCGCACTGACCAGCGTCGCCAAGGAGTTGCAGGATGAGCAGCTGGAGCAGCAGTCACAGAAGTCACAGAACACTGTCATTGAGGAGCTGCTGCAGCAGACGTTGCACGGCGAAGAGCAGCGGCTGGAAGGAGGCAGTGCCGCCTAAGCACAGACATGACAATTCATCAGCAGCTTCTAATTGAATCATAAAGTTCACTTTTAAATTATTCCCTTGAGAGAGAGACAGAGAGAGAAGGCAAGCAATCAGCGCAGGCATAGAATGATATATGAACGGTCTAGTCACAGTTACTATAAATAATAAGGATTCTTGCTATCTATCTATCTCTCAGATAATTCCAATAAACTCGAATTGACACGAATCAAATTCTGTTTTCTTTACAATTTATTGTTATTTTATCAAATTGAACAACATTCTCTGGGGATGGGAAGGATTTACAGGGAGTTGATGATCTTGCGGCTGCGCATCTGCTGCAGCCAGTGCTCGTACTGCTGTTGTGGTGTCTGTGGCTCGGGTAGGTAATATTGCTGTGGGGGTTCGCCCTCCTCCAGGCGCAGGAAATAATGGCAATGCTTGTACTCGACACGACCAAAGCGACCGCGCGCATGTCGTCGCATGCCCTTAAAGACGCGTCCTTTGCCCACAAAGGATTCGGCTAGAAGATAGAGAGAGAGGGCAAGATAAGAGATCATTCAATATACATAGATAGTAATGAAGTATTTACCTATCCACAGGTTGCTTCTGTACTCGACATTGTGTCGTTCGATGGCCATTTGTTGCGCCTCCAGAATGGTCTCGCGCACATCTGTGGCACCCTTCTTCAGGACGAAGTTCAGCTGCTTGAGTGCCTCATCGACGCTCATGCCGCGTACAAAGGCCGCTATGTACCACATCTTGTCGGGGCTATATTTGATGTTGCTGCGCATGTGACACACGTACTGCAAATATGTAAATAATACATGAGTATATTGTGAAATGCAGTGAAAGTGAATGGAAAGTGTCAGACTCACCGCCTTGCGTGGCTCCTCGTCCGTTTCCTGTGGCGGATGCACCGTCTTGTTGTATTCCAGCCATCTGCGGGGTCCATAATTGTGTTTGTTCCACTTGGCACAGAGTGCTCCACTTCCCCCATTGCCACTTGCTGCCGTGTGCACGCCGCAACAGTCACCATTCGGCGTGATCACCGTCGTCTGTGGCACTGCCAACAATTTAACGGCACCTCGCGTCGCTACGGGGGCGGACGAAAGCAGAGGCGTCTGCAGCGTTAGCTGCGTCATTTGCCTTATCACTTTATGCATGGTGCTTAAGTTTTCTGATGACAAAAATTAATTTATGGCTAGCAAAGAAAAGCGTTTGAAAAACGAAAGAGCACCATCGGTCGCGTAACCTGCCAGCAACAGCTGTGAGAGCGACTAAAAGCAATGAGCATATCGATCTATCGAATAATTGAGCTGCGACTATCGCAATATATCGTTCACGTAACGTATCGTTACGTTTTTTGATTCAACGTAAACAATTTCATAACCAAAATTAAAATTCGCTGATAAAAAATGAAATTGGCAACAACCGGAAAACAATAATAAACAAACATTTACATTATCGTTTCAACAATTATTTATCTACAAATCGTTTGGTTTCTTCTTCAGTGATTTAATCGCTATTTCACCTATCGCTTAACTTCAAATCGATAATTTGGTATTTTTTGACAAAGTTCCATTTGTAACTGCAGGGCTGCAACAGTTTGCATTTGAATTGAAATTTAATAAAACAACGTTACTCTAACGAATCTTGCGCCTGCTTTGGCCTTTGCTCTTGGCCACTTTGGTCAGCAAATGTTGTTGCTGCTTCTCCTTCTGCTCCAGTGGCGCTCTATAGGTTCCATGTAGCTTATCCAGCCAGCCCATGACGCCGTAATTATAATTGAATCTAGAAATTATAAATCAATATTAAATACACTCTTATATACTCCGATTCCCACTCACTTGGCGTGATGATAATCGTGGAAACGCACCGATCCCGCTGACCAGGGGAAAGAATAGCCCGTGTGATCACTCATCGAATTAATGACGGCCAATGTGATCATCGCCCAAGCGACCACAATGTGTGAACCGAGCAGTGAGAAGGACAATCCCACGGGCAGCAAATTGGCGATCACATGCTCCACAGGATTCGCATAGAGTGTAATTGCTGCAATCGGTGCCGTCCATTCGTGATGCTTCTTGTGCACATACTTGTAAATGGCCTTGTGGTGGAGCAATCTATGTGCATAGTAGAACATAATCTCCTCGAGCACCACAAAGATGCCAAAATCCCGTACAACAAGTCCGAAATTGGGCAGCACGCGTATATTCATGCTACTCTGTTGGTGCTTCAGCACAAGCTCGTAGAGTGCCCATGTGGTCAACAGATTAACCACACTCAGATTGAATGCAACCACCTTGATGGCCCGCCAAAGGCGACCCAAATCAACTGGTTCATTTTGACCAGGTTGAATTTTGTATTTGCGCACGAATCGCGGACGATTCGTTATGTCCATAATGGTGAATATGCCTGCATAAAGCCAATAGACCACAAACACCACCGTCGTTGTGCCCAGCACCCACAATAGCAGTGGATCCTCGCCAGTTACCTGGAGTAGCTGTAGCCAACGTGCCTGCAGCAGGTCACCCGCGTAGCGCCAGTGCAGCGCAAGGCTTGAGAAGATTGATCCAGCAGTGTTCATTGTTCACTACCGACTGTTGGTTGGGGAAAGCGCTGTGCAACAACGTGTGTTAAATCTAACCTGCGCTACACTCACAGCGGGCATGTCGTTTTTTGGCTACACTTGGTAATAAGAAAGTTCAATTTTCCGTGGACCTATCGAACTTCTGCGAGAAGCCAATTCACGTGTGAAAATGATCTTGATACAGTCTACAGTACTATGATAATGCTGTACTATACTATTATATACCATTATATTACCATGATATTCCCATAAAACACTATGATATACCATATATACCATAATACACCATATTTATAAAGAAATTCTATTAAATTCCATGATCCACAAATATATACCAAAATATACCCATTAAATACCATGATTCACCAAGATATACACATGAGAAGCCCTATATATCATAATATACTCTAATTTACAAAAATTTTCTATGATATGCCATAATATCCTATGATGCATGAAGATATAGGATTATCATCCTAATATACCATGTTTTACAACAATATATCAAGATATACCGTGCTAAAACATGATATATCATTATATATATCTTTAAAATACCCCGATATACCAAATATACTATGATATACCATTCATAACTACAAAAGCTCTAGATGTACTATAGCTCATTCTGCTGTCCGTGCAGACCCATTTGGTTTACGTCGTCGGGTCTGTGGTCACTGTCTATCGCTGTCTATCACTTTTCTTGCTTACTAACTCAAGTTCCTTATCAAAATTTCAGTACGCTGCGGATTAAAGATTGCTTAGTTTTACGACCATCGTTGATTAGGTCTATTTTCGGTCTTGTTGGGGGATACAAAAACGACAACGACAAAAACTACAAAGTTCACAATCAAAGCAAATCTTTTTGCACTTTTTGTGTGTGAGTTTATTTCTAATTTGGTTTCTTGAGTTTCTTCTTGTTGTTTTTGTTTTTTTTTTTTTTTCGTGTGCTGTGTGCGATTGTTCGTAACACTCATTATGCTTAAGACTAGGGTGTGTGTGTGTGTGTCTTCGGGGAGTGTTTGGGGGGTGTGTACGTGTTGTCTCTAATAACTCTACTAACAATACGCATTTTACATTTATATAGATTTCTATCGTTCAACCACAACATTAATACATTCGTCCTTAAATCTCTCAACACTATATAAAATCTCGATGCAACTTCTTTCTGCCTGCTTATTATCACAATGAAGTATACGTACACATATAGAAATGCAGGTAAAAACAAAAAAAATAACATATATAATACATATATGTATGGTATATAGTGTGTATGTGTGCGGGAGAACTGAGAGTTAGCTCTATAACATCGAGTGAGGTCGCAGGCCTCACTTCATGCTCGAATCGGGAAAGGCATCGCGCGGCGGCACAAAGCTTAGCATCATAATGTGTCTCGCATAGGACTTTGTGGCACGGAATAGCGAATCAGTGCCATGTAGACGATCCAGCACGCCCAGCACACCAAAGCAATTGTTGAACCTGCACAAAGAGAACAAACAAGATAAGTTAAGATGAGTCTAAATAGATCTTCGGCACAATCAAAGTTTTTATATTGGTTAGAGATCGAATTGGGAGTAAATACAAAAAAAGGAAATATAAGAAATAAGAATATTATAAGAAATGTTCTTAAAAGCGACTCCAATGGAAATTGAGTTGAACCTAATAGATATAGTCATTGAATTTTGTTAAAATATAGACATACTTAATTTGCGTGTCTTACTTAAGCACATGTTAAAATTTAACCAAAGTTTCTTTAGATTTTGCAGTTGAAAACAGACAGACAAATGAATCAAGAATATAATAAAACTTGAGCTTCATTATCTTACTTCAGATGATGAAAATCATGCGCTTCAGGACTGGGAAAGAAGGGCAAATGATATCCAGAATGAGCGTTCAGTGTGGATAATATGGCCAGAGCGAACCACAGCCAGGCAGTGGCCACATGGCTGCCCATAAGGAATACGCCCAAAAATGGTGGCACCAGATTGCTGAATATATGCTCGATAGGATGGCAATAGATCGCTGTCACCGATATGGGGGCAGTCCATTCATGATGCTGCTTATGAATGAACTTGTAGATGTGCTTGTGATGCAGCAAACGATGGGAGTAATAGAATCCCAGTTCCTCCATCAATATGCAGACAGTTAACTCAAAGCACACCCAATGAAAGGTCGGCAGCTCACGTATGTTGCTCAATCCTCGCACCATCATTAGTTTATAGCTAAGATACGCCAGCGGTATGCCCACAAATAACTGATTGCAGATCACACGCCAGATGACCTGAAGTAATTGAAGCAATTTCGTAAATGATCAACCATAAGTATACATATAGTAGTATCAATCAGCTTACCTTCATGAGGCGCCCCGCTTCGACGGGCTCATTGGTGCCTGGCTGAATTTTATATTTGCGTAGACAGGCGGGCCTATTTGTCAGATCCATGAATGTATATATGCCGCCCACGCTCCAGTAGACAATCATTGTGAAGATGGTTGTGCCAAAGACCCAAAGCATCATGGGATCATCGCCTGTAAATTGCAGAATTCATTTGTTAGTCTTTAGGGTGACCATAGCTAAATTATATTTAAAGAAGTATTGTTTGGAATATAGAGTGCGATATCCTTAAGTTGTTAATAGTTTTTAAGTATTCTAAGTATATAGTATTTGTATGGGTTGCATCAAGGGATGACCATAGTTTAATTCTATTTAAAGACGGTATACTTCAACAAGTCAAAAAAAATTACTTTATACATATACCTATATATAACACTTCCCTCTCTATACTATTTCCGATTATAAAGCGAGCGCTTACCAGTATGTGCTACTATGTGGACTATAGACAGACATGATATGGTTTACATTGATTTAAATTGAAACCAATTGCATTTGTGACTAATCCGCTCACGACATAAAAAAAAGGTGACAAATTTTGTGTGAAACTTTAATGGGTTATTGTTGACTTCACAGTTGTTATTGTGTTTTTGTTTGTTTACAATAAATGGGCAACAGCTTTATGATTTATTAATGGCATATACTGCTGCGCCAGGTCTGACTATTTGACTTCTTCGAATAGAGTCACCAAATTTTGAAAACCTTTTTTAATCATTCGCTATACGATTCTATCCGTGTGTTCGTTCTAAAGTGCAGTATTTATTAAAGTATTATGCAATATTGCACAAATATACACATGTTATATGTACATATGTTACATATATACTATACTATGTTAATATTTGTGTTTCTTCAACTCTCAATCAATTCCGATACACATGAGTGCAAACAGAAGTTGTTGATCCCAGTTAAATACGGATAGTGGAAAAACTGTGCGATAACTTTTGTAAATAAAACAAAACTGACAAAACATGATGATGAAGAAAAAGCGACTCAGCTCAAGAATTCAGTGCATACTGGCACAGACCGTATAACTTTATATGTATGTGACTATGTATACTATATGAATAATGAATAATATCATTACAATACACCTGAGATAAGCAAATTTTGTTCAAGGTTTCAACTATATAACTATACTTAGCAAACGTACAATATATACATATGAATGCATCTCTCTATATCCTCCCTCTCCCCTTCACCATCCTTCTTCCTCTGCTCATTATGTTTTTGTAATAAAAAAGCGTTTAAGGCCTATTTAAGCGTTATGTGTGCAGACAGTGTCGACTCTGGACAAACATGACGCTGTTGCACAGTGTAATCAGCGTGCCCCGCAGCGCGTAGCCTTTGTCCATCAGCTGGCTGATTGTATGTGTGTGTGTGTGTTTGTGTGCATGTATGTATCTCTGTGCCCATGTGTGTGTGCGTGTTTGTGTGCGCGCGAATTAGTAAACAAAACGGTTGCCGTTTATTGTTGACTTTGTTTGCGACTTTTGTTGTTGTTGAATGGGAGGCAAAAGTGCAATTTGTGATATCCAATGGTTAAAGACAAACACAAAGACATGCACAAATACAAGTATAAGCACACACACACACACATACACACGTACACACATACACCTGTAGCAAAGGCATGAGTGCATGCGCACTTGCAGTTTTCGCTTTGGCTTCCATTCTATTGGCTTTACTTCTTCATCTCACCTTCGCAATCTTCTTCGTCTTCATCTTCTTCTTCTCATCATCATCCTCTTGCACACTCTTTTCTTTCGTTTGTGCCAACTTACCAAACTTGTCGATGAACTTGTCCCATTGCGCTTGCCAAAAGTCACCGGAGGCGCCCCAGAAGCTCTGCAGATGCCTGGTGGGCAGGTAAGAAAATTCGTTAAATTTCTCCATGCAAAAGAATCGCAAGATAATCTCTCTCTCTCTCTTTCTTTTCTCTCTTTCTATTTCTCTTGCTATTTTGGGACTTCGATGTTTTGCTGCTTCTGCAAGCTGTTTCTCAGTCAGCGCCCGCAAAGCAACTGAGCAACTGATTTTGGGGAATAATGGGGAAGCGCAGCTCAGTCCGAGCCCCACACGCAACGGGAGAGGGACAGTGAGGGAGAGCGGCGCGTGCGTGCGACTGAGACAGCGACAGTGTCAGGGCAAAGTAGCTAAAGCGATCGCAGTGCGAAGGCTTTTAAATTTCTGCCCGTTACTTAAAGCTTTTCGCTGAGAGCTTTCACGAAACTTTAACTTAAAACAAGCAAACTTGGATAAACATATACTAAATTTTGGCTAAAAAAGGCTCAATTTTGCTCACTTGACTATACCCTGTACATTTATTCTTCATTTCATGTTGCGAATATTTTTTCAGAATTGTAAGTTTTCTTCCCCTTAAATATTTTATACCCTTGGAAAGGGCATATTCATTTTGGCCAGAAGTTTGCAACACATCTAAGGAGACATTTCCAAACCGAAGTATATATATGTATATTCCGAATCACCATCAACAGAGGAATCCAACTAGCCCAGTCCACCTGTCCATGTGTCGATCTGTTGCCAAGCAAAGTAACTGGATCGAACCGATATAGCTTATAACTGCCATAGAAACTTTCAGTCTATTTTTGTTATTTGTCAAGATTCATTACTTTCTATATATATATATGTATGCCTATATTCTTAAGTAAACAAAAAATTTGATAAAAAAATCATTTAATAAGTTTTAAATAAATAAAAAAGGAAAAATACTAAGTTAGTAGCACTGACAGCACACTGAAAGCTTGAAAGCAAAGATCAAAGCTCTGCAGTCGCCATTTTGATAAATTTCAATACTTACCAGGTGAGGACATTGCGAAACAATATGAAGACGGCCAAGGCGCAAGTGATGATAAAGATGACGCTGTGCAAGGACGAGAGCCACAGAGGACTGTCCAATTCGTCTGTCCAGTTCTGACCATTGGCAGCCTGGACGGCGGGCAATACTTTGGAGGATGCGGACGACGTCGATGTCGTCAGGGCTGCGGTCTGCGTCGTTGTTCCGCTGACATCGAGAGATGTGTGGGCGGCTGGCTTTTGATTTATAGAGATTTTGGATTCTCCACTTGCCATGTTGACGCTGCTGGTCCCGACGACGCCGGTCCCGCCTGCGCTGCTATTGTTATGATGCGGCGGCTTTTGGGCGGGCATTGCATATGCAGGATTTGTAGACATTGTTTTTGTTGTTTTTTAATTTCCTTTCGTAATGTGTGTTATTAGTTGCTTATCTTTGCAGCGATTGTCCTTACATTCGAACTTTTTCAGTTTTCTCTCCGGTGTTGTGGTGTTTTTGTTGTTGCTGCAGGCTTTGTTATGCTTTTTGTTGTCCTTGACATTTAAAGCATTTCGATTTTTCCGTTGCGTTAACTACAAAAACTTCTGCGTATATATGCGTTGGTGTACGGGCCGCAATTAAAGGACTCTGCTTACATTTTATAAAAACAAATGACGAGCATTTGTTGTTAACTTTTTGACATGTGTTACAACAACTTTATTGTATTTTTCTTTTTGAATCGCTTTCGATTTGTTCTTTGGCTCAAAAGCTCACACTCACGCACGTACGTATAGAAAATTCGATATCATCGCTTTGCATCGATAGGTGAAGTGCTTCATTGGTGCGATATATCGATATAAGGTGAAAATTATGAAGGAAAATGCAGAATGAACATCAAATTATTTATTTGATTTTTTTATCATTGTCTAGATATTTAGTAACCTTTCAATTTTGTTTCAATTAAAAAGCAAATAATTACAGTACTAATAAAACTAATTCAGTTTTAGATCATATGGTATAGTGGTTTTTCTAAATATAATAATTAGAAAATGTGCAGGGTCATTGTAATATAAGAGTATGCAAGTTAATTATGCAATTAAAGATATTTAACAGCTGGTAATGATGTAAATATACAAAAAATATTTGAGCTTTTAACATAAATTTAACAGCTTGCAATCGATATTATGCAACACTGTTTGTCATGTGCATGCAGTGCTGCGCGGCTATCGATAGGCGGGAATGTGTTTGTTGCGTAATCTGGCAACGCTTGTCGTTCAAAAAGTGTGCCCGCGCTGGCCAATTGCCACACTGGATAAGAACAGTCTTCATTTTGTTTTTGTTGCGCGTGGTTGTGCTTCGCTTGTATGTATAGCAGCTGCAGCAGCACTAGTACCAGCAGCAGCGCCGCCGGTCTGAGCGAGAGAGACTGACGCCCGTGTGCAGTTAGTAGTTTGTTGGCATATAAAATTTTCTTATTTACTTGTTTAAAATACATATATTTTTTTCTTGTGCTTCGTGCGAGTGTGAGTGTGTGTGCGTGTGATCTGTTGTTTAAATTTTACTACCACATACACAAATACATACACAGCAGCATACAACAATTGGCCAAATAATAAAACTCTCTTAAATTAATAAACGGATTTGACTTTCCTCTTTTTTTTGGCAATAAGCAACGAGTTTTCTATTTAAAATTGCTTAATTTTTATTTTAATTTGTTGTTGTAAATGAATGTTGCTTGTGTATGCGTATGTGTGTGTCGGTGTGAGTGCTTGTCTGTCTGAGCGGGCACCGCGCCCAAAAATTAATTTAAACAACATAGCCAATTTACTATGAAACAAAATGAGCGCAAATTCAAGTGAACATATCAACACAATAACAACAATAAGCGACGACAAACGGCTACGGCGACGCGTAGGACGCTAAAAGCAGCAGCAGCAATCGCAAGAATAACAACAATAAAGCCAACAACAGCAACAAAACGTCGTGTTAAGAAAAAAAAATTAGGCTTTAAATTTTACGTTTATTTACTCAGTTGGCTGTACAACAACGACAACAAGAAACGCGAGTCAAAAGCACTCACTCAATGAAGTTTTCAATTCGGAGTCGAAGTCGAAATCGGAGTCAAAAGCCAAGGCAGCTTTGCGCAGTTCGCATGCCAGTATTAGTGTTGTGAGCACAGCCTTTTCCCGTCAAATCGGCATATTTTAAAGATTTAATTGCGGTACAAAGTTAAAAATATTGCTCTATTTAGATTTTTTTAATTAGCTGAAACTCCATATAATCAGCTTTTTTTTCTTTTTTCAACTCCACACAATTTAGCTTATTGTTTAAATCAAATTTTACTATTCTTTGCCAACAAATTCTGGCAGCACTGTCCAGTATGTATGTGTGTGTGAGTCTGTACTCACTGTTTATGAGCCAAAGCCAGCATTGCGACTCAAATCGAAACGAGGTAAATTCAATTGAGTGAGTTTTCACTCTTTTTACACTCTCGCTCCGCTCTCCATCTCTTATTCTCTTCAATTCTCTCTCTCTCTTTTGCTTACCTGGTCGTGACGCGTTGCTTTTGACTTAAACGACATTTGTTGTTGGTTATTATTTTGTTAGTTGTTACTTTTGTTGTTGTTAACATAGTTAATCAAGGATCGAAGGAGACAAACGTTCTCAGGTAAATATATATTTGATAATATTATAAATAACATCAATAAGAATTTTAAAATACAAAATGTTTAATTAGTAAATCTTGCAATCTTTCCCTCTGTCTCTATCTCTCTTACTCTTTTACTTGGGTAGACATTTTACTGTTGTTGTTGGCTCAAAACAGGTTTCGCTAGAAAAAAAGTAGCAGCCGCTGTCAAATACAAAAATAACACACAAGCCAACACCAATACCAATACAACGAACAGTAAGCCATACACACACATACACCCAGCACACTCATTTTTACATGCACGTACAAATTTAATTCGCGCTCATTGTCTGTCTGTGTATGTGTGAGTCTGAGTCTGTGTCTGTGAGCATTCACTAAGGTGGGGCTGCATCGCTGCTGACTGACGACATCAGCTTCAGCGTCGTCGTCGTCGTCGTAGAGATCAGCGCAGTCAGCGTCGCTGCCGACGCTCAATTGGTATTGTGTTTGTTGTAGTTGCCGTTACTGCTGCTGCTGCTGTTGTTGTAATACGAATCTTTGCTTTGCTTTCGGGCCCACACATCCATGTGGTCATCGCAGCAGCAGCAGCGACGGCGACGTCATCACTGCTGCCCGCCCGTTACGCCCCAGCAGCAGCTGACGCTGGGCGACGGCGGCAGCCAAAAATTAGCTTAGCATTTGTTTCATTGAGGGTCAGCATAAATCAACTGGATGTACAAAAATATGCCATGTTGAAATTTGGTACATTTATACACGCACACACACACATACAACACACATGCATATCTGTGTTTACACCTATGTGTGGTATATGCTTTGAGGTTATGTCCACTGCCTAAGCCGAGTCTTGCAATCCATTTGCATATACTAAATTTAAACATGTACAGACAGGCACACACACACACTCACATGCTGTCAAGATCTGCGGCAGAAGCTGTGTCAATTTTACGTGCGTTTTATATTCGCTTTTTTATTTCACGCTCAATTTTAATGACATCATCGGCCGAATAACAACCACTGTGCGGCGAGCGGAATGGCGCACTGTGGGACCAAAACGAGCTGTTGCGGTGGAATTTTGCGTAATAGCTTGAGTAAATAGAAAATTAAACAAATAAAAAAAAATAAAAATGAATATAAAATATAAAAGTAAATATAAAATATAAAAATAAATATAAAGTATTAAAATAAATGTAAAATACAAGAATATATATAAAAAAATTAAATATAAAAATGCATCAAATATAAAATAAAATTTTAAGCTTAATAATATAATGTAAATAATCCAAATTTTCAAAGATTAAGTTCATCTTTTAATTAGGTAGCATTTTAGATACATATGTCCCACTGTATGTTATTTAAAAATAGCAGAAAATACAAAAATTTGTCAAGCGTGCAGTTTTTTTTTTTTTCTTTAAATTGTTTACTTTATTTGTGAGCCAGAAATACTTTAAATTTCTATAAATTACGATTATACATACAATCAAAATCATGATTGCTATATCGCCCAGGCATCTTAAGTATTCTGGAATAGTTGAGTTGACTCAATGTGGGACCCCCATGGGGTGTAATTACAGTACCAGCCTTCAATTGGGGGTGATAACAGTAACTTTGAAATAGTTAAAAAAGAAAACTCTTGTTGCTGTAATTAACTGGAGCTGTTTGTACAATGTATGTACATAAATAAATATAGTTCAAATATAATTAAAATAGCGACAGTGACAGAGAGAGAGAGGGCAGTCACGCATTTGATGATGGTCATGCTTCGTTAAGTTTTTATTGTTATTTGTTTCATTTGGCATTTGACATTCGACATTGTGTGCGCCCTGTGGCGATAGTTTCATAAATATACACACAAGTTGGCAGCCCCAAAGTCGGGAATGTGATCTATAAGAATGTTAAAATTCAAAATAATTTATAAATTGTGAATTATTTTGATAAGATTCCATAATCTAAGTGCACTTCATTAGGTTATCTGTAGTAGAAAATCAGACGAAATTTGATGTGTGAAAAGTTAAAGATCAATGAAGTTATCATACACCATATATATAATATATTTGCACTAATTAACTATTCTAAATTAGCTCATGACTGAAAGCACATTCCGTTCTTTAGGTTATCGAACAGGTTTCTATTTTATTTCATTCTTTGCCTTTACGAAATTTCAATTTCAATTTACAGAACGATCGTGTTCTGTTTCTATGTCTTGCTCAATTTTCATGATATCATCCACATCGATTTGGATCCACTCTCTCTCCTCTCTTTGGTCTACGTCTTTATAAGATTTATGCTGATGCCTTCTTATGATTAAAACGGAGACGCCCCTCCCAAAAAAAAGGAGAAGAGAAAGAGAAAATTAACGAAAAATTGTTTCATTTTATAATTGGACAAATGAGTGTTGTATGTGTGTGTGTGTTTTCAGTTCATTTGCCATCGATAGCCGTAGTTTTTTTTAGCAGTAGTTTTAGTTGTATCTTTCAATCTTTTTCGGCTGCTTATCGTACAAGATACATTTGTATCTTTCGGCACGTATTTGCAACAGCTGTCGACGAGACGCTGCCGCTAATGATTGCGTCATTTCTTTGCGCCCGCGCTTCGATTCTCTTTTCCCCCGCTCATGCTCTCTCTTCTTCTATATATATAATTTTTGCTTGTTCCCTCTTATGCTTGTTTTTGGCCTTAAAAAACCAACAAAATGTCAAAAAGCAAACGGAAAAAATGCGTTCACTTTTTCAAAAGAATTAATGACAAAGTCCTGTGCCGGCGTTTATTCTTGTTGTTGCCGTAATGATGTCATTTATTTGCCGCGTTTGTTGCATGCCTGGCACGCCTTTACCAGCTTGTTGCCCCCTTCTCCCCTTTCGCCCAACCCCCAGCGAATCCTTTTGCGGCCTACATACGACGAAAATGAAAAGGAAGGCGAAAAAAATCAATAAAAGTGCCAGCAATTTTTGCCTTGGAACAGGAAATATGCATGGCACACACATGCAACACACACATTCACGCACAGACACACACTCACGCACAGTCAAACAAACAAATAAACAAACAGAGAAACAAGCTCATAAACAAATGCCAGGCCGGCGAATGACATCACCAACAGTTGCTGTTGTTGTTGTAGTTGTTGCTGCTGCTTTCGTGCAACATTACTTGAGCATACCCTTGCCGTGGTTGGGATTATAAATTAAATTGTAATATATACTGTCTGTATTGGTTTACTAGTATATACTGCCTCGCTGTCCATGATAATCTTAAAATTTTCCAGGGTATCCCTGAGTTTCGTTTACTTGTTTTGTCGCAGAACTATTTGAATAAGATAATCGATAAGCATTGCTATATCAAAGTACTCTGCAATAAAACAAAATTACCTGGAACAATATCTTGATTAAATAAACTCACAAATATTTGTTTTTAATAAAACGATAAACATCAAAAAAAAAGAGGTTAGGGTCATTTGATTTTGATGATTTAAAATGCAACAAAACATATGTATTTATAATAATGTAAATGATATACACATAATAAGAATGATAATACATGATAATAAAATAATATTATATTGATATAATGTGTAATAATAGTACAAATATGTTGAATATAAAAATTGACAACATTTTTGAGAATAATAAGAAATATCATATCTTCAGATATATTCCAGTTAAGGAAAGCTAAAATAAATTTAATTTTCCTTATTGCAAAGAAAAAGAATGTATGGGATCAGTTTCCAAGAATTGTAAAAATTGTCAAAAAACATTCTACTTCCTAGGAATATTATGCAAATATATATCTTATATCCTAAATCTTGGGATCATCTTAAGAATAATATGCAAATATCTTTTATTCTAAATCTTCTTTGAATAGCTTTGTTCTTTGTGTGAATATATAGACCGTATGCGGGGATCTTGATTAGAGACCAAAGCTTTTCACTATGGCCAAAACGAGGGCAACAGAGTGCATGCAAAAAGCTCCTCTCTCTCTCTCTCTCTCTCTCTCTCTCTCTCTCTCTGGGGGGCAAAGAGGGGGCTGTGGTGCCTAGGTAAATGTTTTTTCTACCTGGTGGTTAGTTGGACGACGACCTCAAGATAGGAGGTTACAACAAAAACAACTAGAGTAAAAGCAACAACAACAACGACATAGTCGTGCTGCGGTTTTAGCGTTGTTTGTTTTTCTTGGCGTTTTTTTCGCATGTTTTATTATCATTTGCGGCCACTTATTACCGTTGCGTTTGCCGGCGTTTGTGCGGCACAGAGTGCAATGCACTTTCAAGTGGCCGCAGGCATCACCAGTGGCAACACGCTGTGTTGTCCATGTGGCACATACACGATGTGGCACATACCCTGTAACTCGAGAATCTTTACTAAAACTTAATATATGAATATATACCTATTAATTGAGCTTAAACTAGTGTCATAGATGAGTTACAGCTGAAGTACATTGAAGTAAAGAATGATTAAAATCAAATGAACTATCGATAGTATCGATGCTCACTACTAACGATATTCATTCATTCATCTTTCTCCAGTTTGACGTCAAAATTGCTTTCACATTTAATACATTCCTATATATTCTTTCTATAGTTCCTGCAGGGTGTGCTAAATAAAGCTAGACTAAAATTTGCATACACTGCAGGTCACGCCAAGTGCTCGTTGTTGTTTTGGCCACTTTTCAATTGGGCTAATGAATGTGGCCCAGCTCTCAGTTAATTGTTAAGCTGAGCATGGTCCTTTTTTGATGGCCGATGACATTTTCGTTTAGCTGTGGCATCAGTTCAGCAATGACAACATCTTCATTGAGCTCAAATCAACGTTTACTCATTCTTTGTTTATACAAAAAATCAAAAATGTCAGCAAAAAAGCAAGAGAATCAATGGAAGACGAGGCAGCAAAAGAAACAATATCGCATCGTAAACTTGTCAGCTTTTGTTGGGTGTGCCCCCCAAACAAACACATACACACATGGAGAGTCACAGCTATAGATACTTTCACACAGTTAGCAAAATTAGCATCGTCTGAGCTTATTTTTGAGTCATTCACAGGTTCTACGACACTCAAAACCGATATAAAAGCTTTGTTGTAGTCATATTGAGCAGGCTTGAAAGCTTCCAGAGATCTCTCTTAAGAGAGAGAGAGAGAGAGAAAGAGAGAGAAAATTGGAAGAAATAGAGCTTTGACATATTGATAATTTTTTGTATTTTAAGAGTTTCGATTGTTGATCTAATAGATCTAGAATAGATCTTCAAGTAAATGTAATACAAATGAGATCAGTTTAAATACAGTTTGTTCTCAATGAATCACTTACGAAGAGAGAATGATAAATTGAATGTTAAATATATTTTTTTTACTGGAGGAGAAGGCAATGGAAATATCTTCTGCTTTATATACAGTAATATAAATTACCCTCCCTGACCTTGATCATCTACGACACCAGAGACTTCTAACCCTACCCGTTCTTAGCATTTTTATTGTGTCTTTGAAGACGTTGTCGATATTGTCGAAGGTTTTTATACATTGCTTTCATTTCCTTTCCGTTTGTTTTGTTGTTACTTTTCAACCTCAAACTTCCGTTTTGTGGGTTTTATTAGTTTTATTGCCTCTCGAATGCAATATGACGCTGGTGCTGCTGCTGCACAACTGTCGATACGACGATACCCAGCGTCGACATCATTGTAATTATCATTGTCATCATCGTTATAATCATCGTCATCGCCATCACCATCACCATCGTTGTAGTCATTAATGTCATCGTTGTTGTTGCACTTTCTGCTGCGAAGGCTGGCGTCATTTCAGAAAATTGCATTATGGTCGCAGTTGCCCCGAGTACATTGAACTCTCTCGCAAAGCTAGCACAACCCCAAGCCTCCCACCCCCATCTCATGTGTCGACTCCATCCGTGCACCGCCCACGCCCCCGTTGTGTGTGTGCGTGGCATAACCCTGGTGGCTTGCCACCCATGGGAGGCGTCTGCAGCCATTTGGCAAATTTAGTTAAAAGTGCTCGGCACAAGGTGACTAATTTACACACGCACACACATATATATTGTGTAGCCCAATATTCATTAGTGTATATAGTTCACATGATATGTGTGTGGATCTGTGTTGACTCATGGTCAGTCATGGAGAGAAACCAGATTGGTTTACTCATTAGAATAGTATTTGGGTTGCAAATCAAATTTCAATTAGATTCCAATGCATTTATCAATATGTACATATGTATTATATGTATATGCAATATTCTTTGAATAGATTGAGAGTACATAGAAGTATTCTAAATAAAAATACTTAAGAAATAACTAACGATAACTAAATACGATAGTATAATTCTTTTCCAGGCGATAGTTTCGATTGTTTCACAGCTTTACTAAGAAACTTAGCCAAGAACTCTGAACTATTTTACAGCAAACTTGACAGTAGCTCACGAATTGATGTCACAAACGATAGTTTTGATTGTAGTCATCATGTACGTTTACTATCGTATACATGAACTAACGATTGTTAGCATTTTTATGTTACATACGATACTTTTGATTGTAATCTTTATTTAAACTCGACTATCGTATACATTAACTAACGGTAGCTAACATATTTATGTTACCAACGATTGTTCTGATTAGAATCTTTATAAAAACTTGACTATCGTTTATGTTTACAAACGATAATTGTCTTATTTTTGTTAAACTTGACTATCGTATATATTAATGTTATATTATGTTTACTATCGATAGCTGGCATATTTTTGTTACAAACGATAGTTTAGATTGACTATCGTATAAGAAAACTTACAATATTAAGTATAATTCTTAATTCGATAATATGGTTGATCTTTTAATAACCGTTTTGAATAAACAGTGAATAAGTATGAATAACAATACGATGTTTCACTGCAATTCAATACTATTATTTCATGCATCTCGTTGCCCGTTGTGTGGCCACACACACAAAACAAAAACCAAAAAAAATATCAATTGAAAGAAACCCGAAAACCGGAGACTATCGACTGGTGGTGGTGGATATTTTCTGTGACTGACTGTTTGATTAGATGCCCGGAGGGGTAGGTGCTGTTGCTGTTGCTGCTGCTGCTATTGCTCTTGCTGTTGTTGGTGTGGTGTGTGTGGCCACAGACAGCAGCACCGACGCATGGCCGGCTGCCAAGTTGCCGTTCCCGGTTCCCTCTTCCCCCTTCCACCTTCACGTTACAGTCCCAAATTCCCATTTTCCCCAGTTCCCATTTCCCAGTCGCGTGTCAAATAACTTTGCAGAGTCGGGAGGGTTGAAGCACGAGCGAGCGTCGCATACAACAAAGGATATACACAGATACACACACACAGAGACACACACATATATATATCTGTGTATATATATTGTATGTGCTGTATTCATGCGCCTGATGACGGATTCATTACGTTTTCGTGGCATTTTGTGTCCTTGTGTCCAGTAGCTTCCCCTGCCCTGCCCTGCCCTGTCCTGCCCCCTTCCGTTTTCATATTTGTCTACAAACACAACGAAATTGCGTCTGGACGTCGTTGTGATGCTTGCCATGGCCATTACTCTATTTATACTCGGCTTCCTAAATCCCTCCCCCCCTCCCTTTATGGCTTACCCCTCTTCTACTTTTACTTCTATTGCAGTTGCGCTTGATAAACGACTTTCAAATTAATTGCTCAAAAGTCAATGTTGTTCGAAGTGAGTTTTCTGCTGGTGCTTCTCACTCTCTCTCTCTCTCTCTGTGTGTCTCTGTGTCTCTCTGTCGCACACTGTGCCACAAAATGTGCCCGCAATTCGTGGGAAATTTATGCAGACTTAAATGAAATGTTGCAAATAAATTAATTATGCATTACTTTTTAATGTTCTGTGCTGAAATTTATAAAAGTTTAATGAACTAAAAGCAAAATAATTAATTAAAAGTATTCAATGTTTTCTGCTAAACATTTGTATTTGAAGAGTTCTTTAACTCTTGCCAAGTATATTACACTTTTGTTGCACAGTGTAGTCAGTCAGTCTGTCAGTCAGTTTGTCAGTCTTTGAAGATTATATATCTCATGCCACAAGGCAGCCCCCACACTCCCCCTCTTTGCTGTAATGCTTCAATTTAGGAAAATTTATTGGCATTTAATGTGCTTGCATGCGGGTGCGGGTCAAGAGACCCGAAGAGGGGTAAGGGGATTCAATGAATTCCTCTTAATTGGGCACGTTCTACAGATTCGTTGCACAGTTGCAGCAATTGCTCAGTTGCAGCAGCAGCAGCAGCCACACTTGAACAATCGAATTAGTCACACAGAGCGTATGCGCAATATTGACACAAGAGGCAAACAGATGCTCTCTCTCTCTCTGTCTCCCTCTCCCGCTTGCTCTCCCTAGCGCCAGCTAATGAAGCGCAGCTCAGTGTGAGCGGGACGACAACTAATCTGCCACAAGTGACGCCAATTTGCAGCCATATTGCAGCTCAAGGAAATGAAAGGAAAGGGCCAAGGCCAAACTCTCAAGGCTTGTGCCAAAGGACACAGGACAAAAGGCCAATTGCGCTGCGGCAAAATCCCCCTAGCTGTACTTGGGCACTAATAACATAGAGAAAGAAAAGGCAATAAATAGAGACAGACAGATAAAGAGGAGAGGAAGATCTTATTGAAACAGTTTACAGAACTTTAAAACGATTTTCTTTCTAGTATTCTCATATTACTCAAACTTATAGACAACTTGTTAAAGACAAACTTATAGATATAGAAAACTACATATAAATAAATTACAAATACATTTAAATGACCTTACAATTTATGGATAAACAAGCCTAAATTGATTGTGTTTAACAGATTTAAAGGAAAATAATGACAAAACCACAACATATCAAACATATCATAAACATTCTTATAGTCTGACAAACCATAATTAAACATTAAAAAATAAACGAATAACTCTCAATTAAAAACCTATTTAGATCCATAATGCCTTGACTAGTTTCATTAAAATTGTACTAAAACTCGCAGAAAATTAGCTAAGCTGTTGTTCAGCTATTACTCATGGCTTTATACAAGTTCTAATACAAGAATGACCTTCTACATGATAATAATGATATAATCGCTTTATTATAATACCAAAAGTGAAACCAGTTTTAAAAAAAGTCTCTAAAGTTCTTCAACAACTTCCTCAATGACTTTTTATGCTTGGGTTTTTTTTTTTTTTTTTTTTTTTTTTTTTTTTTTTTTGTTATACCATGCCATATGTTGTTGAACCTACCCTCTCTCTCACACACTCCCTAGGGTTGCCACCCAGTGCGCGCTATTAATTAATTAATTAGCATAAATTATCAATTAAAATGCGCTCGCTGAACGGGAAAGAGTGATACGGAGAGTGAGATAGATATAGAGGCAGACAGGCAGAGATAGACGGATAGGGTTGCATGCAGGGTTGCCGATCTTGTCTGCAACCCCCTACCCTGCTTAGGCAAAAAGTGTCAGCTGGCGCGTGTGCATAGCAACCCTCGTTGCAAGGAGGATCATTAATCAATTTCCGCAGAGGAAAACTAAGGGATATATAAAGGTATATATAGGTATCGTTAGGTCTATATAGGTATGTATATAAAGGCATATGTGTAGCTGTTTATGGATATATAAAGGAATATTTGGGTATATATAAAGGTATATACATATAGATATATAGCTCTACATTGGTATAAAAAGGTATTTATATACAGGTGTATATAGGTTTTTATAGATCTATATAGATCTACCTGTATATATACTGGTATAGTTATAACTGAAACAACTCTGAATCCGAGTAAATACATTGTTTTAATACAGATCAGCTTAGGAGTAACAAAAAAAAAATAACAAGTTAGATCTATGATATATCGTACTATATATGGTATAAGTCGGAAGAGGAAGAGAGTTCTCTTTGCTTAGATCTCCACCACATAGCGACTGCTGCTCGACGGACTTATGGAGTAGTAGCTGTTCTCTGCAACGAAATAACTTCATGAGTGGGCGTGGCAGTAGGCAGAGGCAACGGGAGGGGGGCGAGGAGTTTACACCTTACCTTCATCGCTATCAAAGCTGTAGAAATTATCATCATCGCGTGTCATCGAGCGGCGACTGCGACGCGATTGTTGCGCCGTCAGCGGAGCCAGTACACGTCCAGTTCCGCTGCCAGTTCCAGTTCCAGTTCCTGCGCCTGTATGCCTTGTGGGCGTGGCACTGCGTCGCATGGGATACGAGAGGGGGGAACCATATTCGCTGCTGCGGCTGCAATTCGAGTTCTGTCGATCCAAGTTCAGTTGCTGCTGCTGCTGCTGCAGCGAAGGCGACACTTCCTCCACATTGTTGTTGTTGTTGTTGTTGTTGTTGCTGCCAGCCTGGGTGGTTACAATATATGGTATGCGCTGCACATTCGTTGGCGTTGCTTGCTCTGGTTCTGGTTCATCCTCTGCATCGCTGCACGTGGTCAACTCCTCACTGTGGGTGAGACGACGCGCACAGAGACGCGGCCGTCCGCCTTCAAAGCGTGTGATCAGTTTGTTCACTTTGCCAATATCGCCGGGATGCACCTGCTCGTTGTAGGTCAGACGCAGTGAGCTGGTCTTCACCAGCGGCTTGGAGGGGCGCGTCATGGAAGCGCTGCGTTGCGTGAGGCGTGTCAAGGTGGGAAGGGGAACAGGAATGGGAACTGCAGTGGGAGCAGGCGCAGTAGAGGAAGCAGGAACAGTAGCAGGAGCGGAAGCAGCAGTGGGAGCAGGAGCTGGAGTTGGAGCAGAAACGGGAACAGGCACAGTTGTAGAAGCGGGACTGGAAGCAGCCAACTCAGGCGCCAGCGCAGGTGGCGCTATTACTGGCGGTGGTTTACTCACAGGCAGCGGTGGCGGCAGCTGATCATAAATTGGTGGCGCTGCGCTTGGAGGCGCTGCCGGCGGACGACGTTGGGGCAAAGGTGGTGGCGGTGGTGAAACCGAAGGCGGACGTTCAGCATCCGTTAGCTGTTCCCGCTCCCGTTCCCCTCGCTGCCTCTTTCTCTCCTCCTCACGCTCGTCTTCATCGTATTCCAGCGGTTCCTGCTGCTCCATAAGACTCTCGCAGCTGTTGCCAATTTGTGGCGTCAGTTGCAAACGAATTCTGGTGGCATGTGAACCACTGTCATCGCCTTCTTCCTCATCATCGCCGCTGCTGGTGGTGTTAGTGGTCCCAGCACTAATCCTTAGCACTGGCGCATTCCTCAGCGCCTCATCGAAGTCAGCAAAGGCAGCGGCAGCGCCGCCCTCGCACTCAAAGATGTCAATGCTCTTGGCCTTGTACAGTGCCGGTGCGGGCCACTGTAGCTGTTGCTGCTGCTTGAAGCCGGCAATGATCTGCTCATTGGGCAGCCAGGCAGCTGTGCTGGTGGTGCTCTCCTCTCTTGGCTCTGGGGATGGGGTGCTGGCCACCGCTATAATCAGCGTAGATTCATATGCATCCGAGTGTTGCTGATGGATGAGCACGCGTGGATAATCAGAGGAGGTGAGTTGCCTATGTTGTTGCTGCTGCTGCGGCGTCATATGCTCGTCATCCTCCAGAGATTCACTGCTCCAAGCTGTGCTGGCCTGCAGACGACGTACAGCATGTTGCTCCACCCGCACCTCGTCGTCCTCCTCGAAAGCATCTTCGGCACGTACCTCATGGCCGCTGTCATCGCTATCATCGCCATCGCTGCTATCGCTGTGATGATACGTGGCTTCCAGTTCCTCATCATCAATCTCGTTGGGCTCGCGACCAACTGTATTGGGTTTATTCTGCTCGGGGGCACTGTTGCTACGGCTGTGAAAGAACTTTATCTGTTGCATCTTCTCATTCAGCTTGGCCATGGTGCGCTCCAGCTGTGCTCCCATGCCAAGGCCAAGTGCAGCGCCTACTCCTGCTCCTGCTGCCCCTGCTGTCGTGCTCTGCTCCTCTGCCGCGCTGCCCTTGAAGCTTTTACGCCAACGTTGCTGCAGTTGCTCGCTGGAGGTGAAGCGACGCAATCGTGCACGCAATGTGGCGCCACGTGCTGCACTTGAACGCATCTTGACCTCGTCCTCGGCTTCCTCATCGGAGTCATGCTGCTGTGGCTGCTGTGATGAGACGCGCTTGATTGACTTGCGCAAACGCTTGAGATTCTGCCGCATTGCCTGCCGCATGGGCAGCTCCGTTGAAGGCTTCTGTTGCTGCTGCTCCTGCTCCTTCTCCTGCTGCGTCTGCTCATGCTGCTGCTGCTCCTCCATGGGCATTGGTAATGGAGGCTGACGCACCTTGGCAAAGCGTGTGGCAGCAATGCCAGGTTTCTTCTTCTTCTTGCTGCGCACTGTCGTCACTGGCACTTGTTCCAGTCCGCTCTCATCGCCGCTATGCTCGGCCAGACTGTGCGGGCGAAGAGGAGGCAGCTTCATGGGCTGCTCCCGCTGCACCACATCCTCCTCCTTCTGCTGCTGCAACGTATTCTGCCTGCTTATGGGTAGCGTGCTAATGTGTATGCGATAGTTATCGGCTATCTGGCGATCACGCTGTGCCTGCACCTGCTCCTCGACCCGTCGCTCTGCCTCGTATTGTTCCACATAACGTTGCACCTCGATATTGTCGCGCCTCACTGTGGTTTGTTTGGCAAACAGATGCTTCAGTCGCAGCTCGCTGAGACTTTTGTAGCCACGCTGCAGGCGCTGTGTTAGATTCGCTGCCGTTGCACCCAATGTGGAACCTGCGGTACCGCCTCCAATTGCCGTCGGAGGTGGTGGCATTTTAATGGGACTGATTGGCCGTGAGGCACGCGCTGTGCCCCCGAGACCGCCACCGCCGCCGCCGCCATATGGTGCATAATAATCGTCATCCAGGCTGCCAGCACTGCAATAGGTTGCCTGCAGCTGCCCGGCACCCCCGCCTCCTACTCCCTGTTCATGCATCAGTGAACTAATCGTGGATATACGCTGCGGCGTTCGATTGATAAACTGCGCGTGCGGCACAGCAGCAATGCCTGCTGCCACAGTGACAGCGCCAGTGGCAACGCCAGCGACAGCACCGCTGGTTCTGCTGGCCCCGTTGCCTCCGACTCCGCCTGCCCCAGCACCGGCACCTGCACTCCTTCTGCGCAGGATGCGACGTGCACCGTGCAGTTTGGGCAGCGATTTGGGCAATGATTTGGGTAATTTCAGTTGCGGCATTGCTGGCAATTTAGCTGGAGAAGTGTGGGAAAGAGAGAGAGAGAGCACGGATTAGTTGCTGTGAGCTAGTTCGATTGAGCAGCACACGAAGACTGTCCAAGGTTGTTTTATTATATTCTTGGATTATTGTAAGCTATGAGGCATTTTGTTTTAAGTGAACTAGTTCATATGAACTATGTAAAGGTATCTCAACTACTTCATATTAATTATATTGGAACAGTTCAAATGAAAGAAACAGAAAGAGCGAATAAGTTGCGGTGAACTCGTTTAATTGAGCAATTATTAGTCCTAGTTACAAATGTTCTACGATTATTATGAACTTTTCAGTTTATAGCGAAAAAAAGTAGTTCATATCATTCATTTCTTTTCACTTCTTTTTCTAACATCTTCGTTTAACATTTTCATTCTTCTTTATTGAATTTCGTATTTTGTTCATTTTAATAAAATAAAACAAGCTTTGAAATATTTTACAGTTGAACATGAGTTTTTTTGAGAACATGAGAATTTTATCGTAACATTTCTATGAAACAATTTTAATTGTTCGTGCAACAAAAAAAAAAAAAAAAAAAAAAAAAAAAAAAAAAAAAATCCTGCAATTTTGTAATTAAAAGGAAATCATCAAGGTTATAATTTTTCAGTTCATCACAACATATTTTTAATTTAGTTTTATAGTGTAAAACAAGATCCATCCTAAGGGATTACTTTACATAGAAATAGGTTAAAATTATGAAATTCTGATTAAAGTAATCAACAATTTTGACAGTTAATATTTCTGTAAACCACAAACAACGAATCGAAGGTATATATTCTTGATGCAATGACCTGAGGAACTATAAGCAATATTTGGTATTCCAATTTTTGGAGACAATATGTCTTACTACAACTGCATGCAGATTAGGTTTGTTATCGCATCGATAAATTTTGATTTAAAATCGGAATTGTAATCGTAGAACATTTATTTCTGGTGTTCATAATAATTATCACTGTTTAAAGGATTCTATATTAACATATAGTTAATATAGAAGTTATTTAAGGAGTAATTGCAATGGGCGTACTGATTTCCAAGTATAACACCAAGCAGAGCATAACAGTAGACAGTAACAGGGTATGTGTAGCACTCGATCAACTTTAGCTTGCCCGAAATAACTTCAATGTTGATAAACTCCATAAGTAAACATACCCTTGAGACTATCCACATCGAGACGCTGGCAGAGATTTCGCAAATCCATAATGCTTCGCTGGCTACGGCTTCCATTGCGCTGCTGCTGCTGCTGCTGCTGTGAGGGCGACATTGGCGGCGACTCCTGCGCCTGTCGTAGGCGACTCATGGCTGACCCCTAACCCGCACCTGACCTGCCCTGCCCTGGCGTGGCCTGGCCTGGCCTGCTTTGCCTTTTGCTATTACGATTGCGATTGCGACACACGGCACCCGCAACGTCCGCTGCAGTGCAGCATTTTAGCCAGTTTGAGCTCCGTAGAGGATCCGTTTTGACGTTTCCACGTTGTCTACAATGCTAATTCAATTAGCATACGTTGTTTTTTCTAACCCTTTTTCCCTTGTTTTTTCTTCTTTCTCTCTCCCTCTCTTTCTCTCTGTGTCTCTTTCTGCAACGCTTTCTGTTTTGTTTTTTGTGGCATTCCATTGCTAACTGACCGTGTATGTTTTGGCCCTGTCACTGAGAGGCGCGCGCGCCTTTGCTGCCTCTTCTTCTTCTTTAACATATCTGACACATTTCCATTTCCATTGAAAGGCATTTGGAAATTGGGTCTATGACGAAGTGAACTCTCTCTATCTCCCCCATCCCTCACCTATTTATAGTATCTTTGTGCGCATTTTCCAATTGATTCATTGACACTTTTCTGCCTGTTGTTCCCTCTGTCTGCCTGCCTGTGCGTCTGTTCGTATCTCTGTCTGTCTGCTTGTCTGTCCGTCCCCCTATTCGTCTGTCTGGCTGGCTCTTTGCCCAGTTGACGACTTCCGATGACATGGTTCTGGTCGATTCTCTTGGCCCATTGAAAATTTGCAAAGTAATCATCGATTCTTCGCACACTGAGGGTCACATTGTCATTCCAAAATGACGGATTAGTTGAACTAGTAGTCGAGTGAGCTCTTATACTGATATAAGCCCCAAGGAACTCGCTTGTTTCTCAAGCTATACTTAACAAATTTGTTCATTTTGCAGTTTATAATTATCTTTGCAAATTAATCAGTTGTGCTACTCAAGAAACACTTAATATAATATTATATTATATTATATCATAAGTATATCACCACATTGCCCATGTTGCTCTCTCTACTCTCTCTTAATAAGTTCTTAGCTCATAAGAATATTGAATTTATTTAGTAAACAAAATATCAGGTATATATACGCAGTTTTCTATATGTATATGTTTACCATCTGCTCGTTTGAAGGCCTCCTAGAATAAAATTTGGAAAATCAGAATATTTTTAATTATTTTAACGCATCTGTTCAGCATTAAGAATATATATGTGTGCTATATATATTTATCTGTATATATTTGTATCTGTATAATAACAATAACGATTACTAAATGTTTCTCGCACTTCTCTTCTCTTTGCAGACTTACTCGGATATAGTCGGGATAACATTGTAGGCGTGTGCGATATAGTATATACTATAGTACTATATATAGTATAGCGTCTGTTGCTCTCCCTCGCGTCGCCGTTGTTGTCATCGTCGTTAGTTTCCAAGTGTTAAAAAGTGACCCAATCCATGTTCATATCTTCTTCTTCCTCTCTTCACAACTACAGTGCATACACGCAAAGAAGGAACATACGCGCTCACAATTGAATGCAATTTTCATAAGTGAGAAAAAAAAGAAAAAGAAACAGAAACGAAATTGAGTGAATAGAAAGAGCAAAGAAAAGCAAAAGCAAAGAGAGAAAAACATTCCAGAGACAGAGTACAACACAATCGCAACACTGCGGCGCAGTTAGTTGAAGATTTCCCAGTTCACACGACGTGAATCGACCAAAGCAACAACTACAAGAACAACAACAGAAAACATACACAAAATGCGGCGGCAGTTAATAATGCTGGCCGCGATACTTTTAGCTGCCATTTTGGGCAGCTCAGCTGCAACGAGTAAGTTCACATGGAATTCTTTTCCCTTTTAACTGATCCCAATTTACCCTGTAAATAAACCCCAATCAAGTTGAAGCTAAGGAATGAGCACAGACTTTGTGGAACTAATTCCGACTTATCTATATAGTACTATAGGTATACGGAACTAGTTCCAAACTGATAATAAGCATCATATATACCGCATAATATTTATAAAGTTCATTTATAGTCTTACTTTATGCAGTTATTATAGGAAAAAGACTCTCCGAAACCCTGTTGACTAGTTCCGACCTATCTAGATAGGTCAGTTAAGATACTGCATACACAAAAAAAAACCTAACTCAGTTGAAGCTGTAGGAAACCTTAGTCAAGGATCTCCCTGAAAGTGAGAGCAGAACAGACTCTCTAGACTTTACGGACTAGTTCCAAATTAACAATTATATTAAATTGTCAATAAGTATATATATGTATATCAGAATCTTAAGTTTTATTTAACGTTTATAGTCGGACTTTATTGAGTTATTACTAGAACCGACATCTGTCATATATTATATCAAACAGTAGAAAACTTTCTGTAAACCTCATTCCCACTATAAAGTGAGCAACACTTTCGACAGTCCCACAAATAAGCCAAGGAAGTACATGTATAAGAATAGGGAGAATACAACTATATCTATATCTATCTACATAGATATCTCCCTGATCTGTGCCTGTGTGTCATATGCTGCCTAAACGTTTGGGTAATTTGAGAGTTTAAAAAGTTACAGCAAATTGATAATATATGAACCTGTCCCTGTTTCTATAGTTAGCTTCAATCGAAACGATCGACAGTTCATTTTGTTAAGCTACCTGAGGGAAGTGAGTGTTCCCCTAGTGTCTGTCTCTCTCTCTCCCCCCTCTTTTCACTGCGACAACAGTGGGTAAAAATAAACCACACGGCGGCAGGAACTACTTATAAAGTGGGCCAAAATGCACCTCGAGGGACTGTTTGGGGACTGGGGAATTAGAGAGAGAGAGAGAGAGAGAGGATCATGCCGTGATTTATGTGCCAAATTAGTGCGACGCTCTCTGCTAGTTTCCCCCATTCCTAATGACTTACACTGACTCTTTTCTTGCCATACTTTATCACTCTCTCTCTTTCTCCCTCTCTGCTTCTCTTTCTTTAGACAATTCCCCGCCACGGATCACCAAACAGCCGCCCACAGATGAGCTGCTTTTCAAGGTGGCGCAACAGAACAAGGAGAGCGACAAACCGTTCATTATTGAGTGCGAGGCCGATGGACAACCGGAACCAGAGTAAGTACATAGCCTGGATTCCACGCTTTATATACCAGATATATATATAAGATACATATATACTATAAATGTGTGTGTATATGTAAAATATATGCGCAATTTACATAAATCAATTTAAAGCAGTCGCCACCGCCGCTTGCCAAACACATTTTTGAATTCAAAATGCTTTTGCTTTTCGAGTTTTTTTTTTTTTCAACATACATCGCGTCACAAATATTTTTAATTTTACATAATAAAAGAGAGAAACAGAAAACAGTGGAAACAAAAAAAAGCGGCCTAAAACGAAAAAAACAGAAAAAAAAAAACACGAAACTTTTGTCTACAACTTTTTGGCGGTCTATTTTTAAGTTTCCCATTCGCGCAAACCAAATAAATTGTTCTCAGCGAGCGCACCCCCAATTGAACCCATATGTGTAATATATGTTCTCTATTTCGATCTACAATTGTTGCTTGTCCTTGAACTATATACCTATACCTATTCAAGAACTATTAATCATATGAGGAGGCAAAACTTGAAGCTGCCGGACTTGCTGATGCTCTGCAAAGCACAAGGCGACTTCGCGCAGTTTTTAATTCACATATAGAGTTTCGTTTTCTCATCATTATACGATATATTAGAGGTGCTTAAGCTGAAATTTCTTTTGCCAAGCGGATTTTCCTGCTTCATCGACTATTTTTGTACAGAGACTAAGGCATTTCACATCGTAAATGTTGGACAAATATTAATTGCATTTTATTTTCGTACACTGTGTCACTGTGCCTGCCAGTGTGCAGTCGTTTATACCCTGCAAATGGGATTGGTAGGAGGAGGTGTGTTTAGGGTACACTCTATCTAGGATGATCTATAAAATTTTAAAACATGTTATGACAGGTAAAGTTGAGTGTAAACGGGAATTTGAAAACCTTATAATTCCCAACAGCAAATTCTGCAAAGAAGAACTTCTTTCTAGTTCGTAATTTTCAAATACATGGACTTAAATAACTTGGGTTTGGTCTTGTTTAATCAAACTGCAATTTTGAATTTAAATTTATACAAAATTAAGCTAGAGTTTTAAAGGGTATCTCATTGTAGTGCGTTGCAAAACAGTGATTCTTTGCAGTAAGACATCATCACCATGTGCATTCCAATGGCGATGACAATGTTGATGATGAAAGATGATTCACCCAATGTCAAATTGAATTCAACTCGAGCTTTAACTTTGTATTATGTATTCGCTATATTTCCATTGTCTGGCACGATTCTACCTTCCTATCCTCACTCCTCCTATGTCTCTTTCTTTGTATTTAGTCGATTAGAACCTGTTTGCAATAGAAACACGTTTCGTTTCGTATCGTTCGGTTTCTTTTATAGGTTCTTTTTCTGCTTATTTCGTACTCGTCGCGCACTTGCATTCATGTTCGTCAGTTCCATACGAAATGCGGAATTTTTGGTTGTTTGTTGTTGTACTTTTTTACTGTTGTTTTTGTTTTTGACGAGCTTGGCCGATGACCTCATTTGTATTTCGAAAAGAAGTGCGTGACTCGTTGGAAATTATGAAAAATAGCCCAACGAAAATAGCTTTTCCTACAGCAAGCAGCAGCAGCAGCAGCAACAGATGTCAGACCAGACCAGACCAGGGTTGCCAATGTGAAAACAATTTCAAAACGCATTTTTTTATTTATTTTTACACCGACGCGTCAAATGGGTTAATAGTGGGAAATGTGCGTATGTGTGTGTGTGTGTGTGCGTCTCTGCCTTCTTTTTTTTCTCTTTTTTTGGGCCATGACAACCAACATGATGATGATCATCATTATCATCTATGGCGTCGTCATCGTTGGCAAGTGGACGGACAGGTAGTCGCAATAATAACAAACCAGTTTGACCGGATGGTCCGGCGGCACGCTTAGAATCTGCTATAAAATATAACACACACACGAACACACGTTCAAACTCATACATACTTATGCAAACTTATATAGATATATATTTTTCAAAATTTAAAGCCAGGAAAGCATTACGTAATGCCCACAGGGCGGCGAGCTTTATTATTATAATCATCAGAGTTTTTGCACTTGTCTCACTTACTGTATATTATGTAGTGTGTGTGTGTCTCTTAGTCAATTACAGCGCCATCTATCGTTGTCATTGCTTGATTATCTATGATTTTTATTATGTGGGGGAGGTTGGTTTGCACTCTTATAACGGCACTGTCTTCTCAAGTTGCTTGTGTGATTATTATCATGAAATTTCAAACTTGTTGAAGTCCTTCAAATCTTTTTACTATAATGAGATTGAAATTTGCATAACCTAAAAGTTGTTAATATCTTCCAGGGTATGTCAATGGTCCTTCTCCTACTTTTCTCTTTTATTATTACTTTGTCATGTTTGCCATAAAAAAAAAAGAAAAAACAATTTCTTGTGTGGAAGTAAGATGTCATTTCTGGTAATTGCACGTTGAGATCTCTCACTGGACTGGGACTGTGCTGTTGTTGGTATTTCATTACCTAATGCCACTGCATATATCGTTGTTCGTAATTTGCATTCATTCGTTTACCGTTAGGTGCCCATTAAAATGGTTCATAAATGGAATTGGGGTAATTGGCCGCAAATGAAAAGTAAAAGTTAAAAATGCCGGAAAACTTAACCAACTATTGGCAAGAAAATATAAAAATTGCAAACAGCGACTCAATTATAATGATAACCAGAGCGAACACATAGTACTATCGATTAAATCGGTAAATATTTGAGAATGATGTCATATCGATATGATAACTGATTAAATTGACATCATAGTTCTTTATTGTTCAATTTGTTTTACTTTCTTCTTCATTTTTGAACTAGCTACGATAGTTCTGACGATAGTCAACTGTACCTGAACGTGAAAGAGCTGTAAATTGTTATTACAACGGGGCGTATGCGCCACGCAAGTCGCGCTTCATTCACAATAGTCTGTGCTCAATACGAATAAGCATATATCGTATCTCAGATGATACAGACATGTTAATATATACGAGTATGTGTGTGTGTTGCATAGTACAGTGTATATTCATTGCGGTGCACAGACAAATTTTATGGCAGATTAAAGAAAATAGAGACAGAATTAAAGTTAAGAATCTTATGGAGAACTAATCAAACTATTGTAGAAATTGTATTCTCCATGGAGAAACTTTACTCTTCATCAACTCAAGGTAGTCTCAACTCCACGGTCTTAAAGGCAATTATCCATAACAAACATCGATAGTAATCATATCAACAATTTATCGATGTTTTTAAAGGCAACTATAGATAATATAATTTACATAATACTCGAAAAGGGGTTGCTTTTGAATCATATATGTCGTAGTAAAAAACAATCGATGGGGCCATAAAATATCGATGAGCACCATCGATACTATCGATAGTCTCAACTCTGTTTTGATAGATCTTTTATATAGCAACTTTCTCAGATACACATGCGCTCTTTCTAGCGATCGTGCACTGTGTGTGCACACACACACACATACACACATATACACAGGCCTATATGTGACATATCTATGCTACAATACGCACACAGATATGCGACTATGCACGCATCTGTGATTCAGCGTGACACAGTTTTATTGTTGTCATCGACTGCTGTGGCCCCCATTCCCTTTCCCCTCCTGCTACTGCTACTACTGTCTAATGTGCAACACAGACAAATTGTTGTTGTTGGTGTTGTTGCATAGCGACGCAATGCGTGCACAGTTATTTTTAGCCTGCACAAATGATGTTATTCTGTGATTTCATTCGCCTTTTTTCCCTGACTTTTTAACACTTTTGTGTTAATCAAATTACAGTAAAAAAAAAAATAGTAGACCGTTATTATTGTTATCATTATTATATTACTATATTTGGTAAATCAATAATCGTTATTTGGTCAGCTGGAAAACTTTACTGTTGCTGGATTTTCCAATCGAGGCGTATCGCGCTACACGTTCTAAGTCGTAATCGAATATAGCAGCAAATAGAGCCTGACATAATGGCAAATGCTGAGTAATCTAAGTGTGGAATAGGGTTTACTATATGTACATATTAAAAGCAATACAATATTCTAATATAAAATTGTTCCAATCAAGTTATATTTCTATATATCACTGTATCTCAGTTACCTTCATCACTAAACGTGCTAATTTTTTTTATCATCATAGGTAAGGTTTTATCCCTATATGATGACTATATCTCAGTGTTACCTTCACCATTAGATTCGCTAAATTTGATTTTATCATGGACTTTATCAAGTTGATTTGCATACGTTCTTGAATACCCTTTAAAGTGTCTCAAATAGTTTCAAACACAACTATTGTTCATTTTATTGTTTCCACTAACAATATAAACGGACTTCAATTGTCTGACCCCCCTCTCCCCGCCACTTTATGTCATACAGCCTTCGGTTATATCTCACGTTCTCATCGTGCATTGTGCTGTCTCTTTTTGTTCTATTATCGCTGAATTCTAAAGAACACATTGTGTTCACCGAGAACTGATAGATAGACGGACAGATTCATAGATAGATAGTACGAGTAGTTCTCGCATAAATGCCAACATTGTCAGAGTCAAGTGCAAATAACAGAGAGAGAGACGAGACGAGAGAAAAAGAAAGATGCTACAAACCAGACAACAGTAACAGGTCGTTCTCTCGCGCTCTCTTTCTCTCTATCCCACTCTGTTGCACATACGTCGCAAAAGTTCTCCAGAAACTTGAACTTTGCCAAACTAGTTTGAAGTTGACTTTTGTCATGTGTGTATGGGTGTGTGCGAATGTTTATGTGTGTGTGTGGTCGCCCACGCAACGAGTTTTGTTTAAACTTTAAACATATGTTGCCCTATGGGAGACCGAGCCATGCATGTGTGGAGAAGGTCCATTGATTTTTCCAAGCAGGCAATGAAAATGTTTGTAATATTATGCGCAGGGAGTTGTAGCATAAATTACGCATACGCCACATGGCCAAGCAGTTGTGCAGGAAAACGATAGTCGACTTTGAAGTTACCCTGTAAATGCAAAAGGGAAGAGAATGCAGCTATATAAAGACTAAATTGGGACTCAACCAATTGATTAGGAACTAAAAGTGCTCATATATGATAGACATGTTTATTTCCTGTTTCAAAACTTAACTTAAATTGCAGTTAAGATATTGCCAAAACTGCTTGATATGCTGTTTTTACTTCGCTTGGTTTACAGGGTATTTGCAGGTGCTATAGCAGTTAAGCTGATTTCATTTTTATTTAATCCCCGCTCTGCGTCACTTGAAGGTCTTATAAGCTCACTTTGATCTCAGTTTTACACGGGTATATAATACTATATATGTATGTACAGCTGCAGGGTACTCAAGGATGTGTGTATCAGGGTGTGGTGTTGTTGTTGTTGTTGCCTCCTGTAGGAGGCAGCTTCATTGATTTTTCACGCAGCGCTGCGCACACAGAGGAGAGTTCTGCTCCGTTGATGTCCTTGGTTGTTATTTTTGCTCCTTTGGCGCCGTTTTTATGCTTATCGCATTTGTTGTTTATTGTTGTTGTTCGTTGTTGTTGTTGTTGTTGCCACTTCATGTTTATTAATGCGCTTGGTCTGGACAAACTGGCGCCGAAAAACAGTTTTTCCAAAAATGTTTGCAGCAAAAAGTTGTTGCCGCTTTAAGCGACCCCCTGCCCTTCTCCTTCTGCTCCCATTCACACGCCCCTGGGCGCTGAGACAGCATAAACTGCCCTCAGATTGAAGCAAAATCTCTCTTTTACACACACTTGCACACGAAAACCCTCCCCCTACCATCGCCCCCTGCTCCTGTTTTGTGACCCCCATTGTCGACGTCGTCTCATCGTCATCGTGATTAAAATCAACTTCATCAGCGCATTTGGCCATTTTTGGGAACGCCTCAAGCGCAACAGCAGCAAAAATGTAGCAAATTGGGGAACAAACATTGCAGTGCCAACCCCTCGCTGCCTCACTGCACGACTAACAGATACCCTGTCCTGCTTTATGCTATAAGTTTCCTCTACCCAGCCTGCCCCCTGCCTTGCAGGGTATCAAACTGCAGATAGAGTCACCCTCAATAAAAGTCTGTGGGGTAGTCGAGGGTTGCCTCAAAGCATGGAGACGCGGGGGCTTGGCACTTCCCCACTACTACTTCCGCAACATGATTCATGCGTATCAATCAAACTTTTTGCACAAATGACGTCGTGTCATTTGTCATTTGCTTGGCTTCGGCTTCGGCTTTGGTAATTGGGGCGGTTAGGCTGCGATACATATAGTAAATGTATGTATATATAGTGTGTATATATATATTAACTGTACTTGCGAATATACTGTGCACGATTGGAGACAAAAAAAATCGATTCATTTTGCGACTGCGACGTAAATATTCTTTGACAAACTTTAAGAAGCAAAAGAAGGAAGAAAAGCAGATAAGCCAATGTGAATACAGATTAAAATTTGAATAAAGCATTAAGCATTAAAATATTACAATGATTGGGGATTAGAAAATTATCAAAGTACAAAAAAAAGAAAAATGTCACAAGACTTGACGAAGCGAAATCGTAAACAAATTGAGAATTATAATACAATACTGTAATTCCCAACTTGCTTTAGCTTTCGCCTCTTCAAGTCTTGCATTTTCTTTTGTAATATGTTTCCCACGTTATGTCGCAATGCATCAGCTGTCTCGCTCTCACTTTATATCTATCTCGTTCTCTTTCTCTCTATATACTTTGCCGCCGCCTGACTTGGTTCTTGGAACCTTCAACATTTGCCGCTTTCTTTTCGCTGCCTTTACTGCGTTTCCCTTCCTTTCTCCACTCTTCCATCTTCTCTCACTTTACTTCATTACAATTATGTTCGTGTTCTTACCGGCCCGGAAAGTTATGGGCCAACGTAATCGTCGTTTATATCCACATTGCATCGAGTCTTTTTTCCATTTTGGCCCTTTAACGATCGTTCTCGAGCACTGTGAGAATTCTAATGATGACAGGGGAATGGGGGATGTATAAGAACGATCGCTTTGAGGTTCCATAACCAAAGTAGTATTCATTTATTTCCGGTACTGCAGCAGGTGCCAGCTGACAATGTACTGTGACGTCACTAATGGCAGCACAACCACATAACCTTTCAAATGAACCCCAAAACAACAACATTTTCAATTGTTTACACACAAAGCATAGACGGGTAGCTAGAGCTGTATTTACATGTCGTTAGGAGTTTCACTCTAGCAAGTCTCACGTGGCTAAGCGTCTGGCCAAAGAAGACAAATGTATACATAGGTGTGTCTGTGTGTGTGAATACTCCAAAGACAAACAAACGGAGGTCCTTAAAAAAGACTTCAACTGGGGGATTTGCGACAAAATCCCAGAGTATGTCACAAGTAAACGCAGCGCACAGTCTACGATAAATTTTATCTGACAAAAGTTCTGCCTTCACAGCGTGCAGATAATCAATTTCAAATAAAATTGAGCTCTCTATATGATATAAGCTACTTACCAAATTTACCATATATCAAGTTCCAAAGCACTGAGATGAAGACAAATTCGATTATATTAATGAAATCCCTAAAGGTTATTTCTAACTGAAACTCCATTAAAATTATTGTTTATAAATAATAAAATAGCTGTCAGTGTAGCAATGCTTTTTGCACTCACTGTCTAGCTAGAAAAAAGAGACTCAGTCTTCCATTCAAACTGATTCATTCATGCTTCATGTCTGTGTGCAGTCTGACTACCTAACTCTACCTCTTCTATTCCCTCCCCTCTCTTTCATACACTGTGTATGGGAATGCCACAACATAAGCAACCCTTTCGGTATTCCGGTCTAGAGGGAGTAGGGAACGGGGCGGAGGGGAGTATAAAAACGCAATCTCAATCGCAGTCGGCCTCATCCTGTGCCTTTTCTTTCATGTCAGATGTTAAGTATTCACAAGGAAGGGGAGGGGAATGAAAGGGGAGTACCTCCCAGTGGTACTCAGTACTCTGAGTACTCGAACTGGCACTCACATTCGTCGTCGGCCTGGTCGCTGGTATTCATTCATTTCACTCACAGAGAGATTCAGTCGTCACTTTGGCGTCCTGTGAAGTTATGCGATGAGTCATCATCATCGTACCCTCCCACCCCCCACCCCTCTGCCTTGCCTTGCAACGTAACGTGCCACGTGTCGGTGCGGCCTCCCCTCTTGTTGTGCCTCCACTTGTTCGTGTTTTGTTGTGTTTGTTTAGCTTGAAAGCGTTTTTTGATAGCGCTTGATTCCCGCTCTCGCTCTCCGAGTAAAGGGTAAATCGATAAACACAGCCTGACTGCCCGCCCGCCCTGACTAGGCGAATACCCTTTGTATACCCAAATGCACAGTTACAGGGTATTTGCATGGTGTAGCAATAACTACAATAATTAAACTACTATAAGTTTTCGCTCGTCTCGTTTCCGCTTTTCTTCTGCTCTCTGACTCGGCTTAATTGACTCGAATGACTCATTAGTTCGCCCCCAGTACTTGTACTTGTACATTCAGTGATTAATGGCACCCGCCCACATGCAGCCACGCCCACAATTCTTCAACAGTCAAGCTGTGTAAATGTTGTAATTGTAATTGCAATTGAAATCATATTTACAACACTGACTGACATTTGACACCGTAACTCGCACCCGGAGACCTCTCACTCGTCTCCCAGTCTCCCGTCACTCTCTCTCTCCCGCTAGCTAGCCCTTCTCTATTAGTTTTATTTAAAAAAAGTTCATATTACAAATGGTTTGATTTGTAAATGAGTAGAAGAGAGACAGCAGGCAAGAGGGAAAGGGTTGGAAGAGAACAGTGTGGTACAGTGGGACGGTATCGGTGTCGAGAGAGTCAAGTGTTTATATTTTCATTTATCGCCAGAGTATCTAGAAAAATTCCTTCCCACTTTTGATTGCTCGAAATGAGAAAATCAATTGAACTGCAAGTGAGTGTGAGTGTGCGTGTTTGTGTGTGTGTGTGTGTGTGTGTGTTTGTGTGCTTTGTGACCTCAACTACTTAGCAAATAAATTAGCAGCTTGTTTACAATTTGAACTGAATACTTGTTTGGTCTAACCATGACATCAAATCCATAAGAACCGAAAGAATATACAAAAATACAATATAATCGTATGATGTGATATGAAGTATATGCATGTATAAAGAGAAACTAGTTCTACAGGAAACAACTATGTTTTTTTTTAAACTAGTTATACATATTATATTGAAGGAATAGATAGAACATAAAACTGATCAAAGCCAGACTGATATATATTCTAGATATATCCATTATCTTTTGTATAACAAGCCCCGATATCAGAGACTTCGCTGGCAATATGTCAGCTTTGCATGCAGATCAAAGTTTGTTTGAATTCGAATTTGGCCACGCCCACTTCCGCCCCTGGAAATTGATAAAAATCCGAGTGCAAGCGTAGTTTTAAAGCTATGACGTTTATTTTTGTTATACACAATAATTATCACTTTCGAAATGAATTGTGAAAATTTGAACGCAAACAAATACCAAACATAGAAGTTATTTTAGAAATAAATTTACTGGATGTGCAGATTTCTAAGGCGCCGCCTGCAAACGCCTTTATAACGGGCAGAAACTGTAGTATAGTCCCAATTGTATCTGCAGCTGTGCTACCACTTATCCTCTGCCTAGCTCAGGCTAATTAACTTGGAATCATGTTCAGAATAAATATTCTACATTAATCTATAAAGATTAAGCACTTAGGACTTGGTGTTTCCACTGAAATCGAGTTAATTAAGTCGCAAAGAACGTATTCCATTAGTTTTCCCTAAATACGTCAGTTGGTTTCATTTGCATACCAGTAGAGACCGGAACCGGAACTGAAATTAGAATTAGAACTTGTTGTTTCTTGAGGCATAATTATGCTTTCATTCATAGTCGCTTGGGGTCCGGTGACACGCCCTGAAAGGAATTACGACAAGTAACTATGCCGCTATGGTATTTTGACAAGGAAACGCAATTGTTTTCCATTTGTTGCCAAGTGCCTGGCTAATTGTGGAAGCCACCTCTCCCTCCCTCTCTCTCTGTCTCTGTTCCTACCTGCCTCCCTCCACTATGTCTGTCTTTCTCTTTTATTGGAGTTCTCGGGAAATATAAAACCCGTTTGCATGCCAGCGACCCATTAATAAGGCCAAGCACACAACAATGTCGACTAAAACTTTTGGCCCATTTTTTTAAAAAGTTGTTGTTGCTGCTGCTGCTGTTGTAGTTCCTGGTACCTTGGAAACGGAGACTCCTTGGACTCCTTGTTGGCATTTGTTCGGTGTCATTGCACGCGTCGTTGTGACATGCACAAAGTGTCAACGTGCGCGAGGCACGCCCAGTTCCCTGACTTGTTACTCCTCCTCCCTCAACTCCGTCTCTCTCTCTGCTGCTGCTGTTCTCAATTGCCTCACTCGCGCCCAATTCCTGCCACTTTTTGACAATTCTATTGTATGCCACGTCGCAGGATAATGCGCACATACAAACACACACACACACACACACACGCACAGTGAGTATAAAAGCTTTTCGCTGTACAAAATGCGCTGTGGCAACCCTTGAGCCACAAGTCCAACACGCTCGCTTGCACCGCCTTCCGTTGTCGTCTCTTTCCCTCCCCTCCTGCCATCTTGCCTCCTCCGTCTCCCTCGCTATCGTTTGTTTGCTTCGCGGCGCCAACAACCATCTGCGTTGCCTTCGTCGCCTGCACCCGAAGCCCAAACCCAGCTCAAGTTACTCCCCCCGAAGTGGGGCAGGGATGGGGGGAGGTGAGACTGGCGCTTAGGGGAGGGTCACTTAAAGTTCGGCATTTCCTGTCGACAACATCACAAATTAGTTGCAACTTGCCACGCCCTGCACCGCAGTACCGTCCTCCCCAAAAGCCTGAGCACTTTTCAATAAAACGTTCTTTAAGCAGCAAAAAGAGCGAACATTTCTGAGGTTTAACGACTCGCGAATGCCCTACGTGAATAGTATTATATGTAGACATAGTTGATTCATGTATAATAATATATAAAATATGTTAGATAGATATATTGGATATATAACCAAGAATTTCCTTTTTGGATTAGAATATCTTCAGTAAAACTAGAAGTTACCTTGATCAAAAATTATGATCAGTCTAGAAATCCAAATCACATAGTATTACGATTTTTAAGTTATAATTTCCTAGAAATGATCATTAAATATCGTCAAATAAATGTTTAATTATTTGAAAATGCAGAATAATCAGTATCGAGTGACGTAAGGATAATTGACAACCTAAGAAATAAATATTTGTATAACCTTTTGATAATCCTTTAAGGCATCAATTAATATTCAATTTAAAAATACATTTGTAACCCATTGTAACTTGCATACAAAGTATATAGTCAAGTATGAAATACTCTACGAATTCGGTTAGATCTAGTATAGAAAGAATCCCAACAAGTCGATTTGCAGCTGATGCCAAGCAAAAGAAATAACGATTAATATTATTATTTGACAGCTGCCACGCCCCCCTAGTGTTCACAGTTAGACAGTCCCCCTGCCTTCTGTGCAAAAGAAAATGCATTTGCATAAGTGAAAAACTGACTTTGGCGCAGGGTTTACATTGCGGCTTTTCTTGGCATTTCGCTGTTGTTTGTTTGTGTATCTTCTCTCACTCTGTTTTCTCTATTCTCCCTACGTCTCTCTCTCTCTCTTTCTCTCTCTTTCTCCCTGCTCATTTTGCATATTCAACTTTCTTTTGTATTCATTTCTTTGCTGTGGCCCGCTGTGGTTTTTGGGCTGCTTTCTTGTGCACTTCAAACGAATGTACATGTATATATATGTATATAGAATATATATATTGTATATACTGTATAGTAGAATAGTATGCATATAAAGTGGGTTAGGGCGCTACACTTGCCGCGCTTGCCGCCGCCGCATCCAGATGAAGCAGGGAAGGGAAGCGTGTACAGTAATGCGCAAAAAAGTATGCTACGGCATTTTGTCAGAATTTGCAACCCCCTGTCTCTGACAGTCAGTGCGTGTATATGTGTGTGTGTGTGTATGTGTGTGTTGTCAGCAGTGATGACTCACACAGTTGCCCTCGCTGCCTGTTCCTTGTGAAGATTTTAATCGCATAAGGCCGAGAAGACTCGCAACCTAAACGGGCGTGGGTGATTGCTCCGTTAGCCAAAAAACTATCACAAAGTTGCGCTAGGGTTAAGTGCCCAACACACACCCAGGCACACACACACAGACACACACACACACCTAGGCACAGGCAGGCTCAAGGAACATGCACTTTGTGTCGCCGCCACCGCCGCCTGCAGGCAACAGCAGCTGTTTCTTTTTCTGTTGTTGTTGTGTCTGGGCCCGCTGCACATTTTACCGTTTCAGACAGTTAAGTTTATTTCTTGCTCTTTTGCTCACCTGGTACCCACCTTCCTTCCCCCTCCTCCCTTCCGCTTACCCCTCTCTAGCTGCCGTTGCCGTCTTGGTTGAGTGAACTACGCCACAGGGGGCGAAAGAAAGAGAGAAAGAGACACAAGTTACGTTGCACTGAGTCACAGTGGTCTGTGCACAGTGGTACGAAAAATGCATTGATTGACCTGTGCTTGGGGTTAAACTAAGGGTTAGCCGCGGCTCAGAGTGCACTACACCCTCACGCTGAGTCAACTTAATGTGTCATTGGCACAGCGCCAGGATGAAAGGATGAGCTTGCTTTCTGTATGTCCCTCATTCTGTTTGTCTATCTGTCCCCCTGTCTGTCTGTCTGTCTGTATGTTGCAACTGACAGACAGCGCTGCTTTGGTTTAGCTTCCTTTCTTAGTTGCTTAGTTGCTATTCGTGTGCTGCTTTCAGAAAAGAGATACTGAAAGAGTTTTAGGAGAAAAAGATATATAGTTATATATCTTATAGTACTATAAAATAATAATACCTAACTACAAATAAATACCATACAATATAATACTGTGTCCACTCATATGCGAGCTCGAAGAAACAGAAACTCTAGGTATTTAATAGGTTATGAATAAAGCTGAATTTCGATCACTAATGAATAAATGAATAAATTAAATGTAAACATAAAATAATAAATAGTATAGTATATATTCATCATCAGCATAAATACAATAGTTTGGCAATTTTCCTTTAGAGTTCAACAACCTTTCCTTTAAATTTATTTAATTGCATAATTAATAAAGTTTTTTTTATATTTTGCCAACTTTAAACTAAATCAATCAAACAATTTCTGCCTCAAATTGTTGAATAATAGCAAAGATTTACACTATATTTAAATATCAAACCATACAGTATAGATAATGGAACTAGTTCATATGAAATAAACTTAATTAAATCCGTTAAACTAGTTTTTATATACAGATTATGTTAAACAAACAAGCAATGTTGGTAATTGCTATGGAACTGGTTCATGTCGGAACCAATTTGCAATTAATTAAACATCTTTAACAGCACGCGATGCGTGCAATCGGAATGCCTTGCACATAACAATCGTTTATCGATTATCTAATTATACTATCGCCTGCATAACAATGTTGCGCATTGCTTATTTTTTATATGCCATCAGATTTAACTTAATTTCTAAAGATTAAAGACAATTATATTACACAGACTCTGACTCGTTTACTCGATCATCAGGCAGTGCGGGGAAAATTGGTCTCATTAAGACACGCGGCGCGTTCTCTAACAAGTTGATGATGATTTCCACACTTAATTTGAGTTAATCAAGCGTTTTTCCTACACTAAGACATGCTTTATGGTGTATGGTATATGTTGTATTTGCTGTGCATATACATATATATATATTATAATTATGGCAACTTGTTTAATTTTCAATTGCCAACAGAGAGCAGGGGGTTGGAGTAAGGAGGAGTCTGCCGCTCTGTTTCAAGCCTCAAGTAGTTGCAATTAAGCGCAAAAGGAAGTCGACGCGAAGGCAACATCATCAACTCAACTCATCGCATCGCATCGGATCTCATCACATCTCGTCATATTTCGCATCGCTTTCATCGTTTTTCGTCAACTAGTCTCTGTTCTATATACAGATACAGATAGATTTGTATACAAGTATATATATATAGAGCACTCGAAAGCCCAAGTCAATTATGCGAAACTGCGCTCGCTGCTTGAGCTTGTTAAGCGTTGAATTTCTTTTGCTTTTTTTTCGTCTTTTTAGTTTTTGAAATTTTTTTTTTTTTTTTAAGCGGCTCGCGAGACATTGAATCGCTTTTGTTCACCTCTTTGCCCCCCCAGGTCATGGAATAGGTCAATCATTTGAATTGTTTTTAAGTGTTGTAACTCGCAGTCTAGCACAAAAAAAGGGGGCTGGGTTGGAGGAGGAAAACGGAATGTTATGAGTGGGCGGGAGGAGGGGGGCGTGGGGACTGGGGATTGGATAACGGCGCTTCAGTCTGACAGGAACTGGAGCTGCAAGTTTGTTGAACTTTGAAATTGTTTGTTGGCTGTGCCAGTCGATTTCTATGTCGATATTATCGATAATTTGTGATTGAATGCAAGGATTTTAATGAAAGACAATCGCAGAGGTCGGAAATTAAGATGTTATATATGTTATATATGTGCACGAAAAATTACTTTAAATAGTTTCTATATGTTTTCTGTTAGTTGTGGACATCGATACTTATCGATATATGTATCGATAGACAACTTGTTTCGTTGCTTACTTTGAATACCTATGGTTTCTTATACTATGTGTTAATCTTTGATTGATTAATACTATTTACAATGTTTGATACGGACTATCGTTATATTATCGATAAGCATGAATGTCGTAATTTATCGATAAGCATTATTATGAAATTTAATACAATTACAATACGTCACAATTTCATTAGAAATATCGTTAGATATTAATATCATAATTTATCGATAGAATGACTATCGTTTGTCGATACAAAGTTTATGCAGATTACTCAACCTATTTTAATCTTTCTTCAATTACAGATATAGCTGGATCAAGAACGGCAAGAAATTCGACTGGGCGTCCTACGATAATCGTATGCTGCGCCAGCCCGGACGCGGTACACTGGTGATCACATCGCCCAAGGACGAGGATCTGGGACAATATCAATGCTTTGCTAGCAACGAGTTTGGTGTTGCCACCTCGAATTCGGTATTTGTACGCAAGGCAGAGTTGAACTCCTTCAAGGATGTGCCCGCAGTCAGCGTTGAGGCTGTCGAGGGAGAGCCCTTCTCGCTACAGTGTGCAGCACCCGATGGCTGGCCTAAGCCCACTGTTAATTGGCTTATCGAGCCCACTATCGATTCGGGCATCAAATCGATCAATAACTCACGCATGACACTCGATCCGGAGGGTACTCTTTGGTTCTCCAATGTGACACGTGAAGATGCTAGCAGTGATTTCTTATATGCCTGTTCCGCGACATCTGTCTTCCGCAGCGAATACAAGATCGGCAACAAGGTACTACTCGATGTCAAACAGATGGGCGTGAGTGCCTCACAGAATCGTTATCCACCCAAGCATCAGTATGTGACGCGTAGGAATGAGGTTGCACTACGTGGCAAGCGTGTTGAACTATTCTGTATCTATGGTGGCACACCGCTACCGCAGACCGTGTGGTCCAAGGATGGCCAACGTGTACAATGGAATGATCGCATTACCCAAGGACATTATGGTAAATCATTGGTCATACGTCAGGCGAACTTCGATGACGGTGGCAGTTACACTTGCGATGTATCCAATGGTGTTGGTCAAGCACAATCCTCAACGATCAACTTGAAGATCCATGCCATACCCTATTTCACCGAAGAGCCAGAAATTCAAGAAGCCGCCGAAGGTGAAGAAGTGCAATTCAATTGCAAGGCAGCCGGTTATCCAGAGCCAACAATTCAATGGATTCACAATGGTAAACCGATTGCCCAAGCCGAACCCAATAATCGCCGTACAGTGACAAACAACTACATCAAGATCGTTGATCTGATCAAAAAGGATACAGGCAATTATGGTTGTAACGCAACCAACTCACTGGGCTATGTCTACAAGGATGTCTATCTGAATGTGCAAGCATTGCCTGCTCATATTAAGAGCAAACCTCTGGCCGAATCTACAGTGAATGGTCGCAATCTGACAATGCGTTGCCGTGTCGAGGGTGCTCCGAAACCGCAGGTTAAATGGCGTCATAACAACAATTGGTTAACTGGTGGTCGTTACATTGTCTTGCCCACTGGTGATCTGAAGATACAGGAAGTTACCTTTGCGGACAATGGCAACTATACGTGTTTTGCTGTTAATAAATTTGGTAATGATTCGGCACAAGGATCATTGGTGGTCAAGGAACAAACCCGTATCACAGATGCGCCACAAAACTATGAAGTTGCTGGCGGACAATCTGCAACATTCCGTTGCAATGAAGCGCACGATGATACATTGACACTGGAAATCATTTGGCTTAAGGATGGACAACCCATCGATTTCGATGCTGAGGCTCGGTTTGTCAAGACCAATGATAATTCGCTGACCATTGCCAAGACAATGGAATTGGATTCGGGTGAATATACCTGTGTGGCACGCACCGAGTTGGATGAGGCAACAGCTAAGGCGAATCTAATTGTACAGGAAGTACCAAATGCACCCAAATTGTTGAACATCTTTTGTCAAGCGGACAAGGCTGAGATTCATTGGGAACCACAGGGTGATAATCGTTCACCAATTCTACACTATACAATCCAGTTCAATACCTCATTCACTCCGGCCTCATGGGATACCGCCTACGAGAAGGTGCCCAGCACTGATTTCTCATTTGTTGTGCAAATGTCACCGTGGGCTAATTACACATACCGTGTGATTGCATTCAATAAGATTGGCGCCTCTCCGCCATCGGGTCACAGTGAGGCATGCACCACACAACCAGATGTGCCTTATAAGAATCCCGAGAATGTTGCTGGTCAGGGTACAGAGCCAAATAACCTGGTGATCACATGGACACCAATGCCAGAGATTGAACACAATGCACCGGGTTTCCATTATCGTGTCAGCTGGAAACGTGATATACCCGCTGCCTCCTGGGAGAGTCGTGAGATTGACGATTGGAAGCAGAGCAACATACTCATCAAGGATCAGCCGACCTTTGTCAAATATCACATCAAAGTGGTGGCCATTAATCAGAAGGGTGAATCGAATATTGCCGCGGAGGAGATAATTGGTTATTCTGGCGAGGATCGTCCACTCGAGGCGCCAACGAACTTCAGTATGCTGCAGGTGACCAGTGCGACCAGTGCTATTGTTGGTTGGAATCCCGTTTCAGAGCAGTCTGTGCGTGGTCACTTCAAGGGCTACAAAATAGAGACCTGGACCGAACTGGAGGGCGAGGCGGGTGCACGTGAAATACACACAACACACAATCAGGCATTGGTAACACAATTCAAACCGGACTCGAAGAACTTTGCCCGTGTCTATGCCTACAATGGACATTTCAATGGACCTCCAAGTGCTGTAATTGATTTCGATACACCCGAAGGTGTTCCATCAGCGGTGCAAAGTCTAGATGCTTATCCATTGGGCTCTTCGGCCTTCTGGCTAACCTGGAAGAAGCCACTCAGTCCCAATGGCAAGCTCACTGGCTACAAGATCTACTACGAAGAGGTTCGCAACAGTTATGTGGGAGAACGTCGCGAATATGATCCACATATTACGGATCCACGCATCACACGTATGAAGATGGCCGGACTTAAGCCGAACACCAAGTATCGCATTTCCATTACTGCCACCACCAAAATGGGCGAAGGCACCGAGTAAGTACAGCTCTGGAGGTTCTTCTTCTTCCACCAGATCGTTTACTGACTCTCCTCACTTCTTTTATTCCCACACAGACACTACATTGAGAAGAGCACACTGGGCGAGGACACGGCACCACCATCGATACCTTCACTGAACTGGGAACAAACCGCATCGGTAAATGGTTTACCAAGCTATCGCATCAACTGGGTGCCCAGCACTGATGGACGTTCTGGTTCGCATTTCTTCACCAAATACAGGTGAGTTCGATTACCTAGATTACTTTGATCGATCGCGGATCACTAAACGATAATTTCGCATTACAGAATTAAGGGAGAAACGGAATGGATCACTCTGAAGCCAGAGAAGGGCAAGGACTATCAGGAACTTGCCAGTTTGGACCCGGATACCGTTTACGAAGTTCGTGTTGTCTCTGTCGATGGTCATTATAATACAGAGAGTGCGACCAGTGAGATCGATACGAACAGCGTCGAGGGACCGATAATGGTGCGCAACGAGAGTCTCGCCAACGCCGGCTGGTTTATCGGCATGATGCTGGCACTGGCAATCATTATAATATTGTTCATCATTTTATGCATTATCCGACGCAATCGTGGCGGAAAGTACGATGTGCACGATCGTGAGTTAGCCAACGGCAGGCGGGACTATCCCGATGAAGGCGGCTTCCACGAGTACTCGCAACCGTGAGCATTATTCCATTTTATTTTATATATGCTTACATACATATACATGTATATTATCGTTAACATATTGTTTTTTATCTTCTTCCATCACTAGTTTGGACAACAAGAGCGCTGGTCGCCAATCCGTTAGTTCTGCGAATAAACCGGGCGTGGAGAGCGATACCGATTCGATGGCCGAATATGGTGATGGCGATACAGGTAAGATCACAATCCAATAGAATTATATACTACCCCACTATATATATATATATGTATGTACACCATATGTATGTGTGTGTACCATGTCTGTCCAAGTCAGCGCGCGTCCATTCAGTGTCCCAAGTGTTTTCATATTCATGTTGCTCTTTCCGTTTTCGTACTTGCTCGTTAATCGAAATTCGCTGGGTAATCAATGGTAAAAACAATAAAATATAGTGGAGATGTTCTCACATATATTTATATATGCTACTTGATTCCAAAATGATTTCGATTCGCGAGCAACTCGTGAATTTCTCAATTTTTGATGTTTTTGTTATTTTTTTTTTTTGTTACCGTTTTTGTTTTCAATCTCGAATCGTTATAATATTATTCATGATGGTGATGACGACAATGATGATGATGATGATGTTGATGATTATGATGTTTATAATGATGATGATGATGATGATGTAGCTGTTGCTACTGCAGCCGCTCATGCAGCGACCGCTGCCCGCAAAGTAGGCATCAAGCAGCCTCCGATTTTGACCCAGTCGATGCCACAATCTGTGGCACAGTCTCTGCCACAATCTCTGCCACAATTACAGCCACAGCCGCAGGCACAGCCTCTGCCACAGCCTCAACCTATGTCGCCGCCAGCTTATGACAGCATTATAAGCCAGCAACAACAACAACATCGCGCTGCCTAGTTTGACGACACATACTCCCCTCACCTTTAATTGTTTTTGTTGTTGCACACAAACATACACACTCACACACACACACGCACTTACATGTACACCCACACATAAACACACACACACACGCACGCACAAACCATGTTAATTGCTGCAATGGCAATGGCGACGGTGATGGCAACGGCGACGGCGAAGGCATCTTTCAACTACTTCCACATCCAGGTAGCGAATTCGCTCGGCTCTCATTTTCTCTATTTCTTTCTGTCTCTCTTGTTCATTGTTTATAACTTTTTGTTTGTGTTTTGATGGCAATTTTGGCTGCTCTTTTCTTGGCTCTGCGCGCTTCGCTTAACCGTGTTGTTTGCCCAATGTCTTGCCCCATATTGCTGCACGTGTTCTTCGCTCTTCTTTCCCCGCGTCATGCGCTCGTCAAGCTTCCATCTTCTTCTTGCGACACTAACTGGCCACGGTGCTGCAGACGCGCCTCCCTCCCTCACTCCCCACACAGCAGATTTCTCCCCATCAGTAGAGGATCATCCCAGGGGGACTTATCCGTACAGTGGCGCAAGTTTGATCAAACACAAAATACTTTAGCAAAGAATAATGAAATTTCTTAATTGATGATTAAGGAAAATTATAAAACAATTGATAATTTAATAGATTAACATAGATACTCAGGTGTATCTCATGAGATTCCATTTAATAAAGTAAATTTCTAAGTATTTATCCATTTAAAATGAATCCTTATATATTCAAATAAACAAAAAATTTGAATTACTCAATATTACTTATTGTTTTCCAGTCGTAGTAGATAAAGGGTATATCAACCTATGTATTTGTAGAAACAGAATTTGAATGCATGTACTCATAGTAACCTATAGATGAATAGCAAATAATAACAAAGACTTGTGACACTGTGCGGAGAAGTGAATGATGATGATTACGATGATCCTCAAAATTTGTCCCCATTGCTGCAGTTATTTTATGCTTTACCAACTATATTTGTTCTACATAGAGTATTTCGTTTGATCTTTGATCGTTAATTGTGTTTTACTGTTAATTGTTTACCGTTTAATTTGTTTTATATTGTTCTGTTTCTGTTCTGTTTCTGTTAATTGTTTGCTCTGTTATATTTCCATTATGCACAACATTTAATTTACCTAATTTTATCACTATTTTTTCTTTTCTTTAAAATACGATTTTGTTTGTTGACTCAATAAAACGCGATACATCAACAAACACACACACACAAAACAATCACAATAATAAATATATGAATATATTGCAAAATTGCAACATTGAAACAACAACAAAAACGATTGAAACACAGGCATGAACGAAGATGGTTCCTTTATTGGCCAATATGGACGCAAAGGACTTTGATTTAATTTTGTAAGCGCAGCGCAACAACAAATACTATATATCCGAACCGAATCGAATCAAACCGAACCAAACCGAGACCCTCCACAACAACAACAACAACAACAGCAGCAGCAACAATCAACAGCGCCCAAAATTCTAAATGAAAATCAAAGTTTTTCTTTAAGTTAATTTTTAGTGCGAGACGAGTTAATTTTCTATATATGAAATGCGAAACATTTTTTTTATAAACTATATGACTAGAACTAAAATCTAATAACTATATATGATAACAAGAATAATAACAACAAGATACAACAACAAGAACTACTGCCAAGCAAAGTGAGGAGAATAAAGCAGAAGACGATAAAGAAAAAGAAAAATAAAAAGAAGAGAAGATCAAGAACCACAACGATGCAGCAAAAAGGCTATTTTATAAAATAGAGATAAACAAAATGATTAAATGATAATCGAATCAAAACCGGCAGTTTAAAATGAAGAAATCTACAAAATACCCTAAAGCCACCCACACCCACCTTCGCCTCGAATAACTACAGCTACAGCCTGTAAAGCTCGCTCTCTTGTCCCCAATGGCACTTATCTTTCTCTCTGTCTATTGCTCTCTTGCAACCCTGTCCCCTGTTCCCCTCCACACACACACCCACTGTTCTACCCGTCTTTTAACATGTAATGCATATATAAATATATATTATAGACATAAGTCTCTTAATTTAGATTTTGTTTAATGAGAACGTAATGTAAATTCTCTGGCTTAGCTCCCTCTCGAAAACGAAAGATTGCATTCATGTGTATTTTCAATATTCTTTTCGTTGCGATTTGAATCTGTTTTTTCTTTTTAGTTTTGTTTCATGTATTTCTAATATCGTTTACCATTCAATGTAATGAAACCTGTTCTCGATTACTCCCTCTATATTATATTTTTTTATCGATCAACTATGGCATGCTTAAAAAAGTGGTTTGTCAACCGATTTCAGTTCAGAAAATTAAGAATTACGTGTATGTTTTTTTTGTGTGTAGAGAGCTATTTTTAATATTAAACAAACGAAAAATGAAACAACTAGAACTATATATTATAAAGATATTACAATTTTTATATGCCCTTCTATAATTGGTTGAGAAAACCAACAACAACAACAACCACAAGAAAGAAACAAAACAAAAAAAATAAATAAAAGAACAATAAAATGTAAAGTGTAAATTTTAGTTAATTCATCTTATTATTTTGCTTTTTGATTTGCTTTTCAAGTAAGTATAACAAAAGAGAATAGTAAGCTGGGAACATGATGATATCTGTATGATTACGTAAAGAAAGGAATAATTTGTAGCCATATAAAAATACCAAATTCATATCTGATATATATGTATATTTATTTGATACCTAGTTTGCCGCATGTCTGCATTAATATATCGGATCGTTCAGTTTCTAGAAAAGTATATTTAAAAAGAAAAACCCTGCAATCGCTTAAGTTTTGGCTCATTATATTCTAATTTCTTTACAAGATTATTTTTATTATCTGTTGGGCTTTTTTTTAAAGCTATGATACCCGTTCCAAGTGTAACTCAAGGTAATGTTCCATGATGCATGAACCAACAACAATATTCGCTTGCATTTTGTAGATATAGTAGAATCCCTGTAAGAACTAGTTATAATTTCCCCATACACCCATCTCAACTGTCCCAAGCTTAATACGCTTATTTACCGAACTAAATGAAACTAACTCAAGGGAAAGGCATAAATAAAATTATCGATAACAAAGTTTGTTAACAAGTGCATTAAGTATTATTAATTATTTGATAAATAATAATAAAACCCGAACTGAACGGCGCCTAACTTAATTAACCGACTCAAACACTCACACAACTACACACTCTCGTTCTTTCGCTCTCTCACGGTGCTGGAAATCTCATTCATACATATTAATACTAAGCCAAGCTTCGTTAACTCATGCCTCTCTCGTTTTTTTTGTGCTCTCTCAGGTCAATTCACCGAGGACGGCTCCTTCATCGGCCAGTACGTGCCCGGCAAGCTGCAGCCACCTGTCAGTCCACAACCGCTTAACAACACTGCATCGGCGCATCAGCAGCAGTCGCCGTCGCAGCCGGCAGCAGGTGTTGCAGCTGGCGCTGGTAGCAGCAACGGTGGAAGCGGAGGCAGCGCAGCTGGCGCCGGCGGGGGTGCATCCAGTGCAGCGAATACAGCCGCAGTCGCCACCTACGTCTAAGAGACGTTGCAGATCGCAGTCGGAGCAAATGCAGCTAACGTCGATATTGCCTAATTTTCTATCAATTTGCGCATTTTATTAACTAAATCTCTGTGTGTTTGTCTGCCTGTGTGTGTGTGTGCAATGTATGCATGTGTGTATGTGTGCGAAAGAAAAGAAAACAAACTGCTTTAAGTGTACTGCAAAAGAAAGAAAACACAAAGAGAAAATCGCGTAAATTTAAAGCATTTAGTTTAGCTTCTGCTTGATATACATATGTACAGTACATATGTACCAAATGATGTGTGTATATGTATGTGTATGAATATATTTAACAAAACGCAGCCTTTTTCAATGTAAAGAAAAACTATAACAAAGATAAAATACCAAAAAAGAATAATTTAATATTAAATTGAACTCGTTGCAAGTTAAAATTTAAATTGATATTGAAATGTTCGTATGTGTGTGTATGTGTGTTTTTTTTTGGTTAGGTATTTGAGTTGTTACTGCACATTGAAAATGCAATGTAATGATGTAACGATGTAATAATATACGAACGAGTAGAGCAGCTTTTTAATGTACTCTTAGGCTTATGAATACATACAGAGATATACATACATACAAACATAATGTATGTATGGGTATGGGTGTATGTGCTTGCGTAGACGACTTTTCAAACTGAGATCGCATTTGCAACTGTTTAAGTGTGACCAGAGCTCTTCAAGTTGGCTTCACACTAAAATATCTTATGAATTTTTTAACTGTTTATGTGTATGTATGTGTAAAATAAGGCAAACCAGGCAGGACAATTAGCATGCATGCATGTGCACTCACACATATACACGCACAGCGCTTGTCACTTGAATAGAAGCGGGTATGGGAAAAGTTAAATATGTTGTTGAAAAAGATTCAGATTAGTAACTACTCGGCATCAACTTATTTGCGTGCGTGTGTGTGTGGGTGACTGTAAGCACGTGTGTGTGTGTGAGCCTGTATACTAAAGCCTTGGTTAAACAATCGAACTATTTATGCAGTTTTTGTATATTTACAACTTAACATGTGTTCATATTTGAAAATATAACCGTAAAACAAAAACAAAACACATAGCCAAGAAATCGAAATTGAATCGAAACCGAAATGAGTTAAAACTTCAGCCTAGAATTCGTCTGTATAAAACGAATATCAAAAGAAAGAAAAAAGAAAATATTAAACTTTAGAGAGACTTTGTGCAAATAAAAAGCGAAAAATGTTGCAATTTTACAAAGAAAATTTATACGTATAAATCTGAAAATTTGAAAAAAGGAATTTGAATTTGAAATGAAATAATATATATTATTAAATCGATGCTTTTCGTATGTGTGTACTAATTAAATTATCTATAAGTTAATCATTTTGTAAAACGTCCATAGCATAATTAAAGCGTGTAATATGTTTATCCGCCAGAGAAACCTATGTTTATGCCTATATAATTATTATTAACAAATGTAACATCTGACTAATGCCGATTTAACTTTACCATTATTTCTCAAGCATAATTTGTCCACTAATTATTTAAGTAAAGCAATTAGTTAATTCAAATCTAGTAATCCGATTGACTTTCGATATACTATACTATGTAATCGGTTAAGCGGTCGGATAAAGCCCAAATCGATACTGCCATTCGCTTAGACTGTTCGCATTGCGTTTCCTTTGGGTTTATTTTTTACCGAAATATTTTCCCTTTTTCTGTGTTCACAATGCGAAGCGTCCTTCACGAATCGATAAAGATCGCTTACTATGCGATAAGCCGTTGTACTCACACCAGATGCTTAAGCAATAATTATATGTAATAATATTGTGTAAAAGAAATTTTAAATTTTCATAATTTTTTTCTTAATATTTTTTCGTTTATTAATAAGCATAAAATACGATAATATATTTATGTATTTCGATAAATAAAACCAAATAAATTCGAAATCAAAATAAAACTAAAACTAATATAACTTTTGGCACTTGTAACAAACGAATAAGTAAATAATTATATACAAAAGTATATACAGAGTAAATAGAAAACCAAACAAAAAGAACAATGTATATTTTTTAAGTGTACAAATTAGCATGTGCATACATACATACAAATATGAACATACATTGTACATGTACGATAGGATCCCGAAACAGATCCCCACAGCGATCCGGTCGATTGAGTTGCGAAAGAGAATATGATTATTGCTTCATTTTATATTGCTATATATTCTGAGTATTGGTAGCGTATGTGCATATTATGTGGCTGAAAGCTTCTAATGATTTGGTCTTTATAACTTATACAGGGTCGCTTAGTCAAATTTTTGCTTAGATTATAGAGAAAACCAAATGGAAAATAAAATAAAAATTGAATTCATTTCGTATTAGGCACTGCACTGCACATCATTTTGTTACCCTTTCGATTAGGTTTTAAACAATTCGACAATTAAATAACATAACTTATGTATATTGCAGCTTAATGAATGTTTCTTAAAGCAGACCAAAACGAAACCCACTAATAAAACCCAATTCACGACACCTGCAACACCACGCATATCCCAACGAATGAAAGGAGAATGATTTGCATGATTCGAAGATAGACCAGTTAAGGATACAGATAGAAAGAAAGAGAGAGAGAGAGGGAAAGTGAAGATATGAAAAGTAGTTGGCACATAATACGAAAACCGCCTACATAATACAATACATGCCACATATACAGCATACAGATACATATACATACTATATATACATACATATATATAGATATATAAATATATATTTACATGTATTGCGAACAACGATCTGAGGTTCACAACAAAGCGATATACTTACATATATACATAAACTTCTTCTTATATATACATAATGACAGATCGCGATGTACGAGTTTTTGCATAGATATTGTGATTAATAAACAAACATAAATAGTCAATGTTAAATGGAAAGAGAGACAGGAAGTAGGGATCACAGGGATTTCCTCTTATCGATTATTGGCTATCGGTGCGACCGATATTTTCTCTTTCAACAAAAGAACAGAACAACAACAAAAAAAACACTGCCGGTCGAGTTCTATAACATTTCTTACATCTAGAGTCTTTCGTTGAGAAAGAAAATAAAATTCAATTTCTAGATGGAGAACAATATAATAAAGAAAATTTGCACAATACTGTGATCCTAAAAATTCAAAGATATAAAAGATACAAAAAATATTGCAAGAGTTATAATATATATCTACTATTGGTATATGTATGTATGTATCTATATGTGTAATTCAATTGATCTGGCCCGAAAATTGATGTGTTTTCATCTTATATTTTTTCACTCAACATATTGAAAAAAAGTGTTTACGATTTGTAATTTGTAATAATGATGAATACTTACTTATGCAAAATATGTATGTCCAATTATCCAATTATCCAATATCCAATTTGCAATTCGCAACAACAATTTACTTGAATATTATAACTAACCAAATGGCCTATATAAACAATGGAAAACCATAACAACAACAAATATCCAACAAATATCCAAGAATACTTTTTTAAACTGAGTTTTTAGCGAATCAACTTATAAACTTAAGTAACAAATTCATATGCATTCCGGATGGATGCGTGTGTGTGTACACTCGTATGCGTACAAATTGAAAAACAAGAAATGAAAAGAAAACTTGCAGCAAAACGAAGACCGAAACCAGTAACAATTGTAAGCTGTATAACTATAAAAAAATGCAAATAAACTAATGAAAATTGTATGAGAAAAACGCAAAAACAACGGCATTTTTATTACATTAATTGTCTTTAGCAGCAGCAAATTTTAAATTCAAGGCTACGTTGCAATAACCGTTACGTAACAGCTACAACATAAGCAAATAAAATTAACATAGCGCAACATAACGATAACTCGATAGAATGCGCTAAACCTCGATATATTTACCGCTTAACAGAGCCTAAGCAGTATTCTGTTAATAGAGTTTAAATTTTAACTGTTCATTCGTTTTAATAATCTGCAAATTATAACAATTGTCCATTGGAAAAAACAAACAATTAACAATCGATTTTTTTCGATTTTTATTTAAAATACCATCTGCATCTGTTTTATTTCGCATTTTTATTTTATTTTATACATAAATTTAACTGCTTTTGCATCATAACATAATTCGCTTTTGCTGGCTGTTCGTGTTTGGATTCTTTTGTTTTCCCTTTTTTATTTTATACATTCTATACATACATATATATATACTTTTAATTTAGTATGTGTGTATATATATATATGAATGTATATATACATATATTTTTTGCCAATTTTTCCTTGTTTTGTTTTGTGTTTAATACATAATACTTGCATTTGTTTTTAATATTTAAGGGAACCGCAGTTCCTTCTCTATATCTGTTTTTTTCTTATTTATTTCCCTTAGTTTCTTAGCAGAGTTCAACATGTTTTTACAAGTCGCAGCCTAAAAAAAATATTTATTTTGTTTTGTTTCTTTAATAAAAATAGATACATTTCTTAATAGCAAGCTGTCGCACAACTTTGTTTCGGTTTTCTTTTTATTTTTTTTTTGCATATCTTACAATCGATTTTTAAAAAATATATATATATATATATTTTATATGTGAGTGTGTATATATGTATATATATATTTTCGCTCAGTGTTTGAAAAGCTGCAGTCGAATTAGCAGAAGTCGCAATATTTTTGCTTTTCACTGCTTCTGCTGCGAGCGATATCAGAAAGTGAACAATTGCTTCTGCTTCTGCTTCTGAAAAATCAGAAGTCGCAGTCAAAGCATAAGTAAAAATCACGCAGCGACGAATGTCAAAAATCAGCAGCAGTCGCCGTTTTTCGTTTTTTTGCTTTCTGCTTTGCTGTTGCTTTTAATCGTAGACGTAAGTCGCTGCTACAGCTACCGACGACTTTCGGAAGTCGTCGGCAGTCGCAGCAGCATAAGTCGGTGCTGTCGACTGTTTGCTGCTTTTGATTTTTGCTGCTATTGCTGCTGATGAACAGTCGCAGCAGCCTAAGTTGGTGCTGTCGACTGTTTGCTGCTTTTGATTTTTGCTGCTATTGCTGCTGATGAACAGTCGCAGCAGCCTAAGTCGGTGCTGTCGACTGTTTGCTGCTTTTGATTTTTGCTGCTATTGCTGCTGATGAACAGTCGCAGCAGCATAAGTCGGTGCTGTCGACTGTTTGCTGCTTTTGATTTTTGCTGCTATTGCTGCTGATGAACAGTCGCAGCAGCATAAGTCGGTGCTGTCGACTGTTTGCTGCTTTTGATTTTTGAGGCGACAATTTCCTTATATTAAATTTTAGAAACAAAATTAGCAAAAATAAAAATATAATAGTATATGAATTTTGATGAATGATACATAAATAAATTTTCATTGTTTTCTGTTTTAACTATTATTTTATTTATTTTATAAACCACTAAGAGTAAGTTCTTCATTCTCAAAAAGTGGCAAAGTATCAATGGCCATGTCCAAAAAGGTGGGATTTAATTTAACTAGTAATATGTTCTCAAGAACATCCTGGCTTAATCGATTGCGGTAGTCGGTAAGCACCAGCCTCAGTGTGGAGAATGCTCGTTCAATCGACACCTGTTATAAAATAAGAAACTATCTAAGAAGGAACCTAAATTATTTATGCCATTTTTATTTACCTGAGTTGGCGGTACGGATGAAGAGAATTTTGATGTAGATGCCTCGTTTTGGGATTTTATTGAAACATATTGTAATGTTTTTAGTCCCTTGCAAAAATCTATACAAAGATTCCAAGAGGAGCAACTACATTATAGTAATTTTTACGCCCAATGGCTTAAACTAAAAATATCGACCGAAAAAATAGTCAATGATTCAAGTCACAATTTAACAAAAACTATTGGAAATAAAATTTTAAATTCAATAGAAACACGAACAAAAACATTGTTAAATAATAAATTTGTAGTTTCATGCTTGTTTTTGGATCCCCGCTTTCAACATATATTGTCTCCGCAACAAAAAACCGACGCAATAAATCATTTAAAATTAATTTGGGATAGACTATATAGTCTGAACCCTACTGGCAATATGTGTTCAACTCCCAACTCTGGCTTAAATCAAATAGACAACTTCTTTTATGACGAGGAAGACGCAATGTTAGAGGCCTATTTATCGCAAGGCGTTCAATCAAAAGTAAATAATTCAATAGACGTGTACACAAAAATTGAAAATCTACAACTTGCGTATCAAAGATTTGACACAGACGTGCTATCTTACTGGAAAGGAAAGCAGTATACTGACCAGGAGTTATACGCAGTTAGTAACGTTTGTTATGCCGTACCGCCAACTCAGGTAAATAAAAATGGCATAAATAATTTAGGTTCCTTCTTAGATAGTTTCTTATTTTATAACAGGTGTCGATTGAACGAGCATTCTCCACACTGAGGCTGGTGCTTACCGACTACCGCAATCGATTAAGCCAGGATGTTCTTGAGAACATATTACTAGTTAAATTAAATCCCACCTTTTTGGACATGGCCATTGATACTTTGCCACTTTTTGAGAATGAAGAACTTACTCTTAGTGGTTTATAAAATAAATAAAATAATAGTTAAAACAGAAAACAATGAAAATTTATTTATGTATCATTCATCAAAATTCATATACTATTATATTTTTATTTTTGCTAATTTTGTTTCTAAAATTTAATATAAGGAAATTGTCGCCTCAAAAATCAAAAGCAGCAAACAGTCGACAGCACCGACTTATGCTGCTGCGACTGTTCATCAGCAGCAATAGCAGCAAAAATCAAAAGCAGCAAACAGTCGACAGCACCGACTTATGCTGCTGCGACTGTTCATCAGCAGCAATAGCAGCAAAAATCAAAAGCAGCAAACAGTCGACAGCACCGACTTAGGCTGCTGCGACTGTTCATCAGCAGCAATAGCAGCAAAAATCAAAAGCAGCAAACAGTCGACAGCACCAACTTAGGCTGCTGCGACTGTTCATCAGCAGCAATAGCAGCAAAAATCAAAAGCAGCAAACAGTCGACAGCACCGACTTATGCTGCTGCGACTGCCGACGACTTCCGAAAGTCGTCGGTAGCTGTAGCAGCGACTTACGTCTACGATTAAAAGCAACAGCAAAGCAGAAAGCAAAAAAACGAAAAACGGCGACTGCTGCTGATTTTTGACATTCGTCGCTGCGTGATTTTTACTTATGCTTTGACTGCGACTTCTGATTTTTCAGAAGCAGAAGCAGAAGCAAAATCATGTGAAATGAAACTTACGGCAGTTTTTTAAACGCTGTTTTCGCTTGCTATGGGTTTTGAATTTGTTTTTGTTTCACTTTGCGAGACTATTGTAACAACGTTCGATTTATAATAAATTACAATTGTTTTAATTAGGTTTTCATATTTGCAGTTGCCTTTTATATATGTGTAAAATAAGCGTTATTCGCTTTCGTTTATTGTTTTTGCGGTGCATTTGTTAATGTTTCTGTTTCTATGATTTCTCCCTTGTCATGTAGTTAATGCATGTGTGTGTGTATGTGTGTATAGCTTACTATTATTTATGCTCAATGTATACGAGGTATTTGTTTTGTTCTCAAATAAATATAAAAGTATATCCCTTTCCCGGACATAAATATCTGCGAGTCTTCTGACTTTTGAGAGATCATAACGCAAGTTGGCAACACGGTCGCATGAACAATGCACCATAGCATGAATTCGAATTCGAATTCTAAATCGATTTGAACAGAAAACCTCCTCATAGAGAGAGTGTTAGGAAGGGAAGTGAGAGAGAAAACGCTTTGTGAGTCATTTCATAATTATAATAAAAATAATAATACATATATAAAGTACGAGTATGGCAAACATTTAATAGAGAGACTGAGTTTTCTTTTGTGTAATGTATAAATCGTCTTAAAAAAACCTTCTTTAAACTAAAACTGCGAATCCAGTACAAAATGTCTTTAAAAAAAAAGAACACAAGTCTTAAGTTCGATATATTAGATATTTAGTTTCAACTTAATCGAAGAAAAATAATAGTCTTTTTGTTTTTTTTTTTTTTTTTTTTGGGTCTTTAAACAGTTTAAATGCACAATTAGAACGTTATAGAACTAGAGAATCTGTTTGGAGGCGGGCGTGGGGGCGAGGCAAGTGCGTTTTTAGTACAGTTCCTGCTTCGGATGCCGCACACAGAACTGTTCAGTTCTCAGTTTCCACGCAAGTCTTCAAGTCTTTGCAATCTTACAAACAATGTAGAATTATAAAAGAATATCATGAAATTACTTAAAACGAGTATCAATTATAGTATATCATATACACAATATATTTATATATAATTAGATTTAAGTTGATGTTGTGTGTGTGTGTGTTTGTGTGTGAAATGACTTATCGAGTATGTCTCATCTTCTTCATCTTCTTCTCTTTTTACTGCCTCCTTATACAGCTAATGATTGTTGTAGTTGTCGTTATTTTGGTTTTCTTTTCTTTTTTTTTGTCGTATGCCATGTTCCCATATTTCTCAGTTATTAAGAAAAGTTTATGCCAAAATGAGGATTTAAAAAAATACAAATTGAATCATTAGTAAAAATTAAATCTTTAAAATGAGTGAGCTTTGTATAGATATATACGTGTATATATGTATATAAAAAAAAGTAAATTGCACGTTTCGAAATTGGGAACACAACATGACAACGAATCTCAAACATCAAAATGCTGTTTCCAAATTGAATTCCACAGCGATTTCACAATCGGGAGGCAGCTCCGAGAAGTATGCTACATGGAGAAATGATCTCAATGATCTGTGAAATCGATGCGAATTGGGTACTCTCTCTCTCGAGAACTTCTACATTTATAGTTATTGTACTGTTTTGTTAACTGCACAAAATGCTCTTTTTTTTATTTTTAAATTAAGTTTAATTTAATGAGGGGCGGGACAGGGGGCGTTAGGGTGCTACATGAAAAAGTCATGTGTGTGTGTGTGTGTTTTTTTATAATACAAATGTAAAATTAATGTTTTTCCTTATATGCAAGTGTAGATAGAACTAAGTGGGCGGGGTGTGGGCGCTGGAGGGGAACGAGATACTCAATGATACATATATGTCTGTATCTGTATCTGGAGCTGACTAAAGGCAGAACATTAAATAAAAAAAATTAATGCGTATATAACCTATACTTATTCATATAAAGAGCTCGATATATATCAATATATAGTTATATATCGTCTATATATATGTAAATATATATATATATATATAGTTATCATTAGGTGTGTATGTCAACTGTTGCAGCATCTGCTCTGCTCTCTTCTCTCTCGCTTTTGAAGCAACGCCTGGACGTGGACTAATCCCTGCCAGCATCGATGAACATGGTGATAATGATGATGATGATGGTGATGTTAATGATGCGAATGCTGATGTAAATGAATGCACTCGAATGGGTTTTGGCTCACTCTTGCGTTTCACATTTTGATCTGTATCCGGAGCTGGATCTGCATCGCGATCTGGCTCCGCATCTGGATCAGTTGCAGGCGCATCGTTCCGCCTCACGGTTAGATCATGTGCGCCTGCTGCTGCTGTTCGTTCAGTTTGAAGGCTGCCGCATCGCTGAGCAAATGAAAGGGCACACCGGACGCTGTAGCTACCTCCAGGTGTCCACCGCCGTGCGGTGATGATGATGATGATGTTGCGCCGCCGCCGCCACCGCCACCAACGGTTGCTGCTGCCGCTGCCATGGCAGCTGCTGCAGCTGTTGCTATCGGTGGACTTGTTGCACTACTAACAACACCCCCACCACCTCCTGCCGCACCGTTGCCACCTCCTGTTCCTCCACTGGCAGCACTATTCGTCAGACGCTTCAGCTGAATGGCATCCAGGGGCATATGATGCGTGGGCGTCAAATGATGTGCACCCGCTGTGGATAGGCTACCCAATGTGGTGGCCGCTGCCATGGTGGCCGCAGCGGACGCTGCTGCTGCCGCCGCCGCTGCTGCTACTGCCGATGCCCCCGTGGATGCATTGCTTGAGTTTGTTGTCGTTATGGTGCCGCCCGCATGGGAGGCGCCACGGCCACGCTTCCGCTTGGGCAAGATGCCCTTGCGTGCCATATAGAAGCGTATGGTAGAGACAGGTATGTTGAACATGTTGCTCACTGTCTGAAAGGTTTCCCCCTTCGAGACACATTTGGCCGCCTGAGCGAGCGATGCCTCCGAGCGACGGACACGCTTGTACGATGTATAGCCATCAATGGAGCTGTGCATCAGCGATGAACCCGACGCGTTGGCCGAGGTATCCAGTTGATCGGAGGTGTCCATCAGAGATAGATTGCTTACAACGCTAATGTTGCCGCCACCGCCGCCGCCGCCGAGGCCAAGCAGACTGGTATTGGCGCTGCCTGGGCCCGGCCCCGTCGTGTTGAAGCCACTGCTGTCGTTATCCTCATCGTGGGCGGCAACATAATTGTGATCATCCTCAATGGTGGAGTCCAGATGATGCTGCAGCTGCAGTTGCTGCAACTGTTGCTGATGCTGCTGCTGTTGCTGTTGCAGCAACTGCACATTCAGCTTGTTGTTATTGGCGGCAAAGTCATCATAGTGCTCACTGTACGCGTTCCAATTGTTGCTCGCATCATCGGCCGAGTCATCCTCGGTGGGTGCATTCGAATTGTTGGAGGCAGCTGCCGAGGATCCGGCATTTGTTAACTGTTGTTGCTGTTGTTGTTGCTGCTGTTGCTGCAATAGTTGCAGTTGCAAGGAGGCATTGTTGCCGTTCGTCTGCTGACGCTGCTGCGCACGTTGCTCCTTTAGCTGCAACGGTTGTTGCTGCTGTTGTTGTTGCAGCAACAATTGTTGCTGCTGCTGTTGCAGCTTGGCAGACATTGCCGTTGTGCTTGTGGTTGTCGATGTCGTCGAATTGGTGGCCGTGTCATCTGTTTCAGTGCTGTCCATGTGCATCTGCTGCTGTTGTGGCTGCTGCTGCAACTCCTGCTTCACTGGCAGCGTGTCCTGTGACTGAGTCTGTGCCGTCGCTGTGCCTTGTGGCTGTTGCGCTGATCCTTGTGCCCCTGACGCCGCTGTTGCTGCCGCATTGGCCTCCAGTCGCATCTGCTGCAGCTGCTTGTAGTTGATGGCTGCCTCGGAGCCGTAGAGTCCGCGTATTCGCAGCTGTTCGGCACAACGCAACAGCTGGCCGAGACCCGCCTGCGTCACATTCACCTCGCCTTTGTACATGAAGTCTACCAGGGCCTGAATCTCCCATAGCTTGATCTCGCTGGGCAATATGATGACCGGATGTTTGCAAGGATTCTCAGCGAGAATCGCTTCGAAATATGTTGAGCAGGCGGCAAGCACAAGGCGATGACAATGCACCTGATGCCCCTCGCAGGCCAAGGTCACATCAACGAACCTCTGACCGGCCAAGAGCTGTGGAAAGGCCGCTCCGATGCTGCCCAGGTGGCTGTTCCAGCGCACGCAGAACTCCTGCGTGGCGGCGCTCATTGTGAAACTGTGTGTGCTCCTCCTCCTCCTCCTGCTGCACCCAATCTTCACCTTCTCGTGCGTTCTCTCTCTATCGCTCTCTCTGTCTCTCTAGCTGCGTCCACTTTACACTTTCTTGTTTTCCACTATCGTTAGGAAGCTCTAACGGAAGCTCAAAGCGTGTTATTGTGCTGCAAAGAGAATGAAATGAAATGAGTTATTCGAATGGCTCAAACGAGTGGCAAGTTATTTGATTAGTTTAAATGTATTTGATCAATTCGAATGAGCATTTAAGCATAGTAATTATTCGCATATCCACTCACACTCACAAGCCACGAGTTACTCGAGTGATTATCACGAGTGTCTACAAGTCTAGGTATATTTCATTAATTTGAATGAGTATTCTTACTAGCATTTTAACAATATTCAACCAGTTATTATCTACTACCAAAAACATATAAGCTATTCGAATGATTTAGACGATGAGCGATTTATTAGTTTAAACTTAATATATTTTATTATTTCGAATCATTATTCAAGCACAGCACATATTCCACATAATCTATTCATATTCACATAACAAGTGAAGACTCACATTAAGTGTGAATCAATGTGAATACTTCAAAGACACTCATTGCATGCAGTTCACTTGTATTCACTTGTTTCAAACAAAGCACGCAGCAGCACATCTCAAGGACATTTACCACACACTCACACACATACGTGCAAAGACACACATACACACAGTTGAATAGATTCACGAACACTTTAATTACCCATAAAAGGCACAAGAATTGTTAAAACTTGAAAATGAACGCGTTGTTTCTTTGTTGTTGTCGCTTCTTCTACTCCTTCAACAACAACAATAACACAAACACTGACACACACGGACGCACAGGCACAAATAGTTTAAAGCGAACGTACGTGTTTCTATTTTGTTTTAAAATTATTAACAAATTTTAATTAAAAAAACGAAATTGATTTTCCTTATCGGCGGCGACGGCTGCTGCCTCTGCTGCTGCGCTACACTGCACTGCACTACGGTCCATATACAGTTTTCCTTCTTCCCCCCTTTGTGAACAATTTTCGCTTCACTTGTTTCCTTCGTTTATGTTTCAACTCTGTTTTCTGTCCTCTGTTTTAAATGCGCTACGAGACTCGTCTCTCCTTTTTGCAATGCGACAACGCGCGTGGCGCAAAAATTATATTTCGTACAGACTCCTGTCAGTGCTTAAAAATGTAGTTTGAGCTTCTTCCTTTTTGGTATCTCGGTCTTTCCATGTATGCGTGCGTGTGTGTTTGTGTTCGTGTGTGTGTCTGTTTTGTATGCTGTCTTTGCTTGTGTGCGTGTTTCTTTGCTTGCCTGCTTGCTTGTTGTGTAGGTGTGTGTGTGTGTGTGTGTGTGTCTGTGAACGTGTGCTCGCCTTGTTCTTGTCTTGGCATTTTGTTCCTTTTTTTGTACTTTTTTTGCATTAAACAAACGCCAAAAGACAAAGAATTATACTGAAAAAGTAAAGTAATAAAAATCAAGCATAACAACAAGCAACGACGCCGCCGTCGAAGACGACGGCGACGACGAAGCGAACCGGAGCCAGGAAAGCACACAGGCTGCTGTCGCTCTTATTATTGTTGTTGTTGGTAGTGTTCTTGTTGCTGCTGCTGCGCTGCTGCTGCTGCGGTTGTCAGCAACAGAAGACAGAGTGAGAGAGAAAGAGAGAGGCGCAAAAATATGCTGCTGCTGCGGCGGCGGCTGCAGAGCACAGCAATTTTGAGCACTTTACTTTAGCATTTTCGAATTATACAAAGGCAGAAAGGAAGCAGCGAGCAAAGCAGGAACAACAAAAAACAAGGGAGCATGGCACACAGACACACACACACGCGCATTAAGTGTGCAAAGCAGTCCGAGAGAGAAAAAGAGCGAGATGGCGTGCGCGCATTTGCGCACTGCGCAAGGAATTGAGCAAAGGAAGTTAAATAAAGCTGCACAGTGGGTCGAGGCTAGTAATTTAAGTAAAATAAAAAATATACATTTCTGATTTATATGCACAAATATAAGTTTCAATTACAGATGATAAATAACTGATATTATTATTAAATATTCTTTTCAAAAATTCATTGACTTAAATAAATGAATACTCAATTCTATCAAAGTGACCAGTGTAATTACACCTGTTTGGTTCTCTTTCTAGGGGAACTTGTAATATGCTAAACATACGGCGAAACGCATTCAGCAAAGAGACCAAAAGATGTTTTTGTTGTGTGACAGAGTAAGGGAGAGCGAATAATCTCAATCCCATTGGAAATACACTGCAACACGATAAATAAAAATAACTATAACAATATAGTTTATTGCTTCACCTAAAAAACAAATAAAAAAAGTTTACTTCTATTTTGTTCTTTGCATTTTTTCCACTTTATTGCCCACGTTGCGAATTTGCAACTTTTGTCTCCGAAACACACTCCTTTTCTTATAAGAGAGAGAACTAGAGTCAATTGAGCATTAAACCAACAACAACAGCACTAGCGATCTCTCTCGCATTCACTCCTTTTCTCTCCCCTCCTTTGTCGCACTCACTTAAGGAGGCTATGGCAAAATTGGCAGCAGCAATGAAAACAAAAAATTTTCCAGTAAAAGGAAACAACAATAAAACTGAGTAACATACATACATAGGTGTATAGCTGTGTGTGTGTGCATGTGTGAGAAGACGACGCCGCCGTAGCGGCTACACAAAGAAGACTGTAACACAAAAATAGCATTAAAAGCGGGAGAAGAGACAACAACAAAAACAAGAACTATGTATGCGCAAAAGTTTGACAACAAAAAAAAAAACCGCAGCAGAGGAAGAGACGCGAAAAAAATGTTGTAATATTTCGCAGCACAATTTTAATAATTGGGGGATGAAAACTTGTTCTTATTTTGCCGTAATGTACACATACATATGTATGTATGTGCAAACAAATATGTAAATGAACACAGTAATTTAAATTATAAAAAACCGCTGTGCTCTAAAAAAGATCACAATACGGTGCGTGTTTGCATAAATCTTACGCTCCCTCCATTTCTGTGTGTATTGTGCATGTGTGTGTGAATACATTTGCCGCATCCCTGTTCGCCTTTGAATGATCATCAGCTGTTAAAACAACCATCAATGAAATGACAGCAAATAAAATCAATGTGCGGAACTAGTGCAATAAATATACATCCATTCATACACACACACACGTACATAACATACATGTGTGTGGGTTTGTCGCGCTACAGCAGGAGACCAAAGAAGAAGTCAAAAAGCAATTGACACTGACAATTGACTGAACGCTATGCCAAAAATGCAAATTATCGATACACTTCTGTGGTCATAGCAATTAGCTTTTCAGAGCTGCAAAAAAAATACGTTTTTTCCAAATGCACAGTGGGGACATCCCAACTGGATAAACGTTTAAAAATAATTATGTAGATTTATAAGTGGAATGTTTGTCATTTTATTGTTGTTTCATAGGAGAAGCTTAATAATTATAAACTTCGTAAACAATGTACATATAATTAAAATTTATATGTATGAAGTCAGAACGGCAAATTCATCGGTTGCGCTAGGGGATAACAGCAAGGAATACCACTATTGTTATACTCCACATGCCAATAACAAGAAATGCAAAAGCAAAAACAAAAACACAACGAAAACAAAACTCATGCAAAACCGCTGCAGGAGAGCAAAGGCAAATTTAAAAGAAAAAGAGAGAAAATGAACGCTCTTTCTTGCTCTCTCTCTTTCTCAATCGACCATCGCTTGGCACTGTACAGTGCGTTAAAGGAACGACCATGTCGAAATAACAAACAAAAAGCAGCAGCAGCAAAAACAACAAAGTTGAAGCACAAAAAGGAAGCACAAACAGAGTTCGTTATGTGCCTGTGTGCCTGATTGTCTATGTGTGCGTGTCTACGGATGTATCTCTGTGTGTGTGTTTGCGTCTGGCAGTGCGTGCTGTGTGGCAAAATAAATCGCAAGAAATGCTGCAAAAAACGAAGCCCTAAACAAAAAAGAAGCCGGGAGAGCATCAACAGAGGCGTCAGGCAAGAAATTATGCATACTATGAGTTTGGAAAGGGAGAGGAGACAAAGGCATCAATTAAACAACAAAATATAAGCATGAGTTCAGCACACACACACATGCACATTTAATAATTAGTTCTGTTTGTTGCGATTTATTTATTTGTGGCACCGAGACATCGCGTCCACTGTTTATATTTAGTTGCAAGGATGTACATACAAACACACACACATACACACTCATATGCTTATATATTTACATTGTTATTACCTCGTAGTGCCAGTCGTGGTGTTGGATGCGTTGGGCGCGTGTTTGCCCCCACCTTCTGCCACCTTTTGGGCCGCAATGCTTTGTATCCTGTCGCGCTTGCGATGCGTCGTTTTTATTTAACAAAAATCTTACACTAAAGGCAAAGCCTTGCGGTGTGCGCACATACACACACACACATACATGCACAACCACATACACTCACACACCGAAAATGTGTATTGATTTTTCGCAATGTTAATGTTTAATAAAGCCAGCACTCAAATACATACAAACACATATATATACACATATACACAGCAAACAACTTTTGAATATGTTTTGTACGACGCGCAACGCGCGTGTTTTTTTAAACATCAACGAGTTGCAATGCAAGAGCGCAGTCTGTGCGAGGGCCTCATCAAAAACATTAATGCAACGCAAAAAAAAAGTAATTCTTTAAATGCCGTCGCGTTCTCTGGGCCTTCATTCGAAACTAAATGTTTAAATGCGCTTTTAAATCGAAAATTAAAGTATAATTTACTTTGCGCACTGCCAACTTAATGCTCTGTTCGGTTTGTGGACTTTAGAGATGAGCCATATTTTGCGTTTGCTTAGCGTAACAGTAGATATTTTCATTGAGGAGTTAGTTATTACGTGAGGAGTAATTCTGTTAAATAAACTTTAAACAAGTTAACATATTTGTTTCATCTGTAATCAGTTGAAGATTTAAAAATACATTTACTGTTGTTTTCCATCATCTGAAAAAAAATTACATTTAGCAAAAGCAGTTTTTTACCAATTGACTGTTAGTATTTCTAGTAGGCAATCGAAAGAACGAGTATAACCACTCGATTCAATGGCCTATGTATCGCGCATATATCGGTTTCGATATAATCTTTACGTGCATCCCTAACTTGCAGTGGCCGACATAGTCTCATTCATAATTTTTTTTTCGATGTAATTTTTGCTCTTTCGTGTATTTTTTAACGAATAAGAATAATGTGTTAAGAGTTCAATGTGAATCGTATCGTCGTGTGTTCGTGCAGACGTGCAATTGTTAATATCTACAGCAATAAACTGGTATGCTTACCCTGCCTCCCCCACAAATAAAGCAGAAGTATAACAATTTTGCCAACGCCATACCGTTGGGGGTTCAAATAGCAAATTGCACATAATTATATGAACATTCACCGATCGTGATGCCATCAATCCCAACAAGTTAAACAATAGGCGTGCTTCACAAATAAAAAAAAAGGAAAAACTTCGCTTTCGCCACGGCCTTATGGCCTAAGTCAAAGTGTTAGTGGGCGGTGTTTTTTAAGTTACCATTTTCTTTTTTGTTTATGTGGCATACGCATTCGAAACATTTGAGCTTTTTTTATCCTTCGAAGTGCGCGCATTTAGGGAGCTCTTTCGTTTAAATTTTATGCAATTCTTGCGTTGAAGTTCTTGCTAACTTGGCTGCGTGGCAAAAATCAATGCAAAAAGTGTTTTTTTTTATACAAAGCAATTTTTTTCCACTGCTCTCACACGTACATATGTCAATGCAAGTTTGTCTGTGTGTGGATGAGTACGAAGCGTATGTGTGTGTTTGACTTTGTATGAGTGTGTGTGCGTGAGTAAGTGTGTCGGAGCGCAACTCAACATGGCTGACAGTGTGGTGGGCAATGAGGAAGCAGCAGTGTTGCCTCCCATTAAAACATATTCTTAGCATATGAAAACTCAATAAAATATGAATTTAATATCATAAAAACGTTATGTAAAGCCTAACATAAAATAGAAATAGTTTTTTACATTATTCTTCTTTTGAATATGGTCACCCATATTGTACGGCGCGCATTTTGACATTTCAATATTTGACTTTGTCATGCACCAACACAAGCGCAGACAGTAAATTTTACACAAACAGCAGCTGTGGTGTATTTTGTTGTAACACACCATAGGGGCCACCGTGATGTGTTACTGACTTTCGTACTTGTTATTATATGTCCATCAGTGTTGTCGCCTATGCCGATTCATGAATTTATTTTGTATTTGCCGACAATCGACAGTGAGCAGTTATTTTTAGTTAAAATTAAGGTGAATGAATACAAACAATTATATCATAATTATTGTCGGAATAACAGGCACTTAGTTAATTAGTTTAAAATAAAATGTTCTCTTAAATTTCGATTGTGATAAAGTTTAAGTGCGTGAGTTTGTGAGTGTGTGTGTGCGAGAGTGAGGGGAAAATGGTTCCCTTTTACTACTGTTTTACTTTTTTTTTATTTCGTGTGTGGTTTGAGAGGCGGTGACGCTGACGCGCCACTCACTTTCTAATAATAATCAGAAAAAATAATAATATATTAACTGAAACAAATACTTGAGGGCGCAATTACATGTTCATATACTATATTCCTATCGTGTTGCGCTTCCGTTTGTGTTTGTTTTGTTATTGAAACTTTTTTCTCGACGTGCTCTTAAATGTTAAATTCTTCGTTTTCTCCTCTTGTGCAGTTTTTGGTGTGTCTTCTCACTAGCAACGCGTAACGAAATTGCTATAAAATCTGAAACGAGACGAATCAACTAAAGATAAAACAACATCAACGAACGACCAAAAGAAAAGCCAATTCAAAACAGCAAATTAAATAAATAAAAACCACAAAAAGTCAACGTCAACGTCGTTGACGCAGACAACAACAACAACAACAGTATTCGAATTCACATTTTCCGTTATAATTTAAACTATCAATAACAACAACAACAATAAAAGTGCGTGGTGTGAAATCTTTCCAACAATAAGAACAGGAGCAACAACAACTTAAAACTTCAGCCGCAAAAGAGAGAGCTTGTGATAGAGAGGGAGAGCCACAATACCCAGTCAAGATGACGCAACCGCTACCCATACGCTTTCAAGAGCATTTACAGGTGAGTAAAGTAGTAATAGTAGTTGCTTTTGTTTTTGTTTTTATTTATTTATTTATTGCTTTCACTGGTGAAAAGGGTGGATTGGCGGAAACTATATGATGGGGGGTATTGAGTATAGCAGGTTCAATGACGTGTGTTTGTGTAAGAAAAATAAACCACTTGTTGTTGCCCCCCCTTATTCCCCTCTCTTTCTCATAATAGAGCATCCATTCTTATAAGAATACTCTGCATAGTGTACACTGTGGTGAAGTGTGACTAGTTGAATCAGAATTAAATATAAGTTTAAATATTTTGGGTCAGAACAGATGATATGAATAATATACCAAATGACATACTGTATATAAAATCTATATAATAGATTAAATTTTACGCGCCAATTTTCATACATTCATCACCTTTTCTCTGCCTAATTTATGCGCTTTACTGACAAAAAGCTACGGCGTTGTGAATCACACTGAAAAAAACAATGACGTTTCCTGGCATACAAAATTAGTCCCAACGATTTGCGATTGTTTTCGGGCTTACGAAAATGTGACTCAGCCAAACTGCCGGTAGACGCCTTCGCTGCTGCGCTTCTTCTCCATTTGCTGTTGCTCTCTCTCTATCGCTCTCACGCTCTCATTGTTTTTATCTCTATGTGCTTGTTGTTGAAACGGAAACAGGAGTTCTCGTTTCTCTCAATGTAGTTTTGCTGTTGTTTTACTGTTAGCTGTTAAACCAAAATGCAACAGTAATAAATGAAAATACTCACACCCACACACACGCAGGCTGCACATACATATGTAAATCAAAAAGTAGGGGGAAACACTTGCCGGTGACAAATGCCGGCTCGCAGGCATACACACACACACGCACACGTGTTTCAGACAGTTGCATGTGTGTTTGAAAGACATGCATGAGGTGATTTTAACCTGTGTGTTGTCCGTTTGTATGTGTGTGTGTTTTGTATTGCCAAACCGGTTTCTCTGTGTAATTAAGCTAGATCGGTTTTGGGTTTTTTCCTGCTCGTCAAAAGGAAATGCAGCGTAGATTTTATGTTTTATTTTGTTATATTTTCTACATACATATATAAAATGGTGTGTGTATAATGTATGTGTGTGTTTAGGAGGAGTTCATTGGCTGAGTTCATTGGCAACATGTAATCGTTTTCCCCTTTTTTACTCCCACTTCTACTACTACTACTACTTTTAGAGTATGTGTGGCAGTTCACTGTGGTGAAATAAACGTCATGCACCACAGAAACACACACACATGCACGCAGGCGAATTCACCTCGTTTTAGCATGTTGTAATTTAAGCTTAGCTGCTTGCTTCTCGTCTTCGCCGTTCGTTCAGTTGTTGTTGCTTTCGTTTTGATTGAATAAATGAAATAAAAGATTTGCTTAAACCGTTCTCGTTTTCTTAGCGAGATGCACAAGTGGTAGGCAGAGATTTACAGTTACAGTCTATGCGTGTATTTGTATATGCCTGTAAGTGTAGAATTGATGCTGCCCATATTATCAACTTTGTTGTTGTCAGCAGCGAAGCGAGCGTCATTGTTAATTTCACTTGTATCCATGTCAGATTGTCGGTTAGGGCGATTCACTATGTAGGCGACGGTTTTATCTTATCTATAGGCAGCACCACATTTAATGTTATGTGCATGCATGCATATCTCTCTATGTATATAATATAAAAACAGCTTGATTGACAATATCATAAAATGTACCAAATGCATAAAAAGATAACACAAAAAAAAATATATATATATTATTTGTATAGTTATTTTGTGTTGTTCTCTATCAAAAAAGACGAGACACCCTGCTCGAAATAGTAAATGGGAGGCCCCCAAATGACGAGCGGGGCGTTTAAACAAAATTTGATTATGGACCGACCGTGCCTGACCAACCGAGAACGTCTTTTATGTGTGTCGTCTCCGACGTCGTATCGTCGTCGCACTAAGTGCGAAATGACCATATGTTAATTTGTAATTGACACAAATAATATGAAAAGGCGAGTTAAACTCGCTTAAGACGAGATGAATATATAGTTGAAAATCTAAGCTGCATTCCAGAGGTTGTCCATTTGTCCCCATTTCTTTCTTGCAATGCAAAAGGTCACATTTGATCAATAATGACGCGTATGACGCGTGTCAACTATATATACAGTACATACGTATACTTACACATGCAGTAGAGAGAGCTTACTCAGTCACGCCAAAAAAGTTGACAATAAATCGATAAACGTACTTTAATAGATAGCAGACGCCCCCTAATGTGTCGCATTGCGTGAAGAAATATCATTAGAAAGTAATGTAGATTATCGTTTGAAGTGAAATTAAATTGGATATTGCAGGGTTATATATTTGTATTATATTATTCCATTTTATATACAACAAATATGGGGTTGCCTTAATTGGCCAGATAATCTGTTGGTTCCGTTGCATTGGAGATTCAAAACAAGTACATTTTACTTTTTCCCTTTTATTTTTTATGGGGTGTATGTACCAGGCACAGCTTCAGCTCAACACAAAACTGATAAGAAACATTTTCTTGCTGTTTGGGGCTCTGTTCTTTCTTATCAACATGGCTACAAACATGAATAACGAATTTGCAAAGTGACAAATATGAGGAAGTTTGGGGTATAAATAAAACCAATGAATATGCTTGATATATTCTCTTCTTTTCTCTATCTCTTTCTCGCTTTGTCTCTCTCTTTTGCTCTGTTTATATATGTAATACGTATTTTACTTGGTAATAAGAATATTTTGGTAACTTGTGGAACATTTTAGCGTGTTATCGTTATCATTGCCATTGTTGTTTTTGTTGTTAATTCAAGTACGGGGCATAATCATAATAATTAAATTAAAATGGCAAAACGCCATTTTCGGCTAAAAACAAAATTTGCCATTGTTTCTATTGGCGCTTTCTCTGTATCTTTCTCTTTGTTTCACTCATAGGCCGCGTGGGATTCTTTGTTCTCAAGTGCATTGCATTAATACAATTACACACAGTCGAAAATACACACACACACACACACACTCGCAGAAAATGAATATATATTTTGGTATTGTGTGCAAAGAAAAGAGAGAGCAAGCGAGAGAGAGGGAGAGTGTGTTTAATCGATCACAAAACCTTGAACTTTTCTCTCGTCTCTGTGTTTACCATAAAGATCACTGGGTAGAGTAGCCGTGACTAAGCGAGAGGTTGGGGGAAGGGGATGGCAATTGCGTTTTATATTTTCTGATTAAGTCAAGAGATTCGCGAATCGATTTTGCTGATAGCTAATGATTGCTGAATGATCATAACCCTAGTTGGGGGGGGAGTTCATTTTCTGTCTAGACAAATCCGAAACGTGACCAATACGAACGAATGTAAATTGCAGTAGGATTATACAATATTATAAACATGTTTCGTGTCTTGTTTTCTTTTTATCGATCTTATAATGCATTAACCCCATCATCTCATGCATCTTTCTCTTCTTAGCTCACAAATGTCGGCATCAATCCGAATTCGTTTTCGTTCAGCACGCTCACAATGGAGTCGGACAAGTTCATTTGTGTGCGGGAGAAGTCCAACGATACCGCCCAAGTGGTTATCATTGATATGAACGATTCATCGAATCCAACTCGACGTCCCATATCGGCGGATTCGGCCATTATGAATCCGGCCAGCAAGGTGATTGCCCTGAAAGGTGAGAAGAAGTTTCAAATAATTCTGGATTAGAGTGTTATCTCATTGAGAGCGTAAAGCAATAGAGGCAAATTAAGTTGGAACATCTTATTGAATGAAAACCTTCTTTCTCTCTCTCTCTCTTTACTTCCTTCTCCACTTGTAGCGCAAAAGACGCTGCAGATTTTCAACATTGAAATGAAATCGAAAATGAAGGCTCATACAATGAGCGAAGATGTGGTATTCTGGAAATGGATCTCATTGAATACACTGGCACTGGTTACTGAAACGAGCGTCTTCCATTGGTCCATGGAAGGTGATTCGATGCCACAAAAGATGTTCGATCGTCATTCTTCCCTCAATGGATGTCAGATAATCAACTATCGCTGCAATGCCTCACAGCAATGGCTCCTCTTGGTTGGCATCTCAGCACTGCCGAGTCGTGTCGCTGGAGCCATGCAATTGTATTCGGTGGAACGAAAGGTATCGCAGGCAATTGAAGGACATGCGGCTAGCTTTGCCACCTTCAAGATTGAGGGCAACAAGGAGCCAACGACACTGTTCTGCTTTGCCGTACGCACTTCCACCGGCGGCAAGTTGCACATCATTGAGGTGGGTACACCACCGAATGGCAATCAACCGTTCCCCAAGAAGGCAGTCGATGTATTCTTTCCGCCAGAGGCACAAAACGACTTCCCGGTGGCCATGCAGGTTTCCGCCAAGTACGATACAATCTATTTGATAACCAAATATGGATACATTCATCTGTACGACATGGAGACGGCCACGTGCATCTACATGAATCGCATATCGGCCGATACGATTTTTGTGACAGCACCGCACGAGGCAAGTGGCGGCATTATCGGTGTCAATCGCAAGGGACAAGTGCTCTCGGTGACTGTTGATGAGGAGCAGATCATTCCGTACATCAATACGGTTCTCCAGAATCCCGATTTGGCTCTGCGCATGGCAGTGCGTAACAATTTGGCAGGTGCTGAGGATTTATTTGTGCGCAAGTTTAATAAACTCTTCACGGCCGGACAATATGCTGAGGCTGCTAAAGTCGCGGCATTGGCGCCCAAAGCTATCTTGCGTACTCCCCAGACGATTCAACGTTTCCAGCAAGTGCAGACTCCGGCTGGCTCCACTACGCCTCCATTGCTGCAATACTTTGGCATTCTGCTCGATCAGGGTAAACTGAATAAGTTCGAATCCTTGGAGTTGTGCCGTCCCGTGCTGTTGCAGGGCAAGAAGCAACTGTGTGAGAAGTGGCTTAAGGAGGAGAAGCTCGAGTGCAGCGAGGAGCTTGGTGACCTGGTAAAGACGGCAGATCCAACGCTTGCATTATCCATCTATTTACGCGCCAATGTGCCCAACAAAGTGATACAATGCTTTGCCGAAACCGGACAATTCCAAAAGATTGTGCTGTACGCCAAGAAGGTTAACTATACACCCGATTATATATTCCTTTTGCGTTCGGTTATGCGCAGCAACCCCGAACAGGGAGCTGGCTTTGCCTCAATGCTGGTGGCCGAAGAGGAACCGCTGGCGGATATCAATCAAATTGTTGACATTTTCATGGAGCACTCAATGGTGCAACAGTGTACCGCCTTTCTGTTGGATGCCCTCAAGCATAATCGTCCCGCTGAGGGTGCCTTGCAGACGCGTCTGCTCGAAATGAATTTGCTATCGGCACCACAAGTCGCTGATGCTATTCTTGGCAACGCCATGTTCACCCACTACGATCGTGCACACATTGCCCAGCTGTGCGAAAAGGCTGGCCTACTGCAGCGTGCCCTGGAGCACTATACGGATCTGTATGATATCAAGCGTGCCGTTGTTCATACCCATATGCTGAATGCCGAATGGTTGGTTAGCTTCTTTGGCACACTCTCGGTGGAGGATTCACTGGAGTGCCTTAAGGCCATGTTGACGGCCAATTTGCGACAGAATCTACAGATTTGTGTGCAGATCGCCACCAAGTATCATGAGCAATTGACCACGAAGGCATTGATTGATCTCTTTGAGAGTTTCAAGAGCTACGATGGTTTGTTCTATTTCCTTAGCAGCATTGTGAACTTCTCACAGGATCCCGAAGTGCACTTCAAGTACATTCAGGCCGCATGCAAAACCAATCAGATCAAGGAGGTGGAACGCATTTGCCGCGAATCCAATTGCTATAGTCCCGAACGTGTAAAGAACTTCCTGAAGGAGGCCAAGCTGACCGATCAATTGCCGTTGATAATTGTCTGTGATCGTTTCGATTTCGTGCACGATCTTGTGCTATATCTGTATCGTAACAATCTGCAGAAATACATTGAGATCTATGTGCAGAAGGTGAATCCATCGCGTCTCCCCGTCGTTGTGGGTGGTCTGCTCGATGTCGATTGCAGTGAGGATATTATCAAGAATCTGATCTTGGTGGTGAAGGGACAATTCTCCACGGATGAACTTGTTGAGGAGGTAGAGAAGCGTAATCGCTTGAAATTGCTTCTCCCGTGGCTGGAGTCGCGTGTCCATGAGGGTTGCGTTGAGCCTGCGACTCACAATGCATTAGCCAAGATCTACATTGATTCAAACAACAATCCCGAACGTTTCCTCAAGGAGAATCAATACTACGATAGTCGTGTTGTCGGTCGCTATTGCGAGAAACGTGATCCTCACTTGGCATGCGTTGCCTACGAGCGTGGTCAATGCGATCGTGAATTGATCGCTGTATGCAATGAGAACTCGTTGTTCAAGAGCGAGGCACGCTATCTGGTCGGTCGTCGTGATGCTGATCTGTGGGCCGAGGTGCTCTCCGAAGCTAATCCCTATAAGCGTCAGCTTATCGATCAGGTTGTGCAGACAGCACTCTCAGAGACTCAAGATCCCGATGATATATCGGTGACTGTGAAGGCATTCATGACAGCCGATTTGCCAAACGAACTGATCGAATTGTTGGAGAAGATCATTCTGGATTCATCCGTATTCAGTGATCATCGCAATCTACAAAATCTGCTCATCTTGACAGCGATCAAAGCGGATCGTACACGTGTCATGGACTACATCAATCGTCTGGATAACTATGATGCACCAGATATTGCCAACATTGCGATCAGTAATCAATTGTACGAGGAGGCATTCGCAATTTTCAAGAAATTCGATGTGAACACCTCTGCTATTCAGGTGCTTATCGATCAGGTGAACAACTTGGAGCGTGCCAATGAATTTGCCGAACGTTGCAATGAGCCAGCAGTGTGGTCACAGTTGGCCAAGGCACAGCTGCAGCAAGGTCTGGTTAAAGAAGCGATCGATTCGTATATTAAGGCCGATGATCCCAGTGCCTATATGGATGTTGTGGATGTTGCCAGCAAAGTGGAGTCATGGGATGATCTGGTGCGTTATCTGCAAATGGCACGCAAGAAGGCACGTGAATCGTACATTGAGAGTGAACTGATTTATGCCTATGCCCGCACTGGACGTCTGGCCGATCTGGAGGAGTTCATATCGGGACCCAATCATGCAGATATTCAAAAGATCGGTGATCGTTGCTTCAGCGATGGCATGTACGATGCCGCCAAGTTGCTGTACAACAATGTCAGCAATTTCGCCCGCTTGGCCATCACACTGGTGTATCTGAAGGAATTCCAGGGTGCGGTAGACTCTGCGCGCAAAGCAAACTCGACACGCACCTGGAAGGAGGTGTGCTTCGCCTGCGTCGATGCCGAGGAGTTCCGTTTGGCCCAAATGTGTGGTCTGCATATTGTTGTGCATGCCGATGAGTTGGAGGATTTGATTAACTACTATCAGAACCGTGGTTATTTCGAGGAATTGATTGCCCTGCTGGAATCCGCACTCGGACTGGAGCGTGCCCACATGGGCATGTTCAGTGAGCTGGCTATACTCTATTCAAAGTTCAAGCCATCAAAAATGCGCGAACATTTGGAGCTGTTCTGGTCGCGTGTGAATATACCGAAGGTATTGCGTGCCGCTGAATCGGCGCATCTGTGGTCCGAGCTGGTCTTCCTGTATGACAAGTATGAGGAATATGATAACGCTGTGCTGGCCATGATGGCACATCCCACGGAGGCGTGGCGTGAGGGACACTTCAAGGATATTATCACAAAGGTGGCCAACATTGAGCTCTACTACAAGGCAATTGAGTTCTATTTGGAGTTTAAACCGTTGCTGCTCAACGATATGTTGCTGGTGCTTGCTCCCCGCATGGATCATACACGTGCCGTGAGCTACTTCTCCAAGACGGGCTATCTGCCGCTGGTGAAGCCCTATCTACGTTCCGTACAGTCGCTGAACAACAAGGCAATCAATGAGGCACTCAATGGCCTGCTTATCGATGAGGAGGACTATCAGGGTCTGCGCAATTCCATTGATGGCTTCGATAACTTTGATACCATTGCGCTGGCGCAAAAGCTCGAGAAGCACGAGCTAACCGAATTCCGTCGCATTGCAGCCTATCTCTACAAGGGTATTTATTTAGTACCATATATTGCCTGATGATACAATCTTTCTAATTTCCCTTCAATAATCCCCCTCCAGGCAACAATCGCTGGAAACAGAGTGTTGAGCTGTGCAAGAAGGATAAACTGTATAAGGACGCCATGGAGTATGCTGCCGAGTCTGGTAAACAGGAGATTGCCGAGGAGCTTCTGGGTTGGTTCCTGGAACGTAATGCGCACGATTGTTTTGCAGCATGTCTTTATCAGGTAAGAAGAAGACCTTCCCCGCTTTAACTGGCATACTGACAAAAATAATAACTACACTTTGAGACTTTAAACTTTCTTGCTTCATTTTAAAACGTGTCTATTAGAAACTAATCCATTTATCTTTCCCCCTTTGCAGTGCTACGATTTGCTGCGTCCCGATGTTATACTAGAACTGGCATGGAAACACAAAATCATGGACTTTGCTATGCCCTACTTGATACAGGTACAGACTATATATACATACGTATATATTTTTTATATGCTAATGATATCGATGTTTGATCAGGTGCTGCGCGAATACACCACCAAGGTGGATAAACTGGAACAGACTGAGGCGCTGCGCGAGAAGGAGGATGATACTACGGAGCACAAGAATATCATTCAAATGGAGCCACAGCTGATGATCACAGCGGGTCCAGCAATGGGAATTCCGCCGCAATATGCAACAAATTATCCACCTGGTGCTGCGGCAGCGGCTGCAGCAGCGGCAGGGCGCAGCATGGGCTATCCCTATATGTAGGCACAACAACAACCAACCAACCAACCAACAACAACACAATGTAGCTGTAACAACAACAATAACAACATCAACAACAAAGTAGTCCGCAGCAACAACTACAACAACAAACAGCAGCAACACTACAAACAACAATTCAGTAAATTTTTGCATGAGCGCCAAAAAAACAAATGAAAATCGACCAATACAACAACAACAGCAACACAAGCTACACAACAACAACATCAGCAACTGCACTATATAATTATCTATATCTTACACACATACACAAGAAAATTGTTGCATTTGATTATGATTAATATTGATAATTCGGTTAGTTGCTTGTACTTTTGAAATTCCTCTTTATATAAATCCGCTAAGTTATTATTCTTTAGTTTATTATCGTTTTTCAACTTTTGAAAATGACACACAAACAACAACAACAACGATCTTTATTCGATAAATAAATGAATATATATATATTTACCCAAAACACAAATACGTATATAATTACATAGTATAGTATGACACTATATATACTATAGTATATAGTTATCTATACATAGTATAGCATAACTATATGTACTATAGGTTGTCTATATGTAGTTTAGTACAACTATATATAGTATAGTATATCAATATATAGTATATATCTATCTATATATATTATTATACTATCTATGTTTGTTATTTCAAAAGTTGAATAGTTCTTGCTTGCTTCCTCTATCCCTTTCTATCTCTCCCTCTCTCTCTCTCTTTCTCTCTGTCTCTTTAACGATCTGCTGAATATCATCTGTTTCACTTCTTCTAACACAAGCGCGTTCTCTTTCTAACAGCTACAAAAGCAACTAAGCGAATTCGGGCTTGTTTGATGAAGATGTCAACAACAACACGAGCCCAACAACAAGCGACAGTAACAAAAACACCAACAGCAAAGAGAGCAAGATGAAGATGAAGATAACAACAACAACAACAAAACTAGTGTTCAGCAGAAATGGTCGTAGTTTATTATTATTATTAAATTTATTACATTTTAAGCATTAAAAACAATACAAAAAAAAAAAAAACAAGTAAAAAAATCAACCAACAACGCAAAACCGAAACACATTAAGTACATGTGTTAAATAAATAAAATGTATTAATTAATATAATAAAAATATAAAGTAAAATGCAAAAGAAAAAGAACGGAAAATGAGATGAGATAAATAAGAAAAGAAGAAACAAAAAAAAAAACACAATTTTGAAATTAGCAAAAACGAAACGAAAACGAAAAAAAAAAGTTAAACAAGAAAAGGCAGGCACAGTTTATGTTTAAAATGTATTAAATTTAAAATTCAAATTTCCACAGTGCGTATATCGAAGTGAATCACTAGTGAATTATTGTCGAATCATATTTGTGAATCACTGATCGCTCGAACTCTCACGATATAGATACACTAAAAAAACAGAAGAGAGGAAAAAAAAACGTCTAAAAATTGTAATTGTTTGTAAAAAAAAGAATACACCACAAACACACTCACTCACGAAACATTCTACTACTTTAAAAAGTAAAGATTTTAACTTAATGCAAATTATATTAAACAAGAAAAGAAAAAAAACAAAGAGCGAGTAAAATAAACCGAAATCGAAGAAAAAAAAGAAAATGAAAAAATCCATTAACGTGGCACGTTGAAAAATAATTAAAAAGTACATATATATTAAATATAAATGCAACGTTAACACATAATTTTAAATTTAGACATTTTTGCGTTCCATAAACACGATCCACGATCCACACACACACAAATACACAAACACACACACACACACACTCTAGTAAACTTTCCAATTCGCATAACGAATCAAGCAAAAAGCGAAATCCAATTCGATACTATATTATATGCTAACAACAGAATGAGATAGAGAACGAGTGGAAGAGAAAGTATATAATCGTATATAGAAAATATTCAAAACATGCCACACTGCAAGAACAGTTATAAATCCTTCTTTATCATTATTATTATTATTACCATTATTTGTATCTTAATATAACATTTCTATTACTGTTTTTCTCTTTTTCCATGACCTTACTTCGTTCTTCCTTCTATTCCTATTCAAATCAAAACTAAGAAGCGTTTCTAGAAATTTCGTTTCTTAATAAATACGTATTTTTTTGTTTCTGTAATATTTTTCATTTTTCATAATATATTTTTTGTTTTTGTATGCATGTTGCATGTTGAATGTATGATGATTTCATTTTTGGTATCGTTGAGCGACGATGTAAAACCGATGATTAATTATCTGATGATTATGAATATGATGAATGAATAACTATATACTGATCATTATTGTACTATTATGATTATTATTATTATATTATTATTGTCTATTAATATTATTTTGTGTAATTGCTATTATTAAATACATATTGAAAATATACAAAATATAAATTACATTTAAAACCGGATTGAGCTCACTGATTTTTTGGGGGTTTTTCAACTTTCAACTTACTTTTCTTCTTGTTATATCTAGCGTTTTTCTAAGGTCTATAGTTTGGCTAACACGAAAACAGCAGACAGCGAGAAATCTAGCCTTCTTTCTGGTTGATGTATCGCTAACATATCGATCCTATGATCGAGATTGCAGTCATAAGCACTGCTTAACAGAGCTCTGATGGATTAAAAGAAGCAGAAATTCATTTGTAATAACGGCAGTTTTGAATTCGAAATTGTGCCAACAAAGGGCTGTGCTGCCATCTGGCGTAATAAATCAGAAGTTCGCTACGTGTGCTGAATAGACTACGTGACGCCTATCGATAGCTCATTAACAGCTCTGTAAACAGACTGTTAAGAACAAATTTTATTTAAACTTGTTCTCAAAGGGAGCTGGTTCGGTTTAATATTTGAATAAAATATTTAAATGTGTAGCTTTGCTAAATAGTCAACTTGAAATGGGAATAATAAGTTGATTCTTTATATAATGTGAGATTATTCTGTAGAGTTTTAAGTATTCACAGCTTGTAAATATCTCATCTTCAGATAATATAGAAACAAGTCGAGTCTTACTCACCCGGTAATTCTGAATAATAATAATAATTGCAATCATAAACGAAATAATAAATATTTAATGAACAATGCGTATTCATTCAATGCCTGCAAGTCAAACATATATCCAAAGAACTAGTTCATTATCGATAGCACTTCATGGCCTCATAAAATAGAATAAATTAGGAATACATCAATTATTAATATTTAGCTTAGCAAAACCTGCACTAAAACCAGAAAAAAATTAGGTTATCAATTCTATAAATAAATTTTCAAATGCAACAACAACATTGCATTGTTAACAGCAACGATTACAAATACAGCAGGAAAGCTGCGCATTAACAGGAGAGTAACATAAAAAAAATGCCTGTCATAAGTGCTTGCCTAAAAATACAGATTGTTCATTAGTTTGTACTGTAGAAAAGTAAAAAAGTCTAGTTATATAATTTAAATACAAAAATTGTAATTTAAACTTAACTTCAACAATAAATTTCCTAAAGCATTCACGCATATATATTGTATTTCGCTAATGCGCGCGTTGAAATTTCAAACAGCATGACGTCAGATACGCGTGTGAAAATGCTCTCAGAGAGCAGCATAGTGCCAGACGGTTAGCATGACGATACCTCGTACTTTCGTCGCGCGTGCTGTTGTTATTTTTTGTTTTTCGGTTTTGTCTTGTTGGATTTTTGCCGTGAACGGACAACGACGTCGCGCGAGACCGACGGCCGACAATTGCATTTTGTTGTTTTTTTTTTTCGTGTGTGCGCCGCGGTGTTGCGTTTGAAATACGCGTATTTACTTGATCGCGCGTATCAAAATGGCAGCAGCAGCAGCCGCCACAATAGCCGCCGAAGCAGCTGAAATTATGCAATGAAGTGTGTAATTTAGTTATTTCTCCAAAGATTGTATTTTCCCGTTTCGTTTCTTGTTCCTTTTTTTGTTTTTTTGTTTTTGGAAAAACACATGTGGGAAAATCTAAAAGTTCATCTAAAGTTCGCACTTCTCTCGCGAGAGAGTGTTGTGAATGTGTGTGTGTGTCTGTGATGCGTGTATGCGCGTGTTTGTGTGTTTTGTGTTGCAAAAACTAACAGCGCGAAGTTAATAACACAAAATAATAAAATACAAATATAAACAATGCAGTGCAGTTTCAATTGTTGTGCATGTGTGTGCGTGCCTGCCTGTGTGTGTTTGTGTGCAAGTGTGAACGTGTATATGTATGTGTGTTATGTATGTGCCGAACTGAACGCGCCTTTGTAGTTGATGTCGCGCAACCAGTTTTTTACGTACATATTCAACAAGTTTCTGCTACAAACGACCGCGACTTTAAGTCTGTATGTGTGTATGTGTGCTGTGTTGTGTGTGCCTGTGTGTATGTATTTGTGGCTGAGCGAAATTTGATTTTTAGCAAATGAAATTAGTTGCAGCAAACGGAAACCAAAAAGTAACTGCAAACCAAAATCAAATTGCAACAGCAACAAAAACAACAATAAAGAAAGCAATGCAGCTGCAGAGAAACAGCGGCAGCAGCAGCGACAGCGACACGCCGCCACATAAATTTCGCCTATTGTCGACTGCGTTTTTATGCAGTCTGTGATAGTGCAAAATTTTGCATTTAATGCAAATTCATTAAAAATCATTGTGAATAAAATTTTAATGCTTTTTTGTACAAAATTTGAATTGTTTGCACGCATAAACGTGCCTGCGCTGTGCTGCTGTTGTCGCTGCTGCTTCAGCTGCAGCATCCCAGTGCGTGAGGGAGTGAGCGAGTGAGCAAGTGAACGCGCGAGCCTCTCTTGGTGTTCCTTCTCTATTGCGCTGGCCTGTTTGTTGTTGTCGTTGCTGTTTGTTGCCTGCATTTTGAACTCTCTTCTCGAGTGTGAGAGAGAGAGAGAATGCATTTGAGAAAAAAGTTAGTACTACAAGTAATTATTTTTACCATTGTATGTGTTTTTACTGCTTACTGTGCGTGCGTGTGCTTGTTTCTCTTGTGTTTTTGTTTTTCTTTTCTTTTATTTTCTTTTCTTTTTTTTTTATTATTTTGCTTTGCATTTGTTTAATTTGTGTATTACAATAATGATAATAAAAGCTGCAGCTGTTCATTAATGTTATTTGTTATTGTTTCATATTGCGAATATTTTTCGGATGTTTTTCTCTTGTTTCCTTTTGCCATAATTCATACGATCATTAAACACACATACACATGCACACAAAACAGTCATTAAATAATTATTTGTGATTTTCTTTGCATTTTTATTGTTTTTTCAAATTGTAATTACATCAAATCTCATTGTCTCATTGTACACATACACACACACACACATCAATACATTTATCGATATGTTTACCCGCCTTTTGCTTTGGATCTGTTTTCGTGTGTTTTAATTAATCGAAATTCCTTTTGTTTTTGCAGTGTTTTTGCATTTGTTTTCGTTACGCCAAATAAAAAAAAGTGCAAGTGTGTACACACTCCCTCACTTATTAAATATATTTATATTAATGCACAACTACAACAACAACAACTACAACAAAAGCCACACAAAAACGTAACAAATACAACAAAAAAAATTAAATCATTATAATAAATTAATAATATTTTGTTTGTTCATTTTGTTTTGCTTGAAATTATGAAGCAGACGCAACACAAAAATAATTACAATTATAATTACAATAACAATAATATTAATAATATTAATTTAAATACAAATCAAACGTCAACAACAGCAACAACAACTAATACTAATACTAATGAGCCGCAGCAAGCGAATACTAATCGAAAGAAATATTACAACAATATCAACAACTATAACGCAACAGCAGCAGCAACAACAACAACAGGTACTAACCGAATACCGCAACAGAGCTACAGCTACAATACAACGGCAGCAACAACAACAGCCGCAACAACAACGACAACAGCAGCAACAACAACAACAACAGCAGCAGCAAGTGCAGCTGCAAAAGGCAAATTAAAAAACAAACATATTTACTTTGTGCGTCGTCGCTTTCGGCGTAACAATTCAAACGCCTCTCAAATCAATATCAACAACCACCACAACAATAATAACAACAACAGCAACAGTAATAATAAAGTAAAGCATAAAACAAATTTCAGCAGCTCAGCAGCAAAATTAACATCTAAAACAAAAACAACAACTACAGCCGCAGCCGCAGTTGGAGCCGCAGCAGCAGCAGCCGCCGCCGCTGCAGCCGCCGCAGCAGCAGCAACAAGCAACCATAACATCAACAACAGAAAAACAAAAACGAAAATGGGCGGCGGTAAAGAATTTCGCCGCGGCTTAGAGCCATTGGAATTTGAGGAATGCATTGTCGATAGTCCAGAATTTCGTGATAATTTAAATCGTCACGAAAAGGAATTGGATCACACTAGTCATCAGATCAAGCGCATTATCAAAGAGGTTAAGGATCTAATGAGTGCTGCAAAAGGTGAGTACAACACACATACATGCATATGTACACATGTACCAATTGAAACTATGTATTTATTCCCCTAATTCACCTCCCTCTCTCGTTCAATTGCACCTCGCCTCTCTCTCTCATTCTCACACATGAGTGCCTGAGAAGACCGCGTTCATTCTCTCTTATATTGTGTATGTGTGTTTGTGTGTTGATGCCTGCCAAGGTCAACCAGTAGCACAAATAAAACCAACAAAAACAATTTATGGACTATGAGAGTGGAGAGCAGCGAGTGTTGTGCAGAGGAGTGGAGAGTGAAGAGAGCCGTGTTTGCATAGAGTCAATTTTCTGGCAAAGTGTTGCCCCTTCTAACGGCAGTTACAAACCGCTTTATGCTCTGCTGCAGATGTTGTTGTTGTTCTCGTTGTTATGCACACACAAAGGCAGTTAAATGTATGTGTGTGTAATAGAAATCGTTTTAGCAATCATTAGTCAAGAATTGCAGCGCGATAAACACAACGAAAACAAAAGAAACAACAACAGCAACAGGTGCATGCAGGTGTTTACCTGCCTATATCCATAAAGATCTATAAAGATTTGCATGTACATACATACATGTCTGCTCTCTGAGGTGAATGGCAGAAGTAGGCATGGCAGGCAATATAAACAGTATTTGTACAGGGTATCTTACAGTTTGACTGCACAACATAACCTCAAATAAGTCGCAAATATGGCATATCGATATAACGATAACAATTGGCAAACTAAACGAATCTCGAACAAAACTTAATGTATGCTTCGTTGACTTTGGTGATTCACTAATTTATGACCCACTGACCACACCCAAGTCAAGTTCAAGTTGATCGATAAATAACTTACTAACCTATGTATACAATATGCAGGCATACATGCATACACACACATGTATAAGTATATGTGTGTGTATCGATAGTCTTGACACAATCTTATCGATGAGTGTTGCACTGTGGGGCTTATCGCAATCAAACACGTACACATTCGTCCGTTCGTCTGTTCGCATGATAAGCACTTGACCATTTGGTTAACTAAGCTAACCTTGACGACTAATTATGTAATCGGACGGACTGTGGGCTTCGATTTGAGATTTCTGTTCAATTTCAATTTCAATAATCGCATATGGCAACTGGTCGCATAGTTGACAGCCATAAATAGTCCGATACAAGCCGAGCGGATTGAGTGAGTGACTGACTGACTGATTGACTGACGAACGGACTGATTGATTGACTGACTGTTGTCTGCTGCCTGCTAAGCCTACTTACTGCTGATCGATTGTAAAGTAGTTGCAACTAAAGCTGGTAACGGCAATGAGGGAGGGAAGGTGAGGGAGGGCGTAAACACATTTGGTTGCCATTGAACGCATTCACCAAAAACGTCAAAAAATCACAGCCCAAGTCCAAGTTTGCCATAGCACTGAAAACACTCGCAGTCTAACACACACACTCACAATCAAACTCACACTGAGAGACTGAGATATTCGTGCAGGTACTCGTTGTGCGCTGTTTGGGGCTTTGTCAGATTCATTAGCTTCATAAGGTTTGTCACCTTTCCCATGTTTGTGCATGGCAAATAGACGCTCGGTTAACTACTACGTATCGGGAGGAGCTAACAACAGCCTGGGAGTCGACTAAGTAATACCCTCTACATATATGTATATAAAGGGTTTATGAGTGCACTCCCCTTGGTGTGCCTGCAATTATAATAAAAACTTATCAATTTCACTTGTCATCATTTACTCTTCGATAAAGTTCGATAAATAGTCTTGTTTGTTGTCAACTCAAAGATACCCTGTAATTTACACTTGATAAGACCAATTAAAGTGCTATAAACCTTTACGAAACCTTTACTATCGGTACTATCTGTGCTTTGTAATCGGAAGGGGGAGAATGAATGCTCGTTCTACGCGTTGTCGGATTACGCGGCAATTCTCTAGTGTCGTCGTCGTCGTCGTATACCATATATAGGTCAATGTGACGAACCTGATTGAAGGGCGACAGTAAACCGTAAGCAAAACTATTCATACTTATCAAATGCAAATGCCCAAATGAAATAGAAAAAGCAGCTGGGACGACCTTGAATAACTATTGTTGTTCTCGATTCGAGGCGTGGCACTAGACTGATACCAGTTCTCGAAAGTGTTCTAGTTGTAGGATGTCGACAAATACAATGTTGTGAATATTTGCATAAGAATAAAAAGATGTTGATCGGTCTCGGTTTCGGTTTCATTGAAAAATGCGAAACATGTTTATCAACTTGAAAATATTTTTTTTCTTTCTTTCTAAATTTTAAAATCGTATCTTACGGTATAATCTAGTATCTTATCTATTGTATCGAAATCACCTGGCAAATGTTTAAGGAAATTCCTTAACTATCTGGTTGTTTGTTCAACCTAAACATTTCTAGATAATCTCTGTGCGTTAGTGTACATTTCTAATGTCTGATTAGGTTGGTAGTCCAGTTACCCTTATCTTTGCATTCTTTTAGTCAAGATATTCAGTTTTTTTTGGGCGATAAGATATGGTTTTTATTATTTCACTGTTCAAGTTCAATTCCAAATTTATTGCACTTTTCTAAGGTATTCGATAATTTTCCAGAGAGAGAGAAAGAGAGAGAATCGATAAGAAAACAAGTCTAGGACTACAAGATATTCCTCTCTTTTTCTGTTAAATCTTTTCTTGACTTCCTCATACCCTTCAGAAGAAGTGAGTAACAAGTTTGGGCTGCAACTCGAAGTGTAATCAAAAACCCCGAAAAAAAAGATTTTACGCTGACGCTGGAGCAATATAATATGAATGTAAACATTATATTTGTATATATGCTACATATATAGTATGAGTATGTGTGTGTGTGAGGATTGGTACTGTATGCAAAATGTTAACGGTTTGCATAAAATTTGATCGTCTGGCTGTTTGAAATGCGATCAATCTTTCGGCCAACAGAGGCAACAATTTTCAACTCTATATGTATCAGTGTGAGTGAGTGAGTGTGTGTGTGTATGTGAGTGTATCCGGCGCGCTTGTGAGCTGAACTAAACAACGCATCGTTTTTACGTTTGAATTTCGTATGAATCATTTGATTTTTGTTTTGGTTTGTTGTTTTTTGTTCTCTCTCTCTCTCTTTTGTTTTTCGGCTTTCAGCTTGATAAATCGTTTGCCGCCCTCTTCACTCCCTTGGCGCGAGAAGAGAAACCAGTTTGGGTCGAAAACTCGGCTTATCAGCCGCATTCTTCATCTCTCGCATGTGCTCTCTTTCACTCTAAGTTACTCTCTTTATATCTTTTTCTCTTTTCTTTGTACGCTTCTTTCACAGAGAGCAGGACAGGTAAAGATACAGAATGATCGATTAGCGGCGCGTTAGTTACTTTAGATAAGCCCTAGAAGTGGCGGCGGTGCTTGTTGATTGACAGGCCCCACAAACACTACCCCACCGCCAGCAACTGCCCCACCTAATAGCACATAGAGACCAACAGACCCACAGCGATATATGACGCACCCGTCGGCCTGTCTCCCGTGCGGGCTGATCGTCATGTCGGGCGAGGGCCCCCATGGATAAACATACATTCATACGTATATGTATCAAATCTGAACCCTATACGCATGGTTTACGTAGCTAATCGGCGTATTAGTTAATTAACTATTACAAGCTCTCTTAACCCCTTTTAGAACCCCTCAAGAAACTGTGGAGATTTTAGTGTTCTCGGATTTGAGATCTTTTGTGTAGAGCTGATTTGTCAAGTGACCAGTTCGTGGAAAAGGCAAATAAAGTACAATAGATAGCAAACTAGAAGTAATCGAACAAGTAAACATAGTTTCAATACCTTTTTAAATTATTTGATACTAATATAACACATCTAATAATTATATATGTTTATAATACAATACAAAGTATTGGACTATGAACTTTAAGTTTTATTAAGTTATTTAACAAAATTAGTTCAAATCTTTAGAAATACCCCTTTTAAATCTCAGTCCATTATCAATTAAACTTGAAAAGGCAAATAACTTTCATTGAACCCCTCGAATGTCGTCCCTCTCTCTCTCTCTCTCTCACTCTCACTCTTTCGTTATTTATTTTATGTTTTATTATTATCATCATTATGTTGTCTTGCTTTTATTTCATTACGTTTTTCTATTATTATTACTGTAATCATTATCATTAGCATTATCATTAAGGTTCTTCTTTTTCTTCCTCTACCTTTGTTGTACTTATTTAGCAATTTCTGGCAGATTTTTGTTTTCGAACCCACACACAGCATACACCTGACATTGTTGCGTTTCTTTCTTCTTTAAACGTTTCTTATTTACTTTTTCGATTTTTTTTTTCTTCTGCTACTTCTTATTCTTTTTCGGTCTTCTCTTTTCTTCTGTTTTTGGGAGCAGCTATTTAAAGTGCGCGACAGGCACGCAAAGCGACCGAGACAGAGGCGATCGAGAGAGTAGAGTGAGGAAGCGAGGCAGTGAGCAAGTCTGCGATTGTTTGCTTGCTGCCTTGCGCGCTGTCTAGTTTTTCAATTGGTAATTTTTCAAGGTGCGATTTCAACTTGCGACTCGTATCCGAATCCGAATCCCCGAGACACCAACTCTCCAAGTTCCAAGTGTGTTTTGTTTGTTTTTGATTTTGGCACATTGGGTTTGCCATTTGTGGGTTAATGTTTTGCGTGTCAATAGAAACTTATTGGACTGTGCATGTCTATCGGTAATATCGATAGTTGCGGGCTATCGATAAATGTTCACAGACAGTGGAGTCATTCATTATTATTACTTTTCTATTGATTGTATGTGAATTTCATATCAATTACACGCCGATAACACATTGATTACGTATCGATTGCATATTATGGCTATCGATAAATGTTGATATATATATCGATTAAAATCGATTGTACATATATGTATAATATATCGATTTTACATCGATTACATATGAATTGGGGGTCAATTAAATATGGAGTATATATATATCGATTGCCTTTGTTGTGATATCGCTCATTCCTAGTCACCAATTTAACGGTTTAACGATCATAAGCCACTCGACGGAGAGAGAGAGAGAGAGATGGGGAGAGGAGCGCGAAAAGAGACTGAGCGCGCCAAGGCAGGGCCATCAAAGCGGAATGGCAAAGCTGTTGAAATTCTGCCCAACAGCCAAAAAACCAAGTTAAATATTTACCCAAACGATTTTGATCTACATACTCGAACATTTTCGAATGCATGTCTGTGTGTGTGAGTGTGTATATATATTTAATTTTTGCACTTATCGAATTTCGCACTTGCGCAGTCGGATCACTTGAGCTTAAAGTTTCATTTGCCTTACAATAGCATTATTTATGATTCTATCATACCACGAAGAAAGAAACTCTTTACTCGAATGTCAAGTCCGAAAAGCCTTTTTTGTTTCACAAACACAAACACCAACACACACACACACACACACCAACACAAATTCACACAAATATTTTATGTGTCTAATGTCCGCCGCCTTATTGCGAGTGCACAGAAAAGCCGAATAATTAAACATATACTATACTATTCTCAAGCGAGTAAGATAAGATAAATACTATCTTGAGCAGTGTGTGCAAAGTTGCCAACTAGAGAAGGCAACTAACCAAACGGAATTTGGCCAAAACTAATTCCAACGAAAGTGAAGTACATGCTGCTAGAACCAAGAACTTAGTTCTACGAAGCGATAAAAGCAAAGTTGTATTTGCCCAACCCTTTTGAAGTTGCCCTCCTGTACCGGGAACTACAAGTATCAACGTGAGACAGAGAAAGAGAGATCTTCACATTGATGATATCTTCTTAGCTTAGATGATGAAGATGATCGATATCAAAGAAGTTGAAGGGTGACCAATCAACACTTTTCAACACTGGAAAGTTGCAGTGTGGGGAAGTGTCAAATAATTTTATAGAATTATAAAAACTTCTAAAGTTTGCAAGAAAATTTAGAGAATAGTGGGAAATTTAGAGTATAAAAATATTTTAGAGTATCGAGTTATATTTTTGAAAGTTTAATCATATGTAAAAACTATAGATAATCAGTCGTTTCACACACTAGAAGGTGTCAGTGTGAAGAAGTATCAAAAAATTGTTATAGAATTATAAAAAGTTATGAAAGTTTACAAGAACACGCAGAAAAAACAGTGAGAAATTTTTAGTATATAAGTGTTTTCGAGTTTCTGGCAATGTTTCTAAAGTTAAGTCATATGTAAATAAAATACTGTCGTATTTTTATATATTCGTATTCGGTATTTGTGCCGAGCTGTCTCTCCAGCGAAGCGAAAACTGTTGACTTTTCGGTTTTATTTTCGCCTCGTTTTTTTTTGTTTTTTATTTATGTTTTGTATTTGAAATGTCAATGAACTCGCAACTTTAAACATTTGGACAAATATTATAATATGATCATGATCCGATCGGGCTTGCTTTTGCAATTTGATTGCAAACGAAACGAAAGAGATTTCTTTTGACTTTTGTTTCAACACTTTTGTGCTCTCACTTTCTTTGTAGCGAATCGTTGTCAAATTGTTGTCGGCGAAAATAAGTGTGTGTGAAAGAAGAGGGAAATATGTGTGGTGCAACATGGAAAATTGATTTTTCCGACCAGTCCGGCTGGCCGTGATGGCGGTACATGCATCGATCACGCATCATCAATAATGCTATTATAGATTGGTAGAAAAAAAAGAAGAAAATCAATTTGAAATGCCATGAAAACAATGAAAAAGATCTGTATTGATGGACTATGATATATCCTAGAAACAAGTAAAATGTTAATAATCTGCAGAACTTCACTGTAACTTTATACCCTGTAAACCTTGAGCACTAAGGATGTAAGATCCCTAAAAGAGATCAAATATAATGAAGCTCCCAACGAATAGGTCGGAAGAGCTGTAGATTGGGGCAATAATTCACAGTTTAGTTTTGAGTATTATTAAAAGTAATTGAAACATTATCGCCAGATATAAGATGCATAAAATCGATCGTTTAGGTTATGATAATCTTTTAGTTGCTTTCTCTCTCTCTGGTAATCCGACATAGCGAAAGAGAAACAGAAGAAGCGACAACTTTTGCTTATGTGAAAGTGACAAATACTTTGTGAAGAGACAGAGAGTGAGAGAGAAAGAGAGGCGGTAGATTATGGATATATTCGAATGGAGGGAAGATGAGCCTAGTCGGGCATAGTTTAGCTTCACCTGCTACGTGACGAACTCCACCAGCAATGATCATTATCTCGAGACGATAAAGCTTTTGATGATCGGGTGTTAGTCACCGTTTACACCAACCTCATCGCGATGATCAACGCGAGATAATCATCTTTGTCGGGGTCGGGGAGTCGAGGTCGGGGCCGTGGCCAAATAAATGAAAGCCAAATAACAAGAAAAACATATGACTCCGCCGCAATCTCGGATGGAAACACAAAAAGCGACGAACAATGCACGGGCAGTGATAAAAATAAGAAAGGAAAGGCAGATGCAGAAGCAGGGAGCAGAGGAGAAAGAAACAAAGCGATAAAGAGCCAAAGCAATGTCAATAACATCAAAAAACCCTTTTGCCTTTGACTGTCCTTGGATGCCATGCCCTGCCCTGCCCTGTCCAGACCCAGAACCCGACCCAGAGATAGAGAGAGAGAGAGAGAAAGGAAGGTAGAAGCTAGAGGGAGCTACCTTAAGCCGATTTGTTGCAATTAAAACGTATGAAATATTTGTTTATTATCGTGACCCAAACGACACTTGGGGCGTGGCAGCATTAGCCCGTCCACTATACGGTGCCACGCCCCGTTAGCCCTATACCCTGGAGAGTGCGGGTTGCTGATGATGATGATGATCGGCATGAGAATTCAACGAGTGGCGTTTTAAAAGTTTTGGACAAGTCACAATGTGAGGGTTAAAAGATTTTTAGCTTATTGAATATCATAGGTATGTTTACAACACTTCAAACCAACCTCGCTATGTGTATGTACAAATGTATGTACAATAGTACGTACATAGTTTAATCGACTTACTCGTATTTTCTTCGATTATTCTTTTCCCATTTTGGGCCTGGCCTGCCGAACGTTTGGCCTCGAGTTTAATAGCAATTAGACCAAGTTTCACAGTGCAATCAACAAGGCAAACAAATTACAACTAATTTACCAACTGACTAACTAACCTAACTAACTGAGTGGCTGCTAAACTCGACTGAACACAAACTAAACTAAACTGCCTGATTAGCCAAAAAATAGTCAGTTTATTTTCAATTTGTTTTAAACAATTTAATTTCGTATTTGGCATTGGCTTAGAGCTAGACCAAGCCAAAACTGTTGCAACAGACAGACAGATAGAGAGACAGACAGGCAGGCAGAGTGACAAAGAGACAGACTGATAGGCAGGCAGAGAGACGCACATGAAGAGAGGGGGCAGATAGAGAGACAGACGGATCGTCATATAAACAGACAGAGAGGCAGACATACAGACAGACAGACAGACGAACTGCCAGACAGACAGACTGCCAGACAGACAGACTGCCAGACGGACTGAGAGACAAACAGATATTCAGACAGACTTATTGAGAGGCAGACAGACAAACAAAGAGACAACTAGGCAGAAAGAAAGACATACAGACATGGAGACGGAGCGACATACAATCAGAATGAGAGACAGACAGACAGACAGACAGGTAGACAAGCAGAGAGAGACTGCCAGACAGACAGACGAGTAGACAGATAGACAGACAGATTGGACAGCTAATTATGACATGAGAGCGCCGAGTGTGTGTTAGCCTCAACTGTCGAGCAAACTGCTTAGGTTTGTCAGTCACTCGGTCTAGTCACTTGGTCGCTTCAGTTAACCAGAAAAAAAGGGTTTCTTCACTACAAAATTTCCGAAAACCAAATGCCCAAGACCAAGAAGTGCTACTCCAACAACAATAGCAACAGCAGCGAGAAAGTAACTGACACTTGAATACCCTTTACATGTGTGTTTATACAGTAACTGCTGTGTTGGCAAAGTTCATGATAAGAAAACACTAGATTCGTATTTATATATATGTATATTTAACGTTGAAACAAAGAAATCAATTATAAAACAGCGTCAGCTGTTTAATAATCGATAAAGTGAGTTATCGATATGTTATTATTATAACAGCTTTGCTTGAAAATCATGTGTGGTGACCTCAGATGGATTGTGGGACACAGCACTTGCGGTGCAGGGTATTTTAAATAAAGTTAACAGTGCATTAACAATTGATTATATAAGAATAGTGATTTATATTCATATATAGAATTCATTTATGTTGCTTCCTACAACTTTTTTAGTCTTAAAGACCCTTGTGTCGTATGACCAATGAGTATCAAAGTTTAAAACAATTTTCTTGTAAACAACGAACAACATTTCCGCATGAGATACACACACACATACACATAGGCAACTCTGGGAATTTGTACTTACAACTTTCTTGTTGTAAGTTGTAAGCTGAACGTTTTGTTGCTTGTAAGACTCTCGTTGTCGTTGTTCTTGTTGTCGTTGTAGTGTGTCTTCTTCTTCTTCTTGTAGTTGCGGTTGTTGCAGTTGTGTTTTTATTGTTATTGTTATTATTATTGTTATGGTCATACGGCATATTTGTGAATTCAAATCAACCCTGCTCTCTCTCTCTCTTTCCCCCTTTGCTCTGTATTGAAATTTCTGAATTCTAAATTTTGATTTCTGAATTCGGAATTGTGTTTTCTCAAATTCAAAATATTTGTATTGGAAATAATGGTCAAATGGTAAATAATAATATGATATTGGAGCAGTCGAACAACAGATGCGTGCAGTTCGTGCCAAATATGAATGAATATGAATGGAACGAATGAATGTTTCAGCGCCAGAGATGAAGATGAAGAATAACAACAACAGTAAGAACAACACGATGCGCCTCGCCACGCCACGCCACGCCTCGCCTCGTCTCGCATCACTCTTTCCATTGCCCCTGGGTGGGATTCGTTGTATCCCAGGAACAACGTATACAATATTGAAATCGTGAATCGTTTGTAAGAACAACAAACACGCATTCCGCAATATATGCCGATAAAGGGCGCTGACGCAAATGCAATTGGATAATGGGATAATCGGATTAAAAATAAATCACATTTTTTGTTTCTCAATGATTATGCAAAAAACTAAAGAAGAAACACTTGAAGCGAAAGAAACACAGAAGAGGGGGGAATTCGGCTGTAGTTCTCCCAATATTTCTCCATCAATTGTAAATCCCTTATCTCTTTGATTCGATCGTATTTATAGTTGTGATTTAGCGCAATTAGATTTATCATTTCTATGCACAACTTGAGATATTCGCTACCAAGATACGTGGGTTTCTTTTTATTTCTTGTTCACGTTTTTTGCCATAGATCATCACGTTATCATGTTTCCATTGACGCAATAAGGTGATAACATGACAATTGCCTCGCAGGTAGATGGTATAACGTCATCGAGATTAGAATACGATCGATGAAGTCTGTGCTCACTCAAGTGTTCTATACAATATGTGGGTATTCATTTCGCTAAATAATAATGATAGATAGAAATGTGAAAAAAACAGTTCCAAAGAGTTAAATCGATTACGGGAATTTCATTGAAAAGATCTCATTGAAAGTATAGTCAGTTAAATGATATATCTATCTATATCAGGCTTGTTTTCAATTACACATATCTGCGAGATCGGAGAATAGCGTGATGTAAATTAAGGCTTCATCAGTTGTCTTTAAAGATGCATATCTGAAGTTGTTATTGCTTTATATTTTATTTGGTATATACAATATATGATATATAGTACATATAAATGTACACTTTATATATGCTATATGTATGTGGACTAAAAAGATAATCTACTATATTCAAACTTTTCTGTTGACAGTGCATTTCTGTTGCATTTGCGTTTATTTCTCAGCTTGCTTGTATCACGAAACTCAAACGCTCTCTCCATGTGTGCGTGTGTGTGTGTTGCGGGTGCGTGTTTGTGTGTGTATTCGTGTGTGCTTGATAATCGCAAGTGGTGTTGCGTCTACACACACACACACACACACACACACAACACACAATACAAGGCGGCAGCACACAATACCAACACGTCTTCGCAGCCACAGCATCGCGACGTGGGTGCGGCGACCCTCCTTCCCTTTCCCCACCGGGCTAAGTGCCTTCCCCTGCCCCCCCCCTACTACCTCCATTGTGCCACTGTTGTACCCCAATACGTGCCATTGCACAAAATGCAAAGTTTTCACCGTTTTCTTTATTTGTTTCTTCTTCTCTTTTTTTTTTTGTTAATCTTTTCCATATTATTCATATACATAAGTTTGTATATATATATAAATATACATATGTGTATATATAAGTACGTCGAAGTCGCCGTCGCATTCGAATTGCGGATTTATCATCGCGTGAAAGCGTGTTTCCCCCTGCCAACTTGTTGTTATCATCCATCTTGAACTTTGTTGTCTTATCTCAGAGAGTCTTCTCTCGGTTCTTTTCTCTCTGTTCTTGAGACAATAGTTTGTCTAGTCAACACAGATTATTGGCATGAGTCATTCGCTCTTTGCTTACACTCTTTTATTCTTTTGTTTCATTGCTCGTTGCTTATCAGCCATTAGAAATCGGTAAGGGTCACAAAAGCAATTAGAACTATTGGCATAGACCCCATATTTACCCTTTACATATGTATGTACTGGTAGCTGAACAGAACAAGTTCATATGTATCTCTATATATTCATAATCAGTATTAACAATCAAGACGATTAATTATATCATTTATGTTATAACTGAAGTGCTTTGAAAATCTGTGGCAACTGCAAGCTAAACAAATCCGCAGGGAAATTGACGTCAGTAGGGAAAATCAAATACACACACACGCAAACGCACGCACACACACAAACGCACGCACACACACAAACGCACGCACACACACAAACGCACGCACACACACAAACGCACGCACACACACAAACGCACGCACACACGTGCTGTGCATGTTTGTACATGCAAATAAAATAAAATAGATTTCCCCTCCAAAGTGTTTTAACAATTAACACACAATTCAAGTGGAGCTGCCCAAACTATATTTGCCGATCGTGGCGATTTGCTGGCACGGCCTTCGCCTTTGCTCCACTATGCGCTCGCTCCAAGAGAGATCAAAACCAAAACCGAAAAAAAAACAGAGAGTAAAATCTTATTCACAATGGTCAGAGAATTTCCGCCAGCAGAGAAACAAGATGAATAAGAAGAAGATGAAGAAGAAGTTCAAACAATTTAGTTAACAATTTAGTGCAAAAGAAGACAGAAGAGGAAAACCGTACGATCGACAGCAACAACAATGTATATTCCATATCTTTTCGGGAAACTCAACAGCAACAACATTAAATTAAAAAAAAATTTGGTGTTGTTTTTTTTAAATAGATATTTCATTTCATTTTTGTTGTTGCTGTTGTTGTTGTATTCCTCTAAAAAATTTCCCCACAGAAAGTATAAGGGGCAAGTAAATCGTCAGTAGTCCCCCACAGCACTACCCTGTTAATTGTATAATAGATTGATAATGCTTTATTTATCTCTATTTCTTGCAATTTTATTGATTCTTCTTAAATAATGTCGTGCGTCGTATGCTCCTTTGTCTGTCTTTTACAGGGTATTAACGCGTATTACGTGCTTCTCTTTCAACTTAAACTTGACAACAACAAGCACAACAACAACTACGTCTGCAGTAGCAACAAGTAGAAAAATTAACAGTAGCGTTTAGTCACTTTTCGAGATACCCTGTAGATACACACACTACTTGAATCGTTTGAACTGATTAAGAATGAATATAATTTATATGTTGCGCTTTAAAACACCCCCGTTGCACTTCTTACAGGGTATAGCACAGGAGTGCAGCCGTCTACATGTCTGCTCGCTTGCTCGGCATCTTATGCCAAATACTTTTTGTTCGGCAGACGTGAAAATTCTTTTTTCAGTTTTAAAGATTTTTCCAATGCGTATAAAGTGTGCGGCGATCTGCCGCGATGATATACCCCTTACCACCGCCTGTCTCCCATTTCTCTCTCTCTCTCTCACACTCTTTCTCAGTGTCGATCTTCTATTCCCACTTTTGCCAGATTTCGTTTTAGTGTTTGGCGGCATTCTTTTTATCACACATTGGGCCAAAATAAAATTAACAAAAAAACATAAAATCTTTTTTTTTTTTGTCTATTGTTCACAGGGAGGGAGGGAGGCATGAAGGAAGGTAGAGGGAGATGTTAGGCACTTGGTACTTGGTACCGAGAGCACTGTGTCTCCCAGGTGGCCAAGCAGGCGCAAGCAGTGGACAAGGGGAGGGGGTATGGGCAGTTCGGGTATTTAATGCTATTTTTAATCGAAAACCATAAAAGAGTTTGCCACATTTATAGCGGGGCGCAAAGCAAAGACGCCCGAGAAGATATCTTTCAAACCCATAAACTATGTACCAGGCTACTTATACATACAGGATTGTATACTATATCTCATTATCAGCACCGGAACTGGGCGATTCTGCAATCTTGAGGCGCGCGAAGAATGTGCTTGTATAAATATGTTCATGCATGATTTATACAACGTAAATTCCAAATTGTAGAACTCTTTCTTAGTTTGGTGTGTGAAAACGGAAATGTCTTAAGTAAGACAAGAGTGTTGAGTAATTCCCTAAAAGAAGATACATTTCGGTATCTTGAGTGGAATTATTATGCAAATTCTCTATAGATTTTTTTCCCTTTTATGCTAGATAAAGTCAACATATCTCTCAATGGGATTTCGGAATTCCGTATTCAGTTCGGTCGGTTCTCTGTTGCCTTTGGCCTATGCTAAACAGTTAGTAGGTTAATAGTACCAACGTCTGTGGGACCCAAAACCGGCAAGACGATGACATTATCGACTACCAACATAACTATTTATACATTTCGTATGTATATCTAAACGAAAATGAAAACTTGTTTGTTTCTAGTTGTTGTTGTTGTTGTTGTCGTTTCTTTTTCTTAATTGAGTTTGTCTTTATTAGGCGAAGATTGAATATCACAGTTGACATTACCTACGCATGACCGATTCGGAAAGATACTGTATGACTGTGTGCTTATAAAGACTTGCTTTTGGCTAACCAAAACTAACCAGACACCAAAGATACAGTTAAGTTGCACCCGACAGTAAGATACCCTATGACCATATTTTTACTTATAACACTTATAATTCTCAACAGCAAATTGTGTGCAAATGTAATATGTGTTAACTTGAATACCTTGTGCGTTTTTTATCTGATCGGATTCAAATTTGGGATATATGTGCATATTATATGCATCTACATATATACTAAAGCTGAAAATAATAACTTGAATAGTTTGATATATAATTGCAAAGTACTCATTTGTGTGGGTGTGGGGCGTGGCATTCAAAATTTGAAATAAACTCTAGCTTTTACAATAGCTGAGATCAGTGTGCTTACACGCACAGACATGGCTATATTGACTGTGCTATTATATATACTTTGTGGGGTCTAACAATCCTCCTTCTGTCTATTATATACATTTGTACAATGTAACTATAGCCTTAATTGCCTCCTTTGTTTGTCAAGGATTAATTAAACGGAACTTTGTTTCGATTTGAATTCCCTATCGTTATCATAGAACTCGCACTTTCTTTACCCAATACTTACAACAGATATTTGAGTTGTAAATCGTTCTACTATATACGATCATTGGTTTGTTGGGCACATTTAATAATGTTTCTATTTTTATGCTATAAAAGTCATGGGCATTTTCAGATGCCGTGACATCAGCGTCATGACCAAACTAGGGCACACTTTTTTGTCTGATCGTTCTTTTTGTTAATGGTTGCTATGTTTTTTGTCACTATTGTTGTCCCCCTCGTTCCCCTGTTGTTGTTGTTGTTGTTGTTGTGTGCAGCCAGCCAAAGTTGGTAATGCCGAAAATTATATAAACTTTGAGTTATTATTCAAGTTAGCTCGACGTTATCAAGCAAGTTCTTCAGCTGACTTTCTCTTTTGCAAGTTATATATATACTCTATATAAGCTATGTACATCTGCTATACTTGGCATATACTCGTATATATGTAAATAGTATTATATTATATTAGTATTGCTTGTTTTTAACGTGGTCTCTTCCTCAAACTATTCTAGACTGTTCATCTCGTAGATAGGCAACTTCAGGTGAAATTTGCCATGGGTAGGAGAGGGAGAGTATTACGGGGGGTACAGTAGGAAGTGCTGCAAGTAATTGCAAATGAAATTGAATAAAAAGTAAAAGTGAAGAAAAACCAGGGGCAAACTTGGCATTCAAAGCGAGCCTTCGATGTGCAAATTAACTTTCAATTAGTTTACAACAAAAGCAGCGACAACAGCAGCAGCAGCAACAGCAACACGAAGTCGTAACTATAACAGAATATCGTATGTGCTGTGGGGCATAAAAAACCACACCAAAAAAAAAAAAATAAAATAAAAGAAAACCCAAAAAAAAAGCACAGCAAAAAGCCACCCAAATCCCCCCTCGCCTACCTGCCCATTGCTCTGCTTATGCATTGCACTGCTTGCCCCCTGCCCCTGCCCCTACCCCATGCACTTTATCGTTCAACTGCCGCACGACAAGTGCGCGCCAAGTGGCAAGTCGAATCGAAGTCGAAGTCGCAGCCGAAGTCGAAGTCAACTTCGCGTCGAGGTGGAAATCAAAGCCAAAAAAAAAAGCCGAAACGTTTCGATTGTGAATATTGCGCCAAATTTGGGTCATTTGCAAAGGTTGATCGCGCCGAACGGGGGGTAGCAATTGACCAGAAAGAGAGAAAAAAGTGTGCTATGTTTTGGTCAATCGACAGTGGCTATTGTATACCCTACAAACTGATGAGGGAATATAAGAATTTATTTACTCCCATATACGCGAAGTATATTGAATACGTAAATGTATATATGCATAAGTATGTATGCATAGTAAATATACGATCTACAAAACTGATTAAGAACATAAGTATAAACTTGTTGAGGTAAAAAGCGAATGAAAGTCTTATAATATATGCTAAGAATGAAGGTCGTATAAAATATCAACTTTTAGTTAGTGGGAAAAATAGTTAGATCTCTATAAAGCTTTATTTGAATATGCGGTTGTGATAACAAATATTAAATATTGATATACAATACCAATTTTAATATTAATAAATTGTTCTATAAATGTTTCTTATAGTAATTCTATATATTCAATCTACCAGTCTATTTTCTATTCTCTGTATAATAGTAATTCAATTATATATCTAAAATCAAATAAATGTATTTATAATGATATGCATATGTATGTATTTGCTATAATTTTCAACGTTACATATGAAATGCGAAATGTTGTATACCCTTACCGGGGGCAGAGTATGCAAAACTAGCTTGAAAATCAACAGCGCGACTCGACGACGTTGCAAACAATTGTTTAGTCGTTGCTGTTGTTGCTGTGAGTCATTCGAATGCCAACAGAAAACAGACAGCGAGACTCGCTGAGAGTGAGAGAGCATGAGTGAGGGAGGGAGACGGCGAGCGAGGGAGAGAGATGGAGAGCTGGCATAAAAGCAGTCGCCGATCGATGACAATGAACGCGCCATAAATTTGTAATTTCTTACTTTCTTTTGATCGTTTTGGGATTTTTTTTTTATTTTTCTTGATTTTTTTCTTCTGTATTTTCCTTTGTAAATTATTGCTATTTCTCTTTTCGATTCGTTTCTTTTGCTGTTTAGTGTGGATCCAAAGGCGAGAGAGTTTAAGGCGGGTGGGTGTCTCCACATTTTACAGATACAAATGTATCTATAGCTCATTTGGCGGCAGTTGTTCTGTGCACCTTTCGAGCGATGGATAAGTAATTGTAGATCGGACACACACACACACACACACTTGCATAGATATCTCAGTGTGACCCTGACGAGTGTATATGTAGCGTCATGCTTACTAATTTCTTTTCGTTTTCATTCGGGCTTATAATACGAGATTCTATAAAAGCCGCTCGATTTCTTTATGGGCATCCAATATCAGCAACAGTTGCCGCCACAACTTGGTGACTTTTTCGTATAAAACATCCGGTGACGCAGTCTCTACAAACACACACACACACACTGATACACAGACACCGTGGCATATCAATTATTGTTGTTTTCTGGCGATTATCGACAGAGCACAGACATAAAACAATGCATTGCCTTAAAAAATGTTATGAGACTATGCATGAATATGTGTGCAAACCATATATATATGTATATATATGTATATTGTCAAGGTCGTTGGATTTGTAGGAAGTCTAGAAATCAAGACGAATTGCAAGGAAGAATGAGGTAAAGCTCTAGCAAAGCAAGAAGAGAGATAAAAAGGGGCCAAATAGTGAGAAAATTGAGAGAATGTGGGAGAAAGATGAAAAGAGACTAAGTCTGCCTCTATTTAGGAAGAAAATGAGAGATTAAGAGACAGCAATTGAAAAAGAAACTGAAAAGAAGGGCAAAAAAAGAATCGTGCAATGAGAGAGAGACAGCTAGTTGCATAGAACAAGAGATAGAGACAGTTAATTGCATAGAAAGAGAGATAGAGAGAGCGAGAAAGAGGTGCTGAAAGTGTGACTGAATTTTCATTTTATTTCTCACAGATTGAGCCCCAAAAACAAGTTGGGAATCTTAAGCACAAAAACTGTGACTTTCGCTGCAATGATTTTTGAAAATTATGAGAACAAAAGGGAAAATCTTTGAGCCTCTATTAACGCGTATGACTCGGGCAAAATAATTCTTAGTTTACGGGAAATAGACTGTCCATACTTTCCGGAGATTTCTTTAAGTGAAAGTGAATTAGAAATTTTCTTTCTCTATTTTGAAAACAACAGTAAATTTATATATATACTTTATTTCTTTTATTGCAGGTAAGATGTTGTTGAACGTTTGGAATTATCCCAAGCTAGATGAACTATTGTTTATAAGCAAGTATAAGTATCAAATTGGGTTTAGTTTATTTACACGATTTTCTCCAATCAATCTGTAATTTCTTTATAATATACAGGGTATAAGAAGGTCTACACAGTCTGTCTAGACTGACTATTGCGACTCTATATAGAAGCGCAACAATAACAAGTAATTAGCATGCAAAAGAGAGAGAGGCAGAGGTAAAGTGAGAAGGGGGAGAGAGTGTGTTTGTCTTTGGTAGAGCCAAACGATCAACAGGTTGTTAGGCAAGTGTCTGCTTTTGCCTCACGATCTATCTATCTTTCTCGCTCTGTCTATCTCTGTCTCTATCTCTTTCTCTCTCCCTCGCTCTATGAACTGGCTTCGCTTAGCACAATCTTCTAATCGTTTCTAAGTTTATCAAAAAGTGAGAGTGCTTTGCTTGAGAATGGTCGAATCCATACATACCCTATGAAAATAACGTACTGAATAGATGGTTATATCTCCATAAAGTATAATACTGACTTTACAGGGTATACATATGTCGTGCAGACCGGGGAAACACGTCTGTGTGGATTTATTATAGGCACAGCTAGTCAGACTTGTACAGACTGCAGAGACTGTGATCTCTTCTTGTTGACTTTATCAGCGCCTCGCATTCTTCCTCTTCTTCTTCTGCTTCTTGTTATTCTTCATCTTCATATTTGTTTGTTTGTTTATCTGCGTAATGCGACGTGCTGTCGGAATGCCAAGCAGACAAATAGTCAGACATTGTGGCACATGGGCAGATAGACAGACAGAGAGAAAGACAGTCTGAAATCTCAGAAATAATATTGAAAATATGTCAACAATAAAATGAACTTTTGTCCTTAGGGAAAGCGAAAAGTATTGTAGAAAAGGAAAGTGCAAGCAAATATGTATATTTATTTATATCTATAAATTATAGTTGGTATTATACAATAATAACTATATGTAATATATATATAACAATATAATACAATATGTTCAAAATGCGGTTAACTTAGTTTTTTTTAAAGTATGACTAACTATACTACACATGCGGCCCCTACTGATTAATTGTGCACTATATAGTATATAGACCTATTAATATAAATATGTTTTAATTATTGTTACAGTTTTATCTCAATTTACTTCACATTTTTCTTGATTTTTTCTAACTAAAAATAAAAAAAATATGTTAAGTTTGCGTTACATTTCTTTCGTTGTCGACGTCGACTGCAGCGCCGGCGCCTTCGTCAGCTGATAAGCACAATGAGTAAGTCAAGTCAGCGCCAGTGATGCTGTGCTATTCATAGCGACTGTGTTGATAAGGTTCGTCAACACATACCAATTGACTGACTGAACTCATCTAGGGTATACTGTACAAGGGGGTGCATTAAAAACATATTCGCTATTGCGACCGCCCTCCCCTCCCCCTTTAAAAGTTTTGCAGTGATTTTTTCTTTGTTCCGCTTCTTCGCATACAATTTAAGCGATTCTCGCATTTGAATACGAATATGAATGCGAATGCGAGTGCGAATACGACTTGAGTATCTACAATACAAATTCCAGACATTATCGCGCGCTACTTGCATGCAAATGATCTCAGAGTAGACTCAGTGCCCCGATCCGCAATACGTTCCAGTCTAAGCTGAAGTCCGGTTAAAGCAGACACGATTTTATGGTTTGATAGATACAAAGTGAGCTATATAGATGTAGTTTGAGGCATGTATATGTGGATGCTATATGTGCGACAAAAAGAAATGGGACTGCAACTGAATCAAGTCAGTTAATCAAGAACAAAACTGCATCAAATCAGTTAATCAATTAATCTATATGTCTATTTATTTTATCTATTCCTGGGTAGAGAATATATATTTATACTCTTGCAGAGGGTATATTAGTTTCAGCCAGGAGTTTGCCACGCACCTTAGGAGACATTTCCGACCACATAAAGTGTATATATTCTGAATCAGCATCAATAGAGAAATCGAACTAACCCTGTCCGTCTGTCCGCCTGTCAGTTTTGGAGCTATTTTGATGAAACTTGGCACACAGGCTTTTTATTGCTGTACGCTGCACATAAATCGGAACAAGCCGGATCGGACCGATATATCGTATAGTTCCCATACAAACTATCGGTTGATTTTTGTTATTTGTTAAGATATTGTAACCAAACTTAGTATATCCTACTTTTTCTATATATATAATATGCCTACAAAATTTGATCAAAATCGAACAATTATAACATATAGCTACCATAGGAACAATCGGCTGAAATGAAGGTTTTTGTGTGACGACCAGTTTTGCTTATTGAAATAATTGAACTAATCAATGCCAATCAAAGTGAGACATAATATTGAATATACACAATACTCTTCAACTCTGCACTGTTATACAATATATCACTAGTACAGGAACTATCTGAGGCTTTGAGTAACTGCACTGAACTAGAATCAATTTTGCATCAATCTATTGACTTATATTCATATTAATACATTTATGTATCCATCTATATATCTATCAGCCCACCTCCTTAGTACTTGTCTCTTCAGTCCTCACTTTCATGTACTCTCTTCAGAGTTACGTCTCTGTACACCAAGATGACATTTGAGTACAGATCGATACGGGTCTCTATGACTGTTCCGCCTTCGTCTTTTCATTTTGTTGCGCAGTGTTTACGCAATTTTCTTTTAATTGATTTCGGCGTTTTACGTGTTTGCATTTCGCTGTTTTTTCCTGCTTTCCTGCTAAATTACAAGCTCATTTTCATTTACATTTTCATTTACATTCGCGTTTTTCTTGGCGCGAGTTTGGCCGCGACGGCAACATGTTGCCAGCGTTGAGCGCGCGATCGCAACATGCTGCTGCCACTGACTGCGTCTCTCTTTCTCTCTCTCTCTCTGGTGGCGCATAATTTAAAGTTCAATGTACAACAACAATTGCTAAAAACGAAAACTCTTCTAAGTATCTGTAAGTACGTGTATCTGCGTGTGTTCGTGTGTGTATCTGTGTGCGTTTGCATTGGGAACTGCTTTTATTTGACGCTGTGTGTCGTGCGAGCTGCAATTGTTAATTAAAATGCAACAACAACAACAACAACATGGGCAAAAACAGCGAACAATGGAAAACATTGGCCAGGCTTGGATTTCAATTTCCCACACGACGTCAATAAAAGGGCGGGCACGGTGACGGGAGCGGTGGCGTGGGAGGGGCTGCGACGCTACGCGGTCACAGTTGTCAAGGTGTAGGCAAAAACATACGATGAAGAGCAGCTACACTGAGAGAAAAATGATGCACAATTAAATACAAAACAATAGAGAGAAGAACTTCCCTTGGAATGAGCAAATTAGAACGCAGCTACTCCCACAAGGTTCTCTTGTTTTGAGGCTGTACTTTCTTACAGTGTAGAGCCTAAGTAAACATCTCACGCACAGAAAAATCACAATCTCTGGAATACCCCTCGTACCCCCCTCAGTGGCAATTGCCATGCAAAAATCAGCAATTAATTTTGCAACTTTTCTTTCTTCACTAGGGTCGGCATATGCAATAAGATGTGAAAAGGGTAGGGGACGAGGGGCGGGGGGATCGAGGGTCATGTCTAGGGAAAAATATTAAAGAGAAGAAGAAAAAGAAGAATAGCAACAGAAGACTGAAACAGTTAACCTTGGCCTAAGGCAACCCAAGGCAGGCAGGTGTCAAAACGTTAAAGAGAAACACGCAGACAAACATACAACATAAATTACAAAGATATATTCCATCTGCAGCAGTCGCAACTGACGCAGCTTAGGATTACAGTTTAGTGTATTTGTATATATAATTATAATATGTATATAAACATATATGTATATATATTTATCATTAGCGAAGATTACGCTCTAATTGAGCCATAAGCCTTGACTGCATCGTTCTTGCGATCGTCAAGGCAAAGAACGAGGAGCGAAAACGAACGAAAAACGAGGCGAGAAAAGAACATTGAAATGGAAAAACTAATTGGTTAAAATGAGCTCAACAAATGCAATCGAAATAATTATGATAATTAGCAAATTAGAGAGAGAAAGAGAGGGTAGAGCTAGAGAGATAGAGACAGACAATAATAATTCAACAAGTTTTCGGTAAGATTGAGTTGGATTTGTGAGTAGTTGCAGATAATAGATACATTTGAAAAATACAGTCTCTTACAGACCTGAAAATACTGATATGGCTGTTTTTGTGGATAAAGATATATATATATTTAGCTGATATTAGATATACTCTTAAAGTTTATACAAATGTAGATAACTAATTAGATAAAGTTACATTCTAAGTTATATTTTCATGCATAGATACTTAGATAACGATACAGATACAGATACAAATACTTGTGTAAGTGCTGTAGAGACTAGGTAAATATCTGGACAGCGGGGATAAAGATACATTTGCAAGAAAGATACAAGAGACTGCCGTAGTTCCAGTTTTAGATACCTAATGATGTAGCTACAGATATCTTTACTAATTGTGTAGCAGGTACAAAATCTCTAATTGCCAGATAGAGATACAACAACAGATGAACATACATAAGCTACAGATACATTCGAATTGAGTCATCTAAATGCCATACAGGGCGATGGACAGATAGACAGACAGAAAAAAAGACAGACAGACAGACAGACACAAAAAGAGACAGACAGACAGACAGGCAGAAAAAGAGACACACAGACAGACATATAGACTGACAGAGATACAGACAGAAAGCTAGACAGACAGACAAAGAGACAGACAGACAGAGAGACAGACAGACAGACAGAGAGACAGACAGAGAGACAGACAGAGAGACAGACAGAGAGACAGACAGAGAGACAGACAGAGAGACAGACAGAGAGACAGACAGAGAGACAGACAGAGAGACAGACAGAGAGACAGACAGAGAGACAGACAGAGAGACAGACAGAGAGACAGACAGAGAGACAGACAGAAAGACAGACAGATAGACAGACAAAGAGACAGATAGATAGACAGACAGAGAGACAGACAGAGAGACAGACAGACAGATAGACAGACAGATAGAAATACAGATAGACAGACAGAGAGACAAACAGAGAGACAAGCGGTAGCATTAGATGAGCTGCTAATGATCATAATGAGGTCAGTCAGGTTGCGCTGCATGGATGATGGGACTGGGATGGAAACGAGATGAGAATGACGACGAATGGGAAACAAAAATGAGATACGAAAATGAGGCGAACAGTTGTCTCGGGTGGAATTGGCTACGAACGATGACGATGCCGATGATGATGATGATGATGAGACGCATCGCCGCCGACATTGCCAATTGCGGCAACTACTTATGCGTGTCATGTGGCAATTCCGAATGAAAATGGCCGTCTAATTGCCAAGTGAAATGGTCGAACGTTGTGCTGAGAGCTGAGCCGAGGCAGCAAAAGTATCTGCAAGATGCGTATGTACATAAGAGAGGGAGATAGGAAGAAGGGTGTCATGCTGGGCTTAGAAAGAGTGGAACAAGGAGTGGGATAGGGGTCACTCAGTTCGCTGCGGTCATGTGTGCAAATGTCAAGCTGAGAAAGCCGAATGAGAGCGCATAAAAAGTGCAAGCTTCTCTCTCTATCGCCTTTGCAATCTTTCTCCCTCTCTCTATGTTTAGTTTATTTACAGGGTATTTGGCTTGTCTCTAGCTTTTGTTATTGATTGTTTAGATTGAATATTCAAATTAGACGCACAACAACAAGAACAGCAGCAACAACAATTAACTTTGACTTGTTTGTGTAATATTTTCACTTTTATTTGTTGATTTTGCTTGGAAGAAGCTTAGAAGCGTTGACAATTTCTATGGCTTTTACTCGTTGTTGTTGTTGTTGTTTTTCCCTTGTCTTGTTGTTTTCCCGGTCTGTGTATGGGTGTGTGTGTTTGTTTGTGTGTTAAAATTTCACTTTTGTCGCAAACAAATGAAATTGACAAAGATTGGAAGATCACTGAGAGAGAGAGGAAGAGAGAAAGAAATATAGAGGATGTAAATATTAACAATGAAGGAGAAAATAAAGAGAAAGAGTGAAAAAAACAGAATAGAAAGGGAAACAAATGAGTGAGAATGGATAAAGAATATGAAAGTGAATGCGATATTCAAAGGGGAAGGAAGCGATCACGATAACAAGGAAGACATTCAAAATAAGCAAATAAAGAAAACAACAACTACCACACATACGACTACAGCAACAGTAACAACAACAGCAACTAAAACTCGCCCCGTTTATCGTTTATCACATTTTGCGATCGGAAAACGATTTTCCACATTGGCGCACTTCAAAGGGAGAGCTGGCAGAGCAGGCGGAGGTGGTGGAAGAGGGGGAATTGCCCGCTTCAATGGCTGCGGGGGAGAAGGGAGAGCACCAAGTGAGAGAGGGAGACAGAGGCAGAGGCAGAGATGTAGGGGAAGTAAGAGAGAAGTAGGAGTAGTATAGGGTGCATAGCCTGTGGGAGAAGGGGGGGAGGAGGCGTTGGGGGGGGGAATGTGTGGCTAGACTGAGGCCGGCTTTGGCTTTGACATTCGCTGGATAATGAAAACGCCGTGCGATGCGACGCTTGACGATTTCGCTTGCAGTTTTTAGCTGTTTTTTAGCCTTTTTTGAAAATTTATTTTGTTTTTTATTTTACGCAATGTGGCAACTGCGTCAATGTCAATGGCTGCTGTTGGCTGCAGTCGTAGTTGTAGTTGTTGTTGTTGCTGTCGTAGTAGTTGTTGTTGAAGTAGTAGTAGTCGTAGTAGTAGTTGTTGCTGTTATAGTAGTTGTTAGTGTTGCGAACATTGCACGTTTTGGGTCATTGGCAGCAGCCTCTTTGCTGCTGTTGCAGTACTTATTGCAGTGGCATTTGTTGTTGCAGAAGTATAGTTGTTGTTGGTTCTGTTACTTTGACAACTTCAGCCCGTTAAAGTCGCTGTCGCTGTCCACAACTTGCCACGCATGACCTAATCCGCACTCCATTATTTGCCATAATTGTCATCAGAATTTATTGCACAGAGACCACGCCCACACACCCATCTCCACCCCCATTCGCAAACCCATCCCCACCTTGATCAGCACTCGCCCAGTGCACAAACCCATTGAGAGATATATGACACATTTTAATTGAGTTGCGCGCAGATAGACGACGACAACAACAACAGCAGCACTAGCAACAACAACAACAACAGCAGGCAGCGTAGTAACAGTAACAGTATAGAGAGGTGTGTTGCTCGACCTACGCCCAACTGTAGCTTTAAACATATATTATCTGCATAATATATATGTACTTGCACTATATAACTGTTACTCAGGCATCCACAGAGTGCCGACCCGACCTCCTTCACCATCCACTACACGTTCTTCTCCACCTTCTGCACTCTGTTGTTATCATCTTTTAGCATTCATTCATTCATTATTCTGTAAGTTGGCAACTCTTGTTGCATTTCAAAAGAAAATTACAGCGAAAACAGAAAGAGAAACACATTAAAAGTTAACCGACTTCTAATCAGTGGAATCATCAACATATTCTAATGCATTAATACAAGTCATTTGCAAAGGAAAAGTAGCTTTGATTCTATAATGAAAATACACATATGTACATATGTTATATTTAATATGCATATGTGGACAAATGTATAATCCATTATATATGCATTTACATTAATTCGTTATGATCAAAGCCCAAAAAAAAGTTTTTTCGCAAATTGACAACTCTGGTTGTCCTATTTCATTCGTTCTCTGCATATTTGCATCATAATTTCCATCGTCATCAAGTTAACCCAAGTCGGCATCGACGTCAGCGTTGGCGTCTTTCCCCAATCAACGTGGTGCTGTATATTTAATTTCTGTGCTTTTATTCTCATCTTCCTCTTCTTCTTCTTTGTCGATGTCTTCCCGTGGGCAACCTTAAAGTTGAGTTCATTTCAGTTGAGAGAGTTCTTCATAACGGAAGCTCAAAATATTTCTAGTAATATACTCTGTTTATATGGATATAGATTACGAGATAGAGATATAAAAGATGTAGGAGATATAGAGAGACAAATAGATATAGAATATATATATAAATATACAAATATATGTGATATAGGTTATATAGGAGACACAAAGACATAGGGATATTGGAAGTTAGAGAGATATAGAAGATAAATATGGAACTATATGAGGTTATATGGGAGATACCAAGATATAGGTTGTATAGCTTATATGGGAGTAAAAATAATATAGAGATATACGTTATATGCGAGTAGCAAAGATATAGAGATAAACAATAGAAAAAATAAATATATTGCAGATATACAAGCTATAGAGAAAATATATAAGTAGAGAGATATTGAAGTGTGGAGATATGTACTCCTATATATGTAAGTGTGACGATTATATAGATATTATTTTATATATTATATATTTTATATATATTGTAAAATATATAAAAATTACTGGAATATAGAAACAAATTATATAGTATATCTAGTAAAGTTTGGCATGGATCTTAAGAGTATAATATGTACATATGTATACCCTAGCTTGTACGCCAAAGTGGGCGTTTCGCCTGCTTCTTTTTCCGCTCTCCCTCTGCCGCTGCTGTCAACAGTTGACAGTCAGTGACAGCTTTCGATGACTTTTCTCGCTTCTCTTCTCCGTCTCTCTCACTGGCGTGTGTGTGTTTGTGTGTGTGTGTGTGTGTCACTCATGACTGTCACTAGCTCTGACACTGATGACGAGATGCCGGCAACAACGTCGACGAAGACTTGAACCAAGCAAGAAGAGACAAGAGCGAGAGCGCGAGAGAGAGAGAGGGAGAGGGAAGTAAAACGGCACAGAAAGTGGATCGCGAACAACCTTCTGGAACCGTGGGCTGCTTTGCTTGGGCTTGAGTTGATTCTGCTCTGGGACGCCGTTGGCGTCATTGGGAGTGCACGGCAATTACAGAAATTAAGTAGCCGACAAGTCGAGCAATGTATTTATCCGGAACCAATAAATAACACGTATACGCCCCATCGAACCGCCAGAAGCGCCAAAAGACATCCGTACACATACACACACCAAATAATATACATATATATAGTATAAATAAATGCTATATATAGTAGATATGTAGTAATAGACATAGTACAGCAGTATATAATATATTTCTAGTACTTGCATACTAGATATGTATGTATGTGTGTTTGGTGTACTTGGAAAGTGCAATTAGAAACATATTGTGCCACTACTTCCCACCTTGATTGGCTTGTCAAGCAAACAATAAGCATAATTTGCAAAAGCATAAATTCTTGATCTGAATTGGGTGAAAAGTTTACTACCTAAGATGGAGAGGTGAGGCAGATACCCTGCAAGAAATTACAATGATTCAATCAGCTTGGTTATTCACAGAGTACAGGAATATAGATATAGGATATACGTTTTCTTTTTCAAGGCATTTGATTTGATGTAGATTTTATAAGCCAAAAGGCTTAGAATAGATAGCTTTTTAGGAAGACTAAATCGGTGGGAATTTCCTTACAGAACAAGAATATATACTATATTTATACATACTACTTATTATGTTTTTATAAGACTCGCATCACAGTCGACAGTTGTTATGCATTAATTATTCTTTTCTACAGATTAAAAGCCAAATCAACTTGTGTTTTGTTGCTGAACAAGAATATATAACTTACATATAGCACTTACCTTAAAAGCTTGAGTGTATCTTTATGTTAGAAGCTGTTCTCGATTTACAAGACAAACCGAGTTGCGTCGCAATAAATATTCAATTTTCTTGATATATTCCTTATGCATCCCACTTGGGAATTATTTCGATTCCCCACGTTCTCTTCTCTCTCTCTTTCTTTTTTTGTTGTTGGCTTGTCAGACTTTTGTACTTGTGGCAAGGCTTTTAGGTTCAACAAAAACAACATCGTGCTGTACTTAATTACGCCTAATTAGCTATGCCTAGCCGAGGCAGCCCCCTCTCATCGGAGGTAGCCGAAAGCAATTAGAGCAGAGCTTAACAATTTTCATCAATTGTGTGCGGGTTGTGCGGCGCTAGACGCTTAATAGGTAAATCCAATTAAAAGTTCTTTAAAAACGAAAAACGAAAAAAAAAAAACGACACCGCACAAAATTACAGAAGCTGCAGCAAAATAAAAAGATCATTAAAGTTTTGACTGCAATGAGAACCAGTTGAAAGAGAGAGATATAGATAGAGAGAGAGCGGGAGATAGATACACAGATGTGCTCAGTTGAACCCAAAAAATGACCGCTAATGTGAGTCGATTACAAAAGAACCGTTGATTCGTCAGCTCTATCGTAATAATGATAATTATGAAAAGAGCGGAAAAACAACAAGTCAAGTTAAAGAATCGAGTGCAATGTGATGCAGAAATACCCTGTACTAGGCTTGATAGTTCGATATATTTGATATATTAATGTATATTTGTTATATTGCTATATTATATTTGATATATTGATATTTATTTTTTTAATGCAATAATTATATATAATTGAATAAAAGTACTAAATGTAATTTATATATTTGATATATTGATAAATTTTTAGTAGAATGATTTATTTGATATATTGATATATATTCAATGCATTATTCTATTTAATTTATTTCATAGATATTTGATAATTTGATATATTGATATATTAATAAATATTTGATAGGATAATACATTTTTGATATATTGACATATATATTTGATATATTGATATAGATATTTGATATATTAATATATTTATTTGATATGTTGAAATGTGTATGTTTGAATTGTATATTGATCCATATTCCATATATTTAAGGCCGAGAAATTCGATAAATTCTCTTGCCTACGAAATGTTATCGAATCATTCGAGTAAAGTCGAACTATATATGATATAGTTCAAGATATATACCAAGTTTGATAAAGGCATTGATGCGAATAATCACTTTTACGACTGATGAAAAGTATACCATATTAACTTGAGCAATTACTGGGTATATTGATGATAATAAAGTTTCCGAGAGTTGTGTTGGGGGGCGAAGGCAGGGGGAAAACAAGTGGAATTTTCGACCGGCCGCACAATTGTGTGATCCGTCTGTCGAGTTATTGCCGCTGCTCAGAGAGATACAGATAGACATTGAATTCTATCTAATTTTTGGTGTCAATTTACACGCGTCAATCAAATGCACAAGCACACGCACGCACGCACGCACGCAACAACAACAACAACAACAGCAACAACAAACAAGGCAGATAAACAAAAATCAAATGTAGGCTACAAATTTACAAGCGCCACACACAACACACACATACAAACATTAAATACCGGGAGCAATGACATATGGACATCATGCTGGGCCGGCACACACTCACACACATACCCAGTTCCGCCCGCCCCGACCTCTTCCATCCATTCATCTATCTGTCCATTTGTCTGAGCTGTCCTAACTGTCGCTCTTTCACTCTGCGCCCGGCCAAGAAGTGACAAGTTATTTTCGTTTATTATTTTGACATGTTGTGCACTTGTGATTTACACACACACACACACACACACACACACACACACACACACACCAGCACACACTGAGAGAGCACTGAGGCGACAAACGGAATCTAAAGATAGTCTTCGTTTGGCCGAAACATTCAAGCGAAATATCTCTTAAACAGAAGTTCAATGAAACTTTACAATTTGTCGTCGATGTTGTAGTTGTTGTTGTCGCTTTGTTGTATCAATGAAAGCAATGATGTGGGCTCCACAAAATAACGGAGCATGTGCCTAGAATTATGAGTACTTATTGGCATTTTGCAATTGTATTCATGCGCAATTTTTGAAGTGTGAGAGATATTTATGATGTATCTTGAATACATATCAAACATGCTGTCAACTGTAAGAAATATATGTACACATATTATAGGAATATCATATGTCTTCTGTATATCTTCTAGATATTTGTTACAATATATAATGAAAAAAAGGGATTTGAAAATAGATCTTACTATGTGTTTTGTGTTACTCTGATATGTTTTGTAGAGTTCGAAATCTCAAATCAATCTTTATACAAATATTGACTTGGTTATTCATATAGAACAAGAATATATACATTTGCTATTGTCTTGGATTAATTGATTGCAAACGATTTACATAAGCCAAGAGCCCTGATCATATATGGTACTTAATATAATGAATATGGTCATTCACTATTGAAAATATCTAAAAATGTTACTTTGCAAATTAACTTAGAATCAATTTCTCCATTACTTTTAACTTTCTAGGAATAAAAATGAACAATCGTATAGTGAATATCCCGAAATACCCGAGCGGGTAAACACAATTTAAAATTTCACTGTAATTTTTTGTAATACTCTGTTGTTTACTCTCGAATACTTTATGGCCAATGAATAATTAATACACCCCGTTCATTTCGGTGATTTTATTTGTGCATTATTTACTTGAAATCATTTGAATAATTTGCGGGGAAATTCGAGTTGACGTCAGGATCGTCGTTGTTCAAAAGGATCTTTTAAGGTTGCGTTTCGCCCTCGTTCGACGAGTTTTTGGGATAATTTATACAAGTTGTTGTTGTTTCTGTTGTTGCTGCTGCAGTTGATGTTGATGCTGCGCACAGCTCGCTGCGCGTGTTGTGCATTTTTCATAATCACTTTGGCAGTGCGGCAACGCCCCTTTTTGCATTAAGGTACCGCTAAAATGATTGTTGTTGCATGCACAAATACCCTGTTGGCGACAAGCTAAGCAGCAGGGTGTGATCCGCAAATGTACAATAACAAAATATAGCATTTGAGGAATATAAAACATTTCAATATACAACATAATATGTATATCGGTTATCGAAAAGTATCGATAAGCCATTCGTATTTCATAAAATGATTTCTTTACTTGATATTTGCTTTTTTATTTTTAAATGAACGTACATATATCGATATCGAATATCGATAGCTACTGCAATGTCATCGATAGTATTGTGAATTCTAGATGAATGTGGCTCTATTGTGAATCTATGAAGCATCAGTTAAGTTATGTCACGTAAATACTTTGAATACCGATAACAATTGTTATCGATAGTATTGGAATAACTTAAACTGCATTTTAAGAGGGTATATAAGTGTACGTGTATCGCTCTCATGTGAATTAATTACGAAAATATGTTTTCGATAAATGGTTGCTGTTATCGATAGATAGCATTGAAAACTATTTTTAGAGGGTAGCTCCGCGCCATCACTTTTGCTTAAACTGTTTTGTACTGATATGTTTTTATTTTTGTAGGGTTCGCTTTGCTTATTTGCTTCATCGTAAGCTTCTCCTTCGTCTGCCTGCATGATGCATTGTGTGCCACACGAACTGTGTGTGTGCCTGCGTGTGTACCTGCGTGTGTGTGTGTGGTGTGCGTGTGTATTTTAGTGTACATTCCATAAAACGCCGCGTGGCGTTTGACAAATGACAATGACGGTTGACGTTGGACTTGGCTGACGTTGCAGAAAGTTGGGCCCAGCCCGAGGGCCGCTGCACTTTTGCAACGACACCGACAGAGGCAGAGGCAGCGACAGCAACGGCAACGGCGACGGCGGCTGGCTAACGGTTTATCAGACGACGACGACGACGACGATGCAGCGATGCGTTAAGCAGCCGCAAAGACAAAATCAAAAGCAAAGCGAAGGAGCAAAGCAAAACAAAAGAAACATGATGGAAATCAACAAACAAGAAAGAGGCAAATGGGCTGAAGTGGGCGGGGCAATTTTCAAAGAGCATAGGTGTAAAGTCAGGCAGAAAAGAGGATGGTAGAGATGTGTAAAAGACAGACAGGGTAGTGAGAAGAGGGAGAGAAAGGAGGGGAATACGGCGTCAACATGAGTTGCAACATGCAGCAGTTGCACTCTCTACACACACACACACACACTAACGCTAAAAGCAAACAGTATAAGCTGATTAATCAGCATCATAACGACAAAAAAAGTGCAAATAATCTTAAAGAAATCAAACAATGAAATTGCATGTGCATTCATATACCCTGTAAATTCATGAAATAGAAAGTCGATGGCATGCAGCTCACATAGTTGTAGTATAAGTTAAAATCGATATGACAATGTGATATCGATAGTTTCTTGCCGATACCCCTTTATCACTATATATATTCTAAGAGGTAGTTGTATATAGCATGCAATGATCTATTGCGATTGTAGAATATATAAACACATATATCTATCTATATAAAACTACTTCTATATATACTCTTGTTTCTCAATTCAAAAATCGTTTTTTCTCGGGTTCTTTCACTTTTCCGTTTCGGCATTTCCGTGACTTGTTGATGAGGATATGCGCCGTGGCACATATGCTAGTTATTGCACTATCTATCTATCTATCTATCAATCGGGGGCTAATCAGCTGATGATGATGATGATGATGTAAGAGCCAAGCCAACTAACGGTGTTATTATTGCTAATTAAACGCATCAATACGCTCTGCTCTCGTAATCGATTGCAATTACCGTAATTATTGATTGCTTAATCGATCGACAGTTTATTACAAAATATTGTACATATTAATATCACTATTTACATACGTATGTATATGCGTGTGTGTGTGTGCGAATATGTGTGACCAATACTTTCTCCCCGGCTTAGCTCTGGCAAAATGCCTCAATTGATTAGCTGCCATCATCGAACTCTGTGTGTGTGTGTGTGTGACTGTCTGATAAGTAGCCCAAAATATTGGACAGTCAATTAAGTGAGAACGCACTTGTTGAACAAATTCAAGTATCAGATACCCAGTTGATCGGTTGAAGAGATGAAATACTCTGAAAATCGCAGCACATATTGTTGTTGTTGTTGTTGTACAGCTACAGGGTATATTTGCGCATGGCAGCCTTAGTGGGCGTGTGTGTGTGTTGGTATTGAAATAAAATGAATTTCACTTAATGATTTGTGTAATTTAAACTGAAATTATGCAATTAATCTTACCAATTGCCAGGCAGCAGCAGAACTTAACAACAACAAAAGGGAATAACAACAACAATAACAAAAAAAAAAAAAACAATAACAGCACCAACAACAACAACACCGTCAGCAGCTCATCCATCCATGTCCCCACTGTCTGATGTCATAAAACTTCCATAAACGAGAACTGAGAGAGGCCTCTTAGTGGTTTATTCTTGTTGCTGTTGCTGCCACAGAAGCGTGCAACGTACGTATAACGAATACGAGAAGCAGCAGCAACAGCAGCAGCAGCAACAACAACAACAACAACAACAACAGCAAAGAAACACAAGCCAAAATGTAGGCCAAAATAAGAGAAATGACCTTAGCCATGTCGAAAGATTTGTACCATGCCAAAAACAGAATATGAAGAAAAGCAACAAAAAAGCAACACACACTCCCCACACACACACTCACACACACACATACGCGCACGCGCACAACGCCAACACTGCGCTGGCTGCGGCTATGGCTGCGCATGCGCAAAATCATGGGCAGAGGCAGCGGCAGCAACAGTGGGAAGCTGCGGCTGCGATTCTTTGCGTCATAATACCCTGTGCGAAATCTGCATGGGTCATATTAAACATTAGTATATAAAGTATGTAAGCAGTACAAGAAATAACAATAGTTGCTCTATTATATACTACTAACAATGACTGAAGTTTAGATAATGTTGTGCATAAATTAGTAAAAGTAAAGAGTCCCTTGTGAGTCAGATATTATATAACATACACTATTTTAATTAACTATTAATTGAATTTGAGTAAACATTCAAAAAATACAGAGGTAAATATGTCTAGAAATACTTTTAAGTGATATTCTTGATATACTGTATATACACCAACTAATTATCTACTTGACATGTTAATTACGACACGTTGAACTGACTGACTGACTTGAGCGATTACTACTACTACGACAAAAGCCTCGAATTGATTATAAAGTCGTACATAAAACTGGGCAACAAATCTCAACTGAAATGCCTATAAATCAGCCCAAAAAACAACAGGGTATAGTTGTAGTCGTTACTTTTGCAGTGCATTTTCTTAATTGCCAAAAGAATCTTTTTCTTTATTAAAGGTTTTTATTCAACCTCGATATATATGTATAAGCATTTTGTGTGTGTGTGTGACCCATTTAAGTGCAACGAAGTTAATTCTCTCTCTGTCTCTCCATCTCCATCTCTCTCTCTCTCCCTCCCCCTCTCTCTCTCTGTCTTTCTTCACACAAGAGATTCATTGGGGGCGGAATTGAATAAATCAATCTTAGTTAATATTGAACATCAAATTGGCAAACTGAAAAAAGGCAATAACAACATTTATAATAATCTATAATCTCTATAAGAAATATATGTATATAATATAATGTGTATACAAAACGAAACAGATGTTGAATAGGTCGATGATAATGCAACATAAGGCATTTAGAGACAGCTATAAAACGACCGTCGAATTAGCAGACTCTTGTGAAACGAATAGTTATCGAATAATAAATTCTGTTTAAGCCAAAAGTGAAAATCGTTACTCACGAATTAGTATCTACAATATATAGCACAAAGATCGGACCGCAACAAAGTTCTGAGTAATCGCAAACCTCATGAAACCTCATCTAACCTAATCGATTCGAACTTTGTATATAGCACATGACATGATCTATTTAACATACTCAAAGTTAATCATATATTATATCTATGTAACCTTCTTCTACTACAATATTATCATATTCGCTCTCTCTCTCTCTCTCTCTGTGTTTCTCTCATCTTCTGTCGCCTAACTGTGATATATAGCGACTATATCGCAAATACTTTCTATCGAACACCTTGTAACATGCATGGCCATGACAATAGAAACGCTTGACTGCGCCAACCACAAAGCTGAAATGGAAAAAAAAAAGTCCGATTGTTTAAATAAACAAATACAAATGCAAAATCGTTTTTGTGGCTAATTTGCAACAAAATGTGCATACGACTTACAGTTTGACGCTTTTACAGTTGTAATTTGCAATGACCTTGAATTGATTTACACGACAACAATAGAAACGACTCGACTCGACTGCAATGGGATGCGATTAATCGCATGCTTTGCCGATTAATCGGTGACAAGTGAACGTGAAATGTGAAAACGCACGCTCAAGCTCAAGCTCAGACTCATAATTATAATCGCTAGAATACATAATAGTTAATAATGCTTATAAATATGCATGAAGAACGAAGACTTTAAATTTGTTTTTTTTTGTATTTTTCTTTCGTCTTCTTTTCTTAATCGTAAATGTTCCAAGCGATAAAACTTTCACCTACAAATCGGACACAAAATGATATGTAGAAAAAACCAACACACACACACACACAAAGAAAGTTTAGAAGTTTAAAGACGTGAGAGGGGGGTGGGGGGAAGATAAGCAGCAGCTATTCGAACTCGAACGTTTTATGGCTTATTAAACTATTTTTTATGGCTTTTAATCAAAAGACAAGACTATTAAAAAATCGTATGCCCATCAAAAATGCTGACAAGAAGCATATATCGTGGAAGCCACATACCATAACTATGAGTAGTGCTTTAGGCATGTTTAATCGACAAATTTAATGGGCTATTGAAATGATATTTTTAAGGATATATCAACGATCGAATTTGCAAGTAATATTTCTGCACTGTGGTGTGAAAGTGAGTGGTTGATAGATATAGATGATAAATATGGAAAAAGAGTGTGAAAGTCTTTGGTATATATTTGAATATATGCTACAGATCCGTTTTATATGTTAATGAAATGAATTTTACTGCCTTATAAAGATAATATATTAAGATCCTTTTAGTAATCATGTTATATCCTTAACAATTACTTCTTAACTTTGTATATAAGAGTTTTTTACATTTTTCTTAACATGCTCTGACTGTATGGTATAATAATAATAATGTAGTAATACTGAGGATCTTAAGATCCATTCCATCTGGATGATATCGTTAATAGATATATGATAAAACTCTACAATAACTTATTTCAAAATCGTATATACGTTTTCAACTTATTTCGAAACTCTTTCTATATTTACAGTACTCTCCACACGAATGAAACAGTTGGCCATTCTGCTAAACGATTTCAACTTCGAGTGCATCGGCACCGCACAAACCGATGATGAGAACGTCATCTGTGAGAGCCTCAAACGCTTCGGTGCCATCATTGGCACCATCGAGGATGAACGCGAGAAGATGGTGAGTTTGAATACTTTTATATACATATATATAAATTATATCATATAATGATTATGCGTGCAGCTCACTCTCGCCGATAAACATATTATCGAATCGCTGGAGGAATTTCGCAAGAAACAAATCGGCGGCGTTAAGGAGAACAAAAAGAAGTTCGATAAGAAGACGGAGAAGTTCTGTCAGTCGCAGGAGCGTTTCCTCAATATGTCAACCAAAAAGCCAGAGAATACGATACAAGAGGTGAGTAAAAAAACGAAAACAACAAAAATAAGAATAATAAACAAGAAAAAAGTAATAAAATTCAAGTAGGAAAGCTACAGTTGAGTATGCTTCACGACAACTACTTCTTAATTTTTTTTTTTTATTATTTTTTTTTGTTTTTTAACTACTTCTTAATTAAGTAAATTTTCTGTTTAGTGCATTTTGTATTGCATACATACTAGATCCTTAGAAATCTCTACACCCAGTGAAATTATTGTTTAAATAAGTATATTTATTGTGCGAATACAATTAAACTCTCATGAATCATTTGAATAATGATAACGAACATATTCAGCTCTAAAATTACACTGGCAGTGCAATATATAGTACCATGCCAGCCTATGGGTAACGGATATAATAATAAAACGAATAATAATAACGCGACCAGCAACGACAAATGCAACTTTGATGCCAGACAGAATGCAATCAAATTGCGCTTTGCTTTTAGCCAAATTACTATTGAAGTTGTGCCAAAAAGAACCAAAAGAGAGAATGAAAGAATGAGAAAATTTGTTGGGGTAGTTGCGGGGAGGGACACACGCTCTCTTCCCGTCTCCCTCTCTCTCTCTCTCTCTCTCTCTCTTTCAACTGGAATTAAGCGTGCAATCCTTGTGCAACTTGTCCAACTGTTGGCAATTGATTTTGGGGTTTTTGTCCTTTTTACCCATTTTTTTTCCTTCCTCTCTTTCTCTCTCTCTCTCTCTCTCTCTCTCTCTCTGGTTTTTCGTCTGCTGGCATTTTTCACAACTTGTACAATGCATATAGAGAGAGAAAAGTCGGCAAAGTTCCATGACCTACGTCAAATTGCATCAATATTGAGTAGCAAGTTGGGTGAGGACATGCCCACAGTGCATGTACTTTGGTATGTACTGCACTATACATATGCAAGTACGGGCACCTACAGTGTGCACTCGCTAAAAGGATAAAGAATGATTCTGTTCTGTTAAGAAGAGAGAGAGAAAGCGTATTGATCACAGGAATTCTTCCTTTCAAAGTCAATCAAAACTGTGGGGTTTTCAGTTGATGCTGTGCAATTAATTGACAGTTGGCAACTCTTAAACAATACTCAAAACTAAAATTATGTGGCAACATTGGTAGAATTGTTAAGATTGTAACGGGTTTACCAACTTAAAAAGTAAAGCTTAACTTGAAGTTCAACTTGCAGTTAAACTGCATGTTAAATTCTTATTGTAAAACTGTCTGGCAACTCCGCCGTGTTGTCACACTGTCACAGTTGCAGTTAATTGCGCAGTTAAAGAGTCTTTTTCCCAGAACTTTCTTTATATTTCTTCCATCACTCACTTCTGTATTCCTCTCTCTACTATATATGCACCGTTAATCCTGCTCATATCACGCTACATTACTGTACTTCTCTCTGTTATGTACCGTTATGTGGACTCTATGTGCTCTACGATGTCGGTTGCATTTACAGCTATTTACTCAGTACTCTAGTTGCCTCCCTAGTTGTCCCCAGTTGGGGGCTGCCAACTTTAAATAGCACAGCCCGACTTTATGTGTGTGTGTGTGTATGTGTGTGGGAGTATGCTCGACTATTTGTGTATGTGTGTGTGTGCATAGTAAAAAAGTTTGCTTTTTGGCCACATTGCCCGCCCTGACCTGCGCCTGCAAAATCCTGAATGAAAAAGACTGTTGGGCAACACGAACATTACCTTCGCCTGGCCGCCATTTTGTGGCCAAACACGTTTCCGGTCATGCAATTTACAGTAATACTTAATGAAAAAAAGGAGAGAAAAAAGAAAAATAGTTTGCAAACACTGCATGCAGGGTATATGCGACTAGAGAGAGAGAGAGAGAGAGAGAGTCTGGAATTTGTATTTCCTTGAAGAAATGCTTACCTTGACAATATTCCTTGTTAGAGAACTAGCTAGTTAACTAGCCGAAAGTTATATGGCTTCCGGTTTGGAGCACGAGCAGCAGCATCAACATGCCACAATCTCTTGAGGAGAAGCAGGGGATATGTGATGCGGTACGGTTGACTTTTCATCATAAATATTTAATGCACTCTCGAGTGCCTTTTGACCTCAAAATCTTTTGTGGGTCAATAAACTGCAGGCAACCAGAACTGCTCCACGCTGACCACGCACACGCACACACACAAACACACACACACACACAAGCACACTCACAGACACACACACACTCTTGTGAAAGTAAACACAGTTAAATTTTTGCTACACACACGAAATTGCGGCCAATGTAAACAGGCTGCCGCCCCGGTAAGTTCTATAAACTAATGAGGCATTCAACCCGACCTCAGTAGCCGCCACAGCACAACACCATTCTCAACCCAAATCCCAGTCGCAGTCGCAGGCAACCCCAACCTAGAGTAGCCTAGTCGGGCGGACTGAACTGGCCGGAGGCCAATTGTATATTAATGTAATTGCCACGCGTTCTTGGAAAGCACAAGCAGATGCAGTTGCAGATACAAAGGAAGCAGCGGATGCTGCAGACTCGACTGTGGAAATACAGACGCAGAAACAAATACAGATGTAGATGCAGATGCAGATACAGATACTGGTACAGACACAGATACAGATTTGTATGTGCATCAAATCAGGTCGATTTTTATTTTACTTTATTTGGTTCATGTACGACTTAAATACAATGTTGATGATGATGTTGGCGATTGTGATGATGATTGTGGATTGCTGATGAATGCAGCAAATCAATCAATTGAAATATTCAATATTGAAAAGCAAGAGGAAGTGATAAGAGCACTAAGAACTATTTAAAACACTATAGAACTATGTAAAACTACTTATAATGTTATTACTAGAGAATCTATTTAGTTACATTTCTATCTGTATCTTTCAAATGCAATTGTATATAGAAAAAAAGATATTTCTTTGAGATGTAACTAGTAACTTCTATGCTTAGTGCATTTTGTGTTGCATACTTGCAGGTGTCTTAAAAAACCTGTAGGCCCACTTCAGTTATTTCTCCAATAACTTCTTTGTTAATTATTTGTACGTAACCAAATTCAGAAATTAAATGTTGGGGATTTTTAAATTTATATGTTTAAATGTTCTAAACTTAAAATTGGGCTATTAATTCGCTTATTATCGACAACTGATGGGGGCGTGGCCAATTTCTAAAAGAAACGTACGCTGCGTTTAAATATAAAACATATTGTCTTCTAATTTGATAGTCCCAGCTTGTATAGACTCATATATAGGCATTCATGATTGAATTAACTCAACTAATGACGCAGATCAAGAATATATACTTTATGGAGTCTGCCACGGCTTAAATTCTTTATAAAATGGTCGCCTAAACTGAAGTTATTCGAATCTTTGTTAGTCTTATTAGTATTGCGAGAGATACGTATTCACACGTAGTATTACCTCCATACAATATATATCAGTCCCTATATTAGCCCAAATTGAAGTTCCACAATGCGCCCCTGCATAAAATATTAAAGCCCAATCGATGCCATTTGATTACATTGCTGATGTCTGTGGTCTCACTTAAGTAACCAATATCGTTTCCTATCAATAATGCAGGCAAGTCGGAACTATAAACGACATGAAAATCAATCAAACGTTCGTTCGTTCATCCGTTTCATTCCATTCGTCCCTCTGCCTAATTGGCGTCGTTTGTCCAGAAATTGAAATGATAAACTTCAAATTGAAGTTGATGTTGAAGCGAGACAGACAGACAGACGAAAGAAAGGGGGAATGTGGGTGGGCGAGGACACTGTCTAACTGTGCTGCATTATATGATATATGTATGTGTGTGCGTGTGTGTGTATGTACGAGTATGTGCAATGTGGCGCGTCTGTCGTATTGATTTTCCGCTTTGGCATGCGTGTCACGTTGTGTGTCCTGCTGCACGTCCGCCCAGACATGTTGTACCTGCTGCTGCTGCTGTTGCTGGCATATCCTGGCCCCCATTTATCGCTCTCACTACCTCCCTCCCTCTCTCTCTCTCTTGCTCTCTCTCTCTGCCGGGTCTTTTGTAACGGTTTCCATGCCGGCCGGCTAGCACGGCCAGCCTAAGCACCGCAATTTGTTATCAGTCACGCCTCGTTGTTGTCGTTCTTGTTGTTGCTCTCGATTGTTCGTCGCTGCAACAGCCCCCCAACTCTGTTGGCAACCAAACCCACCGCTTGCTTCTCTTCCCCACCTTCTACCCCCTGCAGGCTGCCTTTAAGCTGTAATATTTTGCTTGGTTCTTTTCCATGTTTTTAAACATTTTCCAGCCTGTTTTCATTTTTTTCATCGCCCCTATTCCTGTTTGTTCGTTCGTTTGTTTGTTGCTAATGCGCTTTTCCGACGCGTCTCAAAGGGTCTTCGGCTTGCTGCCTAAGCCTATTAGGGACTACAGGCTGAGCCGCATCCCTCTTCCCCTTCCCTCGGCAGCAGCTGTTGCAGCCACTAAAGCTACAAAAGGCTCCTACGCAGGCTTAAAGATGGTTATGGGCTTAGGACATTTTTTCTTTTGGTTTTTAGCTTTAGCCATAGCTTTGGGCGCGCCGTTGCTTATTTTCCTTGATATTATTGGAATTTCATCATCTTCCACCGTGAGGCTTTTAACTCGTTAATGTCAGAGGAACATTAACTGCCTTTTGATTGGGGGGGATTACACAGTAACTCGATGAGAATATTGGAACTTTCATAAATCATTAAAAAGAAACTGCAATAGAGTGATTTTTGTCTTAAACGATAGTAATTGCGATAGTAAACTTAAAATATTATGAATTTCGTAATTGAGATATTTGATAGTAGTCATTAGACGATGGTAATTGCGATAGTTTTGCTCTAGTTTTATATTTTTTGCTATCGAAACCATTCTCATTTTAGGACGAGGATAATACATATGAATAGTATGATTTTCTTCTCAATCGATAGTAATTACGATAGTTCATTAAGAATATTGTGAATATCGTTAATCATATTATACACTGAGTATTAGACGATAGCAATGGCGATAGTTCAGCTCAAGCTTTCGATTTTTTACTATCGAATCCTTTATAATTTTTATTCGATAGTTTTAGAAACCATTTAACCGCTTGATTGGTGCTGCCTTACATCGGTTTAATAGTATAAAGGAACGATCGCTTTATGCAGTCGTGATTTAACCTCATGTAGAGTATTTATCTAGCCATTGTTTCAAACCTGATGGTTTTTTCCTAAGCCCAGCATATGTGTGTATGTATGTATATATATGTATGCACGTGTGTGTGTCAGTGTGTGGGGTCTTGCTATCAAGTTCAATTTAACTAAATTCCTTGACTTTCAGCTAATTTCGGTGAAGGATTTCGGGATTATCCCTGAAAGTATGCTATGCTTCCATTTGCGTCGAATTGATTGCGAAGCCGGCAGATTGAACAGGCAGCTTTAGCTTCTCGGCAACTTCAACCCCCGTAGAGTGATGCCATCCACGCCACCCCACCGTCCCAATCTTATCCATGTGGCGCCTGCTGTGTGCCTTATCAAATTTACTGTTGCAGTTTTTCCGGCTCTTCCGCTTGCGAAGGGTGTGAAAAATGCGTTACGCTTGGCAAGTTTGTCTTCGCCCTCGGGTGGTTCTCATGGCATCTATGCAGGTGCAAACCTTTGAGGGATGCGACGCTTCATCTCTCTCTTTCATTGTCTCTGTCTCTCTCTCTCTCTCTCTCTCTCTCTCTCTCTTTCTCTCCGTCTGTTGCCTCTCTGTCTCTCACTGCTGCTGGCAATTTCCGTTTAAATGGAAATTGATGGCAAACAAACAAGAAGAAGCAACGCAAACGAAATGCAAAAGCGTGTGTCGGCTTTGCGGATACCTTTTTGTGTGTGTCCACCCACGCAGCATCTGAATTGGCACGCGTTGGCCTGACACCGATCCCTGCACCGTTCCCAGCACCAGTCCCAGTCCTAGTCCTGGTTCTGGTCCTGGTCCTGGTCTTGCTTCTAGTCGTGGTCCAGGCCAGGCCGTTGGCTAATTTTAACAACACATGCCACAACAACAGCGACAACAATGCCATTGCCGATGGCCAAGAATGTATCTGTATCTGCAACCATAACGGTAGCCTGTAGTATCTTTTAGTGCCACTGTCGTAACTGCGTGGGGAGTGTTCCGCAATTCGTCAGCTAAACAAATTGACAATTTTTTTTTGTTGGTATTTTAGCAAGTGAAACCTAAACTTGGACTTGATGTTAATTGTTGTTATTATGATTTTATTAATATTACACTATGTTTTTATTATATTATATATTATTAGGGAAAACTTTCTTTATAAACATTTTTACTATATTACTCTCACTTATAATAAAATAAAAAAAAAAAATTAAATATAAAATAAATAAATAATATAATTATTAAATAAATAAAACTGGAAAATATGCATAAAATTCTATATTTTATTAAAAATAATCGCAAATTTCAGTCAAATGTGGAACTAAGAACGCACTTTTGCATAGCTTTATATATCGCTCTTTGTATAAGTGTTTTTGCACATAAGAATCTGCTAAATTTAGTTACGACAAAATGTTGGACAGACACAGACGGACAGACGGGCGGGCGGACGGACGGACACGGGGACAGAGTGGCGAAATGTGGGCGAAAAGTTGAGGCAGTAAATAAAAGTTTGGCCTACGCAAAATGCCAAAATGATGTGCCGCTTTTCCCGGGGGAGGGGAAGGAAAGGTGTTGACATAAAAAGAGAGGCGGTGAAGTGCGGTACACACACACACATACATTGGCGCGTACGTACGTACATTTATGCTGTGTGGCAACTCTAGGATTTGGCGGAATGATCTAAAAAATTTAGCTAACTATCGAAACGAGGACGCACACTCACACTCACACACACAAAAACACACCTATCGCCTGACGAGGACAGTTCGCACAATCGATAGTTGCGGCAACTCTATTCAGTGGCTCAGATTTTTTGCAAGAGAGAGAATTTGCGAGCCAGAGCAAGAGAGAATGAGAGAGAAGAGAGAGAGAGTAGTAGCCGCAGCGCACATTGCGCGCAAAAGTATGCTACGTTGAGTGTTTGCTTGTGTGTGTCCGTGTGTGTGTGTGTGTGCCTCTTTGTTATTGTTGACACAAGCGTCACTTAATGTCGTTTGTTGCACTAACTACAACTTGTGGCAGCAACAACAACCTGTGCAAGCAGAGCATGTAATTTGCCACTCCATGAAGTGTATCCCCTTACCCACGCTTGCCCCTTTAGACGTGGGTTGATTGGAAAGGTGCAGCAGCGTGGGCGCCACATATGCTTAATTTATGCACACACAGACACACACACACACACGTGCATATATGCATAAATATCTAATTTATATACTGCATGTATATAGGAAATCATCACAAAGTAATTGCCGTAGTAGCCAAGAGCACCCTCTTGGAGAGCACCCCTCCCCTACCCGTTCCCTTGATTCTATCGCACATCTCTGCTACTGTTTGCCACCAATCTTCTCCACAAAACAACAATTCATTTGCATCTCCATTGTAATTCTTTGGAAACCTTTAAAATATGCGACTGTTGCATACCCTGTGCAAGTTGAGTGTTGCTCGTCGATTATTGCGATATATCTAATTAGTATTATTTATGTATATAGCATATGTATATGATATATTCAATCAGTAATAGATATACGATATAGCTAATCTAACACTATATATAGTATAGTATTTGCTTGTTAACTTTAATATTCGTTGAGTTTTTGTAGATTAACTGCTCAATAGTTATTATTGATATATAGTTGTTCCTCCAAATATCCTTTGTTAAGCATTTTTCAATTGTTAGAAATACATTCAAATGTATAATGATTTTTCACATTAAAACTGTATTTTAACTAATATACAAATAAATTTAATACGTGAATGTAGATATATTCATAAATGCCTTAATCAAGGATCAAGAAAACTCAAAATATTTGAAAATTATCAAATATTTTTTAAGTTAGGTTGAACTACAGACGTAATAGACAGGTTCTAACTTCGGATTCAGGCTTGGAAGGTCAGAAAACATGTTAAAACATACATTGCAGACCTAGATCAGGATTCAATATCTTTTGAGGAATATACAAATGGTTTCCAGTTGTTTTTGTTTTTTGAGGTTATGGTGAGGAAGTGCATAAAGAAGAGACAGCAATGAGAATTACAAATTAAAGTTGTAGATGAAAATATTCATATTTAGTACATATGATGCTCATTCTCTTCGAATACAGGGTATTTCGATGAAGCTAGAAAAGGCGCAGGCGCTGACCCACGCACTTGAGGACACAGCTGCCGCTGCCGCTGCTGCTGCTGCTGCTGCTGCCTCAGTCGCTGCCGCTGCTGGCGCTGTTGTTGCTATTATAGGAACTGGAACTGGAGCTGGAGCAGCTTTTGCTGCCGCTACCGTTGCTACTGCTTCAGCTTCTGTTCCTATTGTTGTTGTTGTTGTTGGTTTAACGTCGTTGCCTTTTTTGGCAACCAAATGGGGAAATGCTCAAGGAACAACAATAACAACACCAACAACAATGGAATTCGCGCAGCATTTTGATGTGCGCGTCGCGCACTCAGCTGCCACAGTCCGTGTGTGTGTGTGTGTGGCAAATGGCAAAAGTGCGTGGAAAACTACAAAATTAAATAAAAACTAAATCAAATCGACACGCAGCAGCAACAAGACGCAAAAAAATTAAATAGAAATGAACTGAAAATTGCTTAAAAAATCGCAAAAAATTATTTAGAAGAATTAAGAATACATTCCGTATATGAGAATTCTCGTCCTCCATCATCATCATCATCTGTTCTTGTTGTTATTATTGTAAATAAATATTATTGTTTTGTTTTGTAAGCTGCTACTGCTTCGACTTCTTCTTCTTCTTCTGTGTTTGTCTTGCCGATTGATGGCAAAGAAGTGACAGACAGACGTGATAAATAAATAATCGAAATAAATCAAAAGGAAATCTCGCTGTGAAATTGACAGAATATATTTGTGCCGCCTAAAAGCAGGCTACATATATACATTTACGCGAGTGTAAAATGTGAAATCGCGTAGGTCGCGCGCGTTCTCGTTTCCCTTTTTTTACTCTTCCTTCCCTCTCCCACACTCGAATCGTTCTAAGATTTCCTGTTGATGTTGTTGTTGTTTTGTTTGCGGTTTATTTTTCTTGACATGATTTTATTTCGTAATTAGGTTAGTGTGGTTTTGTACCTTTTGTTAACCACTTCTTGTTTTGTGCATAAATAATTGAAGATGCACCGCAAGACGGCAATTTGCATTTGTGGTAAGTTTGCCCATACGCATAGCTGCGTTTTATCTTTCGATCGTATCTGTGTTAGGTCTGGTTATATATATATGCATATGTATATTCTGTTTACATACATATGTATGGCTGTGTCAACACGTGTTTGCTTTTCTATGAGCCCCATGAAGTATGCTACACATTTTTGTATATAGGTCTCGAATTGCAATGAGATAATTTATTCACATAACTTTGCTGGCAACCCTCGCAAGCATGAATTACAGACTGAGAGGGAGAGAGAGCGAGCAAGCAATTGGTAGAAAGAGAATGATAAAGGGTCTGCAACATATTACAGATACCCTGTAGCATTTATAGTTGGGTATACACGACCTATAGACACCGGTAAGCTGTTATGCACTAAAATGTTAATAGGGTAGCTTACAGTCTCGCCCACTACTTGTTTGTTTTTATTGTAAAACGAATTTGGGCAAATGAAAAGTTTTTGGCAACATATGCCGCATACTTATGTATGTGTGTGTGAGTGTTGTGTGCGTAGGCGTAATTAAAAAGGTGTGTGTGTGTGTGTCTGTGTGTGCACCCACGCACACAGAAAGGGGAGGGGGGAAGAACCTTTAAACATATACATAAATGCCGACTAAAGGTCAAAGTGCAAATTCGCTTCAAAATCGGCTCTCATTTCGCCGCATTCGAATAGAACTCGATTCCGATTCCATTTACGATTCGTATTAATTTCACGTCTCATCTCTCTCTCTATTGCCAGGCCGATGCCAGTTTGGGCATGCACGAGCGTGAATACATCCAGGAATCACTGAGCTATGTGCTGCGCATTCAGGAGGTGCAGGAACGCATCAAGTTCGAGTTTGTTGAAATACTGCTCGCCTTCATTTCCGGCTGGTTGGTATTCTATCACACTGCCCACGAGCAGGCGGAGGATCATCACAACTATTTGCAGGAGCTGAGGCATAAGGTTCAAAAGGTCAGTCATTCATATAGTATTATAACAACAATATAACAATCCGTGCATCTGCTGACATTTTGTTTGCCCTTACAGACTCGCGAAAATTTCGAGGAAGCTCGCGAAAAGGTCACCGAACTGAAAACCAAGTACATGGAAAAGCGAACGGTAAATGCAACCAACTGAGATGAATAATAATAAAATACAACAACAATAATAACTTTGTATCTTTCTCTCCCTCTGCCCTTTACAGAAGTCCGAGGAGGTTTTCACCAAACGCGGCTATTTGTTTTTGATGGAAAAGAGTAAGTTTATTGTTGTTTATCGAATTAAAGATGTCGAGCTTAAGTCTAATTAGTTGGCAACGCGAAGGCAGCTTAGAAATTGAATTAAATTTATCGATTAAAATTCACACAATATTTTCAAAAGGTGTTAGTACTGTACAAATATCGATGCGAATATCGATACTTTTTATGGTGCGCAGTAAATAAGCAACAATGAATATTTTTGAAATCAAGACAAGGAAGTTCAAACAAACCCTTTTTAGAATTATCATTATTACGAAATAATGTCTTTTTAGTTTGACAATATGATAAATAAAACGGTTATTGGTATTATCGATAGTTTGCTTACAGACCATCGATAAATCATAGATATTATCCGTGATTTCACAGCACTAATTCAAAATTGTCTTATATACTCTAAATTGAGCCCCATCTTGAGGCAACTAAGTTCTCAGTTACCTCCTCCCTTTATAGTTATTCCTCGATTGCCAAAGTGATTAGCCTAAAGTTAATTAACTGTTAAATGTTGTCTAATGCTTTCAATATCTAACGTTCAATGTGTTTTGCTCTCTCCCCTCTCTGTCTACCTATTCTACCACTACCACTACCTCTACCACCCCTACTACTATATAAATATCTGTTACTTCGCAACTATCGCTCACACTCACTCCGCACTAATACACCTCGCCCCTCCTCTTTCTGCACCTAATTGGCAATTTATGTGTATTTTGTGTTGTTCTTTCCTTCGTTTTTGATTTATTTATTTCTCTGTACTCCCAAAACAAAAAACAAACAAACAAAAATTCAACCTACTTCAATTTTGGGCGTATTCTGTGATCTCTTCCCCGTTCGCTTTGTGACTGTGCAACCTGTGCAACGAAACAATGAAACACCCCCCAAAAAAAAAAAAAAAAAAAAAAAAACCAAAACTCACACACTCAAACACGAACACAAACGTGTTCACGATCACGATTTCTGTACCTCGATCACCATCACGATGTCAACTGCAAAACGATTCTTAGGTTCCCTTCTGAAAATCTCACTTCTAGAGCCTTTCAAAGCAACATGGACGAAATACTATTGCACATTCAAGAAACAGAAGCGCGAGTTCACCATGCTCCAGTTCAATCAGATGAACCACAGCTTTACGCGACCCGAGGCGCGTGAGGACGAGAAATTGACATTGTTCTCGTGCCAACGTCGGGCGTCAGAGTTTGAGAAGCGTTTCTGCTTCGATCTGACATTCAAGGAGAAACCCGGCATTGTCTACACATTTCAGGCGCTTAGTGAGAAAGATCATCGCTCCTGGCTGAGTGCCATGGATGGCACGGAGCCGGTAAGCAAACAAACGTCCTCTCTCTCTCTCTCTGTAACTCTCTGATCTCTTTGACTCTCCTTGTAGACATATCTGGCTCCTGGGAAAATGAAGGCTAACGAAGCCTATCAGCTGGACGAGACCGGCTTCATGTTCGTGCGTCGCTGCATCAAGGTCCTGGAGAGTCGAGGGCTCGAAGATGAAGGCATTTATCGCAAGAGCGGCGTCGGCACCAAAATCAATAAACTCCTCTCGCTCGGCATGGAGCGCAAGGAGACTGAAGATGTTTTCAGTGACGAAAAGTATCGGGACCTCATGGAGAGCAACACCATTGCCAGCGCCCTCAAAATGTATCTGCGCAATCTAAACGAGCCCCTAATGACCTATCACTATCACAGCGGTTTTATTGAGGCAGCCAGTAAGTCAACAGGTCATTTTAAAGTACTCTAGTGTTAAGTCCATCAAATATCATGTATATTTGGTCCACAAAATACTAACACCTTACTGAAAATAAGCCTTAATTTTCGTCAGTAAAAATTGTAAAAATATCTCGGATATTTTCTTAAAAATTATAATTTGTAAAACTATTTGTTTGGTGGCTAAAAAGTACGTTTGAATCAGATATTAAGCTAATTAGGATCTGTACGTCAATTTGTTTAGTGTTCAAAAGTGCTCTCTCTCTCACCCTGTGATATTAAGATACAATATTATGATGTACGGATTCTTCACTAAATAATAACACAAAAAAAAAAAAAAAAAAAAAAAAAACTAAAAATAGGTCACAGAAGAACATCTCAGTTATATACCTACGGTATTCACTTCCTCAACCAAAATTGCTTAAATATGCAACTTATATTTTCTTTTGCATACTCAAAGAGGCACAAGCAAAATCTGTTCAGCCATTAAAATTATTTTGTAAATAACTTTTATGTTAATTATCCGTTCGCAACTAAATTCTCAGAAATCATTTGGACAATGATAATTATTGTGCACACTAAAAATGAACATCCTAATGAGTCTCAAACTAACAGATTTAAAATATTTACAGCAAATATCTGAACTTATTTCGATTAATATATGTCTCTGTCTGCCATAGAAAAAGAAAGTCTTAATCAGCGCGTCAACGAGGTGCACAAACTGGTCTACAAACTGCCGCAACCGAACTTTGAAATGCTGGACATGGTCATAAGGCATTTGACTGAGTAAGTGAATAAACCTTTCCATATCTGCTCTTTATTCCTCTCTCTAATCTCGCCTGTTTGCTTGCAGAGTGTCACGCAAATACGAGAAGAATAAAATGTCTGTCTTCAATCTGGGCGTGGTGTTTGGACCGACACTGCTGCGTCCGTTGGAAGAGACAGTTGCCGCCATACTGGACATTAAGTTTAACAACATTGTCATTAACATACTCATTGAGAACTATGAGCGCATATTCAAGAACGATCCCAGCAGCGCCGTTACAGCAACAGCTCCGGGACTACATGCGAGCAGCACCAGTCCGCCCACACGAATGCCACGTGCCTCGCAGGTGAGCAAGGCGAACTCTGCTGTCGGCTCTGGAGGCGGTGGCAGTGGCAGTGGTGGTGGTGTAACAGGCACCGGTGGAGGTGGTGGTGGCAGCGTGGGACGCAACTCTATGTATTCGCAGCAACAGAAGGTTTACCGTGTGGTGACCAAATCCAATTATACTGATCCCACGATGTCCTCAAGCTTGCAGAATATTCCAAATGGCATGATCTATGCCCATGGTCCGGCTAGTGTAACCAACAGTACGCCGCCTGGCGGAGGCGGCGCTGGGGCTGGAGGTGGCAACACAAATGGTGGCATTAGTGGATCCACATTGACTGTCTCGTCGCATGCAACAAACGGTGCTGCACGGCCCGCACAGATGGGAAGCATGAAGAATTTGCTGACCATGACGCAAAGCGATATTGGTGGCAGACGTAGTGGCGCTAGCTCAGATGCTGCTGCAGTTTATGGCATTTTGACAGGCACAAGCGGGCCCGGCGGAGGAGGTGCAGGTGGAGGCAGTGGCGTTGGCGGTGCCAGCACGAATGGCGGCGGCGGCGGTGGCAGCGGAGCTGCACTACAAGCTCATCATGCCACACCGGCAACGGCTGGCAACAGCAGCGGCAGTCTGCGGCATGTTGACTATCTAATGGCAACAGCCACACCGGTGGCCCAATCCGCCTCAAGCAGCCATATCTATACAAATGCAGGCAGCACGCGTCATAGCATGAACAACGTCTCCCCGCCCACTGCCGCCATGCGCAAGGAGCGCCTGCTGCAGAATTCGGGCAGCAGCAGCGCCATCGTTGCCACCGGTCCTCAGCAGCATCCGCCCGTGCAGCGCAGTCACTTTGGCTACGGACAGGCGAAACATTATTCGCCCGTGGCAGCCGCCTCCACGTCAAGCTCCAATGAGAGTGTTTGCGATTCGCTCTCCTCAAACAACGGGCTGGGCGGTGGTGCTGGTGGTGTTTCCGGTGCAGGCGGCGGCGGTGGAGGTGGTGGAGGAGGCCTCATCTCTGGTGGTAGCAGTGCCAATGTGACGCGTCTATTGAACGCGCGCAGTTCAATCGATTATCCGCCAATCACATCGCAAACATCGTCGCTGTCGACTCTGCTGGGCTCCACCTGCGATGATATAGTGACCGCAACAGCAGCGCCATCAATGATCGGCGGCGCCGGCGGCATAGGCAGCCTTAGTGGCAGCGGTTCAACGAATGAGAGCGCCGACTATGCACCTACCAAAATGCATCGTAATCGAGATATTAACCAAATCAAGCGGGATCTGTCTGCGGGCACTGCGTAAGTTAAACCTCCAAGTGCCAAGTGAATCATAAACAATCCGATTTTAATTATATAATAAGATTATTATGATATTCTGGACGCCACTGTTGGGTATCATTCTTACAGCTGGAACACCAAGGAACAGCTTCCTTTCACCTTATATAGCCATCTTGTTCTTTATATCTTAATTGAAATCGGATTGAATGAGAGCTAACAAAACGTTTCTTTATAGAGTTTTGTTTCGTTATTATATCAATAATATAATGGTAAAAATTTCCCCTCTCCCTTTTCAGGCGAGTTCGCACTTTATATGCCTGCATGGGCGAAAGCGAAGGCGAGCTATCCTTCGAGCCTAATCAGATAATAACAAATGGTGAGTAGTAAATGCAATTCTTGTTTATACATGTATATTGAATTCTCTTAACTATTCTCTTTCTTTCACTCTCTTTGCAGTGCGCTACTCGCACGAACCAGGCTGGCTGCAGGGCACGCTGAATGGCAAGACGGGTCTCATACCGGAGAACTACGTGGAGCATTTGAAGCCATACCACTAGAGTGTGCACTCTCTATCCCACTCTCTCTCTCTTTCTCACCCTCTCTCTCTTCCTCTCTCTCACTCTTTCTCTCTCTCTCTATGTCTCTATCCCTATCTCTCTCTCTCTCTCCCTCTCTCCATCTCACTGTCTTTCTCTGTAAGTTAAGTCCCATAACCCTAGGGCTCTACAAAGTGGAAGGCGCCATCCAAAATTGAATGAACTGTAAACTGTAAAATTGTATAAAAGTGAAAGAAAGGAAAGGCGAAGAGGCGCAAGATGAGGAAAGTGAGAGAAGAGCGCAACAAGAAATAAACTAATGCTTCTAATACATACATATGCATATGTATTCACACACACACATACTACATATATATATACATATATCTACATACCATACATAGTTTGCTAATTTTATTTATACTTTTAATGCTAGTTGTAAGCTCTATGTGAAGTGTTAAGTGTAAGCCATAAAAGCCACCAGTTTACTTTAGTATGTACTGCAACCACACAAGAAAAACAACAACAATAACAAGAAAATAAAGAAGAGATGTGAAGAGAAAGAAGAGTAAGTAGGGAAAGGAATAAGAAGAATGTTGAAATGGAAGCCAGATACACGCATTAGTAGTAACATGTGTCTAACGATCTATGTATGTACAATGTATTCCCCCCTATGAAATAGCAACAACTTTTTAGTTAGTTTCGCGAAGTGTCGCAGATTTCAAATTAAATATACATATACTATACACACATATATATATATAAATATATATACATATATATATATATATATATTTTGTTAGAAGAAATTGTAAAAACAAGAAAAATGGAAAACCTAAGTAAAAACTGAATGAAATATGAAAACATGCTAAAAGTTTGCTTTGATAAGAAACTAGAGAAGAATGCAGAAAAAGCGAACGAGACGCACAGAGGAAGCGGCTAAAGTTGAGAGTAAAGTGAACGATATACAACTATATAAATCTAACTAAACATAAATACATATATTATATACAATATACATATACATGCATATATTATATATACATATATATTCATTGATGAAAAGCAAAGAAGAAAGGGCAAAACGAAAGGTACCCAAGTAAACGGCAAAAGTTAATTAATTTATTGTTGTACGCTTGTATTTGTTGCTTAATTATAAAGAAATAATTTTTTTTTATTTGTACCTTTTAAATGTATATTATCTTAATAATAATGGAACACACACACACACACAATTATATTTAACTGTACATTACAAAACACACACACACACACACACACACACTGAAAGGAAGAAGGCAAGCTTTGAGCTGCAATTATCTATTTCCAAACAAAACACACACACTACAACAACCAATCTGTAAAGAAATCAAAACAAACAAACACACATTTACAATTGTATGTAAATCAAAAGCACATGCATTTACAATTTTTGTAAACAATAAAACAACTAAATATGAGCGAGATAAAATATTCGAAATTCGATTGGTTTCCGAGGCGAACGTTACAGTGCAGGAGGTGCAACTCGAAGCTATCGATAGTCCTAGAATGTATCGATTATAGTTGTCAAGTGTCGGCAAGATCCTTTACTTTTATATGTATGTAGCTAAAGCAGACACACTTAGGCACACACACGCACGCATACACACAGGTAGATGTGAATGTGTTTGATATGTGTTTTACAAGATGCTGCAATGCAATCTACTCTATATATTTACCTATATGAAACTATAACTATACACGCATGCATGTGTTAATGTATGTGCGCTTGGTAACTTTAATGGAATGTCCCCCATGCACTGGTTGAAGTTATCTAAAAGCTTGAAGCAAACTCTAACCATATCAAAAGCACAACGACTGCTGAACAATTGACGCCCGCATTATGAAAACCCACCAAAATTAATATACTATACAAAAAACATATAGGAAAATTCATGGAAGATATCAAGTTTCTCACACTCACAAATTCATTAAAAATAAAAACATACACATGATTATTTTAACAGGATATTTTTGTTAACATGTTGCCAAAAACCTAAAAAAAAAACTAAAAACCAGCCTGTAAAACAAGAAAATATTATAGAAATAATGTAAAAAAAGCATTTTCATAAAACTTTAATGCTATAAATGTAACTAACACTGTTTGTCTTTACTTTAAAAAGTGGATAGTATCAAGTATATGGAATAATATTCAATAAACTAGCCAGCTTGATTAAAAAACCCAAGAGAAAGTATTCCGCCTTGTCGGATAAACAAACCAAAGATCTTGGAACATAGATTCTTTGACTTGGCCAACAATCCTTGGCAAGGGGGAAAACAGAGAAAAGCACTTGCAAGTCGCAATGCTGACACTGTGCAGCACAGTGTATAAGATGACGTACACAGTGCACAGCTGTTCGCAGCAGCTGTCACCTAACATATTGTTGCCATATGTGTTGACCGATTTTTGTTCAGTTAAAAAGCGTAAAAAATAATGATAACTAGCATTTTATCAAATAAAGTACATAAATATTTACTGCAAAAGAATTATTAAAGTAGGTTATTCTGGTTTTTCTGCATATTACTTTTGGCGCCAAAAAAGAAAATTTCCCCTACATACACAGAGTTAAACGGTCTGGCAACTTCATGATGGGGAGGATACATTGAAAATATCGCAAACGATATTCAGCTAAATCATCGAGTAGAAAGTGTGTGTGTGTGTGTGTGGATGTTTACCCTACATGTAAGTATGAACTTTGCACCTATTTTCATGATTTAAGAACTCAACTTTTGGCATTCAATTGACATTCATGAGATTGAAGCTGTGCTTTATGACATGTGTGTTTGCTAAGCTATAACTAAAACGATGAAACATCGTGTCCCCCCCGATGCATCGTATTGAGAAAAAATGTATCGATGCATCGATGTTATTTTACATCCCTACTCTGTGTTCCCGCCTTTTTATTGCGAGAAACAAATGAGACACTATTAATTAATACGTCGTCGTCTTTGCCGTGCATGCTTTTCATTAAAGATAATAACAAGGCGAACAGAAAAACTGAAACAACAAAGGGAAAACACAATTACGTGCATGAAATAAGAACAAATCACGTCAAACAGAAATTTAACAAACTCAATGCACCCGCTGCGAAAAAGTGAAGAAGAGATAAGTTCAGTCGACGTTTCGTCATTGTTATTGCTGCTGCAGCCGCGCGCTCATTTTCCGAGCTGAACTCTTGCGGCCGCGCCCGCTGCCGCTGCTGCTGCCGTCAGCAGCAACTTTTATAGTTCTAACCATAATTCTAGTGCAAATAGAATTTTTTTGTATTGTGCATCAATCGGTTGCACTCACAGCACAACGACGTTAACATGAGCAACGATGGCCAGAAGCAGGAGCTCGGGGCCGAGGTGGTTACTAACTCCACCAGCGGCCCTTTCGACGATGGCCTCGACAATATGCGGGGTAAATTTGAAAATCTTTGCCGGGATCTGAATATGGATCGACAGACGGAGGATGAGGCTTTTGAAATGCTTAACAAAGTGCTGCAGCACTATTCTCTAGAGGTAAGTACGACGTAACCCACAAACACACGCACACGAATCTATATCCCATATGTGCCTGTGTGGTACTCTTGTGTATATGCGTGTGTATGCAGTTTGTATACTAATTTGCATTCATCTATTGTGTCACTGCTGCAGGGAGAGATCTTGCATTGGTTCTGCTGCGCTCTCTTCGCGGCATGCCGCCAATCCACAACGCCCACAGTGGGTGGCCAGGATGCGGTGGTCATGGGCAATTGTGTGCCATTAAATAACTTGCTGCGCAGCTGTCAAATGAGGTGAGTGTTTATAAGTCTATTATTACCTCGTTTCAATATGATTGCACTTTGTAATGTGCTTAATCCTTCTTCAATCCGTTTTTAGCATCTACGAGTTCAAGACAAAGATCAAACTGTGGTGCGATATGGCAAATCTATCGCAGCATTTTATCCAACAGATTGCCGAACTCGAGCGCAAATTTAGCATCACATTCACGCTCTACAAGAAGTATCGCGTCATCATCGAGCAGTTGTTCATCTGTCCGCCCAACGAGAAGAAGCACTCAAAATTCAGGTACAAATTACATATCTCTTTTACTGCTTGTACTTGTTTTCTATAGAGATTGATTGATTTCAGTGTTAAATGCACGTATATCAAATTGGATGATATCTGTTGGCGTCTCTTCTTGTGTGCCAAGAATCAAAAGCCAACAACCACGCTCGATCTGGTCACATCATATAATCTGATGATGTGCTGCATTGATCTCATCTTCGCCAATGTGTTGGCCGAGAAACGTACTGATCTCATCAATCCGAACTTTAAGGGCCTTCCATTGAATTGGAATTCGCCGGACTTTGACGAAACGCAAGCCCGCAATCATTGTATACTCAAGTACTTCTGCGACATGACCGATGAGGCCAAAGCGATGAAGGCGACTGTCTTCAGCAAGATCATGAACAGCTTTTTCCAGACGAACGTAAGCTAAGCCTTCATAGCTCACATTGTATTCACATTGTTAACTTTGTCATTCGTCATTCGTTTGCAGACAATCTTTGGTAAAAAGGACACGCTTCTTGGACTGCTTTCCAACGAGACATTCGAGCGCAATCTCAAATCTCTCAATATCAGCTACGAGCAGTATGTGCTCAGTGTGGGTGAGTTCGATGAACGCATTCTGGCCGCGTATCCATTGGATGTTAGCGACCATAACAACTTAAACGAGCAAGCTCTGCGTCCGCCTGTAACGCCATTGACACGCAAACAGGAATTGCCCGCACAGCCCGTTATGTCGGAGCAGAGATTTGAGCCGGTCGAGAATGCCACCAACAATGTGAAGAAACTGAGTGCCAACATCAGCCGCATCACAGAGCCATCCGATCTTGTGAAGTATGATTAAAGTTATAGTTATTCCTTTGTAACTGTTTAAATATTTCCCTCCATTCTTCTCTCTCTCTGTCTTGCAGAAAAGCGGGCCCCGAAGCAATTGCCAAGATGCAGGGAATCATTGAACAAAAGAGGCAAGACTTTCTCGCTGCATACCCGATGCGCAGCGAGGCCGAGAATAGATTCCGCTTGGCTAAGTCATTGTACTTCTTTCTAATGGATCACATATTGCGGGCAGAAATTAAGAATAAGCCGCAAATTGTTAACAAGATCTCATTGGAACTGTTCAATGTAACACTTCTGGCCTGCTGCTTGGAGCTGGTTCTCGAGGCGTACAATACGGAACTAAAGTTCCCCTGGATTCTCGACTGTTTCAGTATTAATGCATTCGACTTTTCCAAAATCATTGAAATTGTCGTTCGCCATGGCAGCCATGAGGGAGGTTGCCTCACCCGCAGCCTGGTGAAGCATCTAAATTCTATTGAGGAGACATGTCTCGAACGTTTGGCCTGGCAGCGTACATCGCCCGTGTGGGATTTGATAAGCAAAGCGTCAAAACCATTGCCCACTTTCACTGAGGTACACAACGCCAAGGGCGCTGGACCAATGCAAATCTTTCTACGCAAGGTATATTTACTCGGCTGGTTGCGCATCTCCAAACTGTGCACCGAGCTCAACCTGTGCGAGAAGAAGCCCGACAAAATCTGGACCATATTCGAGCATTCGATCACACACAAGATTCACTTGTTGCAGGATCGTCATCTCGACCAAATCATAATGTGTGCAATATATATTTACATAAGAGTAAGTCTAGCATGTCATATACATAAATATATGTAGATAGCATTATAAATCTTATGTTATCATATCTCTCCTCTTCAGGTTACTAAAATGCTCGAGCCAAAATTTAGCGACATTATGCGTGCCTATCGCAATCAGCCGCAGGCGGTTAATAGTGTCTATAGAGAGGTGTTAGTTGTCGAGGTTGGCGAGCGCCAATTCAAAGATATTATATACTTCTATAATTATACATACGTGCCGGAGATGCAGAACGTGGTCTGCATAAAGTATCTGAATCAGGACGCAGACGTAAGTGTGAAATGCAGATAGATTTGGTAACTCTACTAATATTGCCATGGATTTATATAGAATGTGGATCTGCTGCTCTCGCCACATCCCATAGAGCGCACAGTGTTGCCCAAGAAGCTTATACATAACCACTCACTGTACGTAACTCAGATGCCCAAAAATGAGATACAGCAATCGCCAGATCAGCTTGTCTATATCATCAGTTGCAGTCCGGCCAAGGTAGGCAAAGCATGAAGTATAAATAATATAGATGTGCATTAACCTTCTCTGTTTCCTCTTCTCTTGCAGCAATTGGAGGATATGAACAAGAAGGTGCTCGGCACAGGGAAGCGTATGCTATGCTTTGGAGATGACGCCATCGAAACAAAACGAACTAAGCGGGAAATGCCTGCGCGAGGATCGCAAGAATGAACGAAAATAGGACAATAAACCATGACGACGATGACGATGAGAATGACGACGATGGAGTAGTAGCAGAAGGCGGCGGCGTGTGTGGAATGAGGAGTCAGTCAGGGGCGAAATACGGGCGATGCGGGCTATGGTATGGGGGATGGCTGAGGGAGACAAAGAGTCATGAGTCACTAAAACGGGAGGGCATAGTGGGATGGGGGGACCGGGGGATGGGGAAAAAGAGACCACAGGAAGACAGCTAAACATAGTTGTCCATGAGAAAGGTGCAGAAATAGACACACACACACTGATCGCACATCATCATCAGAGTATGGAAATGTGTTACTAAATGATGTATGAAAGAATGTGTGGCAACTGCCACGTGGCATATGCAATCTTACTTTTATTGACAGCGGCGAGCGCTTATCATTTTATCTAATTTTTTTGTAGATTCTCTTTTAATTTTTCGATATTTCTTCATATTTTTTTATTTAATTTTTTTGTAACACTTTGTCTGCCATTTTAATGTAACACCCTAATGCAACTAATTTTTATACCTTTTTCCCAAGTCAAGCAAACGTTTACTTGCTTATATACAGGTTACATATATAGATATGTATGTATACTGTGCATATGTATGTGGTGCATATGTATTGCATGTAGGCATATCCCCAATCAAATGGTTAGAAGGAACTTTAGCAAAAACGGAACGATTAACAATAAGAATAAAGAAAAGCAAAACACAAAATAAACTTAACAAAATGGCGCTAATAACAACTATTTGGCTACAAATTTTTATGGTATATAGTATGTATACCTTATACACACACACACACACACACACACAAGAAGTCAGCATGGCACTCACACACACACACACACTTACTATGTATACAATTAGAACCACATGTCATATACATATATACATACATATGTATCAAAAAGTATATGAATCTTAAAAAAAAAATCGTATAAAAAATGTATGTTAACTGTTTTCTTTATTCTAAACGATCATGGAGGCTCTGATATATGTTGTATGTATGGTTTATCTATGTATCTGCGGCCCACTTAATTATCTAGACATGTTCAGAGAGATATTAAAAGTTAATTGATAACACCCAGGCGGTACTCCTCTTATCTTCACACTGCCAAAAGATAAAAAATCTAATTAAGATCGAGCTGTATATGCGAAAAGTGAGGATGTAAGGCCTTCTATTCACATGGCATACCATGTGTATATAATCTGTATAGGATTATAAACTCTAAAATTGCAAATGAAAAACAATTATTTGCCAATTTGTAAATGTTTACACAAATAAACAATACGTATTGCTGATGAGTCCAAAGTATTTGATAGAAAAGCCGTATGATTATTAGCATGTATTATTATATATATTATATTTGTATGTGGATGTCGTGCGCTATTTCGAATTTCAATTGGATGTCGCCTGCCTTGCTATAACTCCATAAACGTACAGTATACAAATGCCTGTAGTTGATCGTTGTTTGATCGTACACCCAGTAGCAGCCCGATCTATGTATGTATCTATTAATAAGCATTATCAATTGGAAGCACTTGAGAGGGTTTTTATGATGTATTGTTAATTATTTACAAGATGTTAATTAAAATTCAAAAATCCTCACAGCGTTTGATATAAAACAAAAACATCAGCATACACAGAGATAGAATATAATACTTGCACATATATATATATATATATATATATTTCTATACACATACATATATGTATATCGGGGTGATCAAATATAAAATTAACGTATAAAGCAAGTTAATATTATAAAATATATTGGGTATTTTGTGTATATTTCTGAGAATAAAGTGCCAATTTGGCCGCGATCAATATTAATTTGTTCGACTAGCTAAAAATATGTTACATTCTATATATATTGCAATAATTAAGCAATTCTCCCGATGAAAATGATCATCGAATTGCTTAATGTAGTATAGGGCCGCATATATATGTATGTACAGATATTATCTATGCTTCTGTATAGTGAAGATTGTGTGGGGAGGGGGGATGGTAAGTATTGGTGGCTTATAAATTAAATTCAGTACGAATTAGCTACGGGCCAATAATGTGAATAGGGGGAGAGCAATAATAAGTTTGCAGTATGCGTATGTTTGTATCGTTCTATGCGAATATGCCTTAAGCTAAACACCAAGCATTAGGTGTACATATATGTGTGTGTGTGTGTGAGTGCATGAAAGCGCGTCTGATAACGCTGATAACAACGCGGGTTGTTATTAGTTGTTGTTGTGTTGTGCGACGTAACATGTAACCATGTTGATCCATCTTCCAGCTCTATTTGTCTCTCTCTCCTTCAAAAACTGTTGCCATCTCTCTCTATTTTCTGTCTCTGTCTAATCAGGCAAATCAATGCTAATGAATGGCACCACCGGCTTCATAATATCATTCTTGGCCGCCTTCTTACTCTTCTTGTCGTGCTTGCTGAACTCATTGAGCGGCTCCGTGGCTGCCATGTTGCTTGTCGAGGACGATGAGCCATCTAGAGGCACCGATTGGCCGGCATTGCTTTGCGTCTCCGCATGATAGCTTATGTTGCCATATTCCTGCAGGAACGGCATTGCGGACAACAGGAACTGACTGAAGGACTTGCGTATGCCGAACCACCACATGTTGCCGCCCTTGGCGGTAAAGCTAAGGATGATCAACGCCAGTATGGAGACCAGTAGTGGGGCAAATACACCAATGTAAGGGAACTTAATCTCGCCATCCAGTTTATCGCAGATAAGTACCTGGAATAGATACAATTGAGTTTAAGCAGAGCTCCTCGTGGTGAAGCAAGTTGTGGCTCACTTGAAAGCAGAGGAGCGGCAGCACGGTGCAGATATTACCCACAGCCGCATTGAGGGCCGCCTTTTTCTGCTGCAGCGATACTTCCGGTGTGCGCATCATGATGCCACAGAAGATGATGTTGTAGAGGACACTGACAAGGCTAAGGCAAATGACAATCCACATGGGCACAAAGACCACATCCCAATTCCAGTAGACGAACTTGTCCAGCTTCAGTGGCAGCGAGACAAACTGCAATGCATTCACAGCCAAGAAGAGCTCCAGCTCGAAGGAACGATCGTGCTTAACCGCCCACACGCAGGCACCGACACTGACCACAGAGCCAAATATAAGTGGTATGAAGACAAGCACCCATAGATGACGCTCCGAGGTCAATTTGTCGCAGGCGAGCAGCTCGAACATAAGCAAGATGAGGTGCAGCGACAGCGAGATGAGCATCGCCTTGAATTGCGTGTAAGCGTCGCCTTCGAGACGATAGTGCGGGTAGCGGCACCACACAATGGCACCCACAATGGCGCCCAGTATAGCTGTGCATTTCCAGATCCATAAGGGCGTGAATATCGCCCAATAGGGCCAATCTGCATGGTACAAGAAGGGAAATCCGATTTATTTATAGGCTTGCTCTTTGTTCTCTCTCTTTCTCTGTCTCTTGTTTACCTATGTAGCCATCGAGACGCAAAGCAAACAAAGTCACGAACGTAAACAGACTGCAGTGCACTATGAATTTACTATAATGAGATTGTCATATAAGTTTGGAGTAGACAGTTGCCCAGGTGGGGCAGTGGCAAAGTGGATGCTTACCATGGATTGAAGTCACGAAATAATGATTCCAGATTCATTGTCCCTCGGCGAGGATACAGGGCTTGCAGCTTTTCTTGTCTTTTTCTTTGTTTGTGCTTGCGTTCTCTTGAGATAATAAATCCTGATATAGACGCCCGCCACTAGTTGCACATTATTATTTGACTGTCACTCTTTTGCCTTGCTCGTTGTGTTGCAATTGTATATGTCTCTTCTTGCTCTTCTTGCTGGCTACCCAAGGAGAGAGTAGTGCTTAATTCTTTGTTGCGTTTGTTAAAGTTGGTTTTCAATGTTTTATTTACACTATTCACTGTTAGAAAAAGGCATACTAAGTACTTTTGTTGTGTTTATCTGTGTCAATCAGATTATATACCTGCCTATCGATATGCCTTTGGCCATCGATACAGATTCATTTATATCGATGTCACAGTTGCTCTATTGTTAACGATATTTATTAATACATTTGAATTTTAAATTCTGTCTGTGTTTAGATTCTCATATATACTTTTTTTGTAAATACATAAATGTAAATCATATAATATATATATTTTAAAAAATACAAATTATATTAATTAAATTGTAATCAGCAACAAATACAATACAATTTGTTGTAATAACGAATCTTATCGAATATTAATATTCAAAAATAACAACACACATGAATCGATTCTATCATCGTAACTGTTGTTTTAGTTTTGCGAAAAGTTTTTGCGCCAAGTGAAGCTGCAAATAAAATGTCAAATATAAATTATCCGCGTGTGCTTAGCTTAATTGCTACCATGGTCGATAACAATGGGGAGTTACGTGAGTTATTTGAAAAACTTGACAATGCACTGCAACAAAACGAGGATCAGCAGCAATCCAACCAAAGTAAGTTAACCGTTATGAGACCCAGCACGCCATTAAAAATTACATATGCATATTCTTCGAAGAGTTGCAGCAGGATATGCACAATTTGCGGGTTGAGCTAATCATGCTAAGGAGAGCAAATACCATAATGCAAGCACAACGTGAAGAGAACAAAGCTTGTGCGAAAATTATAATGTCATTATTTGAGAATACATCCGAAATCTTTAATCTGCTAAGTCATGACATGTTTACAAACATCATGCACAATGCAGCACTGCGCAAACAGAATGAAGTGCAGGAGGAGCTAAAAAGGATACACGAGATGCAAACTCTCAAAATGGAACATAATTCTATGATGGAAAATCGATTGATTGGTAATTAATAATAAGTGTATAATTAATATTCACATATACATGTTTCTGATTTGTATCATTCTTTTTTAGTGAAGAAATTTCGTGAGTCGCAAAAACTGTTGACAGAGGCAGAAGAAGAGCATCAGGCAGTTAAACTTGAGGGCCAGGAGCTTGATCGCCAGTGGAAAGTTAAAATAGATCGAGCCAGAGAGCTTCGAAACAAGAAAATCGTCTCATTAGTTGTGATTCGTAAAGATATTGCCGAAATGCTCGCAGTAAGCTGTTTGTTAACAAACATTGGAGCTCTGATTTTACTGTATGTATTAATTACACTCAATTTGAACTTTTAGATGGAAATTCCTAACGATAACAGTTCTTCCATACCAAAGAGGGTACGCTTTGAGAAGTATCCGAGTCTACTGGACAAGCCTGATCTGCCGACCTTGCAATCAGCATTGGATTTCCTTAACAACATCTCGAAAGAAGAAATTAATATTAATGATCAAGCACCTCGCTCCATTTTGGCACATAATCGACCACAGGAAGATCCAAGTCTGATCGAACACACACCCAGCCCAACCAAACAAGTTCATTTTGCCCCCCTACCCCCGTCAATTAATATGACTGACTCCTTGGATAATGATATTCAAAACACGGAAGAACTTACACAAAAAATGAATGATCTCTTCAGAGGTGCAGATCGATTTTTACCAGATAATATGCCCGAATTGCCGAGTGAACTACCAGAGCGTGCTATTGTGCAAAAAGTTGAACTCTTGCCCCCATTGGAATTATCGACAATCAAGAATATTGTCCCCGACACTAACGAGTCTGATTGGAAAAAACCCATGGCTAAGCATAGCTTTGAAAATCTTTTTGGATATGAGAACAGCCAAAGGGAAGATGATAATGGAAAAGAGGCTGAGCTTCCATTGTCTCAACTTTCAATGGAAGTTGACTCTGAAAGTGTCAATGATGGTTTTCCGAGTACCTCGAGTCTTCTCACCAGACCAAGTTCAGCCGATGATTTTTTCTTAAAATTTTTCGATGAAAATAGCACAGATCCAAAAGCCAATGATCGTTCCTATGATCTTTAATACAGCTTAAAAACATGACCGAGTACTTCGTTTCATACAGTCGATTTTTTCACTTAATATACAATGTCACTGAGGCTTAGAAAGCTATAATTAATGTTGAATTTTATCACACTTGGGAAAATTGCTTATATTTAATTCAAACATATGTATATATTTATGTTTATAGTTTAAAATTAAATATTAAAAGTTAAACAATTATAGTGTCTTTCTATTGTAACGAGTTTGCAGCGCATAGGCAGTAATCAGTGCTGGAAAATACATTTCGATAGCAATGTGGCAACATTGTCGATTTATTTTCTAATCGAATTGTAAAGCGGGATAAGAAAAAGAATGTATCGCAAATGAAATGTGAGTCGGCCTCAAAATTGAATATACAAATAATATAGTTAAAAAGTTTTGTTCTTTATATATTGAGCATATGTAAACAATGCGGTATAAACAAGATTTTTGTATGAAATAACTACAATTAAATCGAATTCACTTATTTCTATATGGTACCCCGATTCCAAATGAATCTTACAATCCTTGTCAAGACTATAATACCTAAAATATACTACAAAACAAACGTAATATACCACCTTTATCTATTGCTCATACTATTCACTATTTGTTTCAGTAATATGTATATATGTTATGTATAGCAGAATAATTTTAATCTATTTTTGCTTTACGCAATCCGAATGATTGTCTCCCAACGAAAAGGATAATGGAGTCTCCCAAGGAAAATCGTTTTTAATCATAAAAGTTTTTTATATTTTTCGGTTTTGACGCTTAGCTAAATAATATAAAGTTTTTTATTTTACCTCCTGTTTGTATTTAAATATATTTATATATACGCTTGTATTTAATTATATGTATATCTACAGTAGTTATTATTATTATTTAAATTTATTTATATTTTATAAACTTTTCTGCTTTGTTTTCTATATTTTGTTGTTTCTTCCGTTTCGCTTTCGATTTAAACAACTTAAATGACAAAACTCAAATACACTTACAAACGTGTGTTGTGTGAGAGTGTGTGTGTGTGTTAGGTTGGTTTTCAGGCCCGACGATCTACTGTTTTAAGCTCTTAAATAAGAATAAATTTATGTTAAATACACATACACATGTTCTGTTAAATTTATATGCATATATATAAATATATGCATATGGTTTAAATTATCAAAATTATAAGATAAGGCGTAAATAAAAACAAGTGTATGCAAACTCAATTTCAAAAACAAATAAATACATTTTTGCATTAGAACTAGAAGAAGCTACAGGTGAAGCCCAATCGGCCAGATCTATATATGGGTAATGTGTATTGGTGAGTGTGGGTCTGTTTACATACGTGTTATTGTTGTACACACACAATTTGACAAAACAAAATGTTTGTTAAAATTAAACCCCAGAAAAACAAAAAAAAAAAAAAAGTATTTTAATGATAATATTAGTAATGAAACTCCCGCAAGGCAACGCAACTCCCTTGGTTTGTATGGTTTGTAGACACATATGCGACACACAATGTGTGGTATATAAAACAACCAGATGAAAACTCATCTCGGTAAAACGACAAGGCGACAGCTTGAAAGTTAAACAACGCGTGTGCATACAAAATAAACTTTCGAGACTGTCGCACAATGAATACCCCTAATGAATTTTATGCGGCTAGTTTGAAGGCTAAAGCGTGTCGACCTCTTCCTCTCTTTCTAACTATCTAATCGGCTCATTCCCTTTTTCTCTTTTTCTATTGATACCTCTGTCGCTTTTCCAATCTGTTCTTTGCTTTTCTTTCAGGAGAAGGAGGAGGTTCGGCTACCACACTTTGTTTGTTTGTATTGTTTTGTTGTTGTAAATATACATTTTCATATACTCTATATATATTATTTGTATATAGTTAAATTAGCATTTTATTGCAGTTGAGTATACTAGGTTGACTTGTTTTACTTTTGTTTTTCTTTTTGTATTTGTTTTGTATTTGTATTCCTTTTTTGTTTTGTTTCGTTTTCTTATTTCTGCTTGGTTGGTGTTTTGTTTTCAATTATCATGAAATTTGTTGTTGCTTCGATTCGATACGAGGAGGCTTCTTTTTTATTGCTTCTTGAATTGGTTATCCTTTTCTCTTTGTTTTCTTTTTGTTTCTTTTTGTTCTTTCTTTAGGTGTCTCCTTTTTCGACTTAACTTGTCTGTAGTCTCTGTTTGTTGCTAATTCTTCTTATTGGTGTTTATGTTTTTCTCCTTGTTGGTATTTATTTATTTATATTATTATTGTTTTATTCTTGGTTTAGATAACGGCAGCATAGGCCCAACATTGCCGCTAATTTTAAGTTATTTTAATTATGCTTTGCTAATTATAAATTATGTTTTATTTGTTGTGTTTGTGTGTGTGTTTGATTTAGTTTTTGTTTTCTGCATTATTTATCATCATCAACAAGTGTTTTCTGTTGTCGCTTTTGTTATTGTTATTGTTGCTGTTCTTATTATTGTTGTTGTCGTTTGCTGCTGCAGCTGCCCACCGTTGTTGTTGTTCTTGTTGTTCTTACCCGCCCAGCGATCAACTGTGCCAGCATCTTTTGCCTCTGCCACCAGCAAAGATGCCAACACGATTACTGAGCCTGCACACTGCCCGCCGCTCACGAACAAAGCAAAGAAGGATGCACGCGTTATCATTGTTGTTGCCCATTGCCCTGTGCCTTCTGCTGCGACTGTCTGTGTCTGTATGGCCTCATCAATAGTTGATATCAAGTAAGAGATCATTATCATCGATCAGACGCTGAGGGGGGCCACCACGACATCGCCGCATCGGCATCGGCAATTGGGCATTATTATCATCATCATCAGCTGCGCCAGAGTGAGCTCTTTTTGAGCCTGACAGACAGCTTGCGATGCACGCGCAGCCTAAATTGCTCCTGATCCTAAGTATCGTCAGACATAAACGCGTTCTGAGTCTTCGACTCCTCAATGCGGCGGATTTGGTGTCGCAAATACATGACTCTGTAAGCAATGAAATTATTGTAAAGAGAGTAATGTAAAGGGAAAGGAAAAGAGATTACAATGGACTCACTTTTGTTCTTGCAACGTAGCATTGATCTCTGTGCTGCGTACTAAGCTACGGGCACATTTCAGTTCTGCGCATATCCTGGTGCAGGTGAGGTCCCCAAATAGATGTGTATCCTCGCAGCATTTCTGCGCCTACAAAGTGAATACATAATGAATACCAATGAATGCATAACATTCTACACATATTGCTTTAATTCTGCTTACTTGACGCTCTAATACATCCGCATGCCAGTTGGTCACATGGGCAATTAGATCAGCGCGGAAGTACTTTGCCAGTTTGGGTGATATTTCGGGACCGCGCAAATTAGACGCCTGCACCGAGCTCACACAGCTCTGTAGACTGCTGATTGAGGCAGAAGAACTGTTGCCATCCACTGTAAGTGCAACAAGAGATTAGATTAATATCGATTTCATACCATAGTCGAGGAGGGGGAGGAAGTACTTACTCTTACGCTGCTGTTGCGACTGCTGCGCTGCCTGTTGTTGCTGCGCAGCTGCCTGTGCCACCGCGAGTGCTGCTGCTGATGACGCTGCTGCAACAGCCGCCTGTTGCTGTTGGTGTTGTTCTAAAGCTGTGCCACTTAAATCTAATTCCTGGGTAGGCGTTGGCGGTCCCTCGCCACCAGTTGATACACTGGCGCATTGGAGACTGTTGCTACCCATGGAGGTGATGACGCTGATGCCGCTAACAGTACCCAGGCCGGGTACGCTGCAGCTACTGCTGCTGTTGCTGCTGCTGACGACTGAATTGCTGCTGCTGCTGCTCATCGCATTTGTTGCCGGTGAGGAGACACCCACGCCGACACTATCTCCCACAGGCTTCAGGCCGAACGGTGCATTGCAGGTGTAGGCGTTGCTGGCATTCACATTGTTCGTGTGTCCCACAATCGTTGGTATCGGACTCTTTGTATAGCTCAGCGATGGCGACAGACTATGATGACCATGTGGCATGCACAGTGGTGAGTTGAGTTGGCTGTTGTCTCTGCAAGATCGACGGATAGTGAGGTATATGAGAATAAACTCCTTTAGAGACACCTTCAACTTGACCTTGTCTTACCTTAAGCTGCTTAGGCTGCTGGCAGTCACATTGTTGACCGAGTTGTAGGCATGATTAACTCCATCCCCGACTGACGCTCCACTGCCGGCGCCCGTTGGGCCCACTCCGCTGGCATTGGCAACCATCATATGATGATGAGGCACATCGAGGCCGCTTAAACCCAAATGTAGCTTCTGGCGCATCATCAGACTCGATTGCTCCTTGCTGCAGTTTAGTAGCTTGCTGCCAGGTGGTCCAGGCGCATTCGAATTTAGATGATGCTCCTGATTCCCCAGCGTGGGCACAGTCGTCTGCAAGAGTTGTTCTTATTGTAGAGAAAGAAGTGCATAAAGAGAAAGAAGATCAATACTTACGCTGGATGTGGAGCCAATGATACCGACAACTGAGTTTCTAAGGCTGTTGCTGCTGTTTGCAATGCTGGCTGGGACCGATGCCAATCCGCTGGTGGGTAGCATTGTGGCGCCGCTGACTGGACCACCACCATTGCCACCAGCACCTGTGGCGCCCACTGAAACGGCACCATAGTGCGCTCCCATGGGCGTTACCACTGCGCTGGAATTGGGATGGGAGGCCAGTCTGGGCAGGGCATTGCCTATTGCGCTACCTAAGGCGCCTTGTGGCATAATAGATGACTCTCCACTTGACTGTGCTCCGCCGCTTCCGCTTCCGCCGTTGCCGCCGCCACCACCGCCTCCGCTACCACCATGTGTTGTGGGCGTGCCGCTTAGCGAGTAACTGGCCTCCGAAGTGGGCGTTGAGTCGCCACTGATATCCATGTCAGCATTATCGTTATGTCGACCTGCATATATTTGGTGGAAAGGTATATCAATCAGTGAATGCATTCATCATCATCTTCAACATTAGCTTACCATCCAAACGCCTTCGATGACTGGGCGGGCCGCCATCATTGTCGTAATTCCATCTCAGTCGTGAACTGTCGCGCGATGAATTGGAATGTTTGTATACTGAAAATAGAAGTGATCTTCGAGTCAGTTTCTAATCTTATATGGATTGCTCTAGTAAGATGCTACTTACATGATCTTGAAAAGCGATCATCGCGATCCCTGTCACGGTCCTTGTCACGATAATCCTTCTCACGATGCTGATCACGCGGCATATTTCTAAAAAGAAGTTGCGAGAGCCAAAAAAGTAAGTAAAAGTTCAGTGCGTATAAAGAAAAGTGAACTCTACTCTTGGAACACTTCTTTATCTATACGCAGTGCAAGTTTTACTCCTTGCTTGAGACTTACCTCTCTCTATCCACCCATTCCTTAGGCTTCTCCCATTGAGAGACTTCAGTTTTGCAGTTATAGTAATACATTTTGCCTGTCAAAGTAATAAGAATAATAGGAATCAATGGATTATATCTATCTTTTATCTCTTTCAAGAGCCCACTTACCGGACGAGCTCACATGCTCGCTCCAGTCGCCATAGCGTGCCACACGCTCTCCACGATCGCTGCGGTCTCGTTTATCTGAGAGGGAATAGATGAAATAAATGATAAATAGACCTATTGCAATAGGTTAAAATTAGGTCTACACACACACCTGCATATTTGTCCTTCTTGTACATGTCCCGATCCCGATCGGCGCCTCTGTCTCGCTTGTCGCGCATATCACGCTCACGCTCCCGATCCCGATCATCTGATCCAGAGCGCTTATCGTTGTCTCGTGATGAGCACAGCTTGGCGCTGCCACCGCCGCCACGACGATCCCTGTCATGATTCGTGCGATACGACGACTCCGAATCACGATCATTGCCGCGTCGATCACGTTTATCTAGAGAGAGAGAGAGTAGATTACCAATTGTAAATCAATTTGTGTTTATTTGTTAGTTACCAGAATATTTATCCTTCTTGTAGACATCGCGATCCCGATCGCGCATCTTTTGTATAAAAAAACGCTCACTGCTGCCGCCGCCTCCTCCACTGCGATGATCGCTACGATCGCGAAGATCATGCGAGCGTGATGAAGGTGAATCTATGTCCGGAGATTGTGAACGATAGCTGTTGCCATTATTCAATGGACCACCGCCGCCGCCACCACCGCCTCCTCCACCACTACCGCCTCCACCGCCGCCGCCAGCGCCAGGTGAGATGTCACGATCACGATAGTTGGAGGAACGATCGCGTTCATAATCGCGCTTTGAACTGTACTTTGAGCTCTGTCGAAGAAGAGAGTGGTTCGATTTGATTTGAGTTAATTAAATCAGATATATATATATATACACACACACACTCACTCACATACACACACACGCACACAAACTGTAGTTATACTTATTGTTATTGTTGCGTTGGTTGATCGTTATCGATATATGTAGATATCATTAGTTTGTTAGTCTGATAGTTCCAATTGGTTGTTAAATAAGGAGTCGACGTAGGACAGGGAGGGGTGGGGACAGGATAGAGCTGAGGTTAGTAAATAAACTAAAACTACATTATAAACAAATACAATCAACTACAATATGATTTTTAATTTGCCAATCGATAGTCTTGCCCATTGTGCCCATTGTGAATTTTGAAAGTGCATGTGTACAGTGGTGTGGGGTGGGGGAGGGAGAGTATGCGTGTGCCAATGTGTGTTTGTGTCTGTGTATGTGTGTAAGTGCTAATAAAGCTGGGCCGGATCGGGTATGGGTTGCGGGCGACACGTAACGAACACAAAACGAACATAAAACACACGAAACACAATCAAAACGTAATTAAAGTGATAATGTTTTTTGTTGTTGTTGTTTTCTTTCTTTATCGTTGTTGAATTTTGCAATTGCAGTTGTTGTTGCTGCTACTTTTATTATTTAGCTGTTGATGTCACTGTTGTTGCTGTTCTTCAGCTGCTGCCTCTCTTAATTAACACAATGCACATTGTTCTTATTCTGCATCTGTCGCTGTGTAGGTCAGTCAATGTATGTGTGTATTTGTATTTGTGTGTGTGTGTATTTGTATTTGTGTGTGTGTGTATTTATAATATATATATATATATATATATATATATATATATATATATATATATATATATATATATATGTGTGTGTATTTGTATATGTGTGTGCCTTGTCTGTCCATCTCTTTGTCTCAGTGTCGCAGTGATTGCTGCTGCAAATTATGAATTACTGTTGCTGTTGCACATTGTTGTTGATTATTTTTTATTTACATTCACCACACACGCATATTTATCGCCGTCTATTGCACTTGCGCCATTTCATTCAGCTCCTCTCTCTCTCTAGAGCCATTCTTTGTGTCCTTCATCATCTTCTTTATCGTTCTTTGCTTTGCTTTCGCTATTCTACTTACGTCTACGCGACAAATTCCAACAGCTGCCGAGTTAATTGCTGCAGCTGCAATCTTATTGTTGCTGCTACTGCTACTGCTGTGGTGACTGTTGCTGCTGCTACCACTGCCACTGCTGTTGCTGCTGCTATGGTGGCTGTTGCTGCACATGTTGTTGCTGTTGTTGTTACTGTTGCTGCTGCTGCCGGCACTGCTGCTTCCACTATTATTGTTGTTGCTGCTGCTGTTACTGGTCAGTAGGGACAAATCAACTGCCATGTTGCTGTTGCTTCTGTTGCTGCTGCCGCCACTCGTCATGGATGGCGTCAGTGTTGTCCTGCTGCCACGTGACCGCGTCGTCGTCTTCCTTAATTGCCGCGTTGTCGCCGTCGTTGTTGCTGTTATTGCCGGCTGCTGCAGCAGCAACACGTGAATGTTGCTGAGGCACTGCAGTCTGAAATCGAATGTATTCAATCCAATGGCTGCAAAAGGGGTGTGCTCTTTCTGCAATGAAGATCCTTCTCCAATTGTTGCTTCTGTTGTTGTATTCGATGAATGTCTCCACGTATTTATCTTTATCCTTCTGGATGTTGTTGTTTTTGTTGCTGTTTATGGCTTAGGCACGTTTGTGTTGTTGTTTATAGGCGAGTTTTATGTTCGATTTTTGTTGTTTTTCTTGTTGTTTTTAAGGCTACTTTTTTCTAATTTGCGCAGTGTTGTGGTTGTTGTTTTTGCTTTTTGTTTTAACTTATTGTGCATTAATACATTAATTGTATTATATATTTAAATAATTGATTATTGCTTAGGTTTTTTTGGTCATTAATTTGATAATAAAATTGTATTTTTGCTATTTTGCTAAACATAAACATATATATGATATATATATCCTTATGATGCTGTATATAGATTGTTAGCTATTTGATTCGATTTTTGGTTAACGCGTTTAATAAAACTGTTGTTGTTTTTTGTGCATTTGTTTTTGGTTTTTGGCTTTTAGAATTGAATTTAAATTGAGTTGCAGTTGCAGGTTTTTGCTGTTTTGTTTGTTTGTTGTTGTTGTTGTAGTTATTGTTGTCGTGGGATCCAGTGTTATGTTGTTGCTTTATCCAAGTGTTACTCTAATTACGTGTACATTAGTTAGATCAGTTCGTTTGATTCGCTGCAATGCCGCGTGCCCAAAAATGCGGAGAGTGGGTGGAGAGGGGGTACAAATGAAACTTGCGTCAGTACTACAAACAGACCAAACAGATACAGGTACATATATGGTATATATGATTGTATGTATGGCGCAAACACACACACAGAAATAAAGATTGAACACACACACTGACAAGGATCCGATTAATGGCATATGTCAAATGGAATGTCATATATATATAGAGATATTCATGCACAATGATCTGGGCTGGGCCTCTCTAGGATACACAACAGAACCGAACAAAATAGAACAGAAAAGAAGCTTATGGCATATATGTAATCATATCTAAACGACACACGATTGTACGAGGGTTTAGTACTAAAAGTTTGATTGGTTTAGTGGGAGACATTTGGGGGCTGACTCAGGCTCGTTCGGGCTATCGGGCTGGTTCTATCTGAAAGTGTATCATCCGCTCTCATGGCTCATGGCTCACCTGGTAGGATGTGTGACTGGTATGCTTCTCAAAGTACCTGAAAATTTGGGGTGGACGAGAGAGAGAGAGAGAAAAGAAGAGCACATTAGTTGATAGTCGATGAATAAGGCTTAAGTGGGATCTGTGTTAGATGAGGTAACAAATAATTGGTTAAGCAGCACACACACACAGCCACACACGTGCTTGAAGCAACAAGTAATGAGTAACAACAACAAAACACATAAAAATGTCATCTTGAATTAAGTGAATCGAAATGCACCAAGAAGCGACGTCTTCATCATTAATATCGACACACTCACAGCTTCGTGGAGCGTGGTTTAACTAATGACAGTATTGAAGGAATGTAATCTCTTTAACACCTGCTGACCATAGGATAATCCGTATACTACACATTCTCCAAGAATATAACTCTTAGGACAGTGTTAGTTGAAACCTTCATTTGCCTTTTGGACATCGTCGATGATGTTTCCCGATGATGATCTGTTGTACTTCCAATTAGAATCCAGGACCAGCACAGCCAGTTCCTCCGCGGTGTCAACATGTGCCCATTAAATGTTGCTTCAAATTGCAGAGAGAGACATCAAATATTGCGCGTGGTCGAGAGAGTATTTACACACGAAAACAATAACAAAGAATGCAAGTTTCGATAAGAAAAGGGTTAATTCACTTTTGTTGGCCACGAGAGCAGAACATATGCACAGTGTAGCAGGATATATATATATTTATGCGAGAACTAAATTATGATTTAACAATTTTAAGCCTTATGATGAAGGTCTTTTTGCAATCAAATAGAATTAAAGGTTTGATTTGTAGTTTTCTTTTTGTAAGGCCGATAAATGCAAGCGGTAAATGGCTGAGAGATGACAGAGAGCGAAATACAGCTGTGCATTTGTGAAAGTGCAAGCGAGAGGGCAATAGAGTGTGGTGAATAATCGGAATTTAGACGAATGGAACGAACGTTTGGAGAATGAGCCAAAACGCGCTAAACGAGAGCAGCGCAATGGAACACACACAAAGCAGAGAAATCCAAATATTTCAAGATGACAATATTAAATGTAATATTATTAAATCATTTTTCGACACTCCCGATCACTTGCAACTAACTTTGGCTGTGGCAAATATGCATACATACATATTTAATGCCAATAAGCGGGCGGGGACGTCGTTTATGATATGTACATATGTGTGTGTGTTGTGTATGTGTGTGCATCAACCAGCAACGGAACGTGCGTACATATACATATGTATATGTAAACAAAAGTTGGCGTTTGGTTATTGTCCCCAACATATGCACACACTGCACAGTTAAATAAGGAGTAGGACGGGGGATATGGTTAGGGAATGACTGAGTTTTGTTAAATATGTGTGGTTAAATGTGAAAGAGAAATTGTTATTGTAATTTACCCATCGTTCATACGCTGCGGTTTTCTAGCATGCATTACCATCAATGCAAAGTTTTCGCCAATACGCTTCTCTTGTTTTTATTGTTGTTGTGTTGATTACTCTGCAGATGTGTTCCGCTTAAGGCACGCTTAAGGACGACGATGTGAGGAATCAACCGTGGCATCAACTTGTGGACGACCCGCGCTGTTTCCCTCTTCTTTCCTTCAAGAAACTGCTGCCGGGCCTGCTCCTCTTAATACTCCGTGTCCTCCTCCTGTGGCACTCCTCTACTCCCCTTGCGGGTGTGTGGATCTGTGTCTTGTGGCGCTGCTACTGTGTGCGTGTCTCACTGTATGTTACCAATGTGTTGGTGTTTATATATATATATGTATGTGTGTGTGAATGTGGGCTCTATCGCTGTCGTAGCCGTCGTCGGCAAGTGCCGTTGCCGTTCGATGTTTCTGTCCGTCCTAAAAACACGGAAATGTGTTTGCAAACATCAGCATCTGTGACTCCAGCAAGATTTGCAACCAAAATTGCATAGTTTTTATTCTCTCAGTGCGTTTGATTGACTTTTCTTAGAGGCTGCTCTGCGTTTCACGCCTTCAAAAGCGCTCGCGGCTTGCACTTTTTCACTGGAGTATGTGTGTGTGTGTGTATGTACGTGCATATGTAAGTGTTGGTTGGTCGTCGTCGCTTCCTCGGATTTTTTTTGGGTATTTGCTGTTTAGTTTGGTTGTTTATCTTACCGCAATTTGTTGGCAGCTAGCATTCACTAAATTGCTTATGCAGCTAGTGTGAGATGCTTTAAGTTATTAATCAAAAAATTTATAATTCGCTCAACTGCTGCGTTTGCTTTTGGCCTCTATACTTGATGATTTTTTTCAATTCTTTTACATTACGCTTTGTGCGCTCTTTCGTCGGTCGGCACGGCACGGCTGTGTTGAATTTATACCGATAGTCACTAGTTTTCTCTCGCTCTACATATGTTGAATATATTTATCTCGCTCACACTTATTGCAAGCAAATATAAACGTCTGCCGGCCATTAACAGTACAAAACTATCGAAGTGGTGAAAAAGTCGTATGTTATACTCAAAAAGCAATATTATTGCTCAAATGAACTCTCAGCTCGATAAATTTGCTCACATGTAATGTTAACGCAAAAACAAAGGTAATGTTTTTTAAAAATATTGCAATGTTAACGTTAAAATTCGGATTAATTGAAATAATTTTATGTGATAAGAAATATATGTGAATATGAATGCCAAATTATCCGCATTTTACTTTTACTAAGCTTAAGAATCGATTGGCTTTAGAATAATAAAATTCAAACTAGTTATTTACTCCTTTTCTTATATGGTGATGTATTGATTAAATATTAAGAGTAATCATTACAAAAACAAAACATATGATAAGCTTTAATTTTTAATGGAAAATAAAATGTTTTATTCAGCGCGATTTTTATTTTATTTGAAATATCGATATTTTTCATTAACGGCAAGCACAAATATGTTAAAATGTTAATCAAAAAAACACACCATTGCGATATATCGATAGTTCTATTTTGGACGAAAGAACACAACTCTAATTAAAAGCCCGCGGATATGCTCCACATTCCACAGGACGACGTGAGTATCATAATAAAAACTAAAAATCCTCCACTTGGCAAATTAATGTTCTTATTCTATTTATTTTTGCAGATTAGTAGAAATTACATTTACTTGGCCCACAACGGCGACTATAGTCGTCAATTGGTAAAGGTAAGTCCCAAGCCGGCTTCGAATTTTGTCGCCGGCAATTATAGAAAAGCAAGCCAACTCATCATTTATATATTTTCTCGATTCCGTTGCAGCTATGCGAACGTTGCGTGCAACGCGAAAAGAAGGTGCTGCTGCTGACTCAACATAAAATGTCCAGCATGTTGGATAAGCCACTCTCGTTGCTTCATCTGGAGCATTGGCTGCACATTGTGTTCAAGGACATTGAGAGCGCACCCCGTGGCATTATTGAGCTATACGACTGTGCTCCGCGTCCAGATCTCATTATATTCGACATGCAATCAGTAGTCGCCGAACTCATAAGTCGCCCAGTGCTGCAGCAGTGCGCCAGGGAGACGCTGGTGCGTCACATAGCCAAATGTGCAGCCGCATTTTGCAACTACCGCGAGATGGTGCATATGTCCAAGCTGGAACTGAGCAGAACAACAGGCAAGCAAAGTGTCCTCGACACCGTTGTTGTGCTGCCCAGCGAGGCATATCCCCTAACCCAGGCACAATTCAAGCTTCTCATCGGCCTGTATTTTTGTGGCAACGAGCTATACACGAGTTTTGCCGATCTCTCGGAGCGCATTCGCCTCTCGCAAGGCTTGTGTTAGGATCGTCGTTCCTATATATGTAATATGTTCAGTGCCTGTCTACTAATTGTAATATGAGATCATCTCATCAGCTGTTTAGTCTTTGTTCCTTCGCCAACTGATGTTCCTTATGAAGAGTTTCTCAAGTTTCTCTCTTTGATATCTCCTAAGAATATCAAATTGGAGCTACTATTTGTTATTGCACTATATATATATCCTATATATTCGTGCGCTATACATATTAAGTGTAAGTTTTGTATTCGTGGCATCCATGCAAAGTAATCAGTAATTAGAATCTAATCGGGCCTATGTTGTAATCGCGTTCAGAATAAGCGACAAATCACTAATTATTTTCTTTCTCTTTGTACGTTTACAATTATGTATTATTTATTATTTACTAATTTGCACACACGCTCATAAATATTAAGACTAAGCTGAAATATAAAGATTGATTTAAAGAAAGATATTCAAAAAACAAAAAAAAAAAACACTATATTAAAATTATATTGGGATCGTCGTCTGTATGATGAACAAAAGGAACTAAGGTTTGAGTTGATCCGTACCGGACTTAGATGTAGTCCAACATGCCGCTTATTATCTCGAAGGCATCCCGGGCCGTCTGCTCGATGGCACTGCTGGGCAGTAGGTAGCCGTGCACGCCGTTGTCGGCCAGCTGCAGGGTATAGCTGAATGGAATGCCGATCTCGTAGGCGGCAAAAGCGTCAGCACAGCCTGTAGGAAGAATGAGGGGGAAGGGAGAAGAGATTCGAGCAAGTGAGTACATGAGTGCATTATTATACCCTTCAACCATTGAAAATGGCAAAGAGATTAAACTAAATTTGTGCAAATGTAGAATGTGGAGATGGCGTGGAAGACCATACAAAGGGCATATATTCCTGCACAGGATAACTAGCCGTCTGTCTGCTTGAACGTCAAGATCTCAACTATTATAAGAGCTAAAGACTCCAAATTTGGAATGAAGTTATTGTAGTTTTCATCTGGGTTTACCCTCTCTCTCCCTATCTCTCTTTGTCTCCTTTCTTGCTCTGCTACCTACCCGAACGCTGTTCGATTAGATCGTTGGCCGAGTCAACTTTGTAGCGCGTCTTGCTGCCCTTCTTGCGCAGCTTATCGGTGCCCACCATTGCCACATCGAGGAAGTCATCCATGCGCTCCGTGTTGAAGGTGGAATTGGCTTTGACTGGATAGGATAGCACCTGCCCATATGCCTGCAGTGATATGTAGAGCTGCAAAGAAAAAGCAGATCTCTCTCAGTATACCTTATCTCTTAACTCTATATGAACTCCTCCGACTACCTTAATCTGTGTGCGATAGTCCATAAGGAAGTCGGAGACCGCTTTCGTTTCGGGCTCAGAAAAGGGCGCAGGTCCGGCATAGAACTCATTGCACGGCGCCTTTGAGCTGCCCCGCTTGCCCCAGTGATATAGCCAATTGCGATCCAAATCGACACCATAGCAGACCTTATCCCCGCCAGTCCTCTTCTGTTGCAGCCACGTCATCGCCGAGTCCAGCAGTCCGCCTGATGCCTTAGCCACGTGCTGTGAACGCGACTTCTTCCAAAAGCGATCGTATTCGTGGCTGTAGACATACCCGTCCGGATTGAGCACGGGCATGATGTACCATGTGGTATTCCGTATGAACTCGTGCTCCGTATCGCTTTCTGGAAAGGAAAGGAATGGCGATTGAGTTGATGCGAATCAATGGAAGTTTCTCTCCCTTATTTCCTTTCCCCATTCCCTCTCATAGTTTTCCCTTTCTCCTTCACTCTTAATTCGTTTCTTCAATCCACGTAGGCACTGGACGCACAACAGTTTGCTGTCAGTCCTCACTCCAAATTGGAATTTCGACCGCAGTCAAAATTTGTTCAAAATTTCTGGTTAGTTGGTCGGAATCTTGGCAAGCTTAGTGCATTCTTTATGCAGTCTCAAGTCAGGACACCTACGAAGAGGCGATGGATCTGAATAAGGCGACGCGTGATTTCAGGGAGAGAAAATGTCAATGTGCCAGGTGTTTGGCGGTGGAAAATAATGAGTCTTGCGAATGTGAGACTGCGAGATCTGAACGTGTTTTGGGAGATAACGAGTCTAAAGATGGCACTAGTAGTGGCCACAAGAATGCACCAAGTCCAGCAGGCATGAAACTCGGGAATGCAGCAAGCGCAAGTGGATGTGGAGTCGATCCTGAAGCAACTTGCTCTATGAATGATAACCTCGAATTCATCAAGAACAGAAATGATAGTAATGATAGCGATAATATTCGCATTAAAATCGGGGCTACCACTTATGGTCGCAAGTCGAGCGTAAACGAACCTACAAACCCCACGATGCAGGGCCCACCGGGTAAAACCCGTACCGGCTGCCACGGTTTGGAATACGGTGAGATCGGTAATTTTGGTCGAGATACACTTGGATCGCCGATCTATTTGAAAAGTGGCATATTGCAATCTGACATGGGCGGCCGCTGCGCTAGCGATAGGGTGTGCGAAGCTGATTGTGGCGTTGATACCGGGTGTGGGACAGCCTGCACGACATCGAAACGAAACAGTAGGGAGAAGGCGGGTGTGCGTGTATGCAACAACGAGAAGATCAACACGATAGTCTCCTTTCTCCTAGAAGGAGTTGGCATTCTCGTGTAAGTATCTGAGTTGAGTTGAGCTGAGGTGAGTTGAGTTAAGCTATGGTCAGTAAAATTAGGTGTAGTTAAGTTCAGTTCAACTGAGTCAAGTTTTGTTTGAGTTGAGTGAAAGTTAAGTTTGGTTAGCTTAAGTTGAGTTGAGCTGAGGTGAGTTTAGCTACGTTCCGTTAGGTTAGGTGTAATTAAGTCAAGTTGAGTTTGAGTTTGGGTTCAAATTAAAGTAAATATAATATAAGTTAAAGTTAAGTAAAATAATTAGAAGCTCGAAATTAGGTTAAGTTAGGTTGATTTAGGTTAACTGAGTTGAGTTTGAGGTGAGTTACAGTTAAGTTATGTTAATTCGAGTTAAGTTGAGTTCAGTTGAGGTTATTTTAATCGAGTTTAGTCAAGTTGGATCCTTGCTTATTCACCACCTTCCGCAGTTTCTTTGCCGTGTGCACCATCACGTTCTGGGTTACGCTGGGCTACTACATAGCCCAGCTGTTGGTGAACCTGAAGAAAGCCGATCGCAATGTCCATGTGGCCATCAGTATCGTACTTGGCATGCTCACGCTAATGTTTGCCATCACCCTAATCACGCAGGGCCAACAGTTCACCCATCAGCGGTCCAAGTCATTTAGCATAATTAGCAAGACCAAGAGCCTTGCCTCACACTATCCCGGATATGGAAGCAGCACTGCAAGCTCCAAGCCCAAGGCAATACCAATGGCAATGCCCAAGATGAAGCCGAAGGTGGCGGCCAAGCATCAGGGTAAGATGACGCGCAAGTATACTGATTGCCAGGGCAGAGCTATCTATAACACCGCACGCCGCAACTCAGTTGTCATCGAGATGAAGCAGCCGCCCACGTGGCTCGTCTGGTTGAATGACTTTGTCAACGACTTCATGAACAATCGCTAATGATGACAGTCTCTCCTTTACCTTCCATCAATCCCAATTCTCCCATCCCTCTTAACCTGACTCTATTGCGCTAAGCTATCCCTGCCAGGACCATAATAAGTGAAGAGTGCCCACTTTTGTCAGTAGTCAGTCAAATTCAATGAATTATGGAGGCAAAGTCAACCATACTGTTGGCGATAATGCATGATACTATCGCAGTATAAGAAGAAATTCTGTGCCGTTCCATTTTTCAATCAAAATAAATGAAATACCATCAAAACTAATGATTTCATAGTCGTCGCTCATGGAAGAATGCAATATATCCTCAGTGATCGCTTTAGTTATCATTAGTGCCTACTCCACCCGAAAGTTGCCACTAATGATAACTTAAGCGATCATTAAAGTTGGCAGCACTGATAACATGCCAGTAATAGTGCTGTATAAAAGTTTACAACCTGGTACTTTTGAACATTAGGGTATTATTATTATTTACTATGCAATAAAGGGATATGTACTGCAAGCTATAAGATCAGTTCACTTTTTTTTTGGATTGTCCTGTTTAGGGCGTATCTGCTTGCATTATAGTGACATACACCACACGGTAGTGTACATATTTTAGCGATACTATTGTATGTTCATACCATAAGTGCTTTCTTGCATCTCTTCCTATTCATATTTATGCGATAGTATCTCTCTCCCCCCTGTCTCTACTCACTGTTCGTGCGCATGTGCCGCAGCAGCTCGCTGATCATCCACGTGGCCGAGGCGGGCCCAATCCAGGCCAGGCCCTGAGCTCCGGCCTCGATGAAGACAGCGTTCGCCTGTCCCGAGCGCCGTTTATGCTTGTGCTTAAGCTTCTGGCTAGCGGCGGCGGCTGCTGTGGCAGCTGCTGCAGCCGTTTGCTTCGACTCGATCTTGACCACAATCAGCGGACGTCCCTCGTACGAGCGTCCGATGTGGATAAGCTCGATGAGCTGTGTGTGCCGCATACGCATAGTCTCCAGATAGTGTAAGATGTCATCGTGCTCATAGTACTTGTTCCATGTCATCACTGGCGTCATTTGGGGCTGCTTGGTGGGTCGCTTGGCAGAGGGAGGCGTCGTGTAGAGATAGTGCTCCTTGGTGCGCTCATAGGCAATGGCCTTGCCCACATCGAAGATGAGCACCTCGTGTGCAATGCCCTCGAAGTTAAGTGTGCCCTGGAAATCGACCAGCATTTTGGGCGGCACAAGCACATCGGTGAGTCCCCTGAAAGGTGCAAAGCAAAGAAGTAGAAGGTAAAAGAAGTTAAAGTAGAATTAGAAGTAGAAGGTTTAAGGTAGAAAGTAAAAGGTAGAACTGAGTTAATTACCTTGGATACCTACCTAAGACTGGGTCCCTTGAGCCACTGTAGCTTGTTGCCATCCTCCCCACGCTTGAATTGCTCCAATGCCCGCACCTGGGGCTCATCCTGCGGTCGCAGGCGCCAGATTTGATACTTGTCGTAGCTGATGCGACGTGGCGGCGTCTCCGGCTGGGCAGTTGTCGTTGTACTGCCGCCCGCACGCGTCACCAGTGCCTGCAGCAGTGGATTGCTGGTGCTGCTCGATACGGCTGCAGCTGCCCCAGCAGCGGCTGCACTGGCAGCCGCTCCAGCCGCATTACCCGTGGCATTCACTATGTGATGGGCCAAGATGCCAATCCAGTTCTGCGGATTACGCAGCGGATCCACAATGGTCAGTATGGGTACCTGGGGCATTGAGCTAGTCGTCGACGGCGTCGTTGTGGTCGGGCTTGTTGTGGAGCTCGTTTGGCGGCGTCGTGCCTTGGGCTTTGGAGTCCCCTCAAACCAGCCGGAAAACCACTCTGCAAGATAAATGATCGCAAAGGGGAAGGAGGAGTGCTTTAATCTTAGGCTTGGGCCGGGCTAGACCAGGCCAAGAGGGTCAGATTGGCTTCTGTGGAGAAAGCGTAACAAGTTGAGGATCAAGTGAGTGAGCGGGAAGGAGAAACAGAGAGAGAGAGACCGTTACAACTGCGACGGAGGTCAGTGTGTCGCCGCACAATTTGCTACCTGGCTGCCGCCGTGCACATACTTATGGCAGGCAGTTTACTGCGGAAAGCCTATTAACTTTGAAGTGGGTTCTACTTATCAAGTAGACAGAATAACGAGTGCAACACCCGATGGAGTGTTTAACTATGTTATACCCTGTAATCAGCAATCATAAAGAGTAGAGTAAGGAATTAAAGAATAATGAGAGAAAGAAGTAAGAAAGATTACCTTCGAATGAATTATTTATATATATATTATTTATGAGTATATACTATATATATATATACTATATATGTTTGAGTATATACACTATAATAAAGCAATTCGCATGTGAATATATAAAATCAAATCGATACCTAAGAGCTGAATAATGATTGAATAAGGGTTAAACATTCTAATATTTGATTAGACTGTAAGGCTACCTTAGATTATTCATTTTTGTATTTTACAGGGTATAATGGCAAATTTGCATAAATATAATATGCAGCGTAATCTGATTTTCATCTTCGTAATTTTTTTACTATTTTAAAATTTCATTTGAATGAAATCAGTGTTGCAAATATTTCTGTTTGCACACAGGTGGCAACATTGCATAATTTTGGTTTGGGTCTTGACTAAAAATCGATTAATATATCAAAGCGCGAAAGCAAAAAGAAAAAAAGACAAAACAGGAAAATAAATAAATTTACGAATAAAATAAATGCTATAATTCATTAAATTATAAATATAAAAATTGTTGCTGACAAAGGTGGACAAACTGGTAAATAAACGCTTAATTTGTATGTATGCCGGTATTTATCGATGACTCTTTCGAAATCCTTTTACTTGGTCTGCCTTTAAGGAACTTTAAAATGTACTCACTGTCATAGTCATCCTCCTCACTGGACGCTTGTGTTGTTGTCTTTCCAAAGCCGAACCAGGATTCAAGCCAACCGACCGACTCTGGCTCGGGCTCCTCCACTTGTGGCGCTGGTGTGGGCAACGGCATCGGCACCGGCGCCAGGGGCATAGCTGTGGTGCTGCCAATCTTTTTGGTGCGCCTACGCAGGCCAAACCATGAGCTGAACCAGCTGCCCAGAGAGCTGCCCTCGTCGTCATCCTCGTCCGCATCCGCATCGTCTGCCAGTGCATTGTTGCTGTGTGCGCTATGGTAAAGTGTATATGTGGGATACTTAGGTTTGGCAGTGGACTCCACATCTGATTGTTCATCCGATGTGCCTGTGAAGCCGTCAAAGATGCGCGTCATTGCCAGCTGCACGGGATAGAAGACCATGCGAAAAAAGCTGCCGAAACTGGCGGGAAACGAATCAGAATCAGAGTCGGAATCGGAATCTTTGTCATCCTCATCCTCGTCTTCTTCGTCTTCATCGTAGTATTCGTCTGACTGGTTTTTTTGTCCATTTGGACGTCGTTTGGTGCGCTTCTTTGCCGCACTCTGCTTGCTGCTGGATCCCTGATCCTGCTGCTCCTCCTGCTCTACTTGCTCCGACGATGTTTCAGCTGCTGCTGCTGTGGTGGTGGTGGTGCTGCTGCTGGGCTCCTCTTCCATGGCACCAAAGTCGGCACCTTCCTCCGCTGAGCTGCTGTTCTCCTGAGACGGCGACTGGACCTGAACTGCACTGGAGGATTTCTTATGCTCCCTCTCGCTGTCGTAATAGGCATCATCATCGTCGTTGTCCTCGTAATCGCTGCCTGTCATCAGCTCGAATAGATCAAAATCCATCTCAGCGCTGCGTCGTCTGGCCTGCAGCTTCTTTACGTGCTGCCTGCTCTGATCCCGTTCTCGTTCCCGTTCCTCACTGCCATTATGCTTGGCATGCAGTAGATGCACAGCGTGTGGCACACGGTAACCAGATTCTCCAGCCTGCACATTTCCGGTCGCTTTCGTCGGTATCGCATTGTCTCCTGCTCGTCTGCTGCCTCCACCTCCGCCTCCACGTCTTGTGCTGCTTGTGCGACGCTTGCCTCCGCTGCTGCTGGGCTTACGTCGTCCACTGCTGACAGGTCGAGCACCCGCCGAGCCCGGATTGGCCTGGACTGTGTCCAGAGAGCGACGTATCAAATGATGTGATACCTCAATGAATCCATTGGAGACGACAAAAGGATGCTCGCTAAAGATGGTCTCACTGCCACTGCCTCCAATCGCCGCCGTAGGCTGTGGCGGCATATGCGGCTTCTCCAGCTGCGTGGCCAGTTGCGTGGGAGTAGGCGGTCGACTGGTTGTGGTTCGTTTGCCCAACACTATCTTTGGCCCCGGTGTGGATGTGGATGTTGTGGTCTTGGTCGTGGTCACCTTGTGACCTGGTCGTCTTTTGGGTGTTTTCTTTTTCTTCTTTCGCTTGTTGCGCTTCGGCTTCTGCGTCTTCTTGGGTCCACCTCGTGGTCTGGATGTCGTGGTAGGCAACTTCAGCAGCTGATCACTGATGGTGCCTGCAGCGCCACTGGGCACCATCACGGGCGGCGGCTTGTGCGGCAGCTTCGATGGCATAGCGGATTTCTTGGGCTTCTGCAGACGGATGATCTGTGGCCGCGCTGTGCTCGAGCTCTGCGCCAGCGGTCGCACATTGGAGGTCGATAGAACCGAAGGAGATTGCGATTGCGACTGGGATTGGGATTCATTTGGATGAGTTGCTGGGCCAATGGGACACTGCTGCTCGTATTGCTGGCGCAGCGCTTGCAGATCGCTGTCGTATTGCTGCTTGGTCACATAGATGGCAATGGCGTCGCTGTCGTTGCCATTGTCTATGCCTGGCCAAGGTTGCGACTTGGTGTTGCGACCCACTTCGCTGATGGCATAGACAATTCCAGTGGCAGGATTAGTAAAGAAAATGGGAAAGTTGCCAGCACCGTTGCTGTTGCCACTAGAGCTTGCAACTGTGGCAGCTGCCGGCGGCGTCAGATTGTCGGTTATTTGCAGCAGTTGACCCTGCACGTGCATCGTCTGCTGGTGCTGCTGTTGGTGCTGTTGGTGCTGGTGTTGCTGGTGCTCTGGTTGAGGAGGCGCAACAGATTCATAGACAAATGGTTGCTGCTCTAACTGCTCCTGATCATCGCTGAATAGCTGGAAGTCTAGTTCGGATTTGGGTGCCTGCTGCTTGTAGCGATAGCGCGGCACAAAGTTATCGCTGCGCCTGTGCTCGTTGGCCAGTAGATCCCGTGTCCAGCCACGCGTCTCGCGGAGCAGACTGTCAAACTCCTCGGCACTGGGATGATAGCCAAAGTCATAGCCAAAGACTGCAAGGCCCGCCAAATTGGCCAGCAGCAGGCGCAGCATTAGCACCTTGACGACTATGTGGAACGCGGGCATTTGGTCGACGCGGGCGAGTTGAGGAGTAATAACTGGATTTGTTGGCCACGGATTCTTGGAATTAAACGCGTACGCGACCAGTTCACTGCGAGTCTCGTTAGCAAATGAAACAACGACCCGGCACAGCGAACCAGCGAACTTGGTGAAACTCTCAAACCGCCCAGTTCCCTGGTCCCCCTTTCAAGTTACCCCAACTCCCCCAAGTACCCCAAGATCCGTCTACTAATACTGCTTCCAACTACTACTATATGCCAGTTTCGGCTGCTTGACTTTTGGCCGTAACGTTTCAGTGAAGATGTCGCCCCAAACCGTACCCCCACGGTAGTCGCAGCCGCAGTCGCAGTCACAGTCGCTGTCACCGTCTAACGTTCTGGCCAAGTCATTGTGGTGGCAGTCGCGTGTGCTACCATGTGGCAGTAGACACTACTAGTATGTATGTATCTTTATATCGGCCCGTTTAGTTGCCCTGCGACAGTCATCGAAGCATTGCAAATTGTCGATCTAATCACAGTTCAAAGCACAGTGGTTGTGGACGACAAAAAACCCGAACAAAACATACCAGTTTAAGTTGAGTTTATTTCTCATGCTGATAAATATTCTGCAGTTTCCAACACAACATAAGTTCTATTGAAAAAATGTAATAATACAATTAATAAAAATTAAAAAAATTAATAATTTTGGGTTTTTAGAAAACTGAGTTCATTTTGCGGTTACTCTAGATTCCCTTATATTGCTTAATCAAACTACTTTCTGCATTCCTTCCTGAGTTATGTATGTAGTATGTATTTTTTTGTCACTATTTTATAGGGCTTTTATACCAATACTTATTACCTCCATGATCATTTCCATATTTCGAGTTTTCAACTCTTTTTCTTAACTACAATACTTTATTCTCCTCCCTAAAAACAAACATACATCTACCGATCTTATTGGGTTTTTTAAATTTTTTTAAATGAAAATTAAATTAAGTTAAATTTATGAAATTAAACTTAAATTAAATACAACATTTTTAGCATATGATATTGACATGATAGTAATACGAGTACAAATTAAGATTGTGCGATACACTGTCTAATTCACAAAACATTTTTCAACTTCATAATACATTTTTGGCCTCTCTAGATGACAGAAAGTATAAACAAATAATTATATATTTACATCTTTACTTTGTATGTGTGTAGAAGAATAAAGACGATAAACACTTATATACTATTTATATATTTTTATATTTTTGGCCTCTCTAGATGATAGAAAGTATAATCAAATAATTATATATTTACATCTTTACTTTGTATGTGTGTAGAAGAACATAGACAATAAACACTTATATACAATTTAAATTTGTATATTTATATTTATATATGTACTTATGTATATTTCCTGATTATCAATGACCGATCGTGCGTTAAATAAGATGTTTTGGGCAAGTTGTTAACTCTTTATTAGAGAGTCTCTAACTTCCCTGGGTTGGGATAAAGCACGCCGTAACGCCTTCCTGCTAAGGTTGAGTGTATAATAACAATTTATTTTAGCAACCTAATGTGTTCAGTTAACGACTCAATACGACAATATACTTGTAAATCATGACATGCACAAAATTTCATTCAGTGACTTACTATTCCAATTTGCCTCACTGTGCATGTGAGCTATGCTCGCTTAACGGACAATTTGATACATTTCTTCAGTTCGGCGGGTTTGGTTGCTTTACAGAACGCAAACATATGAAAAGAGACTAGAGAAAAAAAGAGACAAACTCGGTCAGGCGCGATCATACCAATTTCTTGTACAGTTCATTCAATGGAAGTCTCGTGAGTTCAGTTTAAGTTATATCCGAAAACATAATGTTTTGTCTGATGTTTCAAATAACTTTCAGTCTTTTTTTGAAGTCTGTCTGAGCGTTGAGAAATTGAATTTTATTGTTAAAACTAAAATGATATAGAGATCTGTATGTACATAATATATAATATGCTTGTATGTCAATAACTACTAATATTCAGATCTTTTAAGAAATCTAGAATAAATAACAAGGCTATGAACGACTTTAGTTAAGGAATAAGCTTAATAAATAGGTAATAATATATTTATGAATTATAAGCAGATTAAATGTTCCTGATATCATTCGTTTAATATTTATAATGAAAGTATTTATAATAAGCCCTTCAACTTGACTGGGACGAAGGGATAAGGACGTTGGGTGTTCGGACTGCTTGTAATGTGCTCACAATGTTGCTAGAACAGTTACAGTTACAGAGCAGAACAGTTTTGGGCACTGACAAAGTCACCACCAGGGTAAACGTTAGTCTAGGTGATATTGTAAAGAGTCTGGGGGGGGGGGAGTCAAACAGCTCTTCTTAAGTTACCGGGGTGTAGGATTGGGCTGGAAGCCAGTATCCTTAAGTGCTATAAGACCTGTCGGTACAAACATACTATGTTCCATCATAGGTACTCCACACACACACACACACACAACAAGTTAATCAGTTGCTTTGCATCTTATTAGAGAAACACCATTTTGAGTGCTTGACAAAAGATCTTTCTTTCACTTTCTACACATTCATTCTGCTGTTGCAATCGCCGCCACAGGGGCGCCAGTTGTGCTGGGCCTTTGACTTTCGCCGTTGCGCCAGACACCGTTACACCTGCCCTCTACCCCCGTCCCCCCCAACAGCACCCGCCCTAGGCAGCAGGTAAGGCACGGGTACAGGCACAGGCGAGACGTGCCTCAATTTAGAAAACATGACAAAGAAGTTGCTGTCACCAGGTGACATGCGAGGCAAGCTGCTCGACTATTAGATACCACGTACAGGATGGAGAAGTATAAATATAAGCCAATTCAATTTATATATTTTATATTTATTTAGCTATATTTAATATTTATATACCGACTACGAACAAATGAAAAGGCAGGCATAATAAAGAATTTGCCGATCCAAAAATCTGCAATCAGATTTAACAAAATGTATTGAATTCTCGCCTGATGACCGATTCGGGGGAAATTTAAAATATATAAGACCTGGCGAATTTTAAATTTTATAAAGAGAACGACAAAGTAACCGTAAATGACCACTAAGCTGAGGTTCTTAGCCAAAATAATGTTAAGAGTGTATGACCTAACTAAACTAATCTAACTAAACTACAATATATCTAATTAACCATACTGTATCTAACTATACTATACATAACTCATTCCTGTTTATGTCTTTGACAAACCTGTGTCCGTAGAGTCCTTTGAGTCACTATAGATTACTGAATACTAATATAAGTTAATGAGTACCTTACCAAGCTACCTCCTTAATATGCCCTTCTGCTATTTCTTGTATTTTCTACTGGGTAAAACAACAAAAGCAATAACAGCAATAACAGTGTAGTGCGTACGACTAGCAAGTACAACAACAGCAACTAAAGTAGCTAAAACAACAAGCCACTGCCAGTTAATGCGCCGTTATAACTCGAGCGTCACTAAAAAACGTTTAGGGCAACGGCAGTTTGTCCCTCCCCAGTGAAAAAGAACTTAGCTTAGCGATGACAGCGTGTTACGATGATTGCGACACGAAGCAGAGATAATTCAATAGATGAATACATCTGTGGAGACTGTATAAAGAAAGGTTCGATTACCCAGCAATTAGTAGATATTGGGTATACACAGTTGCTGTAAGACCTAAGCAAAACCTATTCTCACAAAGGAAACTAAATTTCAAAGTGAAAAACAGTTATGATCAATATAAACAGCAATCAATTTGCCTCCTTTCCGTAACCTTTACGTTTTTTCTTAGTCAGCCTAATCTAAGTCAAGTGTATACACTTAAAATTCCAAAAGAAATCGAATCAATATTATCTCTGACACGATACACAGCAAATTAAATTTATAATGAAAATCAGTTTGTATTCTTTGCAGTGTCGTCAATCGAGAGTCGAGTGTTAGTAATTGAACTCTGTATCAAATTAACGAACGAACACTACACTTTTTATCAATATCGAAATTCAGATGTACTATATCATATTATAAAGTGTATGTTAGTTATCTGCGAGACGACTGAAATCTCAGATAGTCGCTTGAGCTTGTTGTTTTCTCGATTTTTCCATGTTTCACCCTCTTCAATTTGTATGTGTCACGTGCCCATCTCTCATAGCGATTAGCCCGTAGCGGGAATAGAAGAGTGTGATAGAGAGAGAGGAGTGTGGGGACGAGAAGGGGCGTACCTCGTTGTACAGTATTTACGGGTGAGCAAGAGTTAATAACAATAATCCAAGCGCCACATATCGCATCGGGCAATACTTATAGACAAAAGCGGAAAGCGACACTTTTTAATTGCATGTTTTCTTTTTGGTTTCGAAGAAAAGATACGTTGTCAAGCTAATATATACTCGTAATTACTATTTAATCTATATAATGTGTACTATATAGAAGTACAAATCAAGAACATGTTCATAAATATAATAATAACAATTGCCAATGATTAGGGAGAGTGAAAAAAGCACGTGCCATACTTCAGATTTGAAGGGGATCGAATGTCTTGATTTTATCGATGACGGGAATTACCTTCACATATAGTAGTAGTAGTAGTAGTTGTTTGTCGGGGGCGTCGAAGGGTTTCAGCTGTCATTTGACAAGTAGATACTTGACTAAAAGTATTAGCTTGCTATGATAGACGTGACTTATCACCGAGAAAGTGCTGACTATATCTCCCGTAGGTTGCAAAGGTTTCTTTGATTTTGTCACAAAACCATGATAAGCTGTAACATCACCTGTAGCATTGTAACTACAATATGTAGACGTTCAAATCAATAATTGTTACAGCTCCTGTCGATATATTTAGCATATGGTTTCGATCTATTTTTATCTATTTTATTACAATGTAATGTCGTTAGTAAAGTCAATACATTTCAATTAATCTATCTGTACCTGTTGCTTTTATCTACATCAAGTCAATTGGGTGTTAATAGAAGTAAGTAAACACATTCTCCAGTGCGTCAATAAATAATGCTGAATGGCGCGATAATCAGATATTATTTGCGATTGAAACTTTCTGCATCCACAAAGAAATTCGGTTACTATGCTAAGCTTGATGGGATTTTTTTTTTTTGTGTTTCGTATTCGCTTCTATTATCTGTCAATATCAAAATGTTGAATGTTGGTTTGTTGACATTCAATGCAAGAGATAAAACCAGAAAGAAAAACACTTCATTGAGGAAAGATTTTATTGGCTTTAATTCATTTGGACACCATGATTTAATCGTATGAATTGTAGTACTGCTATTATATACGATCACTAGTCTGGGACTTTGAAGGGCTGTTGTTGTTTTACACTAACTGAGGGTATTACGATTTCGTCACTTAGTAAGCTACGCAAGTGAATAAAATAAATTATATACAAAATATATGTGCACATAAAGTATTTCTCTTCAATCATAATTAGGGTATTCCTTTTGTAAACCCTCTTCTATATAATATACCATTTTATGCGCACCCTTTAAAGTTTTCAGAGACTATATGCTATATAATATAACTAGTTCTATAGCAAAGTATTGCAATTTAACTGCAACACTCTTATATCTAGTAATTACTATAATAAATGTTATGTTATCCCTTGATTTCGATATAAAGCTACGACCAAATCACAACCAAGGTCGGAAACTGCAAATCTTTCTTAAATTTTTGTCCGTCTTTCGCCCTCCTGGGACGGATGAAGAGGAAAATACAGCAGTGGAAGAAAGAGAGGCAATAACTGTCGCAATTTGTCTGTTCACTTTCAATTAAAGCCGCAAGCTGGAGGGAACGCAAGTCTTAAGTGCCGTCACGTGTGTGTGAGCTGTATGTATGTGTATATGTGAATGTATGTGCCACCATGGAACGAGATGAATGCATGCAATTTCTTCCAAACCCACGCGGCGTTTTCTTTAAAAATGAAATGAATAAAATAGAAATGAAGTGAAATGGTTAATCAAAAGATCTGTTCGGTAACATCCGAATAGAGTTAGATGTAATGCAACGACTAGTAGATACCCTCCTTATGGCTAACTTGAGTGCGCTCCACTGGTATATATCCGCTAAGCACATGATCGAGCAATAAAGTTATTTCTTTAATATGCAACTTCTATATACTGCGTTTTTTTTATTACACACCTTTTACCTATTACCTTAATTATCCGTTCGCAACCAAATTGAGAATTATTCATAATAAACATTATGCTTTTGATTCGATACTAAAACAAACTTCATCTACGTGTAATAAGAAGACATATCGTCACTAAACTTGGTAGCCTTAGTTCTTATACTCAGTCTCAGGGATATTCATACATAACACAGAGATATATCGACTCGGCTGATTAAGCTTACACGTTCATACTTATATAATATATATAGTATATAAACCTTGTGATGTGATCGTCTGCTTCAGCCTGTTAGATACTTTTTCGTTTGATACAAAGTTATAATACCCTTCTACGTTCTACGGTTATCGGGTATAAGAAATTAAAAATACTGAATGTGATTAATGACTGCCAAAAATTTTAGTTGTTAAGCTACCCGACTAGAAGCCACCCTATTTTAAAGTTTATAATATTGTGAACCTATATTTATTAGTTCAGTGTAGAGTAATTAAAATATTGTATACTCGTAGCATAGCAAACACAATTAAAAAAAAACGTAAAAAAAATTTAAAAATAATTTAACAACATTGTAAAATGCGGTGTGTGTGGAAGGCGGGATATGTGAGGGATATGTGTGGGTGTAGTAGCAGTGGCAAACCGGTCCGAGCCATTAGAACGGATGCCAGCAAGTGTGTGACGTCACAAATGTTGCTGTAATAAGAAACGCAGATAAGGCAGCGTGAGAGTGAGGTGAGAGTGGGGAGAGAGTGAGACAGAAGAGATGGTGCACGGTGTGAAGTGAGAGCGGAAGGGAGAGGAGGGGCACGGGCAGAAGGAGCAGGCGTAGCGCCAACTTAAACTTACAGCAGCATCAGCGCCAAGTGTCAAATGCCGCAGCCAAAAGCAGCAGAAGCAACAGGCGGCAGCAGCAGAAGCAACAGGCGGCAGCGCCAGCAGCAGCAGCAGCAACAGCGACGGCAACGTCAGCGTTAGCGGCAGCGAATGAGAGCCCAGCCGGCAGCGGCGGCGGCGGCGGTCCGTCAGTCTTGATGATTTCGTGAAGCGATTAACACGCGCTACGTTCTGAGCCCATCGACGATACAAACGGCCAGCGAGACCGTGTCCAAAACGACAACAACAACAGAAAGAGAAAGAGAAATACATGACACAAATTAAGAAGCTGAAGTAGCAGCAGCTAAAGAAGAAGGAGAAAGAGGAGCAAGGCGGAGGAGGTGCAGAACAAGTGCAGCGAGAGAGGAGCTAACAATAATTAAAGCGAAAGCAGAAACCTTTTAAAAATAAAAACGCGCCAAAGAATTCAACAAATTACGCGTCGATTTGCACACACACACACACACACTCACGTTTATAGCCCGCCGTCTCGTGCATTGACCGAGTTCTAGCAGCAGCAGCAACAACAACGATCACAATAACAGCAACAATATGGATGCAGAGGTGTGTAGACTAAATACTTACTATATAAAACATACACACATATATATTATACACACACACACACACACAGCTATATTCACATCTTATACATTAGTAAAACATTTCTGTTGCAGCTTGTTTTTTATAAGTGTATTTTCTATTTTTTTTACCTCTTGCCGCCTCTGTCAATTTTAATTTTATCTGCAATTGACTTTGGCTTAGTTTGCCTTGCGTTGCCTCTCTTACGTCGTGACGTATCTCGTTTAATGTAATTCGTATTGCGTATCGTTAAAGATCGTAAATATTTACATAATTATGCGACGTCGACGTCAACGTCGGCGTCCACAACCTGTTTCACTTGCGACGCTAGAAATGCTCGAAAGCGACTCCGTTTTCGCTTTTGTTTTCGTTTTATTATTCGTATACGTTTTCCAAACACCAAAATCAAGTGCAAAGCCAACTACAGCAATAGCAACAACAACAACAAGGCCAGCAATAACAACAACAACGTGCAAGGAACATTTGCAGCTGCTGCAAATGTCAGCAGAGCTGTGGAATGGGGGTGGATGCGGAGCGGGGGGTGGGGGGAGTAAGTGTAGATGAATTAGAAACAACTGAGTTGAAACGTATTTGCAAAACATTCACACATTCGCATACCGTATAGTTGTATATGGAAATTACTTCCGACGAATTTTGCATACTCTTTCTCGAGATGAAAAAATAGCATATTTATGTATGTTATTTATGTGTCTATTCTTCAATTGATTTTTTAGTACATACTCTTTCAGTCGATACTGTCTATATATACTAGAATATATATAGAATATAGCTTCTATTTCCATATTTAACTATTCATTCAGCCTTCAATTTATACTAATTTCAAACAGATAACTATACACTATATATACAAAATATGTACAAATGTATATAGATATGTACATAAATATGTTACATACATACGATATATATTATTTTTTGAAAAGGAAATCTGTAGTCCTACCTATGGGACCTATTGCACCTCTGTTTAGCTTAAAGCTTCATGAACCATCCAGTGATTCTTATGAATTCTAAGATTTATTCTGCACAAATTGACTTTATCTCCTTATTTTCAAAAAGGTGTTGCACATCTTATACAATATTTGATAAAATAATAATAATACTTAAAATAAATATGATATAGTACATCTATAGTAAATACTATACATAACTACTTCTTTATAAAATATACTATTCACACATCTGAAATACGCTGCCAACTAGTTTGCACTTATAATACCTTCTACCTCTCTATGTAGCTCCAAGTACTTTACGCAGAAAACTCAACTTTCACTTATGCTTGAAGGTCGCATAACAAACCCAACTAGACTTAATTGCCAAGACAAATAATACTTTTTTCCCAGCCGCAGCACGCATTGAGTTCGCCAATTTCGTTTAGGCCATAAAAAACATGGACAGCACTTAAAGTGATGTACAACACAAGTATAAATACATACGACTATAAGTACATATAGATATATATGTATGTGTATAAACTATATGTAACATACATAAAATAGCAAACATGCAAAATAATTTGTTTGTCACACAAATGTTTGATATCCTCGCTGATCTTGTGAGTTACCTCACACACTTCCATTCATAACTTTTATTCAGATTTTCGGCAACAGATTCACACGATAAAAAAAGCAAATAAGCGTGCATTGAACCAATAGTGGGTAGCCCCCCAGTCTACCCCTCCCTCCAGCGCACTGTCTCTCTTTTGCTCTTTTCCTTCTCCACTTGTGCTGCCTAATTGCGCTGGGACGTCATCCCCATTGAAGAGCGACAATGAAGGCGACAGCAGCGTGTCGAGTGGCGAGAACCTTGGACGTGCATGGAAAATTCCGACGCAGAGAATCAGAATTGCCTTGTCAAAGACGAAGGAGAGGAGTGGAGGGGAGAGAAGAGAAGAGAAGAGCGGGTAGTGGTCAGTGAATCAAGTGTGGCCCCTTCGAATTTGTAATATATTGCGGAATGTCAATTTAAATTTAACGCCGAGATCTCCACGGGGTATCTTGAAAGACAGAGAGAGAAGAGAGCAAGAGAGGCAGAGAGAGAGAGAGAGAAAGTGAGTAAAAGAGCGAGAGAGAGAGAGGAAGGAAAAGTGGCGCCCATGGTAGGAAGTAAATTTCGTTTATCAAGGCGATTCTTTCCTCAGTATTATTTGGCCAACACTCATGGCGCACACCTACATACGTCTCTCCACCCAGCACCCTCGCCTGGTGTACCCTCCTGTGTTGCCAATAAACGTGCGACAACAACAACAAAAACAATTTATACGCTCGTTAGAGTACTTCGAATAGGTGACGATAAGCGTCACAAAAACGTTGTCTAGATTTACACAAGGTGACTATAAAGCACGAAGACCCAGTTCTGGTACTAGTCTAGCCCTACCTCTTTACCTCCTAGACTGTTGTCGTGCTGCCCTATCGCCGGGCCACTTGAATGTGTCGCGGCGTCTGTCGTCACTTTATCGAGGCTTCTTCCTCTGCCACCTGCAAATCTTCCTCCTTCACTTCTGCTTCCTCTCTTTCGCCTTCGCCTTCTCATCGCCCATCCACCTGTCCACGTTGCACTTATCTAGAGTAGTGACAATTGTTTATGATAATTCGCTAATAATTTCGTTAATTTATTACGCGATCTTAAACTCGGTGAGGTCCCAAAAAATTTACAATCGATTATAAAACATGCATATACAAACATATATATACAATACTATATAGAAGCGTATGTATGACGAGGCGTTTAGTTGACAATGGTTTCCGGCGCTTAGCGTTTTCACGGTCATATCCCGTTATAAATAACAATCAACAATTACTTGGCAAATCAGATTTACGCAATTTGTAAACGTTAACTCGACTAATAGATACTCCAGATACCTTCTTTTAACCTCTAGATATTCGATATGGAATATTTAGATCTTTAAGATCTGCATAGATCTATGTGTGCTCTTGTATAGTATATGTCCTCACCAACCTTATCTCTCCTGTTACTTTCCTATGCGGAAATATGCGTAGTAGATTTCCTATCTTCTGATATCTTTAATTTATATACTAGCTGATTGCAGTCTCTATTTTGGATATCTGTAGACTATCTTTACAAGCGAAAGACTAAAATAACTTTTGGGAAATACCCTTGATGGAAATCTACAGACTGATATTCGTTTTTGGTATATCCAGCTCATACAGCCACCGACGGATTATAGTTTATGATATCAGCCATAATACCATATATCTAGCATAGTAGTAGTTCGTTTACATAGATGATAGAAATTACTCTATTGACAGAGTAATTCGGCCCATATAACATACGTAGTACATGCGTCACGTTACTGTATCATGCTGGGTTATCGCCCGAATGTGGCATAGAAATCATTACGTATAATCGTCATTGCTTAAACATTATAAAAACTGATTGAAAACAAAAACAGGGTTATAAAGCCCGAGATTTTTACGCATCTAAGAAAAGTTTCCATTCTGTTCTTAAGATTTTTTCTGAAATGAGGAAATCAGTATCAAATACCTTTCGTAGCACTAGCGCTTGAAATCACGTTAGGATAATTGTCTCTATGATGAATGGTAGAATTCATTTACATGCCACATAGAGTTATTGATTATCTTGGGGTTTTCCTCTGCCATTTGCATTATTCCGAACGAAAGCCATTGTTGTTGCTCTCATGTTGTGGCTGGGCTTGCACGATCTGATATACAACATGCACATATGTATGATATATCTATTCGTATATAGTATATCGTAGATACGATAGTTAATTAATTGGCACAAACTTCACATTGGTTTTTATGAGTTGCTTAATTGGGTTTATTTCCATTTACGATCGACTAAAACCCACTATATAAATCGGCGTACATGGCGTTACGCTGGTTAGGCATCTCGTAAATCATGACCGAATAGTGTAAACCCTTATCGGCTATCGCAAACTGTACGTTCAGCTTTATCTCTGGCAAGCGAGCTTCACTGTAGTCATCGAGCATCGATTTAATTGGCCCCACCGCGTGATTCCCCGCATAGTCTTTTATTTATCACAGCACTTAGAGCAGAGATAATGACGAGGGACCTAATTAGATATTATTCACTACATATACATTAATTGTGCCAGTTAAGTAAACGATTCGAACCATTTAAGTCATTCAAATTACTTAGAAGACAACAAGTTGAGTATATTTTAAATAAATTATCTAAATTCTCGAAAATTTGAATATTATATAGAAGATTAGCTGATACAGCTAGTTGTGTATATAGGTACCGCTCTTAATAGTATAATACATCGTGGCTTACTGATATTTTACTGTTACCATACACATTTATTCGCATTTATTAAATTACCCTCTTAAGTATAAGCAAATGATTCCCAAAGAGGCAGTTAAATACAGAACGCGGAACTTTCAACCAAATTGAGTTCAATTGAACTGACGGACGGACGAGTTAATCAAACCGAAATATCTACAAAATTACTTTATCATTTACTCGTCCAACACCGAAGGCAGCAAACCTCCCCCAGGCAAACGAAGCAGTCGCCCACAGACCAGCACCCAGTTCCAGTACCGTCAACAGCTCCAACAATGCAAAGACTGTCAACGAGACGAATGAAGCCACTAACTCGCCGAAGCAGGCTGAAGAAGCCAAGGTGGATGATCATCCGCCAACAAGGTATGGAAATATGGACAACCCCACAAACGGCTCAACTAACCAAAATGCTTTGAAACCAAACTATTCCAAATCCCAACTACCTGCATGACTGACAATCTAAATAACCTGAAATCCAAAAACCCCAACCTAACCAACACCTTAATCTACAATGGATAAGAAGTCAAACTAACAAACCCTTAAAAAAAACTCCTTCCTGCTTGAATCCAATCCAAACTTACTGCATGGAAACCTTTTTGCTTTTAAGGGCTAAGGAACTGCACCACAGTCTATGCTTAACTAACAAGACTCCTTTGAAAACCACACAAATTCCAACTGCATAAAGTACTGGAATCATATCCCTAATGAAACCTTCCTAACAAACAAACACAAACCTAAGTCAAGTTACTCCCAAGAAGTATCTCTCCTTCTATCCCCTTAAGATTTATCCTATAAGTGAACGCTTACTCCTTATCCCTTGGACCTCTCTCTACTAACTACTGACATTTCCTTTTGCTTGAAGTTTTATTCTATAAGCACACTTTATAAATATGTAAGACCCTTAGACCCATAAGAAGTTATTCCAAAACATTTCGCGAGTGCATTTATTATGCGTTGCTTCTATGCTTTTCTAATCTAAATCTAAGTCTGGTGTTTTATAATCCGCTTAATAACCCAATTAAAACGCAAACCCCATCCCAGCTTGAGTTAAAACCAACCTCATTCTATGCGAACATATTCAAGTGAAATCAAATCAAACTCCCGTGAAACCAAAGTAATCTACCAAAATAAATGGATAACCCATTCAAATTGGAGACTAACCCAACTTTAACCAACCTTAATCCCAGCCCGCTCCGCTCCAACTAACCCACTCCAAGATGATTCGGGGCTGTGATATGCTAAACACCTGCTTACTACTCCCACCAGGCACCTTCAGTGCCCCACTGAGCCCAGTCCGGTTAAACCCAATCCACTCCACTGCACGCTTCCTCACACACTGTACGTCTAATCCCCCGATGCCTTTACCAAACTATCTGGCAGCTATCTGGAAACCATAGTGCATCTCTTCAAGGGCAACATCGGACCAGGGCTCTTTGCAATGGGTGATGCATACAAGAACGGCGGCCTGGTGGTGGCGCCACTGCTCACTGTGTTGATTGCAGTGATCTGCATCCATTGCCAACACGTGCTGGTCGCTTGTTCCAAGAAGATGCGTGACTTGCGCGGCGATGCGGTCTGTGCCGACTATGCGGTCACCGTGAAACAGTGCTTTGAGAATGGACCGATCAAGCTACGCGGCTGGTCACACACCATGGGGCGACTGGTGGACATCTTCATATGCGTTACCCAATTGGGTTTCTGCTGCATCTACTTCGTCTTTATTAGCACCAATGTAAAGCAGGTGAGTGCGGTGCAAGGAAGACCACACACAAGGATAACCAGCAAACCCAGTTTAAACGATCATCATCATCATCATCCCAGATCCTGCAAGCCTATGGCATTGATATGAACGTACATCTAGTCATGCTGCTGGCCTTTGTGCCCATCCTGCTCAGCTCACTGATCACGAACCTGAAGTGGTTGACGCCCGTCTCGTTGTTCGCGAACGTCTGCATGATCCTCGGCCTGGCCATCACACTGTACTATGCGCTGCGCGATGGTCTGCCAGAGATTGAGGAACGCGCCTACTGGACGAATGGCTCCCAGCTGGCGCTCTTCTTTGGCACCGCCATCTTTGCTTTTGAAGGCATTGCCCTGGTGATGCCGCTGAAGAATGCCATGCGCAAGCCGTACCAGTTTGAGAGCACCCTCGGTGTGCTCAATGTGGGCATGTTTTTCGTCTCTGTCATGTTCATGTTCGCCGGCTGCGTTGGCTATCTCAAGTGGGGCGAGCAGGTCGGTGGCAGTCTGACTCTCAATCTGGGCGATTCCATGTGAGCATCTCTATTTCCTTTGTATTGTGTGCCATCCAAGCTTTGAACGAACTCCACCTCCTCCTACTCCTCCTCCAACTTCACCAGCTTGGCACAGTCGGTCAAACTGATGGTCTCCACGGGCGTCCTGCTTGGCTATCCGCTGCAGTTCTTTGTCGCCATCCAAGTGATGTGGCCCGGCGTCAAACAGATGTGCAACATACAGGGACGTTCGCTAACCGGTGAGCTTGTCTTCCGCACCCTGATGGTGATCGTGACGCGTAAGTAACAACCAACGAAGCTCGATCGATCACGATCTCATCTACCATGCGACTCTCCCGCAGTGGCCATTGCGGAACTGGTGCCTGCACTGGGACTGTTCATCTCACTGATTGGCGCACTCTGTTCCACTGCACTGGCGCTGGTATTCCCACCGGTCATCGAGCTGATCGCATGCAGTGAACCCAATAAGGGACCAGGCTTATGGATCTGCCTGAAGAATCTGATCATACTGATGCTGGCGCTGTTGGGTTTCTTCACTGGAACCTACGAGAGTCTCAAGCGGATTGTCAAGCACTTTGGTGAGGAGGAGCAACACTAAACACTCCCCTCGACATACTCAATATAGTGTGCCTATATATACATATATCTAGCATATAACTTATGTAGTCAGGAAGTTAGTTGTAATTGCGTATTTGCCTAGTTGAACTGATAAAGCGGTTTTTTTTTTGTCCAATTTTTTTTACATATTTATTTTTTTAAGTGTAAATAAATCGTGCGACGTCTTCTTAACCCGCAATAAACTTCTCGTTTGTGTTCTACAAAACGTGCTCATCGTTCATTGATTTTTAGCTATATATTTCTGTCTCTGTAAGTACCGAAAATATTAAGTAACGCACTACTTTACTTGTTCTATACGTAACTCCCCTTCAAGCATAAGCAAATACTATATATATAATATAACATATATATATATCAAACCAACTTTAACCAGATATTCCGATTGATAAACGATTGATGTCTTTTAACAAGCTACAATTGCAGAGGTCTAATGGATTCTATAAATATCTTACAATTTTATTATATAATGACAATAACATTTCATCTATCGGAATCGGAATCAAAGAAAACTACAAAAGTAATTAACATATGGAAAACTTGACAATGGCAATATAATTTATGGACTATCAAAAAGACCTGAAGACATCTATTGCATAAATAATTATAAGAAACCAACTAAAAAACGATGTATAAGAAGATCTGCTTGATAGTTAGATACTTCGCAAGTGATTATAAAAACCACCGTTGAAGATTTTGCCAAATATCATGCGGATTGAATGATGTTGGTCAGGAATATATAAACATATATAAATATACTGTGCTATGTATGCTAATACACCTTCCTTTTCCGCGTATTCCTAATAGGGTATAATAACTTCCACAACAATAAATCGCCTTGAAGTAGATAGAAATCAATCGATCGATCGATTGATCGGTTACTTTCCCGGAATTCCTTGGCTTATAGATTTGTGATATTTATAATATGCATACATACACACATATACAGGCAATCGTTTGATTAATCTAATACGAATCGAAATCGAGCTAATCAAAAATGGCTTGTGCCATTGATCGGCCGATCGGCCTTGAAAGCGATTAGGAAAGTAGTAGAATGAAGGGTAGGAAGTAAAGGGAACTTGATATGGATGCAATGTGAAATGGGCTTCCGTTAAGCATTTCAAGCATTATTATTGACTTGCATAATCCAATTGAGCGATTCTGTAAACATTCATCTATCTATCGATCAATCGATCGACCCACAGATCGATTGTACTGCATTCATTGCACAGCAGGCAGCTGCGGGGGGCCATTATTCAATTCACTTAACTGGCGCTACACAAACATCAACATCAACATCAACAGCAACAACAACAACAATCAATCAAGAATTGCGTAGTGGGCGTGGCGGGAGGGTTGGGCGAAAGGGCGCTGCAGGTATAACGAATCGTTCTGCGCGGTCAATCACGAACTCGGCTGCGCTTTGATATTCATGTTTTGCCCAAGAATTTCGTACTTCCATCCGTCCGTCTGTCCGTCCATCGTTCGCTCAGGCGAGCACGTGCACAGATTGCGCATACGCCGCATTGTTCAGCAAATCCTTGAACTTGATACGTGCAAACCTTGCGCGAGTTCGTGCTATTCACATTTGAATTTGTATTTGAACTCGAATTCGAATGCCAAGCTCATTCGAACCACTTCCTTCCTCTTACGTAAAGTATGCACCAGTTTCTTTCAGTTTGTCCGACCTTACGTCTCAATTCCTCTCTATCTCTCCTTCTCTCTCTGGCACGCAATGGCTGACATAACGGTTACAAAGTAACGCGTCATTTCACGGCGAATTCCGAACTGCATTTTCAGCTTATGTCATTCATCTTTATTGCCCGCTGCGCGTCGCAACGGTAAACAATCTCATTGCGCACTCAGATTTATTCTACCGTTATTCATCGGCATCTCCAGCGGAAAATTAAGTATTTTATGTTGTGCTGTAAGTGCTATTCTTATAACTTAGAATACACTTAAAACTTAATAGTAATATAAATTTAAATACAAGTATTAAGTTTCTATAGCCAATGAAAAATATCATTAATTAAGTTTATTATTGATCTAAGTTATCAATTCAAACTAAAAATTCTATTACTGATCACCATAAGCAACCGATTTTGACACATTTTTAAGTCTCTGTGGATTTAAAAAGTTTTCTCTATCGAACTGAAACTACTAACATAAAAAAATACTGAAACTAATACAATACTTTTAATCATAGTAAATATCACCCTAGGATAGATAGATAAATTGGTATTTCATATTTTTTTTTAATGTGCTTGATCTCAAGCCAGTTATAAACATAACACCTAATAAAGGACGGCAAAACATACATATGAATAATAAATACAAAAAATACTACAACTACTACTACTTTTAATACTTTAAACTACAGTCTCAATGGTTACAAATAGCAGAAATACATTCAAAGTCTTGCCATCGAATTATGCTTACAGGGTATGCAAATGCGTTACAATAGTCTGAAGGTCTGCAAAATAATAATAAAAAAATGCGAATTTGTTACATTGCTTACAACACATTCTATATAAATATGTATATTATTTTAATGCATTCTTGGGCAAAGCTGAAGATAATCAAATTGTTGCGCTATTGCACCTGCAACATTGCGAGGGGTCCAAAGTTGTGCAACGATAAGACTGAAAATTGTCCAAAAATGAGCAAAAATTTTGCACCGATAAAAACCAAAAAGAGAAAGAAACAGAACCAAAAGTTATCAGCTGTGGCAGCAATTAAAAAAGAAAAACAGAAGAAAATTCAAATAATAATATATGCAGAGGGAGAGAATGAGAGGGAGGGAGGAAAGACGATGAGTGAGCGCAGTAAATGAATCAAGGTATGCATGTAAAATGCCGTTGACCGTTTCTGCTTATGAGCGTGTGCACCAGGGCCGTAGCGACGTTCTCGGGAGCCCTAGTAAAAAATTTCTCCGTGTTCCCTAGAATATGTTACTTAAATTTATATTATGTAGTATTTAGTTCATAAAACATTTCACTTAATGCTAATTACAATAGAAGAAATTGATTTTCTTTATTCTAAACTTTCGCATAAATGCTACAACATATAGTTTGGAAAGCAGAGTGCCCCATGGCTGGCTAGGGCCTTGTATACCGTATACCGTACATACGCCAAGCTACGGGCCTGACATACACATACACACACTCACCCACTTGCACACTCGACACACACACAAAAGCACAGAGTCGACAATTACAACAACTGTCGCAGTCGCCAAGCTTCACACGCTGCTCTTGGCCAATTCGAATATCGAGAATTGAGTCTGGTTTGAGTTCTTGACGCGTCAACACACGCGACACCCCGAAAATCGAAAACCGAAAAACGTTTTGAACACACGCGCAGCTCTCTCGAAACGATTTCGAAAAAAAACAAAGAATATTAAAGAATATATACGAAACAAACCCGCTGAATATTTGTGCAATTATCTTGTGATCTTATTGTTTTCTTTTATTTACCTCTTTCGTTGAAAGGTGCGAATTGATTTCAATATAATAATAAATAATAAATATATACATACATATATATTTCATGACTGTAGTACGTACATACATATGTTTACCATATATATTGTTGAAATCAGTGTTTTGTGCTTATCTGGCTAGTATCAGCTGTAGCTTGATTTATATCCTTTATATTTGCTATATACCAAAGCGTTGAGTTTCGATTGTCAACTGTAATCGGTTCTTAACTCTTTTTCGAATACAATTTTCCTTATTTGGAGTATTTCAAATAAAAATAAACGCTAATGGTTAAATAATTAAAAACGTGATGGATTTTTAATCATATGGCTCAATTTAACATGAATATTAAAATTGGGAAAAACATTCAACTATTCCAATTTCTGTGTGAAACATCACTATGTTATAGTGACTTTATAAAATCGGTGATGCAGCAACTAAATAACTAGTGCCTAACAAACAATAAAACTGATTATGCAGCGTAATAAATCAAAAACACAATTAACCCTTATGCAGTGCAAAAGCGCTAGAAAATAAATAGTAGGGGTGTTCACTGCAATAAATTTGAAAACAGAATGAAAATATATAGTAGGAGTTCAAATAAAAGAGTTCTTTAAAATAAATACTTGTAAAATATTATATAAGAGATTTTGCATTTGTGGATTTGAGATGTTTGAAAACGGAATACAAATAAATAGTAGGAGTTAACTGATTTAAAGTCTAAAAAAAGAAAGTGCGGGTTTTCTAACTTTTGTAAACTTTTCCTATTTTGATTAGTAGTAATGCTCTTCCCCTTAAAGAGGTTTTGCTGAAGTTCTATGCTCCAGACTTGTTAAAAGTTTTCGATTTGGCCCGAGAGTTTTGGCATTAACTGAGTTTACACTGAGTCACAATAATTACGTACCTGTATTTAGTATATACTACATCAAATACCTGTTTGCCGATGCACACTCTCAACATCTGTATAAGTATTTGACCAGTATAACTGTGGGAATTCAGATCGGAGAAAAGTAAGAACGAATACTGGTTTTTATCAACAACTGCAACAAAAAACGACAAATGATCTAATTAATATTATTATATTGTATTTGCACATCATATTTGATTTGGCTAAGCTCCATTGCCGCTGCTGCGCAAATACAGGGTTAATATCCTCTAGTATGGTCACCCTACTAGCAATCGCGCTCTCCGCTGCGCTTACTCTCTCTCTTTGTCTTCCTCTCACCGACCGCTAAATTTGTATTCTCTATAAACCGTTAACCGTTTTACTCACTGCTCTTCTCACACTGCTTCGTCATCTGCATGTTGTGCCCTTTCTTGAAATATTAAAAATAAATATACTTAATAAAGAATTAATTTGATGATTAAAATTGAAGACATAAAATCAACAATTTATTGAATAATACAGAAAGAACAGCGAAACCAGGAGAAAGCAATTGAAGCTGGCGACATGGGCAGAACTCTTGAGATTACCAAACCCGAACTGCAGCAACAGCAGTCGCATGATCAGCAGCAGCAACAGAACACGGAAAAGGATGTGGAGGGCGGAGAGGCAAAGAGACGTCATGCAACAAGCAACTTGGAGGCAGCGACACATCTCTTTAAGGGAAGCGTCGGCGCCGGACTCTTTGCCATGGGTGATTGCTTCAAGAACGGCGGTCTCATTGGAGCCACCATTATGCTGCCCATCATCGCCATCATGTGCGTGCACTGTGAACGGCTTCTGATCAAGGGATCCCTGCTTGCCGTGTCGAAGACGCCCGGTGCCACATTCTACGATTACCCGGAGACGGTGGAGAAGTGTTTCGAGTATGGGCCGAAGCCGCTGCGGCGCATGTCGCGCGCTATGAAACTAATTGTCGAGATGTTCCTTTGCGTCACCCAATTCGGTTTCTGTGCCATCTACTTTGTCTTCATCACCGAGAATCTGCATCAGGTGAGTCGAGAAAAAAGTTTCACAAAGTATTCGTGAATAATCAGAGCAGTATAACTCATATAGTCACAAGCTCTTTAAAGTTAACTGAACTTAAAATTTGTATAACAAATAAATAAAAAATGTGTGAATTATTTATAACGACTCAAAGCTGTAAATCCAGTACGTCATTTGAAAGATGACGTATTTCATAGCCAATGATCAAACGAAGAGTCATTAAATAAATATTTCAAAGAAAGATATGAATGCAGTTGTCGATCGATTATAGTTTAGTAATTATTATTATTATATTATTACTATATACAAAGCTTCTGTGTTGCAAGAAATTGTTCTGCTTAATTGCAAATAAAATTTAATTAAGCTGATAATAGTATATATGGCAATTAAAAAAATAATTTAAATTTTTTAATAAATTAACAAAATATATCGGACAATCGAGCAAGTGCCATGCAACATGCAACAGCAAAATTCTTCAGCGAATAAAGGCTAAATTTGATAGATAAAGCCAAATTGTATAGAGTTGCTATAATAATAAGTTGTTTTCTCGCTGTTTATCTATAAATATAAGTCACATTTGACGGGAAAAAGTAAGTTGGTATCACTGTTGCAAGTGTCCTGTGATATCTTTGAGATAATTTGGCAATCGAAAATATACAATCGAAATATATCGGTCATCGTAGAAATCGAGCAAGTTTCACGCAACGCAAAGTGTCCTGCCCGCTCTGCCAGTTACGTTTTCCAGCACTAATCATGCTATAATTTCTTCACAGGTTATGCAGCAAAATGGTATCGATATCAGCATGAGCCAGGCTATGCTGATAACATTGCTGCCCGCCATGATACCCTCGCTGATGACCAATTTGAAGTACATATCACCTGTCTCTATGTTGGCCAATGTTGCACTGCTTTTTGGTCTAATTGCCACACTGGTAATTGCCTTCTCTGACGGTCCGATGCCATCGTTTGGTGAGCGCCACTTCTTCACCGGAGGCTCACAGTTGGCGTTGTTCTTTGGCACCGCCCTTTTCTCATACGAGGGCATCGCACTGATCCTACCGTTGCGCAACTCGATGCGCGAACCGGAGAAGTTCACCAATCGTTTCGGTGTCCTTAACGTTACCATGTTCTGCATTACGGCACTGTTCATCTTCACCGGATTCGTCAGCTACATGCGTTGGGGCGATGAAGTTGCTGGCAGCATTACGCTCAATCTGGAGGTGGAGGAGGTGTAAGTTCAATCGGAAATCTCTGTTTATGTTTCTATTTATTTATATTCTTCTTTTTTTTCTTTCTCCCTGCAGCATGTCTCAGGTGGTGAAAGTTGTTGCCGCCTTGGGCGTCTTTTTCGGTTATCCAATTCAGTTTTTCGTCATGATGAAGATCCTGTGGCCGCCAGTGAAGCGCGGTTATGGTTGCGCCCAAAAGTACCCGATCACCATACAGGTGATCTTGCGCTTTATTATGGTTATGCTGACCTGTAAGTTTACCGAACATACTATCCTTTAAATTGCAATAACTGTTCATCTTTCCCGCAGTCTGCGTCGCCCTAGTGGTGCCCCAACTGAATCTGTTCATCTCCCTGATTGGCGCACTGTGCTCCACATCGCTGGCATTTGTAATACCGGTGCTTATCGACTTCGTTATTCGCGCCCAAGTGCCCAAGGGTCTGGGGACATTTATCTATCTGAAAAATATCTTCATTCTGACTATCGCTGTGCTGGGAATCGTGACGGGTACCTATCAGAGCATTGTAGAAATTATAAAAGAGTTTAACTAGAGTAGAGATTCCTCGAGCCGCCCCCGCTCCGCGAGTGATTGCCAAGTATATCTATCTATAAATATGTATATGTCTATTGTAAATATGCGATAATCATGTGAATATCTTGTAACGTTATAATTGTGCTCGTAATTTAAGTTTAATTTCTACATACTGTTATTTTTTTCACTTTTTTTTTGTTATTAATTTTAAGCTGTACCTGCCGTGCTTGTTTGTAAGTGGCGCCTAGTGTTTAATTGTCAATTTAATTGTTAATCGGCTTTCACGAAACGAAACGAAACAAGATAAAAGAGAAAAAAAATATATTTTTAATAAATGATTATAAATCAATGATTATAAATAAATGAACAGCGCTTTTTTCACATTTAAATACGAGCGCGCCTTAAGGTGGGAACCTCTGCGTTTTTTGGCACGCTTATCAACACTGGCCCAACGGTAGACAGGGCTGCAATACAACTTTGAACAGTCTTAACATTGATTTAACAATCGATGTGGGAATAACAATCTACTACATTCCGGGCCCCGTCAGACTTTTTTCCATAAACTTCTTCTTGGCAAAGCATATCCACCACTTGTTGGGCTTATCGTCGGGTGTATTGAATACCTTCTCCAGCACACGATTGCCTGTTTCATGGCGCAATTGTAGCAGGTATTCACGCATCAGATCGGGATTCTCCGGCTTGGTATATACGGAGTTCAACGGGAAGCCAGCGTCGCCGGGTAAATGAAATTTCGATATCGCCATAGCGTACAGATCCTGCTGGCCCTGTTCCTTGCTCTGGCTTCGTGCCAGCCTCTTTAGGCATTCCGTTATGTACAGGGTGACATAAATAAGCACACGATCCACTTCAGACTGCACGGCAAACATGCAAAGATTAAATTTTAGTAAATCGAATTGGTTATATGTGTGTACAATGAAGTTCACTGTGCCTACCTTCACTTCGTATGTACGAAAGAAAACATTCGCTTTGAAAAAATACAGTGACTCATCGATGATGTCGTTATCAGTATTCACACTGGGCGCTGGCCCTCGCACTTTGGTTCTTAGTGGCAAAATGGCCATGTTACCCACTTTCCGCTCAATTTCTGTTATTTCCGAATGATAAGCCTTAGGAATTTATAAATAACAATTTTATAAGTTTTTTAAATTTGAATTTTCAAAAACACATATTTTTGGAATACACAGTTTATTAGTCATTGTGGTCTTAATCATCCGTATTTATAGTACCGCGATAACTGCAACTACTTACTGGCATTTTAGGAGGGTGTTAATCAACTGAGTTTCAATATTTAAACATGAGAATTTAATTGTTTTTATCAACGTCACAAGGCAACTTTTTATCGCGGGGAAAAAAAAAGCGGTAGCCCTGGGCTAATCGAGTGAACTATCGATTGCTTTGCAGTGGAGCGTGCAATGTCAATGTAGTTAACATTGAGGAGTATTTAAGGAGTATTTTAACAGTTAGGTATATTGCTGTTCAGCGCTTGTGGTCACTCTGACTCGCACATGTTTTGCATTAAAAAATGAAGAAGAAAGTGAAAACAAAGTCGGCACCGTTGCGAATGCACGTGGAAAGCGAAGAGGAGGAGGAGGAGCAGCAGGATGTGGAATCAACTGAGCTTAGTGGCAACTCAAACGAGCACACTGAGGACGCAGATGCCGCCGAAAATGAGGACGACGATGACGACGAGATGGACTTGGCCAACTTCAAAGCAAGCGCCAAGACAGGCAAAACGGTTAAGAAACGCAAGAAGGGCATCATTTATATATCCAACATACCCAAGCACATGAACGTGACACGTCTACGTGAAATTCTTGGTGAATGTGGCAAAATTGGACGTGTTTATCTGCAGCCAGAGAAGAAGCCTGGTAAGTGGCGTCACACAGACAAGGGAAACACCAAGTCACCCAACTGTTTCTTCTGTTTTCAGGAGGTGACAAGGGCAAGAAAAACAAGCGAAAGAAATATAACATTCACTTTACTGAGGGCTGGGTTGAGTTCGAATCGAAACGGGTCGCCAAGCAGATCGTGCCTCTACTGAACAACAAGCAGATCTCGACGCGCAAGAAGTCACAATTCTACGACTCGCTGTGGAGCATGAAGTATTTGCCTCGCTTCAAGTGGGTCCACCTCACGGAACGCATGAACTACGAACAGGCGGTGCACAAGCAGCGTCTTCAGACGGAGGTATCGCAGGCACGGAAGGAGACGACGTTCTTCCAGAACAATCTGGACAAGAGCGAACACATTAAGAAACTGGCGAAAAAAGCGAAAAAGAAGAGCAGCAATAGTGAAGCAAAAGCGTAGTTACATCATTTTAGATAAGAAACCTTTATTTTTTTTAATATGAATTAATATTAAATTGGCGCGAAATGCGCTGTTAATTAACATGCACAAAAAACTGTTGGCTCATTTTTGCGCTTGCTGCTTGGCTCATTTTTATGTTAACATACTCTGTTGTGCTTATATTGCAACTTAAATTTAAAACAATTTAAGGTAAACAAAATCAATAATAAATGTAAAACATGTGTATAACTTGCAATAAAGCATACCATTCGTAACTATATTAACATAGGAGACGTTTACATTCCACTCCAATATTTACGCTGTTAACCATCTGTTGCGCTCTCAGATATCTAATATCTTAACAGTCGCTTTTCAGCAGAGTCAGTCGAAAAAAACTCATTGACCGAACTGGCGCAACGGCGTCTGCGTGCGTTTACAATTATTATTTTTTTTTTGTTTGACCATTTGTTTTTTGTTGTTGCGCTTGGCAGTCTTGTTGTGATTGAAACTCGAAGAAAAGCGTTGAATGAAGTGCTCGTAAATAAAATTCGCGAGTCTGGCAATTTATAAATTAAATTCGCTTTTGTTGTTATTGCGGTTTTACAACGCCAACAATAAACTCGTTTACCAACACACACTGTGTTTTTGTGTTGTGTTGTGTTTGTACTGTGTTGTTGATTGTGTTTGTTTGCATTTGCACTGCAGATGTAAATTTAATGCAAAAGTTAATTAAAGATTAAGAACTAAATCATATTCAATGCATTCCTTGCTGCCGCGCTGCACTGACGCCAACGCTGGCAAACGCAATACAGCACCAACGACAACAAGAACAATAACCACCACCAAAACAACAACAGTTTACCAACTGTAGCAACAGTTGAGGCGGCAGAAAAACAGAAACAAAACAACAAACGTAAAAGGTTCGTATATTGTTGTTTTACAAATCTACATATATGTGTGTGTGTGTGTATGCATGCCTGACGTGACTGTCGGTTGAATTTAAAGTCGACCGGCGGCGCCCACCACAAAGAGCGAGCGTATGTAACGGTATAGAAAGCGCTGGCAAGGCAAAGGCAGCAGCAGAGGCAGCCCGCTGCAGGGTCTCTCCAAAAAACCCAACGCCCTTGACAGCTGCGCTGCGCCGCGCCGCGAAGTCAGCAGAAACTCAAAACGGCAACCACAATAGAGGTGAAATGCAGTGGGAACAAAAAAAAAGAAATAAAAATAAAAAGAAGAGGAAAGCAAAGGCAGAGGCAAAGGCATCCCAATCAAATGGAATTTAGCCGGTTTCCATAAAAGCAGACAAACTGCCAGAAGAAGTTGGCGGCTGCGACCGCAGCAGCATTGGCAGCGACGTCGGATGGCGGCAGAGGGCGGCGAATGTGCGTCTCGCCGCTGCAGGAGTTTGAATCTTGATTTCTGTTTTTATTATTATGATAGCAAACGCAGTCCACTTGCAATCCACATGAATGCCACATTCCCATTCTTCCATTCGTCCGGTCCACACTTAATGACACGCAAATGAGCAACAACAATGCACAAATTACACACTTAAAAGCGATACACACCTATTTAATTATGTAAATTTTAAATAAATTGCCAAAAGAAAAGAAAAGCAAAGCAAAATCAAGTCAAATGAATAATAAGCCAAATACAGGAATAACAACAACAGCAAGAATAAGAATGAGATGAGGAAGAAGAAAATATACAAACATATTTTATTATTTGCTTGAGAACTTGTTCTTTTGTTCGGCATTTCGTTGTTACCTTTTTCGCCTTTATTAAGTCTACATTTTTCGTTGTAAGAGCACGTTGAACACAAAATCATGCGCTCATACCAGACATGCAGTCAAGGGGGATAGAATTTTACGATGGGAAACTGCAGAAATCTTTAACTTAAGAGGTCAATCGCAGCCTACCTTATGCGTGGGGGGGGATAATTTAACAGGTCAAGCCCAATGCGTAGCCCACTTCACGCTTGTAGAAATCTGTAATTTAACAGGTCACACTTTATTCACTATGAATATGACAAACTGAATTGAAATACACACACCGAATTTTATTATGGATGATGTATGATAATACTTTACTGTAACTAAAGGAACACACAGTATCTGACTGGAACGCATATACCACTTGCTGCAAACACAACATCCAGGAACTGGTTCACTTTTACCAAGAGATTGCAGATTTGCATATGCATTGGGATCTGTGGAACATTCTTCATAAATTCTGATTGATTTACTTTTTAAACTTTACGTTCTTTCAACAATCTTTGATATTCGCAAACCTTTCCACACTTTTTCGCCAGTGGGCAGCAGCGACGCCTGCGCAATCTCTGCGAATTGTAGATTTTGATTTGATTTGCTTGTTTTGCCTTATTCAAAGCAAACGTCTGCGACCATCACACACACACACACAAGTGTTCCACTAACTGTGTGTGTGTGTGTGTTTGCATTTAATTAACATTTTTTTGGTCGTCTTATGATATTCTATTGCGCAAATCGTTGCGCAAAGGTAACGTCGGGTTGTCAGAAAGAAATGAGCTCAGTCCACAGTACCGGCCATAATTATGTAGACAACACGGTGACAATGCGCACAATTGAGATTTCTACGTATACTGTACGAATTTATGATAAAAATTTAACTATGAAAACCAACAAATACATACTTACATACTTATATATGTACATACATGCATGTTAGATGAGACTATGACATACTTATTTCGTGCAGTGTAGTGACCAATCTTATGTGGCACACATGCTACATATGCTGCAAGTGTAGCTGTGTGGCGCCGCAGCATACCTCGGCTGTTGTTGTCATCGCTATCCCCATTGTCATCATTGTCATCGTCATCATCATTATCATATCCGAATGACATTAGGCACAGGCGCAGCTCGTATAAACATCAACAACAACGTGACGCCGCCCCAAGCAGTTGCCAAAAAACATGACAGCGCAGCAAGTGCTGCCAAATGCATTTTGTGTGTCAACAGCCCGGGGGAGGGGGTTGTGGATAGGAACAACAGCAAAGGGTGGGTGGGGACGACAGTGTTGTCGAGCTGACACAAATAAGCTGCCCTTGCCAATTGAATTTATGCATGCAGAACTCATACTTACACATATACACTGTACATGAACAAACACACATACAATTGTCTATTTCGTGGAACATGCTAAGACAATAAGCGCAGTAGAAGTCGCCTAATGCTAATTGTCTTCTATAACAACGCAATGAGTGTGTGTGTATTTGTTTAAATTGTATTTAACTATTTATCAAATATACATATGTACCTGTTTGTAGGTAATTAAACATTATCAGACTTCAGCTAATACTCTACAAATGTCTTATTTGAACTCTTAAAATAAGATGCTTAAAATTCTCTTTAATAGTAACTAAATAAGAGTGCATATATTAAGGGCATGTACTGTATATTTATACATACATAAATACTTATGTTTTTATCTGTGTGTGTGTATGAGTGTGTGTGAAAAACAATCCCTTCTAATTCCATTCTTATTCTCATGTGAAATTGATCGCGCGTTCTATTTCTTGCATCCTTTGCAAAAGCATTAGGCAAACAAACAGAACTCATGTAATTAATATACATACATACATATGTACATATGCAAATGTGCATATGAATACAGACATATGTACATATGTGTGTATGTGTGTAAGTATGACTTGCATTAACGTCAGCGACGCTTGTTGTTGACTCGTTTCTGCGAATCTGAGTCCTCTTTTGTCTGTCTGTTGCGGTCGCCCTCTCTCTTCTTCTTTTCCGCTCTTACCCTGTTAAGTCTGCATCACGAGTGCAGATGCAGTAAGAGATTGTGACACATCAAATTACAGTTGGAGAGAGAAAGAGAAACAATGGGAGGCCTGTTAAGAACTTTTACGGAATTTGCTTACGCTGCCATTACACACACACACATGCATAGACACACGTACATGTATGCAAATAATTTTGACGTCTTTCATATGAAGTTTGATATAAGAGTTTCTTTTTCTGAGGGATTTTCTTTCTTTTCTTTTCAATGAAGCCGCCAATTGGCAGGTCGCACGACGTTGACGTCAACGTCGACGGCGCTGCAAACTGAATTCGAATGAAATTCCTGCAATGTTCTCGTTTAATGTGCTGCGTGTGGCTCTGTCTGTCTGTCTATCTATCTATCTGTGTGTGTGTGTGTGTGTAAGAGTTTTTTCTGTTTTCCTTTTTATGTGTTTTTCCATTTCACACTTCTTTTTATGTGCTGCACGTATCTGCTGCTGCTGTGGCAGCTGTGTGCATTTCTGCCTGCCTCTGCCTGCATAGTTTTTCCATTCAGGGAACACTTTTCGAAGATTGCCAATATTGTGTTGAAGGCGGCCATAACGGTGCCATTGCGTTCATTGGCACCAGCCAAGCCAAGCAGCAGCCCCCGAGGCCTTGGACATTTGCATCCGAAGAGCTCGAACCGGACGCACTTTGTCACCCGCTACCGCCGTCTCCGTCACATGAATCTTTAATGGTGCGTCGCAACGTATCTGTCTGTGTGTGTGCGTGTGTGCGTGCTTGATGAATGGCAGCCATACATTGTACATACACACACACAAACACATATACACATAGACATAGGAGTGCTGACGACACCTTTCCTGGCACTGCTCCCATTACAGATGGCCCAATTTGAATTTTAAGCAAGTCGTCGACTGTAAACTTCTTGGCACATTCATAATGATGACAGTGGGCCACACAGCATAAAATACATGGAGTATATGTATGTATGTATGTACATACATATATAAATATGTATGCATGTGTAAACATACCATACGCATATGGCAACCAAATCGGGCACTTCCGTTTTCCGGTGCAAAATAACAGCAAGCAGCAATAATAAAGAACGTTGGCCCTTAAAGAGAGGGTGGGTAAGGAGTGAGTTCAAGCACCCCACGCACATGTGTTGCTGTCTCTCTCTCCCGTTCGGCCTTAGTCTTCGTTTTAATTAAAAACGCAGTCGCAGTCGCACAGTGGAAACCAATTGAATCAATAGACTTCATTTAACATTCACAATCCACAATACACATTCACAATTGAATTGTCTTTCCATGCACCTACGCTGCAAAAAGAGCAAAACAATGCTGCCAACTTAAGCAAAACAAAACTAAAGCTGGCAACGATCGCACATTGATACATAGAGAGGGTAAGAGAAGGAGGGCTAACGAGAGCGCATGGAGTGGCGTGCGTTTTGTTCTTTTTACTGTTGTTGCTCTTTTTTTGCGCGTGGCGAATGCGCACGCACGCCAGCGCACAGTGGGTCAGAAGACTGATCTAGCGGACTTTAATTTATAAAATGCACAATAATTCATAGAGTGAAGTTTTTTCTTTATACATATATTATTCTATTCTATCTATTTATATTATTCAATTCTGTACCATTATAACTAACATATGAAAGATCGAAGGCAACCTTTCTTTTTGGTTAGTTTTGAAATAACATTGCGCTAAAACGGCCTGCTGTCCCACTGTGTAGCGTTTTGTACTTTTACATACGTGTCTCTGTGTGTATGTTACTGTGTAAATGTGTGTACATATATATTTATTTGCCAGCTATTTGCATACATATTTATGCGCGTTTTGCTGACTGTTCATTAATGAAGTCATCCAGTTAGAGCGAGTTTTGCCCCACGGTTTGCAAAGTGCCGTTTCTTCGTGTGTAGCGTAGTTGTTTTTTATCATTGTTATTGTTGTTGCTGTTGCTGTTACTGTTCTCTCTGCTGATGACATCAGCAACGCGACGGCGCAGCGCATTTTGCATTTACAATGCTCACTTTCCGTTGCAATTGTTTGTTCCCTTTCCATTGTATTCCTCAACGATATTAATATTCATAAACACAAACAAGAGAGTAATAGAGCGGGAGAGAGAGAGAGCGTATGTGAGGAACCAATGTTATTGCTGTCAACTGGTAAACAGTTACTTCAATTGAACTCAATTTGAGCGATGAACCGAGTCAACAATGAGTCTGCCAGTGAGTGTGTGAGTGTTAATTAGATTTTCGTCATCTTAAGAGGGTTCGAGATTGTTGCTGTTCTCTCTCTCTGTTCCGCACTTATTTTCGGTAATTCTCTATCCATGAGTGTAATTAACAAGCCACTTGACACACACCCATACACATACAAATGTACTCATCTGTAGGCATTTAACAACTTCATTTTTGACAGTTCCAAGTGGCGGCGCCTTCCCCCCATACTCCAATTTACCGTTAGCTGAGAACACATAAATTCACACACACACACACACACACATATATATATATATATATATATGTATATATATACATGAATGCGCATTTAAGTAGAGCCCTTTGACGCGCTGCGACATGAGTCAACAAAAGAGAATGAGTAAGGGAAAAGAGGGCACAAATTTTGTTATGCATCGCAGGCTGCTATCCCTGTCCCTCTTTCGATTTGTGCATTATTATCGTCTTTTTCCTCGTTGTTGATTGCACGCACGTATAGTGCATATTGCAATATAAATTTAACACTCTTCGTGTCAACGTCGTTGTCTCTCTCTCTCTCCCCCCCTTTCTCTTGCTCTCTGTCCCTGCCTGACTGACCTTCATAATCCATAAAAAAATTCCAACACAAACACACACACGGAGAAACACACGCGAATAAAATCTCGCGCGCGATTTTGTCGTCGACCCCGGAGACCTAAAAAAAAACCCAAAAAATAAAAAAAAAAAACTTCGAAAACATACATAAAAAAATTAAATTTTTATATTTTGGCTACGCTCTGCGTGTTTTTAATTCAAATTACGCCGTCCCCGTCTAGGTAAATGTTTATTTTTATTAGCACAACATAATTACGCGCATATAAACACAATATGCACGTTGTGTCGTGTTCGACTCGTGTAATTGTGTCCGCCATGTGTCACTTTCCTGTATTCGTACCACTGTATGTGTGTGTGTGTTTGTGCGCGTAGCAAAAAACTAGTTTGCACGTCTCGCCCCAAATGGCATCCACATTTTGGCTAACGGCCCAAGAAAAAGCTTCCGTTTGACATGCAGTCACACAGCTACGATCCACATACAATCCATAATGCCTGGGAATTGCGAAGTGTTGTAAAACGCATGACTATTTTGAAGGTTTCATAGTTCTTAATACTAGCTCGATCTACATAAGATTTACAATGCCTGGGAATTACGTAGTGTTGTAAAACGGATTACCATTTTGAAGGGTTTGTAGTCCTGAAACCAAGCTCAATCTGCATACAATCCACAGTGCCCGGGAACTACAAAGTGCTGGAAAACGCATTGCTATATAATGTATTCTTCATTAATGTACAAGATTTAGGCACCATGAATATATTATATATACTATATGCTTGTATGTACATTATCTACAACTCCAATTTAATGAGCTATACAGACAGGAGACGTTCAAGGGGGAAATTGAAATAGCCCATTTGCTACTGCCCATTCTCTTCATGATTAAGACGGACAACTTTCTACACAAAAGAACGGGGTACGTACTCCTCCTCTTGTAATCCATAAACGACGATAAACGACGCTTCTACAGTGGATGCCAATTTGAAGTGGATAAGAAAGTTTTAGACACTGTGGCAAAAAACGCAACCAAATATAGTTTAAATTCAACAATTGATCTCAATAAATTGCGAAGCATTTGAGAGGGTCCCACACGGCATTTTTGACATACTTTTTAGCGTTTTTTTTTTAAATCTTTTGGCAATGCAATCCACAAGTTTCCTGCCCACATTGTTTGGACCAAGTTAAGGCAAATATTTTGTCTGTTCGACAGGCAAATTCAATTAGCGAACGCTTAACCGAACAGAAAACGCCCACTGATATTCCCTTCTGCCCCTTCCCTACCCCTTGTGTACCCCATCATGTGGAACGTAACGAAAACAAAGCAAGATTTCACAGCCAAAACGAGCGTCAATTGGTGAATTGAAAAAATACGAACTGACAGTTCTTTTTAGACCTCTTCCCCCAAAATTTCTCGAGCTGTTTTCGCTAGGTATTAGCTATGTCTGTGTGTATCTGCCCTGCTTCTACAAAGATCCACATAGATCCACAGATAATTGCTGCCATATCGTATGATTGAAGCGCTGTTTCGAGTTGAAAGAAACACAGCTGTGTTTGCACTTTATAAATAAGTCCACTAAAAATGGCAATCTATGGCGTTTTTCAGTTTTCCAGAGGTGGAAGGAGAGATATAGAGAAGACGAAGAGGGAAGGGGAGGAAGAGTGGGAGAGCGCTAGGAAATCGGTGTAGCGAAAGCAAACAATTCATCAGGCTCTGTATCACTCGAGATGGGGGGTTGAGGTCGGTCAGGGTACCTGTTTAAAGGGGGTTCGACTCTCTTCGTTAAACGTTAATTGCGTTGACGCTTTTGTTGATTGTTTGTCTCATTGTCTAATTGTTTGCCTGTTTGTGTCGTCTGGCTTTCGTACCCGATACCGTTGTTACAAACTGCGTTTACGAATGGTGGGTGAAGGAAGTGGAGGTGAGGTAAGGGGAGCAACAATTGAATTTCGCACAGTCAGCAGTTCCTGAAATTTTCCCCATTTGGTCGATCTCTATTTGTCATGATATTTATAACAAACCAGCTTAACTTAATTGCAATCTTAATTTCGCTTTTCAATTTACTCCCAAAGAGGTTCGGGGTTGGATGAGCTCAGTTTGGCCAAGCTGTGAGGTCCAACCTTGAGTTAAAATGGTAGAAAATAAATGGTAAACGAATATAGATTAGGTCGACATTAATAAAAGTTTGCGATATTTATAAAAAATAATTAGCTCTAAATGTGGAAATTGGCGATATTCAAGAAATTGTGGGATATTTAATGGAAGTATCGAACTTTAAATATCGATAACGTTTTCACGAATTATGTTATAATCAAAAAGCGCTAAAGATTCCCATCGATAGATTCTTTCTGGCAATCAATTCAATAAGAAACTAAAGAATTTCTTTAAATACAAAATTTTTAAATATTTAGGAAGTTTTGATACTCTCAAACTTTAAATAACGATCATACTTCCACAAATTGCGTAAATATCTTCTTCTTCTTTTGGGAATAGAAAATTGTCATAAATTATCGAGCATTCTTCAAAAACTTGGGCAAAAAGATCTTAAGGATCGAAAACCAATAATAGAACTCTTCTGGGAATCGCTTCAATATGGAACTCTAATAAAATATCGACAAATTAAAGTTGCACACTATCGAAAACGAAGCACTCTCTATGGTATTATGGCATTTTGCATAACCAGCACCCCCAATCGGAGGCACAACGAATGCTTCCGTTGGATACCTTGATTAATTTGGTTGCTTTTATCTTATCTCAGTAAAAAAAAAGAAAACAAATTCAATGCTGATGCCCCATAAAAACCATAAAGAACTATAAAATAGCATACACCGCGCGCAATTATAGTGTAGTCTATGGCTGTGGAACCCATCTGCACATGTGTTGTGGGTGTTGTTGTTTTTGTTGTTTTTGCTGCAGTTCTCTGACTCATTTGCCTGCTCATTGTTTGCCTTTGATTATTTATTACACATCTTCGTGCTTTTTGATGTCTGCCCGAGCTCGAGAGGCGACAACGAACCGACCAAAAGGGACTGATGAATGGGTGAGGATGACGCGCCAAGCAGATGACGCGCCGCCTGCCGGGCGTCTTGGAAAGCAAAACAAATACCAAAATAAAAAAATAGAAAAAGAAAACGAAAACGAAAAAAGAAGGCGATCAAAATGCATTTCGTAATGTTTATTATAATGGGAGAATGAAGTGCGGGGAAAGAGAGGATAGAGACCTGATGAGACATGAGCGTGAGCCAGTCGGGGCAGGTGGGAAGTTCTTAAATGAGATTGAAATTTCTTTGTTTACGCACATAATCAATCCATCAATAGACCATGATCATCGCCATGATTGTCTCTTGGAATCCACAGGTTATTATTGTTTACGATCTACACCACCCGTACTTAACCTTACTTTCGGAGTGAAATGACGTTTAAGTTGAAGTAGCTTAATTCCCAGGTTTCATCAGTGTTATCATTCTTTATCTTGCGAATCGTATATTAAACCTATGATAACCCAAGATGTTAATAATATATAATAAAATAATAAGCGTGACTGTGTATAGGGGTGTGGTACGCATGAGGCTGATATGTGGAACCCATGTGGTTTGTATGCTAAATATATAATAATTAGAAATATATGTACATGTATTTCACATATGTACGTTCAACATGCGTTCAACATACCATCCACATGCATTCCACACACATTACACAATTTCAAGCTTATTGTTTTCACAAGAGAGTTCACAAAATATTACATAAAACATATTGACGCATGGAATAATGACTGACCGATACCGACGCCGATGATACTCACACATGCACTCACTCATACACAGAGAGGGACAGTGGGCCACGCACTTGTAACTGTAATTATGACACGCGCAACAACAACTGGACTTCAGTGTGCTGATAATGATAATGTTTGTTATTCTTGTTGTTGTTCGGAAGAATTGTGGCCTGTTGCCTACTTGAGGGGAAAAGGGAGGGCTAAAAAATCAGTGACAGCAACAACAATCTCAACACACTGTGGCAAATGAAAATGATGCGTGTCGCATGGGAAACTTTATCAGCTTGCAGAGGGCTTGTTGCGCGCCGCTGCTCTCGTTTCTGCTTATCCGCGCACAGTTGGCCCACATACCACACACACACACACACACACACACAAATACGAAGGGAAAAACAGAGAAAAAGAGAGAGAGGGGGAGACAAACACTGTTGATGATGATGTAGCTTAATCGCATTGTGACTCTGCGACTTTGCTTCCGCCACCTACCCCCGACCTTCCCTCTCTCTTCTCTCTATCCCTCACTCTCTTTCTCTCTCTCTCTCTCCGTTTCCCTGCTTTACTGACGACCACTTTTGGTGTTTATGACCCAATTTGGTTCATCTGGCCCACCGCATTCATTTCCGCGCCCAAAAATAAAAGTGAAAACTTGAATATTTCCCGTACGCACACGTGCCCCACCACTGTGCGGCGAGGTATGCGGCTCGTGAGTAATATATGTGTGCGTGTGTGTGTTATCAAATGCCGCATTCTTCATTTATTTGCCGTACCAAGTTGATTGATTAGCTTTCCAATTGATTTTCTATTCGATCTGGCAACGCCATCAGGCATAACCAAAAACTAAACAAATACAATAACAACAGTAGCAGATCAGCATCTGAGAGAGCGCTCTCTCACAGCTGTAAGGCACGTGCGCTGTCTTATATGTATGTGTGTGTGTGTGCGAGAGAGCGTATGAGAGTGAGTTTGCGCGCGCGCGTGCCTTTGTTTGTGTGTGTGTGTGCGTGCGTATGTCCTGGCCATTGAACACGAAACAAAAGAAAACAATAACAATTAAGCGCAGCTGCGCAAGCGTACATGTGTGCGTATGCGTTTGTATATATGTGCGTGTGTGTCCGTGTTACATTATTGTTTGTGTTTGTCACCGGCAACGATGCGTCGCAGCGGACGTCCGACGCCGGCGTCCCATGCAGCCGCGTCTCAGTCGACAATTTCACGCCTTGCCAAATGCACGCGCCGCGTCATCTCTTTTTAAATTTGTGTTGTCGTTGTTGTTATTGAAACTCATCTCTCGCTCTCTTTCCCGCTTTCTCTCTGTTTCTCTGTCTCTTCGCTCGCAGATGTCATTGACGAAAAAGGATCCGTCGCTGCGAGTTGCTGCCTCAGATCCGCATTTGGTAAGCCTTGGCGGGGGCCGCCTCAGCACCGCCGTCACCATACACTACATTCACGTCGGTGAGTACAATTTTCCACGCCTACACCTGAGTTGCGCCGCTCTTCAAGGTCAGCAGCTACAAGCCGCGCTAATCACAATATCAAACAAAAGAGACCTGACGAATGTGAGAGAGAATTCAAAGTGGAATCTAAGTAAGAAGAAACTGAAACTGAAATTGAAATTGAAACGCACAAAAAGCGAAACAACAAACACAAATTTTTGGTTTACTTTTCGTCTCCCTGTGTTGTGTGTGTTTGTCTCGAGGTGTGTGTGCGTGTGTGTTTGCGATAAGATCCGCGCACAGTGTAACCCACAGAAATCCTATGGCGGAAACTCGAAAGCTTTTGGGGATCTTGAGTTATTCCAATGGCGAAATGCCATCATAAAGATAGCGATAGGTCTGGAAAATATGTTATGTATGCGTACGAAGCCTCATATCATGAGCGGCCTCTTGTTTGTTTTGGTTTGTCAACCTGCACATATTACAAAATATTTTCCTTATATTGTGTGTCTCTTAAAGAAATAATATTTCACTAAATGAAACCTTTTTTATTTGAGAAAAAATTTACAAAATACCATAAATATTATATAATCTATAAATATATATATTTATATATATATATATATTGATCATATTAACATTTTTAAAAAAAAAATTTTTTTTTGTTTACTCTGTAAAATAAATGGAAATAAAAAGTTTATATTTTGGGAAAAACTGCGATATATCTAGAATATATATATCTATCAAGGATAACGTCAAGTTTTATATAATATATGCATACAAACATAGTTTTTGATTTAAATATAACTTACAAGGTTTTAGGGTGACCAACTGTGCAACTCATCAATGCGTCTGCCGCACTCGCACCAGTGTGCGTAATCAACGAAATTGCACCACGGTAACATGGCTTGATGGTGACGCCGTGTAGTTGTTGTTATTGCTGTTGTAGGCTCCACCAAATTGAAGAGAGATAAGGAAGACCAGGTCAGCCGACTTATGCTGTGTGTTTTGTTTTCTCGTTATTCAGTTTCAGTTTCATTTCGAGTTTCTTCTTACGCAGCGTCTCTCATTGGCTCAGAACGAGACGACAGTTACAGTTACATCTAAGGACAAAACTCAATGAGTTAAACCGTTATAGAAACATACAGTTATAAAGTTAACAGTTTTATGAAAACTTTAAAGCTGCAGTTAAACCTACAGTTAAATGTACAGTTGAAATTTGAGTTAATGCTGATAATTCGACTTGCAGTTTAAGTCAAACTTTGCTCTTTAGTCAAAGCTACAGCTAAAGTAAGTTTAACTAGCAGTTATTGTTTGTGTTATAGTTTAAGTTAGAGAAGTAATGTTCAAGTTAACTTTATTTTCATAATTCATATTTAAACCAACAGTATGGTAAAAATAGTCTTAAGGTGTAGTAAGACTAGTCAATTCTGACTGACTGTTAAAGCTACAATCAGCTGAAGTAGCTGTCTGACTTAAGGTTTAATATCTTTAAACCTAAAGTTAAAGCAAGAGTTAGGTTAAGTTGGTGTTCGACCTGAAGGCACATTCAGCTGAAGTTTTAACTTGACTAACAGTTAAATCTTAAAATTACAGTTGATGTTACAGTTTTAAGTTACAGTTAAAATTACAGTTAAAGTTACAGTTAAAGTTACAGTTCAAGTTTCAGTTATACTAACAGTTTAGTGTTGCAATTAAAACTTATCGATTAATCGATTGTTCACCCCTTATTCCTTCTCCCACAGGTGACACAACAATCGGATCAGCGCCTAGTTGCAGTATCTCCCTGAACGGCGGCGGTGTTCGTCCGCTGCACTGCACCATTTACCGTAGCGAGGAGAACGAGGTGACTCTGGTGCCGGAACCGGAAGCGCGTCTTCTCATCGACGGCTCGCACATTGAGGGCGATGAGGCGAAGCTCAGCCAGGGTGCAATGATCACCATTGGGAACTCGAATTATCTGCGCTTCAACAATCCCGACGAGGCGCAAATGATGCGCTCTGCAATGGGCTCCAACGAGCGCATATCGATGCCACAAATCGATTTCACACAATCCCAACGTAACACTGAGCTGGATACACAGCTGGAGACATTCTACGAGAGCTTTATCAATCCGCTGAAGAACGGACGAGAGGGCAACAGCAACAGCAACAACAGCAGCTTGACCAACATAGATGGCAGCATGCACGGGGTACAGTGCCCCAAGGTGTTTAGCTCCGATCTGGTCACAGTCAATATGCCGGCACGCGATGTTCTTGGCCAGAAATATGCGAACTTTGCACGCAATCTTGCCGAGAATCATCGCGGCGAGAAGCAGCTGCTAAACAATCAATATGCCAAAGGAAGTGGAGGCGCCAATGGAATTGGACACAATTCGGGCTACTGCAATGTGCCCAGCAATGCGGCGGTCTATAAACAAGCACAGCAACAGCAGGCACAGGTGGCACAGCAGCAGGCACAGGTGGCACAGCAGCAGGCACAGCAGCAGCAGCAGGAGCTGCTTAGCAAGGTAAACAATGATCGATACGATCGTTATCCCAAGCCAGGCACCTACACGGCTGTAGGATTGCAGCTGTTTACCATGAATGGCATCAATACGGAGCTGAATAGTGGCGCCGAACTGGAGGATATGCTAAAGATTTGCACTGAGTACGCGGACCGACAGCAGCAGCAACAACAGCAGCAACAACAGTTGCAGTTGCAGCACAACAACAGCGCCAACAATCACACGTTGCACAATGCCAGCGCTGGTGGCGGCGGCAGCAGCATCACCTCCTCACCCATTGTACAGAATCGCATCAAGACAAATGGTTCATTGCCGCGTGACAAGAAGTCACCGTTCCAGCAGCACGCGCCTGGCAGCAGCGGCGGCGGTGGCGGCAACAATCTCTCATTGATAAGCAGCTCCTCTGGTTATGAGAATGTGCGTTTGCTTGGTCCCAATCGTGTCGAGATCAATGGTCAACTGCATGTGGCCTCATCAGCTGCTGCCTCCAGTCATGAGAATCTCACAGGAGGAGTGGGAGGAGGCACGAGTAAATATGTGCCACAGAGTCCGCGCACAAAGATACGCACCAATTGCATGTCGCCCAAGAAGGATGCCTCCTTTAGCAGTGCCTTTGCCTGTTCCACCTCCACCTCCGTCTCCTCCAACTCCACCTCGGGCACAGCAGGTGCTGTGGTTAAGCCACCGCTAGCACCGAAGCCGCCGGCACCGAATCAGCAGCGTGATTATGATCAGCTCTTTAAATCCTTTGAGCGCAAGCAACAACTCGAGCAGCAGCAGCAGCAACACCAGCAGCAGCAGCTACAGCAGCAACAACATGGGGCGCGAAGCCTGCTGCAGCCCGCTAAGCGCACCAACAAGAACATTAACAATCTAACGCTAAAGATCAACAACGAATCGACGACGACGACGCAATCCCCCAAGTTAAGTCGGAAGCCAGCGCCGGCACCGCGTAGCATTAATGTGGAACAGCGACAGCGACGCGAACTGTTGCAGCGACGCAAGCAGTTGCGTCGTGAGCTGGCCGAGCTGCCCGTCAGTGTAGTAGATCATGAGGTGAGAACTATGATGGACTCTATCAAGTTATCTTCAAGTTTTACTGACTTTCTTGCCTCATTTCACAGCTGGATGCAACAGATCCAATGACGACGGCGACAGCGACAGGAACATCGCGTCCAGCTACACCACGCCAGCAGCTGCAGGCACTGCAACATCGCATTCATCGGTTGGAGGCGCAACGGAATGCCACGCGAGTCATGGAGGAGAATCAGCAGGCTAAGCTGAAGCAGTCCATCGAGATGAAGCAGGATCAGCTGAATAAGTAAGGGAGGGTGCAATTGGCAGTGGGAGCTGGAAGAGTGATCACAGAAGGAGTGAGAGTAGTATGAGGCGAAAAAAGGATTTAGAGAGAAGAGAAGTTTGAAATAGTGACAGCAGGAAGAGTAGGAGTTGAAGTGGAGGAAGGATGGAAAGGGTCTTGAGTGAGAGAAGGACTAAAAGGGAGGGACAGGGGGGAAGATCAGAAGAAGTAGTGGTCTGAGTCTTGTATTTACGGTAGGTTCTTGAGTGAGCAAAGTATTAAGAGAGAGAGAGAGAGAGCAGAGAGTAAGCAGGAAGTACAGGACTAGAAGAAGGAAGGATTAAGAAATTTAACCACGAAAGGTGTTGAGTGAGAGGAGATTGATAGATAGTTAGAATTAACTTACGAAAACAAATGTATAAATTTCCCAACAGCAGTTGCAATCTATTTCGAAATGAAGAGCATAGTTTTGGCTCATATATTGGTTTAATTTTGTGTGATATAATATCCATATATAATTACAATTTGCATTACTATATATATAGTACATACATATATATACGCATATTATAGTAGAGGGGCTTTGCTTCAATTTCGATTTATATCTCTTTTTATAATGCAAGCGCAATTTGTGCTGTGCTGCAGATCTGTTATTAAGGCCCCCGTTGCAGTCGACTTGGCACATAACCTATAATTAAATTAAGTTAAGATTCGAACTACAAACGCAATCTTAGCTTTACTAATGCTATAATTGTATAATTATAGGTATAACAGTTTATAACAGTTGAGCTTGAGTTGAATTAGTTAGAATTATTGAATGTTTTGTTGAGATCGAGCGGTTATAGATAGCTATATATTAGAATGGAGGATAAGGCTATAGATAAATATGGTAAATATTCATAGATAAATATATAATGATAGGTTAAGATAGATATACATATATAGGTACGGGTAGCTATACAATGATAAAGAAAGGTATAATTGTAAAGATATAAATCGGTTTTAGGGTACATGAAGATATATGGATCTATATCAATAGATATGTATAGTTAGATATGCATAGGTATACAAAGATAGATACATATGTGTGTAGATAGATTTATACATTAATAGTTTTATTTAAATAGATTGATATAGTAAGATATATGATATAGCAGGCTCTGAACAATATTTAAAGTTAGGTTAGGTCTCCAAACTTAAATCAGATTTAATAAGACCTTAAAGAAAAGAGAGAGAGACAAAGCGAAAGAGAGAGTTAAAGAAAATAAAATTCCATTTTGGATATATTCAATTTAAAATAAATATAAACGTTATTTCGAAAACCTTCTCAATTCAATGTTTTTGCACTTTTGCAGACTTCGCGCCATGTTGAAACAGAAGCCGAATAACGCCTGCCTTAAGGAGGAGCTGGAGCATGTGTGCGAGTCGTTGGAGAGTGATCGCAAGACGTTCGAGGATCTGGAGTTTCAGTACTTTGAGGAGGAGTCTGAGTATCATGCTTGTCATGAGGAATTAAAGCGACAAGAGCAACGTTTGCTGCTCGAGTCAGAGTTGGCATCGCTGCGCATACAGCTGGGACCCGATGGGGAGGAGCAGCAGCAGAGCGAGGAGCAACCGCCAACATCGCCAGTGCCCGACAATAATAAAAAAAGCTGCAGCTCTTCTCGAGAGTTGCCGGAGATGGGTAATAATGCCAAAGGAACTAGCTGTGGAGACAGTGCCAATGCCAGTGGCAGCGGGAGCAACCTGATCAATGGCGTCATGTCGCAATCTCTGTTTGGCTCTGCGGAGCTGCTCTGCCCGAAGCGACGCCTGGACGATGAGGATCTCATGTCGAAGAGCGTCAATGAGAATATGTTCTACAACTACAACAAAATCGAATTGCCTCTGGGGAACCAGACGAGCACACCAAAGCGTCCGCCATTACAGATCTTCGATGCGGGCAGCTGTGAACAGATCAGTTTCAATTTATCACTGCGCAGCGATAGATTCGAGGTGAATCCATTGGAGCGACGTGTGCCCTCGCAGGATGACATCGATCGCAGTTGCAAGGTGGCCAAGGATGCGCCCATCTCGACCAGCCAAGGGGCAAGCACGAAGATCTTTGATAGCATCAAGGAAATCGAACGCAATCGCAAGCTGTTGCTCACAACTCAAGGTAAGAAGTAGCTAGCCGCAAAGGTCGTAGGTCAGCTAGACACACTTCTCACTCACTTTGTCGCTCTTGCTCACATAGGTCATCAGGTCATCGAGCACGAACGCCAGAAGATCTACGATCTGAAGAAGAAGAGCCACGATGAGGCACGCACACAGTACTTGCTCTCCACGCAACATGCCATGGAGCTGCCCCAAGACGATGCAGGAGGGGCAGCAGAAGGGGTAGCGCACGCCAAGTGAGTATGCATGCTTTCCCCTAATTGAATCAGTGGCCCTTTACCTCCACCCACTCGCCAGCAATGCCTGCCCTGAGTTCAAGTTGAGTAACCCCAACAGGCGTGGCGTGTTATGGTGTGGTGTGGGCGTGGCATGGCGCTGTTGCTGCTGCTGCCGTTGAAGTCTTCGTTCCACGGGCAGGCGCAGGCGCTCTTAATTAGCAATGCAGCTGACAAAAGACGCCGCGCAGTCGGCATTCAGAAGATTTTACACTGCACTGCAGGGTTGTGTGGGGAAGTTTTAAAATTGAAACCACTGTTGTTGTCATTGTACTATTTATAAGGAGTTTATAGACTAGAGTTCGAATTGATACAGAGTTGCTTTCTTAATAATAAAAGTGATTCTTTACCCATCGTATAGCTGTCAACCAAATTTACTACATCGGAATTCTTCTATATATATAATATGCCTATAAAATGTCATCAAAATTGGACTGCCATAACATATATACCTATATATGTCATAGGTATAATCCTCCGAAAGAAATATCTTAACTTATCAATGTCAATCAAAATTAGAATTAGATATTGAACATGCACAGTACTATTCAATTCTATACTATTATATTTCACTCGTATAGGAACTATCGGAGGAAATAAGAATCTGCAAGGGTATAAAAGCTTTTCTTTCTGGTCTTTCAGTTAGTGTACCCTTTTTTGACCATTTCATAAATGAAGTGAGAAAGAGAGAGAGAGAGAGAGAGAGAGAGAGAGAGAGAGAGAGAGAGAGAGAGAGAGAGAGAGAGAGAGAGAGAGAGAGAGAGAGAGAGAGAGAGAGAGAGAGAGAGAGAGAGAGAGAGAGAGAGAGAGAGAGAGAGAGAGAGAGAGAGAGAGAGAGAGAGAGAGAGAGAGAATAAATTCAGTGCTTTCCCAATGCTCTCTTTCTAACATTCTGTCTTTCTCTTTTCTTTATCGTTTGTCTGCAACTTTGTGCTGTGCAGTGTAAATGCCTTTCGGGTGGCGTGCGCACACTCAACCCGTTGGCTCTACAATTAATCAAATATTTTGCTAATAGCTAAACAATGCGGCAAGAGTCAGATACGACGTCGGCAGAGGCAGTGGCAGAGACAGGGGCAGAGGCAGAGGCAAAGTCAGTGGTAGAGTCGGTGATTACGACTTTGAGACTGCTACGCCGACAGCGACTGTGACAGCGACTGCGACTTGGGTTTGATTGTGAGAGAGAGATTGAAAATGGAAACCGGTTTTCGAATTACGTATCGTTTTTCAAAATTATTAGACAAACAGATGGCACAGACAGACGGACAGACAGACAGACAGACAGACAGGCGGAACAAGGCAAATATTGTGCGTCCGTTTAGTGTGTGTGTGTGTGTGTGTGTTCGTATTAAGTAAGAGGTTTACTCATTCCCATTCCGAGTCGGATTTCGATTCCCTTGTCGTCGTCGCATTTCGATATCGACGCTCGCTGTGGCAGCAACTCGTTTGTCACCTGAAGAATTTCTAGTTCGACTGCATTTGTCGACGGCGACGTTGACGTCGACTGCGCTGTTGGCCGCGCAGACGGCGCGTAGCTGCTCAGTTGCTGATAAGCTTATCAGCTGTTTGTTTTTTGCTCGTGCTCGTGCTCGCTTTTTCTCTCTTTCGCTCTCTGCCTCTCTCGCGTTCGCTCTTTGTGTGCACATTTATTTGCCAGCTGAGTGACGATTGCATCGCCCGCTGTCTGCTGTCTGCTGCCGGCGTATAACATTTCCCCGAGAGTTCGTTTCCAATTCCAATTCCGATAGCGCGATTCCGACTGCGATCCCCCAAGTGCTTAGTCAGTCAAACGGAGCACGCCGCCGGGACAGTTGACAGCAGCAGCACCAGCGGCAGCAGCTGCATTAATCATCGCCATGGATAAGCTAAATGCGCTGATCCCATGCTGGTATAGATCGCCGACTATATGTATACACTATATCTACTTTATATATATATTAATATATATATATCTCTTTTTATACCCGTCTTAATCTCTTCTTCTTCTACTTGCAGCGGCGGCAAAGATGCCAAACTGTTTGAGAAAACTGAGATGCTCAAGCTCAATGCAGAGGAGACAAGCCAAGAACAACAACAACAGCAGCAGCAGAGGACGCTGCTGAGCAATGCGTCAGCTGATGGCAGTCCAAGAGCAACAACAAAAACAACAGCAACAAGTCCCAGTCAACAGGTGAGCAAAGCGAAAGTTTCTTTCCCCAAGGCTGTAGGGGTGGGGAGGTGAGAGTCACAGTTGCAGTAAGTTGAGGTGGTGGGCGGAGAGGGCAGGTGGAAGAAGTGCGTGCGGGAAGTGTGTGTGTCTCCCTCCTCCCTCTCTATTTCCGCCTCTGCAATCAAAACAATCGAAATTGCCATGAAAGATTTATGCGACGCGTTGAGCCAATCGATTTCGAGATTGTAAATCGATTAGTGGTGTGGAAGGAGAGTGGGGAGTGAGAGGAAAGCATGGGGTAGGTGGGAGGTGCAGGGACAGCAAGTGTAGGCAGCTGTTCAGTGTCATGCGAAGCAGCAGCAATTGGTGTTTGCAGAAGGTGAAGCTTACAACATGCATGCCCTGCATATACCCTGTAATTAACGCGTGCCAGAGTTATGCTAAGTTTGCAGTTTAATTAACGAATCACTCTTTAATAAGTACTCGTATAAATGTGTGAGTATATCGGTACTACTATCGATAGTCGACAGTAACTATCAATGTCATGCACTGTATACCCTGTAATTGCCGTGCAAGAAGTTTGTTGGATTTACAGTTAATATAATCAAATTATTACATTTCTAAATGTGTGAATATATCGCTAATTACTATCGATAGTTCATATTCGCAATTCAATTAATTTCCTTCTCTCTCTTTAATAAAGGGTATTTTACATGCCGCCGCAACTATTTCCGTGTTTAAGTTGCAGATAAGAAAGTTACTTTATGCGATATGCAAGTGATAACAACAACAAATACACGCGCTATGACCATAAAAATGTGTTAACAATTCCAGGCCAAATACCAGTGAAAAGATATCATTGTTATTGCGAAACCCCTTGCACACAAATCATTTTGAGATACGTTCAAAATAGTAATTTCGAATCGATTCAAATAAATCGATTAGGAGTTCAATGCTCAATGAACCTACACTAGTGAACATAATCTTTAATCTCAAGTGCATAAGTAGCGCGTATTCTTTAGATATAGAAAGAATAAAGAAAGAAAGTATTTTTAATATGTTCTTTATTTTAAACACATTAATTTGAAACAAGAACGAGGCATAAAAATTATTATGGCTCTAGATTATTTATTTATCATGTGTCTGCTCCATGCGTATGTCCATATATACTATATAGGGAATTTTATCTTGCTACTGGTCGTACGAGTATATGTGTATATTTGTTGGGTGCGAGAGTTTCCGCTGACTAGTCATCCAACACGCTGAAAAAATGACGCAAAAATACCCTCTCCCCTTGTCCAAAAATTTGTACGTGCCTTTGACCTTTGAGTTCTTTATTAGCTACAGGATCTATTCACACATCCGACCTTCACTCTATGTGGGGTCTTTCCCCCCACCTCTTGCCCCTTTCCCTCTCCATTCGACATGCCAATCGATCGTCGGATCGTTAGTCACGAGTTTACGAGCTGCTGTTCTCTTCGGATCGTCTCGTCTCGTCTCGGATCGGATCGACTCGTTAGCTGTTTTATTTTGGCCAATGTTTATTTTAAAATAAACGCCCACCGCCCACCAGCGTTAGATGTGTTCTATATGAGGAGAGAGGGATATTGACTATATATACAGTACACTTATTAATAAGTTTATAATAATATTTTGCCATAGACTCATATGAGATTTTTATCTCTCTCTGCGTCAGTTTGCGTCCGTTCCTCGTTATGCGCACTTCTTCTGCTTGTACTGTCTTTTCTTCTTCTTGTTCTTCTTCATCCTCTTCGTCTTGCTGTTGTTGTTATTGGCGTTTACCTTGGTGCGGAACTTTGTTATTTGTTTACACGATCCAATTGCCAATAGCGCCACAAATCGTACGCTCCCCATTAGCCAAAATATAATTACCCGATCTGGCGATCTGTGCCTGAATCCCGATACGCAGATGAGCTGGACAATGTTATTCGTGTGCGGCTCGTTCGATTTCTGGCAGCCCGCGTCGTCGTAATCACGGCATAAAGGCAAGGCAAATTTGCAGTTGCCTGTCGGTTGTTCCGTTTTGGCATCCGCATTCGCATTCGCACGTCGCAAGCGTAACGTTCGGTCAACTCTTGCAAAGTGTTACTGTTATTTTCAAAAGTCACCACACAACGCCCCACCACAATCATGTCCGTCTGGATGACCTACGTGCAACATCGACGCATGGACGCAAATGCGCGACAGCGCACTGAGCTTTATTATCTCGTAAGTTTTTGGCGGTGAACTCAATTGATAAAATATACTAGTAAATAGTAAAGGGATTCCGTGACAATGTCTCCCTATATTAGTCGATTAATGCAATTGTTTGTGCTGCTATCGATTTGTTGGCAATTTCGATATATCCAAGCTCAATCTACTATTCGCTGCATGTGTGAGAGAGAGAGATTACATTTAACATGAGTCCTTCACTCTTAAATGTCAATAAAAGAATTATGTTGTTCTAAAGAGCAGCAGTTTGATCAGCCCTGGCTTCAATATGTATGTTTATGTAAACAAAATGTGTGTGTGTGTGCACTGTCAATCAGGCAACAACAATGGACATGCAAATGTTATTAACATAATGCATAATGTATGTTACTGTAAACAAAATGTGAGATGCACTGTCAATCAAGTAACAACAGTGTGGGGACATGCTTGATTCACCTCAAGAGATTGTAATCGGTATTATCGACATTTTGCTATTGCGTTGTGGGGGGCACTTGAGCTACTGTTGGTCCGAAATTCCGTAAATGCACTTTGGGAAAATGCCCTCTTTTCAGTCCGCAACGGTAGATCTTTGACGTAAAATATACAGTGTTGGTATGACAGTTTCAAATGAATCCTCTTTATGTCAATCAGGCAACAACAACAGTGTTAGGATATGCAAATATTATTAACTAAGAATCCAAAGAGAATTCGCAGCATTGCAGTTAACAGGGGAAATTTAAAGATGACGCCAATTTACCAAGTTGATTAATTTTAAAATGAGGGTTTGAGGTAAAGTTAGCTACTAACTTAACACTTTAGACGATATTTTATAAGACTATGACGCGCTGTGCTGTTGTTGCAATACAACCCCTGGTGACATTGTGGAATTGAACGCTTTGGCCGCTGGCCAACGGAATTTGCAGCTTTGTCAGTGACACCTAAAAGAACTTTTTCTTTGGTCTCTTTGGTAGTAGTCTGTCGAACTATTTATAGAGTTCCTCACAGCACGCTAACGCACTTCTAACGTGTTCTGTCCTCTTCTCTTCTCTTAGCAACGCCATTCTCAGCCAGAACTGGAGCATCATGCCGTCGGTGCATCGGCGCGCAGTCCTCGCCCACTGTCGGAGGCCAACAACTGTGATGCTGCGATTGAGGCACCCAAATTATCCAACGGCAACGAATTGCTGCAGCAGCAGACGGACAAACGTGCTAGTAGCAACAGCAACTCGCAGGACACTGCATCGGCCGGCAGCGTGGGCAGTGGAGGCAGCAGCAGCGGCGCTGGCACTGGCAGTAGCAGCACTGCCAGCGGTGGTGGTGGCAATGGGGAGCGCAAACGTGCCTTGCCAAAGCATCAACGTCCCCTGACACGCTACCTGCCCATATTCTCGCCCGACCTGAATCTGCGACATCATATCGAGACCGCTGGACATCAGATTGATCTCTGTCCACACGTGTTTGTAGATGCACACAGTTGTCGCGGGTAAGTTGAGCCTCCTCGCAAGATACTCGTATATTCGATGTGCTATAATATGCATTATTTCTATAGCTATCTGCACAAGTTGGGCGCCACGTTTCATGCCTGGTCGAGGCGTTGGTTCGTCCTGGATCGACAGCGCAGTGCGCTCATCTACTATTCGGATAAGTCGGAACGGAAGCCACGTGGTGGCGCGTACTTTGCCGTAAGTTGTGTAAACAATAATAAAAACTCCTATAGTTAACCAATTTGCGATTCTTATAGACCATTGACGAGGTATATCTGGATCATCTGAATGCCTCGAAGAGCGGGCGGCCGCACTGCACGTTCATTGTGAAGACAAAGAAGCGTAGCTACAATCTGCAGGCGGCCTCTGATGCGGCAGCCCGAATCTGGATTGATGCCATAATAACGGGAGCACAGGGCAACTTGGACTATTAATGAACTTGGCACTATATCTACCTACATAGATATTGTAATCATAGTCCCACCCCCCACACACACACACCGAACTTGTATAAGCTCAACTGTAAACTTTTAACTATAACTGTAAACTTATAGACATGTAAGGACAGCTCAACGTCAGTGTAGAGTCTAAGGCATTAGGTTACTCATACGAAAAAAAAAAAAAAAAAAAAAGAGGACAGAACTATGGAATGGAACGCAGATACCCAAGAGAAACTAAGCAACCAATTTTGGTAACTAACGGAATCCGAGATTTCAGTACTGGACCAAAGTGAAGAATGTATTTTGTATGCTTTTAATTTGTCATATAATATAGAAAGGCTAAGCATTATTTTTGTATTCAAATAATTTACTATAAAACTATTCGATACAACATGAGAGAGAGAGCCCAACGTAAACTATGTTTATACACATTAATGACTACCCTTTGACTATGTTTATGCAGTATATTTTGATGTACATGTATTTATAAACACTTCGATCGTACACGATATGTGTATGGTTTTTTTTATAGAAGAGAACTCTGTGGAGGAAAGACAAGTGTAAAACAAATACAGAACCGACTTATACAAATCTTGTGCTCAGGCCACTGAAAACGATAATCAAAAAAAAAAGAAAAAAAGCATGAACCTAATTAAAGAAGGCAAATATGTATGTCGCCACGGCAAAAATAGTGAATAAATCAGATTGTTTTTTTTTAATTTAATTAACGAACGAATATACAGCCAGAGGCATTAAGTTTTATTTACAGTGGAAGGAATACATTTGGTAACAAAGGTTGAAAGAGTTTTGAAATGAACTTAACTTAAATTTAGCAACGCAACGTATATCCGCAGAAAGGAATCTTCTAACAAATACGAAAGATCGATCATTTGATTGAAGTTACCTAAGGTGTTTATAGTACAAAATGGGTATATGGAATATGCGATTGTAAACACACGTTCAAAATTTGAAATAGAAAAAAAGGTATTCCAACTAATTTATACTAGAAAAGGATGGGAAAGTTCTCCTCTCTTCCTTGTTGGTTTTTCGTTTGTAACTTTAAAAATATTTTTAAAGCACTTTCTCCTCATAACGATCGAGATATTCATATAGCCAACGTGTAAAGCCATTCATATAGGGATCCACTTTGGCAATGACGTTCAAAGTGCACACGGCTGGTGGTGGACAGTCGCCAGCTCCGAAAATTTGGCGCACAAAGTGCTCGCAATGGAATATGGCACCGATCACATCCTGCTCTATCACATCCAGGCGCAGGGCCAGTTTGGCCAGAGATTCGGCAATTTGTTTGAGCACAACGTAGGTTTTGCTGCTAAAGGCGGCTGTAGGAGAGAGAAAAAGAGTTTAATACATGTATATGAAAGAGACAGAAAGAGAATTGCTCATGATCACTCTTACTTGGCTGCAGCACGCGAGATACTACGTAATATTTCTTCAGCAAATGCTCTGCGCGTTCGCTGAACTGTACTTCACGTTGATGAATAATCTCCAGCAGCGACTTCATGTCCTCGTTGCAGATGTTAAAAGGATCCTTCAATGATTGCAAATCGATCTGAACTGTACCATGCTGACGCAGCACAAAGTCAGCCATGGTATCCTTGCCATGATCACCCATATAGACTGGCATGCCAAAGATGCTGGCAAAGAAGGGCATACAAACAAAATATATATAAAGAGAATATTATGTTTTAGGTTGGCGACTTACGGACAAAGCTTTGCAAAAGCCTGAGCCTCATTCACGGCATTCTCCGGCTGCCAATAGGTCCAAATTGCTGTCTCAAGCATCTGTGTATTGCTTTGCTGCTGTATTGTGACATTGCCATTTTCCAGACATTTCTCTAGCTCCTCGGCCTGATCGCGCGACAAACGATTCCAGTCGCCGGCATAGTAGACACCCTGCTGGGCCATCAGCAGCGGCATTGCCTGCACCCAAGTGTGACGCGTGGGCAGTGCCGAAAATGCCTGCTGCTGCGCCCCCTCATGGGCGCCAACAAAACGCTGTGCCAATTGTCCCATGCTCTGGAGAAGATTGTGTGCAATGCAGCTATCATTGCAGATGACACACAACGAAATGGGTGCACGCACCTCTCCGGCCTCGAAGCTGGCCAGGCTGCAGAGCAACGCCATCTTCAGATACACAAAGCACTCCATGGGTACCTCATCCTGGCAAAGCTGGGCGCTCAGTGCGTACACAAATGCATAGTCCGAGAAGTTGTCGCAAATGGTGCGATAGAGTCGCTTAATGTTTGGCGGAATGAAGTTCATGTCCACCTGCAGATTATAATACTTGATGGTATCCTTGGAGAACATTTTGAGCTGCTGGGGTACAGCCTCAGTCTGGGAGCGTGCCACCGGTAGAGGAGACGTCACCGGCAAAGAGGCCTCTATCATACTCAAGTTCTCATTCGATTCATCCGAATCAATGAAGAAATCCTCTTGTGTTTGCTCTGGCGTTGGATCCATATTTAACAGCGTCCGATCGTCCTGCTGCTGCTGCGTATCCTGTCCGAGGCCTGACTGCGTGTCATGCTCCATGCTGTTTCCGCGGCTGGTATGCCGAAAATCCGACTGGCTAACATTATCGCTGAATCCTTCGGCTCTAGCGCACGTCTGGCTCAAGCTGATGCCTCCTGATGCATCTGTGGGCATTGAAACCAGCTCGAACAAGGCGTGCGGCTTGAGTGTGCGATAAAAACGCTGTCGCCGACGACGCTCCTGTTCGACAATTTAGAGATAAATAAAAGGAGGGCTGCAGATACATTGTGGCAATCTGTACTTACGCTTATCATGGCACTGTTCTTGGGGCGACTCTCTTCAGTAGTGCCCGTTGGCTTTGGATAAAACTCGCAGGCGTTCCAGTTTAGTGTGCTACTCGATGCAATTGACAGCAGCTGGGACTGCGGTTGGGATTGTGACTGGCCACGGGGCAGAGCAATGGATTGCCGCCCTGGGTACTGTGATTGCAGCTCAGATGACCGGACAGAAGATGAGGGCGGTGAGTTGTCTGCAGCAAAGAATGCATCAGCAATGATTTTCAATCTACTCGGTGCCGATGACTGTTGATTCCTCCAAGGTGTTTGGTGTTGCATACGTTGCGCATCGTTTCTGAATGGTATATATGATTGACCAGTGGATGATATTCCAGGACTTTCAGCAAGACGCTGAATGCAGGTGCGTGTGGAAGGTCCGACTTGTGACGGCATAATCTGGTTGCTGTTTCTTAATCCGCGGTAATTGGCCACAGGCGCTGTTGCAGTTGCAGTTGCAGATGGTGAAACAAGCGCCCTTCTCGACTGAAATTCAACTGAAGGTCCACAGAATGATCGCTGCTGCACTGACGGAGCACTTGCTGTACCAAATCGTCCTTCTGAACAGACTTGAGTAAGCTGCTGCTGCTGAGATTGTGCACGCTGATGATGAATTGCAGGCTCGAATGCCCGCATTGGAGCCAATTTGTTGGCGGTGGTTGCTCCACCGGAATATGCAATGATTGGCTTCCTTACTTTCGGAACACTTGCTGGATGTACAGACGGGGAAGGCAGCTGCTGTTGTTGTTGTCGCTGCGACTGAACTAAGCGTGAGTGGGCTGGGAGTAGGGGCTGCTGTACCAATGGCTGCTGTCCCAGTGGCTGCTGTACCAGTGGCTGCTGTACCAGTGGCTGCTGTACCAGTGGCTGCTGTACCAGTGGCTGCTGTACCAGTGGCTGCTGTACCAGTGGCTGCTGTACAAGTGGCTGCTGTACCAGTGGCTGATGTACCAGTGGCTGCTGTAACAGGGGCTGCTGTAACAGGGGCTGCTGCGGCGTCTGCTTTTGAAAATGAACTGAGGAATGTTGCTGGTGCTTTTGCGGCTGCGACTGACTGGTATGAGCCGTGGGCTCCTCACTGGAACGTTCCACTGTTTTGAGCCACTTGCTCACCAACATCTGGTTGGCCACGCGCTTGTTGCCAATGCTGCTGCTGCTGCTGCTGATCATAGTTGAAGGCCTTTCAGTTTCTACTGCTGCCTGCGACTGCGACGAGTTGGCAGATGGACTAAGCTTTGCTTTCTTGCTGCGAATGGTACCCACGGCAGGAAAGTCTTCTTCGTTGGGTGAAAACAAAACACTTTTAGTCTTTCTTGAACCATCGCAACTGCGATCCTGGGTTAGCAAACGTTCCCCCTTGCCGCTGTCACTAACAATGGGACTGACTTGTGATCTGCAAAGGATGCCAAGATTACAAATGATAGATGATTTACAATCTGATTTGCCACTCACAATATGGATGCAAAGGATGAGTTAGATGTCTTGTTCGACAGCTGTGCTACTGTCGCTGGTTTCTTGGCCGAATTAATGGAGGGCTTTGGGATCTGCGGCTCCTGAATTGGCCGTTCATCAGCATCGGCACGCAAAAATTCAGACAACTGAACTGGCTGAGGACGAGCCCGTGCGCCCTTTACGTACTTTTTAGATGGCATGCTTCAAACTGATAGGTACCAGCAGTGCTATTGAAATATCCAGTGATCTCGTAAATGGCGCCCAACTTTAAATCACAATCGTAGGTGTGATCTGTCAGGAAGGGAGGACAAAGAATGTTGAATCGTCACCTCAATGCGAGTCCCTTCCACCTACCTTGACAGCGCACTATAATGGGACGATAAATGCGATTAACCTCCCGCGGATTCTGTGCACAGGCACTGGGCAGGATCGAGAGCAATTGGTAGTTCTCAGTGACGCGCAGTTTTTGGTATTCGCACATAGGCCGCTGGCAATTGGGACACAATGGAGCTGCACAATGAACGATGATCAAGATTAATATTAATATTTTTATCTGCTCAGATAAAAAGTTCGAAAAATAATAAGTGTAGGCTAGAAAATGACAGATGGTTAATGAAAAGTGATGAATGACAATATAACAAAAGTGACAAAACAAATTTAACAATGTACACCAGGCATATATATATATGTACATATGTGTATGTAGATAGTATGAGTGTGTATGTGTCATCTACTCACCTTCCGTACAGCTCGTCTGGATGCCGTTGCGCATGCAGCCGCTGGCACAATACCAAATCGATTGAAGCCTTGAAAACCAGCAGGAGAAGGTTGAAAAGATCATTAAACATATTCGCTACTTACACCAATATCTCGGGCGGCGTGTACGCGGACAAGATACCCAGCAGCAGCGATAGGCCCAACGGACACTTGTGCTTTGTGGGTCTGAAGAACAGATTGGGTTGTTGGGGTAGACCCAGCACACGCCACTGGGTGTGCACTTGAGCAATGTCAATCGACGACACTCCTCCTCTGTCGTTGCCGGTGTTCAGCAGTTCACGCAGTTGGGCATACACAGAATACTTGATGGCATCGGCAAATTGCAACGGTTCGCGCAGGGCCAGGTAGAGCAGCTCCTGTGCGTGCTTCACCAGCTCAGTAAATTCAAAATCCAAGCGTATTACCAGTGGCGCCAAAGCCTCCTCTGGCTTGCGCGTGCGCGTATATTTGAGTACAAAACTTTCGAATGCCTCTTTAATTTTTTCTGTCAAATTAGTTTGCTTGCAATACTTTTCAATAAGCTTGTGGTCATGGAATCTGTGTAAGACAATTTCCGTGATTATAAAAGCCAAAATAGTTTTTTTTATTTATTTCATTACTTACTGACTATGCCGTGGCTGATTAACTCGATTTGTGCTGCTGCTACTGCTTGAAAGTGTGCCAAGTGCTTGAGTTTCAATGACAGTATTCACATTGAACATTTTTCTTCTGATATATACAATAAATATAAAATTATATATTTTCAATTATTGTATTTATTTATGTCCAATCCAATGCGCGAATTCAAATCAGAATTCTGTGCAAAACTCTCCAAATATGGCGGCAAACAACAGTGTTGCCAGACTGTTAAAAATTGCTACATCGTGAATGCAGCCAAATAAATGATAAATACAATATTGGCACAAAAGCAATAATTGTGCAAGTAGTTTCAGTGTATTTTTATATTCTTGTTATTTTACCTCGACTAGCTAGAGTAAATAAAAAAACATTGTCTTTTGGCTAGTAACTCAGCTGACAGCGCTGTCACTTTAACAATATTGCCACGGTGTAAGTAGCCCATCAGCTGTTTTTGCCGCAATCGTTATCGAATTCAAAACTGAGTATCGCAAGCACGCCTTCCGTTTTGCGTCGACTGTCACAGATGTGTTCGATTTTGAAGAACGCAAATAACGGCTTCGTATTGTCTCACGACGCATGTATGAGTGTACGTACAAGTCAGATTTATTTATAGTGATAAACTAGAGCTATTAAAAAAAAAAACATCCGTGTCCTATTGTAATTTTGTTTTCTTTTACACAGATTTATTTGTTGAACATTGTCTCATGTGTAACCCAACCAGTTCACTCAATGCACGCTTAAAATTGATAAAAACGCTTTAGCTACATACAAATTTACACGAAACGTTAAAGTATCAAATTTTAATCGGACATTAAACAAACGGTATTTGTTATTTGTATGTTGTAATGGATGATGGGTTGTTTCTCCTTAACGGTTGGACTTGGCAACACGCTCCAATTCGTCTTTCTTCTTGATGGCGTAAGAGTTGGACGAACCCTGAAAGAATAAAAGAGACAAATTTTAGTATAGTATATACATACATTATAAACACAATATTATGAAGATGATATTATTAATTGTTCTTCTACGTTTCTCGTGTGCATTGAGCTGGTTAATTGCCACAAGCACAAGGATAATAAAAGACATTAATCTTGTCCAAAAGCGAGTCTGCGCCAATATCCCATGACATGACGTAGAATTAGACTGGACGAATAAAAGACTATGTATGTTAGGTAAAATGTGGGGAAAGCAATGAAGGGCTCTTCTGAATATGATCTATGACTTAATGTAGTTTTATTATTGATTGTTCTTCTACGTTTCTCGTGTGCATTGAGCTGGATTATGCCACAAGCACAAGGATAATAAAAGACATATAATTTATCTTGTCCAAAAGCGAGTCTGCGCCAATATCCCAGTGACATGACGTAGAATTAGACTGGACGGATGAAATACAAGGTATGTATTTCCTAAACAACTATTTAAGTAAGTAAGAAAGTGTAACGAACGCTACAGGGAAGCAGGCCACATTAAATACCCTGCCCCCTTGAATGGCAATGTACGCCGAACATAAGCTCCTGATCTTGTCCACAAGCGAGGCCACACATTTGGGCAATACAATGCGTGGCATTAGAGTAGACACACTTGTTGAATTAGTGTGACTGTAGCTTACCTTGGCGGCGTTGATGAGCTCATCGGCCAAGCACTCGGCAATGGTCTTGATGTTCCTGAAGGCAGCCTCACGGGCTCCAGTGCACAGCAGCCAGATAGCCTGGAAAGGAAGACAGGCAGATATAGATGCATTATATAACAATAAAACTTAATTGGAATGATATTAATTTGGACATGAAATGTCTCTTCAGTTCATACGCCAAATGTCTGCAATTACACATTACGGCGCTACGGATAAGATAGATATTTAATCTGGCCAGCTTTATAAGTCGCACAGTCGCTGTTCGAACTGTACGCCATCGTTGGCAGGCCAATCTTCAAACTGTTGTGACTGTCATGATTGACACCTGATCAATAACCCACCTGGTTGACGCGACGCAGGGGCGACACATCCACAGCCTGACGACGCACGGTACCAGCACGACCAATACGTGTGGAGTCCTCACGTGGTCCGGAGTTGATGATAGCGCTCACCAAGATCTAAAAGAAATAGAGTAAAACAAACATTAGAATCAGATCAACTTTGGACGGACAAATTTTTAAATACGATTGGGTTTCATTGAGCTGTAGTTTTAAGTTCCAAGAGAGCAAGAAGAGGACTATATCTTCAGGCACTAGGATATTAAAACACTCATTTAATATTAGTCCATTTGTTAAATATGCTCAGTACAGCACGAGAATTCAGCTGCCTGGCATTGAGGAGGACTACAAGGGTGTTAACTTAACCCAGTTAAGGGTTTATTTATTTATAGATAGTGTTGCTTTTAAACTTTATTAAGGTTGCATCTTCAAGCCGATACCCTTAAGAGGAATAGTAAATCATGGGGTTCAATATGGTCCAATTGAATACCACACCAGCGTGTGTATCACTGATGCGGTTTTAGTTTTGGACTTGCTCAGAATTATCTGAGTATTTCTCTTGTATTGTATCAGAATAAATGTAGTTTTAAGTTCCAAGAGAGCAGGAAGAGAGGCATCTTCAGGCACTAGGATATTAAAACACTCATTCAATGTGAGTCCTCATTTAGAATATGCTCAGTTCAGCATAGAGATAAGCTGACTGGCATTGAGGAGGACTACCAAGTGATCCAATGGGAATGTTATTTATAATTCGTGTTGATTTTAAACTTTATTAAGGTCGCATCTTCGAAACAATGCCCTTAAGAGGAATAGCTAATCATGGGCTTCACTGTGGTCCAATTGAATACCACACCAGCGTGAGAATCACAGATGCAGTTTTAGTTTTGGACTTGATCACAGTTGTCTAAAGAGCATAGTGTAGTTTTAAGTTCCAAGAGAGCAGGAAGAGTGATATCCTCAGGCACTAGGATATTAAAACTCTCATTTTCTATTAGTCCGTTTAAAGAAAGATGCTCAGCTCAGCAAGGAATTTCTTCTGTCTGGCATTGAGGAGGACTACAAACGCTATATACTGAATCTTCTAATGGTATAGAGCGAGATAATTGCTCAGAGTCGGTTTATATGTGGTTTTAAGTTCCAAGAGAGCAGGAAGAGAGCGAAATCTTCAGGCACTAGGATATTAAAACAATGTCTTTTTATTAGTCTATTTGTTAGGTATGCTCAATTCGATCTGAAAGATGATCGCCGGGCATTGAGGTAGACTTGAGAAGAGCTCTTTGGTTCTGTATTGTATGATTGTAGTTTCAAGTTCCAAGAGAGCGGGAAGAGTGACATCTTCGAGCACTAGGATATTGAAACGTATGTGTTGCTCTTCGTACACATTCTACCTGTCGCCCGTGTGGGTTATTTGTTTTTATTTCATGGGCGCAGTTTAGCATGGTACGGTAGTAAATGGTAAATAAACTAGAGAGGGAAGGGATAAATCAAGTCAGTTATATGCTTACCTGCAGAGGGTTCTCGCCAGTAAGCAAGTGGATGATCTCGAAGGAGTGCTTGACAATGCGGCAAGCCATCAGCTTCTTGCCGTTGTTGCGTCCCTTCATCATCAGGGAGGAAGTCAGACGCTCCACAATGGGGCACTGGGCCTTGCGGAAGCGCTTGGCGGCATAGCGACCAGCCGAATGGGGCAGGTAGCGTGCGAACTTCTCCTTAACCGATATGTAATCCTGCAGCGAAATGTCGTTGACAGTCACATCATCGCACGACCAGCGTCCGAACAACTTGATCTCTGGCAGTTCGGTGGTGGCAACCACATTTGTGTCGACCACAGCCTCGGCAGCCTCAGCCTCCACTGGTGCCGGCTCCTCGAAATTCTCAACAACGTTCTCAGCTACTTCGGCCATGCTGCAAAAAATGTGAGACACGTTCATAAATAAATACATTAAACGATTTAGATACGCATTAATATATATGTTATAAATCATATATCAAATCATGTTGTTGTTATTGTTATTGCTGTTGTTGATTTTTGACTTTATTAAGGCTAATCTTTGAGCCGATGCCCTTAAGAGGAATAGTAAATCATGGCGTCTACTTTAGTCCAATTGAATACCACAACGGCGTTTAATTCACTGCTGCGGTTTTAGTTTTGGACGTAGAAAATCGTTTAAACTTTATTTTTACTCGTTTGAAACACGTGTGAACACATCTCACATACACTATACACGCACACAAACATAAAAAAAATGGGTGAAAAAAAATAGGAAAACGGGCATCGTCGTATTTAACCTCACTTAAACCAAGTCAATGCTTATTTTTGTTAATTTGCACAGCGCTTTTCACAAAACCTTGGTTTAACTTTGTTAAGTATTGCATTTACGATGATTTGCTAATTCTTTAATGTTTATACACGTTTATTTTGCCAAAAAATCTTACATTTTTCACGGATGAAATGGGTACACGATGTATGCGCAAAGGCGTACGCCTGGAAAAGAACATGTTGTAGCAGTGTGCGGCAATGCTACAAAAATTTGTTTCCGGCTAAGGCACAGGGTTGTGTTCCGAGCACAGGGCTGCAATGCATGTCTTTAAAACACTTATTATCGAATCTGATATTGTTTAATTTTATTAATTTTCAATAAAATGGGTATTAAAAGTATTTAAAAATGTATTTCAAACCTCAAATGACATATATATTTATTTTGAATATGTTTTTACCAACGATCGTCTGTCATTTACAATTTAAGCTGTTGTACACCATTGATTGCTATGAAGCTAAGTTTGAGCAATGCAAAATATAAATATTATATAAATAATGATAATCATAACATAATAATAATAATACAAATATAAATCATATTAAAAATATGTTAACATTATAAAAAAGTGTTCCAAGCTATATTTCGGTCTGGGTCTTTATTATGTTATTAACAGCGTACGCGGCATAATCAAAAACAAAACATATTATCGATATATTGTCTATCGATATGAACAGTCACGGCACGACTCTAGCAATAATAAAAGCAACAACAACAATATGATTGTTGTTCAAAATCACCGGATAACGTACGTTCCTTAATTTTTCACTTATAACTGTTGATAGTTGATGATTGAATAGCATTTGATGTGAAGATGACAACCGACGAAAGTATTATGTCCGAAATGCTCGGTGAGTTTATCCAAATATTGTCACAGCTGCTTTCTGTTGACTTTGATTCGGCAAATCATTAACTCCCTCGAAATCCCCTCCCCCACCAATGACTCTTTGTGTATGGGGTTCTTTTATGATTTTCACATGTAGAACGTGCTACAAACCCGGCTAAGGAGCGCGTGGATGAGCTGGGCGTGCAGATGTTTTGCATTGTGGTGCGCAGTAATGCCCAATTGGTGCATAAAGCCCAAGAAATGATTGTGGCCAAAGTGCGTTCCAGCAACGTAACCGAAGCGACCAGAGCAATTGCGGTAAGTCTGACGCCGCACACGCACACTCACAGCGTTGTACTCAGTGATAGTCACTCACGTACACATACATATGTACACCTTCACCCTTCCCTCACACACAAACATACTACAATCTCTTTGCGGTTTTTCTTGCAAGACAAATATAATTCTTTGTTTCCCTCAGCTCTTGGAGGAATGCATGACACAGTGTGGCAATGTGTTTCAGGATGAGGCTTCCAAATTCCGCTTTCTAAACGAGCTTATACGTTTGGTTTCAAAAAAATACCTAGGCGCCGAGACGCCGCTGCAGGTGAAGCAGCGCATCATGGAGTGCCTGCTGCTGTGGACAACAGAGTTTCCACAATTGAAAAAAATCCGCGATGCCTACGAGATGTTGCGCAAAGAGGGCGACATCGAACATGGCCAAACAGCAGCGGCAGTGGCGAAACGTGAGAGTGTCCTCAGCACCATAGACGAGGCGATGTTCGCCAAGCTGATCAAGAGCAAGGATCCGGAGAACTTTAAGCGCGCCAACCTGTTGCTGCAGTATCGCATGGCGCAGGAAGCAAGACGCAACGATCTGCTTGCCCAGCATCGCCTTGTGCTGCGCGAGGTGCAGGAGACAATGCAGCTGCTCAATCAAATGCTGGATACATATAATCCCAGTGATCGTGATGTCAACGAGACCATTCGTGAGCTCTACGTGAGCTGCAAGAAACACAAACCCATCTTTCAGCACTTGCCCGAGCTCCTGGGCGAGTCCGATGCTCAGCTGATAGGTGAGTGGAGGTGGAATGAAGTGTGTCCACATCGAATCTCAAAGCTAATTCTCTCCTCTATGCCTTTGCAGAGGATACACTGGAAACCAATGGCGCCCTGGTTAGCATAATGGCGCGATACAAGCAGCTAGTGCCCTCGCCCACCAAAAGGAACGCTCCAGCTGCGGAGTCATCTACAGCAGCATCTTCAACAGCGTCGATAACAACTGGATCAGCTACAGCAGCAGCAGCAGCAGCACCTGGCAGCGGCTCCTCCAACAATGCCGCCTTGCTCAACGAGTTACTGGGTGATCTCCTGCTGAGCGATGGTGCCACAGCACCTACCCCTGCTCCCGCCTCCACGGAAAATACCCAGAATGAGGCAAGGCCCAATTCCTTAGCCGATCTGAGCGACATCTTTAGCAGCGCCCTGGCCGAGAGTGAAGAGAAGCGACATAAGCAGCAGAACACCGATGCTTTTCAGCCTCTGCCCGGCGGAGAGTTGCTGGAGCCTCAAGTGCTAAGTCCTAGAAAGAACAGCGGAAGCAGCAATGGCAATGGCAACGACAATGCTGCTGATAGTTTGGCCAATGGCACTGGCGCTGCTGGGCAGGGCAAGCGATTGAGCTTGACTCGCAAAATGCCCGCTATCGATATGCTAAGTGAGGAGCTGTTTCAGCAAGTGCTTCCCGCTTCTCAGGAGCGCATGAGTAGCTTTAAGCGTGACCCAGAGAAGTTGACACTCAATGATCTGGTGCGCGAGCGCATGCAGGTGAAGCCCACAGAGCAACAGATGGCAGGGGCAGGAGGTGATGCGCCAGATGATGTGCCATTATTAAGTTCTGTGTCGGCATCGGTGGCAGAGCCTAAAAAGCAGAAGGAGAAAACGGCTGAGGCTGAACCAGAGGCAGAGCAACTGCCAACGGCACCAGCTCCTAAGGAAGTGAAGCATCTAAGCGAGATTTGCATCGAACTGGACAACATACAGGCGACGGGCGAGGAGCGGGTGGTGCTTGACGACGATGACATGCATTTGAGCCTGAACTTCACCGAAGATCGACCCAGTCGCCATGTCTCCGTTATTGTGATAGCGGCACAGAACAAGAGCCGCCAGCCAGTCAAAGACTTTCAGTTCGAGGCGAGCGTCAAGAAGGTAAGACACTCCCTATTCCCCACTGCCACTCCCAATGTAATCATGTTATTTCTTTTCCCCTTTCCAGCCCTGCAAGGTGCGCTTGCTGCCGCCAACAGATGACGCAATGGCGCCGCATAAACCCTTCCGCCCGGCGACCATAAACCAGGTGATGCTGCTGCTGAATCCAACGGGCAAACCGGTGGATATCACCTGCATTGTGGGCTACAAGCTGGGCGACGATCCCGATCCCATTAAGGAGTCAATTGTGGCCAAGGACGTGGCCTATGTGGAGTAGTATACAGTCAATTGTTCATCTAATTATTATTATTATTTTATCTGCATTACATTCTCCTCGCTCCGCCTACTCCTCCTCCAGCCTCCATTGTGTTTTCTGGTCAAATTGTTTTTATTGAATTGTGAAATCAAAATTTGTTTTTGTTTCTGTCGCACACCCGCTTTTCCAAAAAGTCAATTTCAAATTGCAAGTTATGATTGTGTATTTATATATGTACTTATGTTTATTTATATATATATATGCTTATAAGGTTTTATTAAATCGCATTTCCTTATCTAAGTATATTTTAATCAGCAATATATTTCTATATATATTATACCATATATATATATACATATATGTATGTTTATATATGGATTATATAAAAATTTATGAAAAATGCCGCTACAAAAGCAATGCGCGCATTTTTTGTTAGAGGTAGAACCAGCTCAGTTCTGTATTCTCTCTCGGACCCGAACCGGACCCCTCTAAAATGGCCAAAGCCGCCTGTCTGTCTGTCCCCACCATCTCGTCTCATCACATCTCATCTTGCTCTTCTATTATCGATTCCACATCGACTTTGGTATGCAGCATTCCGTTGGAATGGAACTACTACTAGCTTCTGCAATCTTCAGGCACTCTGAGGTCTCGAGGCGCATTTGTCTGCCCTGATCCTACCTTGACCTCTGACCTCATAAAAAGGCGGATGTTGTTACAATTTGTTTCGGTCTAGTGTACAAAAACTATAGCTAATGTTGTTGTAGTTGTTGAGGCAAAGGCGCTTTATGAGGCTAGTCGGCGACGATCTCATCCTTGAATGACAGTGCTGTAATTGCTTTGTTGTGGCCAATGTAGTCGCGCACCAGGGCCTTGGTCTGCAATTTCCAGAGACGCGCCACGCCATCGGATGAGGCGGTGAAGAGCCATTTGGAGTCGGCACTGAATGCCGCATCCCATACCCAATAGTTTTCGATCTTTAGTTCACGCCATTTGCTAAAGTCTTCGGTCTTCCAAATACAGGCAGTGCCATCCCCCGATGTGGTCACCAGGAGACGTGAGTCGGGACTGAATTTGCAGCGCAGGATGGAACGTGTGTGCGCCTGGATTTTCTTTTTGGGCGACATTGTGCTCAGATGCTGGTTGGGACTGCTGCTTAGCTGCCAGATGTAGCAATTGCCCTTGTTGTTGGCCGCAGCCATGTAGTGGCCATCGGGCGAGATGGCCACATCCTGTATGGAGGCATCCACCTCGGGCATTAGCTGTTCATGTTTCTCAGACTTGACGTCCCACAGATAGACGCCACCGTTCTGTGAGCCCATTGCGATCTCAACCTGATTGGGATGCAGGCAGGCCGCGTTCACCGGTGCTTGGCAGTCAAAGACGCGCGAACAATGTGGCGGGGTTGAGGTCATGTCCCAGATACGTACACGATGATCCTCACCAGCTGTAAACATCCAATTTCCATCCTCCTGAAAACCGAGACGCGTCACATTCTTTTGCACACCATCAAAATTGATGACCGGCGCAGTGCAATTTGAATCCAGATCATACAGTCGAATACACTGATATCCGCAGGCAGCTAGACGCGTCTTGTCCGGTGTGCGATCCAATGCGTTCACTTGCTGTTAAAACACATGAGTAAAGTTGTAATTTATATCACATTGCAATAACCATCAGGAAACGCATTAGCAGACGGCGGGCGCCACTTACCGATGTCTCTACAAAGCGCATGGTTTTAATGCAGTTGCCGGTGTGGGCCTGCCACACTTTGATTGTGTGGTCATAGCCACCAGTCGCTAGTATCAGCTGGTCTTCCGTCGCTTCCATTGTTATTGATTGCTTAATCTGATCATCAGGATTTTTAATCTCCCTTTTCAAAGTGTATTAAATAGTTTTGATAATCTTAATAGAACTGCAACTGCAATCGATAGCCCGAGCAGCTATCGAAACTGAATTAAGGCGTTTCCATAACAGAATTGCTCCTCTATTTACAGTGCTCCACACTGCACATGTTAGGCGTTTTAAAATTGTTTACCTATTTCTTTAAGTGGGTAATGATCTTATTGACAAATTAATAAATTTAACTATGAGCTTTTATAATATTTTGATTTATTTATATTAATATCTGGTCATCAGCCATTACTGTGTTTGCTTAAAATCACTAACTTACTTGCATATGTTAACATGTGTGCATAAAATGAATAACATACTTTCACATTTACATATTGCAATATAATATAAGTTCGACTCTTATAATTTGCATATGCAACATGAATTGTAATGGGAATTCATTGTAAGCGTTATACATTTCGTTTTGCTTGGAGAATACACACAGGGTTTGTTTCTTTAATTGTGGCCTGTATTTATTTTTAAACCCTTAACCTACTTTCGTTAAATGTGGAACAAATATTCTTAGCTTCTACTTTCGTTATTTGAGCAAAATTCTCTTATACAATGGAACTAAAAATTGTTTTCACGACAGACCCCCTAAATGTTGCTTCCCTCTTACGAGTATTAAGTTTAACCGGTTCAGCTTTCATCTAGAACACAATTTAGGATTAGGCCACGGCTAAGGCAACCAGGGAAGTGTTCGTGTCAAAACTGAAAGCTCTATAAAGACAGACAGCCCTACCAAGAAAGGATTAATGTAATATTTGTAAGCTTTTTTCCCTTTCCTTTCTGTCAAAAACGTTTTTTTTCATAAAAACTTGGTAGCACTGTTTAAGTATCTTAAATATATTTTTTTTTAAGTGTTCCCCTGGCAATTAAAACGCAGTGTTGTTAATTTTTCTCATTTTGCACAATCAATTTTATTTAGTCGCATTGAAATCTTATTAATTTATCGTTTATTTTTACACACATTTTACTTAAGAATTACCATTTACGCATTAGAGGGAAAGAGACAAGGGTATCTTGCTGCCTTCATTTATTTGATTTCTGTCATTTCCATTTACAGTTACCTTCCATACTTGCAGTCGTTAGTTTTATGCGATTAATGCTATGCAAAAAAAGTTTCGTTAAATTTTAAGTACATGCAAACATATACAAACATACATATCTGTGTATAGTTTGTATGTATAGGTATGCATTAGTTATACATATAACATCTAATAAAAGTTGTAGTATTCGTTTTGTTTTCTTTCTTTTTACATTCAGTTTTTGTTTCTTCTTCGTCTTCTTGTTTACAAAAAAATGTGATTTACAAAAAAACTGTATAGTATTATCCTTAGACTTATCTATGTATATATGTATGTAGTAGACAATAACGAGTACAAACACTTGTGATTCCATCAGTTATTGTAGTAAAATCGCTAAATCATTCGTCATGTTGTTAGTTTCGGTTTGGTTAGTTTTCTGTTTGTTTTTTTATTCTTTTGAGTTTATGTGTTAACTTTCGCATACATTTATTTACACAATTGCACTAAAAATGAAATTTTTCGAATGAAAAACATAAAAATATATATATCTTTATTTAATATTTCATAAATATATATACTAATACATATTATACATATAAATATATATTATATATATTAATATATATATAAATATATATATGTGTGTCTGTAGCTACATTTATATTATTATTCATGTATTCGTTATTTAGCTTAGCTTTCATTTTGGGTTTCGAAGTTGAACTTTATTGAAATTACCGTTAGCTAAGAGTTTTTTAAAATCCATAACAACAGAAAAATACCAACCCATCTACGTATAACAGTTATGAAAGTATTGTGTTTTTTTTTTTATTTTTTTTATGCGTGTCGGAGTATAAAAAGCTTATCGAGCCTGCAGTAAAACTGTCGGGCATTTTTGTAGTTTATGTACAATACAAAATGACTTTGAGAAGTGATAGAGGCGTTAAAGAGAAATGACAGGTTTTTAACAAATTAAATTCGAATATGTTGAGGACTTTACAATGAGTGATAAACACACTAAATATATATAAGTATTTACTATATATATTGTATGTATTTGTATTTAGTATGGGGCGTAATCAATTAATATTAATTATCGCCTTCTATGGCGTGTTCAGTTGGTCAGCTTCGTTGGTTGTGCCAGTTGTTGTGTTGTTGTTGTTTTGTTGATACTGCTGCTCGGACTGTGAAAATTGACTGAAATAAGGTGGAAACAATATAAATAATAAAGTAGCACACAAAGTCGAAGTTAACAAAAATATGAAATGAACTGAAAAGTGAAAGAAGAAAGGAAAACTAAATAAGAGAAAGTGCACACACGAGTGCTGAGGGATAGAGAAAGAGCGAGAGAGAGAGAGGAGGAGGGACTCTTGCACACGGCATGTTTTTGTGTCCCTTCTTTGGCAAAAGTTTCCTGACAATTTTCACCACTTTTCATATTTTTAATGAGTTTTGCGGTCGGCATAAAATGTTAAATTCATTTCATGTTTCGGCATTTAAAACACATTCAACTGTCCAAGTGTCCAAGTGACCAACTTGAGCTGGGTTCGAACTTCTTCTTCTGGCTTTGGTTTCTTTGGCTTTGCCTTCGTCTTCGTCTCCATCTGCAAGTTTGACATTGTAATCACCCTTTAATCTCGCTAATGATTTTGCGCTTGAGATCTCAAAATTGCAAACGCTGCATGACCAACGCCGCCGCATGTGATGAGTAATGAGTGCCCCCAACCACCTCCGCGTCCACGTTGTGGCACCATTCTGTTTGCTGCCCCACCTGTTTGCTGGCTATTCAGCCCCGATTAGCGTGCTCATCATTGTCCATGTTCTCATCGTCATGGTACTTGTTGTCCTTGATGTTGTTGTTGTTGTTGTTGCTGTTGCTGTTGTCATTCAATTCAATCAATCAAATTGCTTGGCACTTTCGGCTCAGTACCGCAGCACGCCGCACTTATGGCTCCATGAAGCAGAGACTCCATCCCCATTCCCTTTACGTATCCCTTTCCCTTGGGTCTGTTCCGTCATTCAATTTCGTCTTTTGTTGCTATTCTCTGTGAGATTAGAGTAGGCATTGATTTAGGCGGAAAGACAGTGTATAGAATAAAGGTATATGGGAAATATGTATATAGCGTGTATACTAGGGTTGCCAGGTCAGCCTTGTTCCGGAAAGATCTGTTCATTAAGTTTTGCGTCTACCCGGACAATTCTCAAAATCAAATGTCTTTTGTTTATGTTATCTCAAAAAAACTGGTTCATAAGTATGATTGTTATTGAAATTGTTCTTTATATAAATATAATATATAAATGAAAGTTATTTTTGTCACTTTGTCCTGTTTTTCTGTTTAACTTTTGCCAACACTGGCCAAAAGTTTCTCCAACCTTGTGTGTTTTGTTAGGGATATCGAAAACGGGAACCGTGCGCAATTTTGACTTTGTTGGCTGAGTGAAAAACTCGCTTGCAACACGACAATGACCGTGCTAATTGCGAGCTGACAGTTTTGGAAAAACTGTGCAAAATGTGAGCAGGGAAAGACAGAAAAACAAAGGCCAAAGGTCAACGTTGATTGCGCAGCAAATGGAAAATCAAATTGCCACTTTTGAAATATGTATTCGCGTAAGCTGGTCACACTATCCCCTAAACAGGAGTAAAAACGATGTAATTAAATGATTAAAATATGATCAGTATGAGGAAGGAGAAGGTCTGGGGCAGGGAGAGAGGCAAGTGGTAAGCGTGACGACGTGCACTGGTGAACATTTAAAAAACAATTTTCTAGCAAATCACTTCGTGGCTGGGGGCGGAGTTCGGTGCACGTTACACGTTGCACGTGGCACGAGTGAATCGTGGACAGTGGTAACTTCTGCTAGGTGCTGCACGTCCACGTGACGGATGGACTGTCTGACCCACAGTCTGTGCTTGCAATGTGCAAAAGGGGATGTCAGATAGTTTTGTCGCGACAGCAACGTACCCATTCCCTTCATGCTCCCCCGCATTCCCATCATCCTCATCGTAGTCACGTAAGTCATGCATGTAAATGAAGAAGTCCCTGATAGAGCATGAAAGCCGCAAGTAAAGCAACAGGAACAGGAGCAGCCACCACTACAGAAGGGTCGCGAATGACAGGCGGGGGACGAGGCATGAGGCGATGTTCGTGGTCAGTGCACATCGTCTTCTTCCCCCCTCCCCTTCATCACTATCACCCCTTTGCCGTTCCGCTGTTCGCGTTGTGTTGCCACTGTCGCGGCACATGTGCTGCATGCGCCACATTGTCCCGTCCAGCGTCTGCTTAGTGTCTGCCATATCTGACCAGAGGAACAAAAGGAAAGATATACACAGGGAGCAGTGTAGCGCAGTCAGTGTACAGTGGGCACTCGATATGGTAATTGGCAAAGATGTTTAGTATCATTATTAAAATTTAATATAATACTTATTTTTAATTGAATTTATATTTAAAACTTAATTAATTAAATGAATTGTTTATGCTTTTAGGTGTATTCATTAAATTTAATTCCTAGCATTGTTTACTGCACTTCGTTCAATCAGGATAATTCAATTAATTGCACATTTCAAAAGATAAGATATAATTAAAGAAATGTTAAGTATTAATTAAAATAGTTAATTATTTATTTGATAATTAGCTGCACAGTCAGAAATATACCTATAGATATATCATTAATGTTAAATTAACTAGGCACAGTTTTGGAAAGAATAATAAAAAAAAATAAAATTTAAATAACGTAAGAGAAAAAAATGGATGAATATAATGAATATGATAATTAAATTTAACAAATAAATTACGTAAGTAAAAAATTGAATTAAAGTATATTTAAATTATATATTTAAGCCAACGCAAATAACTAGTTATTTAACTGTTTTAAAATGAACTAATTTTATAATTATTAGTAATTTGAATAATTTTAAAGGAAAGTAATTTAATAAATCATTTTATTAATAAAGTAATTAATTGTGCAATATGTTTATAATGGCAATTTGTAATTGCTTTAGCTTAAGAAGATTGAATTAAATAAATTAATTACACGATTAATTACAATTTTTTGTTGTTAAATTCTTTGTTGAACTTAAGTAAATTATTATTTAAAAAAAATTAGGTCACATAATTCAATTACATATTTTATTCAATTTAATATTTTCTATGTACATATAAAAATTATAAATATCTGACTTACGTAAATTAATTAATCTTTTATAATTAACTAATTAACACAAATTAATTTATATTGAGCAGTATTTGTTTATTGTGTTTATCGAGTGCATACTGTACTTCACTGTTCATTTGCCGGTTTGTTCTACTTTTCTATTATCTTCGCCCTCACTCCCGCTCTCTCTCTCTCTCTCTCTCTTTCTCCCCTCTTTCTCGCTGTAATTCTAGCACTGTGTCTCTTTCTATGTGTGTTTGTGTGTGTGTGTGTTGATTGTTTAAAGCGACATTTGCCTGTCGCTTGTCCAAGCCAATTTCAGCTGCAAATGTTGCAACTGGAACTGCAACTGCGTCGCGACAGCAAAGAGGTTGCACTTCTGTAACTGCCACTGCAGCAGCTTTAAACAGCTAAAAATAAAAAGCTAAAATTGTGGACATTACCTGGCCTTAAAGCCAAAGCAGGAGTGGGCCAACAAACCAACAACAACAGCAAACAAAATGCGATGGCGATGGCAACACTCTGTTCCGTTCTCCGGCCGGAAAAGTGCCGCTTGCTGTGGTGCGTCTGTCTGATTGCGCCACGCCGTGCTCCTGTTCGTGCTCCTGTTCGTGTTCGTGTTTGTCTCCCTGTCCGTGTCCGTGTCCGTGTCGGTGTCCGGCTGTGGGTCCGTGTTCATGTCCGTGTCGTGTCGACGGCGCCGTTGCGGCTGTGGTTAATATGCCGGCCATTGTCATGTGGTTCTCCTCCTGCTCTTCCTCCTGCACCCCATCCAGCTGCTGTTGCTTCTTCTCCCTGCTGCTGCTGCCGGCAATGTTGCTGCTGTCCGTGTTGGTCATTGTTGTTGCTGCTGCTGTTGCTGCTGCTGCTATTGCTGCTGCTACTGCTGATTGGCGGGCAATCCATAAATGTCAATGGGACGTCATGATAATCACGTCTGGCGCCGAATTCCGTATGTCGATAAACACTTTGGACTCCTCGTTCTTTAGCGGCTTTCCACCAGCACCGCCTCCAACAGCGCCAGCGGTCACGCCTCCGCCGCCGCCCCCGCCTGGCCCTTTGCTGTGTCCCCCTTTCTGCTGCAACTGTTGTTGCATGTGGGGCAGGCGAGTCGCCACAGTCGGCGCTTGATGTGCGTGATGCGCCCGCTGTTGATGCTGCTGCTGCAGTTGCTGTTGATGTTGCAATTGCTGCTGTTGCAGTTGCTGTTGTTGTTGCAGTTGCTGTTGATGTTGCAATTGCTGCTGCTGCAATTGCTGTTGATGTTGCTGCTGTTGCAGTTGCTGTTGCTGTTGTTGATGCTGCTGATGCTGATGATGATGATGGCAGATCTCGTGCGGCTTTATGGTTGACGCAACGATCAGTCCGCCATAATGTGAGCGCTGCCCACCGCTGTGTCGCTCCTCAAGCTCAAGGGATTCTTGCGGCGACGGCGCGTGTTGCAAGTGCTGCAACTGACTGCGTCGCGTCAGCGTGTTCAACAATTGGGCGGACGACGGTGGAGGCGGCGTGGTAGCGGGCAGCGATGGCGATAGTGGCATCATTCCTGGCGCTGGCGCACCCTGCTCATAGCCAAAGGTGGAGAAGAAACGCGGTGGCGGGGGTGGCATGCCTCCAATGCCTCCGCCGGCACTGCCAGCACCCATGGATGAGGAGCTGGACTTTTGTCTCATTAGCGTAGCGACGGCACTAGGGCTGTTGGCAAACAGCGATTCCCTGCAGTAGTTGGGAGAGAGAGTGGATGAGGAAGGGGTTGGTGGACAGGTGGAGGGGGGGAGTGGTTGGTGAAGGGATGAGCAAAGGACAGGAGCGGAAGAGAAGAGAAACATTTTAATATTTGTCTTTCATATACGTTAAGTAAACGCACTGCCAGCGGAGACTGCGACTGCGATTGGGTTAGGGTCAGAGCTGGAGCTGCTGCATCTGGAATATGGCTGAGGCACGCGTGTGTGTGGTGTACTTCCAATGATGCATGGTGTGTAACAGTGACTGTGAAAGTCTTCTTTAACTGTGACTGTCACTGCAATTGGAACATTAACTATGATCGTGATAGTAACTGTGACTCCTTAAACTGTGACTAGGTCCTCTTAAATGCTTTTGCGACTGTGACTTTAACTGTAATTGTGTCTTAAATAAGTATAAGTAACTGCGACTGTGACTGCTTTAAATAGTACTTAAGTGTAACTGTGACTAAAAAAGGTCACTACTGTGATTTTGGCTTCTTCAGCTGTGACTGTGACTGCAACTGTAGCTGTGCTACGTTTGGCAATAATTGTTTTTTAATAGTAACTGTGACTGCAACTGCAGCTGAAAATACAATTTTAACATTAACTGTGACTGAATCCCTAAGTTTGAACCGTGACTGTATCAGTAACAGTGACTGTGACTTCTTTAAATTTGACTTAGACTGCAACTGCAGCTGAATATACGACGAATAATACCACTGTGATCGGACTGTGACTAGTGCAACTGTTACTAGCGCAGGTAATACTATTACTCCCTTTATCGCACTGATATTTGCTGTTAATTGCAGTTAAAGCTGGAAGCACTGTTAATATTATATAATGTTATCGCACTAACATTTACTGTTAATTGCAGTTAATGGTGACAGCTGTTGTCAATGCAATTCTGTTATGTTAGCAAAGCCTGTTTACTGTTAATGTTATTGCGCTGTTATCGAACTGCAAATCGAACTATTTATCGATTCTCTTGATGAGACGCCATCAATTTGAACTATGGCATAATATGGAATTAGATGGTAAGTCAATGAGCCCCCCTCTCCCAATGCTGGATGATTGTTCCTAATGAGACAGGCATATGCGTGTGCGTGCGTGCTGCATAACTGGGCTCATCTCTGTCGTGTGTGCGTGCGTCATGTTTATGATTGTCATGTAACCCCGAGTCCGTTTGCTGCCTTCCCCTCTCCTCCCTACTGCACCTCCTGCATGAAAATACAAATATTTGCATCGATTTGTGTTGTACTCGCATCAGGCGCCGTTTCCGGCTCTTGTTTCGATTTCCAATCCCTGCCACAACCCCCTCTCCCGTTTCCCTTTGTTTCGCAGCCCCTACCTATTTCATTGCAGCCTGGCAGTAATCCCATTGTTTCTACACACACACACACACACACACATATGCCCAGCTTAATGGGAGGCTGACATTGATGACCAACGAAGCAGCCCGCGTCCCTGGTCCCCCCCTCTCCCTGTACCTACCTCGTTTGACAGCCCATGTCGCATGCACTCGCCTGGGGCACACTGGCGATGGCAGCTTTGGTGAGCATCTCGTGTGTCGCTGTTGCCGTCGAAGAGGATTCGCCGTCGTCGCAGATCTGCGTTTGGCTCATCTCCCCATGACGGCGCAGTATGCTGTGCTCCTTCTCCTTCGACGACTGCGAGGATATGGGCACTGCCTCGCGATAGTAGACATCATCGAGGATCTGCAGCGAGGTCTGTGAGTGCTTTTGCCTGGAGAGACGGAGAGAGAGAGAGAGAGATTAGTCCAGCGAATAGCTCCTATTGAAGAGGATTTCACTCACCTTGATATGTTTTCGCGCGAGCGTCCCTTAGAGTTGCGCCCCATTTCGTCCAGCTTGCTCTCCTTGGACTCCCGTATGTGCTCCTGCATGGAGGACAGAGAGAGAGAGAAAGAGAGAAATGTAGTGTCAATATACAATAAAATATGCATAATAATAAATATTTTCAGTTTAATTCGAAGACAGTAAGGGGCGGGCAGAGGAAAAGGGGTGGCAGTCCAGCGGGGCAGGTATAGGGTAAGCTGCAGACAAAAGACTGCGTATTATGCAGAGAAGGCAGGGGACAGGGGTGTATGTGGTTACGCTTTGCTCGCATGCCGCGCGGCACAACACGGCGTATGCGTTATATTCACACTTAACACTTCCCTACCGGCATCGGCTGTCAGCTGGCAATTGAGCGCATGGTGCTGCTGTACCTCGACCCTTCCCTCCTTACACTCTCCTGAGGAGGAGCAACAGAGTGGGAGGGTGAGAGGCGAAGGGCAGTTTTTGATGGTTAAAAGGAAGCGCAAATACGCAAATACTGCAGAAAATGAACTGGACTGGTAGAAGGAAGGGGATGCAGGAGAAGAAGGAGCAGGTGCAGGAGCAGAAGGAGGAGTAACATCAGCAGGAGGAGCGTAAGTACCCAGAGGCGTGCAGCACAAGAATGACGACTGTGGCAGGAAGGCGGACGGGGGACGAGGGAGAGGAGTAATAGCATAACGCACACGGTGCACGCCAGGTGCACGTCGAGGGCGCAACTGTTGGCAGTTGGTACCTCGTCTCGACTCACATCCCTCCTCTTTCCCCTTCCTCTTCCTTTGGGCCCCCCACCCCCGCAAATTGCATTCATAATAAAATACACAAGCCAAACATTTCGTGCACTTTCCGCTTCTCTATTTTCGCTCTGTTTATTGTACAATATTCCATTTCCAATTGCATTGCGATATCGTCTTAAGCTGCCTGCAGTTTGCATAAGCTACCAATAGAACTATATATATATATATGGAGGTAGAAAGAGAGAGAGAGAGAGAGAGGGAGACAGGCATATGTCCATAAAGGCACCAGCTCAATACGCAAATCGCAGGCAATTTTATGTCCGCTATTTGGTTTTCTCTTTTCTCTTCTATCTGTCTTCTCTTTTTGCTTTGTTTAACTTTCAGTTACTTTTCTAATGTTGTAAAAGTTCGATTCGATTTCTCGTTTTCCAACTCTGTCTGCAGTGTTTTGAGTATCGATTAACATTCGTTTAAGCAATCGGAAATAGCTTTTTTGATGAAGTCTTTTATCTGCACTGGAACTGGCCAATAATCGTTATCGTTAATCGGATATAGTTTTGTGATGATATTCTAAAAATATATATGGTATATATATAGAGTATTGGAACTGCGGCGAATCGAAGCCACTTTTGCCTTTCAATATTCATTTTAAAATGTTCTACGGATTATCTAAGATTAACTATCGATTAACTATTATGTTTAACTTTCTTTGACATTGTTTGACTTTGGTTAACTTTGGTTATGTAAGACTTTTGCTCTTGGTATAAATTGCATTTCTTGTTAAGCACCTCTACAATTTGATAGTTCTCTATGCAATATTCAAAAATTCGCTTTAAATTTGTTTTCGAGTATTTTTTTTCATACATTTTCATATGTTTTCCTAAGCTATATATTTTGAATAGTCGCAAGTATCGATTGTGAATTGATGGAAGCGGAATTGATATGCGAGATTGTCAGATAAATCGAAAGAAAAACAAAAAGGAATTTTATATTTGAATGCATTTCATGATAAAGAAAGAAGGGCGCGTGATTAATTAAGATAATGATGATTATATGAAATGATTAGAGACAAGACTCCGATAGTTTTAAAAGATTTTGATTAACAATTAAGTTCCCCAAATATATGTTATTAAAATTATCAGCTTATTCCAAAATTCAAGCTGGAAATCTTAAAACACTTGTAACAAAGTTGTCATCCGAATCAAAAGGGTTTCGTTGGTGTCCAATTGAGAAAATAAAGTGAGTTCATATATGTCGATTACACACTAGTTCCAATTGAAATCGCTTCAGCTGACTGGTTCCAATCACAATTTATCGAATTTATCAGCCCTTTTCAAATCAGAATTCAAAACGAAAACAATCGAAACAAACAAATTTTCGATTTCCAATTTAACAAAAGTTTAAATCGGTTTATAATTTTGATTGTTCCACATTTGATTGAATCTGGTGATTCCGAGTTGAAATTTTGCGTTGTTGATCATTATGAATTAGGTATTATTAGCAGGAATGTTGCTGCATATTGTATATTTGTCAAGGGATAGGTGGAGAGGGGGCGTGGTGGAGAGGGAGTAGGCAGTGTTGGGAAGGCCAATGCAAAGTGCGATGGGTTCTGCTTTTAATGGGGCCCTCATCGATGCGATTGACAACAACAGCAGGCAAACTACCTTCCCCACCCCCCTCTCTACACGTTGACCTATCACCCCTGCACACTCACGCACACACATACATACACACACAGTTGAAAACAACAGGACAATTTTGAAGGAGGAGCAAAGAGCGCGAGAGAGAAAGCCGAATGTGGTCGATTGATTGTGTGTCTCTCTGTGAGAGTGTGTGTGTATATGTTTGTGCCTGTGTGTGTATTGCAATTGCAGCTGCCTGTGCAACAGTTGTCGTCGCCTTTAAATGATGCGACCAAACAGTTTAAGTCCCTTGCGTGGCTTCGCCTTTGCCTGCAAAGCTGTCAGCGGTGGCGGTGGTGGTGGCGGAGGCGGCGGTGGTGTCAACTCCGGCAGTATGGTGTCCATGGCACTGGATGTGGATGTGGGTGAGCCGCTTGCCGTTGTGCCACCGTCGCTGCCGCCAATGCCGCTGACTGTGCTGGGCGTGGCGGAGGCTGGTGGTGTGCTGCACTGCAGCGATGAGTTGCTGCAGGAATTTGATAACGATGGCGATTGCGAATTGCTGTTACTGTTGGCGGCGGCAGGGGCGGGCACCAGGACGAACTGATCGTGCTCGGCTAAAGTGGCGCTGTCACTGTCGCAGCTGAAGCCGATGCCATCATCGTATTCCTCATCCTCGTCCCCATCGGGCAGATATTGCTGCAGTTGCTCCCGTTGCTGCCTTTGCTGTTGCTCCTCCATTTCTATTTGCATCTGCAGCTGCAGCTCGTAGGGACAGCTCGACTGCTGATCTGTTCCGTCGTAGTCGCAGTCGTAGGCGCAATCGTAGAGCTGATCCCTCCCACCGAGGGGCGATGCCTCGTGTTGCTGATCTTGGCAGCTGTTGCTGCGATTGCTGATGCTGCTGCAACTGTTGCTGCTGCAGTGGTTGTTGTTGTTACTGCTGCTGCTGCTGTTGCTGCTGCTATTGGTGGCCAGTTGCTGGCGTCGCTTGCGCTTCTCGTGCTCAAGATTGTAGGCGAAATTGCCGAGGAAATCGTTTGGTAATCCCACGAAAATGGCGCTCTTTGGGGCGCCCAAGACGAAGGAGTCGATGTGAAAGACGCCGTCGCGCAGCGCTGGCACATCCTGTGGGAGAGAGCACATAGAGAAACAGAAGAACAGAAAGACAGACAGAGAGAGAGAGAGAGAGAGAGAGAGAGAGAGAGAGAGAGAGAGATAGACAGGAGTAGAGAAAGAGAGATAGTCAGAGAAAGAGGGAGAGAGAACAGAGAGAGAGAGACAGAGAAAGTGGGAGAGAGAAACAATAAAAGAGAGAGAAAACATAGACAGACAGAGACAGAGAGAGATAGTGGGAGACAATGTGCAGCAGTGAGAGTGAGAGAGACAGAGATAGACACATAGAGACACAAGACAATCGTGGTTACACAGTGCAAGAGAAAGAGAGAGAAAGAAAGAGAGAGACGGAGAGGGAGAGAGAGACAGAGAGAGTGAGTGCAAAAGAGAGTGAAAGAGAGCGAGGGCGAGTGATGTCTCTGTTGTGCGAAAGGTATGAAAAGGCTTCAGGAAATTGTGCCCAGGCTAAAGGATGCGCATGCATGACGACTACAACAACAACACCGACAAGAGCAACAACAACTACAGTAACAACAATAAGAACAACAACAACTATAACAGCAACAACAACAACACTAAGGGCTACTCAGAAAGCCCAGCCTGCTGTCTGTGTAGGCAAACCACTGCAGCGAACTGACAAGCCGTAACAAGTCGCCTCTCCCTCTTCCTCTTCCCTTTCTTCTTCCTCTCCCCCTTACTCTTACTCTCCCTCTCGCTCACCTTGGCCTTCGTCGACCCCAAGCACAGCTCAGCTCAGACGTCAAACGCACTGAGAATCCAACTAAAAAGTTTGCGCAAAAAATCTGAATGAGCAGAGCTGCAGAAGAGAGAGCAAAAAAGAGAGAGAGAGAGATAGGTAGGGAGGGGTAGCGCAAGATAGGGAGATGTATAAGAAATTTCGCATATAACTGTTGTCATAATGCGACAAGTCGACAGCAAAAGACCATAATAATAATAATAATCATCATAATGCTAGTATTCATAGAATATCAGATGGTGAAAAGAAAAACGTAAGACATTCAAATAATATGACGAGACTTGTTGGCAACAACGAAGAGGAAATACCCTTTAAAAGTAAGGGTACGAAGAATCGATATATGATCAAAAATGTAGGAATATTTTGATAGATTGAAAAGACATTTTAATACTCAATATATATGTAAATATATAGTATATATATGTATGGAAATGAAGTATTGATATATATCATATGATAATGTAGGAATATTCTGATAGGTCAAACTGGCGAGTCACTTTTATATGGAGTGAAGACACACACAGAAATATGTTTACATAGATATATATGGAATATATGTATGGAGATTGAGAATTGATAAATGACACGAAAATTTAAGAATATGCTATGATTTTCTCAGAAATATATTCGATTGGAAGATATATAAAGCGGAGGATATACGCTAGATATATATTGAATATATAAGTATTATATAAGAAGTTTATTACAGATTTTTAACACGAATTACTTTCAGGGTTACCTCTGCCATGACAATATTGTGATGACCCAGTCGATTTATATAATGGAATACTATAATAATGCAGAAAAAGTGTAGGAGAACAGAACGGAATGGAACGAAACATTGTTGCATGATAAGGTTCTTTACAAAATGCCGTCAGTGTTGACAATGGGGCACAATGGGTAACCGGAGCGCATTAGAAGAGAGAAAGAGAAAAAAGAGAGAGACTTGCACCCAAATACAGAAATGAACACGCATATATGTACACTTCTATGTACAGTGCGTATATATGAGTGAACAGCAGGTGCACGACTTGCACTTGCTCTGTCTGTCTCTCTGTGCGTGCGTTGATTCCATGCAGTGCGTACTGCATCCTTTGCATCGCTCGAGGCATTGAAAGCAATTGATAACTTAATAACGAAGGCAAGGTAGTCTTCTTATCTAACAGGTGGCACCTACTGCACTCCCTCTCCCTCCATTATGGTTCCTCTTCTTCCCCTGCTGTTACTGCTTCTCTTTCTGGGGCTTATCCAATTTCAGATACAAAAAGAGAATCTCTTTCAGGCTATTTCCATGGTGCAGTTTGGTATCTCTCAATAGAAACCATTTTTAATTGAGAATCTCAAAAAACAAGTTTATTAATATAAAACACAGGAAATAAAAGCTAAAATAATAGATATTTAAACAGAAAATACTATAAAATATGTATATAATGTACAACTAAAATATGTCAATACTATATATTTTATGAATATATAAATATAAATATTAATATAAACTTTGGTATACATATATCACATAAATTTAACAGATCAACCATTTAAATGTTTCCGATTTTCACAATAAATTTTGTGGCACATTCAAAGTGACTTCTGGATTACACATGTATGTACTATTTGTAAATGTGTGCGTGTGTGCGTGTTTCGACTGCATGAAATGAGCTTAAGAATTTTATTTATTCAGCTTACACTCACAATGAAAAGAATGTGGTCCATGCCAAATTGGATGCCTTCCAATTTGTCCAATATTTGTGAGATTCGTCTAATTAATGGTCAACTCGAGGCGGACGATGCAAATGAAGCCAAGCGTTGCACACACACACTCACTCACTTGCACTCACACTCACACTCACACTCACACTCACGCATGCACTCACTCTCGGACGTGACAGATGAGTCATCGGCTCGTACCACCGCCCAACCCTTTGTCTTGTTGCTCTTGTGCGGTTTGTTTCGGTTTCATTTCAGTTTATTTTTGAGAGAATTCATAGGTCTGAATTTATTAGTGAAGAATTCACTCGACATTTATTGTATTACCTGTGGCTTTACAATGTAAGCCAAATAAATCGCTTAGATTATTCTACTAATTTGAAATGTTGTCCAATTATATAGCTGAAGCGGGTAACAAATAACGTATATATGTATATATACATATAATATGACTCAAGCTGATTTAAATGCATTACATACTTAAACAAATACTTGAAATGAAGTGAGAATAATTATAAGTAAACGTATAAAAAAGCAATATTATTGTAGCAGCTCTATTTTCATGTGAAGCATTGTTCGCTTGCTCTTATAATTATTTTAAAAGTATGCTGTAAGCGAAAGCGTCGGTAAAAGTATGTTTATGTGTGCGTGTGTGTTGTATGCGATCCTTCGTTAAGTGAGCGCAGAAAACAGTAGTTAAGTATGTGAACGAATCATATGCTTTTATTTTGCATTCGATCAAGTCGTTCGATAGACGTTTGTGTTCTTTCGATTAACAGTTCACATTCAATTGAGTTACAATTGTTCAATCGAACAAAGTTGAATTTAACGATATTTAATTTAAATATCAATACACCATATATAACATTTCTTATACAATAAATTTTCAGTTGAAATTTTAATAACAAAGGCTGCGCAAAAATAATAACAAATTTATAAAAGGCGTCAAAACTATTTTGTTCCGACTTCCCTTGTAGGCTTCGATTGCGATTGTTGCTGCTGTTTGGTGGCTTCTGCTGGTATTTGCCTGCGGCACCCACAGTGATAACACACACACACTCACATACACAAGCCGAGTCTATTGTGATCCTCTTTTTTTGTCGGATTTAATTGAAATGCAATTAATTCGATTAGTTGATTTGGTTGCTATTTGATTTTGTCGCGCCTAATTCCAATTATGTTCGCCATGACCGCAGCGTTAATTGACCCGCTATGCAAATGTTTTGGCTACCTAATTCGCTTTCACATACACACACACACACACTCGTATGCACACATACATATGCATATTTTATTAGAATTTTAATTGGCCCTAAAATTGCTGCGCAAATTCATAAATATTTCGCACGTTCCGCGACTTTTGAACTTAACGGACTTTTCAATCTGAATTTGAATGTGAATTTGATGAAATGTTCTACAGATGAACTGATGAAATGAGTTGCATATTGGTCTCGCCAGGGTGGGCAATTGCATTTGCTATTTGCTTTATTTGTTTCACACTCAATTTTCACATCTGTCGTTTACAATTTTCCGGAAATTCATTCGTATGTTTCGAATTTAAGCAAATATTTTACAATTTTTCAATATTTGAAATGAGTTATATGCACACGTGTGTGCGTGCATAAGTGTGCATATTTCTCTTTGTAATACTTTTTATTTATTTTCCCCAATTCTTTATTTTTTTCTATTTTTCTATTTTTGCGGAATGTACTTTATGAGCATGTAAAAGTTTTGGCTCAACGCATCGCTGACTTTGCTTTGCATGCAAAAGTTTTGGCATTTGTTTAATTGGAATTTTGCATAGGTGGAAACGGTGGGGGGGGGGGGGGGAGAGGAAGCAGGTCGAGTAGGGCAGGGGAATGTCGGGAGGGGTCTTGACTTTTGTGGTTTTCTTTTGGCTTTGTGTTATGGTAAATGCTGTGGGGCATTTCAAAATTAACTTGACATCAAGTCTTTGGCTTCGTCAATCGTTTAGCAATTGTAAGCAGCATATGCGAGTTGCATGCACTCATGTGGCATGCTACACATTCACGCAGACCGGCATCCACAGGGAGTTCAATTTCAATTTTAATTTTACACTCCACAAGAAGCGAAAATAGAGACACGAATTCAGCATAAGGAATATTTATTATGTATGTATATAAGCTGCTTACACAATATTGGCTGCAAAGGTAGTTGGTAATATTCTCCAGCAATGTGTAAAGTCTTTTCGAAATTAACTAACACTTGTTGGGGTTATGGTGTGTAGGTTGTTTACTAGGTAAATATAAATATGTACACGCGCACTTTGTGAGCTAGATTAGATGAAAGGGGCCAAAGACAAAGGGGTAACCAATAGCAACGAGGAATAGGGACGTTTCCCTAGCGGAATCTCTTGTCAATAGGATGTGAAAGGATACGAAGGGGGGGGGGGAAGGAAAGGGAAGGCAAGGAAATATGACTGATTGACGAACTGTCTGAGTGCCCGAGTGATTGACAGAACGGCGGTCGGAAGATGCTGCATCATTAAATGTCAATAGCTCAGCCAGCTCAGTGAAAGGCCACGCCTTCACAGAGCGAGGCGATGGTGCGTCTACACCCAAGTGTTAAGTTAAAGTGCAACCATTTCAATTCGCATTAAGCTGCAGCTTTGCTCGTCGCCCCTCATCCCTATTCGCTTTTCACTTAGCTCGACTCCTGACGGCACCAGGGATAGAGGGAGGGACAGAGAGAGAGGGAGAGTGGCAGTAGCATCTTCGTTCCTTCTCCTACTCCATCTTCGTTCCCATCTTCGTCTCCGTCTTATGCTCAGTCTCAGCCGGCTGGCGCTTTGTATGTATTATTTTATGGCCGTTGGATGTGGATGTTTCTTTGCGAATTGCATTTCAGCTTGATTTATTTCATTTCATTTCATTTTGCCCAGTGCAACGAGGCGGCCAAGACAAGACAAACTTTCTGGTGGCGGGTGCGGGGACGGGCTCGTGGGCGAATGTGAGAGCGTAGCTGTCCAGGACATCCGGGTAACGCGGGTAGGAAATTGATGTGAGCGAAGAAATAGGGTTAGCTACATAAGTTGGTTATTACTTGCTGCTTAAGCCAATGTCCGACAGAGTCGGCTCAATAGCAGGGTACCCTTTACCCTTTCTCAATTCTGAATCTCCTATCCTTTGGCCAGCAGCTTGTACATTGCTAATGTACCGCTAACCACTAGCCAGTACACTTTTTTTTCTATACTTATCCCTCTTCCCCCTTTCCTGCGCCAAGTGCCCGGAACTCTGTGCCCGATACCTAGTACCCCCTAACATGTACTCGGCATCCAATAGTCAATAGCCTCTACTCTATACCCTGTATCCCCTAGTCAGTACTTACCCTTTACCCCGTCCCCGCTAGTCGATACCCCTTACCATTAACCTTCTTTTCTCTTCGCTATACCCGATACCCTTCTCGTCGCGCTACCCTCGTCCCTGTCCTGAGAACCCATTAGTACCATCAGTACCCTTTACCCTATACGCTGTATTCACTATTCAGTACCCTCTACCACGTCTTCACTAGTTAATACCCTTTTCAGTTTACCCTGTATCTGGTACCCACTAGTCAGGGCCTACTTATTTCTTCCCTGTGCTCGGCACCCACTAGTCAGGGCCTACTTATTTCTTCCCTGTGCTCGGCACCCACTAGTCAGGACCTTCTTCTTTCTTCACTGTCCCCAGTACCCACTAGTCAGTATCCTCTACCCTATACCCTGCGCCCGATACCCGTACAGCCAGTACCCAGTGCAGTGCCCCGAGCTCGCTACCCCCTAGGCAGTATCGAGTATACTCTACCTTCTGCCCTCTGCTTCTCCTCCCTCTAGGCCATTTACCCTACGGAATCTCTGTGCGAATTCAGTTTCTAATAAAATATTGCACTCCCAAATGCATGACATGCCCCTTACCAGCTAGTTGCAAGTGCTTCTTCCTCTTTCTCTTCCTCCCCTCCCCCTCGCGTGTATGTGGAATAAGCCGCCTAAACTACGTGTAGGCATGGTGGGCGGGGGAAATACCGAAAACTGAGAGGCGTCTCAAGACTTTAGCGAGCGCACTCGACGCGCATGAGATGCGTCTAGCGGAAATGGCAGTTTTTCCATTACGCTGCCAAGCGTTGCCACTACTGGGCTACCATTTCAAGTGTGTCCGACATACAGGGAATCCCTGTAGGGTCCCCCTTCTCCATCCCCCGGTATTCGGTTCTGGGCATTTGCCGCTTATTGCTTAATTTATATGAAATATGAAATGCTCACGCGAAAGAGACGAGAGATGAGAGATGAAACAACAGAGCTGAAGAACGTTCCTCCCTTCCTGCACTCCTGCAGTTCTTGGGGACGCTATCAAATTAAGCTAAAATGCATTTGTCAGATAGCGTTCTGACAACAAAATTGCTAAAATAATAAAAACTATCAAAGAGACATGCTCGTGCATGTTGAAGCATGTTCTCGCATGTACAGATACCTTCTCTACATGCACACGCGCGCCGCCGTCATTCCCGTTGCCAGCTAAGCTAAGCTGTTTATCTCGAAGGCGGCCGCCATGACACGGAATAGGAAAAGTGCCACAATGAGAGGCCACAAGCCCTAGCAACTTCAACTCCTCCTTACCACACCCCTAACCCTCCGGCTTCTGTATCTTGAGTACTCCTTCAGCTTCTGCTTTTGCTCCAGCGCTATCGTCGGCCGCATCAACTCGCTGCAAACAGCACTAAAATATCACTCAAGGCTAAGTGTGTGTGTGTGTGTGCTGGTGGGGCAAATATGCATTGCTGTTGTTACCAAATTGGATGCAGTTATGGCAATTGCAATATGCGTCAAGGCGATGCCGCCGCTTTGCCTTTCGCGGTGCGTTCCCAGCACCCAACTGGGCTGGGCTATAATTCCCATAGTTTCATTCTTACCCAAAGAAACTACAACTCTACTACGATTCCATTTGAGGTTAGAACTTAAGCCAATTTAAGTATTTTTTAAATGGGCAAAATGCAATAGGAACTTCAGTTTTCTTTTCCAAATAGTTTGAGTTGCAAAAGACAGACACATGGACAGACGGACAGGGCTAGTTCGATTACTCTGTTGATGTTGATATATATATTTGCGGGTACTTTATGGGGTCGGAGATGTCTCCTAAGGTACGTTACAAACTCTTGGCCAAAATGAATATACCCTCTGCAAGGGTATAAAAATGGTTCGTCGTGATATCTCGCCAGGTTGGTAAGCTGCTATGATGATATTTCGCACGTAACTTAGAGTGCTATTGGCACTAAGTAGTTTTTAGTATTGCCCAAACTTATAGGTTAATGCTACAAAAGTGGTTTCACTGTTATATCTCAAGTGGTTGCTCAGGCATTTTGCTGAAAATTGGCTAAGATTTTGCTTCCTCTGCGCTCTACCTGAAGTGGAGTAATAAGTTTTGCAATACTTGAACTTTGAGTGGTGACTTATCAGATTGTTTAGAGAAAAATCATAGTAAACAGAAATTTGGTAGCTTAAACACTTATCGATGCCTTTTACTAGAAAGTACGTTTCTGCAGTTGATTTAGTGAGAAATCTCATTAAGTATTGGCCTTCTAAAGTTGAAATTTGACATTTGCGCAGAAATGATAGTTATCAATGAGATAAGTGAGAAAACAGAGTTAGTACTGGCTTTATAAAGCTGAATATATATAAAGCACCTCCATACAGATTTACTTAGAAATTATCGTTATCTATAACCCTCCAGATTAAGTGAGAAATCTCAGTAATTACTCTCGCTATTATATTAATATTTGTTATTTAAAGCGACTCTGGACAGAGTCGTCCAGAGAAATTATCGTTATCGATGTCATAAGTTTGGTACAGTTTGGCAGCGCCTCAAATCGACTATCGGTGCCAACAAACCGCGTACAGACACGAGTGTGCGAATACTTTTATGGGCAAGTACATGGCAAAATCTAAGTGGCAACAGAATTTTTCGGGCTACGCTACTGAAAGTCTGAAGACATAAAAAATCAGAGCGTATAAAGCATAAGAAGGAGCATGGGGCAAGCGAAAGGGTTGCTGCAACACATACAGCGGTGGCATATGGAAAAATATACAGACACACATATTATACAAATGTGCGAATATTTTAGCCTTTATCTTGTCTACGAGCGCATCGCATGCTTCCCTTCTTTTCGTTTCGTTTCGTTTCTCGTTTTGCGGATTTTTCTTGATTTTCCCTCATGATTTTTCTATTGTTTTCTTTGCGCTCTGCTCGTTGTTTTTCTTTTTCTCTTGTGTTTTTTTTTGATTCGTTCTCTGGGTACTCTGGGTTCTCTGCCTTTTATTTGACTGGTTTTTGGCCGTCATTTAGTGGCATAACGGTATATTAAAGTGGCCAATGCCGCAAAGCAATTTCCTTGCGGGTGTCCAACAAAAAAAAAAAGATATGTTGTGTAGGGTAGCTTGCCAGCCGTTACCCTGCCCTGCCCTACTGCAGTGCCCTCCTCCTGCTCCTCCTCCTGCTCCTCCTTCACATCGTTGGCATCGATCGAACTGCTGAATGATTTTATCAAATCCGCTGACGCTGAATTGATTTGATTCGATGTGCGCTTTGTGCAAATTTATTTGATGCAGTTTCATAAATGCGAACGGCAATAAAACCTCTCGCACTGTGTGAACCAGCGTGAGTTCGCAATTCGCATAGAGTTGCCACGCCCTAACCTCCCTTTCCCCTCACCCACTTGAGACTTTTGCCATTATGTGATGGCATAATTTTCGCACAGTTTGCCAAGGTGAACAGCATCAGAAGTCGATTCTCTCCCCCCCCCTGCAAACAACCTCTCGAGGCGATAATCAGATTGCCACCTGACCCCCATCTACCTAGGCTGGATAGGTCTGTGTGTGTGTGTGTGAGTGTGTGCCTAGTGAACCATTCGACATGCATAGTCAGCGGCTGTTTTACAATTTGGCTGACTGTGTGTGTCCTCAGCCTTTGAGCCGCCTTTGAGCTGCCATCGATAACAAGCGACACACCCTGTGAGGGAAGGGGAGGGGCAGGAGTTTGGGTTTGGTGGGTAGCACACGTCAGTTTAGCCTGCTGTCACTCTGCAAACAATCCTCCTACTCTTGCCCTAGCTGTGCACTTTCCATGACCGTGCTGCAATCGCTTATCGACAACACGTTTATCGATTGCCGATTGGCGAGGCGTAAACACCTTGTTGACTGCTCTTTTTAATTGCTGTCGCTGTTGCTTTTTGGGGCGTGGCAGTGCGCCCAATGCAAATGAAAGAGCTGTTCCTGGCGAGAATAATGAGAATGGCGGCTAAATAAATTAATTACACAATAACATACGTTATCGGTGGGGCAGCTGGCAGCATGCGGTTAGCATACTTACAGCGCGCACTGTGTGCGCTGCGATGGGAATAAAGTCACCGCGATGTATGTCCGGTCATGCAGCACTTTCTGTTGCCATACGACTGTATACTAAATGCCAATCAAAGTGGATTTTTACGCTACTTTGGGCGTGCTTTCAATTGAAAATACTCTGCACAGAATGCAAGAGAAAAAGGTTAAAAAAGGTTATGTTAACTTTTTTAAATGTAACAGGCAGAAGGAGGCATAACAATATATACATATATATATATATTCTCGCTCAGGATCGGCATGAAGGTTGCTGTATACTATCAGTTGTTCAAGGTTATTTCAAATGTTAAGTGCCACGCCCACTGCCCCCGTAACTTGATAATTAAAAATTTCAATTTAATTTGTAAGCGACGTATGAAAGATTCAACTTTCTGACTTCAACATATAGTTAGCTTTAGACTTTACTATCTTTCTATTATGCAAATTCCTGTCCGATCGAACTTTGTTAGGTATTCATAGTGTATTTGCAATGAAGGGTATCTTACTGTCGGGCTGGTCTGTAGCTTCCATGTGGCTTTCATTTGATTTAATAATAATACAGCGAACTATTTGAATACCATGTAAATACAAAATATGAGATAAGGTGTGTTATTTTGTGTCCTTTTCGTTACTCTAACACAATTTCCAATTTGAAAAACCTTTTGAATTCCTTCTTCTATATGGAAGCTGGTAACTCTAGCTTTAAACTATGGTAATTGATTTCTTGCAATATAAATGCAGCTTGTTGAACCCTGTAAATGTTAGAATCAAGTAAAATCTTTTATGTCTGTTACTTTTGCACGATTTTGTGTGCATAAATGCACAAGTTGGCAACTCTAATGGGTGCTTTAAGTGCAACCCACTTTTAGAGGACATCCTTTTATCCGAGTACTTTCATTGCTACTTTTTTTGCAGCTACTTTCCTGCAGTTTGTGCGTTTTTCATCACTTTACTCGAAATTTATTGTCATTTTCTCGACTTAAGCTGGAAAAACTAGTTTCGCAAACTTGCAGCTTTGGCGACAAAAGCTCTCTAGCTCTCTTGAACGACGACTAGAGGCGCTTAACATGGCAACCGGCAAGTGCAGCTTTTGTTCAAGTTTAATCTCTTTATGGGATTAATTACTTAGCTTTCAGTTTCCATTCCTCTCGAATTGCAATTGAGCAAATACGCTGTCAAAGTGGCGAATTCGAAGTAGCTCATTCGAACTCTACATGCCATATTCGATGAGTTTATCAGTGCCACGATTAGATTGAAGAGCCGCGTCTCGATTTCGATTTCGATTTCATCTTGCAAATTGGATACTCCATTGTCTGCTTACAAGACCGATTTACGGTTTGAGAATTCGATTCTAATTAATATGCGCGTGCGGATGCGAGAGATGCCACGAATTAATCAAATGCATTTCTATCAATTATGTGTGTTGAGAGAGAGAGAGAGAAAGGGAGATAGACAATGTAACCTCTGAGGTCTGAACTGCATTCATCACATGGTTAGTGCATCTCAAAAGGTATCACGTCCCTAATTTACCGACCTGTTAATACAAATTTCGATGGTAGACTTGAACACACAAACACACACACACACTCAGGCACACACACACAGAGGTAAACAGACAAAGACTGAGGTACACTCACTCTGATAATACAATGCAAATATTGGTCAGACCGTGGTCAACCAATTTTAATAGGAAGGGATACCATTTGTATCCAGTAAGCCAAATTACTTACTTACTTACTGACAGTTCGGAACTGGTTCAGAAATCTTCCTCCTTATAGGTATCTTAATAATTAATACAGTATACTTTCAAATTGTTCCAGTTCCGATAGTCCAAGTTATACAAGATGCTTGGGCTTAAAAGTGAACTGATTCAAGTTCTTCTTGTTCCAGTTCTGGAGCTGGTGCCAGTTTTCTTCTCGTTTGAGTTCCTCTACTGGTTTTTGTGTGTTTACTATGTAGTTCTAGTTCCGCTATTGGGTCCAGTTCCACTACTGGTTCTAGTTCCACTACTGGTTCTAGTTCCACTACTAGTTCTAGTTCTACTACTGGTTCTAGTTCCACAACTGGTTCTAGTTCCACTACTGGTTCTAGTTCCACTACTGGTTCTAGTTCCACAACTGGTTCTAGTTCCACTACTGGTTCTAGTTCCACTACTGGTTCTAGTTCCACTACCGGTTCCAGTTCCACTTATGGTTTTCTGTTCTTGACGGGTTTCAGTTTCACTACTGGTTCTCTTTCCACTACTGTTCTAGTTCCGCTTTTCGCTTCAGATTCCTTACGGTTTCCAGTTCATCTACTGATTCCAGTTCCCCTACTAGTTCTAGTTCTGCTATTCGTTTCAGTTTTTATATTGGTGTCAGTTATTCTACTGGTTCCAGTTCCGGTAATGGTTCTAGTTCATCTACTGGTTATCATTTCAAAAGTTTCAATCATACACCTTGTTAAGAGTAAAGAACTACGAGGGTCGTTTGATAAGTCCGTGACTTTTTGTATTTGCCGCGCACCTGCTCTAAATACAACACTGCTCCTGTCAGCAGTTATCGATTAACAGCTGACTGTAAAATTTTGAGAAAGCTGCGTTTCTTAGTTTGCGTTTTATAGGCATTGAAAGCAGACGATCTCGTGAATTTTAACGAAAATGGAAAAAAGTGAGTTTCGTGTGCTAATTAAGCATTATTTTTTGCGTAAAAAATCCATCACCGAAACCAAGGAAAGACTTGATAAATATTATGGGGACTCTGCACCATCAATTTCAATGGTTAAGAAATGGTTTACTGAGTTCCGTTGTGGTCGTACCAGTACAAGTGATGCCGAACGTTCAGGTCGCCCAAAAGAGGTCGTCATGCCAGAAATCGTCGACAAAATCCATGGAATGATATTGGATGATCGGAGAATGAAAGTGCGTGAGGTAGCTGAGGCTGTAGGCATCTCAACTGAACGGGTACATCACATTTTACATGAATATTTGGACATGAAAAAGCTTTCCGCGCGATGGGTGCCGCGATTGCTCACACACGACCATAAGCGCAACCGTGTGACCATTTCAAAGGAGTGTTTGGCGATGTTCAACCGCAATCCAAACGAATTTTTGCGCCGTTTCGTTACCGTAGACGAAACATGGATCCACCACACCACACCAGAGACCAAAGAACAATCAAGACAGTGGGTTTCTCCGGGTGAACGTGCACCAAAGAAGGCCAAGGTGGGTCTGTCGGCCAACAAGGTCATGGCCACAGTTTTTTGGGATGCACAAGGTATCATTCACATCGATTACCTTGAAAAGGGTAAAACGATCACCGGCGAATATTATTCAGAGCTTTTGGACAGATTCGATATTGATTTGAAGCAGAAACGACCGCATTTGGCGAAAAAAAGTGCTGTTCCATCAGGACAATGCACGGGTGCACACGTGTGTAGTCAGCATGGCAAAATTTCATAAATTGGGCTACGAACTGCTACCCCATCCAGCATATTCTCCAGATTTAGCCCCCTGTGACTATTTTTTGTTTCCAAACATGAAGAAATGGCTCGGCGGTAAGAGATTCGGGTCAAATGAAGAGGTCATCACAGAAACAAACGACTATTTTGAGGGCCTTGAGAAAACCTATTATTTGGAAGGAATAAAAAAATTGGAAAAACGCTGGACTAAATGTATAGAGCTAAAAGGAGATTATGTTGAGAAATAAAACGCTTCTTTGACGAAAAAAATATATTTTATTCAAAAAGTCACGGACTTATCAAACGACCCTCGTAAGCTGTTGTTCTGATTCCAGTTCCAATACCACGAACATCGCTCATTTCTTAACCTAATTCCCTTCTACACTTTCACCTGCTGCAGGCTCATGTAGCAGCTCATCACACATCACCTTGCCTCCCCTCACATAATCATTTACAGGGTATACGAATTAATCAAACCGAGTGCTCGCTGCTAATTAGGCAATGCAAATGCGATTGATGCACAATCCTTTAGGTGCCCCGTTGCGCTTGCTGCTGTTGCCATTAAATGTAGACAGCAGGAGAGGGACATGGAGGAGCTGGTGGAGCGGGAGGAGAAGGACGAGTGCCAGAGGATGAAGGGGAAGAAGGGGGCGTGGCGTACATGGGGAACACATTAGTAAAACAATAATACGTTGCGCGATAGGAATCTTGTCGCCTTGTCTTGTCGCCTTTTTATGTATTGTAGCTGGCAGGAATTTAATAGACCCCAGCTAGGATCTTTGCTGTATCGCTGGTGCCCCGCCTACCGCCTCCGGCTGCTGCGTATCCCGTTCCCGGTTGCTCCAGCAGCTGCTGGCAGTCGGGTAATTCTAATGGCGTGTGACATTTCGAAATGTAAAGCAGACTTTGACTGCTTGCGTACCACATTCCTCCCACAAGTATAGACACCCATTGCTCACACACTCCCACACACACATACACACACACTCTCTCACACACACACAGAGAATTGATGAAGCGTGTGCCAAACTTAGTCAACTCAAATGAAATTTGTCCATTGGAATTGGTTAAAAGGTGTTCCACATCTGCCTTTTCTGCCTCCACTGCCGCCTTTATTCTTCTCTTTCTCCTCTCTCTTTCTCTTGTTTTCTCATTCTTTCTGTGCTGCCCCCGCTGTGTATGCCGTCTGAGAGAAAATGGAAAACAGCAAGACACACAAATCCAAGGCAGCGAGGCGTCTGTTTAATCAAGCGGTCTGCCGCCGTCTGCCAAGCTCTATAAATATGTTCAGGCCACGCCCCCCACACATACACATACTTACACACACTTAATTAACTAGCTATGTGCAGCATCTGGAGCAAATTTTTGGCCTGCAAGGGCGTCACAATCATATTCAATTTAAGCTGCGAAACGCTTCGATTCCTTTTCCTTTTTCCAGCTCGGACAGTGTCGTCAATATTGCAAAAGTCAAAGGCAATCTCTCAGTGTCTCCCTCTCTCTCTCTCTCTCTCTCTCTCTTACTCTGTGCTTCGCTCTTGCTTTCTGGCTCAGCAATCAATGCCCCAGGGGAGCAACTGGCCTGGGCGGCTGACGCTGCCAGTACAATGAAATGGTTTCGCCTCCTTGCGGGCAGCTTGCTGAGTGCCAGAGACCCGTTGAACCGCAGCGAGAATGCTGCTAGCTGCAGCCAGAGTTGTATTGAAATCGACAGCTAATGAAATGTTGCCTCTGATAGCCAATGCGACTCCCCAAAGGCAACACGCGCGCTCCACTTGCACTGCTGTTCCCTACTCCGCTTCTCCTTCTCAAGTGGTGTCAAGTCGAGGCTTTTTTGTTCCTTATGCTTGGTGCCATAAATTGTAATTACAAAGTGAGAGAGAGAGAGTGGCGAGAGGGGGGGGTTAAGGACGGGTAAGTCAAGGTCAAGCCGACGGCGACATCGTCATTCAAGTATCGTCGGTCACGTGGCGTATAAGTAATATTGACAGCGTGCAGACAAATTGAAGCCACGTTCGGCTGCGGCTCTTTGGATATTATTGGTCAGCCGCTTAAGCCCTGCCCGCCAACGGATGCACGCTGCGTATACGTTATATGTAATCTCTGTCTGTCTATCTGTCTGTCCGTCTGTCTGTCTGCTGTGTGCGTGTGTGTGCGTGTGCGTGCCAACGAGCTGTCCATTTGCGCTGGCGCTTAAGTCGCGCGATTGAGCGCTGCCATCAAAAGGAAATAAGTGCTAAGTGCAACGAAGTGAAGTTCTACGCCGACATTTCCACGGATTTACACCGTAATCATACACAGTGCACAGTGGGACCATTTGCGTAGCTGTACACTATGATTAACTATATATGCCTACTATACACGTATATATGTACAGTATATGCTTTATATATAGTTGGGTAGCATCTTTATACTATGTATGCATAAACATATACTTTGTACTTCGAAGAATTATATCCATATCCATAAAGAGAATATTAAGTAGCAGACTAAACGGAGTATATATATATTCTCGATCCGTATCACTTGCCATGCTCAATGGAGTCTTATTTATCTATCTATCTGCTTATCTATCTGTCTATCTATCAGTCTGTCTATCTATTCGTCTGTCTATCTATCTATCTATCAATCTGTTTATCTGTCCATTTGTTTATCTGTCTGTCTCTCTGTCTGTCTGTCTGTCTGCCAATCTGTATGAACTCGCAGATCTCAGCTATTATAAAAGCTAGAAACACTAAATTTGGCATGTAGGTTAAGGTATATAATACGCAGCTAAAGTTTATATCAAATCTTGGGTGCCACGCCCACCACCCACGCAAATCAATAGTTTGTAGGCGACTAATCACAGATAGAACTCTCTGCTATGGCACATATAAAATGCATAATATAATATATAATGTCTGAACTATATAATATATGTATGTAATAGTATATTATATATGTATATAATGTATAATGATGTAAAGTACATGATGTATAGCACTTTCAATGCACATGATTGCCACAGGCAGGTTTTACTCACTAATTTGTCTTAAATTTAACTAAAATGTGGCACATTTAGCACTTTAATGTGCCACACTCTGCTCTTAAAGAGCACTTTGAATAGTCTGCTAATTACCCTTTGAGTGTAGAAACAGTTCGCACTTGTCGCAGGTAATCGAAATCAACTGTTCATCAAAGTGAGCATAAAAAATGCAATCAAAATTATTTAATGCAGCGCATTGACTGGCCTCAAAGTCACATTTGAAATCAAAGGGATTTGCTCTTGAACACACACACACACACAAGGGGGAAAATCACACCCACACACACACACAGTCCAGTGAAATTGCGGGGGAAATTGCCATGGATTTGTTTAAGTCGAATAATTTAAAGCTGATGCGTATGTTAATGTGGCTCTGGCGCTGAGAGTGCCACCAAGTACTTGTAATAACTGTTTAATGTGCGTAATTAAAGCACACAATAATACCCTGTAAGCACTCTGTGGGCCCTAATAGAGTCGACAAGCGAGTTGGTGGTACTACTTTATCGTTTATAGGGTAACTATTAGTCGATATTGCTCGCTTTTGGGGCAGTTTGCACTTGTTTTTCTATTGCTAATTTCTAATTCTGGCAGTTTTCAGCTAGAGCTGCATGCAAAAACAAAGGGCAGCCCACAAAAATCATAGCATACTTTCCAGCGCTCTCGCTGCGCGCACACAAAAAATACCCACACACACAGAGAGACAGACAGACACACAGATAAAGCCAGGCAGAAGCAGCAGAGCACACTCTGCTCTGTTTTGGTTACATTTTGCACATCTATTCAGCTGGAATAACTAAAATATTTAATTTTTTGCACTCTCTTTTTGATAATTACATACATTTTTGTCTGTTTGCTTTGTGTGCGTGTGTCTGTGTGTGTGTGTGTTGGGTTCGTGTGGGTGTGAGTAGAAGTGAGTGTGTGCACAAAGGAATTGCCAGATAGTTGATAGTTGCTGCCAGGTGGCAGAATGCATGTAATTTCCGTTTTCAAACATTTATGAGCTAATCATACGCTAGTTAGTCGAGCTGCTAGTTAGTTGGGAGCGGCGGGGCAGGAGGGGAACTATGGAGGAGCTTGTGTGTGCAAGCAAGCGAGCGGGGCAAGCACAATGAGCAGGTGAGTGAGACAGAGAGACAGACAAAGAGCAAGGCAGAGGCAGGAGTTACTTTTCAATTGGTAGACAGGGGCAGGGAAAGTGGGCATGGGTTGGTTGTGGGGGGTAGATGTGGGGGTAGGCTGTGGGGGAGACACGCGCAAAATGTTTGCCTAATTACCAAACAAGCTTGTTTACGATACTTACGCGTATTATCTTCTGATCACGTATTATCTTGCGTATGCAGTTGAAAATGAATGTGATGACCATTCCACCAAGAATCAAACCGAATACGATGATTATGATATAGACGTGCTCCGACTGCCCATTTGTTTCGTTCTGCAAACAGACAAGGGAAATTTGCTATGAAAGTAACTCGATAAAACTTAATTACATGAGCTTGATATATGCCAGGTGATTGCAGGTAGTTAAGTAGGTGTGTAGGTAGGGGCCTTGTAAGCTTGACACAATTGTAGCGTATGCAATGGCTACACCTACGCAATTGTTCAAGTGAGAGTAGTGAAGTATATATATATATATATATATATATATATATATATATATATATATATATATATATATATATATATATATATATCATATATTATGTATATACTTAAACTGTAAAACAAATTTCATTCAAATCGGTACATATTGGAATATTTATTTATTTCAACTAAATGAGGAGTACATTGAAAATAATGAAAATAATGACTACAAAAACAATAATGAAGTAATTAAATCAAATTAAATTATAAAAAATTAATAACTAAAATAAAAAATTATGTTTATTAACAATGATTACTTTATAGTATAAATAAATATAACATATATCAATAAAGAATATGCATTAATGTATTTCTTTTGATTTTAATCTGGGATAATAAAAATGAACTCGTTCCAACATTTGTTGCAGGGGATTGGGGAAAACCCAGAAAAACCCAATCAGATCGGTGGATTAATGTTAGTTGCTGGGATGATAGATATAGTAATTACGAGCAGACAGTTTGATAGAATAAAGGGAGGACTCTAAGATAGATTATGAAGATAATGTATCTCTCTTGCAATTAATTTATATAATTTGGATTATATATTACATCAAAATCGGAACACAATTAGTTGAGTTATTGCCAATCTGTTTACAGATAAATTAAGGAAATTATATATATCTCTTGCTAGATAATTAAACAATTCGGGTTATACATTGTATCAAAATCGGAATGCAATTAGTTGAATTATTGCAAATCAGTTACATAAGTCTGCAAAATAATCTATCTCTCTTGTTATATATTAAATAAATTTGTATAATAAATTTGATCAAAATCGGAACATGAATGCTTAAGTTAAATCAAAATAAGTAAAGCGATTACAGCCGCAGCGTTTCTTGTGGTTTTTTCCTGCTTCATGCTTTCATGCTTTGCTCGCTAATTAATTCTTGAAGCCTAATGGAAGCCGTATTCAGGGTGATGGCCTCCCCTAGAGAACAAAAAACGAGCGACAGTTAGTGAGGTTAGGTTTATTAATTCAGAAAAGATGCGTGCACGCAATTCGCTTAATTGGTTCGCTAAAAATAATTAATAAAATTGAATCAGTTTGTTTTATTTTGTTCTCGGCTAGGCCGCAAATAAATATACGTGGGGATTAGTCAAATGTTCTGGTGGCCTGTCGATACAATGGGGGTGTGGGTGGTGTGCTAATACCGCTGCTCTCTAACTGATTTCGTGGTGTGAAATTAACAAATGACTCGGCGCAAAATTTTAATGCGAGCTAATTAAATAAACAAAATTTGTGTACGCACATGATTGAGCCGATGATTGACCCATTGGGCCAATTAGGGGGTAAGTGGTCCGGAGTATTTGAACTATTTTGCAATTCAATCAAAATGTTATCGATGCACAAATTGGAATCATTCGACCGACTCAACTCACCGTATTGGTTTTGGGATTTTGAAATTAATTATGTGAAGCGATATCGTGCACGTAAATATACGAATTAATAATGGTAATACTTCGCATATTATCGCGATATATGTATGTTTCTGCGCATTGGTGCGTTATTTTATTTAGTTTTATGTGGATATTGGGTGTGAGTGTCTGTGTGTGTGTGGGGAGAGGATTGGATATGTAAATGTTGTATATAATTTATAGTTTGATTTCAATTTAAATTTTTCTGATGAACGAGTTTTTTAAGCAGTTCGCTGACTGAGCGATGTTGTCTTCCATTTCTCTCTCTTCGTCTATGCTAATTCATAAGATTTAAAATTTTAGAGGGACCATAATATTTTTAAAATTCATAAACTTGAAAAGTCGTTTCATTTGCCGCATAACCCATTGCATCATGATTAAACCCTAATATGATAGTCCTAAAAATATTCTTTTCTCAGGTTTAACATTTTAAATGCTAATTATAGAAAGATATGGTCACTCCAAAATGTAGATCAAATCATTTATATATATATATGAGGCTGCACTCTAAAGTATGGTAACCCTAAACCTAAAAAATCATATGTGATAAGCTCTTACTACAAAATATGGTTACCTTAAAGACTCAACTTCAGTGATTTAGATATCCTAACCTGCTAGATCAAAATAAGGTAACCTTAAAACTAAACTCATTTATGTCTAAGCTTCAAAATATGGTCACCCTAAAAAGCTGCATATATAATAAGGCCGAAACTGAAAGTGTGGTAGCCCTTAACACTAACCTTCATTCAGTGTGTTTTCTGTGCACTTTATTTGCATCTACCTTCAAGCATCTTGTGAATATCTTAAATTACAGGGTGTCTTCCAATCGTTAATAGATACAAATCTCACTTAAAACTTTCACAAAAGTAAGTGTAAAACAAAGTTGTTAAAAAGCCCTCCCCCTTTCGTTGTCTGTTTGGAGGTCTGACTCAGCTAGAGGTTTTTTATCCATTCCCTCTGGCTGTCGTAAAATACTCGAGCTGAATGTTTTCATAGTTTTCAAGTACGTGCGGTCTTTCGTATTCTTCTTTTTGCTATTGTTGTTGTTCCCTTTTTGTTGTCACTTTTGGGCCACTTGAAGTCGGACAATTAGTCGAGTTTTACGATTTGCACAAGATTGAGAGCACACGACTCCAGAAAGAGAAAGAGGGAGAGAGAGATTTCGACTCCATGCGGCTTCGTCTGTGAATCATACGAGAGAGACTTGAACTATTTGCGGTCTGCCCCAAATGCCGCTTTTATGGCACACAAAAGGAACGAGAGCTCTTTATCAGATCTAATGATCTAACACAATTGTCGGGCAACAACAGTAACAAGAACAACAACCACAACAGTGACAACGGGAAGAAAAAGAAGACCTTGCGACGAGGCATGTCTGAAATACAAACCTTGAAGTTTGCCAACAAAACTTGTTTGCTTAACTTGTGTGTGTGTGCGTGGGAGTGTGTGTGGGAGTGTGTGCGAACGTGTTGGGCATAGGCGTATAATGATAGAGAGTTTGGCTATAATTAGACGCATGCACGACAGCAGCGAAGGAGCAGGCAGCAGACGGAGAGGGGGTTGCGAGACATGACATGAGTCGCCACTGAATGCTGTGTGGATGACTGCTTCACTCACCTTGCACTTCTCTTCGTCCCAGCGAAATTTACAGTTGTCCCGGCCATTACACTCGAGGTCCTTTGCTATGCAAGTCGCGTCCTCGCAATCGTATTCGTCAGCGGTGCAGGCTGTGGAGAGAGGGGGGAAAGAGAGAGAGAGAGAGAGATGGAATCACAGTCAGGACTTGCTTAAGATAGCGCATGGGAATCAAAAATAAATGACAGACAGAGGGGGCTGGCAATCAGTCGCAGGAGCCACAAAACAAATACACGTAATCTCGAACATAAATCGTCCTCGAGCCACAATAATTGCAATGCCTCCGACAGTGACAACTAAAAGTACACGCTCATCTCGGCTCGGCTGGGCCAAGGCTGGGTCTGGTCTGGCCGACAATGTCGGGCACAAAGGACAATCGCCGCAATGACAAAAGAGTGCTTAGCCTTTGGCAACAGGCGGCAATCAGGCAAAACGAGAGAAAGACGGGCAGACAGACAGACAGAGAGACAGACAGACAGAGAGACAGACAGATAGAGAGACAGACAGACAGAGAGACAGACAGATAGAGAGACAGACAGACAGAGAGGCAGAGAAGCAAACAGAGAGACAGACAGACAGAGAGACATTCAGAGAGACAGAGAGGCAGACCGACAAATAGTAGAACCCCCGGTCAGGCGAAGGAGAGCCAGGAGAGGAACACGAAGATGTTCGTCGCCGCAGGCCATGCCCTAAAATGGGCAGCCAAAAAGGCAGCCAAAAAGTCGCCATGCTACCGCTCCAGCTCTCGCTTCCTGACTCCTCTTCCTACTTCACCATCGTCGCCTCGTCACTCCACTCGATTGTCCCGATTGCGCGTTGTTTGTGCGGCTTGGGATTGCGCAAGCTTAACACAGGATTGCTCTGGATTTGCCTCCTCGCCTCGGCAACTTTCCCTCATGTTGCTCCCTCTGAAGAGTTCGCGTAACGCACGTGCGGCAAATTTGAAGGATTTGAAGGGTTTCGCTTCCTCTTACTCTGCCTCTGCCTCTCCCTCTGCCTCGCCTAACCGCAGACTAGACGCAGAATTCCAACTGACAGTTTGGCAACTAAAAGTGTGGCAAACATGAACTTACCTCCCGATCCTTTCTCCCGGAATGCAGTATAGAGTATGGCGAACGTAGAGTTAATCGCGCTCTGCTCCGCGTAGAATCGCATGTGGAGAATGTTCGACTCGGTGGTGATGCTCTCGCCTGCCGAGCCGCAGAAGTTTTTCACTCTGTAAGAGAAATAAAAGAATGAGAAAGAAATGAAGAAAGAGAGAGAGAGAGAGAGTAAGTAAAAGAAAATCAGTTCATAGTTAACGGAAACAGAGATAGAATCAGCGCAAAAGGGGAAACAACAATCAAGGGGCAAGCAAGACGCTTTAAAATGCTTTCATTTTGCCTTCGTCAACTGGCTACAAAGAGAAATCCCTCATAGATACCTTACATAAGTCGTGTCCAGCAACCTTTCATCTGCATGAAGTTGATGGGAAAAATAAGTGGAAGAGAAGAGAATGATGAAGTTACAATTGCCAGCGGCATGTAAGAGAAGAGTTTCGAATGGAAAAACGTTTGACTATGATTCTCCAGCATATTGTCTTTTAAAGGGTTCTATGTTGCATAATTCAATATTCATGATTTTCGATGATTGTTAATCAATATGTAATGTGACTTTATAGATTTCACCGACGTCATAAAAGAGTTTCCTAAGGTTCCTCCACATTTTTCCCGTGGCAGTTCATCAAAATCTTCCGCAATTTTAAAGCTTTAACCAAAGTTGAGGTTAGGAGATTTTTGCTTCTGCTTCAGGTTTCGAAATTGGCTTAAAATTCTGCACATAAAAAACCACATAACAAAGGCTATGAAGGCCGTGATCGACTGCGCTTGTATACCCTGGAATGTTGGTAGTGCTAATGACGCTTCTTAACTTTTAGGTTAAGGTGAATTTGATGGTAGGTATTGATATTCTAGCAACCATTCTATAGGTCAAGTAACACCTTGCAATAGAGGAAGTTTGTACAATAAGTTCACCCAAACCAGAAAGTCTTCTTTGCAGGGTATGCACATAGTCGAGTAGGGCAATGCTTTGTGCCAGCTGCCATGCACAGAAGTGATTAGACGTGTTGTCGTGGGTCGACACGTTAACCAAATTGTTGCAACAATTTGTGGATAACAACAACAAAAGTGATTGCCAACGGGCAATGGTGGTTCAAGTCCCATGCCAATGCCGGTAGTAAATGACCGAGCACAGGCAAAGCCGAGCCAACCGAACCGGGCCGAACTCGGACTCGAATCGGGTCGAATCGAATCGAGTCGAAGAGGAGTCAGTCAATTACTTTGAGTGCTGTCGCTGGGAGTGCAACAAGTGGAAATTCGTGGGGCAGGCAGGCGCAGGATGCGCATGAATGAAAGTGGACTCCTTCTGCCCTCTTGCTGTTGTCACCATTGCCATTCTACATTCCCCTCGCAAGTCAAAGGCGCCGCCGCAACTTCCGCTGGCATCAAATTTGCTTTTGCTTGGTAATAAATTGAAATTCAGCTCGGGCCGCTTTGATCTTCACAGCGTTACATTGGCTTTTCGGCTGACTTCACTCGCCGAGCGGAAATTGGTTTGTGCTCACCCTGCTCCATATACTTGTACTTCTTCCCTCGCCCTCACCAGCCGAGCGACAACCCGCTCAGCTTACTCACCTCAGTGGCATCACCGTCTGCTCGGGAAAGATGTCCAGGAAGTTCGTCTCACAGTCGTTCGGTTTGTTCAAGTGAAAGTCGAGAAACTTCAGAAATATCTGTCAAGATAAGATAAAGCAAACAATTGGTAAGACACACACACACACACAGATTCACTCTCGCATCGATGTACCTTCCAGTTGTCCTTCACCTGAATGCGCCAAATGCAATCGAGGGCTATCTTGTCGCGTATCACCTGCTCCCGGATCTCGGCGGGCACATCCGTCGAGTTGATGAATCCCTCGTAGCCATCTTTCTCGATGGTGCAGTTGAGGTCCGTGCTGGGTGCCTCGCGATTCCTGTCCAGGTACTCGTACACCGCACTGAATCCGGTGTACTCGATGGTGTCGTCTGAGTGAAAGTGCAGCCACAGATATCGTTCCTTCGAGGTTATTTCCGGTGGGAAATCTGTGCCACAGTACTTGCCAATCAGCGTGGAGAAGCCGTATTGACCGTCGCGTATCTGGCAAAATCCCCGGTGTGCATCGAAATCCAAAGCAATACAGGCACACACACATGAGATAGAGAGAGAAAGAGGGGGAGAGAGGGAACAAGAACGAAAACGAAACCACATGCCATTTAGAAAGGGAAGTTATCAAATGATTAACTGTGTTGAGGAATTCCCAGGCCGAAGCCGAGGGCGAGGCGAAGAGTTTGTCAAGTTTGTATGCAACAATTTTGGCAAAGTTGTAAAAAAAACTTTGTGCCTAATATGGTCCCTCTAAATACTGCACGTCTACTTTTTTTATAGAATATGTATTTAAACTAAATAACATTCTAAATATGGTCACCTAAGGTTTTTAAGTAACAACAGGACAAACAGATCAACAATAAAAACTAGGAACATATTTTAAAATAGAGCGCATACTTTTCTATTCATAACATGGTCACCCTAAAATAAGTCTTAGTGTTTCAAGCAGACGAATACGCAAAGGCAGCCCATTTTTCGTATTGAGAGGCAATTATTTGCTAATATCAGAGTTTAATTCTTATAGCTAATATGGTCACTCTAGATTGTAAAATAATCGATCAATGATTCATTAAAATTTAAAGAAAACAAAGCAAGATTTGGCAGTACTTTAAAACACACTTTAATTCTTCATATATATTATGGCCACCCTAATTAAGGGTATACCTGTAGTTTTCAGACAGACATACATATACGTACATACTCCATCCATAAACCTATTAACTACAAGTTTTTAGTTCATAGAGTAAAACAAATGTTTTGTTCAAGTCGAATATACCCTACCACACAGTGTATACCCTTATCAATCTGGCAAAGGCTTGCAGACTAAATGGAGTTTTTCTCTCGCTATGCAAACGTGCCTTTTTATTCAAAGCTTTTGAAGCGGACCTCGCGCTCGTGTTGTTTGCCAATGCAAATGGCTTCCGGTTGCGCATACGACATGTGGACAGAGCAAGCAGCAGAACAGAGCACAAAGCAGCAGCAGTAACAGCAGCAATGGCAACACGGGCAACTGCCCAATGCCAATTTTCAATTAAAACTTGGCGGGTGTAAAAATTGCCATGCAAAAAAAGGCCAAAAGGCATCTTCTCCATCCTCACAAAAGAAAACGATTTTGGAAAAGTTTTCACAAGCGACAGGGCAAGTTTTGTTTAGATTTTGCTGCCTGTTGTTCTAGTTGTTGTTGCTGTTGCTGTTGCTGCTGCTGCTGTTGTTGATGCTGTTGCTGTTGCTACTGCTGCTGCTGTTGCTGTTTGTTTGCAACAAACTTGACTCTTTTGCTGTGTCTTTTTAATGCAAAAGCATTTTGTTGCGCCAACAACTTGAATTGCCTTTGTTGCTGCTGCTTTTGCCCCTGTTGCTGTTGGTACTGTTGCTGTTGCTGCTGGCACATTGCAACACTTACTTACTTCAAGAAAATCAAATTTGCACTCCTCCTTGGCCTCGATACTAAATGAGTTGCGAAAGTCCAGTCGTATGATTTGACCCTTTGGCGCTGCAATTAGAGGCAAAAACAGAGAGAAAAAATAAGGTTAGAGTAGCAGACACAGAGAGTAATAGATGGAGAGAAAGAGAGATGGTCGAGAGTAATGTGTTTACTTGTTTGCCTTGGCTGGAGGCGAATCGACTTAGAGTTGCCCATGGTGCCAGTTTAACCAACTCGATTCCTACCCAGGAAGTTTCTGAATAATCACTAAGGAATTTGCTTAAGGCTGGGCCGAAAGAATTTTTATGGAATTCGGTCTAGGTTGTACTAAATGAATTCTATGAAGAGAGCAATAGACAAAGCATGGGCGCATTCACTTTTGCTTAACAAGAAATTTAATCAGAATCTACTTTTTGTGTGATGGCCTTTCAGTAGATAAGAATTTGTGCTATATACTGTACATTTAATGGTCCTTAATACTTAATATATCTTGAGAGGTCATACTTAAATAGTTGGAGAATATTTAATGAGAAGGCTGAACTGAAGTTTCTCTATATCAATGCAATATGGAGTACAACTTGAGATTATAATGTATTATATAACATCATATATGTCATGTATATCATACATATCATACTTATCATACATATCATACATATCATACATATCATACATTTCATACGTATCATACATATCATACATATCATACATATCATACATATCATACAGAACATACATATCATACATATCATACATATCATACAGAACATACATATCATACATATCATACATATCATACATATCATACATATCATACATATCATACATATCATACATATCATACATATCATACATATCATACATATCATACATATCATACATATCATACATATCAACATATCATACATATCATACATATCATACATATCATACATATCATACATATCATACATATCATACATATCATACATATCATACATATCATACATATCATACATATCATACATATCATACATATCATACATATCATACATATCATACATATCATACATATCATACATATCATACATATCATACATATCATACATATCATACATATCATACATATCATACATATCATACATATCATACATATCATACATATCATACATATCATACATATCATACATATCATACATATCATACATATCATACATATCATACATATCATACATATCATACATATCATACATATCATACATATCATACATATCATACATATCATACATATCATACATATCATACATATCATACATATCATACATATCATACATATCATACATATCATACATATCATACATATCATACATATCATACATATCATACATATCATACATATCATACATATCATACATATCATACATATCATACATATCATACATATCATACATATCATACATATCATACATATCATACATATCATACATATCATACATATCATACATATCATACATATCATACATATCATACATATCATACATATCATACATATCATACATATCATACATATCATACATATCATACATATCATACATATCATACATATCATACATATCATACATATCATACATATCATACATATCATACATATCATACATATCATACATATCATACATATCATACATATCATACTTATCATATCACTTCATATGACATCATATCATCGGTAGTTTCCATCACTCAAGTCTCTTTGGGCAACGTCCATAGGATCCTCAACAGTTGCCACGCCTCTGGTGTAATTAGAAAATATTCACCTTGCTTTTTGAGTGCTACCGAACCGGTTTACAGCCTGAACCGAAGCAAAGTGCTTTGTCGGTTCTTGCACCAGAATGATTTCGGATTACGAACAAGTTCACTGTGAAATCCAAGCTGGATTGCAAACTGGGGACTCATTCAGTGGCCACATAAAGGAAAAGGAAAACCAAAGGCGTTCAAAACCCACACACACACACATACTACCATAGTATAGTGGATTGGAGTGGGGTGTGGGCAGACAGATAAACGGATGATAACGACCAAATCCTTGGCATGAATCAATGGGCTCGGCGCTTAACACTCGAGAGAGAAGGGAGCAGGCTACAGTAGAAAAAAAAGCACAGACAGGGCCACACGCAATTGTAGGGTCCGTAACCTCCACCTCCACAGCAAAACCACTGCCCCTCCTCTTCCACTGTATCCCCTCCCCACTGTACTCTCTCCCTCTGCGTGTGCATAACATAATGGCGGCGTAATGAAAGACAGAATCACAGACATATGGGCAAACAAATGCCTTGCTCAACGGTCCTGCCTACCTCCCCCTCCCTTACCCGCCTTGGGATTTCCACTTTGATTGGCCTTGACAAAAAAAAAATAAAGAAAGAGAGAAGAAAACTTAAAAAGAAGCCAAAAGAAAACACGCATACAAAAAAAAAACGCAATCAAATAAAAGGAAGAGAAACACGGCGGCAAACTAACGCTACTGCGACAGCAATTTAACAGTTTCTGTATAGAACGCCCCGGGGCGTGGCACGTAAGTTGAACTAACCACAGAGAATGATAGAGCGAGGGAGAGAGAGAGAGAGAGAGAGACAGAGCATACAGTTCGTCGGGCCCATTGATATTCGGTTGCATTGCGAAGTTAACTCGATGTGATTATATCAACAGGCATATGTGAGTGTTGGGAGATAGATGGGGCTGTGAGGAGCAAGAGTAGTAGGGTGGGAGTGTGGTAAAGTCGGATCAGGGACTTATTAAAGCCAGACTAAAAGGAAAAGCGCAAGCTGTATATACGCACTACCTAATCCCAACGGAACATAGGCATGCCATCTATGCAGCTCATAAGAAAAACTGAAAGACAGATAGAGAAGGGGGAGAGACGGAAAGGGGAAGAGGCTAAAGTGGGTGTGGTAAAAGGAGTTGTGTGAAAAACAGGAATGTTTGTAAAAATGAAAAATTTCTAGAATTTCAGGTCATGTTTTTAGTTACCCCAGTACGATACGAATATTTTGTAATCTATTTGGAATCCATATCTACAATATATGTCAGCTACAAGATGTGGTAGCAGCTTTATATGAATTTAATGAATTAATAATATATTCTTAAGTCTTATATGGTCATCCTAAAATAAGTCTTAGTGCTTTAAGCAGATGAATCTGCATACGCACAAAAATGTTCATATTGAGAGGCAATTATTTTCTAATATAAGCCACAGTTTAATTCGTATACCTAATATGGTCACCCTAGTTTATAAAAAAATGATGAATGAGTCGGTCGCATTTAAAGAAAACAAAACATGATTTGGTAGTACTTAAAAACAAACTTTAATTCATCGCTTAATATGGTCACTCTAATTTAGGTTATCCCTAATCAAACTGACTGCGTTTTCCGTAAACCAACATGTTTTTAGTTCATAAAGTATCACAAATATACTGCATATATTGATTAGACTTTACAGCAATGTTTACTACTATTAGATTTAGTTTAGAGTTACCATATCGGTGATGCATGATCTGAATTATATATTACATAGATTCCATTGCACATTACGCTCTCTCTCTCTCCCTTGCTTCACTTTCTGTCCCCTTTTCCTTTTGATAAAGCCTTCCTCTGTCTTTCGTATAATTTCTACTCTTCTCTTATTATGTCTTCTAGTCTCTCCTTCTTCTTCTGTCTGTCGCACTCAATTTGTCACAGATTTATAACACTCCCCGCTGGATTATGATAAATACAAATTCATAATCTAATGCAAATATTTCCTTTTACACTTGTCTTTCGGCACAAGCAAAGAAGCAACGTGGGCACAACTGACACATGAATAAAGGCAAATAGAGACAGAGAGAGAGAGAGAGAGAGAGGGAGGTAGGAAGATAGGGAAGAAGGGAGGTAGATAGATGTATGTATGCTCAAATCATACTAATGCAACCGCTTAGCGTTTTGAGCTCTGACAGCAGAAAGGAGAAGTGGAATCTGGAGGAGACAGTTTGAGAGAGAGAGAGAGAGAGAGAAAGGAAGAGGGCGAGAGACAGGGCGACTGAGAAGACAGTAGGCAAATGCCGACAGGCAACATGACCACGTCTATCGCCTGACAGCACATATTGATATGCAAATAAGCCCCACAACTGCTCTAACCTCCCATACCTCCTCCCTCTGCCCCCACGCTTCACCATCTCGCTCTCTCTCTCTCTCTCTCTCTGTATCTCTCTCTTTTTCTGTCTCTCTCTTTTCTCTACTTGGAGTCCTACGTCAGTCAGCCTATCCAGGCAGACATCTAGCTATCTGTCTTTGCATCTGTCTGCTGCTTAAGCAAACGCACACATGTGCAGTGTTAATACAGGGTATACACAGACACAAGCACACACACACACACACAGACTGTAATGGATACCACACACAGCTGACGCTGCCCGGCGATGCGTGCGAGTGGAAAGTCAATCATTTCCCTCGCATTTTGTCTTAACTGACAAATGATTTTGCCCCCTCTCCTCTCCCTCCACACACACACATACTCTCTAACTCCCACCCATCTCCTGCCTCTTTAGCTGCTTACCCGATAAGAATCGAAGGCAGCCCAAGGCAGCCAAGCGCAAGCAGCGCAAATATGACGGGTCTCTCCCCCACCAACCACCCACAGCTTAAGTCGTCCTACAGCACACTCCACCCTCCTCTCTACATCTTCCCCTATCCTCCCTCCTCTCCTCCGTCCTTTCTCCTTCCTCTTCTTCCCCATCTCCCAATCCCAAGCGCAATTCCCTCTTATTTTGAAACAAGCTAAGGCTTTTAATAGCAAAGCACGCAGCGATTTTGTCAGCCGGCGGCAAAGTAAACCTCAATCTGCGTTGACTGACTGATGTATTGATTGACTGATGAACTGATTGACTGATGAACTGATTGACTCACTGACAGATAGACAGAGCGACTGACTGACGCCTAAATGTCAACACAATGCGCGCTGCAGCTGCCAGAGAAAGTTGCAACTATTTGTCGTGTCCCTCCCATGCCTTGCCCACTGCACCCCTCCCCGTCCTTGCTCTTCTAAGAGGGTTGTCTGTCTTGGCTGATGCAGCACTTAGGCAAGTTCATAAGACCAAAATCGCATTCAGTTTGTCAACTTGAGTTAATCCGCAATCGAATCAAGCAAAATCGAATGGAAATTTCCATTTATGGCAAAAAGTATGAAAAACACAAACAAGAAGTTGGAATTATAGTAAAGATTCCTCTGCCTTTTCACATTTTCTTTGCATACCAATAAGGTAGGTGTAGATAGAAAAGAAAAGAAGAAATATGGCAGCCTAAAGAGTGACTATATTTCTGATCTATAAACTCTACTAAGGCCACATGAATATCATTATATAGTTCTATTATTATTATAATTATTATATCATACTATCCTATATCATATATATCTTATACATGTAATTTCTTCATAACATCTTAAATCATTATATACATAGTAAAAAAAAAAAATAAATAAAAAAAAATAAAAAAATTATATAGTTAATCATATTTTTAATTCTATGATATGAACGCTGCATATACTGCAGACACTCACCTGTTATCACTCTGGTGCAGTTGATGTTCTTGGGATACAGATTGGGATACTCGGGACTGTAGAGCTCGTTCTTGGTGGGGTCTCCCTCGACGAAGAGGCGACAGCGATCGACCTCCTCCTCGGCCTGACGCGCGTGACGACCTGCAGCCCGCGGGGGTCGTGAAATGGTTAGGGCGTGCTCATCATGCGCATGATCACTGTGGATGGTGGGTGTGGCATCTGCGGCACTATAAGTTGGGCTGATCAGTTGTGGCATTGTTTGGGGCGTTGTCCAGGCCAGGTGAGGCGACTCGTTGGCTGCAGGAGACAGAGCGAAAGAGAGAGAGAGAGAGATGAGATGAGAGAGAGTAGAGCGAGAGATAGAGTGAGCTTAGAGCTTTGCTCTTGACTGCATAATATATCAGTGCATACACCCAAACACACACACACACATACGCAGACAGACTTACGCATATTTTGCTGAAATTTATTATCATAATAATAATCATGGGCATTGAAATTTATGCGCGATTCGCGTTGCTTTTTAATAATGCGCATAACTTGTGTTACAGCAGACAAGCCAGAGAGAGAGAGAGAGAGAGAGAGAGGAATGAGTGGAAGAGAGAGAAAGAGAGTGAGACGGAGAGAAAGAGTGAGAAAAATGGAACCCGTTGCTCTTTGTGGCACCTGGAAACTTCACACACTTGTTACGCCAGCGTGAACACAACACATGCAGCGACCCTCGCAGAGCTCCCTTCCACCGCATCCCCCTTCAGTACAGCTGTTCCAACTCCGAAAAGTAGGCAATGCAAATTTATAAAGCGCACTCGCCCCTGAGGGTGCTCACACCCATGCTTCATACTCATACTCGAACTGCTAGTCATACTCCCCCCCCCCGCACCAACTGCCCTGCCTCCCCTCACTGGTTACAAGTGCACTTGCTCGAGTCTATTTGCACTCGCAGCCAAGTCGCAGCAACTGCAGCTGCAACCTGCAACCTGAAACAGTCACTGCAACTAGAAATGTAACTATAACTGTGACTGTGACTGCATCTAAATAACAATCATTAAGCCTCTGTTAAGTGGCCCAAAGTACACATACACACACACACACACGTACACAGCAAATAGCAGCAGCAGCAGCTGTTTGTGTATGTTTTTCTATGCCTACAGCTCTTTTTGCAGGGCATTGGCTTCACAGCACGGAAATTCAACCAAGCTCGGCCAGTGCGACCCTCACGCACCCTTCAAATATATGTCTGACCAATGTAACCTTACGGAAGCTGAATGAAATTTCTTTTTTTTTTTTTTTTTATATTATTATAAGTTAAGAATTCGTATATCGAAAAATTCAAAGTATTCTAAAATTGCTGCAAATTATTATTAATAATTTTTCAACTCAACTTAGATGAGAAAATATGGTTTCTTTCATATCCCAAACAAGTTTTATTTTCGTCTAATATAAGGTAATTCAAAATATATTCTTTCTACTAATTGTACTTGCAAGTGTGTTTAAGTCTGTTTGTTAAGTTATTGAGAATCGAAAAAATATTAATTTATTTTCTTGGTGAAAGTTGTTCAACTTCATTTAAACATCTTGTCCCATTAAAACAATTGACTTCTTATAGAATCTTTTAGTACTAGCAGCACTATCGAAAGTAGAAAGCAATCTATCGATTAAATATCCATTTTTTACTATGGCATAGGTTGTTCGATTCCATTTCTAGTTCTTCGCCCATCTAGACAATTGCTCAGTATATTTTACGGTCGATACTACAGAAAAAGTTGTTGAACTCCGCATAAAGTTCTTTCCCTCATCTAGACAATTGCAACAATATACAATATACTATCTAGAAAGCGAACTATCGATTCCATATTCATTTATTACTTTAACAAAAGTTGTTCAATTCCATTTATAGTTCTTGCCCCCATCTACACAATTGCAATATACTATCAATCACTACTATCAGTACTATCGATAGCTGCAAGCAATCTATCGATTACATATTCACCAATTTTCAAGGCAAACATTATTTCCGTCTATTTTTAGTTCTTGCTTCCATCTAGATAATTACCGGCAGTTTGTGTACATAATCTCGCACACTCACACACATGTGTATGTGTGTGTTAGTGAGGAGTGTGTACGTTTGTATATCGCTTATGGGCCGCCATAACGACTTCTTCATACTGGCGGCAAGTGAAACATGCATTTGCGCAAAGTTTGAATTACCTTAGTAGACGCTTTATGAGGCGTAGGGTATAAGAGCTTATACACACACGCACACACACACACACACACAGGCATGTACACGCGTACAGAGTCAGTGTTCCCCTGTGTGCGAGGAGGCGAAGTGTTTGCGCCGCATTATATGGCTGCTAGTGCCTAATGATGTAGCAACAAATTTAATAAACATATTAAGTGTTGATGTTTTTGCAATCGCGCAGGCTGAGCATTGCCATGAGTGCCACGCCCATGCAGACAGGTTGCCGTTCAACTAGACTAGAACACACAACCCTGTCGCCCCTCCCCCTTCCTTGCCGCCCAAGTGTCGTTGGTTGTTGCTCGATGTTATTGCCCTCTGAGCTGAGTCCACGCCAGAAACTATGCTGCGCTCTTGTCGCTTGTGCGTGTGTGTGTGGGAGAGAGAGAGAGTGAGAGTGAGATAGAGTGAGCTACTATGTGTGTGTGTGTGTGTAACTGAGAGGTTGTGTGTGTGTGTGTGTGTGCACTCATCTATTTGCCGCCTGTCAGCGCAGCTTATTTCCGCTGACGTCGCGCCACAGTTGCCTGCCCTGTCTCCTTCCTCGCTTCCCCCTCCCCGTCTTGCCTGCTGTCGCGTCAGTATCGCAACATAAATTAAATTCAAGTGAAATTAATTTCGATAACGGTATTTAGCACAGTTTCAGCAGCTGCACTGGACATCATGAGAATACATTGTACTTTAACCCTAAACCAACTGAACGCTCCAATTAAAACATAGCCGCACAGGGGACCCGAAAAACGAGCTAGCTGTAATAAATATAATAATAATGATTTCTTCATTTCAATGAAACTTCAAAAATATATTTCTTATGCCAAATTGTACACCTAAATTACTTGGATCCCATTTAATTCTTCATTTATCACTACTAAACATTTTTTATTGTGTTGTTAACAGTAATTAATTCCAGTCAGTTCGCCCTTTTGCCCCACTGTGCACCTCGCCATTTTCAGAATGCTACTCAAAGCAAATTTGGATCTGCATATATAGTACAGACATAGGTCATTGGTCTCTTTCTATACTTTCTCTAAATATATAAGATCCCAAACGAAATTGAAATCTTAAGAAAGATTCTTATGAACAGAATAAGTTTCGATTATTATCTACATAAGTGATTAATATATAAATATTTAATATTATTTAATTAGTGTTTGGTAATTCTTAAGAATATTTCTCACCCTTTGATGTTAAGATACAATATTATGATTTACGGATTCTTCACTTAATAATAATAATAAAAAAATATACCCATATTTATTATTTAATAATAATCATAAATAAATTACTATATATATACATACTATACCTATATTATATTTCTTTTTCTAGTTTTTAAAGTTCCAATATTGATTTCAATATTTATCATTCTTCCACTTGATTCTCAATTATAGAGACAAACAAACTGATTGGAGATTCCCCAACTGCTTCCAACTGTTGCCCACCTACAAGGGAATATCATTACAGTAACAAGGTGCTCTCCCGCTCTGCCAACTGTTGACCTAAGCTCAACTGGACTTAACTTCTGACAACCTACGACTTAAATAATCAACGAACTCTCGTTTAATATACCCAGACTTAACTTGCTACCAAGTAATCGGTAAGTGTGGCTCCCCCTCTGACCCCCCGCCTCGGCCAGTAAAGACTCTTCGGTAAAGACTTAACTTCTGAGTACACAATTGTAGTGCCAAAATAATCGTCTGGATTCTGTCCTCCTCATTCTCGTCCTGTTCCTTGTCCATTTGCATTCCTCACGCTCGCAAGTTTCATTAACCAAGTGACTGAGTTTTCGGGCCTCGCACCAGTTTGTCCCTTTTCTGGGCGTGCTTTGCCCTTGTGCCGTGTGTGAGGCAGCCCCTTAGCACTCATTTAGAACTTCTCCTGCTTTCACTTTCACTTCTCCTGCACCCCCTCTGCCCCTCGCCTACCCAACCTCCTCTGCTTGTTCGCACTTTCGCTCAGTTTGCGTCTTTAATTGCGCTTTTAGGTGCGAGTTTCTGTATTGACACTTGCAGTGGGGCAAGGCGCAGAAGGGGCAGGTAGTGAAGGGAAAGAGGGGGGAGGGGGGTATGGAAGGCCACTTGGCACTTGCCACTCGTGCGACGTGAAAAGCCCATTTGCCGCTATGTCATGGCAGGCTGCGGCATGAGAGGGGGGAAGGCAGAGTGGAGGCTTAGCAAATGTGTCTCTGACGGGGATCGAAATTGTTTTGGCGAGTGGGTCGCATAATTGTAAATTTAGCACGCAGTCAGCGCCTGTCGCTTATCAGTCACGCCCTCCCCGCGCGGTGGCTTTGTGGTTGCCACACACACACCGAAGCAGCTGCGCCTGTTCGCGCTTTTGTTTTAGTTGCGAAAAACTCTTGTCGATTTCTTTGCGCCCATAAGTTTAACTTTCAACTTTTGGCTCCGCTCACACACACACACACACATGAAGATTGTATGTATGAGTATGTATGCATATGCAAAGGATACACACACACAGAGTCTGATACAAACAGAGACGGAGACCGAGACAGGCCTGCTGTTCATTTATATTCATATTCGCATATGTGTGCGCCCGTGTGTTTGGCATTTAAGCATCCTCCCCCCTCCCTCCTTTTGCTCCTCTACCTCGCTCACGTTGCTAGCGGCATCTGCAGCTTCTTGTCGTCGTCCTGCTTCTGTCCCTGCTTGTTGTTGTTGTTGTTGTTGTAGTTGTTGCATGTATTTCATTCGCAGCAGTTATTTGCTTTAATACACTCAATAGACTTAACACATTTTGCACGCCTCACTTCATCCGACTACGGCAATGGCGACGGCGACGGCAATGGCGACAGCAACGTTGTCTACATACGCAACCAGGGTCGCTGTTGCTCCCTCCCGCCATCCTTCCCCTCGTCCCGCTCTTGATAAACGTACCACCCGCTGTGCTGTAGTTTTCTGCAATAAATTTTGCATTTTGCTTGCAGCGACAGTAGAAGTCGAAAGTGGATGGCAGCAGCGGGGGCACGTCATACGGAGGGGGGGGGGAGGTGGGGATACCGCACTGAGCTCAGCTTTGGCATAGCTCTGCTTGCTGTACATTCCATTTTTGTGTCAGACAGTTCCAGCCTGCACTTATTTATATGCGATGACTCTGTGGACATGTATTTGTCTCCGCATTTCAGAGTATTTCTGTCTACACACACACCCACGCACACACACACACACACACATGAGTTAAGGTGTCCCCCTTCTGTAGTATCCCCGTTCTGTGGCTACTGTGACTTGTCTGCGGGCGGGCATATTTATAGTTTATATTGTCTGGCCGACGTACTCTTCCTCGTCCCTATCCTCGTCCCTATCCTCATCTTCGTCCCCCTCCTGGTTGTCCTCCTCCACATTATCCAAGAACAACGCGTAATTAATGCGCACAGCAAGTCGAATTTGAAATGTTCTTTGAGCGCATGCATTAGATATCAGCGCAACTATCGATAAGTGTGTACACTGCATATCGATAAAACAAACGGAGGAAATTACTTTCTTATATAGCAGATTTTACATTCATGCAGATTATTTGTTCCATTATTTTCTTTAATAATTATATATGGAACAGAATTGAATAATATTTTGTATATAGAATATAGTAGTCCGACTTTAATGAAATGGAAAAGCATTCATCGATTACAGTAATCTTACTTTGGCACTAAGTACACTTATTTCTTCATAAAAAACTCTCATTTGGCAGATATATATATATATATACATACATATATAAATTTATATGCATATTATATATGTCCGATGTAGTAAATTTTGTTGAATCGTTACATATTTATTTTATAAATCATAACTAAAACACACAATAGATCTATTTGTATTTTAATTAATGTTTCATGCATTGAATTCAATTAAAAATCCAATAAAATTAAGTCAACGGCGTTGCTATTTAATTGGCGGCACAGATGCCTTTTGCATTTGTTGTATTTTTTCTCTCACTCTCACATGAGAGAGAGGCAGAGAGAGTGTGATAATGTTTGCACTCAATTGACGCAGTAACACAGATGTAAATGTAAAGGAAACACTAATTAAAAAATTATATTGTATATATATATCGTAAATACATATAACCAAACATAGCAAATAAATTTACTCAATTAAATCGAATCATTTATTCAAATTTCTTTCACCAACCAGGGTATCTCGTAGTCAGGCAACCGCTCTAGAATTGTTTTACAAAGGGCGTCAAGTTGGAAATATTTGAAAATATCCAAAGAGAACTTTGTGTTTTAACAAGTTTTCGGTTTGCATAAATAATGAAATGTAATTAATTAATACGCAGTGTTATGACACGAAGTTAATTAATAAATAATTCTGCTTAATTTATTATGGCTTTTACAGCTCGACGGCTAGTCAATCGGAATATTTAAGAGCCCGTTCGCAGGGTTGAACGCAGAGAGGAAAGTACAAACATGAAGGCAACCAACAAAGCCCCTGCCTTATGTATGTACGTATTGTAGATCTCTGGTACTATGCGAGTTTCGGTTAAAGTTTCTTCATGTCTTAAATTGCTATTGCAGCCGTCAATCATGGCGTTGCAAAGTGATTTAAAACACTTTCGCATTCCATTAGGAAATTACTTTTGCCTCCAGCTCTAATTAGCTCATCCATTTTTTATTCATCGCACCGCGTAGCATCCTCGACATATGCGTTGCCCGAGCGACACTCATTCACTCGTTCGTCATCGCAACTGAGCAAAGCCGGAAGGCGAAGCTATTCCATTGGAAAAACCCTCTGTACACCCACCTCTACACATCCTCCCGCCACACACACCTCCCTCTACACAACCACCTCTTCATGCACAAGCTGAACCGCGCTGCGATGCCAGGCAAATTGACATTACAAACGCTTGATAAAGCTAATTGGACGAAATTTCAACTAATAAGCTTGTAATCACAGCCAATGTACCTGCGGCAAGTGTAACAAGCTGGTGGCAGGAGGTGCAAGAGGGGGTGCGGGGGAAGTAGAGAGTGCTCTCTCTTGATGGTAACTCGAGGAGTGCAATCGAGTCACGGTAGAAGTACGCAAATTGCGATTGTTATTATATATTTTACATTCTGCTTTAACTATAGAGGCAACGTGTGTGTTCCCCTCCCTCTCTCTCTCTTTCACTCTCTGTTGCACACTGTGATTAACTAATTGGTAACTTGGCAGTTCAAATTAGCAGGAATAAATCAGATGCGAATGCTATGGAAAACGAATATTCGAAACAGTTTATTGGTTAGAACACGTCGAGTTTGGTTAGGAGACGGTGAAGGGGGTATTGCATACCTATCAGAAATGCTTCGATTGATTCGTCGAAGTGCTCGTTACAAATAAATATCAACATTTTCATTCAATTTTTCCTTCGTTTTGAAAGTTTCTATTGACCGCACTTTGCAGAAAGAGAGAGAGAGAGAGAGGTGAGGCAAGCGAACAGAGAGAGAGAGTACAGCTTGAGTAGCATATTGAAAAATACTGAATCGAAATTTTATGAATCTATCACGAGCTGTAGTCGTGGTATCGCTGAACACTGGACTTGCTCGCAAGTGAATGAGGCATCGGCTCGTAAATCACAAAAAAGTGACATCTTTGATTTATGATTGATAAGAATTCCTTGAAAATGTGCCTGGAAAATTAGTTCGTATGAAAATTGAATTTTATATTTGGTTAAAGGAAGCTAAACTGACTCTCAAAACTCTCATTTACAGGATATGCTGAAGCTGCAGTTCCCAGTTTTCAGTTCGAAATTCGCAATTAACATCGAAAAGCTGCTGCACTTAATGGCTCGGAACTAAGAGGCCATATAATTGCTATTAGAGAGAGAGAGAGAGTGAGAAGGGGGACGGGGAAGCGAAACATTTGGAAGATTTACCGTTGTTCTTTGCACTGCGAAAATATATTCGCAACAGTTGCAATTAAACAATTTGCAACTGGAAAACAAGTAGTGAAAGCTACGGTCGAGTGCCCCCGCCTGTGTTATACCCTGTGTTATAAGCACACTTACAATTCCCAACAGCAAAGTTGCTTGTCACACGACAGTATTTCTCAGAGCTATGGAAAACATTAAATTGCATAACTTCTGAATTTATGTTCCGTTTGGATTTAGAAGAGAGGTGCAAGTGTTAATCAGCTAACTGTATGTCAAATTTGTTAAATTTAATAAGTCACTTGCAATTCGCATCAAAACAATGTACTAATTTTTCGAGGCCGGTGGGCGTGGCAGTTAACTTTTTAAATAAACTCTAAAAGTATATAGGAACCTTCATAAATTTGCTGTCTTTAATTTTTATAATAGCCGAGATCTATGTGTTCATACAGACAGACAGAACAGGACGTGGCTTACGCGACACGGCTGGTGATGTAGATCATGAATATATATACGTTGTGAAGGCTGTAAAGCCTATTGTTGCGTGTTACATTTACATACACAAGCCTACTATACTCTCTTTTGAACATTTTCAATGGCCAAGGGTATAAAAACATGTAAATTGCGAATGCTGAATGCAATTACAAATGAGATATTGATGTCCATGTTTGTATTCAGTGTCTGCGAGGGCAGAAAGAGAAGTTTGCCAGGCTCATTGCCCATAAACTGTAAGAGAAAACCCACAAATTTAAAAATACTAAGCGAGACACTAAAGACAAGAAATGAAACTCCAATATATAGAAAATACTTAATAAATAATATATTCAAAAGGTTGGGTATTTTACTAAAATCTACCAAAACAATATGACTATATTTCGTTAGACTGTCTATTGTGTATATATACAAAATATAGAATGCTTTACAATACCAAATATAATAAATAAAACAGATAAAAACCTATTTTAGCAGGAATTCTAATAACTAATATACAAAATATACCAAAATAAACAAAATACAAAAAAAAATAAAATAAAATACTTAGTGTGTGTGTTTTTTTTTGTTTCTAAACAAACAAAAATACTTTGTATTGGTATTTTTGTTTATATTTGAACTGCCCTCGTGCAACTCGTAAAGATAACTGCACCGTCGCATTGTCCGCTAGATATACACGGTATCTACAGGTATGCGCTGCACTGCGCGGCACGGCGCGATATGAATTTGTTGCAAGTTTTCACGGCTGACGTGCCATTATTTGCGAGTGGCACCGCCGGCTCCTTGAGTTCTTCTCAGCTTCCAGTTGCACTTGAGCTTCAACAACATCATCGCCGGCATCCTCAGCCGGCCCCAAGTGATGGCACAAGCACTGCACAACACAGCGTGCAACAATAACTGAAGAGAGCAGGAAAGAGACAGAGCCAGAGAGAGGGAGAGAGAGATAGAGAATTGGAAGTGGGAGAGTAAACTCACTCGCAGTAGACAAATGCATTTCCAAAGTTTGTCTTCGTCGGCACGCGGCGAACTGTTGCAGCTGTTGTTGTTGTTGTTGTTGTTGTATGGCGATGCCAGAGTGTCGATATATGTTGTCTGTCTGTCAGTGTGTGTGTGTGTGTGTGTGAGTGTCGATGTGGCACGCCAGGGCAAACACTTCTGGCAAGGCGCCGCGATCTGCAGATTCCGCTCGTGTTGCTGAATTTCAATTTTCTCTTGCGCAGCACATAAATAAAATCTGTTTTATTATTTTTCCACCATAAGGAGTTGCCAACTTTTGGCACTCACTGTGACGACGACAACACCAAAAAAACAGCCCACTCCCACTCCCAGTCCCAATACGAATCACAATCGTTGTCACAGTTACAGTTACCAGTTACCAGTTCTCCCAACCGAATACTCTTTAGTACTTACAGTGCCCTGTTGTGTTTCCCCGTCACTTCGGCCACGGGGCAATCTGACACTACAATTAGCAATAAAAGTATACGAACCGCATGTCCTTCGACACATTTGCACTTGTCATCGCGTGTGTCTTATTTCGCCAAAGTAGTTTCCGCCGTGACATAAAACATGCTTTTACAATATATGTACATATATATGTTGTGTATAGTTCATATATATATATTCATATACAATACATATATAGTGTATAGCTCATTTATATACATATCCATATATGTTTTAAAAATTACATTACATAGTTTTCCCTATCCCTATTTTCTATTTCATCCATGTCCCTATCAAATTGCGACTAAGAAAACAATCTTAGAACTTTCAATTTAAACTATTTTACTACAAGATAACTTTAGAACCCATATGGACACTATACGTTTTATTTCTGTATGGCTTATATCCCTAATGAAATAAATTCAGAGTCATCGAGTGTCAACAGAGACTATAAAAACCATTAATCGAATTTTTTTGCAATTAAAAACAACGCAAATTTACCGTAAATTTACCGCAAATTTAACTCAGATTGCAGAGTGATAAATGCATTTGAAACCTATTAAAAAACATAAACATAAACATAAACATATATACGTGTATATACATATTTAGTGAGTATAGTCTGACCCGGCGAGGCAATCCGCTTAAACGAATCGGCAATCAAACATTACACTTCCCGATGGGACTCGCAGTGATTTGGCCATAAGCTGATTGCGCGCTTTCTGCTCTATTTACATAAGTTATATGGCATGTGCAATAATATCTGTTTGTTGTATGCGGGTTTTGAATCCCTTTTTTTATGCCTCCAGCTTTTGCTGACATTTAAACAGTTTCATTAGGCAAATGGAATGGACGAATGCATCGCAAATGGTGTGCACTGCAATCGACAATTGTGGTGGTTGCCTAGCCAGAATGCAATTGCGGTTCATCTGGCACTGAAGTCAATTAGAATATTATTCTATAATGGTATTTATTTTAGTTATGATTTGCAACAAAATTAATTCTATGCTAGCCATAGTTACAAATCGCTTGAGTGATTTATCGATGACAGTTGAATGTGCATCACTAATTGCGAGAAAAACACTGTACTGAGAATCAAAATTGTTTAGTTTTCAGCCCAGAAGTGACATTTAATACTCTAGAAAGGAAACTTGTTAGTTAGAATGAACTAAACTGTAGAAAGTAAGGTTAAGTATCTTCCGTTAGGGACTCTAACTTATAAATCGGATATAAATGTACATTTCAAATAGTCTCTACAGCAATTAATGAAAATTAGGATTATTAGAGGTGAGGTTAGTTATCCTAGGACCCTATCGTATAAATCGGAAATAAATGTCCAATTCAAATAGTCCCAATTGAAAATAATGAAACTTTGATTACTAAAGAGCTCAAGTCATAAGTAAAATGTAATTTCTTTGGTAAATTTCGCTTTAAGAATATGAACTGTAGAAAGTGAGGTTAGGTATCAAATTGACGGCCCTAAATTGCTTATAAATTAAAAATTGGAATAGTCTATATTGATACGAGGGTCGTTTGATAAGTCCGTGACTTTTTGTATTTGCCGCGCACCTGCTCTAAATACAACACTGCTCCTGTCAGCAGTTATCGATTAACAGCTGACTGTAAAATTTTGAGAAAGCTGCGTTTCTTAGTTTGCGTTTTATAGGCATTGAAAGCAGACGATCTCGTGAATTTTAACGAAAATGGAAAAAAGTGAATTTCGTGTGCTAATTAAGCATTATTTTTTGCGTAAAAAATCCATCACCGAAACCAAGGAAAGACTTGATAAATATTATGGGGACTCTGCACCATCAATTTCAATGGTTAAGAAATGGTTTACTGAGTTCCGTTGTGGTCGTACCAGTACAAGTGATGCCGAACGTTCAGGTCGCCCAAAAGAGGTCGTCATGCCAGAAATCGTCGACAAAATCCATGGAATGATATTGGATGATCGGAGAATGAAAGTGCGTGAGGTAGCTGAGGCTGTAGGCATCTCAACTGAACGGGTACATCACATTTTACATGAATATTTGGACATGAAAAAGCTTTCCGCGCGATGGGTGCCGCGATTGCTCACACACGACCATAAGCGCAACCGTGTGACCATTTCAAAGGAGTGTTTGGCGATGTTCAACCGCAATCCAAACGAATTTTTGCGCCGTTTCGTTACCGTAGACGAAACATGGATCCACCACACCACACCAGAGACCAAAGAACAATCAAGACAGTGGGTTTCTCCGGGTGAACGTGCACCAAAGAAGGCCAAGGTGGGTCTGTCGGCCAACAAGGTCATGGCCACAGTTTTTTGGGATGCACAAGGTATCATTCACATCGATTACCTTGAAAAGGGTAAAACGATCACCGGCGAATATTATTCAGAGCTTTTGGACAGGTTCGATATTGATTTGAAGCAGAAACGACCGCATTTGGCGAAAAAAAAAGTGCTGTTCCATCAGGACAATGCACGGGTGCACACGTGTGTAGTCAGCATGGCAAAATTTCATAAATTGGGCTACGAACTGCTACCCCATCCAGCATATTCTCCAGATTTAGCCCCCTGTGACTATTTTTTGTTTCCAAACATGAAGAAATGGCTCGGCGGTAAGAGATTCGGGTCAAATGAAGAGGTCATCACAGAAACAAACGACTATTTTGAGGGCCTTGAGAAAACCTATTATTTGGAAGGAATAAAAAAATTGGAAAAACGCTGGACTAAATGTATAGAGCTAAAAGGAGATTATGTTGAGAAATAAAACGCTTCTTTGACGAAAAAAATATATTTTATTCAAAAAGTCACGGAATTATCATACGACCCTCGTATTATTGAAACATAGGATTACTATGATTCTCATAGCTAGTTATAAGCAAAGTCTGGTTAGTTATCTCACCGAGTCTGTTGCATGTCTAATCTATTACCCTGTTCACCCTGTGCGCTGCAACTGAACGACGCAGCCTACGACAGCACATTGTTTCTTCCGCTGCGGGACATTTTTTGTGTTTGGCATCAATTTGTTTTGTGCAATTGCGAATCGATGGATTCTTGCAACCCAACAAAATATAATTTGCAAGCTTAGTTAAAGGGACAGAGAGAGGGAGAGAGAAAGAGAGAGGGAGAATGTGAGTGAGAGAGCGAGAGAAGGGAATCAGTCAAGTGTGTCGAACCAGTACTTGCAACTAACATGCTCGACTGATGACAGATTGAAGGAGTGACTGACTGACTGAGTGAATGAGTGACTGAGTGACTGACAAATTGCAATACAATAATTTGCCGCTATCGTGGCAACGACAGCAGCAGCAATGATGGCAGTGGCAGCGGCAGCAACAGGAGCTTCCGTCGCGGCAACAATTTCCAAATTGTTAAATTGAAATGAAATGCCTGACAATTGAATTGCGCGAAGCAAATTGAGAGCAGGGCGTGCTCTGCGCTGCTCTGCTCTGCTCTGCCAAAGGCAACGCACCACGAGAAGCGCAGCAGAGCAGCTGTGGGGGTGTAGAGGCGGTGTGGAGTGCAAGTGGGTGGTGGCATGTTGCATGTAGTAGTTGATGATGATGATGATGATGATCTATTAACCCCAACTGCGGCCAAGTGCGACTGACGTAGACATTGCGTTGAACAGTCTTTCCACTGCTTCCACAGCATCCTCTGCTGTTTCCGCTGCCATAGTCACTATCTCTGTTCTTGTCTCTCTCTCTCTCTCTCTCTCTCTCAGTCTCTTTCTCGCTGTTGCTGCACCGTTGCCTTTGCTTTGGCCAGGGTTGCCATCATTTTAATTTGCGTGAAAGCGCTGAAAGATTTCAAAATTAAATCAGTTGACGAAGGGGATGTTGACCTGCGTCAGGGACAGCCAGTCCTGTTATGTGTTGCGATGCACTGCAAATGAGACCACCGACGGATGCGTTCTTCAATGGAACCCTTGCAACTAACCCCCTTCCTCCCTCCCCCTTCCCTCATCCATTCACCCACGCTCCCATTCACCTCCTGTTCCACACCTTTGGCTGCCAAATGGAAATCTGCGGGAAAATGTCTGTGTCAATGTGAGCGATCAAATTTGATTAGTTTGGGTGCGTTTAGGGCAGCTGCCACTGCCCTTTACGCAACTAGTGCTTCACACAGCCAGCAGAAAAGGTGGAGTGCAACAAGCGTTGCACAGACTGATGCAAAATAATGGCACACGGTTCAGTAGAAGCCACAGAGGCAGTACCTTAACAAGTGCGACAATGATTATAGAGTTGAAGTGGAGCATATATGGCACTCTTTCAATGCTCCTAACTACCGGGAAATAGTGCGAAATGGTAGGAAATGTTTTTGCACCTGGAACAGGAAAGAGAACTGAGCGATAGAAACATCGAGCAAGGAGAACTAAGAAGGTAGACCAACTAATTAGATAGGTCCACTGGTTTAGCCATCGATCTTTTGCGAAGAGAAGTTTGATGATTCCATCAGAGTTGGCTGCCTGATCAAAGCCAGAGCTTCCCAATATTCAATGACAGATTTCTAAGGACATTAGCAATTTAATTTTATTTGTACCCACTCTAATGGATTCTCCTTTCATGCACACATTTTACCCAATTTTTGTCATTTTTTTGTTCGTATCCAGCAGGAAAAGGTGCCCAACCCCATTTGTTTTCCTTTGACTCTAGTAGAAAAAGCGTAAAAGGTAAACAAGACGAAAAGGAGAAGGAGCGGGGAGCTAAGGTGAGGCAACCTGACAACTTTGAGTTTATAAATCAGATATACACAGAGCGAACTTCATTTATTTACAGTAGAAATAGGTTAGATTTCAACATAAGTACAGTCTGCGAGGTATTTAAGAGGTAGTTTTTGAGGGGTTCGTTTCTTTATACCCTTGTAGAGGGAGTTGCATGAATTGCAGTTGCAACATGGCAAAGATGTTGTCTAATGCTTTCGATCGTGTTATTTTTCAGGTGTGCTCAAAAGTAAAGGTGCTTAACTAAATGAAAGGTGCAGGCAACTAGAATTGCGACACCAAGAGCATATGAAATAGAAGAGTGGGCGAACGCGCAACGCAACTTGCAACTTGCAGCTGTCACACGTTGACTTTTAAGCCGGCTTATTGTGCATCTTCGCACACACACACACACACAGGGGGACTCAAGTTCTTAGTATAAGCTGTTGCAAGTGTGGAGTAAGCACCCTGTACAAATGGCTTCCATAGTGACAATCACTTGCAAATCGCTATACCAGAGAGCTTTGCGCTCACACAGTCCACAAGGAGTCCACACAGTGCTCTTCCCCTTTTTACTTGCTCGATCTGTGACAGCACAGGGTGTACCGACTCCCGGCACCTGTCGACACCTTGTGCGCTCTCGTTCTATCACGAACTCAACTTCAACACATGCACTAGTGTGCTCTCGCTCTCTTTCTCTCCCCTCCTTTCTCTCTTTCGCCTCGTTTGCATGTCGCAGAACTAATCAAGCGCTTTGTTTACCGATCGAACATCGCATAAACATTGTCCGCTTTTCTTCTTGCCTCGTCTGTCGTATCTTGTTGCTGTCCATCTCTATAAATAAGCACATAAACACTCGAGCACACTCACTCACACACACACAGACACAGCTTGTTTGCGACGCAAAAATTGATAAATAAATGCATGGGCAAGAATAAGAATAATAGCCGCAAGGATTACCAGCGAAAACAACGGCGGACGACGGCTAAGCAGATGGAGAAAACAGAAAACAGAAATAATAACAAGACAAACGAGAAGAAAGGCAAGTAGCAGGAGAAGCGGAAGGAAGAAGATGGTGGGGGGGAGGCAAAAAATTACAAATAAATAAATAAAGAGAGAGAGAGAGAGAGAGAGCAGCCTGCACGTTCTGCACGCAACACTATGTCTGCAGCAGAGGAAGCAGTGGAAGGGCGATGGAGGGTCGTGTCAGGTGCTGCCAGAAGAAGAAGGAGGAGGAGGTTGGCGGGCATCGAAAGGTTCACGGGGTTCACAGGCGGGACGCATTGTTGCCAACTTAGATTAAAAGTGATAGCGCCAGCAGCGCTCGCGGCGCGCCAATTGAGAAAGCAATCACAAAAACGCACTGGGGTCACGGACAGCGATGGGATACGTAAGCGTGCGTGGGCTGTGCACGACTTGGAGTTGCCCTGCACGTGATTTCAATTTAATGGCACAATAAATTTAAATGAATAAACAAAATAATAATATGGCAAATGACAAGTAATACAGTGTGCAGGGTATCTTGGGGTATACACAGTGCACAGAAGTCTGAAGTGCATCAGGGAAAAAGAGAAAGAGACAAATAGGCACAGCAAAGGGGAAACGCAACTAAAAACAGTGGAGAAGGAAAACAATTTATAATTGAAATCAGTGTCAAGACAGCAACAGCAGCCTGGATAAAGAAGAAGTAGAAGAAGAGATGCGAAACAGAGCAAGAAGAGAGGAAAAACAGCAACAAAAACAGTGATTATAACAACAACTTGAATGTTAATGCAGACGGCAAATGCAACCATCCGGCACTTAAGTCAAATGGCCAACAACCAAGAGAAAGAGAGAAAGAGCAAGAGAGAGAGAGCGACAGCACAAGGCATAAAGATAGAAACACAAATTAGCTAATGTTAAATAAAGGCCGTTCGTTAAAGCTGCGCGCAGCCCATTTGATGCAACCCAAAAACAACAGCAACAACGGGGACAGAGTGGCAAAGAGAGAGAGAGAGAGACGGGGGAGAGGGGATAGCGCAGGCACAGATATGGGCCCCCAGGGGCAATGGCAATGCGTCCCCTCGCAATTGGGTCAGCTCACATTTGGAGCAAACGGAGTAAAATGCGACGAGCCGTAAAAGAGGCACAAGAACTGCTTAAAATTCGAGAAATTCTAAATATTCCCTCTCGCCAACAAGAGAAACTTGTTCTCGCTTTAAGTTCCATTAAATCGGTTAAGCTATGCGTTAAGTAAGGCAGCAACAATGATTAGGCTCGGCAATGCATTCTCTATACTACATATATGTTTAGCGATTTGAGTTAATTTAAACGAGGTCCAATCGAATCGAGCAAAGTTCATTAAAAACCAACTTAAATCATATTCATTACAACGTGAAGTGCGATAGTTTGAAGGTCTATCGGCGGTAATCGGAGTTCGTCATATTCTATTTCAACTCATTAATAGATTATGTCATAGAGTACTTTATTGTTTATCGAAGTTTATCCTCACTGTGTTGACAACAGTCGATTATCACTAATCAAAGTCCAACGTTTGCCATTTTGAGTCGAAAAAGTATCGATATATTAACAAAACAAAGTGAAAAGTACGTAAAGTCTAATGTCTATCGATGTTTTTACCCACATTTGATTATTAACATATCGATAAATTTGGTTATTGAGTGCAAAGTGCTTTAATTTAAATATCGATCGAAGATTATTCCCAAAGTGTTGATAGCTATCGATTATCATTAATTAAAGTCCACCGTTTGCCATTCAAATTAGAAAAAGTATCGATATATATTGAATAAAGTGCAATGTGCGTGAAGTTAAATGTCTATCGAAGTTTATGTCAAAAGTATTACTAACAATCGTTTAATTTGAATAAATATATCATTAATTAGTTGTATAAGTAATGTGTGTTAACTCCAACTGCAATTCATGTATCGATAGCATCAGTACTCTCTCTCTCTCATCAGCTCGTATACGTAATATCGATAAGTTGAACTGTTGACTAGTACGAAGTTTGATCGATCAATCTGTGCATAACGATCAATCTGTGCTCGACACTTCTGCACATCTAAAGACTCTTGCGGCATTGTGAATGTGCTCTTCACTCATGTCATTCATTCCATCGTCCATTGCGCAAACCTTTTGACCAAATTTCACACTTGACAAGCCACTGCAACAATCGGCTGCGTATTCAGAGAGACACACACACACCCATACAGAGAGAGAGAGAGAGAGATGTTATGTAAGTGTGCGAGTGGGAAAGGCGACGAGACAGACTCTTAAACCCACTTCAAAGTCTGCGGTTGCCCGACAACACAATTCAATTTGTTATATCTACCAAGTGGAAAAGTGGAAAACAGATGCGGCCGATGGAACGTTGTCTTTAATTAGACAAAACCATTTCGAGATAAACGACAAGAGACAGAAGAACAGAGAGAAGTATAACGAGACACAGAGAGAGAGAGGGAGAGACATAAGATGACAAGGTAAGAGGATGAAGGGGTAACCGTTGTGCCGCAGGCAGGCAGGTGATTGCGCGAGAATAACGGGAATCCGACTCTCCTCAATCAATCAATTAGCCTAGCAAAAGAACTCGCAGCTGCGAGAATCAGCAGCAGAAGGCGTTGGACAGCAATTAAGATTAATGGACCCGGTCAACTATATACTTACTACCCGAAGGGCAGCACATCCACTGGGAAAGGGAATTGAAATTGGCACGAGAATGAGAACTGTAACGGCAACTGGAACGGGAACTGGAACAGGAATCGGAACTGAAACTGGAACCATCGTTAGTATGGAAAATAATGAGGTACTAAGCAAAGTTGTTGACCTAAGCAATCTCTCGTCCATTTGCCGATTGGCTGTTGATTTATCGATGGACTCTGGGAGGGGCAACTGCGAAAGATTAATCGATTGACCGGCCATAAAGAATGAATCGAACATCCACTTATGATAAGTGGCCAATGAGTACTAAATATTTGTGTGGCTACGATTGTCGGCAATTCCGGCTACTTTTGTGGCTTGCATGGGGTGAAAGTTTCAAGTTGAGGAAACTATCGAAAGCTGTTTCAATTACCCTTATGGGCTGTTAGGGGCCTGTTAGTGTATTGAGTGTAGGCTTAAGTAGAGCGAAATTATAATGAATAAAATTATAATGAATGTCGTGAAAATCAATCGATAGCATTAACCCTTAAGAGATTTAACTTGGTATTCATGATGTTCTCATTGTATCCCTCTCTCTCTCTCTCTCTCTGTCTCTCCTGCTGCGTCTAATGTTTAACTGAAAAATCATTGAGCAGGTTCTATAAACTGGGCCAGAGCTCAGCATGTGTCTAATTAATGAATACTTTGGGGCACTGTGGGGCAGTTTCAGCGCGTTCAGCTGAATAAATAAAGTAGAGCCTGGCTCTGGGAAAGGGAAAACAATAGAGACAAGGCTGACGCGGGAGAGTGGACGCGGACAGGGGCAAGGACGCAACGGGGGCGTTGTCCTTTTCAGTTAATCCCCAAACGCGGTCGAGCTGGTTGCCGAAGGCTAGAACTTGTTTGTCTATCCAATGTAAAGCGACGGTGGGAATGGCGAATTCTACTGAAAACCCAGCACATTATTATGCAGTGCAATTTGATTAAGTTGTTGAAAATTTCATTCGCATTTTGTGCGAATTTAATGGCATTTTATTTGCGCTTATTTAAATTCAATGCCAAGGACCTTCTTCGAGATGGCGAGACAGATAACAAGAGAGGGGCAGAAAGAGAGAGAGATGAGAGTGAGGCTGCCACGCCTCATTTCCGCCTGACTGACACGATGACACGTGTTCCATTCAGATTTCGCATTGGAGCGAGGAGGGTTAGGTGCGTGTGAGGGCGGTACGCAACTTCTAAAGCTTGGAAATTATTCCGGTTTTAGTACCATTTTTCATGTCAGAATTATTCAATTATTGCTGAAGCGAAGAAAAGCCAAGAAAATTTAATACATACACGAAAATGTGCACATAAAGAATGCCAAAAGAAGAACAGATAGAAAAGAGCAGCCCGAGAAAGTGTGGAGACTGCTGCAGAAGGTGCTGGGCGAAAAGATACTCCTTAATTGGGGAATGCTCTTAGTGCAATTCGATGCTGTATGAACTTGAAATATAATGTTAATTTAAGATAACATTAGCTAAACTTAACATTAAGTTAAGTTAACATTAGATTAACTTAACATTAAGTAAGCAATAGGTCAACTTTAGCTAACATTGCTTAACATTATGTTTACTTAATCTAACATTACTTAACGTGATGTTCATTAACATTATTTAACATTATGTTCATTCATTTGAACATTACCTCACATTATGTTAAAGTTATTGGCTCACAGAAAAGAATGTTAACTAATAAATGTTAGTACTGATCATACATTTCGCGCTTTGTTAGGTTACTAGAACATCTGTTTAGTTGCTACGACTTCTGTTGTGTTACTCTGCCTTCTGTTAGTTAACATAGTTGATGCCTGCCTGTCTGGGCCGAGCTAGGGAGGTTGAAAATTTCTTTTGTCGACCTGAGTTCCGAGAAACGAGGCCCAAATTGAACCGCTGATATGCCTCGCTGGAGTGTGCAAATGCGTGTAGCTGTGTGCGTGTGTCTGTGTCTGTGTGTGTGCTGCCACTCATCGGAAGCTGCGTGTATGCATGAGCGTGAATTTTCCTTTGTTGCCTAATTCGTTAGGTCTTTCGCTGTCGTCTGTCGCCTGCAGGCAACCGCGTTCAGGTCGCGTTCCCGTTCAGGCGCGTATTCATTTTCAATTATGATGAAATGTCAATCCGGCACCCATAGCAGCTGGCAGCACTATCAATGCCAACACAGGACCCTCCCTAGACTCTCCCCGCTCTCTCCCACTGTCGCTGTTGGCCCTCGGCAACTTCATCTCCGGTTACATGGCCCCACCTGGTCAAGTGGCCGTAAATGTCGTCCCGAGATTTGCGTGTTGTCGTCAATTTGGCACCCGGAATAGAGACAAGTACGGGTACGGGTACGAGTGGAGTACCCACTTGTCCTTTCGCGCCCTGCTGCCCGCACAAGTCTCCTTTGTGCCTTGCTGCCTTTATTTCGTTTATGGCTTTTCAAATATCAAATTGCAGCACTCGGATCGGTCACCTATATAGTCGAAAATGTTGTCGAACAATGTCGACAAAGACACTTCCTAACTCGTACTTCTCGTTGATTAAGAGCGACAAATGAACCCAAATAATTTGTATATGAACAGAAATATATGTATATATATCAATACTGATTTATACATATAACATATATAGATTACGTGTAAAGATATATACCTAGACTCCTCAACTTCAAAACAGGCACTCACATTGAAAATTCACTTCAAGTTTTCCCTGAAGTACATATCCCCAAAGTGAAGACCTCTTGATATAATAATATATGTTACAAAATCCCAAATATATAGTATTCCAATACACGCTATATACCATGAGGTGTAGAAGTGTTAACAAAGAGTCCTACTCCTCATAGGGATAAGTCAATTTGTATACACTTGCCACGAGTATATTCATTCGTTCTAGAAGTTTGCCATGCACCTTAAGCGACATTTCCCAACCCATAAGTTACGTATGCATATATATTCTTGATCAACATCAATTGGATAATCGAGCTAACTTTATTCTTCTACTTTCTTAAATTATAAAGAGTAACAGCATGTTTTTTTTCAGTGCAGGCTTAACTAATTTTCATATCCGATCGATTCAGGCACGTTTGACTTGGTATAAGTTTCTATGAGCTTGTTGTTTACTTGAATGTATACATATGTATGTATGTGTCTTATAAAAGTCTATATGTGTATGTATGTGTGTGTGTGTGTGGAGCTCAGTTAGCGACACCGTTGACCAATTTGGCTGCTTGCCACATGCGGCAAAGTTTTCTTTGGCTCGGCGACCTTGACTGCAGCCGGGAATGAATGCAACTGTCGGCCATTTTGGGCGCACACTTACAAACACACAGACACGCATACACATACACTAACGAGCATACTTATATATACAAATTGAAACACACACACAGACATTCGCAGAAAAGTTGTTTGGCAAAGTTTTTGAGTTGTTTTTCTATTTGATGCGAAAATGCGAGTCAATTAATTACAGGCAGACAAGCACAACATTCACACACACACAAACAAACACACACTTACACTTACACTAAAGCCGGTTATCTCTTTTTTTGTGCGTGTATGTGTGTCTGCTTCTTTTGTGTGGCACACAAAGCGGGGCGCCTCGGCCTCGGCCAATGTGCCGATATTTTATGGTCGCCACACAAAAGTCAAATGAAAATGTTTGCATTTTATTTCGAGGCAGTTGGCGACATCATCCATTGGACAAGCTTAAGTTGTGACTGTGTGTGTGTGTGTCAGTGTGTGTGTGTGTGTGTGCCTGCATAAATAGTGGTATAAATGAACGCCTAATGAGGTCAAGCGGGCAGCGGCAATGGAATGTTTTATGCTCGACACTTTCGCTTCAGCCACGCCATTGCCCTTGCCCCTGCCCTTCCCTTCCACTTCTCCTCCCTTTTTACCACGTACTACCATCTCACTTATCTCAATTGTCTCCGTGTGTGTGTGTGGCGATAAGAATCTACTAGTTGTGTACTCTGTACACCCTATTCGCACTTACCATAAACAGTCTGGGCAACAATTAGCAGCATTAGCAGCCAGCAGCAGCTGGGCTGGTGTAGTGTGCTGCCACGCCTCATTTTGTTGGGCGTTACGCTTGGGGCTGCTATTGTCGCGGTTGATGTTTGCTGCTGTATCTCCTTCTCTTGCACCTTCTTCGGTACACCTGCAGCACGTAAAGCAGCTGGAAAGAGAGCGAGACGGGGAGATCGAACTTAAGATTAGAGATTGAAGATATAGTGTGATAATAGCTAAAGCTAGAGCTGTATATATATAATATATATGTACATATGTTTATCTGAATCGATTTCCTATATCATTCATGCCTTGTCTTACGAACTTGTACAAAACCGAAGGAAAGAAGAATTGAGTGTTTAACTTTTAACTATTGATCTGGATTTAACTTCGGCATGCCGAAGGTTCTATACACTTGCAGTGTCTTATATCCTCGAATCGTTCCAATTCTAGTTATATATAATGGTGCAGAATTTAATGGTTTTGTGTATATGCAATATTTATATAATATTATATTGTAATATATTTGTAATATGCCATACTTTCATTGGCAACAATAAGTTTATCTCTAAATTCAGAAACGGTTTTCATACAATAACCTGCATTCCGGTCGATTGTTCCTATGACAGCTATATGTTATAGTGAATATTCTTATGAAATTTTATTTACATATTAAGTATATAGAAAAAGTCAGATGTAGTAAAATGGTTACAATATCTTAACAAATAACAAAAATCGGCCGATAGTTTATATGGCAGCTATACGATATATCAGTCCGATTCGGCTCATTCTGACTTATATACAGCGTGCAGCAATAAGAAGCATGTATGCTGAGTTTCACCAAAATAGCTCCAAAACTGAGAGACTAGCTGGCGTTGCAACAGACGGACAGACGGACACACGGACACACGGACAGACGGACAGGACTAGTTCGATTAGTTGATGCTGATTCAGAATATATATACTTTATAGCATCGGAGTTTTCTCCTCAGGTATGTTGCAAACTCCTGCCCAAAACTAATATAACCTTTGCAAGGGTATAAATATCAATGTACTAAGCAGTACAATCTGTCCTTCTTTATTCACTTGATTAACTCTTGTTTACGAAGAAATTCATCAAAATATTGCCAGATTATTATAATAATAAATATACCAAGTTAAGTTGGCTGCGTCTCTTTTGTGAATATCCTCTTACCAAAATCTATGTAATTGTATTCGGACGCAAATAATCGAATTGGAAACAAAAGACGCAAATCGACTTACTGAGTTCGATTCGCACTCGAAACTAAAAACGAATTTCAACGATTTGACGAATTTTTCTGTTGTTGCCCAAGGACTTTTCGGACGCAGTGTTTAATTTATTGTTGTTGTTGTGCTGGGCTGTGGAAGGGTATGGGTCGAGGGGAGTGGGCGGGGCCAGGTGGGGATGCGCACCTGCCGCTTTGACCCACATTGATGAGTTCGGTTCAGGTTTTAAATTGCGGCCGCTGGCGCCATAAAGCACGACCCAATTGAATTGTTACGCTTCGGCTAATAAAATTTTATGTGCGGCTATTATTAGGCTACCCCGTCCTTCCCTCCTTGCCCAGCATACCCTGCTTCCCCTTCTGCTCAGCTCTGCCTCTCTGCCTCCTTTCTTTCTTGCCCTGCTTCCTTGCAGCACACTTTACTATCGCCTCCCTTTGGAAAACAATGGCCGAGAAGAGGAGCAACAACTACACACACATATTGTCGCGCACAGTGCAGGGCAGCCGCATAGATCCGGTGTCTGTCAGTACCGCCCCTCCCCTCCCCCTTTACGCCCATTTACAACATGTTTTTGTGGCCAACTCTGCGCGAGTCCCGCGTTCTAGTTTCAGTTCGCAATCCGCATCCGCTTCGCATTTGAATCCCAACGTAAAGCTGCGCTCTTCCCGTCTCTGTCTCTCTCTCTCTCACCCATTCTCTGTGTCTTCCTCTCCCTGTCTTTTAGTGTAGTGGCTTTTGCCACTTTTCCCTTTTATTTTTCGGCGTTCGAGCCGAAACTAATTTATTTCCTGTATTGATTTTGCGCCCAGTCGAGTTGGCGTCCCAAATTTATGCATAACTTTGTCCTCGTCGTTTGATATCAGACACTTTGATTATACGCCTCAACAGTGCGCTACTCTCCCCCCTCTCTCCCCCCTCAAGGGGTGCATGTTTTTCGCATTTTTTGCGCTTCACTTGGCTCGTGCGGCGGCTCGTGGCGTTAAGTACGCGCGGACTCTGCGGACGCCCACGAAATTTGCATAGTGCCAGACGGGGAGACGAGCAGACGGACAGACGAGCAGACAGAGGGACGGACAGACAGAGGGGCAGACAGAGAGGCGCACAATCCATTTGGCTAACTGCGCCGCGCACAAGACAAACTCCGTTAGCTGACCAGAGTGGCAAGTGGCAAGTGGCATGGGAAGTGTAGCTGCAATTATAATAGGGTATACTCTGTAGAAGACTTCGATACGAGGCATATATACACAGCACAGTGGTGTGAGCCTTACTCATCTGCCTGTGCATCTATTACAGGGTATGAATGCGCACATGCTCGTACCAATGCTGTGCCGAGTCGAGTTTAATGAACCTTTCAAATGACTTGAAGTGCGCCAGAAATTAAATTAGAGATCGGCAAACATTAATAAGGCATCGATTTGTTTAGCTCATGTTGATTTCAATTAATCGAAATTCATTTTGACATTATGCTGCGTTTATTATTGTAAACAATGTTGTATTTTTAATTAGAGTAATTTTCTAATTTGGTTAACTATGAGAGAAGTGAGAGGAAGGTATAAAGTGGTGTTTTGTATAAAGCATGAATAGTATTTTGTTGATTTTTCTGGGGCATGTTCTATTAGAAATACATTTACTATAATTCTCATAATCAATTTGAGCTATGTATATGTATGTATTATATGCATCTTTATACCCTTGCAGAGGGTATATTAATTTAGAGGAGTTTGCTACGCATCTTAGGAGACATCGTCGACTCAATAAAGTATATATATTCTGAATCAGCATCAACTAATCGAACTAGTCCTGTCCGTCTGTCCGTGTGTCCGTCTGTCCGTCTGTTGCAACGCAAGCTAGTCCCTCAGTTTTGGAGCTATTTTGATGAAACTTAGCATACTTGCTTCTTATTACTGCAAACTGTATATAAGTCGGAATGAGCCGAATCGGACCGATATATCGTATAGCTGTCATATAAACTATCGGCCGATTTTTGTTATTTGTTAAGATATTGTAACCAAATTTACCACATCTGACTTTTTCTATATATTTAATATGCATATAAGATTTCATAAGAATCTGATCACTATAACACATAGCTGTCATAGGAACAATCGACCGGAATGCAGGTTATTGTATGAAAACCTGTTCTGATTTTTTCTGCACCATTATATATAACTAGTATTGGAATGATTTGGAATATAAGACACTGCAAGGGTGTAGAGCCTTCGGCATGCCGAAGATAGCCTTTCTTTCTGGATATTAATCGCTTTGTCTGTGAACAATCTGAATAATCATGGATATTTAAGCCTATACTGCCTCGTTTGATCATTAATGATATGTTAGCAGGCTATATACAATAATGTATACCTGCTATATACTTTATATATACCATATATCTTAGCTATATGCGAATATGTGAAGGTAACTTCGTTTATTTATGCATTATTGTCAATCTTCGGGGCTCAGCTGAGGCTGTGGGAAGGCTCCATAAACCTGCGAGTTACTGCAATTACCATCAATATGCCTGTGTCTGTTAGTAGTTCCATCAATGCGCCATAACCCGCAAGCATAACCAGCGCTATAAGCACGCCCGGTAGACGCCACGCCCCGCCACGCCCGTCGGGCCCACGCACAACTGTCATTTGCCTGGCCGCGCAGGCGGCACCGCAGCGCAGCCATAAAGTGTCGTAAAGTGCATTAGAGCGCACTTGGCGCAACACCCACACACCCACACCCACAATGAGGCACCCATTCACACACACACACTTCACGCACACACACAGAAAGCTGAAGGAGGCGAATAAAAAAGAATAACTAACCGGAAATCGGCAAGAGAAACAAAAACAGAAAAGGCCAAAGCAATGCGAAGCTCGTTCTCCGTCTTGCATAAATATTCATGCGGCCACAAGAGGCATCTTACACTGCCAATATCCCTGACCCTGTCCCTGCCCCTGCCTCTGCCTCTGCTCCCTGCCCCCCTTTCAGACCCCAGTCCAACAGGGCGACTAACACCTTCAGGCAAACGAGACACGGGGCGAAGGCGGCGCTGATTCCGCATACTTTATGCCATTTCTGATTGTTTATTATTGCGACACACACATATACAGTGAACATAGGTAGCGAGCGAGGGGGGGGAAGGGGCTGCACAGTTCCAGCTGGCGTAGCGAAAGGCATTCAAATGCCTGGGAACATTTATTGGCGTGTTTTACGCGCCATAAACTCAAATTCATAAACATTTTATGCACTACATGTGTAAATGTGTCTTTGTCTTTGCGCCCCTTTCTTGCCCTCTCACGCTCGCTCTGCCTCTTTCTTTCTCTTTTTGTTGCTCGCAGTCTCCTTCTTGCAGTTGCTGCAGCTGCACACGTTGGGCCACAAGGAGGAGGGGAACCAAAAGGCCAAGAGAACGAGCCACATTTTTAGCCGTTAGCCAATGCGAAAAAATAACTGAGATGTGTTTGCATTGGAGTCGACCTGTAGATACCCTGCAGGGGTTGAAGCAAAGCAAACACAGAGGGATAGAGAGAAAGAGAGATACGTATTTAGACTGAGCGACAGAGATGCAAAGAGGAAAAAGACTGAAAGAGAGGGAGGGGGAAACAAGATATCCAGAAAGAGCTAGGGACATGTATGAGGCTTAACGCAGTTAAGGAAAGAGACAGAGAGAGGAAGACAGAGGGAGAGAGTGAGAGTGAGAGTGAGAGAGAGAGAGAGAGGGCAGCCTGGAGATATAGATAAAGAAGAGAACTACAAGAGTATGGGATTAATGCACAATGATTGAGGTTAAGCATGCTCGCTTGGTTAATGATTGAGGTTATGTTGCGCCTATTACTTAATGATTGAGGTTATGTTGAGGCTAAGCATTAACTAAGGTTATGCCTATCGCAATACTAGCTATGCCCTATACCTATATAGCTTATATCAAAGATATAGTTGACCAATTCTGATGAAATGAGAATAGTTTTACTGAATAACTTTCAATCATTATTTATATTCTGATTCAGCCCAATCTTGTCTTTGCTTGCTATATATATAAAGTGGTTTCAATTCGAAGATTTGTTTTACAGTATATTATATGTAGAGAAATAGTTAGATGAGTTTCTTGAAAATGACAAAGAGAAAGAGAGAGAGACAGAGGAGACTCTCTTCGCCCGAACAGAGCTTGGCATTTGCGTCTATCGACGCTTGCATAGTTGTATAGTCAAGCTGACTTGGACTTTGCTGAGGAGGTAACTACCCGCTTGGCTGTGTTGTTCGCTTGGGCAGTTCTGGGCGCGCTGCACAGCAAAAAAAAAGGTAGCCTACTTATGTGCGCAACGCTGCAGGCATTGCGAAAATGCGGCATAAAAATTCATTTTATAGCCTGCGTTTTTATTGCCCCCAAGCATTGTTTCTGCTCCCCTTCCCCTGCCCCTTGAGCACTGTTGCTGCTGCTGCGCGGTAATTGTTCCAAGTGCCGCTTGTTGCGTATACGCCGCATGGGCCTCATGCATATGCAAACGCCACAAAATGTCGCAAAGTCAAGTGGCCGCACGAGTGCGTGTGTGCCACTGTGTGTGTGTGTGTGTGTGTGTGTGTGTGCGTGCCAGTGATAAGCGCATTATGAGCTTGAATGGCTTCGATTGCCGCCTAGCTGCGCAACGCACCGACCCGCCCCTTCCCGTCCTGCCACGCCGCAGCATCTTTGGTTAGTCGCAGTCGATTTCGCTCGAGAGGCGCGATAATTGTGCTGAAACACCTCGATAAGGTCAAAAGGACACATATACAACACACATACACGTAGCTGACATGTGTTAGTATTGGTGTTGCTGCCGCACCTGGTACTCAAATTGAAATTACGAGGGGCACGCAGCGGTGTGGGGGGTGTGGGGCAGGCAGAGGCTTCACTTTTGTGCCGTTTCATTGCGCACGAGCCATGAAAATTGTTTTCATTTCCAATTATTATTTTTATGTGCATTCATTGTCTATCCCCCTCTGCCCCTCACCCCCCCTCGAAGCTGGACGTGTAGCTGTAGCTGAACCTGGACAGCAACCACGCATGGTTTTATAGCCGCAATGCTGAGTCAGCAGAAATCACGAGCGCTTTCAATGTACTTGATTAATTTGATCAAGTTCCAGTCTAGGGTGGCCCGAAAAACACAACACACACACTCCCCTGGAGTTCCCCCTGCCATGCTTGCCAATCTTCTTAGCCTCATCTCTGTCTCAATTACCTTTGCTATATTAACAACAGTCCCGTGACTGCGCCTCCCTGCGCCTCCTCCTGCCCAGCATGACTTCATGCCGTGCTTACGTGTCGCATCGTGTGGGCAGAATGGAATTGAAACAAATTTGAACAAGAATTGTTATACAGATGGAGTGGGGGGGGGAGGGGAGGAATCAGAACATCGCAACATCAGTTGCTGGCAATGATGAACAAGAAGCTGGCATGGAAACACTGTCGAATCGAGGTGGGGGCAACGGCATAAAGGGGGTGGCAGCTGACATGGGAATGACACTGAAACCCTGGACGAGGCTCTGTTGACAGGCCGACGGCAGTTTGCACAGTGTTACGAAAACAATTTCATTGAAATTATTTCATGCAACGGAACTGTTTTTATTACTGCAGTTGTTGTTGTTGCTGTTGTTGGCGCTGTTAATTACGCGTAATTCACTTTATTACTGCAACAATAAACACGCGCATTTCAATTGAAAAAAATCTCATTCATTTGAATTGTTTCTCATATTCACGAAATTTTTATTGGAAATTTTGCAATTTTCATGATTTGAAAATTGTTTAGACTATTTTTGTGTTTGTTTTTCATCAGAGCGTCCGTCATAATATCAAATGATTTATAAAGACGCTAATGGAATTTTTAATGTGCAACATTTTAGATTGTTTCCATTCCATCTGCAGCATTTCTATAGCTTAGAAATCGATGTAACAGGTAGCAGTAGGCGTGGGTGACCCTAGACAGTTTATATATTCTTGAACAGCCTGAACAGTCGAGTCGATTAGGTGCGATGTGCGTCTGTCTGTTTGTGTGAGCATGCAGATCTCGGAGATTATAAAAGCTGGGACTGTCAAAGTTGGTGACAATGTGACTTATTATTGCACGCAGCTTAAGTTCGCTTGAGACTTTAGCCACGCCCCCTTTCGACCCTATTAATTAATAAAAATCAAATTGCAAGCGTAATTTTAATGCTAGAGCGCTCATATCTCGTAAATATAGTTATTTTTATCGTGCAAATTATTTCAGATAGGAATATTTAACATGGAAGTTATTGAAGAATTTAATTTAAGGGGTGTACCTATTACCAATGCGCCGCCTGCAAGGTATGCAATATAAAACAAGGAAATAAGATTTATAAGAAGAAGTTTAAGTGTTGGATAATGGGTAGATAACAGCTCAGCACGTAGGACTGTAGCTTAAGGCCTTGTTTCATTATGTTTCAATAAGTTACTATTGCAACTATTTCTTTTTATTGTTTAACTTACTAGAAAATTTTATTTATACCAAGTACTCTTTATAGTAGTACTTTTATATGTTTTTTTTATGTTTTTTACTCTCCATACACTTGTTTTAGATAACCCTTAGCCTGTCTAGCCTGGCAATAGCTCTCGGAGGTAGCTCGATGCAATCCCTTCCGGCGACTGAACTCAACTCGACTCGAAGCTGCAGCTCATTAGTTCTCATTAGCTACCCTAAGACTGCGACTAATTAGGCAACTAAGTCTACCGTGGTCTGAGCACTCAAGAGCACCTTGCACTCTAGGCAAATCTCTTCAAAGTATGGCAACACTCTGCCTAAGTCATTCAAAAGTAACGATATGTGAAGAAGAAGATGAAGAGGATGAACAAGATATTTCCGTGGAACTCATCGAATTGTTTGCTAATCCCCGCTCGGCGGTTTTCACTACACGTGCAACCACTGTGCCCGCTTAAGAGGCGCTGAAATTAGCTCCTCCTCCTTCGTCAGGGACGTCGGCGTCGGCGTCGCAGCTAGCGCAGGCAGTTCAAGTGGCGCAAGATAAATGCTGAATTCGTGTCTGGCGGGCGCCCAACATTATTTGGTGGGTGGTGGGTGTTGTTAGCAGTCAGTGGGCGAGTCAAACAGCAGGGGGAGGTAGGAGAGAGAGAGAGAGAGTCGGGGGGTCTGTGTAGGCGTGGTCCGCCTCTGGTTGCCGCGATGGTAACACGCTTTAGTGCACATTAAGACTTGTTTACGAATTCGCTTGTAACATGAAATTAATTTGTAAATTTAAAGGTTGCCAATGGGGCGCCATCGAGTGGGCTACCCCCTATTCCCTTACCCCCTCTGTTGCTTGTTTGGTATGGCAACAGTGGCAGTGGCTGTGGCAGCAGTGCCTGCCATATGCACGCACTTTAATTATTTGTCAGCGCTTTGACAGCGCGATCAGAACGACAAGTCCCACAACTATTGTCCCTACCCGTACCCTCCCCTGCCCTTCAACTCATTCCCCTCTTTGACTACTGTGGTTGGCCGTGTTGGCAATGCGGTTCCCTGTTACATGAGATCGCCACACAACCAACTGTACACACCCCCCGTCCCTGCCTGAAGTTGTGCCTTTGCACGCACTGCAATTTCATGCAATTTGTTGCCAGTGCCAAGACAGTTGTCTGCACTGGCAAAAATAACCCATTGAGTTCATTGTTTGGGTGCATTTTAGAGAAGGTTATAAATTTTTGCAGTCTGTTTGGGAGCTTTGAGACACTAAACTCAACATGAGACTTCCGAAACCTTCACTTTGATTTCTCTAAATTAAATTATCATTGTATATATGTATATTTGTATACCAAGAATGTATATATAATATATATATATATAATGCGTATAAGAGATTGAATTGTGAGAATCTATACTCGGCATTGGTCCATATGAGATGTGTAACAGTATGAAGGCAACTTCTTGTGATTTAAGCGAAGGTCAATTAGTCCAGGAAAGATCTTAGAATTCATAAGAGAAACTGCACTGATTATAGTAATATATATATATTATACATATTATATATATTATGTATTATTATTTTTATATTCATAGTATTTGATATTTGTATGCATATTATTATTGTTGTATTTACATTCATATTTAGATATTATTTACATTTCTATTTGCAAAAATAGCAATAGAAAAAGGGAAACCTTTGCTCAGTTCTGAAGAGTTCGTGAAACAAACTACTCAATCTAGATGAGGTTTGTATCATTAACCCACTCAGACTATTCTACATATATCATACAAGAATATGAATATAACATATACATACAATATAAAGTACATACTATTGTATATGTATATAGATTAGACATTGTAGATTGCACATACATAAGTAAAGTAAAGTTCCTCCTCCCTCCTCAGTAAAACTACCAAAATATTTTCCTTACTTCCCTGGCCTTTGTTTGTCGTCTTTGAGCAAATCTATTATTGTTATTATTATTGTGATAATATTAACAAGAAGTGAAATATATTTACTAGCTACGCCACAAATTTGTAGACAAGTTCCAGCAGAGACTCGAGAGTGGAGCTTGGCAGTTCGATGCGGATCATTAGGCTTGTGTCGCACAGTGTAATAAATCTGTCAGCTTCTGCCGGCATTTACATCTTGGCCTGATTGTTGTTAGTGTTGTTGTTGCCGTTGCTTGGGGGGAGCAACGTCATGTCAATTTTGAGCCTTTGTGCTGAGTTCACAAATTCACAACTTTGACTTTGAGGTTGAGTTTGATTTCATCAGCGCGAGACTTTGATTTGGCCTGTCGCTGATTTAAATTAAATTCGTCAGCAGTAGCAGCAGCAACAACAACAACAACAACAGCAACAACAGCAGCCGCAGCTTGTCAATTGAGGCGGGCCAAAACAACAAGCAAACAGCAAATAAAAGCAGCTTCGCCATTTTGGCAACTTCCGGCTTGTTGGTCGGCCAACTTTCTGGCTTGCTGGCTGCTTCTTCGAGTTGATGTACACACACACACACACACATACGTACATATATACATGACATATACATGTATATATGGCTTGTACAAGTGGGAGTAACAAGCAGCTAATATATGCGCCTTGGCACGCCCAACGCTTCATTAAAAGCGACTCACGACTCAACAGGGGCTGGGCAAGGAGTGACAGTATGTGGAGAGGGGGTAGTGGGGGGTTGGCCTCTGCTGGATTGTGAGACGTCTCTCTCTCTCTCTTTAAAGCCTTTGCCCATTTATCAACTAATGGCCAAGTTTGCGTGTGCCGTGCATAAAAACTAACTACAACGACGCAGAGGAAGACGAAGACGAAGACGAAGACGTCAAGTCAACTTTTTCCGTCGCCGCTTAAGCTACTTAAAGCGAACTTTAAACATGAAACAAATCCCCCAACGAGCAACAACAACAACAACAACAGCCACAGCAAGGGCGGCAAACACAGGAGCGGAGTGAGGGTAACTTTTCAAGTAAATAGCCGAACAGGGCGACCAAAGTGTGGCAAGACAAGCAAATCCATCCACCCTTGGCTTTGCCCTCGCCCGCACTTACATTCGCATTGGCATCCGCAGCCGCATTGGCATTCGTATTCGCATCCGCGTATCCGCACATCGACAGCTCAATTCCTTGTGGGGGGCGTGGCTGGTCACGTTAAACGTTTTTAAATTCAATTTGCAAAGTTGAAAGCTAATGATGGCGCCGCAACGAAGTAGCCTCTTCAGTTGACAAGCCCCTACCCCCCTACCCCCCTCACACACAGACACACACACACGGGCGGACGTGGTGGAGTGAAAGGCAACCGGATCGGATCGAAGAGAACTGCGAACTGTGAGCAGAATCCATTTCTCCAGTCGCAGCTGCTGCGCGTTGCCGTTTGAGCGAGTGCAAGTTTAAGCATGTCAAACGACTCGAATCGAGGCGAAAGAAATGACGGAGAAAACATTTTGGAGACGGGAATAGAAGACGCCGAAGACACACCGAAGTACTCATGCCCTTACTATGTATGTTATAAGTAAGTGTTGGAGTATTTATAATATATATGTTTACATATTATGTTTCACATTTTCTGTAGTTCTTCTTTCTAGACACTTTAGACCTTTGAAAATGGTTAAAAAAGGTTATCTTTACCTTGTGCAAATGTATGTAACAGGCAGAAGGAGGCGTGGCAGACTCCACAAACTATATATATTCCCATTCAACATCAACAGCCGAGTCAATATATCCATATCCGTCAGGCTGTCCATCCGTTTGAAAATCTTCATCGCAAAGACTATGAAAAAAATATGAAAATATGTCTAAATATTGCAGGCAGATCAAGTTTATTTTAGCTTTTGGCCACGCCCCTTTCTGCAACCGAACTCTAAGCGGAATTTTGAATTTTTGAATAAAAACGAGACAAGAACAAGTCTTTCGATGAAAAGGGGGAAAAGAATTAAAAGAAATCTTGTCATGTTCGTCATGGCATAGCTGTAGTACCCTCCACCCTGAGGATGAGAGAGAGAGACAAAAACGAATGGATAAGTCTGCCCGGTGCGACATGCAGTTTAATAAATGATTTCGGTATCCGTGAAATGCGTTCGACTCCGCAGCCGGAGCTGTTACTTGCACCTTTGCCGCACCGTTGCACTGAGTGCAACAACGCTTTGCTGACCCGACAAGGGATTACTTACCTTCCCTCCCCTCCCTTTCCCATCCTTTGCTGGATTCGCTCTATGACATTTACAAAACTTTTGAAATATGAAGTTGTGCCAATAATCTGCTGCAGTAAGTGAGCACTCGATGACGCAGCAGCTTCGCGTGTACCCACCTTCTGTTTCTCCCCATCCCCTCTTCCCACACTATTCTGTTCTCTTACCAAATTGCAGCTTCAAGCTGCTCATGATGCCGTGCAAATGCCTTCGCGTACTCTTTCTAGCCATGCATCATCCGTCAGCGATTTCTGCTATACAAGAAGTTATATATATGTGTGCAGATTATGTGTATGTAATATACGAGTATATATGTACCTACTTATAAAGTATGCATATACGAGTATATCCACGCACGCCGCGCATATTTCACGCACGTGCTGAAAACTTTGGCCAACTATGCCAAAAGATTTGCCAGTTCAATGATTAACCGATTTAACTTAACTTCAATTGGTCATAAGGTAGGCGGATCTACATATCATTCGGGGTTTTTGCACGAAAACATGCATTGTTTTTCGTAATACCTCATCATAAACATTACCATCGATAACTATCAACACAATCTAACTAACTTTTAATCTTTAATGGAAAAACAGTTGAAAGTAAAGACTTTCCTAAAATTAAAGACAGAAGCCAAAAGATGTCTGAGAACAATAGATATCTATATATATAATTATATACTAGAAGTACAATAAATGTATAAGTGTAATGGATATCTAAGATAAATCTTAATCCTTAGGTTAATATATAAAATACTTCTATTCTTATAATGTTCAATATAATATACAATATATATAATCGGACCCTTTAGCATTTCAAGTATGAAATCCTATATCATTTGTAGTTTAAAGATACGTCTTTAAAACGGAGTCATAGAGCGATTCGTTTGAAGAGTTTTCGTAAAGCTTTCGCAGGGTCTTTCTTTAGAGTACTTTCTTCTAGATATGGTATATATAGTCGGTATTTATAAGGTATTTATAAGGTTAATTGCTTAATGAACGCCAGTTGCAATTGCCTTAGACAGCCTCAAACCGATGACTTTTCCTTTCCTGCCTTATATCGCAATCAATTTGGCCTACGGCTAATGCAATTATCACTTCCGTTTCCGGAATTGATTACTCGCCAACTGCATATGCTGCTGAGGACCACAATCACCTTGTTCACCTTTCGTCCCCACACAGAGTCCATTTGAAGTCAGGCTTAAGTTTATCAAATCTTGTTGGTGCTCAAGTGTATCCATTACAAATAGTTGCCTCCTGCTTCCCCTCTCCTCTCTCTGTAAATGACCCATAATTGTCACATAAACCGAGCTGGGGCTGCTCTACACGTTGACTTTTGTTGCGAGTCAACAGCGTGGAATGGCCAAGTCAGAGCGGGCTGAAAAATTCATTTAAGCAGTCGGTAAACTGCGCTTCCATATATCATACAGTGTAGAGGGAAGGGAGAGGGGGAGCTAGAAACGGGCACAGCAAAGAAACCACACACACACACAGTCACACACAACGAACCTAAAAAGAGAAAAGGATTTTGGCCAGCCGCCTAGTTGCCGCAGTTTCTTCTACCCAGACCCCGCTTTGGCCACCCCTGCCGCACAGCTTTCAGTTCCGGCTGCAGGCTCAGCGTGGAGTCTGAGCGTGGGTAGGAGGGTGCGGTAGGGGGGAGACAGGTCCTTGCGGCTAGGCGCGCGCTAGTTTCATAAATCATTAGGCTCGATTGTGTGTCCAACACGTTCTGCTGCCGCTGCTGCTTCTAGTTGTTGTTGTTGTTGTTGTTTGCGACAGGTCGACAGGGAGTGGGAGTGGCAGAGTGATGGGAGGAGCGGGAGGCTATGCCACAGTGGCACACACTAAATTAATAAAGCATTTGCTATCTGCGCCGCATGGCCACAAGCGCCAAGGTGGCAACGTGGCATCCCCAAAAAATTGCAGCTCAAAAAAGATAATAAGCAATGAATTATCCCACACGCAACGAGTATCAAAATTAACCTGCCACACACACACACACACACGCACACATACACATATGCATAAGTGCGTGTTGGTGTTGGTGCTCAGTAGAATTTATCGCACGATATGCCTGATGCTGAGAGTTGTAATTTTTCATGAACCCACACAAGGACGCACGCAAAGCGAGAGTGGAAGAGAAGAAGGAGAGGGGAAGTAAGAGTGTGTCTGTGTGTGTGTGTGTGTGCGAAGATGGAGTAGATGAATGCGAAATGGAACGCAACTGCGAACTGACTTTGAGCGGCATCGTCAGCGTCGTCTTCGCTGTGCTCACGTCCACGTCCACGTCGACGTCCGTCCACCCGACAAACGCAGTCATTGCTAGTAAATTTGAATTTATAACAATGCAATTATTTTCAATTTCGATTATCATCATTAGTAACGACATGAAATTACAGTTAATTGTGATTTAATTAGAATCATCTTAAATTTTAGCACAAGGCCGTATCGACAGGTTCAGGGCCCTTGTAATTGAGTTGCTTTAAAATATGACATGTATTAAGTGCATAAAACACGTTACAACATACAGAAACTTATTACAAATTACTTACACTTTCTTCTCCATTTTCTATTGGCAAACCCCTCCATTGTTTTTTTAAAACAATATATTTGGCGCTTTCTAATTGTCGATTGATAATATAGTCAATTAATTCTGTCGTTCTTACACCAATCGTGCTTCGCGACATTTATATCCATAATCCAAAGGTTATAAAGGCACAGTCATAAGGAGTCGTGGCAAACCCCACAACGTGTGTATAAAGCAGGGGGCCCCAGGTAACGCACCGCACACCCTGCACATTTCTAGTTCCGGTCCTGTCTTTCAACCACAAATTTAGTGCATGAAAAAGACAATTTAAATTGTATTGTTCTCTATGCTCAGCTATTTGTATATATTATGCTCTATAAACTTGCAACAACAAGTTGAACGTTGCAACATGGGCAATATTCAATTACAAGTTAAATTGATTGAAAGTCGAATGTGTTTGTTGAACTTTTGTGGCTTGAAGTGACATAGAATGGTATATATCACTAATTGCTCGACTGAAACTGTTTGGGCACTAAAAATGAATAAATGTATCAAATAAAATAAATCAAATGGATATGAAGTGCTTAAGAGAGAAGGTAAATAAACTTACAAAAGAAACAATTGCACTCAAGGCACCCTGCAAGCAGTGTTACCGCATGTACGTTGAGGGAGAAATAATTAAAACAGCATGTAGCATAAAGTTTATTCATTAAATAGTTTAAAAAATTAATGAGATGTGAAAATGAAAAGTATGCGTTATTAAAATATCAATGAAATTACGTGTGTGTGCAAACAATATTGCCAGCCCGATGGCAGATGGTAGCCCTGCCCTGCTGCAGCAAAGGTCATCAATTAAAAGCTGCTTGCTACACAAGAGCGTGTGGGCTCATAATGAGAGAGAGAATTCCACTTGAATGGAAAACGATGCAGATTTAATGCTTGACAACACATTTTTTCAAATGTTGTCGAATATGATTGAATTGATTGCAATTAAGTTGTAATTAAAACAAAAGGACAATCAACCAATAGGATATATAAATAAATGAAAAACAATTCGATATGTCATAATTGGTCGAAAGTTTTTAATAACTTCTTTTGTCTTCCAAAAGAACATCACAATCAGATAAGTAATGAAAATAATTACAACAATTTGGAATATATTATCGCCTCTTCGAGATCATTTCAGCTGTATTCGTCGCCTGTATGAGTGCTCGCATGTGTTATTTATCAGGTGTGCGTGTGTGTGTGTGTGAGGGGGAAATCTAAAGTAAGTACTTCATGAAAGGATAAGCTGCTCTGTTTTTGTTCGCGCCGAGTCACACACAGCGTCGTGGATGCAGCACGCGGCACATTATGCAAGATTAATTTGTGATGTCGTTATAAATAAAAGCTCGAGCATTTTATAACTCGCTTCAACTTGTCTAAATGGCGTCCATGGATACAATTACCCGTGCGGTTTCCATTTTGTTTTTTCCCTCACATGTCTCACCTTTCCTTCTCTGTTCTCTGTCCTCTGTCCACACACCTATTCCATCACGAACGTACACGGTACATGTAAGTATGTATGTATATGTTGTGGTTCCGTCGACATTGCGGTTTGTTAGGTAATATGTGGCATTTAGAGCCAAATGGGCGAGCATAGGGTGGGGCGCAAAGGGTTGTGTGGACAAAGTCAATGGCCAACGGCATGACCGAAAGAATAATGTTGCATTTTATTTCTCTCGACGGCAATTCGCGCACGGAACGCGTTTTGTTCACATAATCGGATTTGCAGGGAGCACATACACCAACACAGTCCCACACACACAGACAAACACTAACACAGATACGCACATTTGGTTCTGTGACTGTCGCATTCACATTTAGTACGCCCATGCAGAGGGTATATTCAATCTGTCAAGAGGTTTCTAATGTACCGAAGGAGACATCACCGAACCCATAAAGTAGGTATATTTTGAATCATTTAATATCTTATGGAAATCACTTAATGTTATATATTTAATACGATATCAAATCATCAAAATTGAACCACTATTTAATACAGTTTTCAAACGAACAATCAGTCAGATATAAACAAAAAGGGTGTAAGAGCTTCGACAAATCAAACATCCTTTCTTTTCATTTGTCAGTTTTGTCGTTCTGCTTCGACTAAATACTGCGAAAGAGACGGACGCCATTGGCAGAGCAAATGAGAAGGGGGAAGGAGAAAACACAAGCACAGCGGACGCAACAGGCCGCTCGTCAAAGTCTGTAAAATATTTATGTTCACACACCCCCCCGAAACTATTCATGTTTATGGGCACAAAACTGGCAATTAAATATCCTCAACTCGAGAGTTAAGCAAGTCGAGTTTCGTTGTCTTCGTGTTTTATGTCCTCTTTTATTATATTTCGCACCATTTACTGCTTATATTTTATTCAAAGGTGTGAATATTTACCAAGAAGCTGACAGTTCAGTGACCGTTCTCATAGGCCTCCGGTACAAAGTGGATTTAAGTTTTTTAATATATCTAAGTGATTGCTAAAATAAAATTCGAAGCATTTCATTTGTTTTGGAATATTTCATATGGAATAACAACAAAAGGCTTAATAAACTCTTTTGAATTTTGACAAGCTTTGTACTTGATTGAAACAGCCCTTAAAAGGGTTTTGCATCAATTTCCATTCGCCTTATAAATTAAAATATACACATGAATTTCTTTATCTCGTTCAGTATTTCATTATTTCGATTATTAAAACACAATAAAATAAATCCAAGAAAGAAATGTAAGAAAATGTCACGTACTTCGTGTGTGTTGCCACAAATGCAAACGGAAGTTTGAAGTCTTAAAGCATACTATAAGTGCCGGACACTGCTTTATAGGGTCGAAGGTGTAAAAATCTGGGCAACATTTATTTAAATAATTAATTATAAATAACCCAACAATTTTCAACAGGGTATTAAAGATATGAATATAAATTTAAATATAAATATGTGTTTAATGCATATAAATATGTTTAAAAATATACAACATTTTTTAGCCTGGTTATTTTTTGATCTTATCTCCAGTGACCTCACAGGCTCGAGTAAAAACTACGCAACACTGAAAGTCGATCGCCGATCGTAAGCTGTAAGCTACGCTGTGCCTGTCGCAAAGCTCACTGCTGCGCAACTGGCTCGTCTTTTCATTGTGTGGCGTCTATTTTTTGTCGAGTCATCATTAAATTGCATACTTAAAGTGCAATAATAACTACAACAAACACAGCAACAGCTACAAAACAAGTGTTAAATGTTTTGCCTGGCATCGTCTGGCTAAAATGTATTTAACTTAGTTTTGGCTAAGTGTATTTAAAATGCGTTCGGAAGCATTAAAATTGAACAGTCTTTAATGGAGGATGCGCCAAAGCGAATGAGAGAGAGAACAAGCAAGTGGGTGGAAGAGGGATAGAGAGGCAGACAGTGCATGACCGAAAAATGCAATGAATTTTCAAATACAATATATCGAAATGTGTTCGTTAGTCAGTGTGGGCGGGAGAGAGAGAGAAGGGAAGAGAGAAAGATAAAGAGAGAGAGGGAGATACTAAAAGGGGCATGGGCTGGTGAATTTGAATGTGCATAAATGAAAATGAAATCAAATAGCGTAGCGAACACAAACATGTAAACGCACAAATACACAAACACACATACACACTGATATACATATATAATATACGTACATACATACATATACTACCAAACAATACTACTACTATTAACAAGCGATTTTACGCAATATTTAAGCGCACAGCTGCAAGCGATAGGCAGAGGGAGATAGACCGAGGCGTGAAGTGCAGTGGGTGAGGGGAGAGGGGGATGCAAGCGGGGCAGGTGTCGCTGGCACTCACTGTATCTGTGTAAGGACTACGGCTAAAAAGGCTATCAGCTGAACTCACTCAATTAGCCCAAGTGAGGATATCAATCAACGCATGCAGGAGACCCGTGGACTCAGCCAGCTAATCCCAGAGCAGCAAGAGATGGAAACAGAGGGGCAGAGAGAGGAAGGGAGAGAGACTGGGAGAGACAGAGACAGCACACTGACTGGAGTGTGCTCGTGTGTGCGAACTAAATGAGCGACAGATGGACCAGCAGACGCAGGCGGCAATCGGGAGTCAGCAGTCAGCAGGCGGGGAAGGCGGGAAAGAGGTGTGTGAAGGGGGGTGTGGTAAGGTCATTTGTGGCAGCACGTGCTGTAGAGCTAAAGGCGCATTCAGCACTTTTGCAATTGACAGCAGCTGGAGGAGAGTGCAATCTGCTTGGACCCTGGTCAGTTGGCTGGAAGAAGGTTTCCTCTTCTTCTTCCTCTTCCTCTCCATCTTGTTGCCAACGTTGTTCTTGTTGCATTTATCAATTTGTTTGCACTCTCATCAATATGTTGGCAGTGCAGTCTCAAGGTGTGCAACCTGTGTGTTTGTGTGTGTGAGTGTGTGTGTGGGTGTGAGTAAGTGTGTGAGTTTCATTAACTGTACTAGATGAGTTTATCCAGTTTGCAGTGAATTTAATTAAATGTCCATGGAAATTGCGGCCGCTTGTTATCGAGGCTAAGCCAAAGGTGAAGGGCACAGACAGAGATGGCGACAGCCAGTGAAAAAGATAGCAAGAGAAAGAAAGAGAGAGAGAGAGAGAGAGAGAGAGAGAGGGATATTGATAATGCAATGAAATTGCCTCGCAATCAGGTGGTCAACCAGGTGGCACAGCGAGCTGTTTCAGCTTGACAGATTCTCGAAGGTTTCGGGTTAATTGCATCGACAATTGCTGGACACATGACTTCCTCATGTGCGTGTGTGTGGCAGACACAGCTATGCCGTATTGAAGCCGTCTGTGGAGAATGCGACTAATGCGACAAGTAAACAAGGGGAGAAGACACAAAGTGATTCTCGATACAAATGACTTGACGAGCAGAATGAATAAGAAGTCTGTGTAAAAGGGATGAAGGGGGATGGTGGAAAGGGGGAGAAGAAGTGGTTGATCTGCCATTTATGGGGAAGTTTGGCAAACAAATAGTTTGCTCTACTTCTGCCCGGTCTGCTTAGTCACGCAACAAATATGGCAAATACAATAAATAGCATCCTGAAGGACGATGCCCTGCACACTTAACAATTCAATTTAGCCAAATTGAGCGACGACAAAGGAAAATACTGGTACAAAGCAACAGAAAAAAACAAGACTCAAAGCTACAGTTAAGCGTGTTCGACTGGTATATACCCTTTGCGCTTAGCGTACTTTGTGTTGCCTATCTTTCGGGAGGTGCCTTGGCAATCAGTACACCCCTTAAACTTTGGTCTTGAAGAATTTAATTTGTTATTTATTTATTTGCATTAACTGGAACTTTCTAGCATTGATGTGACGCTTGCAGTTCGATTGTTATCGATTAACAGGGGCGGTAGAGGGTGTGACTAAGTTCTAAAATAGACGTTATCTGAGTGCATTAATATGGTATATTGTCATCAAATTTGATACTCCTAGCTCTTATGGACTCGGAGATCTGGGTGTTCATACAGACAGCAATGAACTAATTAGCACAGCTGTTGAGGCTGATCAAGAATATATGTATATACTTTGTGGGTCACCTATTACATACATTTTCCGTTGGCACAAAGTTATGATACCTTTCTACTCCATGAGTATAGGGTATAAAAAGTAACACAAACTGCGAACAAACTTTCAACTTTGCGGACATCATAGTAAGTTTGCTCATGCCAATGCTCGGCAGGGATACTATGAGAGACGGGGGAGGGAGAGAGAGAGGTAAAGAGAGAGACAGGAAAGGGTAGATCTGAATGCAAGAGTTGTATTGTATGTGTGTGTGTTTTGAGTATTGGCAACTTACACTTAGGTTGGTCGAACTAAACTGAGCTTAGTTATTTTTTAAAAATTTGAATGCAAATGGATAATGCAATTTTCTACTCATACATTTGTGTTTTTACGGTATTTTAGGTATTTTTCTATAATTTGCTGATATTTTTGTGTGATTCAAGTAGAGTAAATAAGTAGTATTTATTTTATAAACAAACATATGTATTTATGTTTAGAGGCAGCATTGGAAAAATGTGTCCTTTCGTTGATATTTTTTGGTATTTTCTAGAAATGGGTTTTATTATTGTTTCTGGTATTTGCTGCTAAAATGCAGTAATTTCTGGTATTTTGTTATGGGTTGATTTGATATACCAATTTGGTTTCAATACGAGCTTCTATCTACTCATAATATTCGTAGTAACTTCTGGTATAATTCTTTTGTTACTACAGGGTATTTCCAAGCACAACAGGGTAATTCTTAGCACATACCGCAACTGTGGTATAACACTTAATTTACTTGTTTTTTTTTCTCCATTTTTATTTGATCATTAAACAAATCATTTGGGTGTGTGTGTGTGAAGTTGTAAGTGCCGCAAATCGTTGGTATTTTTTGTTCTTGTGCATTGTGCAGCAGCATTACTCGACAGCAATCAACTCCTCCCCCCCCCCTCATTCTAACCCCTCCATCCTGCTTCACTTTCCCCCTACTCCATTGAGTGCTGTTGTAAAAGTTTAATTGCTCGACTTGGCTTGTGCTTTGTCCCCTCTCTTGTTGTTGTTGTCCAGCCTTTGGGCTAGGCCAAGTACCTTGGCCACACTCCTCCTCCTCCCTTCATCCCTCTTCCCACTACTCTCTCTCTCACACTCTGCTAGATTTTTTGGTGCACTTCTCATCCACTTCAGTCGTGCGTTTTGCGAATGCGAAGCAAAACAAAATAGAAAACACGTTGCGAACGTGCCAAAGAATGCGCCACAAAATGGAAACTAAATGCGAAATATGAAGTGAAATAAATTGAAATAATATATATGAAACGCAACTGGAAGCGAGTACTCGAACGAGCACTCACACTGGCATAAGGACTCACTCGCAGTCGCTCGCAGTCGCACATACCCACGCAAGTTGTGAATTTGCATAGCGAAAACTGCTAAAATTAAAGAGCTACAGCTGCAACTGCAACTGCAACAACAACAACAGTCGTACATCAGCAACTACAACAACAAGTGCAGCAAGAACAAAGAGGAACAAAGAGGGAGAAGAAGTAGAAGAAGTGCAATTATTTAACAATTTGAACGGCCGAAGTACTCGAAACTTTCGCCTAAATAATGCGCACAGAATTGTTGCAGTTTTTGGGCTTTTGTTTGCATTTCTTCTTCTCTTCCTCTCTTCCGTTCTTCCTCTGTTTTATCGTTGTTGTTGTTGTTGTTTCAGTCATTGACATTTTGACTATTGAAAGACTTCACAAACTATTCGTACGGAGGCGAGGACTATTGTTGGGCAAGCTAGCAGAGCCATTGCGAATATAGCCCTTACTATGGAAGGGTATTTATTCTTTTATACAAATAGTAATATAATATATATTATAATATAATATATATTATAATATAATATATACATTGTGTTAGGTTTATGAGCTTTATTTTGTTTATCCTTTTGTACTTTATTTAATTTCAATATTCATTCACTCATTCATTCATCCTATACCATCCAAGCTACACCTATATCTCATTTATTCCATTCTCTGATCGTTCAATATTGATTGAGGTTCAACACTTTCAAATTAAACTGATTTAGTTATGTTTATTATTTCGTTTTTGTCTATGCTTTATTCGGTGATTTTCATTCCACTTCTAACCACTGTTGTTCCAAGATTATCTTGACCTGTCTAACCTAACTAACCTAACCCATTTTTTTCTTTTTATCTATCCTTTTTTTAACTCCTCTTTCAATCCTATATACAATAATTCTATTCAACCATTTCTCGCTCGAAACATTGCCGTCTACCCAATGTTGTTTTAAGTTAATCCTGTTCAATCTAACCTAACTCATCTTACATATTAGACTATCTTATATATATAATATTTCTTATTTATTTTATCTATACTCGATTCACACTCTTTTATTCCATCCTCACACTATACATCCAGTTTCAAACCTATCCAAAGCCAATCTACCACATTCCGTTCTGAGAGCTTTATCTTTGGAATCGTTGGACCGTCTCATCTGAAATAGTTGAACTGTGGGCCGATTAACTCTATTCGAGAAACTTGAATTAAGTCAAGGAATTTCATCTGCAGCATCTGCTGCTGCTTCATGCTTGGCAGGTTAAGGACCCCGTTGGCATAGCTAAGATACTGCTCTGTTTTTGGGGTTTTCTCTTTTTTACTTCTTCGTCCTCTTCTTGTTCATCTGCTGTTGCCATTTCTTGCTGTGTGCTCTTTTACTTTTGTCATGCCCCATTGCATTATGCGATCGCACAAATCTTAAGCTGTTGGGTTTGCTAAACCAACTCGTTTGTTTGCTCGCTCCTCACTTGTCCCTGTTCATGTTCCTGTCCACTTTCTTGTTTACAGATTACCCTGTCCCCCTCTTTTCTTCTCTCCTCTCTACTTACACTTCCCTTCTCTTTCTGCTCTGCCACCTGCGCGTTCCCAAACTCAAACTCAAGCTGAAAGTTTGTCCGGCTGCGTCAGCTATGCACTGATTTTGTTATTCCTGTAAAATATGAGCTTGAATTAGGCACACAGACACACACACACACACACACGTATATATATAGACACAGAAACACACACGTCGCCAATCAGATTTGCCATAATACACATACCATCAAAGTCATGCACAGTGGAACAGTTTGTATTCGAAGTGGATTAAGTATATCTACTGCAGAACTCTTGATATATGAAGTGGGTAGAGTAGCTTCATATATCATGTATACCCTGGACCCTGTAGGGTATTTGATATTGTTATGCCTTATATCTTTTCACTTTCCTCTGTTGTTTAGTTGCTCAGGTATTCAACTATTTATTTATATTTTGTCGATCATGCAAATTGAATTAAGAAACTTTTGCCAAACTCAACTTGAACATAATTGCTTTTGCTAGTTACCTTGGCCTGTGCGACCCACTGTGCGGCATGCCGACACACAAAATTTGTGCAAACTTTTATATTTTGCTGCCTGAAGATTTCGGCCAGCATTTTCTATATACATATATGTGGGGTGTGTATAAAGCCAAGGGCTGATAAAAACCCATGTGAAGTGTAGCTTGTACAAGCTAACAGCAGGCTGGCAGAGAGAGGCAGGGGGGGGGAGAGCAGGGGGGAGTGAGCAGCAGACACACGGGACACACATATGTCCCGGTACTGTTGGGACTTCACTCTGGCAGTCCCCTCACCATACCCCTCCCCTCCTCCAGCCGGACGTGACACTGAAGGTGTGTGTTGTCAAATGTGCACTCATTTTGTTGAAAAATTGAAGTGTATGCATGACTGCTCGAGTGCCCGTCTCTGTCTACCTCTCACTCCCTCTCTCTCTCTCTCTCTCTCTCTCACTGTCTCTCTCTATCTGTCTCACTTGCTCAGTAGTTGGGTTGTAGGCGCTAAACAAAGCCGGAGGATGTGCGAATCCTTTTAGTGTCTTTGCAGATTTTCTTAGATTTCCGGTCACTTCACTAATGAGTTTTACAATGTTGAGCTTAGAAAAATTTGTTGACACAACGCCTGCACACAACAACGCTCGGGTCCAGTGCACACCAACACGCAGGCACACAGACCAACAGACAGACACACACATGGACACACACGCTTAATTTAATGCTAGTCATATGCACACAGCAAATTTCCATTGAGCCTTGTCCCTGTTTGTCTTTGTCTTTGTCTTGCCGTCCCTGTCTTTGTCTTTTGTCACTATCTCCATCCCTCTCTATTCGTGTTGGCTTGTTTGTCTTTCAGTTTGTGTGTGCATCAGCGGAGGCAGCAGGAGCTATCATCTGTGCGTATTATGGGGCAACTTTGTAACGCACTTGTCAGGTTTACGGCAGTTAAGTGCTTAATTTACGTGCCGCTAATTCGTTTATGGCCAAAGAAGCCAGGCCTCACGGCCCGATAGATACGTTTCCGGGTCAAAAGAGACTGAATCAGTTTGAACTATTCGCCGCCTAGCTTGAAGAAATTGTTATTAGCTGATATAACTTGGTATAAGTGGTCTAACTGTTATAATCATGATTATATTTATATCAAGTGGTCAGCATATGAATACAGATGAAAAAGTAAACATAGGTATAAATAGGTCTAACTTGGTATAAAGTGGTATAACAGGTATAATTGATATAATCATGATAATATTTAGTGGCAAACATATAAATACTGAGGAAATGAGCATAGGTATAAATAGGTCCAATTTGGTATAAACTGGTATAATCATGATAACATTTGTATTAAGTGGTAAATATTTTAATTCCAAGGGAATATGCATAGGTATAACTTGGTGTAAAGTGGCACAACTGGTATAACTGATATAAGCATGAATATATTTGTATTAAACGGTAAACATATGAATAAAGACGAAGTTTGCATTGAATAAATATGTCTAAATTGGCATAAAGTGGTAGAAATATGTATAAGCTTTTACAAAATGGTATAAACCTAATTTCATAGTTATAAGTGGAATAACTGGTATAATTGATAGCATTATAATTATATTAGTTTTAAGTGCTAATCATATTAATAGCGCAGAAATATGCATAGGTACAAATAGGCACAAATAGGTAAAAATGGTATAAACTGGTATAAAGTGCTAAGAACGGAATGCTTTCCAGATAGATAAAAAGTAAAAAAGCAGAGCTCGGAGTAGTTAAATGCCGGAAGAAATAGGTTAAGAGTGGTCTAAACAGGTATAGGTACAAGATAGTAGGTATAAATTCAGGAAAGAGTATATGCAAGACATATGTACATACATATTGAGGTATAGGAACGAAGAAAGAAGAATAAGAAGGCATAAATAAGTATAAAGTGGTTACAAATAGGCATAAAGTAGCATAAATAAAGTGGTACAAATAGGTAAACAACGGCATCAAAGGAAACGGGACGCGAATAGTAAACAAAACATGACCAGATCAAACTATTCACTGCACCACGTTTTCAATCTCTGCGAATCGATTAGACCATTTTGAATAGCGAATTTATGCGAATTTGTTCAACTCATTCCATACCATCCACTTGGTCAAGGGAGTCAAAGCGGGTCAAGGGGGTCAGTGGGGGTCGAGGTCGAGTTCTAATTGAATTGGCTTTGGCAAATGAAATCCAGTCAACGTGTCGAATCGGTGCCGTAAATCTCATTTCAATCAACCAACGATTGCTATGTGAATAATGTGAATGTGAATAGTATGAATGGTAACCGATTGCAATCGATTGCCGGTGTCATGCGGCGTATGAGTAATTCAACAATAAGTCTAACTCAATGCATGGCGCTTGACTGGGTCGCAGGCAATTGAGCTGAATAAACCGCATTGCAACGCGCTAGCAGAGCAAACTCTTACTTCTCCCTCTCTCCCTCCCTGTCTCCCTCTCACGCACAACTAGTTCGAACATTATTCGAACAACATAACAAAATAATTTATGCATCAAAATTCAACACGGCGAAGCATTTGCAACAATTGCGGCCAACATTTTGAACATATCGAATGTTTTATTATTTTCACTTAAAATAAATAAATGTTTATGGCCTTGGCCATACCCTAGAATAGTTGTTGGAAGTGCGAGTTGTTGAGTTTACGTAGTTGTTCTTTGAGTTGGCCATTAAATAGGTTAGGTTAAATATCTGACAGACAATACCCTGCCGTCAATCACACTTATGCTGCTCATGGAATGCGTGAGCTCATCTACCCAGTAATCTATAAAAGTACAGGGCATTCGGGAGTTAGCTGTAGGTAATCGATATAGAATATGTGAGGTTATGAAAAAATAACTTCATTTGCAATTAATTGTTTTACGATAGTTGGCGAACTGTGCTTTTTAGGTTTAAAAGTGTCTTGTGCAGTAAATATGATACACTCTGTTCTACAAAGTATCGATATTACATATCGTAGTTACATATTAATCGATAGTAAACTGTATTTCTGTAGACTTGCCCATTCTACAGCGTATCTATTGCATTAAGTACTCTCAATAAAAAGATTTAAATTTATTTTTTATGTTGTTTTGTGTTGCGGCCTTTGTCACGGCAGTGTTTAGAGTTGTGGAGAGGGGGAAAGCAGAGGGCAGGGGTATGGGGGCTAGAGGAAGTTGAAAAGCAGAGCGTGGCCCATTGTAACTTTGGATTCGGCTGCAACTGCTGCTGCTGCTGTTGCTGTTGCTGGTGCTGCATAAATTGCAACAGCAAAAAAGGCGATGCATAAATCTTGACTGCAACAGCCACATTTAATTGCGAAAGTTTTGGCCAAAACTGTCGGCGTGAGGTGCAAGCAGGAAGGCGACGGGGTAAGTGAGCAGGTCGGGGTGAAGTAGTGGCAGTGAAGGGGGAAACTGTACACGGGGCACGGTGCTAGCCCGAAGGGGAACGTGACTTGTCCAAATCAGCGCCAGTCTGCGTCCCAGAATTATGAAGCACACACTCGCACACACTCTGGCACACACACTGGGGCACACAGACTGGCACACACCCCCTTAGGCGCAGTGGCGTTTTACAGCACACTGAAATTTTATCGGCTGCCAAATGGCCAACACTTGGCTACTTGTCCACTCATCCAGTCATCCAGTTTGTCCCTGCGTTTGTCCACTCTCTTGGCCAGCGACCTAACCCGCACACACACACACACACAGAGAGACACACACTCACGCACACACATCCTGGCGCGGCCATAAACCGGAGGCAGCCTTCTTCGCCCGCAGCGGTGCCCCGAAATCAGTTAACAGGCAATTTCAACTATTTTACAGGCTGCGTTCGGCATGCCAAATGGCCGGAGCCAAATGTCAATACTATCAGCCTGTACTGGCGCTGTACCAGGCTCATTCCCCCGTCCCCCCTCCCTTCTGCCATCACCCCCGCTCATGAAATAACCAACAGCAACGGCGTAGGGGGACGGGGGACATGTCGCACGAGTGGACTGAGGGAAATGGAGCTGACCACTGCGATTGGTAACTCCAATTGGGATTGGGCACGGATTGAGATTGAGTTTTGGATTGCGGCCGGCAAATTAGGGCTAGAGATGCGTGAAGGAGCAGCCAGAGATGCGACGCATCAGTGCGGGAATCCGCATTGAGCAGCTTTCAATTATTTCTGCTGTCTGTTAACAGACAAAAGGGTATAAAAAGGGGAATGCTGCGATGATTTACCTTTGCATGTCTGCGTATGACAATTGAAATGTATAACATTATAACAGTTGAAAAGTATAAGTACATATATAAGTTAAATAGTAAAACAGTACAAAAGTTTACAGTATAACAGTGCGTATTACAGTATAACAGTTAATAAAATTATAACAGTCTTAGAACACAGCTTAATAGTGTTACAATGTAAAGGTTACTGCTGGCATTGCTACTACTGCTAGTGCAATTGCTCAGTATAACACCTCGAATATAACAGTTTAACGAAACAATATTAACCTATATTCATACATATCATCACAAAATTGTGAAATAGTTTGATTATGAAAGTATAACAGTTTGGCAGTAGAACAGTGAGCTTCAACAGTAACCCTATAAAACAACAGGCATTTGTATAACAGCAAGAATACCACTTGTGTCCAATCAGAAATAATATCCCAGACACCCTGTTTAACATCGCTGCACTGCACATGACACCCTGTATGCCAACAAACTTAGCATCAACACAAAGAAATCAAAGGGAATGATTCAGGTGAGTGAGTGTGAGTGAGCTGTGAGTGTCATTCCTAGTCAAGTAAACTGTGTTTTGGTCTAAATTACAGGGTACACACGGTACTTAAGAGATGCAGCAAGTGAACCAAAGAATTCACTTGAAAATTCCTTAGCATTTGCGCATTTCAATTAAGCTGTAAGCTGTGAATAAATGATTCAATAGAAAAGAAGGAAGAGCAGTGGCTGAAGGAGTAGGAGAGATAGGGGGAGAGATACTGACTAAGATACTGATAAATAGTGCCGTTTACTCGTTTATTAATGTCGTTTTGTTAATAGAAATGCTCAACTAAGCTGCCGATTAAGCTGTCTGGCCAAGCCAGAAGCGTCTTCACAGTAGAAGAGAGTGGCGGGAGGTGCCTTATGAATAGCTACGCAACTTTTTGGTGACTAAACGGGACTTTCAATCAGGCAGCAAATCCGGCGGCAGCGGCAAGTGAAAAAGGCTAAAGGCAAAACAAGGCTATAAATTTGTCAACACTTAAGGCCAATCGCCGTGAGCGAGAGCTCTCTAACTCGAACTTTAACTTTGACTGCGTATGTGATGTGTGCGAGGGACGTAACTTTTAACATGCCCTGCAAAGTATGCTACAGTTATAGCTTTTTTATAGGCGTCTACTCTCGGGCGCCACTGTGTGACATTTGTGAGTTAGTGCGTTATAATGTCGCACTACTTGCTATGCTTGAAGTTGCACAGAGAAAGGGAGAGACAGAGAGAGAGGGAGACGGAGGGAGAGAAAGAGAGGCAGAGAGAGAGAGAAAGGAGCAGGGAGGACTACACAGAGAGAGAGAGAGAGAGAGAGAAGGAGTCACTGCGCGGCAAGTCAGTGTGATTTGTGCATTCGGTATCAATTCGAAATGCTCAGCACCGCACTGATTTGCCACACACTGCTGACCTGCATATGTGTGTGTGTCTGTGTTAGTGTGTGCGTGCATTTTTTGCTTCGTTTTCTACACCCTTTAATCATGTAAAAGCTTTAATGATAGGGTATACTAAGCTAGTACAAATGTATGTACATGGATATGTATGTAACAGGCAGCAGAAGGCGGAGTAAAGCAGAGTAATGTGTAAGGACACCAAGTCATTCTGTCTGTATGAGCACGCAGATCTCAGCTGTTATACAAGCTAGAGACACCAAATTTGGCATGAAACTTACTGTACATCTTAGGTTTCAAAACTTCATTTCAAAACTAGGGTGCCATCCCACCGCCCTCTCAAATCAATATTAAAATATTTTAATATGATTTATAAGCAATGTATTGGAGATACAACTTTCTGCACTTTCAATTAGATCGGACAATAAAGACAAAAGTTATTGAAGTCAACTTTTGTATACTTCCGAGTAAACTTTAGTTTTAGCACATTTGTATGTAGAAGTGGTTACACGTTGTTTTTGCAGGATATCTTCACGTCAGCTACTGTCGACTGTAGCATTCGTTAGTTGTTTTGCATTGCCGTGTTTCGCTCTGCAACAACTTCAAAAGAAACCGAGCATTATCGTATTTCCGCGTGTGCTTTATTATTTTCGCGTCCTGCCGCTGTAGCTGCTTCCCTTTGGCTCTCCTCCCCCCCTCTCTGCCACTCTCTTTCTCTCGTTCTGTCTGTCTGATTGTCTGTCTTTTTCTGCCTGTGCCTTCCTGCCTGTCGATTTTTGCTTTTGTTGAGCTCTTCTCGCTGCGCTGCTCTTCGCTTGTTTGCGGCATTTTGCATTTTTGTGGGTCACAAACACAAATCAAAAGCAATGCGCACTCTTCCCCCTCCCCCACCACCCTTTGCACCGTCTCCCAACGCAGTTGTATCATATTTCACTAGGGTATTTCCCTCCCTCCCCCCCGTCCCCGTGCAGCCTGCTTGCTACTTTTGCCATTACCAAAACAGGCAAAGCCACAGCAGCAGCCACAGCAGCAGCCGCAGTCGCAGCCAAAGTCGCAGCTAGCGACAGACGAGACACGGCCACGGTCTGCGTACGTGTGTGTGTGAGTGTGTGAGTGTCAGCGTGGTAATAAAATGCATAAAAATCAACAAAACTAACTTTAAATGCAAAATGGCAACGCGCAGCGTTTGTCAACTTTTTTATGCGCTTCTCCCCTTCCTCCTTTGCATACCCTGTAAACAGAGTGGGAGACAGCGAGCAGTTCCATCTGCTTTGCCTCTGTGCTGATACAATTTGACACACGCTTTACATTTACAGGGTATTACTGAGCCCACACTCATTGTCTGCTCTTCCTTCTGTCTCTCTTCGTCCCCCTCCCTTGGCTGTAAAGCGGCGCGTGGAGCCTTCTGCGCGCAGCACACAACGGCCGCATTTACCAATTTTGCCGGCATCAACTCGTAAAAGGAAGCTTCAGATCTGAGATTTGTCGCTGTCTTGTAATGCGACAGGGAGACAGAGACACAGAAACAGAAAGAGAGAGAGTGGAAGAGAGAGAAATGAAACCGCGAAATGTTCGCGAAACGAAAAGTTGCTGCCGTTATGAGGCATAAGCAGTGGCGTAATGGATTACTTTGGCCATAGCCGAGAGAGAGTTGAATGATCCTCGAGGTGTTCAAGCCAAAGTGATGAGTTTTCCATTGCAACGCGAGGCAGGATTACTGTGTGTCTATACGATATACAGTTTATAAATGTGTACAGACTATATATAGTATTTCAATGGGGCTAGTTTCAAGTGTTTAATCAGTATCATATGCCAAACTATGGCATTGTTGATAACAGCATTAAAATTATACATAACATTATTTACACACATTACCTTTCATAATTGTTCCTCTCTCTCCCTCTCATTCTCTCTCTCTCTCTGTCTATGGGAGATACAGAGAGAAAATCCCGCTGGGGTTAAAGGTTCGACAACAATTTTGTCTGTTTTCAATATGTTCCATAATTCTATATCCGTAAACTACAACGAAATGTGCAACATTGTCTAAAATTGTTATACTCATTGAAAAACAGCTGCGCAGAGCGGGTATATTCAGTTGGCCTGAATTCATGACTCGCCCACAGAGCTCAAAGTATTGAGTTGTGGCTGCCTTTGCCTTCATAAAGATACTTAGACTAAATTTCCATATACTATACCATAAGAACAAATTTATAACAGTATTTTTAGGTATACCTATGCCTAGTCTGCTTTTATTTTTTATTTTTTTTTTTTTTTTTTTTTTTTTTTATTATTATTAAGTGAAGAATCCGTACATCACTGTGTGGAGAAATATTTTTAAGAATTACCAAACACTATATCAAAATAAGTGAAGTAGGAACATAAGTGAAAAGTTTTTACTGAGTCTGCTTTTATTATAATCAGATACTGCAATGTTATAACGAAATACTCATGCTATGCATCTAATTTTTGGTATATATGTATTATGTTCTATTTATAATCTGCTGCTCAAATTTCATGTTGATACATAGCTTATTCTTGAAGTTATTCAAGTATTGCCAGGCGCCTTGGCCAGTCTATTTGCCCCTGAGTATATGTAACATATACAGTAGTTAACTTAGTGCTGTGAACAGGGTATTTCAGCATCGCAACGGGCAGTTTACTGGCACTCGCTTTACGCACTTCGCATTACGCATTTCCTGTTCTGTTTACTGTTTTGTCTGCATATCTGCCTAGCTGTCCGTCCATCTTTCCGTCTGTCCGTCCGTCCGTCCGTCCGTCTGTCTTTCTGGCCATTGTTGTTTTCTAATTACAATACACTAAAATACAAATGCACATCTGGTGGGAGGCTGCCCCGCCCACAGCACAGCATCCCCCAGGACGAAACTGATATGGCGAGGCTCGTTCGATAAATTAATTTCGCATTATTCGCGTTAAAAATCGTTCGCTGTTTGCTCTTGTTATTGAATTGTTTTGCACTTACTGCGAGGTCTGACAGGCCACTCAGACAGCAGGGGCCGCATACTCGACGTATATTTAATTAATAATAATTGGTCAATGAATTATGACACTTACCTTAAATCAGGGCGCTTGACAAGAGGCGTTAATCATGCGCCATGTTGGCCCGATGCCTCGTGTTGCTGCTCCTCGTTCAGCTATGTCCTTTTTTATTTTCACAGTTATTGTTATTAATACTCTTTTATTGTTTTATTATTGTCGTTATTGATTTTGTTGTTGCCAGTATGCGCTGCTTCTCTTTCACTCGCGCACTCTCTTTCTCCTCCTCTCTCTCTCTCTGTAATAATAAAGCTGTTTGTGATTAACGAACTTAGTTTCAGCTCGACTCGGCTTTAATTTATTGCAGTCCACTCATTTACAACAACAATAACAACAACAGCAGCAGGGAAAATCAGTGGGTAGCCTGCAGCAGAGTCGCGTTTTAAGATCATGTCAATTGAATTAATCGCTTTTCTGCATTGCCTTTGGCATAGTATGTTTAATCTATTAACACGTCCTCGGCTAAGCGGCTCAATTGCAACAAGCACAAAGGCTACAGTCAAGTGTGCTCCTACATAACTCCTACGTATTTTGTGTTGCATACTTTAGGGGCGGTGTGGAAATCAGCAACTCTTAAAATTATTTCTTAAATAACTTCTTTGTTAGTTATCCGATTGCAATCAAATTTTCAAAAATAAATTGAACATTGATAATTATTAGGTTTACCAAAAATAAACTGTACTGCATTAAAATGATGCTTGCAATTCGGTTTTTATCGATTTACGGAGGCGTAGGGGGGCGTGGCCAAAATCTAAAACAAACTTGAGCTGTGTGTACTATTTAGACAATCTTTTTAAATATTTTCGTAGTCCTAGTTTCTTAGTAAGCTCTCTAAGTGAACCTAAGAAAGCGGCTAAAAGGTCTGAGAATTTTTTTTTTTTTTTTTTTTTTTTTTGATTGGTCTGAGAATTGTAGACATCTTAGTTAAAGCTAAATAAAATTTAAACGTACTACACATATATAACTATTCCTGAACTTAAAGATGAATTTAGTTGAATAGGAGAGGTTAGACAACTGCAACATTAGAATCTGAAGTGCATTTTGAATAAAGTTAAATAAAGACAATCATAATTTGAAATTCTTCATTGCTATTATTCTTTATTGTTAATTAATAGATACATGCTATGAACTACCAATGAGAGAAATAGTGATACATGGAATGTAAACTAAACATAAGTTTACTAAAATATCTTTCCACAAAACTATTCCAAACGTAGTGCGACTTGTCTTGTTCCAATCCTGATTCTCTGCAACTTCTCCTAGTTGGCTATCGATAACAAAGTATGTTTGTTCATTTTGAAGTTAACGTCACACAACTTGTATATATATACAGTGAATAGTCTCTGATACAATGTAGCAGAGTGGAATGACAGAACTATATCATAAGGCTGTCAAGAGTATTATTGCATTATTTGCTGATAAGAAAAGCCAAAAAGTAACTCAACTCAACTAACTCAACAGACTTGTGAAGGAATCTAGTTGAAATCGTATAGTATATATTGAATTGATCTCTTTAAATTGCAAGTACTTGAGAAACTTTTCATTTTGTTTTCAATTTCAGCCATTTGGCAGTCCACACAAAGACGACAGACGAGACAAGGCCAGGAAGGAAGAGTCACTTGGGTCACTAGGGTCACTCGGGTGAGTTGGGTCACTTGAGTTAGCCGCACTTGTCGATGATTTGTTTGCCCTTCTCAAGTTCTTTTTACACATAAGCTGGGAAAACATAACGCAGCAAGTGAAGTGACAGGGAAAGCATGTGCATGAGGCAGACAGAGACAGGCACAGAAAGAGAGAGAGAGAGAGAGAGAGAGGAAGAGCGTTGGCAAAGCCAGAAAGTTGGCACTGCAAAACTATTCTCGTATTTGCCTGGCATTGATTTGCCGCAATTGTTGTTCGACTGGCAGATTGGAGATGTGACTGGAATCGCAAGTGTGTCTACCCCTTCAACTGCTCTGTCTCTTTCTCTCTAGCACTATCTCTGTGGCACACAGTCTCGCAGTGAGGGGGCTGGGGAAAACTAATATGCGCTGAACATAAACGGGAACTGCCGCAGGGCGCAACATTTTTGGCTCATTTTGTAGATTGCGAGTTGAATTTTTAATTACACTCGAAAAATTCAAAATTGCAGCGAAACTTTAAATGAAGCTTGAAACAGAAACACACACACACACCCCCCAAACACACACACACACACGAAGACACATGCGTCGCTTCATATGTGGTGTGTTGTGGCACCTTAACGATCTGGCAATGCCGGCAATGAGCTGGCCCCACAGGCGCAGTTATTTCCATTATTAATTAATGCGACGCGCAGACAACACACACACACACTCACACACACTCACACACACGCTCACACACACACACACCCACTCGCACACACACACCGTGATTCCTTGCAGCACAAAGTTTGTGCAGCATTTGCAAGTGAAAGTTGCACGCAAGGAAAATGGAAAATACTTTGCAGAGCAATTGAAAAGCGTTCAGCAAACTTTTCACGCAGTTCATTTTTACTCGAAACTTGCACAATTTTGCCCCATATTTGTATACGTATTTTGGGTACACCCCTTTGCCTCTGCCCTCCTCCATCACACAGTTTCCTGCTCGCATATTTTCGAAATATTCTTTGGGCAGCCAAACAGCTGAATTCAATTAAAACTAACCAGCAGAAGCAGCAGCAACTAGTTCCGAATCGGCGTCGAAAAAGAACTTTGCCACTTCATGCAGCGAAAATAGCAAGCGCACAGTGGGCACAGCTGCGCGAAAAGTGCACAAAAGTGCAGCAGAAATGCGTAACTTCTTTTAGCTCAAATGATTTCTAATATAATATAGTAACAAGGTCTGAGATCAGGTCAGACCCTTATTGAAGATTTTCAAAGGTTTATTTAAAGTTGAAGATTCGTTAAAATAAAACAACACAATTCAAATCAAAAAAAAAAAAAAAAAAAAAAAAAATATAAGAGGCATAAATATGCTTAATTAAATTGAAAAGTTAAAAAAAAAACACTTCATTATAAATAGAAGTACAGTAAGAAGAGAAGGAGAGAGAGGAGGTTTTTTATTCTTACAATGTCTTCTTCAAAGCAATAAATCTTTAAAAATAAGAATATGTTTTTTTTTTTTTTATTGTATTATTAAGAATATTTATAACCTAAGTTCAACAGATTATCTCTAGTAGAAATGGCGTTCTAGCATAAATAAAATCAAATGAATTTTAATGTGTGTTAAAAGTTGAAGATCACATATGTTATCAGGTATTATACATATACTATTTTTATACTGATGAGGTGTTCTTGATTAGCTCATGACTGATAGCAATTTGCATTTTAGGTTATCAAATAGGTTGACTAACAATACATTCTTGATCTGCGTCAAAGCCCGTGTCGATAAGGCACGTCCATAAGCTTAGATCTGAATAAACTATAACAGCTGGAAGTATTACATTTAGCTACAATATGCTCCATTAACTAATAGTTAAGTTTGCTTTATTTCAAACTTTAGCCACGCCCTCTTAAGACGATAAGAAATTAAATTACAAGAGTAATTAAAAAAAAAACAAATAAATAAATAAATAAAAAAAAAAAAAAAAAAACAAAAGTAATTTGAATGCTACAACATTAATTTTTGGTGTGCACAACAATTACCACAGTTCAAACGATTTCTAGAAATTTGCAGGCAAACAGATGATTAACATAGAAGTTATTTAAGAAATAGTTTCAGTGGACGTACAGATAGATGCCGCCAGCAAGTATGCAATGCAAAATTCATAATTGTTATTATGATACAAGCTAAAGAATGCCATTGTACTATTATCATTATGATGTACGGATTCTTCCCTTAATAATAATAAAAAAAAAATATTATCATTATACTATAGAGCAGCACAAGCCTAAACAGATTTAAAAAGCCACTGCACACAGAAAATGTCACTCTCTTGCCACTGTGCGACCTACGACAAGTGCGTGCATGTGCGCGCTCATTGACAGCCCACTCTGCCTAACCTTGACAATGTTTGCCAGTGTGTGTGCGTGTGTGCGTGTGTGTGTGTGTGTGTGGCAAGAGAGACATTGCGACAGCCAGCGAAATCGCATTCGACGCGACTTTAAAATCGACGATGGGAAAATTCGGTCAACATCGATGGTGTAGGGCCTTGAGTGAGTTGTTAAGTGGTTCGCGCAGGGCAAGAGGGGGCCACAGGCTGGGGCATGGAGCGGGTGAGGGGCAAGAATAGATGCGGTTCACTAGGGTTCGCGATTAAAGGGTAAGCGAAAAGTGAAAGTGAAAACAAAAATGAGAAACTCAACGAGCGAAGAAGAGGGAGAACAGTTGCAAACGAGACGAGACGAGACGAGACGAGACGAGGCAAGAGAAACGAGAAAAACTTAGCACAAAAGCAGGAAAAGCGTAATAAATAAAAATCATATAAAGCAGCAACAACATGAGCTGGCGAGACATGTTTGCTGTTGTTGTTGTTGTTGCTGTTGTTGGTGCAGCGGACAACGCCAAATACACGAGTACATAAATTCTTTAGCAATTTATTATTAGAAGAAAAGCAGACGCCGAGGCCGTCACAGAGAGAGGGAGAGACAGAGAGAGAGAGGGAGGGAGAGACAGAGAGAGAGAGGGAGGGAGAGAGTAAGGGGGAGAGAGAGCGCGCGCAAGAGAAAGAGTGCAAAAGAGTGAGGTGCAGGTTGGGATGCCTGTTTTTTGTATAGTTGTCGCCAAGAGCAGAGACAGCCAAAGGCCGAGGCAAAGGACAGGGAGAGGGATGGAGGGGGGCAGCATGCGCTATATGAGAAATATTTGCCATGTTATTATTATTATTTTAGAGCAACAATATGATAGTATATGTATAAATACCTACACATACGGGGGGCATATTCAGTTATCTATAGAGATATTCGTGTGCAAGGCAGCCTGGAAGGCGCTCGTTGTGTGTTTGCCGTGGCGTGCCTCGTCGAGACGCAACACACACCAAACACACGCCGCAGACACACACACACACACACGCACAGCATATGCTGAAAGTTGTTGAAGCGTCGCGTCGCGTCGCAGCGTCTCTCGCAGCGGCAGCGTTGCCTAGTCAATATTTCATTTGGCACTTGAACCAAATACTTTTAGTTTTCTGCTGCCACAGCAGACGAAGGTTGCCGAGGACGCCGACAGCGACGGCGACGACAACGGCAACGGCGACAGAGCTGGCGACAGCATCGACGGCGACAGCGGCCACTTTAATCTTACCTAGACTAGATACACAAACTGTGGATGAATATTTGTCTACATGTAGCCAAACATTATTCTCTGCACACACACACACTCGCACATACTCGCTCAGTAATTGATTTGTGTTTATATTTGGCTAATTTAGCTGGCGAATCGCCTGCAGTTAACCCAGGGGACGCGTCCACGCGGCGTATGCGTAATATTCGGCCAGGCAAACATGACACGAGCTGCGCAAACAACGCCAGCGCCAGGGCCAAGCAGCCATAGAGATAGAGAGAGAGAGAGAGAAAGAGCAGTGAGCAATGAACAACGAACAGCGAACAGCGAAATAACAAAACATTCCGTTCTCCATTCTTGGTGGCATTCCTCCTCCTCCCCCTCCTCCTCCTCCTGCATCACTCTGTTGAGTCGAGTCTGTTTAGGCAACACAATATGGCAAATTCTTTGACTACAAAGTCTTAATTACAACTTCAGAGCGGAAGTGGGTTAAAGCTGATGGAATGATGTTGTATGTTAGATACAATTGCGATACTATCGGCAACTACTATCGCTTATTATACATTGATGAGGCGATCAATTGTGATTAAAGGTAAAAGACAAAGAGCGCACAGCAGACTTAATGCCCCGAAATGATTGCAAAGGTTGACACGAAACGATATGATGTTTATATCTGACATTGTTTGTTAACATGGGAAAAGGTGTTCCGAGATCCGCTGAACTGACTTGAATCAATATAGAGATATGTATAGAGATATTGAATGAGCACCTCAGACAATCGAGGTTTGTTGACAGTTTCCTTTATAGCTACAAAGTGATTTCCTTTACTATACTATATAGTATGAGTACTTTACTATACATAGTATAGTGCAGCAAATATCATATATATATATTTACGATCTCAAAGTAGATTGTTAACTTTATTCAACTGCAAAACGTAATTTTCTTCTCTGGTATTTTCCACTTGAGATAAGTAAACGATTTCGTTCAAATTTGGTAATTGAATTCAAATTAGATTCCAAATTTTAATGAAGTTGGCAATGTTTATAGAACGAAAGAGATAAGCAAGATGCTTGCAATGCAGATGAGGTCATAGGCATAGAGAAAATATTGTTTTGAAATTAACAGAATCAATATGCTAAGATAAGAGCAGGAAACACTATACTATGAAGTATTTCATATAATACAATATATTCTTATATGTAACTTTTTTTTTTTTTTTTTTTTTTTTTTTATATTTAATGGATATTATACACGTATGCAGTCTTTACTTAGATTGACTTGCAGAGAAGATCAACATGAAGTCCTTTTATATTTCCCTCTTTATTCTTCTGTAGCTTTAGCCACGCCCCTTTTAAAAAACTTTAATAAAGTGTGTCGATCACCAGAACAGACTGCATTAAAATAGCAAGATTTCTGCATAGCTCGAGTGCATTTGCAGCCAGTTCTGGCTGCTTCTGGCCATTTGACAGTGCGATATGCAACAGGTTCCATTCGCGCTGCGGTTGCTTTTGGATTTTGTTTTTGAATTTTATTTGTACTTTTTGTGGCCGAGAGGCTTTTGTGCATTGCACAAATTGCACAGCAATTTCCGTGGTATGCAAAACTAATTGCGGCTTCACGAAAACTCTTCACAGACACAACAAAAAAAAAGAAGCCAGAGATGGACAGACAGACAGACAGACGGACTGAAGTGGTGCAACTTAATGCAGACACAAAAAGGATTTCAATAAATGTCATAAATTTGCCAGACGACTTAACAAATTGCGAAATGAAACCAGCGAGGATGGAAGAGGGAGAAGAGAGGAGAGAGAAAGAAAAAAGGGAGGAGGGTAGGAGAGAAGGGGAAAGAGGGAGGTAGATGAGTTGTAAGGGGAGTGGCTGGCAGTATGCTGAGTATGCCAATGGAAATGGAGTAGTTTCTGCCACAAAGGATGTCGTGCTCTGCCTCCACTCCCTTCCTCCCTTCCAGCCTCTCTCTGCTCTCTCTGCTGCTGCGGTGATTATCGCTCGCATCGCCAGGGGCATGCCAAGAGCTTTCATTAAAAAAGAATCGAAAGATACAAAAAAAACAAGGAGGAAAGCGGGCAAAATCGAGAGAAAAAAACAGCCGCCACTTCAGCTGACCGGTAAGAAATGGGAGAATGGAAAAATATTCGAAAAAATTTGTGGATATAGGGGCATCTTTATACACATATCTACATATAGTATATATATGCGTGTATATATATATATATATGCTCGATTCGGCTGCTGTGTGCACGAAAATGGAAAACCAAAATTTAATTTCCATAAGCAAAAAGGAAAAAATCAACGCATCAAGTGGCGACGCACGGAGAAACGGAGAGAGGGAGGGAGAGAGAGAGGGAGAACGAGAGAGAGAAAGAGAGAGAGAAAAAGAGAGAGAAAGAGAGAGAGAAAGAGAGAGAGAAAGCGCAAGATGAGATATTCGACAGAGTGAAATTCAAAAGCTTTCACTTTTTAGCCATATTATTTTTCTTTTGCATAATAATGAAATTAAATTGCTGCCTCTCACATACACTCGGACTCACGCACACACACACAGAGATAGAGAGAGATAGAGACACATGCGTACCTAGCAGTGCTAGAAAGACGATGCGATCTCAGTGTGTGAGTATTTTTATCTTTGCCACTTTGCACTGCTTTTCGTCTCGGTGGCAACTGCAAAATTGGGCCACAAAGCCAGAAAGGGACAAGAGAAGACAGTGGCTGTGGGCGTGGCAGGTTGTGGGGAGGTAGGGGGGAAATGTAGTTTCTGCAATATGGCCACAGAACCTAGAACTATATACCTATATACCCCATTATCCACTGAAACTTTAATACGTCGCTCTACTTTCCCGTGCATACTCGTATTTCGCAAGTTTTTACCTTGAGCAGAGTCTGAAACTGTGCCATATTCTCTATAAGTAGCTCTGCCACACTGCTCTCCAGTTAAGCCACGAATTATTTATGATCCCAACAAAGTTTTTCAGGCAATAAGCAACGTCATCATTTTCTGTCTTTAGCAAAGTTTGAACTACCCAACAGACTAAACGAGGAAATAAGGCTACCTTCGGCATGCCGAAGGGTCTATACCCTTGAAGGTTTTTGTATCCACCGATCGTTCCTATTCTAGTTATATATAATTATGCAGAATATTATGTTTTACTTTGATTGACCCTATCAAGTTTAATTATTTCTAAAATCAGTAAAGGTCTTTATACAAAAAACAGCATTTCGGCCGATTGTTCCTATGACAGCTATATGTTATAGTGGTCCGATGTAGATGAAATTTTGTATGCATATTACATATATAGAAAAAGTAGGATGTCGTAAATTTGGTTACAATATTTTAACAAATAACAAACATCGGCCGATAGTTTGTATGACAGTTATACGATATATCGGTCAGACACGTCTCCTTTTGACTTATTTATAGCCTGCAGCAATAAGAAGCATGTGTGCCAGGTTTTATTAAGATAGCTCCAAAACTGAGAGACTAGTTTGCGTTACAACAGACGGACACATAGATACACGGACAGACGGACACATGGATAGACGGACACACGGACACATGGACAGCCGGGCAAGGCTAGTTCGATTTCTATGCTGAAGCTGATTATACTTTTTTGAAAATGTCTCCCAAAATTAATATACCCACTGCAAGAGTATAAAAAGGGGACAAAAGAACAGTTGCAGATATTCGATTTCGAATTTCAACTTTGGAGTTTGTATTCTAAAAAACAAATAGAAAACTCGAGCGATTCGAAAAGTTTCATTGGCTCCCCCCTTAGCGGAATCTGGGCAAGTAGCTGCGACATTCAGTCGAGAATTACATGCTGAACATTTGGTAAGAGTGAATGGAAATTACCAACATTTTTTCGAAGCGTGAATAATTCCAGTGGTCATTGAATGTTTGCAAAAGTGCAGCAGCAGATACAGATGCAGATGCAGTAGCAGATGCCACATACACATACAGTTGCAGATACGGATACATACGAGTATGAAACAAATATGCAAAAGAAATTTGGGGGGAAAAAATTGCAGAGGAACTACAACGATTCAGAGTTACACTCGTTGCTCGATGAGCACGCATACAGGTTGGCATAGGCAACATTGATTCGTTTCAACTTCGGACTCATCGGACTCTTCGAATGGACTCGATTATTCACTTGGGCATCGCCATATTGCAATATTTTGGTATGTGAAACTTGTTTGTTTCACTTCCATGAACATTCAATTTCAATTTGCCGTGCATAATTTGCGATGCAGATACACCCCAAGTTGATTCACTTACTCGTCATTTTGGTTTTTTAACTGAATTCTCTCTCCTTCAGTTTCGTCATCGTCTCCTCTTTTTCTGCCTTTTCTGCTGCTGCTCTTAAATTAAACTGAATATTTGAGGAATGTGGGCGAGAGAGACTTGGCCAACTGGATGCTCTCTCAGCTGGAATGCGGCTTGAAGAATGCCCAACTGTTAGGTGTATTCTTTAAGGGAAATAACGATAAAAAACGATAATACGATACTCTACACAATTGGTTTAAACTGTATGCCTTTCAAATAGGTATAAATAGGCCTGGAAAATGGCAGTGGAGTTGTCAAATGGAATAACGAAGACACGATACTTTATTGAATTGGTATAACTTTTATACCTTTCCATAAATAGGTATATATAGGGATAAATTGGTATGGAAAATGGCATACAGTGGTGAAGCCGAAGGGCGTACTGATTATACGATACTCTATGAAATCGGTATAAATTTATACCTTTCAATTTGGTATAAATAGGCCTGGAAAATGGCATAATATGGATTTGCCAAATGGAATAATCAATATACGATACTCTAGCAAATTGGTATAAATTTTATACCTTTCGAATAGGTAGACATAGGTATAAATAGGTCTGGAAAATGGTATAATATGCCAAATTGAATAATGAATTTACAATACTTTGCCAAATTGGTACCAACTTTATACCACTTTAAAAAGGTATAAATAGCACTGCCAAATGGCATATAAAAATGTTGAATTCTTTGACTTTCTAATAGGTATAACTAGGTATGACATACAAAGACTATATAGAGAATATTTAACGAAATTGGTATTAATTGTAAACCTATTTTAATAGGTTTAAAAAACCAGATAGCTTATAGTACAAACTATTGAAGTTAACAAATGGAATACTGATCATAGGAAACTTCTACGAACGAGGTATAAATTGTATATTTCTTTAAACAGACATTGATTTGCCAAATACAAAATCGGAATCAAATCGTAAGCAATAAAATTACTTGTATCTGATGTTAAGTAAGGTCTTTCAAATTGGGTATAATTTTTATACCTAAATGAATAGATATAGAAAGGTACAATAATTGGCAAACCTTTAGCTATTCTGACAGAAATATAAATCGCAATGAATAAGGTATAAGTTTTATACCAAATTAAACTAAGGAGTACTCAAATGCATCAATGCATACCTTAGAAAACACATTCATTGTACGCAACTGAATGAAACTTTGTGTATATGGAATGTAGACATACTGTAGATATACCACGCAATATATGAATAATCATATAATGCTCATATTGTCTATCGATTTATACTTTAAACAGACAAAAAAGCTTTCAATATTAAAGTTGATTATTAAATTTAGTTGATTTCAAGCTGCAAATGAGTTCAACGTCATTTAAGCCATAAGTTGAGCTGTCTGCCCAGTCTGGCATACCCTGTGTAACCCTTTTTCTGTGTGCTGCAGTGAAGAAAATGCGAAACTAGCGAAGACGCGACGACGACAAAGAGAAGGGAGCGGAGGCAGACGAGGAGGGAGCACAGTGCGTGTCAGCCTTGAGCTACATTCGGCAGGCAGAGCGACCGACAGACCGATGGACAGACGGGCAGACGGACGCACAAACGGGCGGGCGGAAAGACAAGACACAAGACAAAAATTGTACACGCTCATAATGCAAACTTTGGTCGAAGAGCAGAGCAAATGCGATGGAAATGAAAAGGCCAAAGAAAAAGCCAAAGAAAAGCTAAAGAAAAGAGATGCGTGGCACAGAGGCAAAGCCTGACAAAAAGGGGCACGGGAAGGGGCGTGCCAGTGGCAGGAGGAGGAAACTGTGAAACGTGAAAACCTTCGTCAAAGTTGCCGCTATCAATTTGTTGTTATTGTTTCTCGGTTCGTTGTTGCTGCTGTTGCTGCTGCTGTTCTAACTATGCGAATGATTTGCTGCGCCCAGGAACAGCAAGAGTAACAACAACAACAGCAGCAACAACAACAACAATTACAACAACAGTAGAAATATGTTATAATAATAATACAGACGCATATGTAATAATTTGTGTGAGCTCAGCTGAGGCGACTGGGGAAGTCAACACAGGAAGAGCAGCTGAAGGTGGAGGTGGCAGAAAGGGAGAGAGAGGAGGGGGGGACGCAAGAGTGGAATTGGTGGAGAAGTGGCAGTGGCAGTTGATGGCATCTGTTTAATTTTTGCTGCTGTTGTTGTTTTTATTAATGAATTTTTATGCGCGACGATGGGCGACACTGGGGCAGTGCGGGCAACAGCATCTTCTGCTGCTCGTGCGACAACAACAACAACAGCAACAGCAACAACAAACATATACACAGTGCTGCTGCTGTTGCTGCTGCGTGTGCTTTTACTTTGGGCTTTTGGCTATAGCTAAAAATATGTCTGCCAATTCGCTAAGTGGCTCAACTTATAGACGAATGTCTGTGTGTGTGTGTGTGCGGGGTGTGTGTGTACAGAGAGAGTGTGTGTGTGTATGTTTATACTGGGTGTGTGTGAGAAGTGTGTGTGTGTGTACTGGGTGCGTGTGTGTGTACAGTGAAGCGTGCTTATGTCAATTGCCTGCAATAATTTGTACACTAACACAGCTCAATTGCCTTGTCTCTCTGTCACTCCCTCTCCCCCATCTCTCACTCCCTCTCTATTTCTCATTCCCCTTCTCCCTCTCTCTTACCTCTCCCTGCTTCCACTGCTCTACAGTGCACACTGGCTTAAGAGCACAGCCATAAGGAAAAGAACTACATTCACTGCAGTGTCACCTTGTCTTGAGTGCCCACTGTACTTACGCTAATGCTGCCCACTGTGCGCACTGCTGCGCTTGTTTGTCTTTGCCTAATTGCGAAATGTAATTGCCTGTTGTCTCCCAGTTGTTGTTGTTGTTGCTCTTGTTGTTATTTCTGACGTGGCCAACATGTGCGCTACTTGATATTCGATTTACATTTTTTGGCGCGCTCCCGAAGCCGGCAACAAATCGCCAATCGCCAATCGTCAATTGGCTTTTACTCACTTCTCTTTCACTTACAAAAGAACAACAAAAAAAAAGGCAACCAAAAAAATAGCAGTATTTTTTTTTGGTATTTTAAAATTGTTTTCTTTTTTTTTGTTTGTTTGATATTTTTGCAAACTGTTTTGTTTTGCTTCACTCGCACACGCGACGCTCGTCCAAATGCAAATCGCGAGTCGCGTCTGCTTACGTTGCCTTGCGTGTTCGCGTTGCGTTACGTTACGTTACGTTACGTATTAGTTGCGCTGCTGCGTGCCGTGTCCGTGCACGTGGCACACTCGACGCTGACTGAGACTGAAGCAGCAGCAGCAGCGGCAGCAGAGTCCGATTGTGCCTGCGTTGACACAATGACTCAGCGAGCCGAGCAGCGATACGAGCCAGCGACACGAGTGCAGCATCACCAGCACGAGCACGAGCACGAGCATGGGCACGAAGCGAACGAGGCACACGAAGTGCGATGCACGCGCTGCCAACTTGAGTGAGTTCTTTGCTATTTTCAGCTCAAGCAACAAATTTCCCCATATTTTGCAGGCAAGAGAGAGACTGAGAGAGAGAGAGTGAGTGAGTGGGACAGCCAGTACAGAGAGAGGCCGGCGAGAGTGCCTGAGTGAGTCAAATTGGAGCAGCCTTTTTGCTCATTTCCGTTTGGCGTGCGTAGCACTTCCGCTGTCTTCTAGTCAAGGAAGTTGTTGCGAAAGGAGTGCTGGGAGAAGGAGGAAGCGGGAGAAGGATGAAGAGACGGTGAGGGAGAGAGAGTGGGGCAGGTAGTAGAGGCGACTCTGTTTCGGCCTTTGTTGCAGAATGCTGAAAGACGTTGCATGGATCGCAGCGTATGTAGCGAGTGTGTTGCACAGTGGGACAAATCGAAACAACAATGGTTAAGTCCACATAGGTCAGTTTGTGTGCTACCTTTAACTAGACTATTGAGACAGCTACAATCGAGTCTGTAACAGCCGATTTTTTTTTTTTTTTTTTTTAAGTGAACATAATATTGTATCTTACCATCACAGGGTCGAGAAAGTTTTTTTTTTTTTTTTTTTTTGTATTATTATTAAGTGAAGAATCCGTACATCATAATGTTGTATCTTAACATCACAGGGTGAGACATATTCTTAAGAATTACCAAATATTTTACTTTATTAGGCGAATTTTGCATTGCATACCTACAAGCGCTGCTTGCAAAACTGCACGTCCACTGAGGTTGATACTTAAAGAACTTCTCTGTTTTTTTTTACGTTTGCAGCCAAATTTGCAGAACAAATTTGAGCGATTTGCCTCCGTTTGTGTCCACCCTCTTCCTCCCTTTTCCTCCCTCATTCCTTCATCTTCCTCCCTCTGCCTCCCTCTGCTTCCCTCTGCCTCCCTCTTTCCTTCATCTGCCTCCTTTTTCTTTATTTTCCTCCCTTTTCTTACCTTTTTCTCCCTCTTTCTTCCCTTTCCTCCCTTTCCTCCCTTTTCTCCCTTTTTCTTCCCTTTTCCTCCCTCTTTCCTGATCTGCCTCCCCCTGCATTTCTCTGCCTCTCTCTCCCTCCCGCTGCCTCCCTTTGTCTTCCTCTACCTCCCTCAGCCTCCGCCTGCCTCCCTCAGCCTCCGCCTGCCTCCCTCTGCCTCTCTCTGCCTCGCTTTGACTTTACAGGGTATCTTTTTGGTATATTATACAGGGTATTTGGCTGCCCATTTGCCTGCTCTTCACCTGTCTGCCTAAGCCCTTAAGCTGCTGAGCTGATGAGCTGATATGTGTATATAATATTGAAAAATCGCCTTGCTGCACTTCGCTGCGTACGCGCGTGCGTGCGTGCGTGCGTCACATGCAAGCGCTGCCATCGATGCCCGTGAAGAGGGTAAAACATGGAAAAGCAATCAATTAATTTGCTCTGTCGGGCTGCCACTGTTCGCACCCTACCCCCCTTCTCCTCCTGCATCTGCACTACACACGAGGCATGCAACATGGGGGAGGCTGGGGCACAAGCAAAGCCGCATTGTGTGTGGCAGAAAAAGAAGAAGCCTGCAAGAAGCAAAGAGAAAAGTGCGCGCAAGTAAAGTGACAGGCAGAGAGACAATGACCGACTGTCAGATACCCTGTAAGGCAACAGCAATCTAAGTTAGATTGTCAGTGATAATATTACAGGGTATGTATTTAGCACATACTTATCCACTTGCTGCACACAACCCCATCAGATATGCAAGTGTGCAGGGTATTTGGTATTTGGGAATACTTTTACTTCCTCCGCAAGCAATGGCTCGATTGCATTTTTGACAACGCCAACAGCCACAGCAACAGCAACAGCACAAGCAGCAACAACAACAAACACGCACCGCAACAACTGCAACTGCTGCTCTGAACCGCAGCAACTGTCTCTCACTCTCTTTAAGGTATCACAAAAGTATGTTTGCTGCTGCTGTTGCCCAAGATTCAATTGGTATTCTGGTTGTCCACTTCCCTGCTTTTGCTTCTTTCCCTGCCCCTATTCCTTGTCCGACCCCCTGTTCCTCTTCCTCTTTCTGATTCTACTACTCCACCTTTCACTGCGTCCTTCCCTGCTTTCTTCCCTGCTTTCTTCCCTGCTCTCTTCCCTGCTCCCTTCCTTGCGCCCTTCCCTGCTCCTAACCCTGCTCCCTTCCCTGCTCCTAACCCTGCCTCTGTCTACTGTCTCTATTCGTGCTTTTGCCCTTGCTCATGCCCCTGGTACTGCTCCAGCTCCTGTGCTAGCTCCTGCTCCTTTCCTTGTTCTTTTCACTGTTGCTGTCCCTGCTTCCTCTGCTGTCCCTGCCTTCTCCACTCTCTCTTTTGCTGTTTCTTCTCTTTCTGTTTTCCTGATCCTGCTGCTCATTTCATGTCTTCTGCGTCTTCTGCTCAGGCGGCTCCTTCTTCATTTCTTCCTACTCTGTTACCTCACTCGCCTTTCTTTCTGCTCTTCTCCTGCACCCATTGCTTCTACTTCTCTCTCCTCCCCTTTCTTTTCGGTTTCACCTCCCCTTCCCTTTCTTCCTCCTGTCTTAGTCCCTCTTGTTATGACCTTATCGACTTCTATTCACTTTGCTGCCTGCTTCGCGTATTTCTGTACCTCCTACTTCCCCTGCTCTAGCTCTTCCTCCTACTCCTTCCCCTACTTCTCCTGCTCCTCTTACTTCTTCTGATTCTTCTCCTACTTCTCTTACTCTTTGTGCTTCTCCTGCTCCCCCTTGTAGCTCATTCTTCTTCTTCTCCAGTTTCTCCATCCCCCCTTCCTAACTCCTTCTTTACCTTCGTCCTCTCTCCCCATTCTCTAACAACTCCTTGTCCTACTTGTACTTCTCCTGCTCCTCCTGCTCCTCTTCATATCCTTTCTTCTTCTACTTCTCCTTCTCCTACTCCTTCTTCGATTCCTGCTCCTACTCCCACTCCTCCGTCTCCGCCTCCTTCTCAACCCTCCCTCTCTGTCTACTCGTCTCTGGCTGTGACTGCACTGAGCGTGTCTCATTTGTCTTCCCCGTCGTGTGTAGAATGCGTGTGCTGTCTATCGCACTGATTAGTGACAATTCGGTTCAAATAATGCCAGCAACATCAATAACATCAACAGCAACGACAGCAACAACAACAGCAACAACAACAGCAACAACAAGAAGCAGCACGATAACAACATCAACAACAACAGGGTGTTGATTATAATAATAATCATAGCGCTTAGCGCACCGAAGCATATTAGATAACAGCCTCATTAAATACACACATTGAATAAGAGGTTGAGGGAGTAAGAGAGAGATCTCCCTCTCTCACTCTCTCTCTCTCACTCTCTCTCTCTCACTCTCTCTCTGTCGCTCTTTTACTTAAAATTATTAATTAATCCATCAGATGCTTGTCGAGCTGCCTGCAGCGTTCTCTGCTCCACCTGTCGGCACCGAGTTAGACATGCAAGCAAGACTTAGTCCTTTGTCTGCCAAGACACACACAGCACCACACACATACACACATTCACACACACACATACACACACACACATGCGTATTGGGCAATCCGTTTATCTATTCAATCGGTGGCAGCATGAAAGGACTCTCCAACAGAGCCAAGAGAAGGCGTCACCGTCGTCGATTAATTACTACAATAGCCCAAATTTCCAGAGTACTTCACAGCAGACAAAGAATAAAGAGGATCAGAGAGAGTTATGTGTACTGGGGCTTCGTGTCTGCAACTGCAACTGCAACGAATTTGTGGCATGTAAAGACTGCACTCAGCAAGCACTAAGAGCGAGGCATGTTCTCGTATGAAATAGAATATCAATTAGTGTGGAATTTGCCAACTTTTTCCATACTGTCTACACACCCAGTTCCCCCTCCCTCTTCCCCTCCCCCCTTGCCACGTGCTGCTTCTACCTCCACATAAAGCTAACCATAATCCCCACTGAAGCCTTGAATCAAATGTCCATAAATAATTTGCCCATCATTTGCCATGCGTGCCATGCCCCCTCTTCCCTTCCCCCTTCTCCATCCTCTCTACTCTCCCACATTGCAGGGTATTTCTCTGTCTGACATGATATGCGATCCATTTGGAACTGCACCCGAAAATGCCATCAAAAGTTACGGGCATATCGTTTTGCAGGTGAGGGCAAATGCATAATTGAAGCAACACCACGGGGCAGCGGGGATGCTGGGAGGGAAGGGTGTCAGCTAGAGATAGTGTAGAGTAATAGTGAAAAGGGAGGGAGGAGAGGGACGGGGTGGCAAAGCCACAAAACATGGCTAGCGGCAATTAAAACAACAATGACAACGACCGCAACGAAAATAATCAAATACTCGTGTGGCGAGACACATTGTTTATTATTTAGTTTGCCACACGCCCTGCATACCCTCCCCTACCACCCCTCCAATGCCCATGCGTGCACAGCATCATTATGCGAGCCCCCTGCACCCTCAACCCTCTTCATTCCGATCGGAAGTGAGACGAGGCTTGCGAAACTCGAAACTGTTAAAAGCTCTAAGCATACCACAGAACACAAGCCACACACACAGGCACACATAGCCACACACATACAGGCACACACACATACACACACACACAGCCACACACGCAGTCAAACTAAGAGGGAATCCCAAATTTTCGTTGCAGCGCCAAAAAATATGCAATTAAAAAATTCATACAACCAAAGTGTGAAATATGCAACGCGTCGCACAATTTTGGGCCTGAGAGGGAGAGGAAAGAAGAGGGATAGAGAGAAAAAGAGAGAGAGAGACAGAGAGGCAGTGAGGGAGTGAAAGCAAATGCAAAACAACCAGTTGAATGAGCTGCAGCTAATGAAAAGTAGAACAAATAACAAAAAACAATAAAGAAAACATGCAAAACACAAAATCGAATAGAATAGAAAAGAGGGAAGAGCAGAGAGAGGTGATAGGAGAGTTAAGAGTGCAGAGAAGAAAGGAAAAAAGAGGCCCTTGCAGCAATTGGCCTACGCTCGCAGCAATCTGAAACCCTCATACAGATTTCTCTAGCCAACTGAATGCTTTGACTGCCTGAAATGATGACTGCCAATGTCGCGCAAGCGTATTTACAGACAGTATAGGCACACACACGCGCACGCACATACATGCTCAGAGTAGATCTCGATATAGTTGTCAAGCTGCGTATTCGATATTCGACCGTATTCGGCATGCCGGACAGGTCGAAATTCATACATGATAGGCAGGTTTTGACTTCGGATTCGGATTTGGAAGGTCAAAAAACATATAGAGACATCTAGAAACATATGCACATATATATCGCATGACCCGATCATGACCCCTTATTATTTTTTGAGGATCTAAAAACTTTTCGAGTTTTTTGAGGTTAAGTCAGCGACCCAAAATACATATGACTGCATATGCCGCATACCCAGATCATGACCTTTTTTTGTGGGCCTGTGTTATTATTATACCACTGCAGAAAATTCAAGACATTTTGACAACAGTTAAAACTTTTCACTTATGTTCCTACTTCACTTATGTTGTTATAGTGTTTGGTAATTCTTAAGAATATTTCTCCACCCTGTGATGTTAAGATACAATATTATGATGTACGGATTCTGCACTTAATAATAAATATAAAAATTTTGGCCCGCAGCTTGCAACACACGGTAAGAGACATCTCCGACCCCATAAGGCATATATATTCTGAATCAGCATCGAATGGGGAATCAAACTAGCCATGTCTGTCTGTCCATGTGTCCGTCTCGCCGTGTGTCGGTCTGTTGCAACGCAAACTAGTCTCTCAGTTTAGGAGCTATCTTAATGAAACTTACCACATATGCTTCTTATTGCTGCACGCTGTAAATAAGTCGAAAGGAGACGGGTCGGACCGATATATCGTATAGCTGCTATAAAAACTATCGGCTGATGTTTGTTATTTATTAAAATATTGGAACCAAATTTACTACATCTGACTTTTTCTATATGTGTAATATGCATATAAAATTTCATCAACATCGGACCATTATAACATATAGCTGCCATAGGAAGAATCTGTTGAAAGGAAGGCTCTGTCTCTATCTAGATGGGCATGTGGCATAGGGCAGGGACATGACTAACGCAATTTGTTAATTGTTGAGTTTGTCAATTGGAATAAGCTTAACCGTTTTACTATGCCACGCATGGTTCCGTCTGTGTCTCCCTCACTCTCTGCCTCTCCCACTCTCTCTATATGCATAAGTGTGCAAGTTACAAGTCTATAAAAGTAAATCTCACCTGTCGCCAGTTGATGTTATTGTTCATGTTATTGTTGTTGCTGTTATGTTGTTGCTGTGACCGTTGTTAGAATGGCACAACTCATATTCAAATATGTAACTAACGGTCCAAGCGCAGACAAGTTGAGCGGCCAACAACAACACCAACAACGGCAATGAACATGAAGCGAACAGTTTGTCAACAGTGTCTGACGAACTGTCAGAAACCGCAAATTGTTGTTGTACACACCAACACACACACATACATTTACACCCCTCTACACACACCTACAAGCACACTCCCACACATACCGGCACACCTACCCGGTTACTGTTTTTGTTGTAGCACAATCATTGCCAGCTGACAATGCCACGAGGAGGACTAAGCGGGGCCAGGATGCGAGGATGGTGGCAGGGGAAAGGGGGAAGGCGAATGGTGGGACCACACGGCAGAGCACGGATGGTGTGTGGACAATTTGTGGGATTTTCGCAAAAATACGCACGTACATTTTATTGTTATTATTTATATAACAAAATTGTAGCCACGCTTGCCGTGCGCTCCAAGCCAGAGACAAAAAGGTCCAGAAAACAAGTAAGAGGAAGCTAAAGTCCAGTGTGTGCGACTGTAGTATACCCTGTAACAAATTTTTTTTTGTGTTTATGCCTTATAATAATAAAAGTTTTTAAATTACTGATGTATTGTATTCTATTATAATTATATCTATGATATATGTTTATTATATGAGATCTTTCTACACAAGAATGTTCGCTCTTTCACTTGTTTTGAAACTATTCGATTTTAATCGACTTGCAGATATGAAGGAGGCGTGGCCAAAATACAAGGCAAACCTATTTTGACTGTAAATTGTTGCTGAACATTTTATTATCTTTAATTCTTTATTAACCCTTTTTAATTTTAAACAAATATAAAATAATATTATGATTTTGTTTTGAATTTTAATTTCTTTTTCTCAAATTATTTTTGATGTAACTATGCAAGTTTTATAAGGTTTTATTGAATTTAAGTCAAATGGTTTTATTTAATACTGAATAAATTAGTACAAAATACATAAATACAAAATAAAAAAATTTAAAAATAAAAATCAGACATAGGAAAAAAACAATAAAATAACAGATACAAAAAATAAAAAAATAATAAGAAAACAAAAAAAAATGATAATCAAAAATAAAATAAAAAAGGTTTAGTTATTATAGATAAGGTTCAAATATTTAGATATTTAAAACAACTAAAAACTTAGCTTAGTTTATATGTAAGTTATCATAAGTAGGTGAAATATCGACTCTGTTACTGATACTGAACAAGAATATATATATTTGCACTTTGCATGGTCGGAAATGCTTCCCTAGTGTCGGATAATCGGTATAAAATGCAAAAAATGAGTGAACGAGACCCAAGGCTAAAGGATGCCCGCATTTTGGGCCAATGCTTAACATTGTTAAAGGCGGTAACAACATCAGCAACATCAACATGCAGCAACGACAGCAGCCACACTGAAAAAGTAGTCTTCAAATTTAGCAACGAGTTAAAGCCCGCACAAGGTACCTTCGTCGTACCCATACTCAGTGTACTTGGCCATTTTAGCCGATTCAACGTAGTCGTTTAAACTGTTATCTCAATCGATTCTTTACGCATTTCGTCAGTTGAGCAAAGCAAATAAAACATTTTTCCAACCAATATGCTCATCTGTGTGTGTGTGTGTGTACGTGTGTGTTTAGGGTGCGTGTGTTCTGTGTGTATGTGTGTTCGAAGCTTAGGATATGAACCGAAATAGCTCCACATCAATTTTTAGATTTCACACATATTTTACACAATGAATTCCATAAGGGAAAACAGAAATTACCTAACTCCGCAAAATATGCATTGTATTTTTACATTCTCTGTGAATTAAGCTGAATTTTTATTGTATATTTAAGTCCACTTGACATATTCTCCATGTGCTGTTAGGATACTATATTTCGATGTACGAATTCTTCACTTATAATAATATATAAAAAAAAAAAAACTTGACATATTTAATTAACTTGTATTCTCCACCCTGTGATGTTACGATACAATATTATGATGTATAGATTCTTCACTAAATAATAAAAAAAAAAAAATAAAATAAAATAAATAATTTTATTATATATATGAAACACAGTAACACTCGTATGAAATTTGGTATCTCTAGCTGTGATCGTGTCTGAGTTTATTGCGCTCATACAGACAGAACGACAGATAGACAGTTATTATATGCACACATTAAGAGTTGCTTCGATATTGCCACAAGTGGTCGAAACTATCGCGATTACTATCGTTAACTTGCAGATCTACAATACTTTATATTTATGACAATTTGAAGGTAACTTCATTGACTTCACCACAGAAATAGCTGAATGTGTGTGTGTGTGTTGCGCATATATATGCATGTGACTTATATGTGTGTGTACTTTATGTACAGTGTACACACATTAATTGAATCGTCACTTAATCGTGCTTATACACACGAACGCCTGCGGTTTGTGGCATGCACAAAGTACATGCCCGGAAAACACCTTTTGCCCACTGCAAACCGCCGCAATGCATGGGAACGGAGCAGGAGGAGGAGGGGAAGTGTGAGGGGCTGTTGCCCATGCTCAATGCAAATTTTGGGCGAGGGTTTTTCAATTTGCGGCTGCTCGAGCGGCTTTTGGCAGGCCGTGAAATTGTATGTAAAAATATTTTAATTGAATTGTCACCGCGATTTTTATGTTGCTTTCGTTTTGTTGTTGCTGCTGCTGCTGCTACCGTATCGCACACTCACACACACACATGCGCACACTCACACACACTTGCACACGCTCGCTTACCTTGTGCAGAGCAATTCTTGCTCATTTCATTATTTGTTGAGCTCTTAACTTTAATTTAATTTTTAAATACCTCTTTGTTTTATTTGGTGTTTAACGCTGTCATTGTAGCTGGCGATTGTTGTTGGCATTGTTATTGTCGTTGCTGCTGCTGCTGCTGCTGCTACTCGAGTCATTATTATAACGCTTATTGTTGTTGCCAGCGCGACAGTTGATGAAATATGTATGACATTCTGCGCCACAGCAGCGAGCTGGAGCCGCGGGGGCGGGCAGGCAGTGTCACTGACAGCAAGGCAGCCCCTACGCCAATAATGATGGCCACGATAATGACAATGACACTGACAATGGCCAATTATGTTTGGCCAGAAACGCTGCCTCTTGTCCTGCATGCTAATTGGAGAAACCGCTAAAGAGTTTTTCGCTGAGCTCACCTTAAAGGAAAATGGCTTGCGCTGCCTCTCTGTGTCCCTTTTCTCTCTCTCTATCTTCAGCTTGCCCTTGCCATTCCCTTCCACCTTCACTCTCTAACCCTTCCCTCTGCTTGCACACGCCTTGTCACTGCCACAAGTTGTGTCTTCGCATATTGTGTTTGCGTTGCGTATACGCCACGTTGATGCGTTCAATTTAGACTTGCTTTGCATTTTGTTGCACAATTTATTGCTGCTTAATTGATTCCAGCATAAACAATAGACATTGCGATCGGCTTAGAGATACGCTGCAGTGTTGCCTGCTTTAATGATCGACAATCTTGTTGACACTTCAAGGCATATCAAGCTGTCAGCTTAAATATGGAAAATAATTAAAAGAGAAAGCAGTAGGCAGAGAGCAAGTTAAGAGAGGGGAGTGGGAATGTGTCATTGACAAGCCAAAGTCCTAGCTTAGTTACTATTGTACTTTTCTGAGGCAGAGAGAGACAGGAAGAGAGAGAGAGGGAGGAAGAGAGACCTCATGTCTGTTATCAACTACAAGCAGCCTTTTTAGGGCTCAGTCGTGCAAAGAAATTGAATTGTGCATGTTCATTTTGTGGTAATGCCATCGTTTCGGGACTGTTCTTGCAAATGCAGCAACGTCCCCATGCAATACACAGCACAGCACAGCAGCAGCAGTAGCAGCAGCAGCAGCAGCACAGACTCCTGTTCGATGCGACCAGAAACATAAAAATCCTCAAATATTTGTTGGATTGGTGGCAACTGCATGTTGCAGTGTGCGTTGCATGCCTCGCCAAATACGCAGAGAGAGAGAGAGAGAGAGAGACAAGCGGAAAAAGCAAATCTGAAACCAGAATTCAAAATGATAACCAAAACGAATACAACAACAACAACGAATGCCAAACAGAGCCCAAACAGAGAAAGCGAGAGGAACCAAGACCAGGAGCATTTCCATTTCCTTGAATGCAAATGAAGCACCTGCGATACAAATCCGGGGGAATAAGAACATACAACCCTCTATGATAATCCACATCTGTATGCATATGCATATGCTTCACTCCCTCTCCCCCCCCCGCCTTGTGTGTTTTTGTGTGTGTCTGTGTTTGGCGCACTCTCATTTCTGGTTCCTTAGTCCGTTTTGCGTATTTCGATTACCAAACGGATATGGCATCGCTTTGCTGTGCCTTGCCTCACCTTGGCGGTGCGATAAGTGAGAAGCATATTGGCTCGGGGCGCGCTCCACGGTTTCCACATACCAGAAAGGTTTATTACACGCTCGGTACTTCTTGGTACACACCTTACACGCTTAGCCAAGCAGGCGTGCACGCTGCAAGAATTGGGGAACAGGTTTGTTCTGTTACTCCAGGGAATAAGGTTAAAGATGCCCAGCATACATTTGAATTTGGTAAGGTATATAGAAGGTATATGTATTATCATTACAGATAAGGAAACTGCAGCACTGAAGAGGCCCAGCAATGATTCTAAAATGCTACTTATAATCCTTTACTTGTGTGTATCATTCCTATAAAGCTCCCACAGAACTTTTTTATCGTAAGAGAAACCTTCAAGGCATTATTGGGAAACAGGTTACTTTTTCTGGAAAGTCTGAAGTCTCTAGAGGGTAATGCTGAAGGGAGCCAGTATAAATTTGACAAATAAAGCTGCCACTTAAGATCCTTTCTCATGAAGTTGCAACAGAATCTTCTTATTGTAATAGAAAATTAAAAGGCATTATTGGGGAATAGGTTCTTCTGCCTGGAAATAGGTTATTCTAGCTGGAAATAGGTTATTCAAGCTAGAAATAGGTTATTCTAGCTATAAATAGGTCATTCTAGCGGGAAATAGGTTGTTTTAGCTGGAAATGGGTTCTCTTGCCTACAAAGGTTCTTCTGTCTGCACACTTTGACTTTCCATGTCAATTGTCAATTGGCTAATTTGCTTAGATCCTTTTGTCGTGGGACTGTAAAGTGAACTCTATCTCGTTCTCTTTGCACTGTTTCATAATCATTTCATTCAACACCATTTCATCTTTCCTGGCATCATTCCATGGCCTTTTCGACTTTCATCTGGTCATTCCCTCTTAAACACATTGCGCCTATTACAGGGTATTCGCTGTGTCGTGCAGCAGCTGCGCAGCCTGTGGCGTCATTCAAACTTTTAGCAAACAGTTCGCAGTGGCAGTTTCTTTTTCACACTCTCACTCTCTTTCTTTCACGGTGTTTTACCCGTAATTGCACTAAATTATTTCTACGTTGTGGCTACAAGTTTTCCTCTTCTTCTCCATCTCCCCTGCTTATCCTTCTTACCCTTCTTTTTGTTGTTTCGTTGTCGTTGTTTCATTTTTCTCGCATTTCACGCTTTTCTCGTCCCAGCTCGAAATGTAATTTCATTAAATCTTCACGCTAATCTGCAGCAGCCACAGCCGAATATGCAAATAAACAATTACAAAGGCAGCGCCAACAATGGGGAAAGGCAGCAATAACAACAGCAACAACAACAGCAACAATAGCAACAACAACAACAAGGAGAGAAACAACATTCAAGTGCAGACAATCAACAGTCAGTCGCAGGTGGCGAGCATCCGAAAACCGCAGCCATAATTTTGCCAGGCTCAAAAGACGCACACACGCACACTCACATATACACACACACACACGCGCACACAGGCGGAATGAGCTGCCTTAAGATGTTAAGCCCATTTGGCGTTTCTTTAATTTTACAGAAGAGTGGCAGAGGGAGGGGAATAAGGCAGCATGACGTGCAAATAACAGCAACATTTAGAGCAACAGCAACAACAACAATAGAGATGACTACGGCGACAACGACAACGATGTGCACACACACACACACACGCATCGCACATCACAACACGCGTAATTACGTAATCACACACCGGCAGCAGCAACAACAACAACAACAGTAACAGAAACAACAACAACAACAACTTGCACACATTGTGATGCCTTTTGGCTTCGCTGCGCCGGAGTGGCGTGCTAAGCCCCCGCTCTGAGCTCAGGATCAGGTCGGAGCGAGCAAGCACGCTTCAGGTTTCAGCTTCAGCTACTCGCTCTGCGGACCCCAGAGCCCAGACCTCAGCCCAGACTCCCCCTACAGCCGACTCTAGACTCCTACCTGGCTCACAGTTGCGTCCTTGGGTGCGAGCTGCGCGTGTTTGCGGCGGCTCTGCGGCTGGGTAATTAAATTCTCCGGAATGCCAAAAACTCAGTTTGAAGTGATTAAATGGCAATTGCTGACGTTGCTGTTGTTGCTGTTGCTGTTGTTGTCGCTGATTGTGATGATGGAATGTGTCAAAGATGATGAAACTACTAAGCTGCGGCTTAAGAACTTTCCCCACTTCCCCAACCTGGTTCCTATGTATGTCGTTCCCAAGTATCGTATAAGGTTGATTGACAGTTCAATTTAAGTTCATCTTATATTGAAACAGGTTCTCTTCTACTTCTACTATTTAGACTACTTCTACTCCAAATAACTACTTCTGCTACTTCCAGTACTTCTACTACATCTACTACATCTACATCATCTACATCATCTACTCGTCCACTCGTCCACTCGTCCACTTGTCTACTCGTCTACTCGTCCACTCGTCCACTCATCTACTCGTCCACTCGTTCACTCATCTACTCGTCCACTCGTTCACTCGTCTACTCGTCTGCTCGTCCACTCGTCAACTCGTCTACTCGTCCACTCGTCCATTCGTCCACTCGTCCACTCATCTACTCGTCCTCTCGTCCTCTCGTCTACTCGTCCACTCGTTCACTCATCTACTCGTCCACTCGTTCACTCGTCCACTCATCTACTCGTCCACTCATCTACTCGTCCACTCATCTACTCGTCCACTCATCTACTCGTCCACTCATCTACTCGTCCACTCGTTCACTCGTCTACTCATCTACTCGTCCACTCGTCTACTCATCTACTCGTCCACTCGTTCACTCGTCTACTCATCTACTCGTCCACTCGTTCACTCGTCTACTCGTCCACTCGTCTACTCGTCCACTCGTTCACTCGTCTACTCATCTACTCGTTCACTCGTCTACTCATCTACTCGTCCACTCGATCACTCGTCTACTCGTCCACTCGTCTACTCGTCCACTCGTCCACTCGTCTACTCGTCCACTCGTCTACTCGTCCACTCGTCTACTCGTCTACTCGTCTACTCGTCTACTCGTCTACTCGTCTACTCGTCTACTCGTCTACTCGTCTACTCGTCTACTCGTCTACTCGTCTACTCGTCTACTCGTCTACTCGTCTACTCGTCTACTCGTCTACTCGTCTACTCGTCTACTCGTCCACTCGTCCACTCGTCTACTCGTCCACTCGTCCACTCGTCTACTCTATATCTCTACTAGTCTACATCTCTACTCTCTTTTCTTCTTCCCTCTACTCTCCACTATCTACTCTCTACTCTGTGCATTCAATCTGTTTCGATCAGCTTTTACTTTCAATTATTCGATTGATTCGCACGTTATTTGCATTGGGGGAACGAAAACATCACTCAGTTTGCCTCTCAATCATCTGTGAATGCTACCCCATCCACCGGGCAGCACACCTGCCGCACCTAGCTTACACCACACCCTCCCTCTTGCCCTGCTCCTACCTTCGTTGCCGTGGGTTGTCTCGTTCAGTCACGCGTGATTTAGTCATTTTTATGCGCATCCCACACTCCGCACGCAAACATTCTGCGTGTGTGTGTGTGTGTGTGAGGATTGTGTGTGCGTGTGTGCAAATATGTATTTATTTATTATTTCTGCTCGGCTCAGCCAGCCACAAAATTGTGAGGTAGGCGTGTGCAATTTTAAATATTGAATCTTCGACTCAATATAATCAGTCTTGTTACGGCCTTCACGCTCCGATTGCGAGTCAATGGCACGGCCCACTCACACACACACACACACACGCACACATGTAGGTGGGCCCCCATAATGTGCGAGTGTGCGTGTGTGTGTGTGTGTGAAGTATGTGCAAACAGCTGTCGCGTGTCACCGGCTGCCGTTCGCTCAAACGGAAACGGAAATTACGTGCACGACAGCAGTCTACAAAATGCCTCGGCGACAATTCATCGATGATGTTCGGTCGCAGTGCGGCAGCAAACGACAACGACAAAAAAAAAGGAAAACAGAGAAACCGAAACCGAAACGAAAACGAAAACGGAAAAACGACAGCGAAATGGTGTAGGTAAAGCTGGGCAATATTTCGTGGCAGCCCAATCCCCCCCAGCCACGCCTCTGACTGCACTCTAGTTGCGCCCTTAATTAAATCGCAAAAGACGCGCCGCACATAATGAAACTCATTATTTATGTGTGTGTGCGTGTGTCTGTGTGTGTGTGTGCGCCGATTGGCATGCGATGCGCGTTCTCGACTGTAGAATCGCCAGCTTGCCCACAAGAAGGCGAAGCATGGCTCGGTACATTTTCATAGCATACTTATTGGGGAGCGCATTGAGAGTTTTAACGGAGGAATTCGCTTTCGAGCTGCGCAACGACATGCAAATGAAAACACAGTCCAGCAACAAGAGCAACAACAAGAAGAGGAACAACAACAAAAACAGAGACAACAACGCAAGCGAGGCGAGCAACAAAGAGTAAATACTCGTATTGTAATTCTCATTATTCGAGTAATTTACGAGCGTGCGCTTCCGTTGTGCCACCTGGCCGTAACTGTAAATGGCATAAAGCACTTCATTCGGCGTATCAATGAGCCCCTTGTCTGCCCCTCCCGTCCCCACCCCTCCGTTCCCCCCCTTTCTTGGCACTATTCAATCTTAGTCTTGACCTCAACCCCTTTTCGTTGGCAGCAAGGCAGCGGGACGTATGAGTAATTTGGCTGGGCGTGCAATTAATCTAGCGTCAGTTCGCAGTGCAGGAGCTTAATTGTATCATAAAACACGCAATGGCATGCCACGCCCACACGGAACACAGCACAAGGCAAGTGCGGGGGCGAACTGAGTCAATCAGGGAAGAAGAAGAAACAAGACGCAAACTGACAAAAAGAAACAGACAGACAAAATGGATACAGAGCAAGTGCTAAGGGTACTCGGAATGGGTGTGTACGACTTGAAGATATCTTGTAGAAGAAAGCATATGATTACTGATGTAACTGATAGCTAAAACAGCTATCGATAGCGCAGATTGATTGGACAGTAATCGATGGTTTCTTTTCTAAAACTTGTTAAGAATAAGTATCAATTATTTAGCAAATAGCAAATAGAGACTTCAGCTGTTATCGATATATTTATATGTAAGCAGACTATCGATAAATTTGAGTGGACATAATAAGCGATAGTTGCTTTGCTTCTACTTATAGAGCATATCCATAATAAATCTTGAGCGCCTTATATAAATTATCGATAGTTGCAAATAAGCTGACTATCGATAACATCGATTTGACCGACAATTCATTAATTGCATTAACCTAACAGCATTCGCAATAAAAGTCTATGATTACATTTTAGTAACACTCAACCATCGATAACATGTAATTCGATAGTATCGATTGTTCGAATTGTTTTTAAAACAGGCAACCCCTTTCATTGGAGTTGGCAGTACTACAGGGTACTGGCCCAAGATGTAGCTAAGGTGCTGACAGTACTGAGAAACTGATGGATGAAGGCACTTGCGAATCGCAGCGTGCGATTCGATTTTCGCCCGGGACTGTGCTCGATAAGTCCCCCAAACGATGCAAACTGACAGCGCAGCGAGACGAGCTGCGAGTTTACTGCACATAAACTGAACAAATCGCAGGCCAATTAAATGTGGCAGCGATGCGATTCATTATCGAGCAAATATATGCGCAAATAAGCATTGCATTTAATCATCAGAAAGTATCGCAAACAATTCAAAATTTCATTCATGAGTTATTCGCATAAAATCACTTGGGCTTATCGGTCGTTGAATTCGTTTTCATTTGCATGCAAATGCGATTCAAGTCGCATTAACTATCGGCACATGCGACACATTGGTTCGCAATGAATCTCGCTGTGATTTTCCCCCTTGATTTGCATATATGATTCCAAAAAGGAATTCTCTCAAATTACATTTACGTATCCATATGTAATTACATTGTAATGTGTTAATAACTGACTGAATTAAAGAGTAACGGAAGTTACAGTTAAGCGCACCTGAAATACATCACTTTACTATCGCATATATCGAACAGGGTGTCTCTAGCTCCTATTGTTGTCGAGAGCGACAAACTCATACAAACATTAGCATGGCTAAATCGACTGCTAAGGGAAGGAAATTCCCGTATTAGAATACAACTTTACCTTCACTAGTTATACAGGCACCTTCAGACCAAACAGGGTGTCTCTAGCTTGTATAGTTGTCGAGAGTAACGAGTTCATACAAACATTAGCATGGTTAAATCGACTGCTAAGGGAAGGAAATTCCCGTATTAGAATACAACTTTATCTTCACTAGTTATACAGGCACCTTCAGGCCAAACAGGGTGTCTCTAGCTTGTATAGTTGTTGAGAGTAACGAGTTCATACAAACATTAGCATGGCTAAATCGACTCCCAGGCTTGGGTGCAATCAAGTAGCCTACGCATTCGGTGTAACTGAGAATGGGGTTACTCACTAGGCATGGCTCTGTTTTAAAACTGTTTGCCTTTCAATGATTTTACTTGTTAACCAAATTCTGTTCGTTAAAACCACAACTCTTTCTATTTGTGGTTAATTTTTTATTTCGGACTTCTGGATATTGAAAATTAGATACCATAATGTCCCTTGATTACGAGCACCTGATGCCCCGTGACAGCAATATGTCTGTGAATGGAGAGCATAAACGCGAAGAGCTTGAAGAATTGCTCGACGTCATCTACACAGAATCGGACCCCCGCACCAATAAGAACACAAAGTCGCAATTGTCACACGACTCGGTTAATGGTATCGATAACTTTGCCGGCCGCTATGTGACCAAAGTGGTCAGTGTGTTCCCCCTGGAGGTAACGAAGCGCTTCGTCTGGCCACATATCACGCACGATGGCATCTATAGGCCGAGTGCGCGACTGATTCTGCGTAAGCTCTTCAACATCGACATCACAGACAATGCTTTGCTGGTGATCACACCCACAGCGACGGCCTCGCGTTGTGTGGATAAATACATTGTGCATTGTTACACAGTGGACACGCAGTGGCATCTGGGTGCATCGAATCTAGTTAACGATGAGACAGCGCTGCTAAAGGAGTCTCTCGGTCCCGATACGCTTTCGGTAATCTTCTGCTCGTGCTACATCGAACTGGAGGATGCCTACATGCCTACGGCGATAAAGGCGCAGCTCTTCAAGATGCTCGAACTTCAGTCCAAGGTACCCATGCTTACCTGGTACAAGGGTCGCTGCATCAGTCTCCATCTGTGGTCCAGTGAGTCGCAGGATAATCATATGGAGCCGGATACCCTCACAGAGCCAGCACAGAACGAACCGAAGCTAAATTCATCGTATGCATTAGAACGTGAACCGGGAGGCAGGACAACTCGACGGCCGCCAACAGCAGCAGTGCAATGTGGTAAGGTGAAGAGGTCTGTGGCCGACGTCGACGGCGCTGTTGCGGCAAAAGGCAAGACTGTGCCGCACAAGAGACCGAGGGCACTGCCTTGTAGTTTGCCCGGCAGCAACGTGGATCGAGGATCCAGATCGGGCAAGAGGAAGCCAATGATTGCATCAATGCCACTGAGAAAGGAGGTAAAGAACTCTCGTGAACAGGCGACACCGTCGACGAACAAAATTCAACCCAGTGCTGCCTCGAGGTTGCAGAGTCGTGAGCGTGAACGCAAGCGCCTAGTCTAACAGCCACGACCAACATGTGTCCGGGAAATGAGTAACAACCACAAGAACAGAGACCAACTAATTAAAAAATTGACAGAAAAAGATGATTGCAAAAGAGAGTGTTGGGTGCCGCAAGAGAGTGAACAGTGCGAGCTGAACTTGATGCTTTTCTCTGAGGAGAACCTTGAGACATCATTATGCAGAGCAACGCAGAAGGGTCACCTCGAGTTGGGGTCGATTTTGGGGTCATTTCGGCTTCCATTGCTCGTAATTTATGCTCAACTTTGCGGTTGCCCAGCCCAGCCTCAGTTCAGAGCCCTGGAATGCTGCCTCTCTTTCTTGGTGACAGCGCTAGCCTGCCTCTCAGTCTGTCTGTCTCACTCTGTCTGTCTCTGTGTCTGTCTGCCTGCCTGTCTCTCTGTATCTGTCTGTTTGTCTCTGTCTGTCCCTCTGTCTGTCTCTTTAATTGTCTGTATGTATCAGTGTCTGTCTTTCTGTCTGTCTTTAACTGTCTGTATGTTTCTCTGTTTGTCTGTCTCTCTGTCCATCTCCCTGTCTGTCTGACTCTCGCACTGTTTGTTATTTAGTTCTTGCCAGTTGACCGTGTTTAGTTTTGTCTGTGTTAACCGAGACTGCAACACGGTCACCAACGCCATTTGCCTTACTTCTACCTCCCTCCCACTCTCCCTTCCTGCTCTGTTGCTGCTCCTGCTGCTGCTGCTGCGGCGCACTAATTAACAGACTTGAAAAGTAATTAAGTCATTTGTCTGATCCCCAGACGGACTTGCTGCCCTTGTCTGCCCCTCCTGCCCCGCCTGCTTCTCTGCTACTGCGTCTGCTTTTGCTTTGCTGCAGAAGTGTTTGACTTGTTGTTTTGTGTTGCTGTTGCGGTTACTTGTTACTTTCAACTGTTGTTCTTGTTGCTGCTGCTGCTGCTGTTGTTGTTGCCGCCTCGCCTCGTTTGGTAATTGCTGACCTGAAGCCGTAGATAATCAAAAGTGGAAATCGTTGTCTCCACGCGCCAAACTTGCAAGCCAACGAGCCTCCCTCTGCTGCCAGCCTGCCTCTGCCACTGATGCTGCCTTTGCCCCCCCCCCTCTGTCTCCACAGTCTTCTCTCTTCCTGCCTCATCCGCTTCGACTTCCCTTGCCTTCCTTCACTTCTTCCTCTTGCAGATTTGACTATTTCAAGTACCACAACAAACTTGTTGTTCCCGACAACTTTTGGCACAATGTACTCATGTATGTCTCTGTGTGCGTCTATGTGTGTGTGTGAGTGCTGCAGTTGCCGACAGAGTTTGCTCACTTCGACATGAAACTTTTGCGTTAAGGCTATCAATTTACAGGCACTCCTAATCCGAGCGTTGAGATCAATTAGTGTGCAGAAACACGCAGCGCCCAGTTAACTTCACCTGCCACCACACACAGCTCACCCTCTCGTCACTCCCCCTGCCTGGGCCTACTCTGTCTAACCTGTCAACAGAGCCTAATAAAAGGCGCTGTGCGTACACGTGACACTTGTCAATAAAGTTTTGAACAATTCGTCGTTGCCACAGACGACGACTAACTTGACTCGCATATGGGTTAAGAGGTTGTGGGGACTGAGACTATGAGGGTCGTAGGTCGTGGATCAGGGGTCGTCTTAGTTGGCCCAAAAGTCATTGGCATTGACACACTGCCAAACTTGATGTCTGCCGTGTGCATCGTGCACAATACTTGCGTAATGTGCCCCCCATGTGCGCAGACAAATCCAATTACAACCGAAGGAAGCTGACGGTGTGGAACGGAAAGGGATGGGAATGGAGAAGGAGATTGGAAGGAAAGGTGTGGGGAGTGGGAAGAGTGACAATGAGCCGCAAGGTTGGTCGCAGCAGGTATCGAGCTGGTATCATTGATTTCTCATAGCAATTTGGGCAGAGTGCAAAGAGAGAAAAAGAAGGCACTCTGTAAAGGGACTTAATTTTACTATGCAAATTATATGTGTATTTACAATTGCTGAGATGATTAAGATCTTGCGAGTCTTTATTGCGATACTACAGAATCAAGTCCAGAGTTCAGTTCTAATAGTAACTCTCATGGCATCTTCAAAGACGAACGGCATCTGTCTTACTCTCTCTCTCTCTCTATAACTATTTTATGTCTCTGTTTCTTAATCTTAGTCTCTTAGTCTCTTAATCTCTTAATCCCTTAATGTCTTAGTCTCTTAGTCTCTTAGTCCCTTAATCTCTTAGTCTCTTAGTCTCTTAGTCTCTTAGTCTCTTAGTTTCTTAGTCTCTTAGTTTCTTAGTCTCTCAGTCTCTTAGTCTCTTAGTCTCTTAGTCTCTTAGTCTCTTAGTCTCTTAGTCTCTTAGTCTCTTAGTCTCTCAGTCTCTTAGTCTCTTAGTCTCTTAGTCTCTTAGTCTCCTAGTCTTTTAGTCTCTTAGTCTTTTAGTCTTTTAGTCTCTTAGTCTCTTAGTCTCTTAGTCTCTTAGTCTCTTAGTCTCTTAGTCTTTTAGTCTCTTAGTATCTTAGTCTCTTAGTCTCTTAGTCTCTTAGTCTCTTAGTCTCTTAGTCTCTTAGTCTCTTAGTCTCTTAGTCTCTTAGTCTCTTAGTCTCTTAGTCTCTTAGTCTCTTAGTCTCTTAGTCTCTTAGTCTCTTAGTCTCTTAGTTTCTTGGTCTCTTGGTCTCTTGGTCTCTTGGTCTCTTAGTCTCTTAGTCTCTTAGTTTCTTAGTCTCTTAATCTCTTAATCTCTTAATCTCTTAATCTCTTAGTCTCTTAATCCCTAAGTCTCTGTATCCATTTACTCTGAGTTGCTTAGGTCTTCTCTTATAACTCGTACATTTTTTGAAGCACCACCCGAAACACCCTGTTTCATTATCAGTGGTCTCTACTCACATCTCTGCCTCTCTGACCACGTAGGGATTACCTTTGCAACCTTTTGATTGCCTTCTTTGTTTACAAATTTGAAATTTTGAAAACACACGCACTACGCGCATATATTGCTGGCCAATAATGCAGTAGACTTGACCGGCTCTAGCGGCTCTGGCCAATTTAGCGTGCCATTATTTGCATTGTCCTAGTTTGGGCAGGCTCGCTGTGGAGGAGGGAGAGAAGGAGGCGGAGGCAGACAGTGTATTCATTTTCGGCATGGCAAATTGCAATTAATATGTACCAAAATGATGTGCCACGCAAATTGGGAAGTGCCAATGCTGGTAGGTGGCATGTGGCATGTGGTATGCAGCATATGGTATGCAGCATGTGGAAAGGGAAGAGCGCATTAAAAAAGCCGCAGCAGACAAAGTGCCCCGACATAGGCCTCTAACTGGACCAGATCGGGGACTGCAAGGGGTGTGTGGCGTTGGCTCTGGCATTGTTCGTCTGGCCCAGTGGCAAACATAGTTAGACGACGAGTGCCTGTTGATGCCGTTGATGTTGCTGCAACAGCAGCGGCAGCAGTGTTGACATTAGACTCGACGGGCGCAAATTAACCACAAAAGGCACATCCGGTCGAGCCACCAGTACACGTGACTTGAAGCGCCAAGCAATGAGAGACGTGTGTGTGTGTATGAATGAGATTGTGAGCATCTATATGGGTGTGTGTGTGTGTGTGTGCAAGTCAACCACAAATGCCTGGCACTGCCCACTGTACTTCATTACTTGTGCTTAAACAATCGAATTAGCCCCGAAAACAAACAGCAACAAGAGGCGTCAGCAGCAACTTTGCTTACTCATCTCTGCCTCTCTCTCCCTTTCTCTCTCTCAGCTCTGTCCTACCCTCTCCTTTATTCCCCTCTTTGTTGACCAAATGTAATAGCAGTGCCCAAGTGACAAACTCAGCTGGAGGCTTCACCACAGATTTGCATTGTGTCTTCTTGATTAGACTCACTTTCCAGTGCTATCTCAAGCCTCGACGATTATTTCAGTCGGCAAACAGCTGTGGCTAGCACCAGAAGGAGCAGAAGGAACTGGAGGAGGTGGACATGGGGACAGACGAAGCGAGCAGGACACTTGTTCAATTTACTTCACCAAGCTCAAGCGGTCAATTGTCCGCTCTCTCAATCGTTCAATTGTTCTTGGCTCTTCTTCTACTTACCACTAAAAGTCAAAACATAAAGAGGAAAGAGAAACTGAGAGAGAGGGGCAAAGAGAGAGAGATGTGCAGAGAATAACGGTAAAATGCCCCATTAGCCCGCAGGCTAACAATGTGTTTCCACAGCACAAGCTGCAGAAACGGAAGCCAGCAGAGCAATTAGGTCGGAATCGAGCGAATCAAACAGAAACTAAAGTCGAGACAATGTGACGCAACTGTCGAGTCCAAGTCCAAGTCGAATCGAGGCAAGGCAAGGCGAGGCGAGGGATATGAAGTGTAGTCGAGTGCATTGAGTTCTCGCACAGAACGTGATTTCACAATTAAAAACAACACGAGTTTACGATTGCTTTTAAAAAGATTTATTTTCTAAGAAAGCATTCGCTGCAGTGCAAGGAAAAGGGCATACAACATATGTATATGTATATATAGCAGATCTAGCACCAGCTATGCTCACTACATGCGCATCTAACTGAAACAGAATAATGCATAATAATAACAATGTTACCAGAACTTAGAGTTCAGTGTTGTGTAATTCGCAAATTGCAAATAGGTTGATTCAACTCGTGCAATCTAATTCATTCAACTTATTATCGTTGTCTGCAAACTATTATCGATAGTGTTTGCACTTACTGCAGATTTTTACTTTCAACTATATAAATTATATATAAATACATCTCAACACTCATATTAACTTTATATTTTACCAAGTTTCTTAACTACCAGACCCAATCTAAAGCACATTTTGTATTCAGTTGCTAAATTCAATTTAGACTTCAACTCTAAATGCGCTGAACGTCGCTGTTAATCAGGTTGAAATCTTTTATAATTCTGTTAAATATTCATAGTTTTTTACAGGCAATTTGGCTAATACTTTCCCTCCCTCCCTCTCTCTCTCTCGCTCTCTTTCTCGTTACTTCCTTCCTGTGCAGTGAAAACAGGTTGAGCTGTCCGGGCACTTAAAGACTCGTCTGGGCCGATGGGGCGGCTACGTGACTTGTCGAGCTGCTGACATATTGACTCATCAACTTGAGGCCAGCTGTGAAACGGCGACTTAAGCCAGTGGCATGGGAATGTGTAGGGGGGGTGGAAGTGGTACAGGAGAGGGAGGTAGAACGGTAAGAAGTCAAATTGGTAATGTTAATGACAATCGCCAAGCGAGAGAAGGCTGAACAAGCCAATGACCGAGCTTGCGTCGGCAATGTCAATAGACAAGAGCGAAGGGACGAATAAGCGGGGTCGGTGGTACGGGGGGGCGGGGATTGCCACGCTGAATAAACGGCAAACAGCGAAAAGCGAAAAGCGCAATTTTTATGTTAATGAACATCATTTTTCTCTGTTTGCTTTCACTTCTGCGTAAAGTGTCGCAAATAAATTCATTAAAGTGGCATTTTTCAATTTTAATGATGAGTCCGCGCCTTCGACGCACCAGCTTCAGGTCTCTCCAGCTATCTGGCAACTCTCCCCTGCCCCTTGTACAGGGATAATGAATTCTACTTTTTCACCATGGGAAATGAATGCGCCATGGAGCAGCAGAACCAAACTCAAACCCCGCCCAATCCAACCGAACTGAATTCAACTGAACTCAACTGAACTGAACTGAACCGAACTGAACCGAATTCGGGGCAAACTGTGCGCGAACTACAGTCAATCCTCCGCTTAAATGCCGCATAAATAACCGAATTACTGTTTATTATTTATCGCTTATTACTTGCAACGATAATTATCAGTGTTTGCCTGCCTGCCTTCCTGGTCGATTACTCGATTGTTCCGCACAGCAGGAGGGAGGAAAGAGAGGGGTAGAGGAGGAAAAAGGATGGTTGAAAAGTTGACGCTTTTGGGTAATAAACATTTTAATCTCTTCGCATCGGTTCGTCAATTGGCAGAACTGTTCTGTGTTCAGTGTTGTGTAATGCGCAAAGTTCAGATCGCACTGCTGCGACAATTCCATGGCTAATGAGGCTGCATTGAGTTGGTGTACTCGCGAATAGGTTAATTTAACTCAGGGGAGACCATAAATTATGCTCTTAATTTAATGTTGCACTCTGCAAATTATAATCGATAGTTTGTGGACCTTTTTAGTATGTCTTACTATCGATTTAGTAATTACTTCTTGTTCTACTTGCGTATCATGAATATCTTGAATTTAAAAAGCGACACTTTACGTGATACATTATTATCATTATGTATATTATTCTCGATAGTTAACCTAGTGTATTGAAATTATTTGGCGTAGTTTATCGTAATCGGTTACTGTTATACGTATAGATTATACAGACCTTTTAAATCTATTGCAGATAAGTTTGTTAAATCGATAAGTCAATGTTATCGCTGCCTTTGCTTCCCTACATAACACTGTTTACTGCTCTACCAAGTCCTGGTAATCAGAAATGTTCCCTGACTCTGTCTTGTTTTTTATTCTCCGCCTTCTTCTTCTACTTATCCGATTGCAGCGCAAAGTAACTTGATAAACTTCTGTGTACAAACAGTTGGTGATAATTACAAAATTATTACTTGAGTTTACTGTTTCGACTTTTCTTCAGCCTGTGCCGTAGACCAGCAGTAACCCTTAGCCGTAACCAGTAACCTGTAACCCTTAACCCGTAAGCTGTAAGCCTTCGCCTTCACCTTTTGCTGTGTCGTAATTCTTATCTACTTATCTACCTACATGCGGTAGCCTCTTCCCCCCTGTGTCTTACCACATCCATTCCCCACTCCGCCTAACTGTCGCCATAACCGTAACCGTGCCCGGAATGCCGTGCGGCATTCCAGTGAGCTTACCCAATTATGAAACATTAAAAATACGCGCATATAAATCGCTTCATTTTTATGCGCAATTATAGCACGGCTCCGGCTCCAGCTCCGTCTACGACTACGGCTACGGTTAAGGTTTCAGTTCACGCCGTGCCTTGCCGTGCCTTGTCTTGCCGTGTCGTGTTTACTTGGCTGCGTTGCCGTCACTTCTCACGCTACTCAATTAACTTAATTCCCTTTTGCATAAGCCCGCCGGAGACGGTAGCGGAGACAACGCGTACGCCGGAGCACGGAGTTGTTCCTCCTTTCACGCCCGGGTATTTCTCATGTTTTTTTTATTTATTATATATTTAAACGATTTTCAGCTCGCCCGCGCAAACTACTCAACCGTGTGCACTTTGGCCAAAGTGTCAAACGTAAGTGGCGAAATGCGAAATGTGAAAAAGGGAAAAAGGCCGAGGACAACAACAGCAACAACGGCAACAACATCAACAAAAAGGGACAAACGCAAAATTAGCTGGCAACATTGTCGACCATTGTGCTTGGGTATCTCTGCCGGAAGTTGAGGCAACCAAAAACCAAAACCAAAAAAAAAAAAAAAAAAAAAATGGAAACCAAAACCAAAAGCGTCTAAAAAACTGCGAAATTTTAAATGCTCTCGCAGTTGGGGCTAATGCGATTGCAGACAAGAGAGCCGCCTATCTGGCTGGCAGTTGAACAAGTTCCAAGCCGCTCCCTCCGCTCCCCTCTTCCAGTTCCGACTTGGCGGGCCGTGTTCCGCTCTAATGGGATTACGAGGCTGCCAGCAGCACCAGCACCAGCAGAAGACCAAGTCCACGTCTTGACTTTCTAGCTGATTATCTGGCCGTGCTGACAGCCAAATCAACGAAGGAGGAAGAGGGGAATGGCGGACCGCAAAGAATACAGTAAAGGAGAAAGGCACTGGCAGTAGGAGATGCTGGAGCACAAAGTTGGAAACGGTGGCAAGACAAGACGTTAATATTATTACACGCTTTGTAAACAAATTATGAATTATGTTGGATAAATAGAAAAACTTAATAATAACTTGATTGCGGCATTTGGCTTCAGCTCCGGCTCTGCCTCCGGCCTTGGCCCTCGGCTCTGGCTAAAGCTCTCGGCTAAACGGACCTACATACCATACACTACACAAAAAACGCATTTGGTCGTGTTTATGCAAAACAGCAGAGTGAGAGAGGAGAACACGCTGTATCTGACTCAATTTATACTTCAATCTACTTCAAACTCAGCTTATCCTTCTTGTCCTAATTTGTTGTTGTTCTATCTCTATCTCTCTTTGTCTTTCTTTCTTGCTGTCTCTTTCTCTCTCTTTGTCTGTATCTATCACACAGCATTTTTATTTTCCTTCGGTCTTCATTCTCCAGCATGCTCTTTGGCTCTATCCTCTTCTTTCTTACGCTCTTCCATAATTTTATCTATCTGTCTATCAATCCATCAATCTATCTATCAATTTCACTATCATTCTGTCCATCGATCAATAAATCAATGGATCAATCCATCAATCTATCAACCCATCAATGGATCAATCCATCAATTTATCAATCTATCAATCTATCAATCTATCAATCTATCAATCTATCAATCTATCAATCTATCAATCTATCAATCTATCAATCTATCAATCTATCAATCTATCAATCTATCAATCTATCAATCTATCAATCTATCAATCTATCAATCTATCAATCTATCAATCTGTCAATCTATCAATCTATAAATCTATCAATCTTTCAATCTATTAATCTATCAATCCATCAATCCATCAATCCATCAATCCATCAATCCATCAATCCATCAATTCATCAATTTATCAATCTATCAATCTATCAATCTATCAATCTATCAATCTATCAATCTATCAATCTATCAATTTCTCAATCTATCAATCTATCAATCTACCAATCTATCAATCTATCAATCTATCTATCTATCAATCTATAAATCTATCAATCTATCAATCTATCAATCTATCAATCTATCAATCTATCTATCTATCAATTTATCAATCTATCAATCTATCAATCTATCAATCCATCAATCAATCAAACAATCTATTAATCTATCAATTTGTTAATCTAACAATCTATATATTTTATTTATAGATTTATCAATCAATCTATCTATCAATCTTTCAATCGGTAAATAAGTCAATCAAATTATCATCAATCTTTCAATCTATCAATTAAGAGTTAAAGATCTCTTTATAACTCCTTCTCCATATATGTCTCTATCGTACACCTTTCTACAATCTCTCTCTATTCTTTTCTTACATTCTCTGCTCTCTCTCACTTGCTGCCTCTCCTTCAATTCACTTCAACTTCTACCCCAACCTATTCTCTCAGTGTGACTCGTTTTCTGTTTACAAAATGGGACTCTCTAAACCGCTCATTCTGCTATATGCTCGACATAGGCTCAGTCTCAGTCTCCGTCTCCACCTCTCAGTGTCGGCGTCCTTGGGCTCCTGCTCGGCCTCGGACCCTGTGCGCGACTGTGGCAGCTGGAAACTGTGGCAGCCGTGGGCTCTGGCGTCACGTTAATTATGGCACAAAAATGGCCAAATTGTGCAGGCGAAATACAAAATGCTTACCGGTTGCCATTCGGGGCGAGGGTGGGGCAGTCGCCGGAAGAGAGGCGTGTCCGGCGAAAAGGGACGTTGACGTTGCGCTGCAGGTTGTTGTCGTCGGCGACGAATGAAAGCAAGCAAGAAACGAAACGAAAAGCAAAGCAAAGCAAAGCATAAAAAATAAAGTAAAAAACAAATTGAAAAGTTTTCCGCGATATAAATTTGCATTAATTTTGGGCGCCTCGCCCTGCCCCCCTCTGCCCTTTTCCCTTTTGTTGCTGGCGACCTGGACACAAGAGAGCCTCACGGAGATTGCAGCGCGTCCCTGGCATTAGCAGATACACCATGCAGACGGACTAGGTATATATATAATATAAACTTATACACAAATTGCTTAAATCGAAAAAGTTTCATTCCTTTCAAATACCCTGCAAGGTGGGAATACCTGTAGGGTATAAAGGGCTGCCCAGGTTTGCCACTACAATGGGCGAAGGGGCCATCAGCCAGTGGAGCATGCCCGCTCTGGGCCAGCTTAGGCTGTGCTCGCCTTAGTGGGCACAACACCTACAAAGGCGATAACGAAACTCAAACTGAGCTCAACTGAATAAGAAATCCCGCCGCATGTAAGCGGACCAAACTCCACAAAGCCGTCAAAATCAGTGCGAGTCCACGCGGGGGTGGGGGTAAAGAGGACCAGCAACAGCAGCAACGATAACAATAACAACAACAACAGCAGCAGCAGCAGCAACAGCAACAACTACATGTAGACTAGCAGCAGCTGTTGTTGTTATTGCTGTTGTTGTGCTACCTTTTTGAATATTTATGAAAAATTGAAACGTTTTAGCGCGCGCGGTCTGCGCTGCATGCTGCCAGCCAGGATTGTGTCCCCTTCTGTACCCTGCAATGGGGCGTAGAACGGCAACAAGGGGTATGCGCAACTAGAGAAGCATTTGCCATATAATAATATAATAATATTATAATATAATAATATAATAATATAATAATATAATAATCTAATAATATAATAATATAATAATATAATAATATAATAATATAATAATATAATAATATAATAATATAATAATATAATAATATAATAATATAATAATATAATAATATAATAATATAATAATATAATAATATAATAATATAATAATATAATAATATAATAATATAATAATATAATAATATAATAATATAATAATATAATAATATAATAATAAAATAATATAATAATATTATAATATAATATTATACAATTTATTTGATTATTTTTAATTTATTTTATTTATGTATATTTTTCAATTTTTTAACAAGTAAAAATTAAAAGTTTTCTAGTTGGAATAACAATACAAAATCACAGTATGATTTAATAACATGAAAAGAATGAGTTTTCTAAAAATAAAGAACAACAAGAATAGAAATAGAGGTGTATTCCCTCTAACTAACTGAGCTAAATCTCAGTCTCTAACACTCTGCAAATTAATTTCCATTCTTCTTTAAAGTTCTAAATAGTTAAAATGTTAAGTCTACGATCTGCTCTACATTTCATTTATTTAACGTATAACATATAACAACATATATAATACAAATATAATATAATAATAATAATTAATTATACAAGTATCTAAATTATCTAATAAGTATCTTTAGTTGTATCCTCTAAGACAATATGGTAAAAATTGAATTGATGTAATATTCCTATGCAGGGTATTCGGCTCGTCGAGCATACGTCAGTGCTGCAGCTGTTTTTTTGAGTGTGTGTGTGTGTATTTTTTATGTAAGTTGCTTTCATTCCCGCTTGTTAGTTAACTAATTGTAATTTTTTTTAGCTTCCGTTATTGTTGTTGCAGCTGTTGTTGTTGCTGTTGATGCTTTTGTCGCGTTTTGCGTTAGAGGCAACCGCCCACGCACAAAAATGATTTAAGTGCGCCTTCATTAATTACGTTTTACCACTGAGGTTGTCCATGGGTTCAGGCAGCAACCCAAGAGGTGCGAGCGTCCTAAGCAGGGGGCAACAGCGGGACAGCAGGAGAGCAATGATAGCAGCAGGAGCAGAAGAAGTTCCGGCACGAGCACCACCCGTGGCTGCTGAAACTTTAATAGACCGCATTTCAGCATAATTAACACGGCAGCGTATGAATGATGCATGACAAACCGCTGTCGGGTGGCAGCACACAATCCACGGGTCGACCCCTGCCCCCGCCTCTGACACTGCCACTAGCACTGTCCCCACTCCTGCTGCACTCTAATAATTGCAAACGCTTAAATGAAAATTGTGATTAAGTTGGAGTTAGAGAAGAAACCGACGCAGCGCAACCCAACGCGTTTTTAATGCGATTTCGCGGAGGAAACAAGGTGCGTGGAGGGGAAAGTGGGGGACACAAGCGGAATTTTCATTTACACCCGCGTCAAATGAGCTGCGAATTGGCCGAGAAAGCGGAAAGAAGCAGAAAAAGCAGCGGCAATTAATGGAAAATGCGTGGAAGGTAAAGAAGAATTAAAAAGCAGCTCATCAGGAGGAGCATAAATGTTTTGACGCCATAATATTAGATTAGAAATATGACATTTTAAAGCGATTTAAGAGATTACACGGCGGAATTATAAACTTGAAACATGGTTTTTTTTTAAATAGTATATATATACGTGGTGTACATATGATTTATGTTAAAGATAGATATCTCGACAATAACCAGCTTATTCTTACTTTGTTTTTTACATTCACTATTGCAAGCCAGTGCTGCCACACAGCTTTAACTATTCGTTATTTAAATAACAACAGCTTAAAAGTATGCAGCACATTTTACAAAACCGATGTTGCCTTTAGCTGAGCCCGAAAACTCTGTTCCAAATTGCATACATTGCAAACAAAGCAATAACCAAACTTAACATAAATAAAATACAAATTGATGCACGATAATTATCATAAATTTGAATATTTCTTTTAATTATACAAATATTGCAGGCTGCAGCTTTGCACTTGAATTGTCAAGCAAGCTAAAAAGTATGCAACACTTTTATCCAAATCTAATTGCTTAACCCTTTAGTTCCAATTTTTGTGTGCCTTAAATAATTAACATACTCGAATAACAAATAAAATATAAAGAATATAATTATTTACAATAACAACTATATACTAACTCTAAAAGTCCGTTTTAAAGCGATTTGGGTATATAGAGGGTTAAGAAGCGCCTCTGTAGGCGTGTTAAAAATAGCTCAAGAACCGGTCGATCGACTGACCCAATTAACCAAATGAGTTCAACGCATGGGAATGTTAATTTCTCGATTCTTGATTCAGAACAAAAGCCAAACCTGTCCAATAATTTCTCAGCTCAGCTTTGGCTAAACTTCCACGCGAAACTTTGGCGATTTGTCAGCACGTCATCGATGAGGAGTAAAGGGGGCGATTGTCACTGCGACTGCAAATGCAAATGCGATGTCGCAGCACTTGTCAACACTAGACGCGGCTGCACAATGCGATTTATGCGCGATGTTCCCCCTGATTTGTGGCCCCACTCGATAGTCGATCTCTGTCTATAAAAGTCTTGCAGCGCAACAATGTGCGACGCATTCAACACTGACCGCAGTCACGAGGATTAGACATCACCAAACGACAATCCCCAGCAGAGCCGCCACCCGAGCAAGCACTGCCCCCACTCCCACATCCCGCTCCTTGCCCCCAATACTGCAGCAACCATGTTCGGATTCCAAGCTCCGCTGCCTCTGCTGCTGCTGCTCATCGGCATTGCCAGCACCTTTGGCCAGAGATTGCCAGTGCCCAGGCGGCAACTGTTGGCGCCCAGTCTGCGCTTTGCCGAGAGCTTTGAAAGCTTCGACAGCGACTCTGTGGACGAGGATGATGCGGACGGCGACACAATGCAACGGACGCAGGAGCAGTTGCGGCAGCTGCTGGGACGACAGCTGAGCAGCGCAGTGGCTCCGCTGACTGCGGTTCCCTTTGCGGGCCTAATCCGCCGTCAGCCTGGCATTGTGGCGCCCAGCTCGGGCGTGGAGGCAGCACAGCGCTTTGCCAGCGACGATGAAGAGTCCAGCGAAGAGTTGTCCAGCAGCACTGAAACGGAGACGGATGCCGATGCGGAAACGGACGTCGATATCGCACAGCAACCCGTTGCCCAACCCCCACCACCGCCACCAACCACTCCGCAGCCGGAGACGGAGTACAATCCGTATCGTGACAACTTTCAGGACCGCAACGAGGACGGCAGCTACGTCTTCGGGTGAGTTGAACACACATCCAATTCCGCTCACACACAACCAGTCTCTCTCTTTCTCTCTCTCCCAGATATTCTTTACCCAATGGTGTCCGTCGCTGGGAGCGCAGCTACCTCACCCAGCAGGGTCGCGTTGTCGAGGGTTTCTATGCTCAGCCCCGACAGGTGGGGCACGGCAAAGGAGTCGAGTACGAGCTGCGTTGCTATCGCGCTGATGCACACGGCTACCATCCGCTAACAGGTAAGTGGCACCTCCAACTAGCTTCGACAAGCAGTCCCTCTTACCTTCCCTTTTCCACCTTAATCTTACAGTGGAATATCTGCCAGTGCCGCCACGTGTACGTCGCTATGAGCTGCCCGATGTTGCCCAGCGCTGTTTCACTACAAACCGATTCGGGCGATAAACGATAACGATAACATTGGTTATCAAACAAGAACTATCAATTGTGAACTATGTATATGAGATTAGATCATTTTTTTGTGCACGTAATAAAACTAAAAAGCTGCTTTGATATTAAAGAATCATATGTTTGCTGGGTTTACTTTAGTCGAATGTACTTGTGAGTAAAAATCTATATGATACGAGGGTCGTGTGATAAGTCCGTGACTTTTTGAATAAAATATATTTTTTTCGTCAAAGAAGCGTTTTATTTCTCAACATAATCTCCTTTTAGCTCTATACATTTAGTCCAGCGTTTTTCCAATTTTTTTATTCCTTCCAAATAATAGGTTTTCTCAAGGCCCTCAAAATAGTCGTTTGTTTCTGTGATGACCTCTTCATTTGACCCGAATCTCTTACCGCCGAGCCATTTCTTCATGTTTGGAAACAAAAAATAGTCACAGGGGGCTAAATCTGGAGAATATGCTGGATGGGGTAGCAGTTCGTAGCCCAATTTATGAAATTTTGCCATGCTGACTACACACGTGTGCACCCGTGCATTGTCCTGATGGAACAGCACTTTTTTTTCGCCAAATGCGGTCGTTTCTGCTTCAAATCAATATCGAATCTGTCCAAAAGCTCTGAATAATATTCGCCGGTGATCGTTTTACCCTTTTCAAGGTAATCGATGTGAATGATACCTTGTGCATCCCAAAAAACTGTGGCCATGACCTTGTTGGCCGACAGACCCACCTTGGCCTTCTTTGGTGCACGTTCACCCGGAGAAACCCACTGTCTTGATTGTTCTTTGGTCTCTGGTGTGGTGTGGTGGATCCATGTTTCGTCTACGGTAACGAAACGGCGCAAAAATTCGTTTGGATTGCGGTTGAACATCGCCAAACACTCCTTTGAAATGGTCACACGGTTGCGCTTATGGTCGTGTGTGAGCAATCGCGGCACCCATCGCGCGGAAAGCTTTTTCATGTCCAAATATTCATGTAAAATGTGATGTACCCGTTCAGTTGAGATGCCTACAGCCTCAGCTACCTCACGCACTTTCATTCTCCGATCATCCAATATCATTCCATGGATTTTGTCGACGATTTCTGGCATGACGACCTCTTTTGGGCGACCTGAACGTTCGGCATCACTTGTACTGGTACGACCACAACGGAACTCAGTAAACCATTTCTTAACCATTGAAATTGATGGTGCAGAGTCCCCATAATATTTATCAAGTCTTTCCTTGGTTGTTTCGGTGATGGATTTTTTACGCAAAAAATAATGCTTAATTAGCACACGAAATTCACTTTTTTCCATTTTCGTTAAAATTCACGAGATCGTCTGCTTTCAATGCCTATAAAACGCAAACTAAGAAACGCAGCTTTCTCAAAATTTTACAGTCAGCTGTTAATCGATAACTGCTGACAGGAGCAGTGTTGTATTTAGAGCAGGTGCGCGGCAAATACAAAAAGTCACGGACTTATCAAACGACCCTCGTATGATTGGATAAGAATACTAAAAAGGAAACGGGAAAATGAATTTAATAGAAAGAAATAAAAAGGAATATAATGAAATAAAGCGATATAGTTAGGGATATGCAGGAATTAAAGGGGATAGATGGAACTATTATAGATTGAATAGGGATATACAATAGTAGGTGGCAATATAAATAAATGATAAGGAGGAGGAATGCGGTAGAACTGGATAAAATATAAAGAATTACAATACATTAATGATGTTCAAAATAATCTGGAGTAAAATGGAGTTGAATGAAATATAATAATTTGAAGAGGGCTTGCTATAGATAGTGATATGATGTAAAATTATAAAGAGATGGAATAATAAGTGATGGATAGACTTAAAAGACAAAGAATGGACTTAAATGTAATAGCATGATATAGTTCTGGATATTCAGTGATTAAACTGGATGGTAAGAATGAAGGTAAGCAGGGAATGGAATGAAACTGAATGAAAGATGAGACAATTCAGTGAACTAGGATGGGATAGTACCAAGTGCTAACACAATAACAGCCTCGTTGGTGAAATGAACTTTTCCGTGCTTAAACAAATAATGCGTGAGAACTAACAAAATTTCCGCGGGGCTCTTAAAGTGAACAACCTTGACTTTCAGAAGTCGACTCTCTCCCTATCACTCTCTATATATCTCTCTCTTTCTCTCTCTCTCTCTCTCTCTCTTGTGCAGGAGCGTGCGCTGAGTGTGTACTCAGCACGAGCGAAATGGGCGACATCCTGCTTGACTGTCATTATTTGCGCAGCTTTATGATACTCGGCTGACCCATTTCTGTGGGTACAGGGTATACAAAACGTGAGCGAAATGAACCAGTTTTTCATGGCGTTTCTTTTTTGTCTGTTCTGTTCTTTTCATTTAACTTTCTTCACCTACCCTGTATACACAGACATGCGGCGTGGGGTATATGTGCTTTAATTAGTAGAGATCATACAATAGGCACATGGTACACATACATAGGTATATGTACCTATAGGTATAGGTACCTTATCTAACATAACCTCAATTCGAACATAACCTCAAACAGGGTATCTTCACGTGCAGCAGACAGAATTGTTCCTTGTTTGTGAAGCTGTTTGTCTGTTTGTCAGTTTGACTGTTCGGCTCTTTATCTGTTTGACAGCCCCACGCGCGGAATATGCAAATAGACGACAATGTGACGATGGGACGAGTGGGCGAGGGGACAATGGGACTATGGGACGATGTTACTTGTGAAATAAAACAAAACTTGTGACGATACTCGCCGCAAAACTTGCTTTTCGTGTGTTGATTTAGGCAAATTTGTGTTTAAACAATAACAACAATAACACGAAGAGCGCCAGCAACAACAACAACAACAAGCAATAAGAAACAACTACAACGTTATTGACAATAGAATCGCGGATGCGAGGTACCCCTTGGCGAAAACAGAAAACCAAAAACAAAAACAATAACGAAACAGAAACAGTAAAAAAAAGCAAAAACAATTGCTGGCAAGAGCGAGTTGTACTCGGATGCGGATGCGGATTCGGATGCGTGGACGTGGACGTGGATTCAGATACAGATACAAAGATTCGGATACGGATTGTCTGGCGCGAGCGACAGCGCACAAAAGGCGCCTCATCAACGCAACCGGCAACAATGACAGCTAACAAACCGTTAAGTGCCGCAACAAATCGCCAAAAATTGAAAACTGTGGGAATACACACGACGCCAGAGAGCAGAGACACCGCAAGGGAACGCCCCGCCGGGCCCCATCAAGGCATCACACCCTCCTCGCATAGATGGTTGGATAGATAGAAATCTCGGGTTGCGCGAAAGACAAAAAAACACTCGGAGCAGACAATCAGCAAAGACAATGAAAGCAAATAAAAAGTATTTTCAAATGTCATTTGAATTAAACACGTAGCGCAAAGCAACCCAGGGCGACGCAAACAAGGAAGACTTGTTGCCAGGGCTGCCAAACTGGTAAAGGAATTTAATATTATTATTATTGCTGAGCTAAAACAATTGAAGGGCACCAATTGAATGAATTTCTACACTACACACTTTAACTAAGTAGAAAAAGTATGGTACAGAAAAAACTGCCATTACGGATACCTCTCTTGAACGGACACCCTCTTAACGAACACTAATATGAAGTGGAAGTCTATTTAAAGAGCACCCCCCTTAAGTGGGAGCCCTCTAAACGGATACCACACTTAAGTGGAACCATTCTTAACAGATGCATAAGTACCTCCTGTAACCGGACGCTCTCTTAACGGACACCTATTAAATCGTTTACATTTCTGATGACATTTCGTTCAACAGTTTTTCATTTTTTGGTAGAAAACTCACTTAAGTAAGTGTCCGTTCAAGAGAGGTACAGCAAAAACTCTTTTAACGGACACCTCCTGGAGCTACCTTTTGAAATGGTTACGTTTCATACGACTTTTTTCGAACATCTATCATCTTTTGTGATGGTAACTGCTCAACGATGGAGTGTCCGTTCAAGAGAAACTTCACTGTATTTCACCTTCATCAAGCCGCAGTTAAGCAACAGCTATAGAAATGTCAAACGCAGATCTCGTATGATATTATATTATGCTCGATCTAATGAAACCTGTGCACATTTGAATGACGTCAGGCTGATTGGTTTTTGATGCCAGTCGAACAGACAGGCAGGTATTCAGGCAAGCAGGTAGGCACCTTCAGGCCAATTCCAATTCCGATTGCGAATCCAAAGCTTACAATACATTCTCGTCCATGGGTCCTTGGCCCTTTTTGGTTGGAGGCCCCAACTCAAGTGCACACGCAATTTGCATAAGCTGTGAGAAAAGTTTCCCACTCGATTCCCGAAATGCAAGCTGGGAATGGGGGGAGGAGGTGTTAAATTTGCCAGATGACTTTGGACTTGGACAAATCGACAAATCTTTAACTAGCCGCAGGCAAAGCAATTGTCAACTGACAAAACAAGAGTCCTTGCCTCAGCCTCAGCCTGACTCTGCATCTGCTTTCTGTATCGATATGTGCAACGTCGTTGTCAAGTGTTGCAAGTTGTGTGCTTTGTGTGCTCTTTGTTTGTTGCTGTTGCTTCTGTTGTTGCTGTTGTTGTCGTTGTTGCTGTTGCCTTTCAACAAGTTTCTGCTAAAAAGTGTTTGACTGATGCGCAAATTTTTGCGCAAACAAGTAAATAACTTCAAGTTCGGCGCAAACTCGGGTCCGTAATCAACTTTAAACGAAACTTTCGCAACAAACTTTCGCAGACAAACTCAGCCAGAAACTGGCATAGGAAGCTGATGAAGCGGGCGGGAGGATGAAAGGCAGTGAGACCGTTGGGAGCGGAAAATGATACACACATTCGAATTGTAGATGCCTCGCTTGGCCTATAATTGAGCAATTTACACCACAACATGCCGGGCAGACAGAGATAGAAATACAGACAGAGAGAGGGAGAGAAGGACAGCCCGATATATAGAAAACTGACAACAACAGCAGTAGCTACCCCCTCCTCGCACCCTCTGCCTGCTTTTGACCTCAGTGCGACACTCGACTTTCAACTTGTGATTCTGCCTAGTGGCAGTTCCCATTCCATTTCTTGGAGCGTTTAAGTTCCCGTCTAGTCCCTCTTCCAGTCTGTGCTTAGCCCCTGTTCTTGTCCTTCTCTTCTAGACCCCGTCGTAGTCCTCGTCCTAGCCACTGTTCTTGTACCTCTCCTTGTCCCATTCCTAGCCCCCGTCCTAGTGCCTGTCCTTGTTGCCGTCCTAGCCTCTCTCTTAGTCCGCGTCCTAGTCACCGTCCTAGCCCACTTCCTAGCCTCCTACCTAGACCCTGTTCTAGTCCCATCCTCTCCGTCCTCCTTCTAGTCTACGCGATAGCCTCTCTCCTAGTCCGTCGTAGTCCTAGTTCCCGTCTTAGTCCCGGTCCTAGTCCCTGTCCTAGCCCCTCTCATAGTCCCCATTCTAGTTCCTTCCCGATGCTCTTCTTAGCACCATTCCTTGTACTCATCCTGTGCTGTGTGTGTTTATATGTGTGTGTGTCCTGGGCCCATCAAACAGTGCGTCGACATTGCTGGAATGCGATAAAAATGTTGAGATTATGTAACCGAAATACTTTCAAATCGAAATCGACCAATATAAATTCATGGCTTAGACACTTGCACATGCCAGCGCATGGGACTAGCTGCCCCATCAAGTGTCCTATTCGCTTCGGCATCCGGTGGGGGTGGAGGTCCTTGGGCTCGGAAATGCTGGCGAATGAAATATTGTGCAGAATGCCAGAGCAACAAACAAGCTGAGTTTGCCATTTCGGTTTCGGTTCGCCATTGTCCTGCTGAGGGCGACCAACAGCGAGGGGGGCAACTGGGAGAGAGAGGCAACTCGGACTTGAAACACAGTATTTTATGCTTATATGGTTAAAAATATTTATTAGTTTGTTGTTTTGCGTGCCACTCTCCCAGTGTGTGTGTGCAAGTGTGTGTGCCAGTGTGTGCATGTGTGTGTGTGTGTGTGTGTGAGAGTGTTGTTGATGTTGACAACGGATTTGCAGCAGCAGCCGCCATTTGAATTCCTTTTTTATGGCCTTGCGCTGCATTCGCGAAGGCGACACACACGATTTGCGACATGCGAAATGCTTTTGCCATGTTCCCTCCCCCTGCCTCTTCTTCTCCTCCTTCACCCCATCCATTGCTGATGATGCCCCTTTGCGAGCTAACGGTGCTTGGTCAGCCTCCGCAAGTGGCAACGGCTGCCTGTCAAAATGTTGCCGTATAAACGTTTAAATTTATTAATTGCGCTTTCAACTTGACGCGCTGAATTTAATCTGACTAAGTGTCCGTCCGTCCGTCTGTCTGTCCGTCCGTTTGTCTGTCTGTCCGTCCGTCTGTCTGTCTGTCCATCTGCTCGTCCGCCCCATCTCGCCGGTAATTGCAGTCGTTAAATGTGCGAACGTTAACCGGTCTGAGTCCGGGAACTGTTCCAGTTGGCACCTACGCTACGTTAAGATGCTAAAAGGAAAGCAGTCACTCTCGTTGTGAGGCTGCTGTAAGGGTTGCCATATTTCCTTATCGCTCATCAGTTATTTATAAGGCAAAAGCACTCAAGCCGAGAACTTTTTGCATCTCAAAACTCCAAAATAGACAAAAAGGGTGTGCAAATAAATCAATCATCAAGGGGTAACTTAATAAGTTATCTAAAAATAGCCGAGGATGGAACTTGAATAGGCAACTTGAATCGAATGCACATTAACTATGGCAAAACGTATTCGAATTGAACGAATTAAAGTTTTATCTAACACGCAGCGAGTGCGTTGTTGGTTTCGATTATAAATAATAGCATTTAAATAAAATTTGAAATGGATTTGCATTAAATTGCATCCATAAATAACACAGACACAAATGGCATTTGCAATAAAGCTCAACTGAATTCAATTGAAAGCCTATAAAATGCAAGCACAACGATAACGATAACGATTATGATTATTATTATTATTATTATTATTATATTTGATTTTTTTTTTTTAAGTTATTATTATTCGTCGCTTTTATTGCCCGACGACAGGCAATTCAAGCGGCAAATATTTCAATTGCCCACAGACGGCTTTTAGTCCTCTACGCGTCGATTAAACACAATGCACATCGATAAAAACAACGATGATGACGTTGATTGACTTCCCCATCTCTCCTTCTGTCTCTGTCTCTCTCTCTCTCTCTCTCTCTTGCTGTCTGCGTGTCTGTCTGCATATCTGTCTGGCATTTATCAGCCACCGCCTTCGGGTAGCTGTGCCATTGTCAAGGACACACTCAAGTGTTGAAGAACACAAGTGGGAGAGGGAGACAGAGAGAGAGAGAGAGAGAAAGAAAGGGGAGCCGAAAACAATAACAGAGAAGGAAAGAAACGATAGCACCCACGTCCCACTGCCGACGTGGCACTGCACCCTCTTTTCGCTCTCTTCAGCTGTCGCAATGATGACGCAGCTCTCTGTCCTGGTCAATGAACCGTACAAAAAATACACTCGCAGAAAAGGGAATCACTAAAAATAAAATTTATTTTGTTTTTTAATTTCATTTATTTATTTATTTATTGTAGTTACACGAACCCGCCAGTTTAGTTGTAACAGTGAAAATACAAAATAAATAAAAAAATATAATTAAATTAATAAATGAATAAAAATATAAATACAAAAATAAAAAAATAAAAAACTAAATAAATACATACATAATAAATAAACATACAATACATAAATAAATAAATGAACAATTCCATAATTGAATACAGTAAACAATTTGAAATTGTTTTTGCCAATTTGTTTCTCTCAGTGCACAGCTGCAACTGTGCTTGACACACATAACAGTGACGGGCAACAAATGAATACACAATGAAAGTCATGGCAGAAAGAAATCACAGTCAGAATCAGCATCGAAATCGACATCGACATCGGCATCAGCATCGAAATCGGTATCGCAATCCAAAGCAAGCAAAGGCACAATCGAAATGCCAAACATACCCAGACCGAGTCCAGGTTCAATTTGGGGTCCGAAAGTAAGAAAGAAATGCTGTCAAAATCACAATGGCCAACTGGATGACCACTGAATGTCCATTCAAAGTCAGTTTCGGGTTCGGGCTTGGGTGTTAATGAGAGAGTGGCAAATGGGCTTAGGGATTGAGTAATTGGGCGTTGCTAAGGAGGGAGGGAGAAAAGGAAGAGCAAGGGAGGAGGAGAGGGAGATGGTGAAGGAACATGTGCTGCACACACTCATGTGCATGGCACGACCGAGTGCCAAATCATCATCATCTTTGGCACCGACGTGTGAGTTTATTATGTGCTCTTTCTTTAGCCTTTGCCTTTGCCTCTGCCTCTGCCTCTGCCTTTGCCTCCGCCTCTGCCTTAGCCATTTTTCATCTTTAGCAGCGGCAAAAAAGGCTTAACTCCCTCGAGCGAGCTTGGTATAAAAGGCTGCGCTTGAGCAGGCAAAGGAATCAATTATAATGTGTCTTCTCGCCAGGATAATGTGCTCCCAGCTGCTGCTGCTGCTGTTGCTCTCGCTGAGTCTGTGCGCCGTCGAGGCGGGACAGTGGACAGTGCGTCCCAGACGTACAACAACAACGCCACGTAGCGTGACAAAAACAACAACAACAGCAGCAGATCGACATCAACATGTGCATCACTGGCCGCCACTGGTGGCGCCTCCGTTTAGCGAGCCTTTGCCAGCCAGTGAAGCGCCCGCTGTGCCCCTAGAGATACGACTCATTGACAGCTACGATCAACGCACACCCGATGGACAATCGGAGTTCAGGTAAAGCTTCTGCCTCTTACTTAACCTCCTACTGCAATGCAATCTTTCCTCTCCTCTTCCCCATCTAGATATCAACTGAGCAATGGCGACACGCGCTACGAGCGCACCTATTGGCTGCCCGTGGGCAAGGGCAGAAGCGTGCTTGCCCGCAGAGGCTTCTACTCGGTGCCGTTGCCAAGCGCACAGTACTCCACGGTCTACTACAGGGCCGACCACCGAGGCTACCATGTGGACACGCGTAAGTATGCTTCTCTGTCTGCGGCTGTGTGTGTGTGTGAGTGTGTGACCAAGTGTAAAATTTGATGCCCAAAACGCAGACACATTATCCGAGGAGCAGCCAGTGCTGCCACGCAGCCTCGATGTGGCGCCCCTTGCCACGATGGCCGGGAAGTCAACACCAGCAGCAGGAGCAACAGCAGCAGCTAAGCGAAATTCAATAGGCGTGCCAGAGCGTAACGATTCCTATGAGCAGCGCAAGGAGTCGCCAAGGCAGTCAGAGCTGAGGGAGCCTCGGCCAGATGCTTCTCTTGATGATGATGATCATAATGATAATGATGTTGTGCATGTGGATGACAAAGCAAGCCGAGTCCGTATCCGTCTGCGTGGTCGATACCCAAGCAAAGTCAAAGTTCATGCTGAATTGGAGCAGCCTGTAAGTGGCCACTAGCTGGCAGCGCACTTCAATGCCAACCTTTCCCAGCCACTCTTCCAGCTTCCCCTCCTTCTTTTTCCTTCTTTCATCCTCCTCCCTCGCTTCCCTCCCTCCTTCCACACAGTGACAAAACACCAAAACCATGTTACAATTGCAGACTGTGAACAAAACCTTCACCAAACCATCAGCATCAGCATCAGCATCAACTGCGGCCAAAGACGACGGCGACGACAACGAGGACGAGAACGAGGACATTTTGGCAAGCCAAGTTGGCACTGGGACTGAGCAGGAGCTGCCCGATGATGATGACGATGTGTCAGGCAGCAGTCAGAGCAGCATTAGACTAAACTGAAAGTCAGGGCGTCAATGTAAGCGAGGATGAGCAGGAGCAGGCAGAAGGACGACGATGCTTGCCGGTAATCGTGGTCGGTAAAGTGACATCGAATAGCAGCACGTGTGTGTCTGCTGGATCGTTCATTCACTGCATCTCCTTCCCTCTCTCCCTTTTGTCTCTCTCTCTCTCTCTCTCTGTCCAGGACAGGCTTCACTTGCTCTAAATCGAATTGAAACAATTGCCGCAGAAACAGCCGCAGCTGCAGCCACGGCTGAGTTGGCCTGTCGAAAAGCATTTTGGCTGAACAGCTTGTAACACAATTTGCCCAAAGAGTGAAAGAGAGCGAGAGAGAGAGAGAGAGAGAGAGAGAGATAGAGGGAACGATACACATCATCAGTTGCTCACATTATGCCCGCATCAGACTTCAAATTCAATTTCGAGTAAACAAATACAATGGAAATTATGCTTGAAAAAGTGATGAAAATTTGCCTATTTTACATTGCTCTGCAGGCTGTTTTCTCTCCCTCTCCAACACTCAATTTCTCCATCTCTCTTTCTCTATCACTCTCCCTCTCTAGCTGCCTCTACTCTGAATTGCATTTCTTTCGATTGAATTTATCAGCGCCCATCAAATTTTATTGCCTTTTTTCTCAAAAACTGCATTAAGAACACTTATACTAGAGTTGCCAGATCAGCCTCTTTTGTGATCTATCGATTCGCCTTCGATATTTAATCGTTTGTCAATACAAAATAAATATAAACATAAGCAAGGTACAAGTATATCAAGAATCTTTCTCGATTTTAATTGCAAGCATCTCCTATGCATATAGACATTATCGATACAGCTTCGGACTAGCTTTGCGATAGCGATAAGGTCTATTATAACGATATTATAACGACATAATCGAGACAGCTTAGGCATTTTTATGCGTGTTTGATAAGATTCATTAAATTTTAGCGTCTTTTCATCTCTTTTATTCCCTTCATATATCCCTTTAATATGCAGTGTTGTTTGCAACACTAATTTATACTGAAAATAAATTTTCAGCATATTTGAAAACTGTCTCTATTTTCGAGTAGTACAGCTGGAATTCCAAACCGTAAGCGGAAACTATTCGACACCAATGTGGAATGCACTTTAAAGTGAATTTTGCACTTGCAGATGAAATTCGCAGGTGGCAGTTGACAGCTGGAGGGTTTCAGTTGGTGCTGCCAGGTGATGCTGCCGCTTGTGGCCATGTGTGTGTGTGTGTATGTCGCTTGTTAAAAGCTCACAGATAATGTCAGCTCTTCTGACAATTGCGTTGCTCGTCATTATCAACTTAATCATCGTGCGTGCATAGTTATCGTTGTTGCTAACGGTACCGCAGTGCCAGCATTACGGCATTACTGGCTGCAGGGGAAATATACCCGCTGTCGAATGCCAAAAGGCAAGAGCACAATAGCTGACAGGAGTGACGGGGGAGAGTGGGGGGTTGGAGAGGGACTGCCTTGTAACCAAAAACCCAACCAACTGTCATTGTCATTGCCACAGAGAATGTTTGAGTTCAGCAAGCATTTCTCATAATTTACTCGCATTCTTCAAGCGTCGGTAATATGTACCGTCTCACGCCTCCCTCTTCTTTTCTCTGCAGACATCCCGATTACTGCGAGTCCGTCCTGTTCCCATTTACGATTTCTAGCATAACTTTTGGGGTTGTCAAGAAATTCTCGAGTGCCTTAATTCAAACATAATTTAGGAGCACACTTATTGTTAAACAACTCAAAGTATTGTGCCAATAGATACCCTTGAAATGTGAAAAACTATTAAGGGTTTTATTTTGAGATATATTAATCCGATTCCTATGAAACTTAAGCAGTGTGCATGGGGTACAATTTAATAAAAGGCGGAGTAAGTTTACTTGAGGTTTCTTGAAAGTTTCCAAATGATTGAGCATATGTTTGCTATGTTTCAGTACTCCAATTCCGATTATATTTTGTGAGCTTGTTTGTATTATAATAAACTAAAGATAAAGTTAATTTGGTTTTGATATCTCAACAAATAACGAAAATAGGCCGATAGTTTCTTTGCCAACTATACGATACTGTTCCAAACGGACACTTTTCAACTCAAGCAAGCCTTATTTGTATTAAATGCCCTTATAGTCAATATAGTGACACATTTGGCACTCTTGTTGGCAACCCTGGCTGTACAATGTCAACTATCAAATGCTGTTTGCTGCGGAACTTCTGCTTCAGAAGTAATTTGACACCGGAAGCAGGCGGATAATGAAATGAAAACGTTTTGAAATTGATGCGAATTTGCTGCTGCGAAAGTGAACGGAATAGGGAACAAGGCTAACCAAAGAATACCTTACCTTTCTGAGAGGAAGAGGGAGTGGGGACGGGGACGGGGACCGTGCAGCCCGCACCTTGAATTCCCCCAAACTGTGTAGACTAAGGCAGCTCGGATTCATTTGTGCAATTAGTATTCAAACTGTATGAGAACTAACTGCGCTTTTTATGGCACCAACCTCGACAAGGTAGCAGGTACTACCAGCAGGTTGCTACGCCTACTCCCTGGCCCCCCTCCCTGCCCACTTTTCATGAGCTCCTTTGCCTGAGCTGAGCTGTGCTTGAACAGCTTTTAGTTAAGGCAACGACGACTGGTCGTGCATGAAAGGCGCCAAAGATGCCCCAGGCAGTCCATTCATTCACTCGCTCATGCATTCATTCATTCAAACATTCGTTCATTCATTCATTCAAGCACTCAACCATTCATTCAGTCATTCACACTCGACTCGTGTCGCACCCGCACCGGTTTCAGTTTCAGGTCTCCTTATTCATTAGACGGCACCGGCAAGTCGCCTCGCCTCGCCTCGCCTCGCTTTGCCACGTCCAAGCCCGCATCGGATAACTAACGAAATGAATAGCTGCAGAGCCAGCTCCTGCATTTAACGAGCAGTACTCCTGCACCCTGCACCCCGCACCCCACTCCCTCACCTCGGCCCCTTGCTGAACGATTTGCCGCTGACAAAAATGTCCGCTGGCGGCAACTATCAAGCAACCAGAAACAGACCAAAAGAGCGGACACGGACACGACGCCCCCAATTTGTCAATCCCCTCACTCTCGTCCCCTCTCCCCTTACTGCTCGCAATTGCATTGGCAACGACAGCTACAGTGCCTCATAATGTCATGCTTAGGCCATCAAATGACGTGGCTTAAATGGACCCGCAATTGCTTTAATGTTGGCGTTGATTATGGAGCACATTTGTGATTACAAATCTGTCGTTACCTGATCATTATGTCAGCCACGAGTTGCACAAACCCCCCACCCCCTACCTCTCTCCCTCTCCCTGCAAGGCCAATCAAGCTGGGTGTCAACTTGCGACTTGTGCAATCTGTTGCAATCTGAATAAATTACAGCTGGGGCAACTCGTTGATCATTGAAGAAGAGCTAGAATCAACAGGAAGCAACATGTCTGCGTGTACCCCTCTTTACCCTCTTTACCCTCTCTTTCCTCTCCTCCCTCTTCACCCTCTCTTCCCCTTCATTGTATTTACTCTCCATTCATTTGCAATCCGACTGCGATTCAAGCTAATCGACCGAAAGATGACAACAAAATGCGACAACACACAATGGAAGCCAAGAAGAAAGCAGAGCTCGAAATACCTTTGGTTACTAACTCCCCTTCCCCCCCACTCCCTCTTTACCATAACAACACATTTTTATTTGATTTAAATGTTAGCTGATAATAATAATGTGAGGAGCGTTGGAGAAGGGGAAGGTCGCCCTCGAGGGTTCTCAATTGTGGCTATTTATAAGCAAGGGACGGACATGCTGAAACACTCGTATATATATATTTTATATATATGCGTGTGTGTGTGTGGGTGTGTGTGTGTGAAAAAGGTTTGTCTGAGAAGTCGTAGCATATGCATAAGCACAGTTGAAATCTATTTGCGGATGTATGCTTAACCCCATCATTAATCTATCTGCAGAGGGGGATAGGCAGCCAGGAAGGGGTAGGGAAGGAGGAACAAGGCATTGACAGCGCATTCAATTCGATTCCCCAGCGTAACATTGCCCTTTAGCACGCCATTCCCAATGCCAAAGTCTAACATAGAGAGAGCAAGAGAAGAAGGGCAGAGAAAGGGACACAGAAAACGGGTAAAGGGTCTCTTTCATAAATAAATAAACGACCCGCAAATAAATAAATAAATTAAGTAATTGCCATAATTGACCCAACCAAGCAACCCAAGTTGCGCATAAGGGGCGTGGCAGAACTAAAGATCGATTTAAAGATATTTAAGTCTACAGAATTGCTGTGATAAATACAGTCATATAAATACAACCAGATAAACGCAAGCATTGCTCTATTGCAGTGACTATAATTTAAGCCACGCACCCTTCCGCCCTCATTAATTGATAAACATCGAATTTAAAGTGTAATTATAAAGCTAGAATGCTTGGTAATTTACGATTTATTACTTGAAAGAAGATATAGACTGCCTATAGGTCTACAGCACAGTAACCTAACCTACCCAAATATATTGAGCACACTCACTGTTTGTCTCTCGCACTCAGTCAGTCTGCATTTAAGTCAACATTTCACTCACATGCTTTGCATTTTAAAGAACTCGGAGTACTTTACTCCACAAACAGATTGAATTAAATGTTCTCAGTGTAGTCGTGGGTCGTGGGTACCCTTTTGCGGCACGACACACACGTCCTAGATAGACAGATACACACATGCCCCGGCTAGCACAGATGCGGTAGATACGGCATAAGCATTCGCACGCCTATCACAGACGACACTCAATCTAATCTTGAGATTAATAATGTTGGCTTTTTGTGCATTTCGGGCAAATCAAGGTGCGGGGCATGGGTTTAATAAATGACCCAACCGGGACGGGTTGCCAAAGAGGGTGTCCCATCTCTCTAGTTGTAGTTGTAGTTGCAGTTGCAAATGGAAACCTAGTCACAGCTGCAATTGGCCTACAGCAAAGCCAGTCCAGCGATTACATGCAAAAGCCTTTTTCGGTTGCAGTTTTATTGGCTCGGATTAGTTGTGTTTCCCTGTCTCTCTCCCTCTCTCTTTCCCTCTGTGTGTGTGTGTATCTTGAAGATACACAAATTGAGCATATTTTGGTAATTGCCAATTGGAATCGGAAAGTGGGAAAGGGGGATACATTATGAGGGTCATGCACAGAGTGGGCCTCTGCATAGATATAGATACTGTTACACATACATATCGATATCGATATAGACAGTCGGCGGCGGCATCTGCAGTCGATTTGTGCTTACGCAGCGAGCCTGCAGTGGCGGTGGCATGCGGCATTTATAATTTATGCACAACACCGGCAACACCGACTCTTCTTAAGTCTTACAAATTGTTTTCAGATGCTACACAGAGCGGGGCAGAGAGCGGGCAAATAAATACAACACGCACACACACCCGCAACGGCACACACACTTTGTGGCGGCCAGATTCAGATTGAGAGTGAGAGAGCGAGGGGAGCGAGCGAAAGCGACGTGATTTGATGCGAATTATACCGTGCCGTGCCCCAAAACACGAGACTTAAACTCAAACTCAAACTGAGACTGAGACTGAGACTGCGATTCCGTCTTCTTCTCCGTCTCCGTAACCGTCTCTGCCTCATCCAAGTCATTGCCATTGCTGACTTTGACTTTGGCTTGGCTTGGCTGGCGTAAACAACAAGTTGAATCTCGAGGCGGCATGTCACGTAGCATCGCTACATGGACCATTCATACAAATTTTGTTTTGTTTTATAAGCTACTTTTATGCATTATTTGTGTGTAACTTTGCCCATTCGTCTGTCTGTCTGTCTCTCTGTCTGTTCGTCTGTCTCTTTGTCTCTTTTTCTGTCTGTCTGTTTGTCTGTCTCTCTATCTCTCTGTCTGCCTGTCTGTCTGTCTGTCTGTTTGTCTGTTCCGTGTGTTTATCTTCGTTCTGTACGTATATCACATAACCTCACACACACGCGTAGCTCTAGCTGTATCTGTTTCTTCAGTTCTATCTGCGACTTTGCATCTGTACTATCTGTATCTGTATCTCTCCCTCTCTCTCTCTCTCTCTCTCTCTCTCTCTATGTTCAGCTGTGTGTGTTCTTTTTTTGCGGGTGTACTTGTTGTTGTTCTTTTTCGCTGTTGTTGCTGCTGCTTTTTTGGTTGTTGCCATTGTGCTTCTTGCCGTTGGTTGTCGCGGTAAATTCACCACGCGCACCTTGTGACAAGGCACAGGTGACTGAAGATTGATTGTCCGAGAATATATAATATACACTCACTACATTATAATAATAGGTACACATTGATCATTTAGAAAATAACAGTTATGAGTGGGAATCACTCATTTACACTATAAATGTATTTAAGTCGAAAGAGACCTAAACAAATTGAAGTGGATGCAAATTAAATTGAAATAAATAAATCGCATATTAATGAAGAAGAAATATATACTATGACATAATATCCACATACTAAACAAATGTATGTTTTTTTTACACATAGATGTAAATACATATATATAGTTGATAAGGCTACCAGTAAGCCATAAGCTGCCCAGTGTATACAGATTGCGGCAGGAAATAAACATGATGACTTACACTGCCTATTGATCAAGAATATATATGCATCACACAGCGCGTGTTTGATAACCTGCTTGCAACACCTGCCCCACTGTGCACGGCTAAAGGTGCAGCGCACGTAGCAGCGCCCACGTAAATGCTGTTGCCAGTGACGAAGACGAGGGCAAGGACGACGACACCTACAAACCATTGGAGCTGCTACTAGGCTAAGCACGCAGCCGACAACTAACTCGACAACAGCGGCAGCAACCACAGCAACAACAGCAGCAGCAGCAGCAGCAGCAACAGCAGCAACAATGCAACTGCCACAGCCCAAAAATAACTGCCGCCTGGAGGTAATGACAAACAACGTCCCAAAACAGCAACACAAGCGAACACGCTACCAAGAAACACTTCCTGTCACGCCGCCAACCTCACAACATCAACAACAGCAGCAACAGCCACAGCAACAACAACAGCAACATCTTCGCATCTTTCTTATCTCCCTTTTTTTGGAGGGGAACTTTGTGATTTTTCGCTTCGTTTTCTTTGTCATCGATAAACGAAACAAATGACCTTGCCAGACTTCGTTGCCGCCGTCTCTGCTGCGTAGCTGCTGCTGCTGCTACTGCTGCAGTCGACGCAACAAGTTTGGCAAACATTTTTGGCGCTTTTGTATTTTAATTCGCCTTTGGGCTTTGTTCAAATGCGAAGCGAAAGCTTTGCCGCAGTCAGAGATAAATTGCGTTTATAAATAAATCAGTTGGAGTAACATGTCATTGCCTTTTTCGGCTGATACCCTGTAAATGTTAAGGATGAGCATGCCAGCCTTTTGTTTGCATTGAGGTTTGTGGCCTCTTAAAAAGTAATTAGTGTCAGTTTAGTTTAGTGATTAGTGTACATTTGCTTTATGCAAACTAATTAACACTATTTTATCTGCAGCGACAACTCTAACCAATACGATTGTTTTATCGATAGGAACAATTTAATGAGTACGATCTCTAATTCTGCAACGGTACGGATCAGCGATTTTTGAGAGAGAGAGAATGAAAACACAAGGATTGTTGAAATATTAAATTTGTGAAATTAAATAAAATATAATATCGCATCCCGATAAAGCTATATAGTTCTCATATTGTGAAATGGGGTTTGGTTTACAAGTATTGTAATTCGCCACTTTATCGTAATGTGCAGGTATTAAACTTTGTTGTATGGAAGTGTTGACAGAGATAATACATATTCAGGTACTTATAGGGTATCTCACAGTAGTGTTGCCACTATATTCTTGCTATGCATTGTTGCCTTATTTTGCGTCTTGTTGCTGTTGACACTTTCGACGCTTTTGCAGCGCTTTGTTTTTGTCATCTTTCGCGCGCGCTTTGTGGCCTGACTGACAGACTGTGACTGGGTGACAAACTGACTGCAAATGTCACTGTCACTGTCACTGTCACTGTCACAGTCTCTCTCGCAGTCTCTCTCGCAGTCACTGACAGAGTCACAGTCACTGACACCGCCACCGACACTGTCACCGGCTCTGTGAACTGTGACTGCTACGGCAACTGTGACTGTGACAGTGACAGTGACAGTGACTTCTGCCTGCCTGCAACAATGAAATGTGATAAATTTGTGTCGCTGACAGCGGCAACTGTTGCAGCAAAACCAACAGCAACAGCAGCAGCAAAAGCAACAAATCAAAATAAATATACCCTGTATTAATTTATGAGACAGCAACGATGCCAGTAAGTGGCCACTGACTCGCCCCGCTCCGCCTCACGACCTCAACTGACCTTAGAGGTGTGTGCAAATTAATTCATCGGCGATAAGAGCGCGTTGATGCATCGATCGCAACGGCACCAGGCTCATTAACTTTGGCCGAGTGACCAAGTGCAGCCAACAAGCGAAGTCACCTTCTCCTCCATCTCCTTCTCGGCCCTCCTCATCATCGGTCTGCACTCTGCTGCCCGCTGAGCGGCAACTGTCCGCTAAATCGCTGCACATTAAATGCAATTAAGAAATGATTGAAATCATAAATTATCCCTAATTGGCATGCGATGGGAGGCGGAGGAGGCTGCGCCTGCAGCAGGAGACTGGAACAGAAGGGACTGGAGACTGTAGTCTGGAGAAGACTGTAGAAGCAGCGAATGCAGGTGCTTCCATGGCGGTCACTTCAACTGGCGGCACGTACTCAAACTCGTTGCACAAATTGTACGGTACACTGTAGGGTGTATTTTTAGCTACCGGCACTGGCACAGTGGGCTTCAAAGACCAAAATGTTATAAGGAGTTGTCATGTAAGTTAGAAAAACACAAAGCACATCGAGTTAAATGTAAAGAATGAATACAACTCAGGCTAGTCTGATTTAAAACTGTACAGAACAAGAAATATAGGTTGTCTTACTCGCCATTTATGCTCATACAGAATACATATACTACAAAGGATCCAACACACCCCCGTTAGTTGATAAAAAGGGGATTACAATCTTAATTTTAAAATTGAAAAGTTCAATCGTTATCGGGGCCGCAAATGAGAAATATCACATTACTAATCCATGCTCTAATGCAATGAAACCTATTTCAATATGCTTCTGTTACTTCACTCACACTTTACAGAAAACTGTTACTTTTTAAAGCGCCCTTTGAGGTTATGTCAAAGATCTTCTGATCTTAATAGTATTTTTGTATACTATAGAATAACGAAGTATTTTCTTTATTACAATTCTGAATTCCTTTAATAGAAATCCCCCATAAAAAGTGTCTTCTTTTACCCCAACATTCCTCTCAAAGTTAGGTCGAATACAACAATATCTCATTAGGTTAACAAATTCAGAAGATTCAACTGCAAGTTTCAGTTCCAATTTCAGTTCCAATTTCAGTTCCAATTTCAGTTCCAGTTCCAGTTGCAGTTGCAGTTCTCATTAAAGTGTGTCAGCTGAATACTTATCAGGGATTGGGGTCACTTCTTGTGACTCTTTTAACTCGCCTGCCTTATAAAGAGTTGTCGCCCCATGGTGACTTTTGAATCATTATCGAGCAGTTTAATAAAAACTGAGCCCTAAGTAAGACATGAATATTGCAACGACTGTTCCACGGTCTCCATGGCCACTTTCCAGTTGCTTTTCCAATCAACTGACACAGTTAACAAGCCAAAAATGTTGCCATCCTGTCCATCCGCCCATCCTCTGCGGTCACATGGGAAGGGACGGTCTCATTAGGGAGCCAATTCAGGCAATTGACCAGGAGCAGCCACTATGATTGCCCCTCCTATGACTGCCCTTACGGATGGCAGGCTCATCCAAGTACAGATTAAAGGGGGTTCATAGCCCAGCACCCAACCTAGCCCTCTTTCTCTCTCTCTCTCATTCCATCACTGTCCATGGTGGAATCACTTTCAGGTGATTTGGCAGCGGCGCGAACAGATGCCAAAGCAAACACAGCGAAAGAGAAGGCGCAGCCTAATTGCCCAGTTGGCAACCGGCCGATGATGCTGCCGCTCCGCCCCGCTGGCCACGCCCCTCTGTGGTACCTGATCACTAACAACAGCGAGTACGTGCGTGCCTGTGCCGCTCTGTGTGTGTGTGTGTGTGTTGTGTGTAAGTAGATGAAATTAAGATTCTCTCTTCTTCTTTTTTTGATTAAGCGTTGAGAATTTTTGACGTTGCCGCCGCCGACAACGCTGACGCTCTGCTGTCTCTGCTTCCTCTGCTGCTGCTGCTGCTGTTGCTGCGGCTATTGACGCTGTCATCCCAACTGGGCCGCCTTGTGAGTTGTTGCCGCGCTGAGCGATCGCGGCAGAGGCAGCGGCAGAGCCATCGCAGGCAACGCAGACGCGATCGTGGTTGGCTATAAAAAGGCGATGTTACGCAGGTTTCCGAATTAAACAGTTAACACAATAACACGACGCCAGATCGAGTGAACACCACCACCACCACTCACACCTCACCTCACACCACACACCACACCATCCTTAACCTCATCAGTCACTTCCACACCTGCTCCTGCTCTGCCCTTCCTCAAAATGTGCCAAAGTTCATATCGCATTCTAATTGCATTGCTGGTCATGCTGCTGCTGCAGGTGTGCACAGCAGCGCCACCTGTTGCCCACTCGGATAAGCTGGACACGGGACGAGGTGCTCGGCTACTGGATCGTTTCAATCATCGCTATCCTGACGGCAGTTACGAGTTCCGCTTCGAGCTGGACGATGGCACAGCACGCTACGAGCGGGGGTACTTCGGCTATATAGACGAGGTGAAGACCCTCATGGTAGTCGGTTACTATTCATACCGCATGCCCGACGGACGCTACATCACAGTCTTCTACAATGCGGATCAGTTTGGTTACCGACAGAATCAATGTGAGTAAATAAAACTAAAAAGAAAGAAGAAGACTGAGAAAATTGGAGTGAATCAAGAAAGAAATGCAGGCAAAGTTGGGCATATATGATATTTACTGTTAGAATATACAGAAGAACAAGTGGTAGACTGAAGAAAAAGAATGATAGAAAAGGAACAGAATATATGGCATACGAGTAAGGATTGAAAAAACAAGGTATTCATTAGAACAACTGACAGAAGATCATTAATTAATAATAATATGATAGAATAAATGAGTAAACAAGACATAAAGAGATTCTGGAAGAGTATGTAATATATAGATTATAGGCTTTAAAATGTTAAATCCACTTAGAACTATATTTAAAATCAAAACGAGAAGATTTTCTTATGTGAATCTTCATTAGGTAGTGCCAACTCAAGTTAAAAAATTTAAGAAAGTAAAGAATATATATACAAAATATAAACAACTTCTAAATGAGTCTGTAACATACAGTATGTTACAGGTTTAGTGCTTTGAAAAGTAAAATAACCTTAGATCGCAACGAGAAGATTGGCTGTTAAGGAACTTCATTAGGGAATAGCAAGCACGTTTTACATATATCAGAGATCTTAAAGCTAACTACATAAATCTGTAGATAATTTCAATTAAAATGCAGTTCACACAAGTCAAGTGAGAGAAGATAAACATACAACCATTAATCTCTAGACGTACATGTCTGTTAATCTGAAGTGAGCTTATGAAATTGTATGTAAGGTTAATAGAGTTTGGATAATTTTTAGGAGAGCAGTCAATTAATTTGGCATCAAATTATGAGCTATCTCTATGTAGACAGATATATTGTAGATGTAGATAGATGTATACATATTGTTTAATATTAGAGGCCTTATTGAAATCTTTTCAATATTTAACAAGAAGGAACATATTATATAAATCTTAAGCTATTTCCATAGGTTTTATCATCATAAAATTCCATACAACAATATATTCTCGATGTGTTAACCCAAATCCAAATCAAGTCTATTAATAATACTACTTTAGTAAGACGCTCTTCAATTCAAAGGCATAATCTTAATTAAGTCCATGCTAAACGTCTTCATTCCGGTGTCAGTTATAGTGCACTTTATTTATCCGGAGAAGTACTCACATCATCTCTCTCTGTCTTTCTCCCTGCTCTATTACTTACAGCGATAACCCCTGAAACCTACCCGAACTTGCCGCGCTCCATCGAAGTTCCGCTGCTCAAGGAAACGACCACAGCAGCAGCTACATCGTCGGTGCGGCAGAACACACCACGGCAGCCAAGTCAGACGAATCAGCCAAGTCAGGCCAGCCAGGGAGGCAGCTCCTCCACGCCGCGGGGGACGACACTGCCCACTCGTAGGGGAGGCCGCTACTGAGACTGCGATTGGGACTACTTCTGAATGCTATTATTATTATTATATTCTTATTTTATTGCTTTACAAAATGATTTCCAATATCTATACGCATTTTTTTTCTGTTGCATTGAAAAGGAATTAAAAAATAATAAAAATTTATTAAGGCAAAGCGAAAATTATGAATTTATTATTGACCACGTTGTTTGTGATGCTGTTGCTGGAGGTTTTATGGCCACTGGGCCAATGGGCTACAGCTCCGGCATCGGCCCCTCCTCCCCTCCTTCTTCCATGCCGCGACTTTCGGCGATATTTCGAAAGCCGCCGCCGCCGCCGCCGACAATTTGGCAATAAATTCACCGCAAAGCGGCTCAGGCAATAAAACATACAAGTGCACAAATCTCCGAATGTATGTGTGGATGTGTATGTAAATGTGTGAGAGTGTATAAGTGGCATATATAACGCAAATGAGTAGCAATATTAAAAGCAAACCCGAAGCTGGTGCCCAAAACTCTGCGTCGATCCCGTGACCGAGTATGAAGGTCCATCATAAATTCGTGAGTGCAGACAGTTGCCAATTGGCTGGAGTGGAGTGGAGCAGGACGATGTTACCGGTCCAGCATTATGTATATATCCGCAAAGATCTCTTGGTCATAAAACAAAAATATGGCAAACCCAGCGCGACCCAGCCCAGTCAATTATTGCGATTGCCTGTTTAATTGCAATCCGAAAACTGCATTAAAGGCGACGGCGAATCGTTAAGCCCGATGCCAGATCAGATTACGAACGTCCGATTTATGAGTGTGCGAAGATTTACACGAAACTTAATCAGATGCAAAATGGTGGGAAGAAATACGCACTCATATGCATAAAGTATGGAACTGAGTCGCCAGTTGGGGATTTCCGACTGTTCCCAAAACTTTAACTTAACAATTCCATGGTATATTGTACTGTATGTTCTATGTTCTATGTTCTATGTTCTATGTTCTATGTTCTATGTTCTATGTTCTATGTTCTATGTTCTATGTTCTATGTTCTATGTTCTATGTTCTATGTTCTATGTTCTATGTTCTATGTTCTATGTTCTATGTTCTATGTTCTATGTTCTATGTTCTATGTTCTATGTTCTATGTTCTATGTTCTATGTTCTATGTTCTATGTTCTATGTTCAATGTTCAATGTTCAATGTTCTATGTTCTATGTTCTATGTTCTATGTTCTATGTTCTATGTTCTATGTTCTATGTTCTATGTTCTATGTTCTATGTTCTATGTTCTGTGTTCTATGTTCTATGTTCTATGTTCTATGTTCTATGTTCTATGTTCTATGTTCTATGTTCTATGTTCAATGTTCAATGTTCTATGTTCTATGTTCTATGTTCTATGTTCTATGTTCTATGTTCAATGTTCTATGTTCTATGTTCTATGTTCTATGTTCTATGTTCTATGTTCTATGTTCTATGTTCTATGTTCTATGTTCTATGTTCTATGTTCTATGTTCTATGTTCTATGTTCTATGTTCTATGTTCTATGTTCTATGTTCTATGTTCTATGTTCTATGTTCTATGTTCTATGTTCTATGTTCTATGTTCTATGTTCTATGTTCTATGTTCTATGTTCTATGTTCTATGTTCTATGTTCTATGTTCTATGTTCTATGTTCTATGTTCTATGTTCTATGTTCTATGTTCTATGTTCTATGTTCTATGTTCTATGTTCTATGTTCTATGTTCTATGTTCTATGTTCTATGTTCTATGTTCTATGTTCTATGTTCTATGTTCTATGTTCTATGTTCTATGTTCTATGTTCTATGTTCTATGTTCTATGTTCTATGTTCTATGTTCTATGTTCTATGTTCTATGTTCTATGTTCTATGTTCTATGTTCTATGTTCTATGTTCTATGTTCTATGTTCTATGTTCTATGTTCTATGTTCTATGTTCTATTTTCTATTTTCTATGTTCTATGTTCTATGTTCTATGTTCTATGTTCTATGTTTTATGTTCTATGTTCTATTTTCTATTTTCTATGTTCTATGTTCTATGTTCTATGTTCTATGTTCTATGTTCTATGTTCTATGTTCTATGTTCTATGTTCTATGTTCTATGTTTGTTATTTAACTAAACAAAGTGAATTCCTCCACTGTAACTAAATCTGTTTTGAATTGAATTAGAATGCAAATTAGCAAGGATTCCGTGGTGTGTATCCCCCTTCCTCCTCTTGCCACCCTCACACGAGTTGGTGCCCTTAAAAAACGCTTTGTCACTGTGCAAAAAAAAAATCTGAAAGCAGGTGAGGAGCTGCAGGTGAATTCCGGCAGTAAAATTAACAAATTAAATGCTTTAAAAAAAGGACGCATACCACGCGCGGATCTACTCGGATTGCTCAGCGCATAAGTGAAGGGAGGCGTGGCGGAATTGCGCTCAACGTTGTAACTAGGATTCGGGATGGAAATGGGAAGAGGGAGGGGAAGGAAAGGGCAGGAAATTGAGCTAAGGCGGGATACAGTGCTGCAGTGTTCCGTGTGCGATTGTCGAACTAAAAACTTTTCGAGCACAAAATGAACAAAATTGTCGCCGTCTGCGATGAAAGACAAAACTGTAAAAATAACCAACTAAATAAACCAAAAAGCCAAAGGGAAATAAAGCGAAAAAACAACAATAACAGCAATAACAAGAACAACAACAAAAGTAGCGCAAATTGAAGCTAATCAAAAAAAAAAAAAAAACAAAGCAAAAAAAAATTAAAATGAAAAACTTATTGGAGCAAGTGCTCAGAGTATGCTGTCATAAAAGCAACACTTGGTGCTCTAAAGGGGGGTGGAGTGAAGGAGAGAGATATGGACAAAGGGAGCAACAAAGAGAGAGACATAGAGAGGGAGAGAGAGAGAGTAGAACAACTTACTCTATACAGGGTATGAAAGTGATAATAAAAGAGAAAGAGAGAAACTTTTGCTGTGAACTAACGTGAATAAAATGGAGCCAGAAATGAGCTTTGATTGGCTCTCATCCCGCTTAAGCCTAACAGCAAATCAATATACCCAATGCGACAATCTGGCATAGGGTATGTGAAGGAAATAAAGGAAATAAAGCAACTTTGGAAAGTGCTAAAAGCGCCTTTTGAGCTTAGCGCGAACTCCCGACCCAGCAGCAGTAAGCGGGCATTGTGGACAATGGACAAAGGAGAAGAACATAAGAAGGGACAAGTGGAGAGGAAGAGACAGAGAGAGAGAGGAACGGTCACATGTAGTTGCAGTAGTTAAAATTATCAATGAAACTTTACAATAACGACACGAGATGCGCAGGATTGCAGACGAAAATGGGCAGTAGGTGGCGCTAATAGCTGGGCAAAAGTGAAAGAAAGCTAAAGAGAGTATGAAAACTAAGAGGGAAAACTGCTAAAAGTATCCAGCGCCAATGAGCTGAAAGTTGAAAGTGCAACTTTGTTGAGTTTACTTCTATTAAAGCCAGCGCGAGTTTGCAGCTAAGCAGCAGGCAAGGAAGATAGAATAGGGGAAGACGAGAGGGAAAGGTGGTAGGTGAGTGTCGAGCTGTAGAGTTTGGGAATCTGAGCTAACGACAACTTGGCAAGCTGACAAACTTGAACTTTGGCCACGTTTGCGTCGGATACACAATTAAAATGTTGCCAATGTACCCCCCAACTTCCCCTGCCACCGTCATGTGGCGTTGCCAATGTCAAGAACTTGAATATTCCCCAATCCCCTTGCTAATTAAATGTGCATCAGCGGGCAGCAGGAGGGGGAGGTAGGTGTAGAAACGACCTCTGCTTAAAATTTCCTAATCAAAACGCAATAAATATTGCAAATGCGACAAGGCGGCCGAAAGTTAAGCGTGGACATGTTGGCCAATGCCCATGAAAGTGAAACAACAGCAGCAACCCCCCTCCTTCCCTCCGCTGCCCTCACCCACCTCTGGATGTCTTGCTGCCACTCCCACTCTCTTGTTCTCTTTCTTTCTTTCACAACAAAAATAACAGCAGGAAATGCCTGCAAAATGCTTGTGCGCAGTGGTAACACGGCAACAACAGCAAACAACAACAGCAGCAACAACAGCAGCAACAACAACAACAAGCGGCCGAACCAAAGGATAAAAAATAAACAAAACGACAAAAAATGCCAAGCGCGTGGCACAGGGAGGAGGTTGATATCACAGTCTGGGGGAGGGGATGCTGCTCCCACCCTTGCTGGTTAAGGGGAAGGCGAGATTGGGGGGGCAGCAGCAGCAAAAAAAAATTAAATATAAAATGCAAAAATGGCTTTTAAGCAGCGAAAGTCGCGTTTAGTGCCCGTTTTTATACCCTTCTCGACTAATGTGATTAGCTCAGCATGAAGAGCACTTACAGGGCATAAACGATATGTACATATACATACATATTTATTCTATATACATATATATTCTCGTCCTCTCTTATGTATGTTGTTGATCCCCAGCAATCTAGCTTGAGATAGATGCAGATCAAGTCACTCAATATGAAGAATTCTTTGTGAAATTTCACTTTATTGAAGATTATATGAAAATTGTATTCCAGTAGATCAGATTACTATAGCATAGTCATGAATATATATGCTTATTTCTTATTATATGTATATATTGTAGTAAGTTCGATCATTGTTCAACGAAAAGTAAAGAATTACGCTGAAATTGTCAGAGAAATTATAGTTGCTACCTTAAATATTAACATTAGATCATATAGTGGCATTATATCTTCCCCTACTAAACCTGATCTTCCATATATATATATATCGGATCTAATTAGAACACTTGCAGATCAGTTGTAGTTATTACTTTTTTTTTAAAAGTGTTACGATCATCTTATAAAATACAAATGTATATATTGTATATTTATCCAATACTTAACCTGATCTAAATTGAAATGCAAACTATATAAAGGGTATCTAAGCTTCGGTAAGTTACAGTCAAGTGTTGTCACTTGGGTTTTTTGAGTCGCGCGCGGATTGCGGTTATAAATTGGAGGAATGAGAAGAATGACGAGGGGAGGCGCGTGAACCCGCCAAGGGACTCAAAATCCTGGGCCAGGATGTGCTAAAAGGACATTGCTGTTGCCACTGTGCATGTATAAGCGTGTGTGTGTGTGTGTGTGTTCACTTCATCAGCGACCGCAGCAAAAGGCAACGGCTATAAAACATAACACGAAAAAATACAACAAAAAGCACAGGGTATAAAAAGTGACAAGAAAAAAAGGACCGAAGCAAACTGAGTTGTGTAGAGTTATTACACACATTGTAGGGCTGAAAAAAGCAACAAAATATGAACTAATTAATTACACATTTCGAAGAATCAATAATGAAAAAACTAAAAAACAAACTAAACAAAAAATAAAAGAAAAACATTTTGCTTTAATTAATTGAGTTAATTGAACTTAATCCAATGGAATTAGATTTATTTGAAAATTGTTGATTTATTGCGCATATATATTCACAAATTATCGCATAATTAAATATTTCATATCGCGTAAGGGGAAATTTCTTTGCCAGCCCTGGCATGACAGACCCCATGCAGTATGCGAGGCGAGGCGCGTGAAACACGTGCCTCAAACGAAGCCCAGCTGGAAATAGGGTCGAGCCACAAACCTCCTCTCTCTCTTTCTCTGGCCACAACCCCCTGGACAGAGTTTGCAACCCCTTCCACTCCGCTTTGCTGACAACTTGTAATGAAATTTGCAATCCAAAGTTGTCCTAAGTCGCAGCTAAGCCGCGCTTCACGAAAGAAGCTCGGCCCCGTTGCGTACCATTTCCGTTAGCGTCCCTGTTCCATTCCGTTTCGTTCCGGCTTGCATGACAGTTGACAGTCACCCACACATACATACCATAAGAGAGGGAGCAAGAGAGAGAGAGAGAGGTGCAACGGGACAACTTTGGCTAACTAACGGAGAAGCTCACTTTGTTTACGGAAGCGGAAATTAATTATTTTACGTGCACTGCGCAAATTATGCAATGCATTCCAAACATTTCAGACTTCCCCCATGCAATTTTAATGCCACACAGATGGAACCAGACCCAGTCGCAAATTCGCAGTGATGAATGTAATTAAATATGATATATCATTACGGATGCCGACAGTGCACTCCGGGGGGAACAGTATTATTACCACTCAAATTTGATTAGCCTTTAAAACTTTAGAATTGTCATTGATGCGGAACTTCCGGGCCTGATTGAGACCCTGTGCTAAGCATAAGTAAGAGTTATATTTATGTACATATATGTAATATTCATTGATACATTAAGTTTTAGCTAGTACAAGTTGGTCAAGTTAATAACGCTCAGTTTTATTTATCTGCATAAGATATAAGATAGATTGTTATATAATTTAGTAGCCCTAGCTTTTAAGATCTTTGAGATCTTATAAATAATTTATCAGTATATAAGGCAATATGCATATATGTAAAACAGACACATACACATGTACTTGAAGTAGGGTGTACGGGGGTGTGTGTATGTGTTAATAGCTACGCCTGTTTATATAGTTAGCGATACAAGAGTTGCATTATAAATGCCATCCGAAGCGGATGTCTGAGGGGCAAAAGCGTAAAACACCGTAATGAGGAACGAAAAAGGAGAGAGGCTGGGAAAAGAGAGGAGAAAGGACTTTTTTAGGACCTTCTCAGTTTTCAGTTTGCGCTGGTTTTTTACGCCCTTTGTAATTATCACTTTAATGAACTTTACTATTTTGATAGCGTCCAACAACGCGAAGGCAAACAATGCCGCCGGATGGCGACTCTGACACCGACTTTGACTCCGACTAGAACGCCAACTTAGTGTGGACTACGGCGAAGTCAAAGCCTGAGGAATGCGGATAAGGCTAAGGATAGTCGGTGTTGGTTTGGTCCAAGGATGCGGCGGCTGGAATGCAGACTACTGCGGACTACGTGCCCCGTACTACACACCCGTATCAGCGCTGCCTTCTTGGCTTCGTCTTCATCGTCGTCGTCATCGCCGTTGTGCTGCCTGAGTTTTTATTAAGGAATAAAATTAGTGAGCGCGTGCCGCGCACGCCAAGTTGGCCAGCGCCATCGCAAGAGGTGGTAGACTGCAAGTTGCAAGTTGCACCGTGCCACGACGCGGCAGAAAGTAATGCGAAACGAATGTGCACAAAATGGCACAAGATAAACGCGAAAATTCGCGGCAACAACGAAAACAACGCGAATCCCAGTAGCAAAAAGAAGAAGCAAGGGAAGGAGCAGGAGATGGAGCAAAGAGGATATAGTTTTCCCTGGAGAAGCGTCAAGGCAACGACAGCTAAATAGCCGAAGGAGAATTTGCTTGCCACCAGAAAATAAAAAGAAAAACAACGAAAATCCACAGAAGAACCCGAAAAAAGGAACAGCAGCAACGACTGCAGTAAATCCAGAAGAATCCTGTAAATCGTGGCGTAACTTTAAGATGGAAATCGCATTCGGAGGCGAACGAGAGAAACTTCTGAAGGAAAAAGTTTGCAAATATTTTATTTATGACTTCTCAATTATTTTCTATTAACGGCACCGGGTACGGGGAGGGGGATACTTCTTTGTGTACCCTATACAAATGTTACTTACATATGCATACACACCTTAGGCATTCTCTTTACAAATTAACAAATTAATTTCTACCCCAACATTAAGTTACCCTTCGCCTAAACGTTACCAGACTTTTCAGACATTTCTGTTAGTTTTTAAAGTTTTAGGTTATGTTTTGTCTTCAGATTCGGATTTGAGGAGATAAAACATATTTAAATATATAAACGCATGTGTAGATCATGATTATCCATTATTTGTTGGTGCTTAACAAGTTTTTTTGGATTGTTTGAGGTTAAGTCGACACCTGGACTTCATCGATAAATTCACAATCGGACAAACGGGCATACAAATGAATCGATTTATTCAACAAATTAGGAAAGTAACATTAAGAAGGGAAAATCAAATCGAAATCATATCGATATTCGACAGAACTTATCGATAAATTTACAATAGGTCACGTGGACGTACAAATATATCGATTAATTCATTAAACTAATTAAGTAAATCATGAAGGTGAATCTGGATATCGATATTCGACAGAAATTATCGATAAATTCACAATCGGACAAACGGACATACAAATTAATCGATTTTTACATTAGTAACTATAGTCCCACCGGAGTACAGTGCGTGCAAACGCAATGTCAACAGTTTTAAATGTCAAACTGCCTGGCAAATACCCTACCCCACTGCCCTCTTCACTCTTCAGGCTATGCAGAGCAGGCCATTTCGACGTCACTCGAGCGCTCACCTGTGAAATAGAGCAGTCAAGCAAGCCAAAACACACGCACCCTGACAACGAGCTTTGCGGCGAACGTGTCGCTTTGACAGCTCACCAACACACACACGCACAGATGCATGCACGCGCAAAAATTGACTCTATCTCTGTCTCTCTGTTACTTTCTGTCTGTCTCTGTCTCTCTTTCTCTTTCTGGCCAAGGGGGCTTTCATTTAAAATGGCGTCCAAATGAAATTGGTGAAAAATTAAAAATCGTTCGCGGCATTTTGTTTTTCACGCCACGAGGCGATTAATCATAAAAACAGATTTCTACATGCAGCGACAGTGCCAGCGAAATGTATGTTACAGGCACACAAACACACACTCACAGACACACACATGCGAGTGTGTTCAGTTCAATTCAGTCGAGTTGAGTTCGCTTCGTTTCGGTTCGTTTCGGTTTGGTTGGGCACATAAAATATGCAAAATATCTTGTAATGTGTTTATCAGTGTGTACATTTAGCATACTCCCGGACGGACAGACAAGCGGACAGACAGACAGACAGCATACATTGCACGACAGTGTTCAGTGTGAGCATGTCTGTCTCTCTCTCTCTTTCTCTCTCTCTCACTCTGTTGAGGCCAAACTTGACTGCAGTGGGATATGCTGATCCTGGTTGCCGGGTTGGAAATAAATTCATTGAATTAACAAATAGCTTTATGTTCATTTTACAAAAATTTGCCTCACGCTTTACGCATTTCGCAACATTGTATCACCTACCCCTTCCCACGCACCAGCCAACTCAACCCCCCCCTCCCTCCACTGCTCCTGTTGCGCCCTTAACAAAGCAAACAAACAAACAAACATCGCGGCGAAGTTCAGTTCACAATGGTTCTCGTTGTTGGTAAAGCTCTTAGTGGATTTTCGTTAAAAATTTATAGACATACTCACACACTCGCACACACACACACGTGCGCCTTGCATGCACACACACACACACACACATAGAAGCATTGCCACAGTTGTTTGCGGTTGAATTTTTCGCCACCATTACTTATGCACACATTTAAATGTGCCATGTGTATTTATATTTATGCGTCTGTCGCATACATTTCGAGGTGACTGTGACTGTGACTGTGAACCGTACAACAACTGTACAACCGTGCAACCGTGCACCATGAACCGTAACTGACTTGATCAGGCTTAAAGGCCGCAATGCCAATGTCGATGCCAGGCAAAAGCTCTCGATAAATTCCGCTTAACGTCAGTGCAAATGAGCGGAAAGATTGATAAATAATGTCTTAACCGGAAACGGAAATCGAAAGTCGAAGCGAATGAGTACCAGAACTCGCAAATAACAGTTGATTAGTAGTTACATAGTAGCTCCAGCTCGAAATCGGAGTCACTTTGCCGGCGGCTTAGCTTTAAATGTTATCGTAATCCTATCCCCATCATAGTTGACAGTTTTAAGTAAAACTGCTGTCATTGAGTTATCAAGGGAACTATCGATAGTATCGTTAGTGTGCAGTGAATAAGCGCCCATCAATATATTTGAAAATTATCGATTGTTGGTGTATTCTGGCGATGAATACAGAAAACAGTCGATATTATCGATAGCTCCATTTCAGGCTATTGATTAGCTATCGTTATACCAACTATCGATGTTTTGTTCGATAGTAGCAATTGAATGGATACACTACCTTAGTGAAGGGCCACATCCTGCCAAAGGTTTCTGATCAGATTTGATTGGTTCAGTATATATAGAAGAATAGATTTAGTCGATTGTCTGATGAATAAGAAAATACAAACACTATATTATCTATGGATATAGATACTTTAATACTCTGAAAACGATTGTCGACTGACAGGAAAAGGCGGCCATATTTAACTCGACTGAATGAGAGTTTTTTTCGATTTGGGTCTTTTAAAAAGTTGCGTATAGTTAACTGTAAGGGGATTGGGCAATGGAAAGCACTAATAAAAACGAGCAATATGAATATCAAGCAACAAGCGCGGGTCTTAAATAATAAGTATACGACTCGTACTCCATTCCATTACCCCTTTCTCCACCCGTTGCTAGTCTCTTATCCCGTTGCCGCGGAATAGACAACAAACTTTCGATTGGTGCCAGCTGCCACAGGCTGACGAACAATGAAACTTTGCGGCGTAAACAACAAGGGATGCCAAGATATATTTCTGCAAAGCCGAGTCGAGCAAGTGGGCGCAAGTGGGCGTGGATAAGTTAAGAAGAAGAAGAAGCCATAAACAACAATCGAGGCAAACAATGCCGCAAAAGCAAAAATAAGCAGCAGCTTTCGAATAAAACTAAATAAATAAATAAATATGTGCACACACACACACATGTTCACACACAGAAATACACACACACACACACACACACTATTGCATTCATATACATATGCAAAATTGCAAAAGGATTGGCCAAAAGTGAAACACTTTGATATGCATCTAAATGGCATCATCAGCATTCGTTGTTGAGGGCACCAAATGCGACGACATGGAAAACGAGAAACAGCAACAACGGGAAACAAGGGGAATTGGAACAAAGTAAAACCAACAACAACCGCACACTGCACACACATTGCAGGAAGCACTACAGCAAAGTGCACTCAGCCTTAAGATACTCTTCTTAGAAGGGTAAAGGGATTACTTAACATGAGAACATTATCAAGATTTCACGATCAATTCAAAGTTATATTGGGAAGTATACCTCAGCCTCATATGGTAAAGAATAGGGTGTCTTTCAAATTTCCCATATAAAGATCTTTAAAGATCCAAGCACGCATAAACAGACATGCCTCGCCTAGGGAAAGGGTATACCAAACTAGAAAAGCAATCAAGAGTCGAGTGCGATTGAGACACAAACAAAGCCACAATCCGAGACGAAGGAAAAGAAAACGAATAAAAACAAGAAATAGAAAAACTGCAAATCATTTTGAGAGCGTTACATTTTATTTTGGCATCCTCACTTATCTATCGTATATATAAACCGCAAGTCGCACCGGAACCGAGAAGAAGTACTGTTGGCAAAGTGGATGAAAGTCGATCAGAACAGGTGGAAAATAAAATGGTTTTTAAAGAAAGTATTGAATCTTCTATATATGAGATATATATTACATAAAAATACTTATGTTAGTTATCATATAGAAAACTATCATATGAGATCCAACATTCCAACTTTATACAAATCCGAAACTCATTTTTTCAATGAAAGAAAATAAATATAGGATATTTACTGAAATATCGATCCCCGTGTCTACTGAAGTTAATTTTCTTTTTATATGATATCATAAAGGATCCACATTTCAACTGCAAACAAATGCAAAACTCAATGAAGAATTTGATTTAATTGATTTTGAAATAAATAGAAAAAAAAATATTAAGAAAAAAAGCATTTCAGTATTGCCAGACTGCGTACCACTGTGCGTGTGCCCTTGTGCTCATACGTTCTTCGGCTTAGACGGCTGTTGACGCTCGCGGATGGGAAGCACGGCCGGCATGGGACTGTGCTCGACTGTGGAAGAGAGATGATGATGATGCTGATGGTGATGAGGGACAGAGGAAGCAGAATCACTCACTGCGAAGGACTCTATAGCCACGCTCGTCGGCTATATAGTAGAGCGTCTCGATCTGAGGGATTTGTCCTGTGGTCGGCACAGAGTTATAGCCCTCCTGCACGTTGATCAGACGGTCGCCCACACGCTTCCGATACAGCTTCAAGTAGTTAACCAGGCCGTTGCTAAGCACCAACCTGCGAGGGGAGAGATAAGAAGATGGATAGAGTCAAGGAAAGGGAAGGGAAGGGAAGAGAAGGTGTGAATGGCTGCTGCACTAACTTGTGCTCCTCGGTGCCATTGGGATGCCGCACATGGTAGTTCTCTAGTACACGAACGGGGTCAGAGGAGGCACCGGTTCCTGCTGTGGGCCTTTGTGGTCTCGTTGTGGTCGTGCTGGGGTTGCCCGCTGCCTCCAGCTCATCAAAGAAATAATCAAAATTTTCCTCTTCAAAATCCATTTGCGGAAATACGACCAATTGATCCTCGTACAAAGGCTGCAATGTGGGTGCCACTGTTGTAGTTGTTGTTGTTCTCCTCGTTGTAGTTGGTCTCCTTGTTGTTGTTGTTGTTCGTGGAGCCCTAGTTGTTGTTGTTGTTGGTGCACTAAACTCGTCGTCATCGTTGTCGGGCACATCGAGGGGCCAAACAACCAATTGTAATTCATAGACGGGTTGGCTGCTGCCGCCAGACAAACCATGTCTGGCCACACTCGGCACACCCGGATCCTGGTCCTCGGCTGGCTTATTAGTGCTCGGCAAGCAGCCCTTCTGCTGCAGCTGCCGCAACTGCTGCTGCATCTGCTGCTCCTGCTCTAACGAGTCCATTGTTGCATCGAAAGTCAATTTGCAGTCAATGCGCTGCTCCGGCTCAAGCGCCGTTTCGATGGTGGTCAGTGCCTCCTTCATCTTTGCTGGCTGCGGCGCTGCTCCTGCTCGAGCACAAATCACGCCCAGCACCAGCATCGACAGGATTAGTGTTGACGACATTTGGGGCTGGAATTGCTACGGGGACTGCGAACTCGGATGCGAAACTCTTTCTTCAGATTGCACTTGGGATTCTCCTGCTCCCCCTCTCTCTCTCTCTCTCTCTCTCTCTTCCTCACTTCCAGAGAACTCTGCACTTTGTGCTCTTGTTGTTGCTACAGCTTGTATTTATACCCAGAAACGCAAGGCGCAAGGTTCTGCCAACGTTAGCAGCGACGCTGGCAGCGAGTTAATCAACAGCGCCTCTTCGATGTGTTACCGTTATGCAATAAATGCAAGAACAGACATAATAATAACAAACACAACAATAAAAAGCGAACCAAGCGGGGAAGAGGAAGAATGCAACAGGTAAGTGGCCAAAGGGTGCTACAAAGGATGCCCCAACAGTGTGTGTGTGGGTCAGTTAGTATATGTATGTATTTTCTGCAAGAACTGCCAGCGTTGCATATTCTCTTTAATTTGCTCATATTAAGTTTATGATGTTATCCATCAGCATCAGCGGAATTTAAGTCTTCGCAAGAGCGCGCGCTTTTGCCTGAATAAATTATCGTTTTGCATTGCAAAGTTCTTTTAATACTTCAAAAAGTATGCCTTGCAAATATTTCAGTATAACGTTAAAAGCAAAGCGGGGAAAGCTAAAGAGGTATCTCTTTTTTGTATACCCTTTTCATTACATTCTTTACTTTATTCGGATTCAAATCGGACCGATTGTTATTAATCAGCTCTTTATGTTATCGAAATATTCAAAACCGTTACAGTTACCATATTGTCGAAATATAAAACAGTTGAACAACTGTTAAAATGAATTGTGTAATAAACCATTCGATAGTGCAGCTAATAATCGATGTTATCGAAGCGTAAAAGAGATTTATAATTATGGAAAAGCGCATTGAACGCACCATCGGAAATGTCGAGGCTCTAATTCCCCTCCTCTTTTATATTTTGTTTGTACATACATAATGTAAAAGTAATTAATTTAACGATTTGCAAGTCATGCCGCGCATCCATACTTTGGGTCATCGAGCAGCTATCACTGCGATCTTTAGCCCACGACATCCGCACTCTGTTTTGTGCGCCTGCCCTCTTTCTTTCTCTCTCTTTATTTTACCCCTCTCTAATGCATTTGACAGTTGATTTATTCCCCCTTCCCGCGCTGCTTGCATTTGCCATTCTGCTGCGCTGCAACGGACTTTCCATTCTTTTGGTCATTTGGACAACATCATTTATAATAAGATTTTCATGTTGGACAGCCCTTTGCTCAAATAAGGTCGGTATCGCAGCTGCACTGAACTGTAGAAGCAGTCGCGAAAAAGATGACGACGACAACCATTAACGAAGCGTTGCGGTTGACGTCGCAGTTGCCGCTTAGCTTTTGTTGATATTATTCTTATTGTATTTGTTCTGTTGTTCTTGTTGTTATTGTGGGGATAGCCATAAAGTATATTTTATGTTGGAAAGTATTTTTAAACTTTGCCTCCGCGCCGGTTCTTGCCAAATTGCACCAGCACACCCAGTTGTACACACGTACACAAGAGTGTGCTCATGTGCCATAATTGCAGTTGTGACGTCACAGCTAATGGCATTGTGTCTAAGTGGCAACGCTAATGAGTCTACGTGTGTGGGGACTGGCAACGACGAAGTAAAGGACCGCGAAGCGCAATTACAAATTGAAAATAACAAAATTTAACTTGCTACAATATATACATATTTGCACTTGTCGAAGAATTAAATAAATATTGAAATTTATATATATTTATTTTTGTATAAATACTCTCACAAACTCCACATGGCACATAAATTACGACAAATAATGCTTAGTTTAACTTTCAAGGGCAGCTTCTGTTGCTGTTCCTGTTCCGCATTTGTGCATAGAAATTTAATTTTCAACAAGAACATAACACAATATGCGTCTTTAATGTGCAATTTGTCAAAACTTATTTGATTTATGGCCCAAGTAGCAGCAGCAACAACAACAACGACAACAACATGCGCCCAACTGTCGAAACAAACCAAAAACAACAGCGTCAACAACAACAAGAGAAAACTTGCGCCCCGTCGCAATTGCGTGCCAGGTTCCGTTCCGTTCACCCCTCCGTACCCCCCGCCTGACTGGCCTGTCCCCGCACAGCAGGGCTACTAATCGTCCATGGCGCTGAACTTTAAAGCACAACAAATTGAAATTCTCACCCACAAAAATAGCCATGTTAACGTCGTACGTACTGTCTGGAAACACCAGAAAAAAAGACAGAGAAAGAGAGAGAACGAGTGAAGGAGAGGGGAGCAGAGCGAAAAGCAAGCGTTTGCCAATTGCCGGACGAGACGAACGACGTGGCGCACTCGAGTTTTTCGTGCACGCTCCAGTTTTGGTCCTCGTTCTCCTCCTCTACATCCTCAGCCTTATCCTCATCCCCGCCCTGGTTCTGGTCCTGGTCTCCGGCACATGATTTTGCCTAATCTAATTTGTCGTTCGGAGCCGAGGGCTTTAATCATGTGACTGTTGGCGATTTGTCACAGCTGCTGGACAGCCTCAAAGGAAGTCAGCCGAGCGAGCAGGAGAGCGGGCTCGACGGAGCCCGAGAAGGCAGAAAATCAGTGAGCACTTAATTCCATTTACATATTTGAATTTGATTGAAATTAAATTTTAGTTGACACAAGACTGTGCGAGATTGTGCAAGATTATGCAAGTACCTACTACACATTTGTATGAAATTTATTGCTTATTAAGCTTCTAACAATGACATTAAATACAGTTGCATTTCCAGCGACAAACCATGGAATTAATGATCCTATGTAGGAGAAGGAATGTAGCAAACAATAGACACTTTAACTAACATCATAATTCTACTCCAAGTTTTTGTATTAATTTATGTTCAGGGTGAATTTAAGAAGGTGTCTGAAGAAGTTTAAGCTCTTTTTCCTTTTATAATCTCTTTAGAACGAAATGGAATAAGCAATAGCCACTACAACTGTAACTTAAAATATTTCTATACCAATTTTTTGTATTCATTTATGTTCAGGATTAATTTAAGAAGGTTTCTGAAGAAGTTAAAGAAGAGCCTTTAAGAATCTCTTGAAAACGGAATAGAATAAATACTGTTAGAATTCATATAACATGTCAACTGTCTCCCATTTAATACAGAATACTAATTGGTTTCTGTTTGAAACGATAAATCAATCTCGGGATTAAAGCCGGAACAAAATTTTATATTCATAATATTATGATGCAGAGTGAATCTGGTTTCTGATTTCAGTTAGTCAGCAGCGTCAATGATACAAACAACAAAATTGCCCCAGACTCGTTCTTTTTTATTCCCTTTGACACACTTTCGGTTAATCCACAATAATCATAACGGAACCATTAAGATTCTGCATGCTGAACGAGTCTGCAATAGCCATAAAAGCATCTTACTGAAGGCACTGGACGAGCACTGGATATGGACATATAAAAGAGCCAGCAGATTGGGTGTTCAGACACAGACCTCGGGAAGCAGTAAGCATGCAAAGTTATCTGGGTTTTATTCTGCTAATCAGTGCAGTTGGCGCCGAAGTGGCAACCAATAAGGCAACAACATCATCGCCGGAACTGCAACGGGACAAACGGCAATTGGTAGTTATATTTGTAATAATCCCTGTGGTCACAACTGATTCTCGATTTCAACACTTGCAGGGCAATGCTGCCATCGCTATACCAATTTTCTTTGACGGCACAACTGGTGCCGCTTTGGAGCCAGTGCAACCTCTGCAGCCAGTGCAACCTCTGCAACCAGTGCAACCACTGCAACCGTTGCAACCACTTCAGCCCATTACCGTGGTCACGCCGGTGGTGAGCAACACGGCGAATCTACAGAGCCAGCCCAGCTTTTTGCCCGCATTTGCACAGAATCTGCCCATTGTCGGTCCGCTACTGGCCAATTTACCGCTGCAGAATCTGCTCGGCAGTCTAGGTGCCATCAATCTCGGCAATTTGGGACAGTTGGGCAATCTAGGACAGCTGGGCAATTTGGGCAACTTGGGCGGAGCCGGACAAAGGCCACCACTGGCGGCCAATACTGGCACAGCCCCAGCACAATCCTGCTCCATTACCCAGAAGCTCTCATGCCGCTGTGAACCGCTCTTGCCACTGCCGCTGCCACTACGTCAGCATGAATCGCAGCTGATTAAGATCAGCAAGCAGAACATTAGACGCAACGAAGATGGCTCCAGTGAGCTGCGTCTGGTGATCAGCAACGGCGTCATACACTATCATCGCAATGAGGAGGAGACAAGCAAACAGCAGGGATATTTCGCACTGCCCTTCCAAAAGGAACTATATCTGAATATCCACTATAGCCTCAACCAGACCAACTACACGGTGAAAGCGGACATAAGCAGTTCACCACCGAAGTCAGACTTCGATGTCGACACAAGCATTTAATTAGTTTTAACAACTTTTAAAAAAAGTTCTACAATTTTTTTTTTATTAAAAGTATTCCTTAAGAAAACTGTGAATTTACAAACTATGTATATTCTTAATCAGAAATAATTAGTTATATAGTTAGTTATATACATATATACATATAACTTATCCCATTGATCATTTATACATAAAATAATTGAATCTGACCTAAACAAGGATAAGTGTTCTTTTCCTTTCCATAACAAAGTTCAAATACCCTTAACAAATTCAATTGTATGGCTCTGAAAGATATGTATATTTCTTCATCTTTCCCTTCAAGCTTTCTTTTGGGAAATTGCAGCTGAGACACTAATTGAAGGGAAAAGTCTTTCCCTTCTTTCAAACTAGTTCACTTGTTCCCTTTACTTTACACTGCAATTGCTGTTCGTTTCATTAATTGAACTTCCTAATTTTCCGTATTCGGAATTCTTCCGTTTGCGTTCAAATTTCACAAATGCAAACAAGAATTTGTATATCGCTGGGGCGGGCCTGGCAGACAGGGACAACGAGAGAAGGAGAGAGCTCGACAGAGAGAGAGAGAGAGTGAGGGACCAAAGCCAAGGCTGGATGCCACGCGAAACACCAGAGAAATGCAACAGGAAAAACATTTTCTCGCAATGCTCTCAATTTGCGAGCGGCAAATAGGAATCAAGCTAAAATTGCAATGCGAACTGCGAAGTCAAGCGGAAGCTCAACGCGACGATGAGCAAGAAGAGGACGATGAATAGGAATGGAAGGAAGAACAGCAGCAAGACGATGACAACTTTTGCCATGCACAATTTGACAGGATGCTCTCTCGCAAGCTCAGCTCAAATTGCCACGGCTCCTCAACAGTTGACGACATGATGATTTCCTTTTCGCCAAACCCAAATTCATCTCCCTCTCCCCCCACACACCGTTCTACTTTCCTTTTCTTTGCTTAACATTACCGTTTCAGACGTTTAGCAAAAAAAACTACAAAATAATTTGACACAATGGAAAGAAAATTCTGAGATTTGCATAACAAAGTAGAAAACCCGAATTGGGATATGATTCTCGATAATCTTATGGATAGTATGTGCCTATATCTCGATCAGAATCAAAGTTTGCCAATTAAATATGCATATATAAGAGTGCACAGTGCATAATAATTTATAAAAATATTATTTTGATAGAATTGATATTATTTTGAATAACATAGGCTACTAGTTTTAAAATTCGCAATTTCTTTATAATATAATATGATGGAATTGAAAGAGAAAAGAAAACAAAAGAAGAGAAAAGAAATTAAAATGAAGATGATTAAGATGTGAAAATTTACTTCTATAAATTTTATAATAGTTGTACAACAAATGTTATAATAATTTTTAAAACAAAAAAGCTAAAAATAGTCAACTTTGTTTTAATAAATAGACTGTAGTTTCTAGCTTTTTTTAGCTACTTAAAATATCTTGTAAACCATAAAAAAGTCATAAGAATCTTAAAATTCTGCTAAATATTCAAAGAGTTGTAAATAATGTGCATTCAAAAGGATTTCGATTTCAGAGAGAGAAAGCGAGACACCGAAAGAGAGGAGGAGATAGGAAATCAGTCGCAGCTGTCTTGAATCGCTCTCGATTAGACAAAATGTTTCACAGAAACTGAAGCTCGCAATTAGCAACTGCAGCGCGTGGGCCAATTATGAAACGGACAAACTTTTCGGCTCTCCGAATCCTTCTCTGCACGTGAAACTTTGGCAGACTATGCCACAGACTCTAGACTCCGGAAGAAGACATTCCTCTCGCCTCTTTGCCATGCAAACCATTTGCAGGAATTGCGGGCATTGAAAGCGCATTCTGTCGGACTCTGGTGCATGGATGCAATTATGCATTAACAGCTGGTTGCCACCTAATCCCGGCCAGCTGCGGCGATAGCCAATAGAAGCGAGGCATCTTTAAGTGTGCACCGCTTTGGCAGCACGCATCATTAATTCGCCTGAATGCTTCACATTTTCTCTGCTATTTCTCTGTTTGTTTTTCCCTGCATCCATTAGGGGATGTGCCATGCAGCTGCTGCAACCGCAAAACCGATGTGAGTGACCCTTCAGCCCCCCTCACAATCCCCCTCCAGCTCACACCTCTGACCCTGGCATAGCACTATTCCCTGCCATCCGGTAGAACAACAATCGCTGCCATCGCAACCATCGCTGCCAGCAGCCTTCTCTCTTCTGCCGTTACCATTCCCTGTCCTTGTGCAGTGTCCACTAAATGACCCGAAGAATGGAGATGAGGGGAATGGGCATGGGTGCTGAGGCTGGGGAGTAGCTTCACAACTGTGCCGCATTGTGTGGCCAAAGTAAAACCGCGACTCAACTGACCTGAACTGGCCCAGGCGCGGTCACATCCAGCGCCCAGTGTCCAAACACGGATGTGAATTGGGAGCGGAATGCGTCGCAGGTAGAATCAGAACTGACACTGCTGTTGCTCACGCACAGCCCGGCACAGTGGTGCAATGCTAGTGCAAAAATGTATGAATTCTTTCTATGCAAATTATTTTTGCAAACAACTATATTTAATAAAAAATGCAAATGAAGACAGAGAGAGAGAGAGAGAGCGAGAGAGGAGAAAATGGAAATAATACTTTAAAAATTGTTTAAATGAACTGAAAATTTTTGATTTAAACGCAAATAATATGAACAAAAACTAAAAATCCATACAATACCAATGCAATACAACAGTCATGTTCATAAAAATATGTAAATATCATATTAATACAAAAAATACAACTGTAATAATAATTGAATACCAAGCTTTTTGCTTTGGTTTTAGCCACACCACAGGGCTTCATTGCCGCCATAATTCTCGAATTGGAGCGCTCTTTTTTATAAGCAACTTATTCATTACGATATTTTTTTAATAATTTTTCATTTAAGACTACCGATTTATGTGTGTGCATTTGCATATACATATGTATGTTTTGAAAAGTTTTTATCACACAATTTTTTATATAGACAGCAATTTTGATGTCGATTCGCAATATGTGGAGAGAGAAATAACGCCACTTTATGACGTCCAACGTCAAATATTGTGCGATTTAACTTCATATATTGAGCATCGAATTTAATTAAACTCATGTAAAACGCAATATTCCGCAATTCGAAATGAACTGTATGAAAACGCGACCTTTTATTGCTTTTTTCTCATAAAAAAAACGACATTCCATACTTGTACACCTGGTATATGAATGTACATATGTATGTCATGTTGTCTTTATGATGTGATGACAGTCACGTATCGCCCGGGGTGCTGTTAATATACGCCCTTTGTCGACTGCTTTGTGAAGGATTTAACTTAATTACCCTCACCACTTTTTTCGATCTGACCCACTGTGCTGTGTTGTTTCCTGCCTCTGTCTCTCTCTCTCTCCAGCACTCACCTTGCCATTCCGTTCAAATAGTTGTAAATTGTCGAAATCACAAACAAAAACTGCGACTACGGAAAAAAGACGGAGAGAAATCAATGGACAACAACAACAATAAAAGCCACAAACGCAAATTCAGCGAGTGCGTGAAAAAGAGGACGAAAGAAAGCGCAAGCAAAAGTGCTGCAATAAAGGATCAGCATGCATAGCGTTGCCACACGGCTTTACGACACAAGCTGCACTGCTGTACAACAAAGCTAGCGAGCATTGCCATAGTAAACAAATAAATATATAAATAAATAAATACATTTATATATTTGTAGGCAAAAATATTTATATATTTAATTTATTCCTGCGGTTATTCTTATATTGCTTATGAATTTATGTACATTTAATCTGTCTTTGTTAGTGACAAAGTATGGAAGCACTGTACTTGCATTTTTTTGTCATTCTGTCACGCATGCATTACTGCTTAGGTTATTATATGTTGTTGTTGTTGTTTTTCTTAGATCGAACATATCGTCACAATATACATAGTAACAATGTTATTAAGTCAGCTTTTTTTCCATAAAGTCTTGCTTATTTCAAAGTTCAACCCAGGTAAAAAATATTGCTCTGTCTAGTTTTTTTTTTAATACCTGAATACAATTAGCTTACTGTAACTCCATAGAAAAATTTGCATTCGCCTGAAAGCTACCACGCAAGTGTGAAAGAGATGAGCACTAACGATCATTTTTTAAATTATTTTTACTGCAAGCCCTTTTAAATCGACACAGAAACAAGTAAGGTTAAATAAACAAGTCAATTGGATTTGTTTTAATATAATTGATAATACATTTGATCTATTCAACCTTTTTATTAATTTTATTTGTGCACAGTGTGAATTATATTTTTATATTTTTTTACATCAGAGACGCAGGGGCTGCAACAGTCATTGCAGCCACTTGTTGTAATGCCCTCTGTATGTGCATCGTGAGTGGCGTCAGTATTCGCACACGTGGTCGACTTTAACCCACTTTTCGCACAGTTTTTACCGCGTCAAATAAAATCAACAGCAAATAATTCATTGCACCTGATTGCTGTTCGTAAGCCCCTCCCGCCGTTCACCACGTCTCCTTCTTGCACATTCCACACATTCCACGTTGTTGCAAACTAATCGCTCTGCAACATTGCACCATGGGTACGGGACTTACCTCCCCTCGCTGCACGGGGAAGTCCCCTCAGGAATGCTATCTGGCTGTGCCGCCCACGGCGGCGATAAGCGACCATCCCAGGCGGCGCTGTTATCGTGCTGTGGCCATAAAAGTGAACTCAGCAGCAGGTCGCCGCTAGTCGCAGTTAGTCAACGCGCTCGACGTCGCACGGAATGTCAGGTAGGTCTACACCACAGTTCTACATCCGCACACACAGATCCACAGCCCCTCACCCATTCACAGAACACATCTGGAAGCACTACAGCCACGGGAGTGTGCCACCCAACGCGGTGGTCGCTGGCCATGACTCTGACGGGGACACGATCTACATTGGACGCGCGTTCTACTGCAACGACATGCTGCCCGCGAAGGTGATCCCGAACAAGGGCAAGGCCTATGTGGCCTATGCCCGGCAGGAGGTCGAGCTGGACCATTATGAGGTGCTCAGCGGACAGAACTACGAATGGCTGCCAGCGGAGAACGGAGATGTGCCGCCGAGTGCCGTCAAGGTGGGAAAGAATGTCGATGGCGAAGATCTGTATGCGGGACGAGGCTACCACGCGGGCAGCCTGACGGTGGGCAAGGTGCATCCCTCCCACGGCTGCCTGTATATACCCTACGATTCGGATGAGGTCAAGATCTTTGCCTACGAGGTACTCTCTCAACCGGAACGTTGGGTCGACACGACTGCCTCGAATATTCCTCCGGGTGCTGTGCTCGGTGGCCACGATTCGAATGGGGATGCCATCTATGTGGGTCGCGTCTTCCGCCACGGTGACTTGCTGCCAGCCAAGGTGGTGCCGGCCAAGGGCACCGCGTATGCCGCCTACGCGCAGGCTGAGCACGAGGTGACCGATGTGCAGGTGCTTGTCGGCGGCGGCTTCCATTGGGTGCCTGCCTCGCATGGTAATGTGCTGCCCAATGCCGTCGCTTCGGGACCGAATTGTGATGGGGAGACACTATATGTAGGTCGTGCCCATCATGCCGGAAGCATGACAGTGGGCAAGATTCATCCCTCGCACGGCTGCATTTACATTCCCTTTGGAGGCGAAGAGGTTAAGCTGGAGTTCTACGAGGTACTGGTGCGTGGATAGATCAACATCTTTATCTTTACTACAATCCTCTTCTTTTTTTTTTTGCTACAAAAATACAATTTTTTTTTACGACTTTGTACTAATCGGTGCCTCATTGAGTTTATCGACAGTTGCACCATAAATCGCCGCACTGAAGTATTTTTTCGTCATTTTTAAGCAGCGAAGCAGTTTATTGCTCATCGATAAGGTCGGCTAATTGACTTTTGAAATTCTCGAGAAATCGCCATTCTCATAATAGTGAATTACTATCTTGGTAATTGTGTGTCAAGAACTATTTTTTTTATCTTGAAATAAATTACGCTTGTATGCATCACACAACTGACTGCGCCCACTGTCAATCGATTTTTTCGAATTTCTTAGCGCCATCTTTGTACAGTGCGACGAACTAACTCTGTAGCGCCATCTATGTGTGTAAGTTTTTTTGGCTTTTCTCACTGGTCCTGGCAACGCTGCAGTTGTGCTGCCAGCTTGTTTTTAGCACACTTATCGAGTGTTTTCGGCAAACAGCTGACATTTGAAATGCAGAGCGCACAAATCATAAAACAAGAGATATTAAAATAATTATCAATGTCAATTGTTAATATGTTGAAAAAAAATATTAATTTTTTTAAGTTTATTAATATTTGCATCATATTTGCAAGACAGAGCTACATGGCGTTGCCACCTGGTAGCAGGGCCAATCAGCTGTGGTCGCAAACAAGTAGTCGATTTTTAAATCGATTCAACACATTTTTGCATGCTATCGAATGCCTCGATAGCTTGCATATTTATTCAGTAGATTTTTTGCGGCTCAAAAAGTCGGACGTGTTTTGTGTCTATTTATTTTTGTTTTTTGTAAATGCAAACACTTGCAGGCACTAAATACGTGTACTGCATTTGTTTATCAGTGCGCGTGTAATAAATGCAAATACGTTTACCAAGGTATTTGTAAGTGAAATTCATTGATGATCACCAGCGGATGTCAGAAATCATAAAAAAATTCTAAAAAATAATAACCCAAAAAGACTAGAAACCGACTAGAACAACAACAACATTAACAACAACAAGTGCAAGTGACAACAATATACACGCAACACACACGCACACACGCAACACACACGCACAACACTTAAACGAGTGAACTCTCGAACTCCTTTTGCGCCTTTGACACGACAACAACAACACAGAAGGCAACAGTTGTTGTTGCCGCCGTTATAGTTGCTATAGTTGAAGTGTGTTGCTATTGTTGTTGTTGTGATTTTCGTTGCTGTGTTCCCAAGAGGGAATTGGAGGTAAAGAGGAAGGGTTATGTTTTAATAAGTCAAAAGCCGCCCGTACGAGTAAATATTCATTTCATGTCAATTTGTACCGTTTACAATGCTTGTTGTTAGTGTTGGTACTGTCATTATTTGTATGTTTGTTAATGTTGTTGTTGTAGGTGTAGTTGTTGCTCTCTCTTATCTCTTGACAACAGCGGCGGCAATTGTGCCCCATTAATATTAGCATAAGCATATTAACATATTAATTTAATTGAAACCCAATCACAACAACAAGAACAACAGCAACGATAATGATGATGATGATGATGATGATGATAATGATGTGCTGGGAATATTGAAAGATCTGGATTGGATGTGGTTGTGGTGCTTGCCTCTTTACGTCTTTGCACTTGCCCCACAACGCGGCAACGCGGCAACGTCATCTACGCGCACAAACCTTAACCAAGTTTTCAGTTGCTTCTACTCGTTGTTATTGTTGTTGCTGCTGCTTCTCTTTTTTGTTGTTGTTGGCGTCTTCAGCTGCCGTCCGTGCTGTGGTTTTTTACTTCGCATCGTAGCTGGCGCTGCTGCCTGCAGCAATGTTGCCAATTCGCTTTTTTACCGTTAAATCTAGCCTTTTTTATACTCTTTCAAAGGGAGAGAGTATATTCATTTTGGCCAGGAGTTTGCAACGCACCATAGAAGACATTTCTGGCACTATAAAATATACATATGTATATATTCTGAATCAGCATCAACAGTGGAACTAGCCATGTCTGTCCGTCTGCCTGTCCGTCCGTCTGCATGCTGTAAATAAGTCTAAACGTGCCGGACGGGGCAGATATATCGTATTACTGCCATAAATACTATCGGCCGATTTTTGTTATTTTTCAAGATATTGCAACCAAATCCAATAGATCAAGGTTTTTGTATATAAATACTAAGCATATAAATTTTTAATGAAAATTAGATTGCCATAACATATAACTGTGATAACATATAACTGTCATAGGAACAATCGATCGGAATGAAGACCAGTTTTAATTTTAGAAATAACTTACAATATTTTTCAATTCTGCACAATTTTATATAGCTAGTATAGGAACGATCGTAGGAGATTAGAACCTGTAAGGGTACAAAACCTTCGGAATGCCAAAGGTAGACTTTCTTTCTGGATTTTTTTCTAAAAGCAACAGCTGCCTCTGCCTTTGCCTCTCTCACTGTCCGTGCCTTGTCTGCCTCTTTCTCTATCTCTCAGTCTCTCTCGACGCCTGCCTCTGCTATCAAAGCAAACAATCTGTGAATCAAAATTCAAACAGCTCCACAGCGTTCTGAAGTGTCCATTGAGGCGTTTTGTTTGCATTGCAAGTTGATGCACCGTTGCTACGCTTTGTTGTTTATTCGCTTTCTACGATTCCTTAGAACGTGTGTCGCGTTTGAGATCTGTTAAGTAAGTTACCCTATTTGCACACCCGCAAGTGTGAGGGAACGAGCGAGACTGCGTTGGGAGGCGTGTCTCTCGTGTCTTGCCACTGCCTACTTAGCTCCCTCCAAGAGAGCGCGAGCTTTGGACTTACTTTCATTGCGCTTTGTGTGCGTCATTCGTAAACGAGGTGGATGGCGCAACAAAGTCGTATAATCGTATTGCTTACTAATGGGCGACTATCGATAGAGTGTGCCGCCAATTATCGATATAATTTATTACTCAGCTTGCTTTCAGCTGTGGCTCTGGCTTGCTTCTGGCTAGCATTTAGCTAGCTATCTTTGGCTCCTTTAAAGCTGTTGCTGGCAACTCTGCTGCGCCTGCAGCCGCATAATGAGAGTGCTTCAATTGCAAGGCGCCTCTCCGCCTCGCGTGGCCCCGCTGTTTTTGTAGCAAGTGTGTGTGTGTGCGGTGAGTGTGTGTGGCATGTGTGAGTTGCCGCTTCTGCTTGGCGCACTTGATAGCGCTTCATTTGTGCTTCATGTGCTTCATGTGCTGCCTGCCTGCCTCCCACGACCCACAAGGTTTGCGAGCAACATTTTTGTCAAAGTTTGTTGCACTTTTCGCCAGTTGCCACAAAACTCAATCGCCGAGAGAGCGAGTGTGTGTTGCAAATGGCAGGCGAGGGATGAGGGAATAAGTAGGAGGTGGTGGGGGTTGGGGGTCTGGGGGTTTTAGTGGCAAGCACTGATAGCGTTGTCAGGCAAAACTCTTCAATATATTTTGTGGGTAAACGTGGTGCATGCAGCATGGTCGGTCGTGCAGCAACAATTAGTTGCCCCCGCAGACGGCACTTGCAACTACCACACTCACTACCAGAGGCAAGATCGACTCCAACTTGAACTGCTTCTACTCAACTTTGTCTCTTCACTTGCATATTTGCATTTTCCATTTTCCATTTCCCCATCTTCATTTCGAACTCGACGACGACCATTCGGCAGCGTGTTCATTTTATTTATGTACATATTTCACTTGGCACTTGTTATATTTATACTCGATGGCATGCCACATGCGGTATACTATGGCATACGGCATGTGGCATGTGGCATGCGGCATGAGGCATGCGGCATCTGTGTGTGCAACACGTCACATCATCTCTGAGCACACTCTCACTCATCTCACATCTCTCAACTCCCAAATGAAATTAGGCTGCAACACTCGACAGCTCTGCAGAGTCAGGGGCAGGGGCAACACTGGGGCAACATTCGAGCCTCACTGAATAACTGAATAACTCAATAAGCTAGCTCATTGCCATGCAAATTGAATGTCCGACTCCACCTGACAGTGCCACACACACGCACACACACACACCCACCTAAACACAGGCAAACGCAGCATAGCTGCAACTTAAGGCGCCCTAACCAAATTAGTCGTTGCTCTAATCGCGATTTGCTAGCATATTAATGGAGCGAGAGTCCGCCAAGTTACCGCAAGCTGCAACACGCTTCACTTGTGGCAGGCTAAGCGATATACCATATATCGTTTATATGTGTCTATATGTATGTATTCATTCAATCAGAATGCATGTGCATAGGTCACCAATTAGCGACCTATTAAGACTCTTCAGATCATATTGTAGTTCATAACCTACTAGGATAGGACATTCGCCCTCAATATAATGCTCCCCTTTCTTGTCATCTTAAGATACCACAATTTGTTGCACGAATTCTCCATTTCATAACGATAATTCAATACTAAACTGCACCAAATACTATACTGCATTCAATACCATATGGTTATTGCACAGATTGACAAACTTTCGATTCTTTTTACCTAAGAGGAGGTTCTTATGTTTGACACGTGTAAACCAAAGCAAACGATTTATTTCTCTAACAACCCAGTAATTTTAGGTAACATTTTCCATTTCCCACCATCCAACTGGCCCCTCCCCCTTTCTCGGCACACACTGCACCTCCGATTTTCAATTAAACTTTGAGGTCAACTGAAAGTTCATAAATTAATAGGTTTTTGGGTATTTGCAACAAAAAGCTTTTTAAACTTTTAATTACATACATATTACACGAGCCACAAGCAACATAGCAAGAAGAATGAAGAATGAAATATGCAAATACCTTGCGAAAATTCCCTCGAACAGCAGCAGGCTGGAAAGCAGGAAAGTAGGAAAGCAGAGGGAAAATCAATATCAATATGAATTTTCGTATTTTCATATTTAGAAAATGTATTCAATTTACGCCCCTTGCAAAGCAGTTCAAGTGGAAATCGAATGCCAAAAGAGCAAAGCAATTGCAAACGCAATTCTGATTAAGAAGTTTAAACAATTTTACACACCTTACAGGGCAATGACTTTGTTTAAGATAAATACACACAACGCAATACACTGTGCGAAACTAGTTAAAAGCTGATTAATTGCTTGGGGCGTTTCCAGTTTTCAGTTTGTGTTAATTAAGAAAAGAGAAGCAAAAAGAAAAAGCAACCGCCTTTCCCCGTAATGAGACAGAGAAGCGTCAAATTACGCGCTTATTGCACAAAGTCAGGTGATTACGCGACGATGGCAGATCCTGATTAAGTTGCAGGTAAATTAATCGATATGATGTGCAAGGTAAAAGGTGGAACGAAGAGAAAGATGAATTCAAGCTGGAACAAAGAGAATACATATAGAATTGAAGAACTAAGCATATAGAAATGAAACTATAAATCTGCCAGACATATGTATAGGTAGATAAACAAATCGATAGGAATTAATCGATATTTTCGGTATCTAAGTCAAAAAGGGAATCAGAACAGTAGCTGCTTAAGAACTCAAGCTAAAACAGAGAGGATGTAACTCTAATGCAACTATAGAACTGCTCGTACATATGTATATAGCTCTTTTGATAAATAGACCAATTAATCGATAAGCGGAAAAATAGAACAGAAGTTTAATACTTTTGTTAATTAACTTATGGTAAAACGGATAAAATGCATAGATAATGGACACATAGAAAGGTAACTATAGATCCGCCAGACACTTTAGATATTTTAGACATATAAAGAAATCGATAGAAATTAATCGATATGAAGTTCAAGCAACAAAGTAGAAAATAGAACAGAAACTATTTAAGAAACTGTTTTAGATATTGAAACTGAAAGAATTTATATAGGATAAATCTAAACATATAGCAAGGCAATAGATCTGTCAGATATGTATATAGTTAAGTAAATTAATCAGATATCGATAATCATATGCAAGCCACAAGGGAAAAGAGAACTGAAGTTTTTTAAGATGTTTTCGCAAAATAACTCAAGCTTAAACAAAGAGATATATTGACAAAAACATATGGAAATTCAGCTGATCTAACAGATATAGTTCTATAGAAACATATCCACTTATAGGACCTTTTGTTCCATTTATCAGCAGATACATTGTATTTGTCTCGCTTGTCTTATCTGTTCTGTGCGATCTCAACTCAACGGGTTGTGAACCTGATTAGAAACATTTATATACTATAGAACGTATATACTATATAAAGTAATTTATTTCGATGGGAATTCTCTCTTCCTCTCTCTCTCTCTCTCTCTGCATACTTAGCGAAATGTTGCGCATCGAAATGGTTTCATTTGCTTTGCTTTTTAGTTCCGGTTCCGATCGCCAATCGGCAGTTCAATCGGTCCTCTATAGCGCCGCGCTTTGTCGTCTGTGTCGTTTGATTACGGCAATTGTATAACAATGTATAACAAGGTATAAAGTGACGAATCATGATGCTGCCTGTGATTTGTGTATACAGCACGCGTACGCGCTTCAATTGGCTAATTGTTCCTTAATTTGTTGATAATAATGCAATAATCTATACACAATACGTACACAGAACACACTGATAATATGATTCAATTGAATTGCGCGCACAAGTCTCTCTATAGCTCTGTCACTCGTCCTCTCTCGCTCTTCCTCTCCCTATCTGTAACTTTACCTCTCTCTCGCTGTCGCTCTTCTACTCTTTCTCCCTCTCTCGTTCTCCCTCTCTCTCGCTGTCTGCGAACTTGAACTGTTTTCATACCCGTCAACAATTGTAGTGGTTATAAAAGGGTATACTAAGTTTGTGCAAATGTTTGTTACAGACAAAAAAAAGGCGTGGCAGACTCCATAAAGTATATATATTCTTGATCAGCAAGAGTCGATTGAGCTATGAACCCACAGAACTCGGCTAATACAAGAGGTTGAGACACCAAATTTGGCATGAAGGTTCATGTATACCATACACAGATCAAGTTAGCTGCAATTATTGGATGCCACGCCCCCCGCCCACAACTTTTCAACTCGTTTTATAAAGGACGTGTATAAGATACAATATATAATATATGATATATATATATATATATTTAAGTGTATATAATATGTACTTCTTCTGCAATCCGATCGGACAATAAACATAGAAGTTATTCAAGACTTTGTGTTTGAAACTGTTAGTATATTGTATTCAGAACTGAGCGAAGGGTATTTTACTGTGGGACACGCGCGACTGCAAGATTTTTTTTGGTGTTTTTTCGCATTGGTTTGGTTGGTTAGTTTTGTGAATGCAATTACGATAAAACGCGCATCGCACGCATTATCTCATTCATATCATTCATATGCGTCGCATTTCGCACGTTTGGCACTTTTCCACTCTCCAGCTACATCAATGGGGCGCCATTGGAGCCCGTTAATGGGCCGCAAAAGAATTAAACAAATTGTGCAAACGTCGGCGGCTTTGACGTGGCCCAGTTAACAAAGCTGGCCCAAAACAAAAAAGCAACAACAACGGAAGTGAGTGTGTGTGAGTGTGTGTAAGTGTGTGCATGTGTAAATGAGTGTGTGTGTAAATGAGTGTGTGTGAGTGTAAGTGAGTGTGTGTAAGTGTGTGTGTGTGTGAGTGTCGTCTCGCTGCCTAAATTAAAACTTGACAACGTAGATTACAGCAAATTGTTGAAATTCCTTTCGACGTCGATCCAGCTGCTGATTGTGCCCTCGTATGTGTGTATGTGTGTGTGCGCTCCAGGCTCTAGGCTTCCTGCCCGAAACTTTTAATGGGTTCTCTCGCTGCCCCGCTGTCTCTGGCTCTGTCTCTCTCTCTCTCAGATAGAGAAGCGCAACGTGCACGGCCGCGAAAATGGGAACACGTAGCTGGAGCTGTGCGATGTCGTCAAGTCTACGGCTGACTTGCTCTCGATGGTGACGTTGATGATAATGCCGATGAATACAATGACAATGCTGATGATGATGATGATGCTGACGAGCACAGCCGGGGATGGGTTGTCGCATGATAAGCGCAAGCGAACACGCAAATAACGCAGCGACACTCAAATTATTTAAAATATAATCGAAAAAGCACAAAATGATGATGATGATGATGAGGAGGAGGGGGAGGAGGCTGAAACTAGCTCGCTCGCTTATCAATTTTAGCTGCTGGCTGCACCCTCAGCCCTTTCAAAACCCAATAACACACCCAGCCATCTACCACCGCCACCTGCCCCCTCTTCCCTGTGCATTCCTATGGCGGAAACTTTGCTGCCAATTTGCATACAATGCAGTTTTCAGTTTTCATTTTGCAGTTTTCAGTTTGCTGCTTTTCAGCTTTTTTTTTTAGCTTTTTTCTCTCTCATATTTTGTACAGTTTTTTGCACTTTTCGCTATGCATTTTGTACCTACACTTTAACATTTTGTATTTATTTATTTGTCTGGTTTGTGTTGCACAATTTCAAAGTCAGTTGCAGCTGCGTGGGCGGAGCAGGGAGCGGGGTGCTTTCGATTTCCTTTCCAGTGCATTATTCCACAATAAAATAGCTGACGCCGGAGACGACAATCGACAATCGCCGCTTGATCGATCCGCATCCAGCGGAGTTGTGTCATCCCGGTTAGCATTGTTGCAGTTGGTTTTATTTTATTACTGTTGTTGTTATTGTTGTTGCCGGTTATTGGGTTCATTGACTTTAAACATTTGTTTTCATGTTCTTCATGTTTGCTAAGCCAGGGGCGTCGCATCACATCGCATCGCGTCGCTTTTGTTGCCAGAGTGTGTTAATTGCTTTTTGTTTTAATTGTCAATATATGTGTGTGTGTGGGGTGTATATGTACATTGATGATATCGACTGCGATATCGAGCAACTTGCAGTTAATGTTGCATGACAAAAATGCCAAGTTGCATCCCTTTAAGAAGAACTTCACTTTGGAGAGAGCAAGCGAGTGTATTTCCTCCACGAAATATGCCTCATATGCCTACCTTATGCATTATACCTTTATAATACATTCTGTTCAATTATGGTTGCGTACAAAAGCTAGTTGCTATACAAGTGCTTTTGAAGATCAACATGTGTGAATCCCTGCCTCTCTCTCTCTCTCTCTATTTATCTTCCTATATCGAATAGATTTCTGCCTTACCATCATAATATAATATGTAGATTCTGTACAAAAGCTAATTGTTATACTAGTACCTTTAGAACGTACTGAAGATCGCTTTGGAAGTAAATCAAGCAAGAGAGGATCCCTCTCTGTACCTCCCCATACTAAGTGAATTCCTCATAGTGTTCCATCTATGATTGCCTACAAGAATTAGCTTATAAGCAAATTAAAGATCGCTTTGATCTATCACTAGTCTTTTAATTTGTATTATGCATCCCTTGCAAAAGCTGGCTGTCATAAAAACATTACATATCATAAACTTATATAAGATATATGAGTATAAGCTTTCACTATATAAAGTGGATTAATTCGACAGTTTATAGATGCAATTGTTATAGAGAGTGCATATATCTGCCTTAGTACCCTAGCTTGCTGCTTTGTAAATTTATTAAAGAATTATTAACTTTTCTCTTTGATTCTTCTTCTTACTTGATGTCTTCGAATAAATAATCTATTAAATATTTCTCGTATAACAATCAGACATCGACCTTAATCGAAACCTTAAATTGAACCTGAGGTTGAACTCTTTATCGAGGCAGTAATTGCAGAGTCTGCAATGTCTGGCTCGAGCCTGGAGATATGCTGATCCAGAAACAGTTAAACTTGCGTAAAACACATTACATTTTTACACGTGTTTACACTCATGTAAATAATTCGACCACTCAACAATTTCGCAATTTGAATTACAGAAATTCAATTTGTATCATTTATTGAGTTACCCACTGTAAATGGCAAAGGGCAATGGGTATATTCGATATGATCTGGTTTTTGATTGTTTCCAAGAAACGTGAAAACCTTGTGCAAAATAGATAATCAATTTCGCGTTTGCGGTTTGTTTAAAAAAGAGAGAAAATATAATAGAACAGAAGAGCTAATAATAATAATGCACAAAAAAAAAAAAAAAAAAAGAAAAGAAAAGCACAGTAATTATGCCACATAACCATGGTTAATTTTTGTAAATTTGGTTGTAAACGTGTAATTAACATCCAACTTATTAAAGTAATAATTTCAGTGGACGAACAGATTTCACAGGCGCCGCCTGTAAGTATGCAATGCAAAATACAAAATAGTGCTATGGCCTTGTTGAAGGAAATTGAAAGGCATGACGCTGAATGTCAGTTATTAGAGCTCAGAAATGAGATGATATAATACAGCATGATGTCATATGATTAAGTGCTTGAGTTTTGATGATATTACGCTGGAGTATAGATATAAAATATATATATATATATAAATAGAAATCAGTGGGAAGTCCCCAGTTATTGATGGCGTGCAATATAGTATGTGGATAAATGGCTTATAATCAACTTTGACCTTAGGTTGCAGCCAAGTGAGCTTCATAACTTATCTAGTTGATGACTAAAGCTCGTTGACAAATACTCTGAAGTGGCAGGGGGGAGGGGGGAGGGAGACATTCATGACATGACTCTCTCTCGCTCTTCTTGCGTTTTTTCTATTCAAGCCAAGTTCAATGCACCTTCCCGGTGGCACTTAATGGCTCAATCGATATGTGAATCCAACGTTGACAGAGAGCAAATTGAATTATAGCATCTTGCTAGAGGGTCTGCCGTGGCTGCGACTGACTCTCGTTCCAATTCTTGATTCTTATTATGGCTTTCTTCTTTCATTTTTAGCGTTTTGTATGCGCTGAAACGTTAAGTTTTAATTAACACATTGCTTGGTTCGAACTTTCGACTGATTCGCTTTAAAAACTCGGCACGCTTCACTGTGCAAACGTGTGGAGAGTGTCGAGTGTGGAGTATGGAGTGTAAAGAGTGTGGAGATTGTGGCGTGTAGACTTTAGGGGAAGGCGTCAAGTCAGTGGGTTGGCTCTGTGGATTCGATGGGTTCTCTATGAGTTGCGATGTTTGCGTTCTCGACGCTTCACTGCGTATTGAAGGGCGAATTCCCCAAGAGGCCTGGACAGGCGAGATAAACCAAAGAGTGACAGAGAGGAAGGGTGGCAGGGGAGGGATTGAGTGAGAGGGGGGTTAACAGCTGGTGCACGTCGCGTCGTGCATACTCTGCGAGTCATTTATAATATGCGAGACGTGCTGATAAATGAGCTGTCGCAGCGCCAGTTGCTAAATATTAACCAGCCCGTTGCTGCTCCGTTTAGTTGGCCAATCTTGCCCAGAACCACAAAGTGAGTAAGCGAGCGAAAGACTGTCAGAGGAGGGGCAGCGGCAGAGGGGAGGGTGAACACAAATCAAGGTGGAAAAAACAACGAAAACGGAACAAAATAAAAAAATTACAATAAAAAAAAAGAGGCAGCGCAGCGTCCAGTTCTGAAAAGCAACGTCTCGCATCGTTGGAGCTGCGTCGTGGTGGAAGGAAGCCTTCGAAGCGCGCGCTTTCCAAGTGCAATTTAGAACAAGGTCTTCAGACTTCAGACCATTAAGGCACTTTACGTTCCGGCTCAGCATTCGCCGTAGTCATCGCAGTCGTCGTAGTACGGCGGCGAGTATTCGCCATCAAATCATCAACACTTCTTGCCCCCCCCTTTTCCCCCTTCCCTGAGCTATGAGAGAGCTGCGAGAGCGTGGCGCAACATTATTTATGCAGATTTTTGTGAAACAAAAGCTTCCAACTTAAACTGTCGCAAACGTCGCCGTCAACGCAGCAAGCGCAACAAGCGTGAGAACTAACGCCAACCACGCTACGCACAGTGGGACACGCTGCATTTCAAACAGACGAAAGTCGGTGTGGGGGTAAGCAAGTCAACAACAAGCACAAAAACTACAGTCGATAGTGCTTGACTGTGATATACCCGCTGTCCACCTGACTGTGAAAGATTTTTTTTTTTTTTTTAACTTATAACTTGTATGTTGAGCAAATTTTGTGTTGCATACTTTAGGGAGCGATCTGGAAATCATTAATTCTTCAAATTATTTCTTAAATAACTTCTTTGTTAATTATGCGATCGCAAACAAATTTTCACAAATCATTTGGATCTTGAATGTTATTGTATTTACCAATAATGAACTGTCCTGCATTCAAATTAAGCTTGGAATTGGGTTTTTATCAATTTATGAAAGGGGGCGTGATCAAATTCTAAAACAAACTTGATCTGCGTTAAATTTAAAGGTATTGACAGCAAGTTGGGTTGTCTTAGCTATTATGGTCTCTGAGATCTTTTCTTTCATACGAACGGAGAGACAGTTGGCACAAATGTCGTGTGGTTTGAGTTCAGTTATTATTATTATTTTGTAGTTAAACATTTATAAACCCTTTTAAAACTATGAAAACCAGAGTGACGATGAATTGAAATGAAGATTAACCTTGTATAGTAGGAGAGTATTTTAACATAAATTTAAGCATCACTGTGGCATATCCTCAGATTTCTTTTTTTTTAATTTATTTATTAAAAAAAAAAAAAAAAAAAAATTTTTTTCTCTATTGTTTTAATAGATATATTTATTTTTTTCAATTACATATTTTAAGCCACTTCATGTTGGTGTAAGCCATCTTGCCTTTATAATTTAAACCACTGTATTATATGTATGTTGTTCAGTTCTATTAAAAAGGTCTTTTTATTTATGTCACTTTAGAAGAATATGAATTCCCGAAACATGTATTCTTTATCAAAATTTAACAAAATTCTAAACAATTTTAAAACTTTCGTAGTGTATTTTTTGTCTTTTAATGTTCCTGAGATTTTCAACGGAAAACTATAATTTTGTAGTAATCATACTCTTCAAGAAAGGGTATACTAATTTAGCTTATTATTTTGTTTACTAAGTGACAATTTCTTATTTATTATAATGTTGTCGTTGTCTTAGGAAGGTCTTAGTAATAGAACTATAGATATAAGGAAAAGAAAAACCATCAACTTTTACGAACTTGAGCAAAAGAGTTTAAACTATTTGTATGACAATGTTCACTGGTTCTTGAGTGTGTGTGTTCACTGTACTCTCATGAGTTGCGTGAGAAAAAAAAAAAATAATTTAAGCTGTGGAAGAGAGCAAATTCCCCGGGAAAGTCCCTCTCAAAAGAGTGTGCGCGAAAACCCTTTGACATGTGCAAAGCGCATTTCAAGCACTTTGGGGACACTGTGCCAAGGGCCAAACAGAATGCGGTGCCATTAAGCTTAAGTTGCGGCAAGGCGCAGGGAAGGAAAGGGAGCAGGGAAGGGAAGGCAAGGGAAGGGAGAAGGGGAGAAAGGGAGAAGAAGAAAAGTGCTAGACGAAAAACCCATCAAATAAAGCAAAACTCTTCACATGCATAAAACTTAATGCGCATGTGAGTGTGCGATGTGTATGTGCGTGTGTGTGCGTGTGAGTGGGTGCTTGCTTGCGGTGTGTCTGTGTATGTGTGTGTGTGTGTGTGAGGACTGGACTGCTGTTTGGCAATACAATAAAATTTACACGCTTATTAATTTTTACAAGACTTTGTCCGACACTTGAGCGAGGCAGCGGTAACATGAGCGATGAACAACAGCAGCAGCAGCAGCAACAACAATAATAACAGCAACAACAAAAACAACAACAATAGTAACAGCAACAACAACAACAATAGAAGCAACAGCGGCAGCAACAGCAACAACAATAGAATCAACAGCGGCAGCAACAGCAACAACTCAGTCGTCTTTTGTAAGGCAGCAGCGTGTTTACCATTCACCCACAAGCACACAAACAACACACACTCACACACACACACACACAGAGAGTGAGAAAGAGAGAGAGGGCCTATTGAAAAGCAGTTGGCGGCAGCAAGAGGCTGCACGACAAGACGCCCAGGGGCGGGGGGGCGGAGCAATGCTGGAAGCGCAGGCAGAAGCTCTTCAAACGAAAATTCAACTTGTATTTTCTTGTTGTTTTTGTTGTTGCCTCATATTTTTTTCAATAGCCCAAAGTGCTGGACGGGAGGGCGAGGGCGGCAATGGGGGCGAGGTTGGCGCGGCAGTAGTGCTCTAGTAGTAACTTTACACTAAAAACTTTTCGGGGGCCCTTTGGGCGATGCTTTGGCTGAGCAATGAGCAAGTGATGGCAGCAGGAGAGAGAGAGACAGAGAGAGCGAGCTGCAGTGGGAAAGTAAAGGTAGGGGAGAAACGGGGGTGAAGGAGGGGCAGGAGCAGTGGCAGCAGGTCAACGTTGCATTTTAGGTTTGCATGTAAATATCTTGTGTACATATAAGCCACATTTTAGTATGAAAAATATGGCAACGGCAATTTTTTCTTTATTTCGAAACTTCGTAGAGACAAAGCAAGAGAAAAAGAGAGAGATAGAGAGAAGCACTGGGAGATAGTGAAAGGAATAAGTATACCATATACGAGTATAAGGACCTGCTGCCTTGGCTATGTCATATGTTCCCCAGTGTGTGTGTGTGTGCGTGTTTGATTCATAACATTAAAAGGGCGGTACACACACCCAGTCCCCCATCCTCTTCAGCCACATACTTGAGGTTTCTTTTTGGGTAACTGCAGCTCGGGGAATGTCCAATAAGTAGACAGGACACACTCACCGAGGCAAGTACGTGTAATTGGGAATAAGGTGAAACGAAGAAGACATAAAAAGAGAAAGAGAAAGGTAGCAAAGAAGGCAAGCAAAGAGAAAACAAGGGCATAAGATAAGGTGCACACACAAAAAAGGAAACAAATTGGTTGCTTTCAAAATACGCAACCATGAAAAAGGGAAAACCTGTAAAAACACACGCAAAAGAAAAACAGATCGTCAAGTTGCCAACCAACCAAAAAACAAAAAAAAAAAAAAAACAAAAGGGAAAAAACCTCAAAAAACAACAACAAAAAACCACTGGCAAAAGGACTTTATTAAGTGAAAGTTGCCGTTGCGTTTTTCCCTCTCATCATGCCACAAGTCCTGGTGATTTAAATACTAATTACCAGATTAAATATACTCACAAGCAACAAATGCAAACAGAAGTCTCTGCCAAGGTTTAGCTTGCAGCTAAGAAAGAGATAGACAGACAGAGACAGAGAGAGAGAGAGAGAGAAAGAGATAGCAGAGCTGTTATCACAGCACGCAAGGAAAGCTTGTCTAATCGTGTTCAAAAGGCAGAGACCAGAGCAAGTTGTCTGTGCCATATCTACGTTGATATGTACAAATTATATTTACCATATATGCTTAAACTATTTGTTGTTATTTAATTCGCAAGAGCTTTTCACTGCGAGTGCTTATGTTATCAACACTTTATTAAAAACTTTTCTTTTAATTACTTCTTGCACTCTCGCCAGGTGCAGGTGCTGCTGAACGAGGCAGATACCAAACATTGTATATATAGTCTATACTTGTTTGGCGTCAGCTGAGGGAATCAGAACTTGTCTAACTTCAGCGACTAAGCTTCTTCAAATATGAAAGTAACTCAAACTTTGCACAACTGTTTTTTGTTTTGTGGTTTATTTTATTTTAAGCCAGTGAAAAAGAAAGGGTATACTAAGATTGTGGTGAAGTATGTAACAAGCACACACCACAAATTATATTCAATCCTGTTCTACATTTCTAGTCGAGTATACTAGAAAGTTCAGAGTACGATATATTCATTCCTGTTCCACATCGCTAGTCGAGTTAATTAAGCCATATTCGTCTGTCTGTATGAGCGCACAGATTTTAGTTGTTATAAAAATACTAGAGATATCAAATTTGGCACTAAGTTTTCTGTACACCACACGCAGATATATATTATTTTAAATTTCGGTTGCCACGCCTATAACTTACACCAATTGAAAATTTAATACTAACATTCGATTTGTAAGCGACATTTTAAAGATACAGCGTTCTTCTCTATCATATGGCTAGCTGACTACGAAATGTACTTATCGGCTAAATTAGAATACTATCGGATAATAAACACACCTTTTATTTAAGTTTACGTGTTTCATAGTTGCTGAATTTGCTGTTGGGAATTATAAAGTTGTAAGAAAATTGTCAATCTGTCAATCACGCTCGTCTGTAGCTTTCTAAGCTTGTTCTATGTGCCGATTTAGTCCCCAATCTCCTTATGGCTAGCTTTATACCCTTGCAGAGGGTATATTAATTTTGTAAATGAAAAAAACCAATATTCATAATATATCCCACACTCTCTCTATTTCCCTCATATTCAATTTGGTTATATAGAAATAATCTTTTAAGAAGACACTGCCAAGATGATTCATACTCTTCCTATAATGCTGTTCTTTAATGCTGATAGAAGAACCTTCAACGAACGAACGATAACAACAGCATATCCCGTGATAAGCTGCCTAAATGCTTCCACCGATTGCACTCAGGGCAGATTCCCATTCTCGATTCCTTCTGCTCGAAGGAGAGAGAGAGAGAGAGAGTGCAACTGGGTGATTGGGGGCGACAATGTCATAACATTTGATACGCATCTGAAGCTTGTAGATGGACCAACAGATCTCAGGTGGCTCAGGCTGTTGCTGTTGCTGAAGTGCGCTGGCACGACGACAAACACTCGAGAAGAGAGAGAGAGAGAGGGGGGGAGAGAAGGAGGCAAGTGGACGAAAGTGGGGGTCAACGGGTGTGACGAATGTGGCAGCAACTATATGGCCGCTATATGGTCGACACTTGAGTACATCAGAACAACACTTGAGGGGATTGCAATGCTCGGGCAACAAGAGAGCAAAGGGAACTCTGGACACGGCTTGGGCATTTGGGAGTGGGCGGTGGGTTGCATAAGCAGCTTAAGCTCTCGATGGGATGTTGTGCCGCAAGGCATGTTGCGTGTTGAACAGCGTGTGCCAGTGTCTTTGAATGTGTGTATGTGTGTGTGTGTGTGTGTCTGTGTGTCTGTGTCATATTACTTACATTGAATAAATTTATAGATGTCTCTAATCAAATATCCCCAACAAACATAATAAATATGTTTCTATTTATTTATATAATGCATACAAAAGGCAAAAGACTGTCACACACACAGACGGACACACACAGACACAGGCACATGCACACTTGTTTGCCCATCTATCTGTCAACGCCAATTGTATCTTGTCCCATTGTATCTCGGGTATCTTTGTAGCTGTTGCCTGTCATTAAAGTAGTTCTTTTTTTTGGTTAGTCCCTTCGATTGTTTGCATCTTGGCAATTGTTCTAACAGTTCATCATCATTTCTCCCTTTGCTTTTTCTGTCACTTGAACAGCTACTCATTCATCTCTTTCTTCCTCTGCTTCTGTCTCTTTTTGTCTCTCTTGCAGCTATGACGGAGGAAATAACTGGCAATTGGAGCTATTATGTGTATATATCACTAACATTGGTTCCAGTCTATTTGGCATTTCAGCTCATTAAGTTTTTGGGCTGGCAGCTATTCGTGAACAACTGAGCAAACAGACAGACAGACAGACCGACAGACGGACGGAGACTAGAGACAGAGAAGCGACAGGGACTGGGACTGGGACAGAGACAGACAACAACCGACAAGAGTCACCAGCAAAGCCAGTAGCGGAGTCATAATCAGAATTTTGAGCTGCAGCTGCAATTGGACTTGGCAGCAAAGGTAGCAGATAAACCAGGGGGGGAAGGGAGAACAGAGAACGGAGGAGAAAGGAAAGGAGTCGGAGGAGGCAGCGAGAGCAGAGACGCGCGCGCGAGTCATCATCGTGCAGAAGAAGGTGCGTAGTCACTTGACGTTACTCGGCGCTGTCAGTCGAGTGAGCTGAGTCTTCCTCGCCAGTTGTTCCCACTGCACAGAGGGAAAAAGAGAGATACATATATAGAGACAGAGAAGGAGAGCTATCTGTGAGTTTTCCTAACTCTGCTGTAAATAATTTGAAAACTATTTAAATATGCTTATGACTGAAGTTTTTCACTTGCAGGCACAGACAGACAGACAGAACGAGAAAGGAGCAAGCAGCAAGGAGTACTGAGAGAAAAAGAGATCGAGAGAACGGCAGAGAGAGGTAATATAAAACATAATTTGCCTAAGTAAATATGTTTAAAATGCAATAAAAACAGGCGAAAAACAAACGGAAACGATAAGCAGCAGAAGCAGCAGCAGCAGCGGCAGCAAAAGTTGTGAACTTAAATTGCAATTGGAAACGGAACTGCAAGTGCAACTGGAAGTAGGTGGAGAAGTGGGAGTTGGAATCGCAGTACGAGTGGCAGTGGCTGTGGCGTAGAGAGGACTCGCTAGCCGGGTTGGGTCTCTGACCAAGTGCGGACGGCAGCAAACAAAGGCGAGGAAATGCAAAGCAATCAACGTCATAAACAGCAGGCGAAACAGGAGCAGCAGCAGAAGGAGCAGGAGCAGAAGCAGCAGCAGCAACAGCAGCAGCAGAGACGTAATCATTGCGTTGGCGCATAATACAAAGCGAGAGGAGAGAGTGGAACTGGGAACAGGGAGTCGAGGCACTTCTGCAACTCAAAGAATAAAGAGTAACCCAAAGCCGGCAATTGTGTGCAAGGGGCTAAGTGAAAATTTGTGGGTGTATGCTGAAGAAATCAATTTACATATTTAAGCCCTGTCCGCAGTCCAGTGCAGACCACAAACGCAAACACTCCAGAGACGAGAGAGTCAGCAAAGTCAGCCAAGTCAATCGATAGAACAAGCCAAACAAATAGTCAGATCGAGTGGAAGTAGCAGCAGCAGTTGGAGAAGGAGACCGAGACGGAGCAGGAGCAGAAGGCAGCATCAGGAAATCAAATAACAGTTAGCTGGCACACCTTAGGTCAAGATGCGTCTGCCCTATCGCAACAAGAAGGTCACCCTATGGGTGCTCTTTGCTATAATTGTTGTCACCATGTTCCTATTCAAATTCACCGAACTGCGACCGAATTGTCTCTTCAAACTGGATCCCGCTAACGATGTTGCCCCCCAAATGGTGCCCTTCGAGGTATGTATAAAGTGTCGAGTCACGCACCCACCCACACACACACACACACACACACAGAGAGAGAGTGGTGTGGACATATATCAACTTGCAGTTTATTTACACTCCAGGACATGTATTTAGAAGCGATTCGAGTTGACCAGGCAACGATTGCAATGATAAATCAAATTGTGGCAAGAAGCAGGCTAGTGTGAAGAGAGGGATGGGTAAAGAGGAGATAGTAGATAGCGCAGGGGAAAGAGGAGAGTGCAGAGAGGGGTGTGTGTGTGTGTGTGTGAACAGAGTTGCTTGCAGGATAACTAATTTCATGTTGACTGCACACGCTGCCTGACCCAACCGCAAAGCGAAGCCAAGTCATTGGGGGATTTGGCCCGCTTATCGCTTGGCCGAGCAGCATTTTGTAAACATTACTCTGGCCAAATGGGGCCAGCCAACGTGTGTGTCTGTGCACCACCCCTTCTACCCCCCGTCCCTGCCTTGCACAGTGTAGACCCCCATGTGGGTAATTGCCCTCAGATCAATAACAAATAATTGATTATTAGGCCGCGGTGTCTTATCGCGCCCGTGCTGATAACACGCCAAGCACAGCCAAATTCTATACAGCTTTATATCATATGTATATATATTATATATACATATACAATATATATATAGCGATAGGTATAGAATAGTTAACGGATCGATTGCAGCTGGGCAAACAAGCTGTGTTTTCATTTTCCGCTTCGACTGACTTTTCCATTCGTTCTGTAAGATTTCCAAATGAATCATATTAGAAGCATGATGAGCAAGGGGAGGGCAGGGCAAGTTGAGTTTAGCGGGGTGTTGAGGGGTTAGCTAAACGTGTTACAGTTACCGTTACGTTCTGTGCCGAGGGTGAATCCTTTTAAATTGACATTAATACGAGCAGCAGCAGGCGCGTTAGAAGGTTAACAGGGCCACACTGCACATACCTGTACCCTCCCCCCTCCCCACCCCTGTAAGTGTGTGCGTGTGTGTGTGTGTGAATCCAGCTGGCAGCAGCGCCAGCACTTCCTGTGCGGCGCCCCTAACATCCGTCATCCTGGCTCATAATTATCATCATCGTCATCATCATCATCATCATCAACGCGGGCCCACGTAATTTTTGCCTGCAACTTTTCTCTGCTCTAATTTAATTTTTATCTCTTCCCCTTTCTCTCTCCCCCTCCCACTCCCACTCTCTTTCTCTGTTTCTGTTCTTCTACTTTGCATGTGTCGCGTGGCCGCCAACCCAGAAATCCGTCACAGATGACAATCACCGGGTCTATTCATACTACCGTGAGATGCCATTAATATTCATAGGCGGTGTACCCAGATCTGGCACGACATTAATGCGCGCCATGTTGGACGCCCATCCAGATGTGCGGTAAGTTTGCAACAGCTTGAGCTCTGCTCTGTACTGTCCCGCCCCGCCCCGCTCTGCCTTGTCCTGCCCTGCCCTGTACTGCCCTGTACTGCCCTGTCCTGTCCTGCCCTGGCTTTGTCCTGTTCTACCCTATGCCAGCATGTGCTGCATCCTGTGTCCTTCTGTGCAAGCAAAAGAACAACAAATCTTGCCAATCTATATACATATACTCCATGCATACATATATATTCAGCTTCAGCAGGCTTAAGACTGCCCCTACCCTACCGGGCATTGTGCTCAAACATGTCAGGCATCATATATCATGCTCACACATGCATACATATAAGTCTGTGTCCGTCAACTCTGGCAAACATCGAACATATGTATGTATTATATATGTATTTATTATTATAAAAGCGCATATATTCCCTGAACATATTCCCCTGCGGCGCAAAGCTTTATCGCGCTTCATCGGGGCTTGCACTGCAATTTCCTCAGCGGAAAATGTCCAACACGAACTGTTTGCATTGGTCTATCAGTTTTATTGCCCTAGGAAATGCACAAGTTGATTTGTTTCCGTCGTTCTTTGCGAATATGTTGCAAATATTATCGACAATTTTTATGGAAATCTTTATGCACATAAAGAAATCCATTTCAATTGCATTCTATTGATAAGTGTGTACAGGAATGTTATTCAATTATTGACGGATTGTACACATATGTAAATGTATATGCCATATATTAGAATTCATGATTAGTCGTCTCTAGAATTGTATTGGAATATCGAGTATAATTATTTTGTTTGTAAAGATATTGCCACTAAACTTGGTGTTTATTTGTATAATTAATTCTTATATATGATAAACAAATTTCATGGGAATCCCAGCATTATAACATATAGAAAAGATAGGTTTATCCTTAGAATTGTGTTAGAATATTTAACATAACTATTTTGTCCGAATAGATATTGCCACTAAACTTAGTGCTTCTTTCTATTATTAATTCTAATGTATGGTAAACAAATTTAATGGGAATTCTAGCATTATAACATATAGAAAAGATAGGTTAATCCCTAGAATTTGGTTTGATTATTCAACATTACTATTTTGTTTGTAAAGATATTGCCAGTAAACTCAGTGTTTATTTGTATAATCAAGTCTTATATATGGAAAACAAATTTCATGTGAATCCCAGCATTATAACATATAGAAATGATAGAGCAATCTCTAGAATAGTGTTAAAATATTCAACATAACTATTTTGTCCGAATAGATATTGCCCTTAAACTTTCAGTTTATTTGTATAATCAAATCTTCTTCATAGTAAACAAATTTCATAGGAATCTCAGCATTATAACATATAGAAAAGATCTGTTAATAAAGTAACAAAATACTTATGGCACTCTCTGTTATGATAACATAAATAGCTAGATATTAAGGACCTGTCGAGAGAGTCAGGCGAGGTAAGAGTCAAAAAAAAAAGAGAGAAAAAGAACTGAAGCATGAAGACGTCACAATGTATTCATATCGTATATCAATTTCCAATTTATATTCGTCTATAGCAAAGTTCAACAGTGGCAAATATTGACAAAGTGTTTGATAAAAAACTGTTAAAGCAATACAATATATCTTTCCCACTCGTGCAGCGGTAAGAAGGAGAGGAGGAGGAGTGGGGGAGGGGAAGAGGTTACATGTGTATTCTCGCACAACACACTCGAAACAAACATCGGTTATAAAAAGTGCTCAGGTTTGGGCTCGAAACTTTCGAAATAAATTGAAGAGCGATGAACGGGAGTTGTAACAAGTATCTACAAACAAATGTGTATATGAATATATATACATGGCTGTGTGCGTGTGTGTGTGTGTGTGCACGACATGATGGATGGCTGAAAGCGTCTGGCCAGTCAAGAGAGCCTCTCGGCTGGTGTGCTGCACCCACTACGTGAGTTCGGTACGGCAGGAGGGTCCTTGTCGGAGCATGAATTAGATTATTAAGTTTTCGTTACGCATGAGTAATTAGCCACGAATTTGACGTCCTTTGTGTCCTGGCCAGATGTGAGGCAGTGCAAGGGGAGACTACAGAGATACAGGGAGAAAGAGAGGTAGAGAGAGAGAGAGAGTAGAGGGATATGTGGAAGCTTTGTCTGCTTATTTTATTAACAATTTGCTTTTGCCCAGTACCAACCATGGCTGATGGCTTCTGACTTTTGGTGCCAGGATGCCAGGAAGCTTCTGGTTGGTGCTACTGCTGCAACACCTCCTCCCCTGTCCTCTTCTTCTTCCCCCATTCCTTTCCTGCTTTGCCTGGCATCCCGCTGGCATCTGCTGGCCCCTGTATCCTGGCCGCTGACAGCAGTCAGCGCCACTTTTTCTGATGGCTGCACAGCACAATTTCCGCTATTTAAAAACTTACTTCCGCCCCGCAGCCCCCGAGTTTAGTTGAATTTGTGCTGCAGATGCAGCTACACACACACACACACACACACACAGGGAAAGAGAATGGGACTGAGACAGAGACAGAGAGAGAGAAAGACTAGGTTAGCCTGTGTGACTCTGCCCTGGTTGTTCCTGGCCCCTTTGTTCGTCCGATTTGCATATAAACCACGTGCTTGTAGTAGCTCCAAGATTATATGTATTTGTATTTGTAGAACAGCAGCCAAAGACAAAGACCAGCCAGAGACAAAGGAGAAATTATAAGCAGAAAGCGGAGAGGGGAGAGAGGAGGGCAAATTAGAGTCCATAAATGGATGTACTAATCTGGTGTTAGGTGCGGGAATGTTTTAATCAACTGTTTAATTATTACACTGTGCGAAATTAGGGATTTTATTTTATAGTTAGTTTATTTTGTATATATATTCTTAATCAGCATCAGCTGAGTCAATGTAGCTTTGTTCGTCCGTATAAAAACCTAGATCTCAGACTATAATAGCTGGGGCTATCAAATTTCCTGTTAATATGTGTTATTATTATTGCACGCCCCTTGCCGCCCCCTTTAAACCATAAAAATCTAACTTCAAGTGTAATTTTGATCCAAGACAGTTAATTTTTGGTGAATATTCTAACAATGAACTCTCAAATGATTTCTGAAAATTTGGTTGCCATCGGATAATTTACATGGAAGTTATTTAAGAAATAATTTTAAGAGTAACCGATTTCCAAACCGCTCCCTAAAGTATGCAATACAAAATATGTTTTGGCCAGGTGAACTGTAGCTTTCGTGCTTGTTCATGTTATCTTAGGTTCTCAAAGAGTTAGGGAATTTAGGGAAATTATGTTAGGTATTTTGTTTGATTTAGTCATATTCCACATTTTTCATATGTTATTAATGTGATATTCTTGAAGTTGATATATTACAGAGACTTAAAAGATGATTTTAGTTATTTTTCGTGCTATGTCACGATCTTAAAAAGTTGTTCATAGGATATTACGAGGGTCGTTTGATAAGTCCGTGACTTTTTGTATTTGCCGCGCACCTGCTCTAAATACAACACTGCTCCTGTCAGCAGTTATCGATTAACAGCTGACTGTAAAATTTTGAGAAAGCTGCGTTTCTTAGTTTGCGTTTTATAGGCATTGAAAGCAGACGATCTCGTGAATTTTAACGAAAATGGAAAAAAGTGAATTTCGTGTGCTAATTAAGCATTATTTTTTGCGTAAAAAATCCATCACCGAAACCAAGGAAAGACTTGATAAATATTATGGGGACTCTGCACCATCAATTTCAATGGTTAAGAAATGGTTTACTGAGTTCCGTTGTGGTCGTACCAGTACAAGTGATGCCGAACGTTCAGGTCGCCCAAAAGAGGTCGTCATGCCAGAAATCGTCGACAAAATCCATGGAATGATATTGGATGATCGGAGAATGAAAGTGCGTGAGGTAGCTGAGGCTGTAGGCATCTCAACTGAACGGGTACATCACATTTTACATGAATATTTGGACATGAAAAAGCTTTCCGCGCGATGGGTGCCGCGATTGCTCACACACGACCATAAGCGCAACCGTGTGACCATTTCAAAGGAGTGTTTGGCGATGTTCAACCGCAATCCAAACGAATTTTTGCGCCGTTTCGTTACCGTAGACGAAACATGGATCCACCACACCACACCAGAGACCAAAGAACAATCAAGACAGTGGGTTTCTCCGGGTGAACGTGCACCAAAGAAGGCCAAGGTGGGTCTGTCGGCCAACAAGGTCATGGCCACAGTTTTTTGGGATGCACAAGGTATCATTCACATCGATTACCTTGAAAAGGGTAAAACGATCACCGGCGAATATTATTCAGAGCTTTTGGACAGATTCGATATTGATTTGAAGCAGAAACGACCGCATTTGGCGAAAAAAAAGTGCTGTTCCATCAGGACAATGCACGGGTGCACACGTGTGTAGTCAGCATGGCAAAATTTCATAAATTGGGCTACGAACTGCTACCCCATCCAGCATATTCTCCAGATTTAGCCCCCTGTGACTATTTTTTGTTTCCAAACATGAAGAAATGGCTCGGCGGTAAGAGATTCGGGTCAAATGAAGAGGTCATCACAAAAACAAACGACTATTTTGAGGGCCTTGAGAAAACCTATTATTTGGAAGGAATAAAAAAATTGGAAAAACGCTGGACTAAATGTATAGAGCTAAAAGGAGATTATGTTGAGAAATAAAACGCTTCTTTGACGAAAAAAATATATTTTATTCAAAAAGTCACGGACTTATCAAACGACCCTCGTGAGTACTTCACTTCCTTGAATTGAAATCAATAGTTTGGCAATGCATTAAGTAACATATTATTGAAAATGAACTTATTTTGTGGAATTTTTCCCATTATTTAGGTATTTCAAAAAGCTGAGAACATGAAGTTAGGTATGCAAATTGTATGATATATTTTTATATTCCTTATATTCATATATTCTTTAAATATTGGTAAGTCCGAATACCGAATATCTGTGACATTTTATCTGCACAAAGTTATTACAAATATTGAGAAGAATCTCTGATTTATTTCCGTATAAATTCTATATATTTTATGTATTCTATTTATGATATTCATGCAGATTCTGCAGGTGTTTCCAATCAAATTGTTTCCAATCAAATCAATGAAATGTACAGCAAGAATGAATTATATAAATTTTCTGATGGAGTAGTCACTGTATCATAAAATATTCAGGAGGGGAGTGGGGTTGGTTAATCGATAAATTCAGAGAAATTTCAGCTGGAAAATTTGTATTTTTTTTTTCGGGTTGTCACTGTTAATTTGCAAATTAGACGACGACGAAGGGCGAGGAAACAAATCAACTGTGCGACGAACTCGCTGGTTTCGCACTGATTGAAGCACAAACAAGCAACGCCCCTTATGCTTTAATGGCCAGGGGAGGCAGTGGGGGAACGGGGGCCTAGGGCTCAAGCGAGAAACGCGACAAGCAATTTGGCAATTTCGATTTTCTGTTCGCGAAATTGAAGTTGCAGGCTGAAATTGGAACTGAAAGGTGGTGGATACATTTCCCTTTCCACTTGGTCGATTGCATTAGCCAAAGGCTCAAAAGCAGCTGCAGCAAAGCCCCGCAAAGGGGCAGGGAGGAAAGATGGGGACTCACACAGGGAAGGGGAACAGGGGGGGGGGGGAACAGGCAATGCGACATGCTTTCTAAGCCAGCTGTGCGCGCGCGATTTCAAACATCATTGTTGTGCAGTGTGTAACATGCGGCCCATTTCACTGCCCTTCCACAGCCCCCCGTCTGCCCCCCTACCCTTTGCCCTTTGTTTTGCCCTTACCCCCTATAGTCTCCTTCTCTTGCCCCTTCTATTGCTCATCTCTTTTCGCATGTTCTTTGCATTGTACCTTCCGCTTTTGCCTTTACTCTGCTTGCTGCCATTCAGGCTTGCGGCATTGTTGCTGCCCCACTCCCTTCCCCCCCCCTTCCCCTCTCTCCATTCCCCTCTCCTGCTGTGCGTGTACTGGCAGTGTACTGATTGTTGTTGTTGTTGTTATGTCTCATCCATTTAGCTGCGGGCAAGAGACGCGCGTCATTCCGCGCATTCTGCAGCTGCGCTCGCACTGGCTGAAGTCCGAGAAGGAGTCACTGCGCCTGCAGGAGGCCGGCATTACCAAGGAGGTCATGAACAGCGCCATCGCGCAATTTTGCCTGGAAATCATTGCGAAGCATGGCGAGCCGGCGCCACGTTTATGTAACAAGGATCCGCTCACACTCAAAATGGGCTCCTATGTAATCGAGCTGTTTCCCAACGTAAGTAGCACCAACAGCAGGCACACGCATGCACGCAAGCATGCAGACATACACACACACACAAACACACACACATACTCATACACACACACACACATTTACTATGTATTTCCTTGGGATTTTCAGGCAAAGTTCCTGTTCATGGTGCGGGACGGCAGGGCGACTGTTCACTCGATTATATCCCGCAAGGTGACAATCACTGGCTTCGATCTGGCCAGCTACCGGCAGTGCATGCAGAAGTGGAACCACGCCATCGAGCTGATGCACGAACAGTGTCGCGACATTGGCAAGCAGCGCTGCATGATGGTGAGTTTGCCCCGCAAGCAGTCATGGCGCAGCAGCACATCCTTTAGCAATCACTTAAGTAATTGTACTTGAAAGCGAACCACGTTTCGAAGAAGTACAGCAACGCAATCTAATTTAGATACACTAAAAAGATGTAGCACAAAAGGAATAGTTTCTTGCTTTGCAGCATCAAATAGAAAACCTTTTAGACATTCTTATAGATGTTCAAAATCAATCTTAGTCAAGATATATACTCTCTAATACAGTTTTCTATAGAGCATTAACTTAAATATCTGCTAAAACTTGGCTTCAAATTGATATTAGAGAATGATATCTATTGTTAATCAGGATTTCATAGATTCTATCGTTAGATCCTTCAATAATTATTATACTAAATGAGTTAAATAATTATCAAATATATGATATATCATTTAAGATATATCAGCTAATTACAATATATATTGTAGTACATGCAATTTCAACTAATTTGTTTCCCTAGTTCAATACTAGAGAATGAAATCTGTCGATAGTGTATCTACTCATTGACTATTTTTTTAAATGTTTCAAAAATCCATTAATTGTTATCACTTAAAATCAGATATTTGATTATTTTATAGATATAGATAATTGATATAAGATATGGATGAATTTCTTGCCCTATTTAGATGTTAGAGATTAATAACTTTCGATAGTTGCGTTTATCGTTTATGTTTCAACATTGCATCGACTCTATCGATATTTCCTTCACTTGTTATCATTCTGTATTTGATAAATGATAATTAAAAAAAAAAAAAAAATTAAATTTCAATAAATTTCTTCCCCTACCCCAGGTGTACTACGAGCAACTTGTGCTACATCCGGAGGAATGGATGCGCAAGATACTTAAGTTCTTAGATGTGCCATGGAACGATGCGGTGCTGCATCACGAAGAGTTCATCAATAAGCCGAACGGTGTGCCGCTGTCCAAGTGAGTAGCAAATGCATAAAGCGATTTCAATAACAATTTCGACGATTTATCGATTTATTTCTCTACTCTCCCAACTTATCTCCCACTTTGTGTGCAATAAAATACAGAGTGGAACGCTCGTCGGATCAGGTTATCAAGCCGGTCAATTTGGAGGCACTGTCCAAGTGGGTGGGCCAGATACCTAGCGATGTGGTGCACGACATGGCTGACATAGCGCCCATGCTATCCGTGCTGGGCTACGATCCGTATGCGAACCCACCGGACTACGGTAAGCCAGATGCATGGGTGCAGGACAATACATCTAAGGTATGTGCAACAAACAATCAGACAGGCAGGCAGCAGTTGGACCAACCAACCAACCAACCAACGAACGAACCAACCAACCAACTAACCAGACTTACAGACAGACAGGCAGGCAGACGGACAGGCAGACAGGCAGACGTACATGCAGGCAGGGATAACCAGGCAGACAGTTGGGCAGGCAGTCAATCGAGCAGACGCAATGCACACACAAAGGCGACAAGGCTCCACGCCACTGCCGTTCGGTTTCCGTACCAAACTCCCCCCCTCCTTCCACAAACGCGCCCTTGCCAACCAAGCCGCCTACCGGATCCGGATATCCCCAAAGCATTCAACATGGCGCCCATCCCTTTTGTTGTCGTTCCAGTTAACATTTTGTGTTGCCATCTTCATTGTCATTTTTTTTTGTGTATGTTCGGCTCTCACTCCCACTTCCAATTCTCCCTTTCTCCTCCCCCATCTACTCTTCGCATTGGCTGCACCTTGTTGTAGTTATAGTTGGGATCTACAACACTACAATGCTGTTGTTGTCTGCTGTCATTGCCATATTTTGCACTTTTGCCTTGTGCTTTGTACCTCCGGTTTTAGCCCCATTTGCAGATATGGTTTTTATCCATCTGCCTGCTACACATACCCTGCAAAACTATCGATAGTATTGATAGTGTCGACTGCAATATTGATGAACTTTGAGGGGGGCACTTAGTCAGGCATAGACACAGATTTTATCTATATAAAACTCTTGCTCTTTTTAACCCTGAGTGAGCTGCCAGTGAAGTGTTGTAAAACTATCGATAGTTTCGATTCATTTCGTTGGGTGTCTATCAATAAGTTTTGCAAGCGGTAGAGTATTTTGAAATAGCTCTTAACATTTAAATACACTTACAACTAACACTAGTTTGTGCTGCTTCAGTACTATCGATAGTACACAGTTGTTGCTTGTAAATAATCGAAAATTGCACTAATCGATACTATCAAAAGCTTAAGCAATAAATGCGTAAAATCACTCAGCTTATTAACCCTTAATTAAATAAAAAAGAATCTAGGTCCAAAATATATAGAACCATCGATTTGTTTGCAGCGATACACTATCGATATCATCCAGTTTTTGCTTGCAAATAATCGCGAAGCTCACTAATCGATACTGTCTTAAGCTGAAGCGATAAATGTGTCAAATACGCCAACTATATTATTTGGAACTGTACAAAAGAGCATTTATATCGAACTATCGATATCATTGTAGCAATACCCGATACATTTAGTTTAAGTTGAAGATTTATCTACGTTATAAATTGAATACCCGACTTGGACAGTAAGTGACTGATAGCGAATTCGATTTATCGATAGTTTTGCTGCATTAATCGGGGCTTGCTTACACTACGATAACACTTAAAGGGTTATATTATAGATGAATGACTGCATGACTGCTCCCAGGGTAATTGCTAGTCGTGTCGACTCGCTGTGGTCGCACACTTGTTACACTTGATTTTGTATATGGCTTATATATTTGTTTGTTTGTTTGTTTTGTTTCTTGCACTCACCTTTTTTGCACTCTGCATTTTGTATTATTATTTTTTTGTTGTATTTTTCCACACTGGCTTCCTTCTATGCTTTCCTTTTTTTGCGCCCTCTTCTTTTTTCTTTGTTATGTTTTTCTTTTTTGCAGCCACTTTAACATGCGTTGCCGTTGTTCGTGTTATTCCTGTGATTCCTGTGATTCCTCTTGTTGCTATTGTATTTGCTATAGTTACTGCAGCTGTTGTTGTTGTTGCTGCAAATGAAAATGGAGCTAGAGCTGTGTGCTCCCTGGGGGCAGACATACGGGCTCGCATGGTTTTGCATATGGCAGAGTCATATCGATGACGATAATGATGTTGACTATACACAACGAGACAGAGATAGAGACAGAAGCCCCAGCCCTAGCACCCTCTTTCCCCTACCACAGTGCAACCAAATCCGAGCTTCCCTTCGCCCCTTTGCAGATATTACACAGCTTGGGGCACGTTTAGTTTTCAAAAACAATGTATGGGAAGAGGCAGTGGCACAGGCAGCTGCCTCACTCGGTTGCATGCTCATTTGCCTGCTGCGCTGCTTTCTACTCGAGTCGGGTTTGTATTTGTGTAGCCAATTTGGTAAGCCCAGCACCGCCCCGCCCCGTCTCGTGCCCTGCTCTGCCCTGCCTGAGCTATTACTATAATATCATATTGTGCATGCTGAAATAAAGAAGAGCAGGGCAGAGGCAGCGACTTAAGTGAATCTTTTAGGGGAACCATTTGCCATAGAAGAAGCTGCAGCACGCTCCAAGCTGCTACATGCTGCCATTAGAGGTACAAAAGCACTTTAAAGCCCCCTTTTCTTTTTGGCTTAAACTACAAATCGTTTATCATTGGACTAACTCAACTGAAGCTTCAGCTTGAAGTGATTCGAATGAAGCGCTTTGTAGAGCAATTAGCAGCAGCGCAGCTATTCCACTTGAAAGTTACAGCTCGAAGGATTCATTCTCCCCCTCGAATCCCACTTAACAGTTGGTACATAAGGCATATCTATAAGCTTATTAAAAGCTTTGCGCCCAGAGCCCATTTCAATACTCTAACTGTGGGTATATACTATTTAACTTGTGTTCTATGATGTGAATATCATTTAAATCAGTTGAGCATATTATAGAGCTTTAATATGAAGAGATAGCATTCGATTATATTGATATACTCAACATGCCAAATGTTAACTTACTTTATAAGAAAAGGAACCTTATCTTTTCGAAAACTGTTTCAGAATAGGTGAAATAGTTTTGAAAGCACAGAATGATATCTATCTGCCTTTTATTATTTAATTTAGTAAACTATCGATAGACCTATCGTTTGTCATTCTCTAGTTACTTATCCCTTCATTATGCCAAATGTTAATTTTTTTTATAAGAAAAGAAACCTTTTTTTCGGAAACTGTTTCGGAATTAGCAAAAATGTTTTCGAAGTAAAGAATAATACATGTCTGCCTCTTATCATTTAATTTAGTAAACTATCGATAGATCTATCGATTGTTAACACATTCTCTAGTTTATCAAATTTAAAAAAAACGTAGCATACATTTGTGCGCAGTGAAAAATCTGTCGCGTCCCTTATGTAGTTCTACTTAGGTAGTATATAGTGAAGAGCCAAAAGCGTGCAAAGGATAAGTACACGGGGTCTGCGCCTGACTAATTAAAAACTAAGTAGGGCTTGAGAGAAGGGAAACGGGGTGAGGAGAAAGGGAAGAGCAGGCAGTGCAGAAGCGCATCCTGTGCACGGGTCGCTGCTGTTCGGATTCTGTTTGGGTTGAGTTTTAGTAACAGAAGTCACTTTGCACGGCGCGTTAAATTAGCGGCTAATTAATTAGAGAAGCCCAGTCGAGTCTAGAGTGTAAAAAGAGAGAGAGAGAGCACTAGAGAAGAGCACACAGAGAGAGAGAGAGAGGAAGAGGGAAAGGGAGAGGGAGAGTAGGAAGAGTGGAAGGCAGAATGACGTCCATGGGGCCTCGAGGACTGCTCATAAATTAAAATTGCGAGCAACTGCGACAGGCGCCAGCTGTTGCTGGGGATTGTGAAAGCAAACTACGCCCACAGCCACGCCCACGCGCACACCCACAGTACTGGCCAGCAGGTGGCGTTGTCGCTGCCAGCGGTTCGACTCCATTTGACTGCAACTTTGATTTTTCCGATGTTGTCAGGTTGCGCCACACGGCTGTCACAATCGCAATTTCTGTTGCTGTTTGTTCCACAGGCAGTGACAGCCCCAAAGTTTTGCATGTGTGTGTGTGTGCCACATGTAGCACATGGGTGTGCCACATGCATGTGTTGTGTATTGTGTGCGCCATAAATGCCAATTTAAGCTTGCAGCAAACGAAACACGCCTTTCATATCCCCGCAAACACATTCGAGTTGGCGCAATTGAAATGCCAACGGCAGCGTGGAGAGGCGCAGCACAAAGCGGCGCCCCAGTGCTGTTGTTGCATGCCACAAACAAGCTGCAACCGCGCACTGTCTGTCTCCACTCCCCCACTCTCTCTCTCTCTCTCTCTGTCTCTTCTTTTCTTCCACTCTCTCTTGCTGTGCCCCGAGGGCATTTATAATCAATCGGAAGGCCGCCAACGATTTTACTTTATGCGCGTAATTTATGTTAATTGCAAATATTTTAACAAATTGCCATTCGCCGCTCCACCTGCCGCACCTTCCGCCTGCCATGTGGCACGTGGTGCGTGCGACATCATGCAGCGTTTTATCGACATTAAAAATCGAATTAAAAATTAATTGAGCTAGCAAAAATGGGCCCCGTCGAAGGGTAGCTTCAATCTGGCTAGATGCCTCTCCAATGTGATCAGGCAAGTCCAACTAGTCTTTATGTTAAAGTAAAATAACTATCGATAGATGGCCTATCGATTGTTGTGTTAGTTCTAGTTGCTATCGATAGATCAATCGATTCTTTTCATTATCTGCTATACATGTCTATTAAATGCAAACTAATTGCATAATTTTAGAGACACTTGCCACACATATTAGAGGTGGCGATAAATCGATATACACTGAATCTAAAATTCAAGAAAGTTATCGATTTAATTTGAAAATTTAAAATTTAAGAAAAAATAATCGAGAATTATAAAAAAAATATATACACAATTTTATGAAGACCTCATATTGGTATTAAACACTTAACCAACTTCAATTCAAGCTAACGATGAGCAAACTGGAGCTTTTTATTAACTATTTCAGTATTTTTATAAAATTTTAAGGGTATAAGGTCTTTGACATGTCGAAGTTCAAAGCCTGTTTCCCATTTATTTTTTGTCAGGTGATTTGATTTTTTTTGTATAGCGTGCATTGGGGACTTTTAATTGAGCGTGTTGGCTTTATAATTATACATAGATGTGAGTGTACAGCGGGGGGGGGAGGGTTTGTGATAGAATGAGATTGATTAAAGTTGGGCGGCATTTGAAGCGTAAAATTGTTTGCTTAAATAAAGTAATTTATTATGTATAGACACATACATATGTGTGTGTATGTGGTCTGCCAAGTGGATAAAAACGTTTAAATTCTGTGCAAATGATTTCCTATAAACATATGTACACGTATGTGTACCCATATATGTGTATATTTTATATATATTCCTGATCAACAGCAACAGATAAGTCTAAATGTGCGTTCATTGCTAGTTTAGCACATTAGGCTAAACCTTTAAGTGCATAATTTATATAATAATAGTAGCTATGGTAATTGATCTCCTGGGGCAAGGGGTTAGGAGGTAGGTAGTGGGGAGTGGGTAGTGTGGTCAGTGGACCCTCACTAAGTGAGGCCTTGCATTGTGCAGCAGTTGGTCGTGAGGACATAAATAATAATTAAGCCTAAATCGACGCCAACTACGACGTCGACGCTGACGTAAGCAGCGCATTTACGCTTAATGTGCAGCTGTTTGCATACGTGATGTGGTGGAGGAGGCGAGGAGGGGGTGTGTTGTCCGCACACATAACAACAACAAAGCAGCAACAAAAGCAACAACAACGAGAGGCAACATCAAACAACAGGAGCTTATAAATAATGCGAACGGCGGCCATTTGCAATGAGGCTTGAATTATGCGTGCTTATGGGCAAGTGCAGCGCGCTCTATGTGTGTGTGTGTGCATAAATGTGTGTGAGTGTGTGTGTGTGTGTGTGTGTGTGTTTGTGTGTGTGTGTATGTATTTTTATGATATTAAGCACCATAATGCCATCGTACATAAGTATTTGTTGATGCATGTGTGCTCCTGTTGCCCGCGCGCATAATTCATAATTCTCTACTGTTGTCCTTTCTCTTGCCCACTCTCTTTCTCTTCTCTCTCTCTCTCTCTCTCTCTTGCTCCCTCTCTTTCTCTCCTTTCCTCTCTAACACATGTTTTTCCATTGCAGCTAAAAGCGAACCGCATACTGTGGGAAAGTAAAGCGAAACAAGTGCTGCAACTGGACCCTAAACCAGATGATAACAACAACAACAACATCGATAATAACAACAACAATAATAATAATAATAATAATAATGAGGATAATGCCATTGACAACAACATGAAGAACATATTCAATAAAATGCTGCCAGACCAGCAGCAGCAGCAGCAGCAACAACATCCACAGCATCAAGCGGATCAGGAACAGCAACAAGAGCAGCAGGAACGGGAGCAACAGCAACAGGAGCGCCAGTTGAAACAAAAACCAAAGGATGTCATACCGATAAAGCAGCTGACGTCTAAACACAACAGCAATAGCAACAACAACAACAACAACAACATGAACGGCAATGGCATCAGCAAGAGTAACAACAATGGCAAGCAATATGTCGGCGGCATGGAGGACACATGATATCCGCATATACCCATAAGATTGCCGCATAGCAAGCACTGAACCGACAGCATGACAAGCCAACATAGACACAGAGACAGCAGAGCAGTGCAGAGCAGGCAGCAACAGCAGCAGCAACAACAACAACAGCAACAGGAACAAATCTGAAATTGTATCAACATGCAGCTGCAGGGATATATAGATATATAGATTATGTGTTCATGTAGTTGCTTCATTACCTTGGCTGTCAAAAGTATTCGTACACCAGGCTAAACACACACGTAAGATAGGTACATATACAGTTATTCGACATACGATATACATTTAATTGGAGCCGGCGCTCCTTCCACTCCCACTCCTGCATGCTCCACCTAGACTCCGATGTTGTAACAAGTACTAGTACTATATCTACCACCTACCAACTATATATATATATATATGATAAATGTATATCTCAATATATATGTATTGCAGTTCTGTTCTGGTTTCTTTTTTTTTTTCATTAGTTTCGCTAGCAACATTTTTTTCTCTATCTTTAAGTCTTATGTTTAATTTGATTATTGTACAGAAATGTTCCCCCTGTTTATACAAATTTTAAATCCTGTTTTAAATAAATGAAGAAACAAAAATAAATACAGAGAGAAGGAGAATAAAGATAAGTGAGTGTTCCATCGTCAAATGAATCTCGCAAATCGCAGGAAAGAGAGAGAGCTCAAAGAATATAGTTAGTATAGCATTCTCCTTATCCCCCCATATATAATATTTCCTCTGATTTTAAGTATACTAAGATTAAACACAATGGCGACGATGGATGTGGAGGAATACTTAAAGAGCTTTTAACTTGAGAATATTTCTAATCGATTTATATAGATGTTTGTATGTTATACAGAAGAACAGCTCGACATTTCGTGAGCGGAGACTTCAAATTTTTTTACAAACTTTTTTGTTGCAATAAATTGACTGAATGTATAAAACATGGAAATATATATACACGCATATATATACTAAATATATATACTAAATACTTAACATATATATACATCTACCATATATATATAATAAATATATGAAGCTATATACACAACAACATATGAATGTCTAAATGTAAATTAAACTTGTAATTCATGGAATATTTGCATGTAAATGTCAGACATAAGAAAAAATAAATAAAATGCTATAGAAGAAAAGAGAGAGATGTAGAAGAAGAAGCATCTAAAAAGGGGCCTAGGCTTAACTGTGTAAGATTCGTTGTCCCTTTAAGGTTTAACTTAATTAACAACAACGACAAAAAACAAATGTGGTGCATGTTTTATTTTAGCAGGCAGTGTAACGCACACGAGCAGACACCGACACACGCATACACATACACATACACATACAAGTTCTACACACAAATTGCACTTGTCCGTCCCCACTCGTGTGCGTGTGAGAGAGAGTGCAAGAGATCAGATTATCACCTCGATTCAAGATCTTAAAGATATGTACATCAAATACATCAGCTCAAAGTAGAGTTCAAATGAAAGATCGAAAATTAAAAAAATTACCAATAACAGAAGATCTTCTTTTAACAACATGTGTTTTATTCTCTATAACTCTAAAAGAACTTTAAATGATGAAGAAAGCTAAAAGAAAAAAAAAGAATTGCTGACAATAAATGAATTAAATGAAATTTGCAAAATGCTTACCAAAAAGACAGCAGAAAATACATAGAAACAATGTGCAACACTAATCTATCGCATGCAACATAAAACATGATATGATACGATATAATAGGGAATATATAATATGATTTATATGTACTTTTCCTCGAACTGTGTGAATGAGAGTGTGAAACGTGAATGTTAATCTACATACGTGTATTTGTGTTAGTTCCCATGAGGAATTATGTTTTAAATATTATTACTCAAAATGACAGATACACTTGAAATAACCTAACATACATAAGAGTAAATACGTATATACAATATGTATATGATAAAATATTTAAGTGAACAGTCACACACACACACACACACACACATTGAGAGGGGCAGCGTGCTTGCAGCTGACAGACAATCAAAGCTCAAATATAATGAACAATTAACTCCAAATCAATGTTAGCCAATTTACATAAATTACACATACACTTACCCATGTTTGTTCGTTTGTTCGTGTTCAAAAAAGAATTATATTTCAAAACAAAATGAAAATAACTGTTTGCTTGCACACACGCTGCGAGTGATGTTTTGATATCTATACCCTATGTAATTGTGAACAACAAATCGATATGTGAATTATGTGTTCCATCGTCGAAAAGCAAATACATGAACTAAGCTATGTATGTTTATATGTGTATAGTCCTAAGCAAATTGTACAATATTTATTAACGATAACCGATAATGGAACAAGACACAGAACTAATGATGAAGGCAGTAAATTAATTAATTAACGAATATGAAAATATATAAAATATTTTATAAAAATCGAAAATAAAATAAAAATCTAAAAGGAAACAAATAAAAGTTAAATATAAATACATGAAATGATATACAGAATGTCTATTGTTTTCTTCTTGGGCTTTGAAAAGGGCGATCAAGTTGAGTATCTAATTAAGGAAGTAAAAGATAAATAGCTTCAAATAGAGAGAGAAAGGCTGATATCTTTAATAAGGTACAACTCTATATAATAAGAGTGCACTTTGCTGAAATAATATTCTATTATATTTTAAATTAAATAAAATTCGCAAATTTCTGCAGATCCTACACTTGAAGGATATAAGAAAATACCAAGAGGGTACCCTCTTTTTTGGCCAAAGTTTTAATGCATTTGAAAATTTTCACTTTTATCTTCTCCGACTATTTCTATAAAAGCTATAGGTTATATTTATATATTATATTCCAATACTCAATGCTGCTTCAGTTCCTTCCCTTCCCAAAATATATAGAATAAATAATAAGTGAGATTTCATTTTTCTTGTTTATGCCACTTTTCCGCGTTTATTTATCTGCATGTACATACGTGCACGTACTTCACTTTTAAATATATATATGTGTGTGTGTGTGTGTGTGTAGTCGCATATGGTATTGGTAAAGGTATACATTTATATATATATAAGTATATGTATATGTATTAGGTATATATTTGTATATTAACACCTTTATGGGCTAAACTTAAGTTACATTATTACAGTTAGATTGGGGAGGGGGGGGCCTTAAATTACAAACTGCAGTTTGACTTTTCGATTTCAACTTATGACTAAGGTGACAGCAAAAAAAATGCCTTAACTTGATTTCATTATCGCATCCTTAGGTTTCTTTTTTGTTTTTCTATTATATATCGTTACTTTTTATTTTCTTTTCTTTTCTTAATTTTCCTCATGTTCTTTGCATTCCATCAACATACACCAGCTGCGCGCTGCGCTGCAGCTGCTTCTCACATTTAAAATAGGATAGAATTGAGGAAAAAACATCCTAGTATTTGGGTATAAAAAAAAATACATAATACAATATGTATGTCGAACTAAAACGTACGCACATTATCAATATAATAATTCAAGGTGCGAGTGTGTGTGTGTGTTTGTGTGTGACGGTGTGTCTACTATACATAACTATTAAAATTAATTAAACATATTTTGTAATTGTAATCATTAAGAAGAAAAGTCCATATAATAAGCGTTTTCATTTCTTTTCATATCTTTTTCAAGTTCTTTTCATTTTCTCTGTGTATGTGTTTTTGTGTGTGTGTTTGAGGAGAAAAAGAGTGAGAGACACAGAGAAAGGCGGAAGTGTCAGCCTCGCACATTTCCCTCCACAGTTTGTATTCGCCCTTTACAACTATGGTAAATTACAGTAAAAACTCTTAAAGTAGCATTACAAAATAAATAAAGAAAATAAGAATAATAAAAAAAAAAACCTAAAATTTGGTTTCAAACATCATTCTCATCTAATCATCCTTTAATTGGTCTCTCGTTTTCTCATTTTCCATTTTCCATTTCCCATTTTCCATATTCCGTTTTCCATTTTCTGTTTCAGGTTTCATCATTATCGTTCTGTCTGTTTTCTTTGAAGACTATAAGTACCACACATAGATACAGGAAGGGATTTCTTATTTTTCTTTCAGTTTTTTTGTTTCTTTTTTGTGCAACAGTTGGGGTACATAGACTATATGTCTATTTATATTGTATATATTGCCAATCCGGACTCTTTAAATTTTTGTGTATATACGTGTGTTTCTCTTTGTGTGTGTGTGTGTGTGAAGTGCGAGTCAACGAGCTTAATAGTTGAACTCCTCCTGCTTTTCCGAATCGCTGCGTAGATCATTCATGAGTGGTTCATAGCATGACTTGGGTATCATAGTGCCCACGATCTTCTCTCCCTCGGTTGTCTTCATGCGTATAACCTGCATTTTGCTATTGGATCGCGTATTCAATATATGCTCCACGCGTCCCCACACTGAGAGGACCGAACCCGCAAGCACGTGATACAGACGCTGGCGCAAACCAACCTGCAAAAAGGGAAGGAAGATATCCAAATTAATAAAGATACATGTGGAGTTAAGAGATCAGCCACGTACCTCGCAATCGTTGCCCAAACTGACATTGCGGCAATTGCCATTCCAATAGGCATGCGAACAGGTATTTACCGACGCATCGTACTGTTCGGTCCAGTGAGGTTCAGCCTCTTCGATGGCAACCTTGCGATATTTCTTCTCCAGCTCAGCGAGCGACTCGTGTCGCACCTGTAGACCCGTATTCGGTCTATAGATTTGGCACATGATCTCCTTTTTGCTCCGTAATTTCTTTTTCTGCGACTTACTGCTGCTGCTGTCCGCATCCGTGGAGCCGCCGCGTTGCGGCTGCTGTTCAATCACCACCACCAGAATAGCGGTGCGTTTTTGATTGCGCAACTGATGCGATGTATAGAAGCCCTCGTGATCGTTGAACAAGTCAGCATATCTGTAGAAGAGGTAAAGAGGATTAGTGAGTGGACTCCTTAAACATATTAAAGCTATGGCAACACTTACTTGTCGATGGCCTCCTGCCAGATCATGCCACGTTCCACGCGCACTGTGTGCAGCTCTGTGGGTGCCACACCCGTGGCATGTTTGCGCACAAAACGCACAAGCCGCACACGCGTCACATTCTCCCCAGCAGCACCCAAATCTGTGAGAGAGGGAGTGTGAGCCATAGATTAGCAACTGCAATGATTGACCTGCTTCACTCTGAGAAGACCTCCTCCCTTAGGCAGACCTTCTTCTCTACGAAGACCTTCTCCTCTAGGGACATTTTCTTCTCAGGGCAAACCTTCTTCACAATTGGAAGCACTGCTCCTTCATGGTTACTTACCCACAATTCCCAAATCGAAACGACCGCCACGCTTGGCCTGATTAATGATCGCTGTCATGGTGTCGGTAAAGTATTTGAAGAGACGATTCTGTAGATCCACTGGGCAGCCAAGTATGCGATTGAGGAACTTGGATATGTTGTTATAATCCTTATCCAAACTAAGTACACCCGGATGACTCTCGCTGTTCACAATGATACCAACGCCAACAAGTGCGCCGGCAATGTCCTTGAAGAATTCGCCATTATAATCGGTGGGCGGCGGCACTAGCGGCGTCTCGTAGCCCATTATGGTGCGCATCACTGTCTCCAGTGCCTGTCGGCCGTATTTGTTGTCAATGTTGAATTGCGATAGATCACGTGTCTCTGTGGCACGACGATCACCGTGTGTGAGTGCACCCAATGACTCCAGACGCTTAGCCACTGTCGACGCAAAACGCCGCTCACCGGCCAGATCCGAAATGAGAAAGATATATTCAGGAGCATTCACCTGATTGGAACGATGGGTGCGTCCAAATTGCTGTATAGCACGATCTGCTGACCATGGCAGCTCGAGTGTGATGTGTACACGTCGTCGCTGATTGAAGACACGTCGATCGCTCTGGAGGGAAATACCACTGGATGCGGCCTCCGAGATGATCGCAACATCCTTTTGGCCATCCATGAAACGTTGCTTCTCTGTAATATTAAGTGTCTCGAGCGGCACATCAGACTCTGTGCGGGATTCGTATTGTATGGATCCATCATCGCTTTGCACCACACGTCCGCGACGGCCAGTCATCTCGGCGACATTGTCGGGACCGCCGAGCTCATCGATTAGCTGATCAAGTGTGTTCGGTGGCAGGCGTGAGCCAAGACGTTCGATCTTCCGCAACAGTTCCTCCTTCATGGTACATGCACGCTCAATGGCATCCTTCGGGGGTGGCCCATAATTGAGCTTTACCCCATTGACCCCCACCGGTGTCATGGTGCCCTTTAGCTCCTGTTTCTTTTGCAACAAATCCTGTATTTTGTCCTGTGTTGATAACTGCGTTGACTTGCGACTCTTGGCCGCATTCAGTGCAGCAGCAACAGTTGCTGACATGGCTGACGAGGCAGATGTTGTTGTTGTCGCTGTTGTTGTTGACATCGACGTTGATGTGGACTCCTTCTTGATCTTTGATTCCGCCGCCGCCTTCTTGGCGGCCTTCTTCTTCGACTTCTTCTGTGTCTTCTTGCTGCTACTGGACTTTTTACTGCGCGCATTTACCCAGGGATCGATGTCACTGTCGCTGCCACTGAAGAACGGATTGAAATCTGAACTAGCATCGCTGGCTACGCTACGACGATCACTATCATCATCGTGCTTATCGTCATCATCGTCATCGTCGTCATCGTTGTCGTCATCATCATCGTCATCATCATCCGATGCTCGATCCTCGTCATAGGCATTGTCACTGTCAGCACCATCACTGTTGCTATTCCTTCCACCACGAGCATCATCCTCATCGTCACTATCGCTGTACTGCCATGAGCCGCTGCGTTTGTTCTTCTTCAATCTATTGCTAGCGCCACCATCGCCTTTGCGTTTGCGATTGTTGCCTGTTGTGCTGCTGCTGTTGTTGTTGTTATTGTTGTTGTGCAACGAATGCGATTCGGACTTGACAGTTGCCGGTTCGTCATAAAGCCCGAGAATGCGATTAATGCGATTACGATCGGGTGCTGGAAAGTGACGCTCCACAAATGACTGGAAGACGCCTCTGCAAGGGAAAATGAAGACGAAACAGCATAAGCAATGAGTACGAAAGAGGTGGTGAAAGAGAGAAGTTATCTCTGTCGTTCTATTTAACTTACTTGGCTGTGGACACAAAGTCAGTGAGTTCACCATCATCGCGCTCCAACTGATCCAATGTACGCGCCTCCCCGGTGGACTGCAGACCGATGACAACACACTTGCCATACTTGATTGACTCGCGGGCAACAAGGACGGCATGATTCACCTTGGCCGCAATGCAAAGATACTTGAAGAAACGCTGATGCGATGACCAAAACTGTCCCCACATTGTCTTCTTCATGCGACTCTCGGCATCGATCAGTTCCGCTGCCTCGGTGAACTTCTGCATTGCCTCCACCCACAGCTCCACAGACTGATCGTAGATCTTGCGAAACTCCTTGGACAGCGGTACCTCCTCGATCTTAAAGCTGACACCCTTGAAGCTCAGCTGTCTTGCAATGTACATACCACGTAGTTTCATGTCCATGGCAACGATCTCCATGGCGCCGACGCCGCTGCACAGAAAGAAAGAGGGAGAGTAAGATAAGGAATCGTTAGTGATATTTTTCGACTTACCGTCGCTCCACAGCAGTTATGAAGTCACCAAAATTGGCAAACGCCGTGCCCTGTCCCCAGAGACCAAGTCGCACCATGTATGCCATGTTCTTGGGCTCAGAGGCACCCGTTGCGGAGGCATAAACGACACGCGCTTTGGGCAATTTCTGCTGCAGCTCCAGTACAGTTTGGCCAGTCTTTGTGGGTTTACCCGATCCCACTGGACACAGATTCTTTGCCTTGTGGCACTCATCAAAGATGATCAGTCCCTCGAAATCCTCGCCACACCATTGCAGCAGCTGACGGAAGCGCGAACGATATTTGCCCGTCTTGTTGTTGGATTCACCAATCAGCGCCGAGTAGGTGCTAAAGATGACACCACGTTTGCAGTTGTTGTTCGCATCCGAACTTATTTTGGCGTACTTGAACTGCAACAGAGAAGATTGGGATTGATTAAAGAATATGATTGGATGCGAAAGTGTATTTAGCTTACCTTGTTGAGCGCATGCACATCGATGCGCGTTGCACCAATGTCGCTGAGATCCCGTTCGGCATCGTATTTGAGATCATTCGATACGGATATCCACAGTGCCTTCTTGCGTCCCTTCAGATAGTTCTCATAGATGATGCCGGCTATGGTGCGACCCTTGCCCACACCGGCACCATCGCCAATGAGAAAACCAGCCCGGCTGCCATCGGGCAGCAGATGATCGTGTGCCTGCGATGCATAAGTAATGGACTCCAGTTGCAGGGCACTCAACTGGCCACTGTTTATGGTTTCGGCGGGTATGGACAGTTTGTAGTAGACATCGCAAGGCTCCACAGAGCTAAGCGAGGCGGTCTCCACCACTGCATCGGGATGCTTTTTCCCCAGTTTCACTGTGGGCAGGAAATTGAGAATTAGTTCTGGCTGAACATGATCAGGCGAGGGGGGAGGCATTGTTACTTACACTTTGCTGGCCAATAGTCGGCATATGTCTCGGCCACGCCCATTTCCTCGTAGTCAACCTCATCCTCCTCCTGCTGCACATAGACAGCGGCCGAGGCAGCTGCCGCTGCTGCTGCTGCAGCGGATGTTGCATTGCCACCACCTCCTGCCACGTTGGACAACTGTTGTTGCTGCGGCTGCGCTGGTGTGCGTATGGGTTGCATAAAGAGCTGCGTCATCACGTGGTTGGGTATGCCGCTGGTCAAGTACTCTGGATTGAGTGCTATCAATTTCTGCAGATTCTCCATTATCATTGTGGACACCTTCATGCCGCCACCTGCACCGGCAGCAGCAACACCCGCTCCAGTACCAGCTCCAACTGGTGCTCCGACACCTGCTGTTGCTCCGCCAGCAGCGGCGGTGGCTCCGGCTGATGATGTCTTCACTGCTACCATCGGTTTGAATTGGCGCGTCTTGAAGTTTGGTGCGGTTCGCATGGGTAACGTGGTGCCGGCAGAGCTCACTGCAAGACAAAGAATCGACGGGGGTGTAGTGTGTGCGAAAGAGATGGCAGCATATAGATGAAAGGTTAAAGAAAGGCGTTGAACACCCAGAAAGCGGATGAAGGAGAAAGGGGTGCTTATGATAAAGCTGAGAACAATTTATCTAGCAACATCAAATGTCAGTATATTTTTTGTTGCATACTTTGCGGCTCCGGTTCACCTACTAAATACATTTCCTTAATAACTTATATGTTTATCAATCGATTGTAAGCAAATTTTTAGAAATCATCTGGATGGTAATAATTATTATATACACCAAAAATGAAAAGTCTGGCTTAAAAATTACGCAAACAATACAATTTTTATGGATTTCAAGAGCGGAAGAGGGCGTGGAAAAATTTTAAAACAGCAGTTTTGTCACTGCAATACTTATGAATGTTGTCAAAAACTTTGGTAACTTTAGCCCTAACAGTCCCTGAGAACTAGGCGTTCATACAGACAGAGTTGACTATATCGGCTCAATTGATGGTCGTTGGGGGTAGAGACGCGATTTATAACACTAAATCTATAAAAATCAATGTCTTTCTGCCCGTAAATTGTAATTTATAGAGTTGTAGTTCAACTCTTGGAATCAGCTTTAGCTTTAACCAGCAGTTGAACCTCTTGTTAAAAGAGCTAGGTCTGTTTGTAATTCCGAATGCAATTAGAGTTTATAAAGACGTAGATGTCTTTTTTAACCGACAAACAAAATAAACTATAAATTAAGATCAAAGCTCTAAAATGTTTTATTCCTTTATCCAAAAGTAAAAATATTTGTACAAACGTTTGTACATAAAATGTAATGAATCCACAGCCAGACACACCCACACAAAACACAGTCGAACACACTCAAGCACACTCGCCGAAAGATCAAAAGGTCGTATTCTGCGGATCAAAAACTCTTCGTTCTTGGAACCTTTTGCCTATATTGTAGAATTCGCGTAGGACAGGAAACTTAAAACGATTCATTTTCATAGAATACGATGACTTGCGAACCAACATATTGAGCTCAAACAAATTTTGCTCTGGCTTCCTCAATAGCATGTCTGTCACTGGTTCCCCACTCTGATCCTGCTGCCGCTGCTGTAGTTGCTGCAACACCTGCCTTTGATGCTCCTGGAGCATCCTCTCCCCTGCAATCAGTCGCTTCTCTGGATCTAATTTCTTTTCTGAGATCACTTTCATACCGACATTTTTCTTTGGCAGCAATTTGAACGTCGAGTTGTAGTAGATAACCAAAAGCTCCTTGACATTGGCGGGCGCCTCCTGGTCAACATAATCGTATCGATATGGAGCATGGGCAGCATCAATTGGTGGCACCGTTGTGACAGTTGGCGTGTATTCCTGGTAGTTATCGGAACTGCAACTGGAAGTTCGACTGCAGTTATAGGTGCGACTGGGACTGCGACTTGTGGTGGAACACGGATAACTTATGCGACCACGTTTGGGACTGCTACTGCGACTGTGAGCTATGGAGCGATTGGAGCACTGATCCGGCATGAAACGCACACATAGATCACGCGTTGCCTGTGCCTGTGCTTGTGCCTGCCTCCGGTCATTCCAGATGATGCCTCGCATATTATGGGAGGGCAATATCTCTAGCTCTTGCTTCTGCTGCTCTAATACTTGCTCCTGCTGACCCTGCTTCTGTTCTGCAACAATGGACTGCGATAACGGTTTTTGCTCGAGCTGCTGATATTTCTCCTGTTCTGCGATAACGTTCTGCGAAACCTGCTCCGACGGCATCGGCATCGAATTCTGCGTTGATCGCGACGACATTGTCGTCGAAACCTTTCGCAGATCATCGTATAGGGAACTCAGCTTTTCGAAGCGGCACAACAGACGACCGATGAGGCGATCGTGTTGATGCTTTGACTCAAGCAGATGCGGCACTAACTCCTCCAGCATTAGCAGTTCCAGTTTGCGATAGGCCAACGAATGTCTCGTATAGAACTGATCCATTGCATGTTGCACTTGCTCCTTAACGATCGAACTTATCTGATCAAAACGGAAATTGATCTGTATCGTTGAAGTGGATGACAAGCTGTAACTGCAGATCGCCGGAGATGACCGCACTTCACGAAGTATTCGACACTTTTCTAGTCTTGCTTCCATCTTCTTGTTTGGCAACGGGGGAAGGAAGACAGATAGACACAGACAGACAGACAGAGACAGAGAGAGACTGATTGAGAGAGGGTGTAGAGATTTTTTTTTGGCTTTTTCCCAATTGGGTTTTAAAATAAATTAAAATTATAATTTTTGTAAACTAAAAATTTTGAAGAGCCTTTTTCGTTTGATTATAATAAGAGAACTAGCCTAAAAAAAGTGGGCGAGGTGAGCAGATGACCAAGACAAGAATGAAGTTCAAATCAAAGCCTGCTAATAGACGAGAAGTAGGGGGGGAAGAAAATTGGAATAGTGCTATATGTAAATGAAACTTGCACCTAATTTTCAACTTTAACTTTGAATTTGCTCTGCTTAACAAGAGGTTTAACTGCTGGTTAAACTTAAGCTGATTCCTAGAGTTGAACTACAGCTCTACAAATTACAATTTGTGGGAAGATAAGCAACGATTTTATACATTACGTGATATAAATCGCGACTCTATACAGCCAACGACCATCAATGGAGCCAATATAGTCAAGTCTGTCTGTATGAACGCCAAGTTCTTTAAGGCTATTTGGGCTAGAGTTACCAAAGTTTGTGACAACACTTATGTGTACAGCAGTGAAAAAACTGTTGTTCTAAAATATTGCCACGCCCCCTTCCGCTCTTGTAATTTCATAAAAATCCAATTGCTGGAGTAATTTTAAAGTAAGACTGTGCACAATAATTATTACCGTCCAAAATGATCTGTAAAAATATCATTGATATTGGGTAATAAACATAAGCGTTAATTAAGAAACGTGTTTAGTTAGCTTTCAGATGAAGCAATAAGTACTGGGTATATCATTGTCAAGTAATCTTAACTGTAGCTTTCTTAATTGGAAGTTATGCCTGCTTATAATAACATAACTTTGGATTTCGTTAATAATAGGTTTAAGTGCTGGTTAAAGTTAACCTGAGCTTTGAATAGCTTCTGTTTCATAGAAGAAAAAGATACTTAACTATAAATAATTTGCATTCACAAAGGCTGACACACACACACACACACCTACACATACACACACACCTACATCTGCACCCTATAGAGAGTCTATAGAGACTTTACAAAGTGTTGCCACACTCTAGTTAGTCATATAAATTGATCAGCGCAACCACACACCAACACACACGCACACACACACCCTTGCATAATTGGTTAAGTTAATTGGCGGCGTTTTCTTGGTTGTTACCAACATTACAGGACTTACTCTGCGCCAATAAAGACGCGGCCATATTGAAATTGGCAACGGATGCGGCCGAAGTGGACGCGCCTCCGCTGCCGCTAGCAAAGTAATTGTTGCTTCTGTTGCTGCTGCTGTTGTTGCTGTTGCCACTAATGCTAGTGATGCTGTTGCTGCTGCTACTGCTGATGATATTGCTGTTGCTGTTGTTGCTGCCAGGGACGGTGCCACCTTTCGAGGCGACGTAGGCGGCCAGACTCATCAGCTCGTTGGTGCTGAGACTGTTTAGATAATTGCCAGCGCCGCTGCTCAGGTATGCGCTGGCAGAGCCTAGATTCAGTGTGCCAGAGTTGCCTCCACCACCACCAGCAGCAGCGGCGTTGGGGTTGCCACCATTTGGACTGATCTTCGGTGTGGCGGCAGCTATTCAGGGGACGGGTCGGGGGGCCCAATTTGCAGTAGGGTAAACAAATGGAAACGAATTGGGAATGAAACGATACGAAAACGGAACGAAACGAAAGATGCAACGAAAGAGCAAAGTAACAACAACAAAGAGAGAAAGAGATCAAGGATTGTAGTGTGATAAGGAACAGAAAGAGGAAGAATGAACAGAGAGAGAGAGACAGAGAGAAGAGAGAACACAGCAGTATTAATTAGAGTTGAGACGATTTTCTTGCTTTTTCTGTCTTTCTAAGAGAGAGAGAGAGAGATGGCTATAGGCATGCGCGAGTGTGTGTGTGTGTGTGTGTGTATATATATATTTCTATGTGTGTGTGTATTTTCGCCCCCATCTGGTCACACTTACCTGACAATTTCTTCGACATATCGCTCAGGATCTTGTTGGCTGCGACTTTGGTTGTTATTGTGGTTGGCAACACGGTAAATTTACCACCTGGCGTTGTTGTTTTTGTTGTGTGCGTCACAATTGTTTGTTGCAATGCTGCAATGTTGTTGTTGTTGTTAATGCTGTTATTGTTGTTGATAATGTTGCTGGCGTTGCTATTCTTGTTCAGCAGCAACGATATCTGTTTGTTGTCAACAACAATTTTGGTAACAATGTTGTTGTTTTTGTTGTTGTTACTAATATTGTTGTTATTATTCAATTTGATAAGACTTTCACCAGCAGCAGCAGTAGCACCTAAACTGCCACCTGCCCCACTGTGCGTCTGCTTGCCAACAGCGATGCCAACGCCGCTGCGTATATTCTGCGCGTAGGTAACCGCCGTGTTCAGATCGCGTCCACCTCCTGGAAGAAGAAGAGGAAGAGGAGTTAGAAGATATAAATAATAAAATATAGGAAATATATATAGATTTTTAGTAGTAAAAAAAAGCCAGATGAAATGTTTGATATAAGCTCCCATTTACCCAGTTCACAGTTCTTTCCTTTCGCTCTGTTCAATAAGAGCTGTTACCAGTGCGTTAACCAACACTGTAAGTGTTGCACAGACCATTCGTTATTCTAGTTTATTTTGTATACCGTGTAGTTTAGATAATGTATAAATACACCGTATGTGAGCAACAGCAAGTCTATAATAGGGATAAGTGCATTAACCAACACTGCAAGTGTCACACATACCCTTAATTATGTTGTTTTGTATACCCTGTAGTTTGGATAATGTGTATGTGTACACTCTTTATATATACCCTGCACTGTGCAATGTGTATACACTTAAAAATACAAGGTATAAAACAAGAGGCAACAGAAAGTCTATGATCGATAACAATATACGTTAGTCAACACTGTAAGACACATGTTGCACGGAATCTTAATAGTTTGAGCTTATAATTTATATATTCTCCAAAGTACAGGGTATAGCTACAGCAAGTCTATGATCGATAAACAAATTGGTCTTCACCGATAAGAAATTTTACATGTAGACAGCTTGGGCAAAAGCGATAACGATAGCGAGGAGTCTAGAATGCATTAGTGTAATTACGGGTATGGAACGAAAGTTATTGTGAAAACTTTGCGTAGACAGAAAAAGAAGAGAACTAACAGGAGAGTGAGAGAACGGGAATGACACGTAAATTTAACTACATAGATGAGATTCTTTGCCAATTGATTAATATATCATAATATAACATATGTATATATAATGATTTAGAATATAAAAACCTTAAAAGATGCTTTTAGCTGACTTAAATTTACATTCATTGGGGTCTTCACATGACTTCCAGCAAACCTATATCGCATCTCTCCTTTGCGTAACCCAGTATGTTATGGTTAGCTGCAATTGCTATCTGCAATACGTGCAGAACTCTCCTTAACCACCCACCTCAGTCTGCTCCGTTGGGGGTATATAATGAGTACATAATTAGCAGCTCTGTCCTGCATGTGTGTGTGTGTGTGTGTGTGCATAATTGCATATACAGTATGGGAGGAGTGAGAAGGAGGGAGAAAGACAAGCCTGAGTTGGGGGCAGCGCCAGCCTCACCTGCCCTTCAAACAAGAGTCCAGTGACAAACTGACACGCGTGCAAGTAGAAGGTAAATGAGAAAGAGAGAGAGAGAAGAGAGGGAGGTGCCATGGGCCAACTGGGGTACAGCTGTGTGTGATTCCCCAAGCAACCCTCATGGTTATATGTGTAAGGGATCCCCCATTGAGTTTGGTTCCTCTGCTTGTGACATTGAAATGTAATCGCAGTCTTTGCCAACTTTTTGTTAAAAAAGTCGCATGTTATTACTTTAAAATGCATTCATCCACTTTCAGATTGACCCACTTTATATAAACTGATCTTTAACCAATTGTAGCTTAACTGGCTTCAATTTTAACCTTATTTGTTAGGATTTCTTGGGTGCAACATATCATACTGAGCATTTTTATCAAGTGAACAGAAGATATTCCAAGCGATTGTTGAGCTTAATTGCCACGCTAATTGCGTTCTCTTGTTTCTTTCTTTTCTCTTCTCGTCTTACAGTTGCTGTAACAGATTCTTAATTAAGCGAGAGATGACAGAGAAGGCAGCACAGACTACTCACTGCAAATGCATCGATAATAACAATCATCGAATCGAATTGAATTACAGGCGACGTCGCTAATGATGACGCACTGGACGGGTGCACTTACATACATATGCATATGTCAATGTGTATGTGTACGTGTATGTCCATGTACTTGTGTAAATGTTTGTGTACACATATGTATATATATATATATATAAGATGTGCATGTATACCCACGCTTTATGGAGGGAAACATATATGGTACCTACGTCTTACACGAGATGCGTCTCGAATTTGCGTCCGAGCTCGATTTGCAGCTGAACATATGTACATAATACATGCATATATGGTGTGCACCATATATGTACAGGAGACGCGGATAGATGATAGTGCAATATGCTTCTTGTTTGAGTGTGTGTGTGTGTGTGTATGGCTACATCAACCATATCAAGCACATCCAATGCAATCACTATGCAAATATTAACAATCTCGGGTCCTCGACCATGTGTGCAGATACATAATTATGTGTGAGTATATATATATATATACATATATGTGTATGTGTGAGTGAGTGAGATTGTGCATAGTCTGCCAGGTGCAACATTCTGCATTCGCCTTTCATTAATATTTCACTTGGATGCTTATTAAATTCTACCACTAAAGCAAATCGAATAAGATTCGAAAGAGATTAAAGCATTAATCTCTTCTCTGCTTAAAGATCACAATGTTTGCCTTCTCATCTTCGAATGTTCTAAAAACAAAAAGTAACAAAAGCTACAGTCTAGCATGCCTGACATTAAGATACCCTGCGCACAGCACAGGCAGTGCTACTATGGAAACTTCTGGTTTTATTATCTGCTAGGATTGCAATTTACAGTGTAGTTAGATATTATGGTGAACTGACTACAAACCAAATTAGAACTGAATTATTGATCTGTGTGGGCAGTGGGCGTGGTACATAAAATTTAAAATAAGCTCTTTCTGCATAGGTTACACAAATACCTTCATACCAAATTTGATATGTCTCGCCTTTATCATCGCTGCGATCTGCGTGTTCACACAATCGAACAAACCCAAATCGACTCGGCTGTGTTAGCATACATGTTTAAGTATTGTGGAATTTGCCACGCCTTCTTTTTTTTGACCATTTTCAACAGTCGAAGAGTATAAAAGAAGCCCAGTTTCCTTAAGAAAACTTTTCTTCTTTGAATACTTTGACTCTTCTTTTCTTGCCACACATTTGCACTTTGTGCCTTCGAAAGTTGTCAGACACATGCGAATCGTTTATGAATGTGTAAGTTGAATAGAAGTGTAGACAAGTACCCTCCCACATGCCTCACAAAGTTGTGGCCATTTCTTATTCATGCTGCTGATAATTATGAATAAGTTTCTGCAGGTAGTTCCCCTATCTGAATGCAAGATGCAAGAAACCGAATATAAATGAGCAAGTGAAGATACGATGGCGACGTTGCTACACACTAAAATATCATATATGTGTATAGATGAAAGTTTGCCTCAGATTTCAAACGAGATTTGTATAGTAAGCAATGAATGAATCATTTATAATAATAATATAACAATCAAAGCCAATCTACGAGGTTCATTTTCAAGGTACAAAGAAGTATTCTTTATATATACGGTTTATCGAGTTTTGAGTCCAAAAACAGAGTCCCTTATTTGATTTATAATAAGGTGTGCATTGCATGTTGCTTAAGAGGTACATATATGCCAAGTTTGATCAAGTTTTCACAATACCTTTAGCAAGAGGTTAGTGTATGTACTATCGGTAGTTTTGCAGCAAAAACTTTCAGCCTCAGTCGAAGAATGGAAACTTCTTCTTTCTCTTCTTCTTCGTTTGTTTAGTTTTACTTTTTAACCGATTTCTATTCAAGAACTGAGGCAAGAAGTGACGCGTCTGTTGAAAACTTGCCACAAGTTTAGCAAGTTTGAATTTCGACAAGTGTGTGAGTGTGTGTGTGTGTGTGGCAGCAAGTATGTTGTGTATGTTAACTGGAAACTTACCGGGCACTTCTATTAGATCTGGATCTTCATCATCATCAAAATCTGAGCCCGAATCATCATCATCGAAATCATCATCCTCGTCGGCGTCCAAAAACGCTTTACGCTTTTTCGATGACTGTAAGAGAGAAATAATGTAAAGAAATTGCAATAAGTAAAAGAGAAATTCAAAAATGTCAACTGCATTAGCATTTCTCACAGTGTACGCGACAATCAACAAGCAACACTTGAAAATCTACCACAAAATTGACGGGACATTACCACAAAAGGGAGAAACACAACCAAAAAAAAAATGTAGCACACTTTTCAGCGCTCCAAATCACGCACGACAAGAGCAGCGGGGAGAGAGAGGAGGACAGAGAGAGCAAGAGTGCGCGCGCTTTTCACACAATTTTGTTTAGAAAAAACCGCACAAAAAGCACAAGCCAAAAAAAAAAACACAATAAGGAAGAAGAATCGTCACGAGAAGGACCAAGTAGAAAAGTAAAAAAAGAGAAAAATACCGCGTCACTCTCGACAACGAGGCATGCGTCGCGTCGGGTCAGCTGAGGTTAGTGCTCAGGTCAGAGGTCGCGCGATAGCTTTACTTGCTTTCCACTGTTTCCAGTGTTTCAATTCGGATTCCTCCTCCACCAGAGATGCTTATGCTGTTGCGGCCGTGACTGCAATTGCGACTGCTCCAGCGCTCGTGTTGGAGGCAACTACGCCATGCCGACACTCCGGTCGTGCCACCGTACCTCTTGGCCGGGGAGCTGCCAGCAGAGCCGGGCCGGGTCGGGCCATAGCCGAATATTTCGTTCACCAAAACTCTTGCAGTTTTTCGACGGCAGCGGCGGCGGTAGCGACGTGTACTGTGCACAACCCTATCCCTTACCAGGGAACCCTAAACTGTGCTCTTGCTATCAACACCCCCCCTCCTTTCCCATTCTAATGTGACTCCCTTGCCTCCACGATTAAGAGAACACCCCCGTTTTGCTAAAGGGGTACACCGGGGAGAGGTGGCAGGGGCCAACTTTTCGACGTTCGGTCAGGAACGGGCAGGCGCAACCACCACTTGAAAATAACACACAACTGGCACATTGGACTGGCACCGACCTGCTGGCACAGTGGTGCAAGTGCTATTTGAAATGTAATCAACTTTTTGGTTAAGCAAACTATCACAGATGCAAATACTTTACTGATATTTTACTGTACAGCATTAAGTTGATTGATAACACTGATAAAAGTACAACATTTACTCACTTTCATATCAAATTGTACACATTTTAACGGTGAACGATTCAGTGGACATTTTTTAATGTAATCATACTTTTTTTATTTTATATACTATATTTTTACATTATATTATATTTTCTTACAAAATTATTATTATATTGTAAATGTAATAAACCAAATAATTAATCATAGTTTGATATATTAACTTCAGAGTTTTTCTGAATATTGTGTTATCTTATATTAATATATTGACATTAACCCTTACTAAGCTTTAACTAATTACAGTTTTATTTTATTTAATGTTGTAAGTTAATGATTTTATTTATTTATTAAAAGTTTATGTTTAAAATAAGATATACCAGTCGATTTACTAAAGGAAGCTGCTTTGGAATCTCATAGGTACACGACTCCCCAATAATACCAATAAATTTATTTATCCCAATAATTGCTTAGATAATATTTACTATGTGTTAAAACAAATTGTCCCAATGTGCCACGCACCCGAGAAAGGGTTGAATGTTGTTCTCCACCTTGCACAGACCCACGCACACACACACAAATGCAGAGGCCCAGTCAGAGGCAGAGGCACAGGCAGAGGCATAGGCAACAACGAAGCAGTCGAAAATGTTTGACATGCAGAGATATCGAGAGCACTACGAACTACGAGCAGAGCAGAACTACGCAGCATGTGCAATGTGCCAACCCCTAGTAGAGTGAGCCCCATTCCCCTCTCGCCCACTACCATCTACCCTGAACTACCCCTACTACCGTTGAAACAAAAGGATTGAGCCTGGTTAACTAACAGGCGAGCCTATGTAGAGAGAGAGAGAGAGAGAGAGAGCTTCGACAACGGGAGGGGGTGCCAACTCGTGCCCATCAAAAAGGATAAGAGCGCAGAGCAGAGAAGAAGATGGAGAGGAATGGATGGAGGATGGGCCGATGAGTGGAGTGGAGAGGACGCGTGCACAACGGCAATTAGAGCAAGACAACAAGCAACAGCGTTGAGTGGGCAGACTAGTTAACTGGTTGCCTGGTTGGCTCGTTCGTTCGTTGCCAGCAGGATTGCCTTCTTCACACTTCACCTCTGCACCCCTTTTGCTAGCTGGGATAGAGATAAATCAATGACGAAACTTGGAACTTTGGAAAAGCCACAAGAATACTAAAATACACGACGAACAGGCAAATGTGCCAAACGTTTGGGCCCAACTTCATTACCTCTCTCGCTCTCTTGCTTTTTGTCCCAAGAAACCTTGGCCACAGTAGACAACCATTTTGGGCGCCAAAAAAGTTCCACAATTCGATAAATACGATACGGTATGCGATACGATAAGTCAAAAGTCACCTACAGAAAGGCAGCAATTTAACATGCAAACAATAGGCAAAAGCTTAGATTCTATCTTTATCGAACACCTTTAACAATTATCAACAAGTTTAAAATACACTTAAAACTAAGGAACTTATTACTCTCTCGCTCACTCTCTTTTACCATCTGTCTTTGAATTTATTATATCGATTACAGGCTCAGAACTAAAGTTCAGTTTTTACCCACCAGGTGACTCTTTTTGCGTGAGCAGCTTACGATCTTAATTGTTATCGAATATTAGCACGATATCGATTCTTAGATTCAAACATATTGTGAACTTTTTAATTTACAGCTGCATTAAGCTTACGCCTGACGCAGATTTATTATTGTGCAAGTAGAGAAAGGATTATTTTCTATATATTCCATTCCCAAATTACAGAAAATTCGTTTCCAAGAAAATATGGCAAGCATTACCCCTGCTGCTCCAATTAGTAAATGATACACAACACATCCTGCACACACAAATACATGCATATATATAACAGCAAACTGCATGATAATCTCAGCACGTACCCTCTCCCATCTCTCCCCGCCCCCTTTACAGCATTTTTGACACACAAAATAAAAGCAAAACGAATGACCTTGCAAACAGAGCGCAAAACTCAACATTTTGCACACAAAAACATGTGTTTAATCACGTGACTGTGTGTGAGTGTGTGTGTCTCTTTCTCTCTCTTCCTCTCTCTGTCTGTCTGGTGTAAGTGTGCAAAGCAAATACATCAACATGTTGTTGCCTTTGCCAAAAATGTGCGAAAAATGAGCAAAATTGAAGTTGAATTCACTTAAGGGATGAAGCGAAAATAAAAACGAAAACAAAAACTGTGCGATAAATGCACAACTGAAGCGCAAACCGAACAAAAACAAAGAAGAGAACACCAACAGACAGACAGAGAGAGAGACATACCAAGGGAGAGTGGGAATTGAAATAAGTGTGTACACATACTGGGAAAGAAAAACCAAACAAACTTGCACATGAATTTGCCAATGTATCGAAAAAGGTGGAGGCACTGTGCAACAAGAAAAGAGGGAGGGGGAAATGGAGCGAAAAAAAACTGCATTTCGCTGTGTATATGCTCTAGCTGCAGTCTGAAGGGGGAGGGAGGGAGAAGGAGAACATTGCCAACGCATGCGCTGGCGCTGGGCAGCACAAATGCAGCGCGAATAGGAGAGAGAAAGAGAGAGGGAGAGATATGTACTGCGATAAATAAGCTAAGCAGCTGGGGAAATCAGCATCCATTGAACGCTGCAGCAGCGGCAGCAAACTCTGCTCGTGTGGGAGTGGCATCGTCCGTTGCTGCCCCTTCCTATGACGCACTTGCCACCTTTGTGAAGGTTTCTATGACACGCTCTGCATCATCTTTCCTCTATCTTCTTCTTCCTACTACAGTGAAAACGTGCCAAGGACGACCCAACAACAATTTGAACCTCGAACATTGACTGTTCGTTCTGGTTCGTGTCTTAGCTAAATCGATTGGTTTTGTTTTCCACTCGAGAGCAACAAGTAACAACGCTTT